>OY728151.1:1821012948-1823512948 GCA_963277665.1 Viscum album | reverse complement strand
ATACGTAAATATTTATAGTCAATTAATGTTTGGAATACTGTGACAATAAATAATATTAAATAGATTAAATAAGGATAAATAAAAATGATATGGTTTAAAATAAAATCAAAACATGTTTAAATTTTACTGTATGATAGTATTTCAACTCATATGTATCTTATATTTTGAATAAATATTTTGATAGCATATAAACACAAAATGAAATTATAATAAAATAATACTTCAAGTCTTTACAAAGGTGCCCCTCCCCTCTCTTATAAAAGTGAAATATCCTTCTCTTTTAATCACACAACCAATGCCATTTTTGTCTTCCAACGCATTCTCAAATATCCTCTCAAATTCTATTAATTCAACTTAGAGGCCACCCATTGGGTATTAATCCATCTTATGGGGTCCTTTTTTGAATACCTAAAAAAGTGGTAATTTGTTTTCACCTCTTTCAAAATCCATATCTTCTTATACTTCCCATTATAATGTTATTTCCATACTAAATAAATAAATATAGTATCGTATACATTATTAGATTTTATTATACATATGGGAAAACCTTATAAATCTTTTTATCCATCATACGAATAACAATATCACCATTCGTGCATACGTATGGCTTACCATCTCCACGATGTGGTGTAATTTTTATATAACAATAATTTATTTTGGACAGGTATATTTATGAGAATAAAATATTTAAATAAGAAATAAAACGTATTAATTATATTTTACAATTAATATACAGTCCAATTCCATATTATTTAATCATCAATGAAGTTATATCATCACTCATGCATACGTATGACATACTGATTCCACGACACGACGAAATTCATTCTCCATATGAAGAAATCATGAATGATCATAAGGTAAAAATACTAAATACTAATGTAATATATGACATAATTACTCTACTAGATTTATCAATATATATATCATTCACATGATTCCATTCAATTCAGAATGGAAACAGAAATAACATTCATGTGTGTGTACGACCAACCATCTCCATAAACTGTGTATTCCATTTCATTTATCTATCTATTTTATTTATTTATATACTATATATATATTATATATAAATCATGATTTAAATTATATAATTATTTAAATCATGATCTACGTAATAATATGAAGAATAACAAGACAAATCATATACGATAAATAAAATGATTATTACCCAAAATGATGCTTAAATATGGAATAGATAAATGAATGGATAATATAAAGACATAAGTTAATCATTTATGATGTAATAAATATTATTATGGTTATTTTATAAATTAATAATATTTTTAAACCCACAATACAGATATTTCAGACACATACCGAAGAAATCGGACCTTAGGTAAGGGATAATTTTGAAATCTCTTTGTTATCTGGGATTGTTCATTAATAATGATTTACTGGGGTATATTTATCATCCACATAAATGTTTCCTAATTAATTAATATTATTTATATTATTATAAAATATTTAATACTTTTTTTTCTCTTTGGTGAATTTTTATTAAACTGTAAGAATGGTAACATATGTTGTTATTTGACTAGACGTACTTTTTAGATTTTCTAGTAAAATAATGAAGAGAATATTTTTTTTAACATATACCATATGAATTTATTTTTTATGATTTCATGAAACAATAATTCCATGAATATTACTATACAAATATTCAATATTATTTTCATCTTAGTTATTTTTTTTTAATTTTGTGGACTTTGGAAAAAGAAAATGTTTTTTAAAAAGAATAGATATTATCACCAGAAATTAAGTTCATGTGTTTAAAAAAAACATTCCGTCTATGATAATGATATTTAAGTAGGGTTATGTTCTTATCACTATTATTACAATAGTATTATTATTTTAATTGTATAATTATATTTTATATGGATAATGTTATGATAGAATGATGTTAAATAAACCCATTTTATTTCTTGGGTTATGTTATGATGAATGCATTATGTTGTTGTGGAACATGAAATAATGATTTCATTATAAGATTGGAGGGATATATATATATATATATCTCTAATGAATTGGGGAAATATTTATATCATAGGATATATACATGACTAGAATAAAAATTAAATATGGTTGTGTAATACTGGTCTAGAATGACATGTAAATCTGGTTCAATAATACATGGATGGAATGACATGTAAACCCGATTCAGTAATAGACTTTGTCCACAATGATGGTCTTGGAAAGTATTCGTTGGCTACTATGAAAATAATATTAGTTTATTATTTAATTTACACAATTCCATGTTTTATGCCAATGTTATTTTATCATGGTTAATGATCATTTATTATCTATACAATTTGTACTTCCATGATTTAATTCCTGACTCAAAATTTTTATATTCAAAAGTTATGTTTATGTTGTCACATTCTTATTTTTATGTTTTGTTATTCATGTTTACCCTTAACTATAATTTGTGATCACCCTTTTTATTTTTTCATTTCCCCATGATGTAAATAATGGTTTTAGGTTAGAATAGAAAATGGGAAGATATTTATAGGAGATGTTCAATATCTTTTACCCTGATAGAATATTATGTTCCATGTTTCCAAAGACATGAAAACTAATATAGACTTGGGGTGTATTTTTGGGTAATGTATTATGTATTGTATAAATGTAGTTTATTTTTTATTTATTTCATGCTCGAGTTTTATTTTTTTATAAGAGCAAAGGTTTAGTTAAACATTATAAAATTAGAAATGAAAACATTAGTGAAATACCTTGATATATTTCTACCATATATCTAGGGATGTCCCTATGGAAAAGTATATGTATAGGTTATAGTCTTAGAAATATGGTAATGATCATGAATAACCTAGGATTAAACCTAAGATGTTTGAAATTGAATGTCCTCTACATTAGTTTTTTTTCTTCCTAATATGATTTTCACTGATAACACTATCATTTTTGGGTTTTAGAATGTGGTTGTAAACAGGAGGATTCATGTTACTAAAGAATATTATGCAAAATGGAATGATATCATTCCGGAGAACCCAAATGAAATTTGAGTTGGACGACAAAACATCCTTATAATTCCTAATCAGAAATTTCATTATATGATCAATAATTTCAACATTGGTGAGTTTCCTGGCCCAGATAATATATGAATGATGGAGTTACATTGTGATAATAGGGGAAGAAAAGATCAATTTTCCACATGTAAATCATGTCGGAAAAGGCATCAAAGTGAATTTTTCCATGGAACTGGAGGATTTTTTGATTTGAAAACAAGGAGAGAATGCTAGTAATTGTAAATAGAATAGTTTATTTAACTCAATATAAAAGGATAGTGGTACTTCTAATAAAAAAATTATGGTTAAATGTTTTAAATATTTAATTTACATGAACTATAAAAATGTATTCCCTAAGAGAAAATAAAATGAAGAGAATTAGAATGGTCTTATGGGTAATATTTATGTTGCTGATGATGAAGAGACTAAAAATGATATAAGAGATGAAATCTATGTTAGGGAATACAATTATGAATCTTGGGTTTAATATGATAGTGGAATGATTTCATTTTTATCATGAATAATGTTGTTTGAGTAATTCTGTGGTACTATGGAATAAATAATAATCAAAGGTTTGTTAAACTATTGTTTTCCTTATGAATTTGAATGTATATATTGAATCATTCCGGTAACCATGGAATGTTATTCAGATATTTTTGGTAATAAAATGTTATGTATCTAATGATGGTATAAGAAGATAATGAGTTGATTGATACTATTAATGACCTCAGGACTGATATAAATACATAATGGTATCATTGATTGAGTATATATTATTTTTGGAATTCTTGGTGAGTGGAATGAGTTTTTTTACAGAATGCACGTTTTCACTAATATTCTATTGTAATTTGTATTACTAAAATGTTTCAAGACAATAAATGATTAATTTGTTCACTATTTTAGATTGTGACAATGAAGAACTACCTTATTAGATTTGGATGATAAATGTTAAGCTGATTTTGATCACCTCTTTCTAATGTTTTATATTTTCTGTTAATGGATGGATTTTATGGTTATCCATTTATGGATAGTATGAGTTATACTCCGGTTGATGATTGTTAGATAAATATATTATCTCACTATAGTTAGACTCATGGGTATTTGATAACCTGGGTAAAAAATTTTGTTGAGATAGATGAATGACCTATCATTTTATTTATGGATCACATGATCTACTAGCACTTCAAGAAAGAAAAATTCAACTTCATTTATTTTAATAAGAGATGATGTGGAAAATTTTTCAAGCAGTAAATAACGGTGAGATTGTATCAAAATGAAATAAGTATTTATTATCTTGAAAAATTATTCAACATCAAGGAATGGATATTGAAAACCAATAATTTTTTCTTAGTACCTTTTTATCCGATGAATCAGATCATCCCTTTAATCATCGTAGATTTAGGGATTTCTTCTTGTTAACAATATCCATACCTTATTCTCTATCACTATCCAATTGAACATGATGGTTATATTTTTTTCCTATCTTATATATCCATGTTTTCACTTCCCACCATTTTTATCCTTTGTGGGAACCCAAGGATGAGTTCAATTGGGTAGATATTATGATTAACCTTCCATTTTATAATGATTTTTTGTATTTCTTTTTACATTGTGGGATTCCATGAATGAAACTTTCTTGTAGTAAAATTTTTATAACCCCAACGAATTTGGAGGGAAAAAATCTTTTAGAAGGGGGGTATAATATAACACCCCAGGTTTCTATGGAAATATTTTTGAATAAATTAAAATTTTCATTTATAAATTTTAATTTACTAAGTCAAAAATTCCTTTCACACTAAACCGACTTGTCATATGTTACACGAAACCCTGATTTAGCATACAATACATCAAAAAATATGTAGATATTTTTTTTAATTTATAAAATAATTGTGTTTGGATTATGTTATTTGTAACACCAAAGGAATCATTCACTATACACAACACTGACATGACTTTCATTTCACGCTATAGCGTCCTTCCTCGATAGCTTATGTTATACACAATACCGAGTTTCATAAAATAGTGATATATTGTTAAGATATTAATTAAACTAGATATTATTAATGGTTTTAACTAAATTTTAATATTTATATAACTTCTAAATTCATGTAATTTATTTTATTGAATATTATATAAAAACAATTTCAATTTTTCAGATAAAATAAATATTTTTCAAAAAAAGTTGTCTGGCTTCCATTTTATGGCGAAAAAATTAAATATAGTTTTAAACTCAATTATATATTCTTGTTGACAAAATAAATTTCTAATTTGGAATAAATACATTAAAATTTATTATGGATGATATTTTGGTATTTTTCTAATGAAACTCATACTTTGATGAATTGTAAAAATACTACATTTTAATTCCATATTATCATTAAATCTAATTTATTTATATTGTTAGATTATCATTTTAATTGGTTTTAATGTGTAATTGGATTATGTATTTATCATTTAATAAAAAAATTCCATTGAATGTAATATCAAATTTAAGATGGACATAAACCCATGATAATCTTTTGATAAATTTGTACTTCTAAAAAACCCACTTTTTGGTTTTGACAAAGGGAAATAATTTAAAATTAATTTCATCATATACATTGATTTAAATAATAATTTTTTTATTCATTATTAGTAATTAGTGGGTAAAAATTATGTTAATATGTTTATTTTTTAAGCGGATATATTGAATAGTAACTATTGTAATTTTTAATTACCATAGTTAAAGGTAAATTTGGTAAATTTGGCTAACTTACAATATTATAAAGATAATAAAATTACCTTAATAGCTACCAAAATTATTTTTTATGAATTATAGCCGACCAATAAAAGATATGGGTAATATTTTATTCACTTAATTGAATTTTTTTATCAGAAAAAGTTGTAATTATAATTAAAACAAAAGAAGGTTACAACATGCCACTCTCAAATATATTATAAGTATAATAATTTTAATTTAGTGGTAAACATGATAAATATAATAAAATAAATATTCTACCAGAATATAATTAAATTATCTACAACTTGTAAATTTATTTATAATTTTTCTAGATTATATAATTATCACAAAGATGACATTATAGTGATGTAGAAATTATTTTATTGATAAAAATATCAAAACAATTGTTTCAAAAAATTTAAATAAGATTCATATGGACTAGTTAATGTTAAAAATTAATTTTATAATTGAATATGATATGTTATGAGTGTATGAAATATATTTATTCGAATTTATATTTGGTGTGGAATTTATTTAATGTCAAATAAATCAATTGGGTCCAAATTGACACTATGGATATTTAATAAAAATAACTTGTTATTACATTATTTAAAATAACAAAAATATATAAAAATAAAAACGTGAGGATTATATGGTTGATAATTTTATAATGTATCCAATTATGAATAATTGACATCACATAAGTAAATATTTATAACCATTTAATATTTAGAATATTATTATTACAAATAAAATTAGATAGATTAATTAAGGATAAATTAAAATGACAAGGTTTAAATTAATAAAAATCATATATATATTTTGTTTTTTGAGATTAGTTAAATCCATAATAATATTGTCTTATAAATAAATGTCTTTGGGATCATTAAAAACTGAATACTAATTTATAATAAAGTAATATTTCAAAACATTCCAAAGG
Organism: Viscum album; assembly: GCA_963277665.1. NCBI lineage: Eukaryota > Viridiplantae > Streptophyta > Magnoliopsida > Santalales > Viscaceae > Viscum > Viscum album. Next base: position 1,823,506,266 of record OY728151.1, on the reverse strand, counting down.
TGTCCTCCCCTGTCTTATAAAATTGATCCTCTCATTCTGTTTTAATGACAACTCCATGGAACTTTGGCTCTGCTAACCCCTTACCCAGTTTCCTCAAAACATCTCCCACTTTATCCTTGAGGGAACCCTTTGGCTATAAGGCCATCTTAATGAGTTATTTTGTGCATATCAAAAAGATATTCTAAAAAATTTGTAATTATTTTATCACCCATTTCAAAAAAAATTTATTCTTATACTTCCTATTCAAATTTTGTTTCCAAAATAATGTAATAAATCCGGAATTTTATACATTATGGTATTTCATTATAATTATGGGAAAACCTTATAACTCAATTTATTCATCCTATGAATTGAAATATCACTATGTCTGCGAATATATGGCTAATTGTCTCTAAATCATGGGGTATATGTTTTTGAATAATACTTAATTGGGATGTGTATATTAGTGAGTATAATGAATTAAAATAAAGAATATAACATAATTATTATTCTATAAAACTAATATACCAACCAATTCCATAGTATTTAACCATCATGGGAATGATATCATCGCTTGTGCGTACATACGACATACTGTCTCCAAAACATGATGATATTTATTCTCCACGTTAACCATTCACGAGTGATTATAAGGTATATATATATAATAAATATCTATGAAATATATAAAATAATAATACTACTAGATTTCTGTATGTATATATTTATATCATTTACTTTCTTTTATTCAATTCAACAAAAAAATAGAAGAAGCGTGCATGCGTACGTACGACCTACCATCTCCATTAAAGGTGCATTCCATTTCATTTATATATCTAAGATATATATTAATTTACATAATATATATGATATATAAATAATGTTTCACATTATGGAAGTATGTATGTCATTTTCTGTGTAATAATATCAAGAAAAAAAATTCAAAACACATAAGATAAATAAAATGATTATTACCCAAAACGTTGCTTTAACAAGGAATTGATAAACGAAATGGTAATATAAAGTCATATAGGGATCATATATGATTTCATAAATATTAATATGGTTCTATTAGAAGATAATAATTTTTTTAAAACCAAAATACAATTGTTTTGGACACATATGAATGAAATTGGACCTATTGTTTGGGATAATTTGGAAATCTCATTATTATATGGGATTGTTTATTCGTAAGTATTTACTGGGGTATATTTCTCATAAAAATACATATTTACTAGTTAATTAATATTATTTTTATTCATATAAATAGTTTTAATGTTAATTTTACCCTTTTTTGAATTTTTATTAAAATGTATTTATGGATTCTTTTGTGGTTATTCGATTTGACGTACTTTTGGACATTTTCCGTAAATGTACAAGGAGAATGTTTTTTAACATATATGGCATGAATGGTTTTTTTACAGTTTCATGAAAACATATATCCTAGAATCATACCCTAGATGGTTTAAATATTATTTTCAACTAAATTGTTTTCTATTAAAATTGTGATGCATTTTTAAAAAAGAAACTATATAAAAAAGGTATTTTCCATAGGAATTAAGTTCAAGTGTTTTGTAAAAATAATTTTCCATATTTAATGTAGATATTTATATAGGGTTATGTTTCTATCCATAATATAAATATGTTTTAATTGTTTAAATTATTTAATTCTATTTTATATGTTGTATATTATGTATGAATGATGTTTAGGAAACCCATTTTATTTCTTGGGTTATGCTAAGAGGAATGATTTATGTTTTTGTGGAACATAAAAGAATGATTTCATTTTGACATGAGTGAGACATATATATCCATCAAACACATTGGGTATGGATTTATATCTCATGAGATAGTCAGGACAGTAATGCAGTTTAAATCTGGTTCATTAATATAGTGTTGGAACAACATGTAAATCATGTTCAGAAATTCATGGCGGGTACGACTTGTAAAACCAATTCAGTAATGGATTCTGTCCACTATGATGTCCTTGGAAATAATGCCTTGGGTACTATGTAAATCAAATTATGTGGTTATTTGTTTTCAAAATTGCATGTTTTATGCCAAAATTATTTTATCATTAGTAATGTTAATTTATGATATATGTTATACGTACTGCCAATATTTATTTCATGACCCACGATTTTGATATTAAAATTTTATGTTCATGTTTTTAAACACTATTTTTTATGTTTTATTATTAATTTTTTACCCTTACTAAGATTTTGAGCTCACCCATTTTATGTTTTCTTTTCCCCATGATATAATGAAAGGGTTTTGGATTGAAAACGAAAGTGGAAGATCTTTATGGTTGATGAAGAAGATATTTCACCAATGTAGAAGATTATGTTACATGATTCCAATGACACTAAAATAATAAGGTATTTAGGTGTATTTTTTTGTAATGTATTATGTATTATGAAAAATAAATGTAATTTACATGTTTTTCAAGCTATGGAATTTACAATCATTGGAAATCCTCCTCGTCCCTAGGGTTGCAAGGGGGAGAATAGTGGAAATCTCAGGTTGGGGTTAAAAATCACAATATTGTTTTTTTAATTTCTCAACTTTAATAGGTTGTATTGTTTACCCGTATGGTTTTCCAAACCATGAAATATTCATGTGACAACTACTATCCTAAAATCACCCATTCTCAAGAGTTACTTTAAATTCTGCACGATTAACATAACTACACGGTAACCATGTGAAAACCCCTTCCTTAGGCTATATGATTACCTGGGATGCACTACACATTTTCAATAATCATGTAAAAACCAGGAAACATGACTATAATACTCATTTTCCCCATTTTCATGTCTCAAAACACCTAAAAACAATTAGGTTGTCCCATGAACGTGGGGAGCACACATTTAACCAAAATAAGGATATTAAATTGAAACATAAATAGAAACATACCATATAAAAATTTCTTGATCTTACACATGTAACAGATAAATGTTTTTGATCAATCATAATGCATCCAAAAAGTTGATGGGATGTATTGTTAGGAAAAATGACATTGTTATAGTTTGTGCTTCACGAAAATTGAAAATCATTGAGAAAACATACCCAACTCCTGATTTTGAGTTAGCTGCAATAATTATTGCATTAATGACATAGAATAATTATATTTATGGTGAAAGATGTGATATTTATACTAGTTATGAATGTTAAAAGTATATTTTTACACAGAATGAGTTAATTATGAACCAAAGAATATGTTTGGGGTTGAATAATTATTACCACTAATCATTACATTACGACCTTATGAAAGTGAACAAGGTGGAATATTATCTGAGTTTAAAGTACCATTCTTTCACATCCATGATGAAGATAACACAAGATCCATTATTTAAATATTATAAAAGGTTGGATCTTGAAATTTTAATGGATGTGGAGAAATCATATATTTCTCAAATAAATGTTCAGACATCTATAATTGTTAAGATTAAGTAGGTGCAGAAGGAAGATGAAGAGATAAAAAAGAAGGTTGAGAAATGTTCCTGAATACATCTGTGACTATGATAGAAAAACAAGTCTCAAGATTCAGGTTTTTATTCCTCCCATGCATGAATTGAATAAGGATCTATTCAATGACATCAGAGTTCTTCATTATCTATTAATCCTAGAAAAAAATGAAGTACTAGGACCTTAATGATTATTTCTAGATGGATGGAACGTAAAGATATGTTGAAAAATATTTATCTCAGTGATTTCATTGTTAACAAGTCAAGGCAAATAGATATAAGTCTAAAGGGATTTTATTACAGTTACCCATACCAGAATGGAAATTGGAAAACATCACTATGTACTATTTCATTGGACTTACCAAACCATCTAAATAACATAATTCTATATGATATTTAGATGATCTCCTTATGAATTCGGCACACTCCATTGCTATTAGATAATATTTTCCCCATGATAATCATTCCATGATATATGTAAGGTAATTGTCAATATTTAATAGAGTAAAACATTCAATTATATCTGATTGAGATCTATGGTTTTGCTCAATATTATGGTGAAGTCTTCAACATGATCTGGTTATAGATTTATGTGTTATTATATCTTATCATCCTTCTATATAAAGTCACTCTAAAGGAAAATTTAAACTCTATAATATGTATTGAGACCTTTCACTATGGATTTTAAAGGATTTTGGGATCAATGACTACCATTGGTGGAATGTTTTACATCAATAGCTTTCAATACAATATTCAGATGGATCTTTATCAAGACCTATATGGAAATAAGTGCAGAACTCCAAATTTTTGGGATGATGTTGGGGAAAGAAAGCAATTAAGACCTAATATTGTTTATTATATGGTAGAAAAGTCCAGTTTTATTCAACAACAAATAAAAGAAGCTCATAGACAACCAAAATGTTATGATGACAGTAGAAGAAAATATGTAGAGTATTAAGTGGGTGATAAGGTGTTTATATTAATATCTCTATAGAAGTAATTAATGGGATTTTGAATGAAGGGAAAGCTGATCCCAAGGAATATCGATCATTTGGAAAATCTAGATCATGTTGGGAATGTAGCTTACTGATTGGAACTTCCACATAATCTCACTCAAGTTCATGTTGTTTTCCACGTACATCTCATAATAAAATTCATATTTAATCCTTCACATGTACAAATCATAGAAGTCATACCACTAGAGAAAGATATTTATTGTTAAGAACAAACAATAGAGATTCTAGTTCATAGAGAAAAAATTCAACGAAACAAGAATGCTCGCTTGTTTAATGTTTTTTAGAGGAACCAACAATTAGAGGAAGCTATGTGGGAACTTGAGGATATGATTAGGGAGATAAATCCTCATATTTTGGTATCAAATTGGAAAATTTATATCAAGAAATTTAGTTAAAGGTGGTATAATGTTACAATTTTATGTTTTTGTGAAATATTTTCTCTAAATAATATTAGTTCTTCAATAGATTTCATTATAAGAAATACTGAGTTTAAGCGAACCAAAAGATTACTATAATGTAAAATGGCCACATTAAATCATTCTTTAGGTTAGTAGGAAAAATATAACTAACATATGAAAATTTATGGTGAATTCATTCACTAAAAATTATATATAAAAATTATAAATCAATTATATATTTATACTTTTGTATTAATAATTTCAAATAATTACTATTAGTAAATGAAATTAAAGAAATATATATGTAATATTATTAATAAAATATTTTTTATATCCATCCAACGTAAATTTTTGTCCTAGGGTATAAATAAACTCTATTTGTTGTATAAAAAACAATTTTTTTCAAAAGGGTAATTTTTTACATTTTAATAAAGAACCCATTTTAAATTAATATTTTAATAGATTAATAATTTTTTTATGACACCATAATAATGTTATTTGGAATAGGGATATAAAAATTTTCCTTGGATGAAGTTTTAATACTTTTATGATAACTTTCAAATAATGAAAAATAGTAAAAATACACTAAATTTTAATTGACAATAATTTTTTTAATTGTAGTAATTAACATTGTTAAATTATAATAATTAATATATTTATTTTATAAATAGAATTTATTTTTATCTTTACATATTATATATGTCATTAGCATTATTTTACATTGAATTTAGATGTAAAAAACATTACTATATTTTTTAATGTTCTAACTTATAAAACATGATCTCTCTTTCTGAAAATAGTATTAATTTAAAATTAATTACAACAATATATAAGTTTTGAATAATAAATATTTGAATCAATATTTCTAATCAGTAATTACAAATTATTTAAATAGCTATATTTTTTTGGGCATTATTATTATTAACATCCGTAAAAAAATATTAATTTAGATGAAGTGTAAATGTCATAATTATGGGTATTATTGTTGTTATATAATTACCATAAAACATGTATTAATATCATTGGACGAGTTTTTCTACCTATTTAATCCATGGTTTAAATTTTGTTCTTTGGAAGCCACTTAGATGAGATTAAAGATTATCTTTATTTTATATAATGAGTTATTCAATATGCATTACTTTTGTTTTAATAACAATATTATTTTATCTATAAGGTTATACAGATGATATATTCAATTATAAATAATAATATTAAATGTAAAATGTTTTTATTTATCATGGTAATTTATTTTTAATGTTTGTGAAATAAATAATTACCATAAAGACAAATAGTTTGATGATGTAAAAATTAATTAATTGATGAGAAATAAAATTTTATTAATTAAAATAATGATAACCATAAAAAGAACCAAACACATGAACTAATATTATTGGTAATGTATATCTCGACCATAAACATCCAAGGGTTGATTTAGTGACCATTTGAAGCCTTATATAAGAGAATGTGACACATAAATAATTATATTTAAGGTGATGTTAATGTTTTAAAATTCATAATTTGATATGTACAACATTTTAAATGTTTGGTATTCCAAAATTTAAATTCGACTAAAAATATTATTCTAAAATCAAATAGTCTTATTGTCATAACAATATATTATTTTTAATTTATATTTAGAAAATAAGTATATTAAATAATAAAACAAAATTTAAGTATTAATTATTTTATTAATATGGATAAAAAATTAATGTCATTAAAAATATTAAAATAAATACCATTTTGAATTATTTATATTTATAATGAATTTTATAGTTTCCTTGATATATTAGATATATAAAAAAGTGGTTTGTTTGAAGTTAAATATTTATCTTAATCCATTTAAAATCCAATTACTAGATCAGTGTCAAAATTTATACCATTGATTGTTTATCAGAATAATGTTTTATTAAATTATTTAGAAATCATATTTTAAAAAAAATTGAACAATTATTTAATGGCCTAAAATGATTTATGTTATTTATTAATGGTCTAATTTACATCAAATAAGTTAACAGTTCACATTTTATATATTGAAAAATTTGTTACCCTAGTTAAAACATAAAAATAATAACTAATTGTTAATTAAAATGATAACGTTTATATTAAAAAAACCTGTCTAAATTTTTTAGGTTGATGATATTAAAACCCAATATCATGTCATATTCTAAATTGGGGTTATTTTTTGGTTTTTGGATGAGTATTAATTTTATTATAAATTAATATTTTTGTAGATCCCAAAAGTTCCCCTCTCCTCAATTATAATATGGAACATCCACCATCTCCTATTCAATTAAATTTTAGCCTTAAAGTTCATCAATACCGTTACCTATTATATTTTTAACCTCTTTATTAAAATTAAAGAGGTTATGTTCTTCTTCAATGAAAAACTCTAGTGATATAAGAGTAGATTAAGAGTAACCACGTCGAAGAAGAGATAATCTCCTCTACCGATTCATTCAAACATCTTTCTTCTTCAACTTCCTCATAATGTTTTTCATTCTTATTAATTAATTAACCCAGTATAAATTATATATGGAGATATTATTATTATTTTGTAACAATAATATTTCACATTATATCTATCCAATGAGAAATGAAATCACTGCATGTGGGTAAATATGGCTTTCTAGTTCCTCGTCGTGGTGTAATCTATTTTTCACCACCCCATTACATGGATGGGAATAATAATGGAATTAAGAACTATATATTATTATTATTATTACAATATATATATTCTAAAATATTTTAAATCATTCACTCCAATAAAACTCCATAATTATGGAAATGATATCATTACTCATACCTACGTACATCCTACCCTCTCCATGATGCAATGTGTTTCATTCTACATGATCATCATTAAAGAATGATTCTAGAAATGTATAGAATGAATAAATATGATATATATATATATAATGTAAATATCATTTTTAATGATATAAATATGGCATATGAGGGAGAACCAGATCTTATTTGAATTAACATGACCAAGAAAACAAATAAGATAATATTTTAATAATAAGTAATAATGAAATGTTATTAACAAAAAAAATGATAATATGATTTCATAAAAAATACATTTATTGGGAAATAATTCAATTTAATTATTTAAAATATTTTAATAAATATTATATATATTATTAATATCATTTTTTATTATATAAATATGACCTACGAAGGAGAACCATAACTTATTCGACAAAACATGAAAAAGAAAATAATGTAGTTAATGATTGAATAATAAGTAATAATGAAATTAAATCAAAAAATAATCATAATATGATATCATAAAAATTAATATGATTCTAAATTATGTTAATGAAATTATTTAAATAATTAAAGAGGGGGTTAGGATACATAAAAATGAAATCTGACCTAAAAGGTAATAGATATTTTCACTATCTTATTAATATCTAATATTTCTTATAAGTTAGTATTTACTGGGGAATATTTATCATCCATGTCAGTACTTTCTATATATTTAATTTTATTTATATTATTATACTATTTATTAACTTCAATTTTACCCATTCGTGAATTTTTATTAATCGGTATGAAAGGAATATTTTGATATTAATTGATACGAGGTAAATTTTCATTTTTCTGGAAAATGTAAAAGGCGAAAGTATTTTCTAACTTATAAGTCGTGAAAGGATTCTTAAATCTTCATAAAACTATATTTATATGGAGATTCGTATACAATGTATGATGTTTATTTTAAAAATATTCTTTTCGTTTAAAATTACTGCAAATTTTTTGAAAATAAAATGATTTTGAAGAAGAAATGATAATTTTCAATAGAATTAATTTCAAGTTTTATATCACAAGTATTTTCTATCTAAGAAGGAATTATTTTACAGGGTTATGTTTCATGTACAATATACATATTTTTTATTTTATTTTAATAGTTTTATGATTGAATTATATTTATGAAATACATTTTTTACATTCATTATATTATGGTGGAATGATGTTCACATAGACCCATTTTATTCTTTAGGTTATCATGAATGTTTTTGTGTTATTGTGGTAGAAATAAGAATGATTTCATTACGAGAAGGGTGGGAACTATATATCCCTTCAATGCATTGGGTAATGATTTATATATCATTGTATTGACATGGATGGAATGGTAAATGATCTCAACTATGTAATATAGGGATGGAATAAAAAGTGAACTCGGTTCAGAAATGCACTTTGTCCACTATGATGCTCTTGGAAATGAGCCTAAAAAAATATGATGTGATAATATATTCATATGTGTATGCCATAAAACATCATGTATTATGTTATGTCTTTTGGAATTATATTCATTGATTCTTATGACAATTTTATATATTCACAAGTCATTATATCATGATATTTCATATACATGATATGATTTTAAATTATTATGTTCTTATGTAATATGATTTGGATATGATATATATCTCCCTCTTCTACACTCACTGAGCATTTGATTTTACCCTTTCATATGATTATTTATCCTAAATCATGAAAAAGGTTATTAATTAAGATTTGAAAAAAGGGATCTAGTTATGATGAAATATGTTTGATAAAATGAATTTGTCTTATTATCCAGTTTCTAATGTTTTTCAATTTCTAAATCCAATATACATATACAGTCCTATCATGGATTTATTATATTTTTAAATGAACATTCTTCATATTTGAAGTAATATCAACGTATGTGGTGTATGTTTTGTTATAATTCATCCATATGTGATCATTTTTATCTCTATTCATTATAGATGGTACTCAGGGTTCTTGCAAGGTTGTAATTATAACTACCCCATACATACATTCTTTGTTATGTTAAAAAAATAAAATCGTTAATTTTTTTAAATGATAACGATTAATTTCACAAATTATTATATCTTAAATTCATATAAAAGCAACCATAAATATTGTTTCCCTTACATACCCAAGGAAATTTATGGATTAATGTTTTTGAGAACAATGAAAAACACTTACATAAAAAAATTAGTGCATAAACTTTTTGATCATATAAAATATAAATTAAATCCAATTGTGATCTATATATCATGTAAAATTCATATTAATAAATTAAATAACACATTTTTTCAAAACATGGGAAAAAGGAAACGAAATAAGTGTGAACTTAAACACTCAGAAATGGAATAAAAAATCACTACCACATTAATGTCATCTATCAGCATATGATGATAATTAAGAAATGATCACATAATCAATGGAAATAGTCATAAAAAATTCATAATTTATATCCATGTAAATATAGAATATAACCAAATAGACAATTAATAAAGCTATATCATAAGTCGATATTCATTTAAAATAATAATCACGATCCATGGGAAATAAATACATGAAAAAATTATATATTTTAATTGGATGAAATCACAACTAAAAGATGTTTGTAACTTGGAACATCAATTTTAATAACACTCTTACAATGATTCATAAAAATGGAATTACCTATATGGTAAATATAAAAAATCTCTTATGAGAAGATTATAACTGATAAAATCAATCTCTTTAGAAAACTAAATTAGAGATATATGCTGGGATTACCAATAATTTTGAGATATAAAAATATCATCATTAATCATTGAAAATATTTTAAAAACCATAACATAAATTTTAAAAATAAATTTTTTTTATTTTATTAACCTAAAAATAAACATTATTATTTTGTATATCGGTTTACCATTAGAATTTAAATCGGGTCCATTATTTTTTTTTGATGTTGTTATAATACTTTAAAATAAAGATATACAATGTTATTATTAAAAAAACACTCATCGCGTCATAATTAAAATCAAGGTTTTTTATCATTGATTAATGTAAATACAATTAAATGATCATTAAAATAATTCATTAGGAAAAGAGAATTTCGAATTTGAAAATTAATTTTGAAAAACAATAATTTATAGAATATTATAAAAAAAATATTCATTTAAAATAAACATAGAACCGTATAGAGGATGATTGAATGGAAATATTTTTCATGACATTTGGAAAACCGTTCATGTTATAAAGGCTAAAATTATATTTTTTTTCAATATTTTATAAAGAGAGTCAAAAGTCACCAAAGTGGAAAAGGGAATGTAATTTTTTTTAGAACAATTCATAAATAAGGTCTATGATCTTGTAAAATATCTTGATGAAAACTATTATGACCAATAAGGGACATTATTGAATTAATTTTAGAAAACATGTATTGGAAAGAGATTTATTCTTGATCAGAAATAAGATACAAGATCACTATCACTTGAAAAATAATTCCCTTATGATTCCACATAGAATATTTGTGTAAATACAAACAAACCTTTTTAAACCCATCATAAGAATATGCTAACAAAATTTGTGTGATTATTGAGAATAAGAGCATAGGATTTCCCCAAAATTATTAATAAATGAAAACAGCCCAGAAAATAAATGAAATTTTAACATAAATAATTTATATAATTGTTGCATATTGGATAAAAATTCATTGAATTAAATAGTATGTTATGAATATATATATCCCATTAATATCATTATATAATATTTTAATATTTAATCAATAATTATGGACTACACCACTCAAGTTTTATGATCCTGAAAATTTTTAAGACATCTTATCCTCATTATCTGGTATTATTTTACCCTTGTTTTTTTAAAATTTGGTTATTTCTCTCCTCAAGGCCCTTTTCTGTGAATTTGGATCTTTTTGGATGATTATAGGGTTTTTCACAGTCTAGGGAATCCTTTTATTTTTTTTCTAGTAAATCATGTGCCCCATTTTATGCCTCTATATGGAGGCACACAGTTTGACCAAATCATGCAACAGACCCCGCCAACGAAACATTGAACCCTTGAACATAAGAGAATAACAAGGTTGTCACATAGTTTATCTGACCATTTTATCCAACTTTGTGAGGGGTTTTATTTAACTTTTATCCCCACATGGTTGGCACATTGTTTTTGGAACTATGTTTCCTAATCATGCGGCGTATAGTTAGTAGTATAATATTATAGATTATAATTAGAATTGATGTATAAGGGAATTGTTTTTACCCTAATTAAGGGGATTGTGAGCTCTATTTTCGCCCAATTAGTAAATGGTGATTCCCTTTTATAAAGGAGTATGCTTTAGGTGATTTAAAGACCATTGGGGAACTAGATTCATCTGTGAATCCATTCTCTTCATTATTATTCTTAGTATTCCTCATATTTTCTTTCCTAGAACAATAAATCTAATCATATGTGAATCGATCCATATCCCATGATAGTAAATATGATTTTTATTGTTGGATTAATTTAAAGAAATTATATCTAAAACAATATGTTGAGTATCAGAGTGTCAATATTCATTTTTTTCTACCTCGAATTAAGATAAATGGTTGGGACACCATTCAATAATGAATATATAATATGTTTTCTACATGTGTTTTAATATTTTTCATGTTCCATTATCTTTTATTAAATTTTGTCATTTTATTACCATGTTGTTAAAATGATTTTAAATTACAAGAGTGAATTGAATTTACATAAATTGAGAGACCCACCACATATTATCTGGATTCCATCGGAGATTATGGGAACATGAGTGATGGAAACCTATGGGGTGTTACAATTATCCTTATAATTGTAATTATTAAACATAAAAAGTGGAAATATTGGCCATATGTAGTTGAACTAAATCCATATTTCATTTTTTGGTAATGTGAATTAAAGGGATTATTTACACAAAATTGAGGGTGAATGAGTTATGAAATATGTGAGGATTAAATAATTAATGGAGTATTTAAAATGATGTTAACCATTATTAATGTGACTAACCACAATTGTAGTTGATTAATTAAATGGTGCAATGTGTAGGGACTGATTAACATGATGGTTAGTGATGATGAACCATAATATATATATATATATATATATATAATTTCGAACATTGAGATTTGGCTGAGGGACTACTATTACATTTACCCAAGGGGTGACAGAGTAATTATATAGTCCCTAAATGTATTCTCATATGTAAATGTGAATAATGAGTTATCAATGTGGTACTGATTCTCCAAGTACCCATGGGTTTCTAGACTTATTCTCTAGGACACCAATGAATGAATGTGTATTGATACTATATTGATACTCCATGTTTCTTTGATAATTGTACACAGACTAAAACATCATCATTTTGGATGAAATTGGATAAAAAATTAATAATGAAAGTCTATAAAAATACTAAAATTTAGAATCCCGATGTTGTATGGCTCACAATCCATGATATGGAGAATAAGGTCTGATATGTTTGACATTAGAAAAATTAAAGTTAAACCGGTTTTATTTTTTCATTTTAAATTTATTCCTTATAGAAAATTATGCTCTATTATAGGAAAGATATTTATTTAGATTCCATTGGTGGTGTCTTACTATGTTTTATTTACACCATATTTGGGCCATTGATTGGTACTCGAATAGATATCATGTTTACGGGGTTTGATATGATCATGATCCCTATGTTAAATGTATGAGTTGGGATTCAGGATAGAGAATCGATTAAGGAACAAGACATGATGTTAAGACCCTTTGGGGAGATGTTATTGTTTCATTATTTTTTGTTTTCATTTGAAAACGGAAATATATATGGCATGAAATATATATTATTTTTGTTTGAGGTAATTTTTCCTATCATGGGAATCCACATGGGATGTGGGTATTTTATAATTTTTTATTACCATAATGGTTATTTATATTATGAGTTTTATTGTTTTGTCGCATTTGTAAATAAGTTATAGTATCACTACATGAAATATGTTCCCATTACTAATTGCAAGATGCCTCTGGCGTATGGGGTGTATGCCTAAGGTCATGTGTGGAACTGACTCCTAGAAAGGGTTTGTGGTTCCCAGGTCAAGATAGAAAAATGTAGTATACAAGGGATTTTTCTTTTATTTTCAATTGTTTTATTTTTTGGTAATGTATGGTATGTAACTAGAACAATTCAGGACATGTTCTTGATCTCGAGCATGAGTGTAGCTAACCTATGTGTGTAGGGAAAACCAAAGTACCTATGGAGGGATTACTTTTTTTTATTTTCTATTATATTTTAATTTTATTTCAAAAAGGATGCTGAAATTTTTTAGGATGGTATTTATTAATATTTTCCTCAAGGATATATTTGACACATTATTTAAGTAATCATTCATTATTATTGGAAATCATGAATTTATATGACATGGGTCAAATTAAGAACACATGGAATATTATGTTATTAGTTGGTTGTGGGAGTTGAATTTTTTTTTCGTTATTTGATTAATTTAAATGAGTTTTATCCTATTGATTAATTTTAATGCGTAAAATATTAAAAAAGAGGAACTTGAAATGGGTAACATATGGTGTTTAATAGAAAATATAAGATATGAAAAGATATTTACCTTTTTAAAACATAACCTGTTTCATGGGTCGATGAGGGTTTGTGATGGGGAATCAGTTTTGACTATCGGGATGGTGTATGATAGAAATATTATTATAAATTAATTTTAATTTTAATAATATTAAAGTGTTAATTTTGGGTTATATTTCCAAAAATGAATGTTTTTTTATTATAAGTAAATACCTGCATAGTAGAGATTTTTAGTATGATGATTATAGGAAATTTTGATGGAAATGATCTTCTAGTAGTGTGATAAGATATCCCAATATATCTAGATGAAGGGGAAGAAGAGAAGTTTTGAGATGTCTTTTGTCTCTTTATGTATTTCATGGATAGATACATAGGGCAGGGGATATAGAGTATATCTGACCTGATAGGGGTTTCCCATTGTAGAACCTTATAACCTTCACCGAGTATATGGATCTAGGGTATATGAGTTTTAGGTTGAGTTTGTCAAGAAAATAATTTCCCATTTAGAGAATATGAAAGAGAAAATAGTAATGTTGGATGATTATGTGTTACTAGGTCAAGAAAAGAGATAATGGGATACCTTGGGTATATATGATTAGTTAGAGGGAATGATATGAAATGAAATCTATGATATGTTCATGGAAGATTTTTACCCTGAGAAAATGTGGTAGAAGAGGGTGGCCATGTTTAATGGTTTACCTAGGGAAGGACTTAAGCGATGGACTATGGTGGTTACTTCACCGTCCTTCTATAAATTTTCCCAAATCTAGTAGGAGATGAGTAAACTAGAACAAAAAAAGTTCAATATAGGATTAATTGTGATATTAAGCATCAGTTTAACTAAACAATTTTGCTGAGGTGATGGATTGACCTCTCATTTCTGGGTTGGATAAGAATAAATAATACCTTATTAGATTGGTTGTTATTTGGATGATAAGGATGTAGGTATTCTAAGTGAAAGAAGTTTCACACAAAGAATGTTATCCATGCAAGTGGAAATAGATTTTCTACGGAGAATATTATTTTCCCGGGGCAGTAATCTAGTGTTATTCCATCTATGTGGTATTTCGGGTGACATTCGTAGTTAGTGTCCTCAACCACTGGTGGATTACTATGTTTGTGGAAAAATGGGATAATATCATAAGTACTATTGGAAACCATTAATGATTAATAGTTATGGAGTACCTTGATCGAAATAGAGTATTGGAACGTTGTCTTCTACACCATACCCATCTGAGAGTTGGAGTTATATGGGTCAAAATAGACAGGGTAGGAGATATGGTACATTAGGGAGATATCACCCATATTATATGTGTAGTAGAGGAAAAGGAACTTATATTAGAGAATTTAGAAGTGGTTCACGTCAGTTTCATGTAGATCATCATGCACTTGTGGATAATGAGATTATAACATATATTCATAGGGGTAAAATTATGATATTTTGAACATTTTATAGTTCATTTTTAGAAAATGGAGCCTACCATTATTTTATATCTTCTCAAATTATGAATGGTTTTAGTCGGATGGTGGAGGTTTTCCAATGGAATTTTTACAATAGACACCCTTATGGGTGTACAGTTGAATGGAATATATCCTTGCAAGGGTTGTTCCAATGATTTTGGTGAGTATATCTTCATTTTTAATCATTATATACAAGACATGTAATAATTAAACTTATCATTGGGTATTTATTGTTTTTTATCATTACGATACCACATATATTATTACCATATGTGTGTAATATTTACATCTCATGAGGGTAACACTTATTTTAATCATTGATAATGGGAAATTCAAGATTTTAGTTCAAGGGAAACACATTAGAAAAAGCTGGAGATCACCCCGAGGTTTACTTTTTTTAATGGATGGGTGGTTTAAAGAATTGTTTCTTTCCACATGTTGTAGATCAGTTTGAAGACATATTTTCAAGGGAATATATTACTGATACCACTTGAGAAATATACTGAATCCACTATTGATCTAATGTTTGATTTTGGACTTGTATACAATCAACATTATAAAATTCATCAAAGTGAGCTTCAAGATCATAAGACACAACTATAGAAATTGATGAGGAATGGATTTATCCATCCAATTATGGACCAATTTTTTTCTCTTGTTTTTTATGAGGATGTTTATGGGATGCTTTTTTATGTATTGATTACATAAAGATGAACCAGATTATTTTTATGAACTGGTATCTTCTTCCACAAATTGGAGATTTCGTAGAATAGATAAGGGGTGATTTTGTGTCTTGTATGATTAATTTGAGTCCACATTATCATCATACGAGAGTGATACCAATTTATTTAAGAAAAACTACATTCAGGATTATGTATGGCCTACATTATTTTATTTTGATGTTGTTTGGAATGAAAAATACTCCTTATAAGTTCATCGAATTGATGAATTGATTCATCCAAATGTTTTTGGATCAATTTTTATTTCTCTTCATCGATGAAATGATGGTATACATTTATAATGATGAAAACCTGAAAAAAAATCGATATTGTAATAAATTGGATTTTCAAGAATTTCATTTTACATATTCTTTTGGAATATTTCAAGACTAGTTATTGATACCACGTGCGATTACGAGGCGTGTTGTGCGTTGAACAATTCTTCAAAAAATGTTTTATTTTTTAACGTATGTGTGTTTAATTTTATTAAAAAGTGAAATAAATTTAAATATGTTTCTCAGATCAGAAATCCAAGGAAATGTTGAGATCATACTAGTGGGTTTACACTATGTGCGACCTAACATTGGTCGACATGGGTCATTAGTAGAAAAAACAACTGGGTATATAACTCTAAATAACATAATTAAATAAAATTATTTTAATTTAAAATCCAAATAACTCATAAACTGTATCTCAGGTTTGAAATCTGAGACCACAATTGAGATCATAAGGGGATGTTTTCGTTAGGTGTGGTCTAACATTGTCCGACATGGGATAACTATCAATGATAATTTTTGTACAAAAACATCAGTAATATAATTTGAAAAAACAATTTTATGACACTATATCTTTTCTCTTAATATTTCCTATTTTTTAGAATCTAGGATTATAACAAAACCCAAGAAATACTTTGATTCATGAGAATAAATATCAATCTAAAAAATGCTAATAATCTGTAAAATCAGGAACGATGAACCTCGTATTCGAAGAATATTTACCATGCCAATGATGCTACGACCATCCTTCTTCAATGATTGATATGAATAAAGGTAGGGAACATTATATAAATTGATTTCCTCTATGATTTTATTTCAAATGATGATCATTATTCAATCGATGAACGGACTGATTCGTGGGTGATACATTTTACAATTTTTTATTATATTTTCAGGGTTTGTTTATGGAGATATGTGTTTTGGTTTCCAGAATTTCATACGTGATGGGTCATTGCTGAGATGAACAATGAATGAAGTTCATTCATGGGGTTATTCCATGTGATTTTCTCTATCAATGATCTTAATGTTCTTTTTGTTTTATGATAGTATGATCATTGCGCCTATGTTTCTTGGTGCAACATTCCAATGTTGAGGATCCAATTTGGGGATGACCTAGCAGAGGTGAGAGGACAGTGGCAATGGGAGGATCGAAGAGAGTCGTGTGATATCATCATTGATGTTTTTTTCATTTAGATGAATCATGGCATTCATCCAAGACTAGGGAAGTGATGAAAACGTCATAAGGATAATAGAAGCACCTTCATCTCATAAAAAAGAGCACCAGAAGGGAATCAGTGGCCCGTATATGGGGCCACCGGTGTGCTGGCACGAACAGCGACACGCGACAATAGAAACCATGTGAACAGTGTCTTAGCCACATTGGAGGAACCCAAAATAATGACATTATGGGGTAGTGAGAGGTGTGGGCCTTCCATATTAAATGTGGTGGTCCTATGTTGATTAATGGCATGGGGTGCAGCAGACTGTGTGGTGTGCATCATGACCAGCCCACACGTGTTGGCTAGAACAATGGGGTTGATACACTTCAACGACTCAGTGGCCTAGTGGACTCCGGCCAATTGGAATGGGTGTAGTTTTCCAGTTGGTCAAAACAAGTATCCTAATGGGCTGGTCCTAGTGGCCTAATGGGACAGGCTAGTTCGGTCAGTCTGATATATTTCGGTTTGGACCAGGACTATACTTGAGTAAAACTTTTTCAGTAAAATTTTCATAACATTCAAACAGAGCATCCATTTGAAGATATGTCAATGTAATATGTACCCTTGCGATGGGGAAGTCCTTTTTAGAAGTCTTTGTTGGTTTTTTGTGGTACCACTAGAGGATGGGAGTGTTCTCTTTGTCTATTCCTATGAGTGTTCGATTCCAGATCATGTTCACCTCATAGAGGTTGAAAGATTACCCTTGGTATTTTATTATGAGGGTTTTTTTCAACAACTTATTCCCATCATAAAGAATGACTGATGTTATTATGTATGCTATCTCAACCCCTCATAAATATTTTTCTCGGTAGGTTGGAGCATGTATCATATCATGAGGCCCGGTCAGTCCTCATTTCTATTTGTGTTACTTTAGATAGGGTTCATGAATCAATTGTGAGAAATATTTATGAGGGAACCACACCCTAATATAGGATTATGTGTACAGTAGGAACAGGAGTCCCCCTAATGATATGTTTTCATAGTGGACCCCAATATATGTGTAGATATCCAATTTTTCCCATTCTATGTGACTAGACCTGACAAGCATGCTTCGGGTAGTTTTCAGTGGTTGATGATTGCCTGTGATGTCTCGAGAATCTGTATCTTAGTGATATTGAATGTCTTATGGAAACAATATGAATTATCTAGACCATGTGTCTCTATGGTTTTTTGGTATATTTGTTCTACATCGTTTTATCAGATACCTCAAGGAGTGTGATCTCTGAGGAAGGGTGTGCTACAAGTGGAACCATGTAGATTGTATTGGATGAGACTTTGTGAATTATAATCCATCATGAGTATACCTAGATGTTCCTCTTATTATTTTTGACAAGTAATTGTGTTTAGATGACTATATCATCATCGTGGAGTATTAATTATGGTATTTACTTTTTGTTTTTAGAGTGGGCTATTGAGTTTTGTTTTACTCACCTAGGCACAGTATTTTCAAACACATGTCCTTTCTTATGTTGATGATAAACACATTGACAGAGTCCAAGGAGGACTAGGACTAGGTGGTGATAGTAGATGCCAAATAGTCGAGGTGTGCTCCTATAACGTTGGGTAGCTAAGACATACCATTCATTTTAGGTAGGTTGTTTGGTATACGAGCTTCCAGAACTTTAGAATTCACATTTGCAAACTCTTTCATTGGGGGGATTTTTTTCCAGCCCGATTGTAAATTACTACCAATTATATTACTGTCACACTCTATGGTTTGTATCTTAGTGTATGAATGCATTTTTTACCGTGTTTTTTTCTTTCCACATTTTGGGCATAGAGATGTGTGAATGTCTATCAGTACTTGCGCAAATTTCTTCCATTTGTGGAATATAACTAGTGAGTTCTAGTTTATATCCCTCATCCTATTAGATTTAGTCATGGATTATTAACATCATGGGTCCCTCTTGTATGTGTCATCAAAGAGTGGTAATATTGCAGGTAGGTTCTACATTAGTACCAGGAGTCTATGATATTGGTTTTGAGCAACAATGTTATGATTTTTGAGTTCAGTTTTTAGAAAAGGGACTTCACTGTTGGTGTTGAGGCCGACATATCCATACACAAGGACTCTAAACACCTGTCATTCGACTAATCACATGAAAACACTGATTTTATGGAAAAATAAATGTACATGAATCATATAGTAATGTGTTCTGTTTTCCATGCCTTTCTTGAGTTAGCACACAAGGTATACTATTTGGATTGTGATACATCTTGTTTTCTTATTGTATGTATTCAAAAAAACCAGCGAGTGCGGTTTTCGTAATATGGGTAGGAGTTCCAAATGAATTTTTATGAGGAATCACTAAGGGGATCCAGTCGTGAACTATTTTTCTTTATGATGGTCAATATGTGGTTCTTTCTCATATTGACGAGTTTGTAGACCCACCTATAGTAGATTAGGTTGATAAAACTTTCCAGACAGATTCCATCATGGTTCTTTTGGCACTATAAGATGAAACACATGTTTCGATCCCATATCATTGGGTTATGAGGTAGCGATCTCCCATGATGTAGGGTCAACAGAACCTACCGACAGTAGGTTTGTGATGTATGTCATGGAATAGAAGAATTGTTTTGAGGCCTCAAGGGCATCTCAGTTCCTTGAGAGGGATACATAGGTATGATTTTATGGGAGTGGGCATCTAAATGGAGATTCTCACACTAGTTATTATTTTATCAGAGAGGTGGTTGTTGAACTATTAAGGAAGAGGCAACAGTAAGGGTAGATAGATCAAACAGGCAGTGGATGTTGCAGTGGAGCTAGGGAAGTAGTAGGAGGTGGCCAATGTTTTGACGTGTTACCGAAACCACAACTAGTTGGTCCATACTATACTCAAGGAGCTAGGGAAAGTGGGAGGAACCAGTTGTAGGATGTTGAGGATTATTACCCCAGGACTCAAGGAATGTTTTAATTTATGATCTGTGTCTTTTTAATTTAGTTATATGAGATAGAAACATGTCCTCGTAATTCATTACTTACCATTTTTCTTATTTAAAACTTATAGATTCTAGTTAAATCATTGAAAGTAACCTTACTCATAGAGAAACCTACTTTAGTATAGTCGATGATCACACACTCGTGCCAACAGTTCTACCTAACTGTTAATGGTGTGAGTTTATATTGAGAATTCATGGTAGTAGCATCGAGGCCTTATGATATAATTCACAGTATTGACTACTGGACAAAGTTCATGCTCAGATTGATTGTTTTAGGAATAGGGTGTAATTAATCCATGGTAACAGAACCAGATTTACCTTTTTATCATTGAATGAAAATTTTTAAAGCTCACAATAGACTCACGTATAGGAGGGTGCTCCTAATTACTTATATTTAACTCACCTAATCCTCAGTAAATTGGATGTTATGAGTCCTTATAACCTTTTAATGGTGAAATAGAATAAGTAATTATACCCTAATGATGTTCCATGTGTACCTCCTCATCATGATATAGACTACTTTATTGATCAAAATTATGGGATGATACCATTATCTACACAAAAATATCATATTTCTCTCGCATAACATTATGAGATAAGGGTGAAGTTTGGGGACTTATAGAGGAAGCACTTTGTGAACCCAAGTGTTTGACCTTGGGCATCCCCATGTGGTCTTCATAGATAATTTCCTAGTTTACTCGGCAACCAAGAAAGAGAAAATAAGACAATTTAGTATGGTCTTGGACACACTTTGAGAGCACCAGCTACATGGGAAGATCTTGAAATTCTGGTCATGTATTTGATATGTCTCTTTTTTATAGGACACATCATCTCAGATACTAGAGGTTCAATGGATCGAGTATAGGTTGAGGTAGAGTTTGATGAGCACTCCCCTATTGAGGTTTCCAAAATTGGGGTTGAGTATGTTGTGTTCTCAGATGCATCAGGAACCGGGCATGGGTGGGTCCTGATGCAGAGGAATGTACGGATTGCCTATGGGTCTTTCTAGTTGAAATCACAAGAGTAGAATGATGTAACCCAAGATCATGAGTTAGCAGCAATAGCCTTCTAATTGAAGATGGGGTAACACTACATCATGGGAAAGAGATTTATCATTTACTTTGACCACATGTGTCTCAATTATATATTATCTCAAAAGGATTGGAAAATTAGAAAGAGGTGATGGATATAGTTCTTATAGGACCATGACATGCATATTGTCAAATCTCATGGGAAACAGAATGTGTTTCTAGATTCTCTCAGTGGGAGATCTGGCTTGCATTTTATGAATGAGGTATCAGAGCGGTTATCCTCATTGAAAATAATCTTTATGGATGGATTTAGAGAATCTTATCTCCCTTAAATAGTTGTCACCCATCCACTATTATTGTGGTTCATATAGGCACAACTTAGTGATACTGACAGGAAGGCTCTACATGCTCAAATTACAAAAGGACATCCTCTGATTGATATTTGATAGGTGGGAAGCACGATGCTATTTTTAGGGGATGCATGATAATACTAGTTGAGTTTCGAGAGGATGTTTAAAAAGAGTTTCATGCATGACCTTTAGCGGTACATCTAGGTGTGGATATGATATATTAGAACCTTCGACCTTAGTTTGGGGCGAAGGATAAAGAAATAAATTGCAAAATTTCTGTTTGGAAAACGTAAATATCGATATGTGAAGGATGAACATTAGGTTTCAGTGTGTTCGAACAAACCCATTGAGTTTCCTAAATAAATGTGGGATGGGATAAAAATGGAAATTATTACTAGTTTACCACATACATCCAGATGACCCGATGCGATATGGGTAATTGTTGACTGACTCTCCATGTCGGCCCACTTTCTATCAATCTTGGAGTAGGTTTCTGTAGAGAGTGTGGGATGCCTCTATGTGAAGAGATATTTCAAATATAGGGAGTTACATTGAAAATTGTTTTATATAATGATTGTATAATCATATTCTGGTTGTCGAAGATATTACTGAGGAATTTAGGGATCAGTTGTGGATGAGCATAGTGTTTCAACACCCGAATGATGGCCCGACTAAACAACCATTCAATTTATGGAGGAAAAGATTTGGGATTTCATGTTAATATTTGGCCATAGTTGGAGGATTCCCTACCTGGGGTAGATTTTTCATAAAAAACAGCTACCCCTCCACCATTAGTACGGAACTATTTGAGGCTTGGTAATAGAAACCCTAACGGTCACCAAATTGATTGACAGATCATGGTGAGTCCATACTCATGGTCCAAGAGTTGGTGTAGAAGACTATATTGAAAGTACATGTCATAAACGAGAGAATGAAACCTACATAGATCCATCAAATATCTTATGATGAAAGGAAGTGAATTATTTTGGAGTTTGAGGGGGGAGACCTCTTGTTCCATTTTGTCTCTCCTCGATGCGGGATATAGAGATTTTGCGGGGACAAAAAGATATCACTGAGGTTCATCGAAATTTTCTTCCCAGATACTAAATAGATTTGGTGAGGTGGTGTTCCTTTTTGTTC
The DNA here is from genome assembly GCA_963277665.1 of Viscum album. Taxonomy (NCBI): domain Eukaryota; kingdom Viridiplantae; phylum Streptophyta; class Magnoliopsida; order Santalales; family Viscaceae; genus Viscum; species Viscum album. The sequence goes on along the minus strand of OY728151.1, from coordinate 1,823,482,900 downwards.
TCCCACCACAGTTGTTCCTAGTACATGAAATCTTCCCTATGTCAGTGTTGAAAAAATACGTGAATGATCCATCACATGTCAACAACTGAGGTGAGATGGATATCAATGATGGGAAGACTTTTTCTGAGTACCTAATGGATAAAAAGGATCCTTTAGGGATATTTGATTCCCTTATTTCATGCATGTTGATGAAAATAGGGAACTCTAGAAGAGAACTTGGGAGCAAGTGCCCCAGATTCATGCTCAGTACCATCACATTTTGATTGAGTTTCCCTTAATTATTTCGTTAAGGGACATAAATCCCTATGGTGGTGAGAATGTAATGAATTTGATTTTACCAAATTTATTATCATTAATTATTTTGGAAAATTCCAAGACTAGGAACCCATTTGGAGTGATATTTTTATTCCTAGTGTGATGAAAAAATTTTATGAAAAATTTAATGTTTCAAATTCTCTAAACCATGAATATTCATAAAAACTAAAATAACATTTAATAATTTTCTTGGATCCTAAATCAGATAGAACCTTGGCGATTAGAATAAAATATTTACCCTAGTAGTAACCTAATATCGGATGGCATGGATCATCAGTTGAAAATTCCACTTGGGATGTAACATTGAATAAAACAACTAAATAAAATTATTTTATTTTAAAATCAGAATAACTCATAAATGAGAAGTCAGATTGGAAATATGAGACAACTGTTGAGTTTGGAAGGTGTTTTTTCCTTAGGTGAGGCCTAAAAATGGCCAACATGGGCCATATGTGAAATACCATTTTTGGATGGAATAATTATTAAAATAATTGAAGAAAAATTATTTTTTGTCGCAATGATGGGTTTCATTTAATATTACCTATTGTTAGGAATCTATGGTTATGAAATAATCATGTAAATCCTTCGAGTCAAGATGATAGAGTTATCTCCAGCAAATACTGATGTACTAATAAATTAATAATGACGAACCTCGTATTCAAAGGATCTTGACAACGAATATGACGCGATGACCATTCCTCATCATAAATCAAAACAAATTGAGATAGGGAGTGTGATGTCGGTTGATTTATTCCCCATTAATTTCTCATTTGATGAATGTGATTCAATCATAGAAAGGATTGATTCATGGGTCGTGTGTATTGTGGGGTAAGATTATAATTGTGTGACTTTATTATCATTGTTTGATTTTAGAAAATGCTTTAGTTTTTATGATTTTTCATATGTAATAGATTGAGGTTGGGATAAAAAAAGTATGAGGTTCGTTATGTGGGGTTTTCCATGTTCTTTCCTCCCCGAATGTTATTTATGTTCATCGTGGTTTATGAGTGTATTACTGTTGTGCCTTTATTTATCGGCATAATGATCTAAATTTTTTTGATCCAATATCATGACGATATTCCATAGGTGAAATGATGATGGAGACAAAATGATCAATGAATGTCAAAAGATATCACTGTTCAAGTGGTTTTTTTGGGTGATTCATGAAATTGATCCAATTTGAGGGTAGTGAACAATGTGACCCAATGATCATTGGCACACATTCATCACGAAAAATAAAGCACCAAAAGGTAATTGATGGCATGTAGAAGGGGCCACCAGCACGCGGCATCGTTGATATGTGGTAGGAGGATCCTCATGAACTGTGGCATGGCTGTGATGGAGTAACTCGCGTCGATGAAGATGCAGTGCTGCCATAGGGTTGGGTAGCTTGCATTGACTAGAGGCACATTGTCTACCGAACCATGTGTGGGCTGAAGTAGAGGGGCCAGATCACTCCTGCAGACCACGACCCAATGACCCAGCGGTCTAGTGGGCGAATCCTATAATCAAAAATTCCAATCCTAATTTCCCAATTGGCAGGCCAATTCACTCAAGCTGAGCCTATTTGGGTTAGAAATGGACTAGAGCTGAGTAGAACTGTTTCACTAAAATGTCAATAACAATAAACATGAGTGTCTTTTTTATTATTTGCATGTGGAATTAGGGATCTTAATATGTGGAGTTCATTTTTATATAGATTGGTGGGTTTTTAGTCGGGCCAACATAGGTTGAAAATGTTCTCATTGAATATTCATACTAGGGTACGATGTAGGATCTCATTCTCATCATAGAGTATGAAAACAGAGGTTTTGATAATAGCCTCGGTCTTTTACTATGATGGTTTAATGTAGAATCATATTACCATCATATAGAATGACCCATGTTCATATGTGTGTTGTCTTAGCCAGGATTTGATAGTTGAATTTGTGGATTGGATCCTATATCATTCCGAGAGGCCCAGTTGATATTTATTTTTCTTCGTGTTAACTTAAATATGGTTCATTGAGCTCACGTGACTAGTATTTACTTGGGAACCACTTCCTTATATATGTAGTTATATCTAGTATTTCTAGGATCCCTTTTAGAGTGACCTATATTAGGTGGACCCATTTTCTTTGTATTGAGATCGGATTATTTCTGTTCATCCTGACTATACCTGATGAGGATGATTTAGGTTGTTTTTAGTGTATGATGTTTGGTTGTGATGTATCAAGACTTTGTGTCTTAGTGATACTAAATGTGTCATGGAAACTATGAGACTTATCAAGACCATGAATCACTGTGGATACTTTTAGTAGATCTAATATAATTTCATCTATCAGATAGATCAAATAATGATATCTCCCATGATTGGTATACTACCAGCGAAACTGTGTATCTTGCAATGGAGGTGACATTGAGGCTTGGAATCCTTTATGTGTATAAATATATGTACCTATTATATGTGAAGTTTACACATACCAATTTTGAGTGGACTATATCTTCTTAGTGGTGTTTCATTTAAGGTATTTAAATTTAGTTTTTAAGGTGTGATACTGAGTATTGTTTTACTCACCCCTACACAGACTTTTCCCACATGTTTCATGTCTTGTGCAGATGATCAACACATTGACGGATTTGTAGGGGTTGTAGGACAAGGTGGTTCTTGGATAGACCATATAATTAAGTTGTGCTCATATGGATTCAAAAATTTATGCAGTACCTTTCCTTTGAGGTAGGATTTTCAGCATATTATTTTCAAGAACTTTTCCATTCACTATTGAAGACTCATTCATTGGGGGGCTTCTATTCGGGCCCAGCTTTAATTTACTATACTTTACATTAGTATCATATTCTTTGTTTGGTATCTTAGTGTTTTTATTCGTTGTTAACTTTCTGTTTTTACAATTCACAATTTTAGGTTTGGATATGTGTGCACATGTAAAGGTACTTGGGAAAATGCCTCAAATGTGTGGGATATTTCTACCCAATGTGGGTCACTAGTCCCTGGCCGATTAGAGGTGGGATTGGGGTTGTCACCACATAGGCCCCTCAGGGATGAGTCATGGGAGACTTTGTCAGTGTAAACTATGAGAGAATAGGGTAAATTCCATGATATCTGTGTATTAATTCTGGAATGTTAAAGAACATTTTATTGGTAACAATATCATTGAGAATGGTGTTTCAGTGAAGCAAGATAATGTTTAGGAATTTTATTCTATGGAGAAGCCTTGGAATTTTTTTTTGATATTTGAAGCTCTTTGAGATTAGAGGTATATAATTGGATATTTATCAAACACTTCTCTCTCTGGTATTCCCTGCTCTCAATACATACAAATAATATTTTCAGGGTTTTAATTTGTTAGAGTCTTATGTTAAGGCCTTTCATGTTTTAATGAAGCATTTGGCCCTTACACCGATTTTGATCCAACCCAATCTGGGTGATGATTATTCTAGGTTTTATGATGTAGATATAATCAGATGTAGAGTTGTGTTACTTCAAAGAAATAAATTCATGATATATGGATCATGATAGATGATGCAGCATGAAATAAATTACCATATACAAGATATCAATTTTTCCTCAATGGTATTTTTTGTTGGTTTAGCGACAATACCTATTTTTTAATGGTATATTGTTTCTGATGATAAAATAATATTAAAGTATAATTTTTTAGTTATATATTAATACCCTATAGTGGAGATAGTTTACCTATATGTAGTATTATGACTTTGAGATAGCCTATAGTCCTTTGAATGGAAATAGTGTTTATGTATCTTTAAGTAGGATAAAACATTCTCAGGTAGTCCATGAGTCTAGTTCTGAGTGAAATATGATAAATTTTATAATGGTGATTCACATGGAGGTAATGGAATTCCATTATCAAGAGATAATCATGTCTTTAATAGGTGAGCCCAAATTTTTTACTCAGGTCAAGGAAAGGATGATTCAACATTTATAGTGTTTTTCCATGAAGGAAATCCTTGAAGGTGGGGAGTCACTTTATGATTTGAAAATAGATGAGGATGGGATTCTCTACGTATAGGGATGTTTTGTTGTGATTATGTGCATTCAAGAAGATTAGATGCACAATATTCATCCATAAAAGGTGGAAGTGCATCTTGAAATAACCTACAAGAATCATTATCTTCAGACCATTTATTTATAGAAGGGAATGGAAATTGAAACTGTGTATTTCATGACCTGATACTACACCTATCAATTGGTGAAGGTTGATCATCAGTGACCTCATGGAGTTTTATTGCCATCTCCAATTCTTTAATGGAAGTGGGATGAAGTTAGCATAGATTTTATCGTTGTTCTTCTGATGATGCCTCAGAATAATGACACTATATGGGTGATTTTGGACCAATGGTTGAATTTGACCCAATTCATTCAAATTAGGAAGACATTCATTATAGATCATTTGGGTGATATGAATGTTTAGGAGATAGTATATTTTTTTGAGGTGACATGGAGTACATATTCAAATAATTATTCATGTTTTAATTTTAGATTTTATAATGTCTTATAGTAGGTTCATTGTAATTAGGTGGTTTTGGGTACATATTTTTAATTATTTACAAATAGTATATAAGAGAATATTATCATGGTGCTAGAGGAAGACAAGAGGGTATTCAAACTAGGATTTAGAGGTTATTTTGTGAAGAAAGTATTTATGGATAAATTTTCCATTAAAATATTTTTCTATAGAAAATTATGATTGAAAAATATTCAAAATTTTATAGTAGTCCATGTAGATTTGCTTTATTTTTGATGAAGGTGGGTGAGATCGAGTTTTTGGGAACGAATATTATACAATGGTAATTTCTTCAGGTTCGGTTGATTTACAAATTTTATGGAATAGTGTAGAGTGTTATGATGTCTTATGATGATTGATGTTATCAAATTCATGGGTTTACAATGGGTGACTGTGTTTTCATTAAATTATCACTGAGATTGTGCCACCATCATATTTGGACGTAAGTCTACTTAAATCCCCGTTTTGTGGAATAGTTTTTGATTTTGTGAAGTATCAAACTGAAGGAATATAAATTGGATCCTCCATGGAGGAATATGGCTATAAATTACATTTTTTATGTATCAAAAATATGGTATTAAAACCCATATCCTTATCATGTGATCGATGCTGATGAGGTTTGGATTGAGGCTAGTTCATCCTTTAAGGAGCATCGCATTCATATAGTGGTTTATAGTCAAAATGTTTTCTTGGTTGGGATGTGTTTCTTTTCTGTGTGTTTTGGAAAGATGATTCTGGTTAGTAGAAAACATGTGTGATAGATGCTGATATATGGTCTTAGTTGACCAATATTTTCACCTCATAACTTAATTGATGCATGGGAGTACAACATAGGGACAAGATGTTGTAATGTGTGGAGATTATAAGATCTTGACCTTTCTTCAGATGATGCCTTATCATTTTAGTTATTATTTCACACTTCATGTGGTTTTAAATATTTTATTTCAGGCCTTGGGGTCATTTAGAGTGAATTTAGAGACTTTAGGATGCCCATTGTGTTATTCATGATTGGAGAATGATTAGGGAAAACCTTATGGTTTACCCTAGGAAACATCACTCTACATTTTGATCCACTAGATGGAGGTCCATGGTTTTACATATCCATGCTACCTAATTCACTATAAACCATTGAATAAAAGGGATAATACTTGTTAGAACATGGTTTTATAAATATATTATTAGACTATATGTGGAGTTTTCTCGATATAATAACACGACATGGTTGGAACACAATTTTCCAACCTACATTAACTAACTCTGAATCATACTGTTGGAAGCCCGAAAATAATGGATGTGATTGGAAATAATGAAAAAAGGTCTCATTTTTCCCAAATCTGTATAATTTATAAAAAATTTAACCAAGGATTGAGAGGTGATTCCCTTTGACCTGGGAGCATGTTTTAGGCAATTAAAATACCATTAGAGATCCAGATTAACTTTTTTGTCATATTTATTGGACATTAATCCTAGTTTTCATATTATTATCTTTACCATAACCTTACATCTAATCTCATGATAATATTTTCCTGTTCCATAATGGTAATTTTTATATATTTTTGGTTGGATCAATTAAATGTGAGTAGATCCAAGATTGGATTAATAAGATTATAGTGTCTTTCATTATATTTAGCCATTCTTCCTTGAATTAAAGACATTTTTTGGGAGGGTGTTCTTCAAAAGTCCTAGGGTAGGTGGTCTATATTCAATTTACCAAATTATTAATTCATTTTTTTGAATATAATTTTATCATTTCATTTCCATGTTGTTTAATATCATTTAAATTACATAATTTAATTGAGTTATATTAAATTGAGATACCATACAATTAATATGTTAATTTTGTGGATATTATGAGATAAAAATTGATGGAAACCCCTATAGGGTTCCAATAAACACAAAAATTATAATTATGAAATGTAAAATTAATACATAATGGGCCTATTGAATATAAATAAAACATTCTTGTATGACAAGACAATGGGATTTAATGTATTGATTAGATTAACATTGAGGGTTAATGTAATGTTATTTTTTATAAAAGGATTAAAAGGGATTTACCTTATTGTTCCTTGTGATTAATGTGAGGAACCGTGGTTGTGGATGATTAAAGAAATGGTACACTATGACGTGAATGAATGAGAATATGGTCACAAATGATGATACTAGGGTTATATATATTAATATATATCTTTAAATAATTTTAAAAAAATTGTTTTTGGGGATATAATAATGATCAATGTACCACTGAGGTTCCATACTAATTCTATATACCCCCAATGTATATTCATTTGTGAATGTGGAAAATGATTTTTTGGTTAGGTACTCATGTTTAATGTACCAATGGTGTCCCAAAATGATTATCAGGGCCCCTGATGCATGAATGTGTGTTGATAGAGGTTAGATGATAAAATTTTTATGATAATAGTACCTATAATAATTCTCCAATGCAACACTTGAAATTGGAATTAAATTAAATAATGAAATGCCCTAAAAATATTTTAATGTGAAATCCCTTTTTTATATGGTTTAGAATCCATCACATGCCAAAGAAAGTATGATGTGGTTGAATACATAGTATTAGATGTGAACGAAAATTAAAATTAAAATTTTATATTTATTCTTTATACGCATGAAAACACTATTATAGACTTTATATTTATTTAGATAGAGTTAGTGGGGGCCAATTTGGTTTTACTCCCAACCTACTGAGTTTTCAAATTATTTCGTGAATATATTCATGATTTCATGTTAGAATAATTCAAAGAGACCTATTTTTGAAAGTTGAGTTTGGATTCATGAAGGATCATGGATGAGGGAACCAAACAAAATATCGAGACTAATTTGGGATATTTTAGTGTGTCTTTATTTTTCCTAATGAATGTTGACAGTTATATGGAAATACCTATCTAATATTTTGGTTCATTTTTATTTTCCCTAATTTTGTATTCATCATGACATGGTTTCCTATTTTGTTTATTTTTTTATACCATATTATCTATTGATATATTATTTCCCAAGTTTTCTTAGATTGATAAAGAGGATATAGTCTCCCCAAAAGACTTAATTGACCATCGCATCAAGTTGGAAAACACTTTAATATGAGGAATCACACAAGAGGTGATGTGATGATTCATCAAATGACACAAGTATGTGGCTCACAGTTGGATATGTTACACATTTTTATCATGGTTCATTAAATGAAACAAAACTCATTAAAATGAGATTTAAACAAGGAATTCCCTTGTGAATATTTTAACATTATACGTGATAATTAATCACTGAAGGCATTTTGTTAACATAAGTAATTCAAAATAAAATACATTAAATACATAATAATAAAATATATAGATTTAATTACACATAATAATATCATAATAAATAAATGAACTATAAATATACCATAATGAAAGAAAATTGATTTATGAAACTACTTTCCACAAGGTAAATTCTAATCAAAGCACTATGGAAATATGTGATTTAAATTATATCATAAAATATTATTATGTGTGAAAGAATAATGTTTTTAATAAATAATGGGGTATTTTATATAATATATATATATATATATTTAGGTTTATAATTTAATTTATGAGTCAATATAGGGAAATTGAGACAAATTCCATACCTCGAGTCAAGACATTCCATGATGGTCATTTAACATCAATATAATAAACCTATATTAATTATTTATTTATTTTTAATCATTATAAATTATTATTAGTTTCTCTATAAACCGTATTTTTACTTTATTATAATAAAATATTTAATTTCATAATCATTTATGTCTACATTAGGTGTATTGAGGATGTTCAATACCTAATTTCAAAACCGATTTGGTTTATTGACCTTGATTAAAGTTGTTATTTTTCTTTAATATATAAAATCAGAATTATAATATAATTATATGTTTAATTAATTAATTATTATTTTAAAACATACCATGATATATGGTTATGAAAATTACATACGTAACGATCCTGGAGTTTTTAAGTATTGTGTACGTACGACTAATATTAAAAGTTTTAAAAAAGAATTAAGGAAATAAGAAAAGAATTATTTTATGTTTCCATTATTATTATTATATAAAATAATATCATATCATCTCTTTAAATAAACATATATATACCATCGGGATGATGAAATGATAATTAATATTCCAAATCCCTCTATCGAGGTCGTAATGCACACATGTTGACGAACAATGTTAATATTTTTTTGAGGGATTGAAAGGTATGAAAATTGTTGATATATTATTATTCTATAATTATAATTATTTCATTAATATCATATTCATATATTATATCTATCAATACAACTGTCCATTATTAGAGGTGGTAGAAAATTGATTACATCAGTTCATTATGTGGTTTTATTCCATTCACATGAATGATGGATTCATTAATTAGATGATAGAATATGGGATCAATATAGCTTATTATAGTTACTATACCAAATAATTATATGGAATATTGTATTTTTATTATTTTTTTGATGATAATAAAACATTATTGAATTAGAAGAGTAAATAAAATGAAAACAATTAGTTAAAAACAATAAAACTACTTGAGACCTACTATTTTGGTTAATAACGATATTCTTCATTTATTAGATTGATATTAAAACATAGGAATATAAGAAATGATTATGGATGGTAATAATGGAATTGTATAGATATTTTCCAAAAAAAAGTATCTTGAACATTGGATTGAATATGATTTGGGTTTTTGTTTATTAATTGATTACCTGGACACTTTTTAAAATATATAAAATATTATAATATAATATGAGTGTCACTATTGTAAGATAGTTTAAATGACATGGATGTGAGAAAAAGAAGGATATTGTATTAATATAGCAATTATGTAAAATATGGATATTATATGTCATAATTTTAATCAATATCATTTTTATAAACATTTTAATTTATCATTTTCAACCTTGACTATGATAAAAACTATTTAAATATAAATGGGTTTTAAATATACTTATAAATAAATAAATGGATAATGAAAGAAATCAGGTTGAAATTAGATAATGTTTTCCATCCTACATGACATATTAAGATTTTTATGATTTCTAAATTATTTAATAGTATTTTATTACATAAAATAATAATAATGTTTTTTATTAACCACTCATGTAATTTGAATTTGAAAAAAAATTAATTAAAATGGAATATATGTATAATATGTGAAACCATAGCTAATAATATATTATAAACAATTAATTCATTATGAAACTATGAGACATTGAAAATTATTAAATTTTACTATTTTAAATTAATCTTCATTAATTTTATAACACTTGCATAGGCACAATAACAATGATGTATAAGAAATTAAGATAATTAGATCATAACTAAAGATTTAAAATAAATGAACATAATTAAGAAAATGTGATTACAATAAATCTAAAATTTAATAATGATTCACAAATTTTTTTATCACTTCATGAATATATATTAGAAATTTAAATGTTAAATTCTGAAATTTACTATTTTTCATTACATTAAATAATATATTAATCAATTTCATGTAAAAATGAAAAAATACAATAACATTTAATCTAGTATGTATACAGTATAACCCAACTCATCCAATAAATAAAATTAAAATTTTAGGTTCATTTTTAGACCTTACTATATTATGTTTAACTTTAATTCCCAAATTTACCCATATTGGGTTGAAAAATATTTATTAAAAAAATTATTCATAATGATAAAAAATACAAGAAATTGATTCATAAATTTGACAAAAATTTATTCTAACAATAGAATCTATTTTATCAAATGAATATCATAGATTTGGGAGAAATTAATTTTAAACTAAACCTTCATAATGAGATAAATAATCGCACTTCCGGAAAAAAAAATAATTATTAAATTGGATTTTATTCCCAATTCTTGTTTTTTATTAATAAATATTTTTTTATAATCAATTTTAATAAAATGGGACTAATATAATTTCAAAACTATTCAAAAATAAATTATGACTTTTTATATACATGAAAAAAAATAACTGATTTCAATAAAATTCAGTATTTCTCAATATTCCGAGGAAATTAATTTTGTAAACAAAATCTAGAAAAATAATTTTAATATATTTTTAACATTCTGTTTTAAAATTGTATGTACATTAATTCAAATCCATATTATTTAATTTTTAAATAATTCTTTTAAAGAAAACCATATAATTCATGAAAACACGGTTTCGAGAGAAATAAATTTTTCTCCTTTTGATATAAAAATTACCTATTATTATTATAATGAATAAAACTATATAAAAAATTATTAAAAATAATATTTCATGAAAATTATTTATCATAAAAGTACTTGGTTTGTTTCATTCTACAAAAAATTTAAAAGTTACATCCTCACAATTTAATCTCACACCAAATAGAAATTCTTTAATAAAATTTATAAATAAATTCCAATATTTGTATGATAAAACAAAATAACATGAAAGGAAATGATTTTTAATATCTAAAAAAACTTTTGAACAACCAATCAATATAATGGTCTAAAAACATCATATTCGTGTAAATATTTTGTTTATGTGGAATAACGCATAGTAAGGTTTCCAGAATGGATATCCATATTATGAAGTACACATATGTACATGGTGAAAAAATATAATTTAAAAATAATAATATCTAATGAATGTGAATATTTTTTATAAGAAATTTATTGATCATGAAAATTTAAATGAAAATACCATAAATCATTTAATTTCGATAAAATAACTATTCGTCAAAAAAGTGTAAGAATATATCATTTGTATTTCAATATCATTTTCCTTGATTTGAAGAATTCCTTTTTCAGATAGAATATGAACATGATGATATATACATAAATGTGAAGAGTACATTCATTATTTAACAAATTTCCACCATGATATTATGTATTCTACATAATTATGAGTGTTCCAGGTGTAATTTTCATAACTAAAGAATAAAAATAAATTCATAAAAGATCATATAATCCAAAAAATGAAAACAATACATTTATCTTGTCTTTAAATATTATCCAAAATTGAAATGGTATGAAAAAAATAATATGATCTAAAAAAAAAACGTTATGAGATGAAATAATATGTTAATCATCATAATTTTAAAATTAAACACAATTTTGAAATTAAATCATCCCAAAAATTATAATCAATATATATTAATAAACATTAATAAATTAATCAATAATGTTTGTTTAAATCTTACACTATTTCACATACATTTGAACATACATCCCCAAAAATGAAATATAATTATCTTAAAATCATCCAAAATTTTTAAACCTACGGTTACATTTACCTCAACCTAATAAATCACCTCCAAATTTATGATTAATAAAATGAAAATCAATTAAATACCCAAAATGGGGTTTTTATGGCTTTGAATTTATGACAAATAATAAACATATAATACCATGGTATTTCCCATGAATCCTAAGTTAAATTCCCAAGAAAAATATTAATCCCAAATTTTGTATCCTTTAATCCAATTCCATGTAAAAGAGTTCTGAACCGAAAATCCATTATCGGATTATAAAACATAATATTTATAATTATGGATATAATACTGATAAATATTACAATATTATGTCCCTTAAAAATAATCAAATAAATATAAAATAATGTATCACATATATACAAAAAGGTCTTTTAGGTTTAGAGTTGTATGAAATTAGTACAATATAATACATAATAACATGGATACATAGATCATTGGTTTATAAAAATATAATTCACCTATAAATATTTTATTCATATAGTTTATAATTTATAGACATTACAAACAACTTTTTTTTCTTCAAAACGTTGTTAAGAAATACAGTATGGGTTAGTAGAAACATTGAATAGTGTTACATAAAAAATTAACAATTAAATATCATCAGAGATCATAATATGGAAATTAGGATCCGATTAAATAATAAATAATCATGATGAAAACATAATATATCTAATTACCATAAAAAGTTATAATAAATCATGATATATGGCATAAATCATTCAAAAATGAATGTGTCCGGAAATTGAACAAATCAAGATCCATTCAAAAATAACTACAGAGAAAATGATACATTATAAAATGATGTAAGAATAAATAAAACATGTTTGTATCATAGAACATAATTTTCATATAAAAATATCATTTCTTGTATAAATTGAATAACCAACCTAGTAAATTCAAATAATATGTTAGTAGAAACAAATAATTAGTCAACATCATCTCTTTTCCATACTCAATAGGGTAATATATCGAGATAACCCATCATAATTAAATATATTGTGCTCAATCATCGCCATAAAATTGTAAGATAACTGTAACCTAATTTACAAAATTATGGATATCAATTCTCAATTTAATTATATCCATTTTTATTTTATATCTTGATTTACCAAGGGTAAGGAAATAGATTCCCTGAAAATCCCTTTAAAACAACCATAATCCATCTAATGAAATTATTAGGAATTTATATTAAAAATATATCATCAGTGTATTATAATTATTATCAATTTATATTTTCATTGGGGAACATAAATTACATTATATTATAATAAAAAACATTCTGGAGAGAAATACCACTACCATAATGAAAAAATAATTTAATAACAAAATAATTAAAATAGTAAGAAAAATATTTTTATTTTATGTTAACTTAATACATATAAAACTATCCCCAAGTAATAGAACATTCATGATTGTTTAAAAATATGTCCTTTTTATAAATTTCATATATTAATAATCTTTTAAATCTTTGGTGTATAGATTCATAAGTTACCTATATGGAAAATAATAAGAAAATAAATTATAAAACCTAATAAAATTAGGTACATGATAATGCATAATAAAATAATGAAATTATTTACGTTTATAAAATAATTTTTTTGAAATAATTTAAGATACGTATATTTGGATAACAATTATTACTTATCCTAAAGAAAATTTAAGAGGCGTATCACATATGATAGAAATTCTTGATGTTTTTTACAAATAATTGAAGAAATGGAAACAAAAATTATACAAAAATTCTTCTCTAGAATGGTATAAACGGTATGTCGTTTTAAAATATAAAATCATTTGATTTCATTAAAAAAACCCTGATAAAAAATAATCTTGAAACGAATGGACATTGTAACATAGAGACTTTCCACATTGGAAACATTCAAATCAATGGCCCTTAAAACCAGGTGTTTGATATAGACCTTTGAATCCCATGAAATTAAATTGTATTAGAAAATTCATTCTGGAAGGAATAATTACATTATTAAAGGAAATCAAGGTAAAAAATAAGAAACATTTCTCAATTAAATGAGACCCAAACAAAGAAAATTATTTAAAATATCATAAAATTGGATTTGATAATTAATAAATGAATGTATTTTGTTAAAATAAATAAATACACATTAAATTAGTGGAAATATATAAAGAAAAATAATTCAAAGATTATTTCACACATAATAATTTCATCATATTGTATTTTAAGAATAATTATAACCCAATGAATGGAAATTGAATTCCTAAACCCCTTACCACTAAGTAACATTCAAATAAAAAACATCAAAAAAGTAACTAGAATTTTGTCATAAAATAGGATTAATCATGAAGGTATTCTATTTAATATATAATATTTATATTATATAAACATTAAAAAATAAATTCTGTGTAAAATTTTTAAATAAGCCACAATAAAGGAAAATGTACATGAAGTCCTCTACATGGTGTCCAGACTATCAATTGATGTGATTTAAATCCTATTTAACAAACATGTATAATTTATATAATTTTTTTTTGAAAAAAATATTACATGTTTATTATTTTTCTTAAAAATATTTTTTCATATATCACTAATCCATATTTAATTACATAATCTGTTATGTCCATGATTGGGGTTTTGAGGAAATTTAGTTAATAATTTCATAATTTATTTGGTAATTCGGCCTTGGTAAAAAGTTGACATTTTTCTAAAAGATCAAAAATAATAATAATTTTTTTCATTTAATAAATTATGTTTTCTTCAAAACCATCCATTAAATGTGTTAATGAAAATTTAAGTATGAAACCATAATGGATAAGTTATGTCTTTTATACGAAAGATTAACATTTTATTTTTCCAAAGAGTATGATTGAAGGAATGTAAGTGTCAATATATTCATAAATAATCAGAATAATATCATAATTATGGTATTATATATATAAATAAATTTATTTATACCATCCATATAATGATGGTATGAAAAATTAAGCACATTGCCTTATGGAGGAGGTAATCCACATGTACACATGAATTTACTAATAATATTTCTACAGATGAAAAAATACAATAATTGATGATATGTAATATTTCAAAAATGATAATTATTTATTGAATATAATATGAATATAATAAATCAATAAAAATAACAATCCATAATTGGTAGTGATAGAAAACTAATTACGTCGGTTCAAGAGGGGGTATATGGATTCATTTATCAATTGGTGGAATAAGTGATTGATAGAGGTTATTAAATAAAAATAAAAATATTTTATTATATTTAAGATAATATTTCTTTTATTTCATCTCATTTTAAGAAGATTTTATAGTTGTAGAAAAATAAATAAAATTAAAACATTCAGTTATAAACAATATCTGTTATTCGGACAACATCATTAGGTTTATACCAAATGACATACTAGGTCTGTTTTATGCAGAATCTAGGGACTATAATACATAAGAATGGATTCATGGAAGTATTTTTTTAGATATTTAATAAACCTATATTTACATTATGTTAGTAGAAGAGAGGATAGGGGATATAATTTTACACATATTTGGTGGGTCACTTTTGGAAATTCATAATATATTATAATAAAATATGTTCTTACCTCATATAAAATGTTTACAAAATTTAAATTTTTCAAATACAACTTCTCTATGGTCATCAAATATTCATCCCTCAATTGTTTACATTTGAAGATATCATTCCAATCCTTTTCTTTTGGATGAACCCACTTGTCAACCATTTTTAAACTTAACGGTGGTAATAAATTTTCCAAAACAGTAGGGTTATAAATAAACTTCAATGTTTTAAATTATATCTCAAATGTAAGAGGGATGAAATTTAAAACCATTTATCATCCTATTATTTATTTTGAATCCTTTTTATGATTTCACAATAAATGGATAAAATAAATATACCAAAAAATACTTTTAACGTCATTTTAAGAACAACTCATATAATTTTACATTGAAAAGATAATTATTATAAATGAAGATGAATATAATTAAAATAATAAAAATTAATATGATAAAATTAAATATAAAATTGTTCTTAAATATTGATTCACATAAAATTTATAATTTTTTGATTTTGAAATTATTTAATTTTATTCTTCTTAAGATAGAATTATGTTATATAACCATTTATAGTAATTATTTCATCACAAAATACTACAAAAAACTTATCATCATGAAATAAAATCTCACTATTATATAAAATAAATTTAAAATTATGAAAAATTTATTTTTATACCTATGTGAATAAATTAAATAAATTATAAAAAATCGTGACATTTTCTAGTTATGAAAAATATAAAAAAACATAATTTTCATAGAAAAATGGAACAAAATATCTACCCTCGAATAATGGATATATTGGATAAAACCCCACTCCAAAATAGATTACATGAAGGATCTATATTATTTTTTAGTCTGAATAATTTTTTTAAACCTTAATCACATAATTTACCATTAGACAAGTGACCAAAATTTTCTATGGTTACAATTCGTAATGACCTAACATAAAATGTAATTATTTTAAAAATTCAAAATTTATAATTCCAAATATTTGACCATTTTATCAAATTTGATTTATAGATGTCGAATAATTAATTTAAAAATTATAATTTTAAAATGGGATGAAACCTATTTTTTGACAAATGCCTTTTCTCTATAAAAATGTTTTTAAACAAAATTAATGCGTATTTTTGTTTCTAATAAAATATATTTTATTATTTATAAAAAAAATGAAATTATTAAATATAAAAATTATAAAATAAATAATGTTATTTTTTAATTGCTTGAAAATAAAATATAGTATATAATAATAATACCAATTACAAATTATTAATTTAAAAATTGAAATCTTCATAAAATTATAAAAAATTAATTCTACAAATATTTTGACCTAATGATTTCAAAAATAAAGTACATTTTTATTATTATAAATTTTTATAATATATAAATAATATTATTATATAAATTATAATGATAAATTGAAAGCAATATTTTATAAATAAATACATTTATTTTTTACTAAAAAATAAAAAAAATTAATTATAATATTTATAAAACTATAAAATATTATTAATAAATATTTTTATCGAATGAAAAATATTTTTCCTGAATGTACTAATGTTTTGAAAATATAGATCATTTTTCACGACATTTGAACAATTTTATGGTCCCTTTGGTTTAGAAGGATCCTCTCCTTTTCATTGTAGCATAAGTTTGAGGAGGATTAATTTTATATATCTCTTTCATGAAAGAATCCCAAATGATATTCTTTTAGGAGAGAATTATATGGCCTAGAGTAGACATGTTCCTAATGAATGTATAATTTATACACCTATCAAAATTGAAATTATAGGCTAAGTAGAATCTATATCCAAGGGTTTAATATAATTTAATTTCATAGTATACCTTAATAAACCATTAATAAAAATCGATATCAATAATAATAATATTATTACTATTTTATATCGCGGTGTGCACCAAACAATACAATGATAAATATTAATTTATAATTTTGAAAATATATATTTATCACCAATCCTAAATGGTGTTCTAGTCATCCCACTAAACATGTATTGGAATATTTAATTAAAATTAAAATATATATTTTTTATAATAAATAAATAAATAAATATTATATATATTGTTTGAAGAATTGATATTTATTTTAAAATTAATTTGAGAATTATATTACAAATTTATTCTATTTTTATGACATCATCTGCCATTTAAATTTTTTTATTGACAAGATCCATATTATTTCCTTCAAAAAGATTCCATTTTCATCAAATATTCATTATAATGTTAATACAATATTTCTATGATAAGGAAAATTGAAATTTTGGTTTTTATGATTGATTATATAATATGAAATAAAATATTTCATGATGTCATATAAAATTCTATAATAATATTTTCCTTATTTTTCATTTTATTAACATGAATGGAAAATTTCTTTTGAATACATAATAATAGTATTCTGAAATCTCAAAAATACCAACATAAAATAATATTCATGCATGAAATCAGATATTGAATAAAAAAACACTTCTATATTTATGGGGTTCAATTTATTGATCCTTTATTGGATACATTTAATTAAAGGAATAATTTAAATAATACACCCACTATAGTGAATATATCACAATAATGAATAGTACAAATTTCTAGAGAAATATATTTACTAAAAATAAAAGAGTTTGGGTGTTAATGAAAAATCTTGTCCATCTTTTTTATTAACATTCTATAAGTTATGTCTCCTTCCAGTATTTAAATGATTTTAGTGAATACATTAATAGTGAATATAGTTTTCCATTGAAAAAGATATTAATATCCCATATAGGATAACTGACTAATATTGAAATTTTTTCATTGATGTATATTCATTTTGTAGACTATATTTATCAAAATTTTCCCATCATACATATAAGTATTTGACCTAATGGGATTTTATCATAACTCATATGATCTCAATTAGCCAATTTAGCAGGCATAAAATCAATATCTCTTATGTTTTTTATAAAATCGTTTCTTGAATGATTTCATGGATAAATAAATTACATATAAAAATCCTCAAATATCAACATCATACCACCAATAATTATAATGTAATGTAATATTAATATAAACAAAATAGTAAATATAAATTATTGATGAATTGTTAGTTAAGATATAACCCCACAAGCCTACTTGAATGATACTATTCCTTTTACCATGTTTATTCATTCAAAAGACCTATTAAATTTCATGAAATATATAAACTCACCTCTATTTTATAATCATGAATAATAAACACCAACTTATTCCTCTAAATTTAGAATCATTGTGGCATTCTTCTAATTATAATAGATTTTTTTTTGTAAGACATTATGGGAAAGAAATAAAGTACATATTTTCATTATCAAATAATACTAATGAATATTCCAAATATAAACTATTCAAATACAATCAATTTCATTAAATAAAAAATATATTTACATTTGAGCTAAAATTCATATATATTAAATACACCAATATATTCCCTTTAGATATCAGTATTTATTGAGTTACTAAATTTTCCATTATGTATGAATAACCATAACAATATCCATTACATATATGAAATAATTCCTTAATGTTTCGAAATAGGAATTGATAATTTTATGCTACAACCAAATACATTCATGAATCAATCCACATATGAAAGAAGAAGTTCTATCCTATATTAGATTTATTTATGAATTAATACTTATCTTATCCTTTTTGAGTTCACATTCTTATAAAATTTCACTATATTATTTTTCCTTATATAGGAAAAACTATATTTTGTTGACATATTCAATTTAATAACAACTATCCATAAAATTTGTTATATATAATTAATATTTCCCTTAATTAGAAGCTTATGATTCCCATTTACACTATTTTAGAGGATTATATACTCCTCCAATAAAACATTACCACATTGAGTGATAATTTTAAGAATTAAATTACTCTGAGTCAATAATGGAACATTCAAAAATTTTAATCATTCATTTTAACATAAGGGTAGGGGAACACCATTCTTGCATAACCTTATCCAATTGGTCATGAATATTAAATGATTCTAGGGTGGATTATTTATACTATTCATATAGTCATGGATGTATAATGATATTATTATTCACAAGGATGAATAAATGATATTAATGGATAATTATATTTCTATATATATTCCAACATTACTAATTAATCAAATAATTTAAAAATATTTAATACAAAATTTATATCTATATACCGCTTCTTTATTTTTTACATTTGAATTGTGAAATAAAATTATCATATATCACATGCATCAATTATTACATTCTAATATATATGAGACTATATATAATTTTATATACATCAATGAATTTATGTTTAATTTTCATGCACACATACATAGATAATATGATAATGACATAGAAATAAATTTTACTCTCCATGAACCTCCTGAAGTAATATCTCTCATTTTTCAAGGAGGTTGGTCATGAATAAGGTCTTCTATCAAATAAAAACAATATTACCATAGTATTACAACGCATAAGTATATAACTATTATTTTATAATTATATATATAAGTACATGATCAAAATTTAATAATGATCTATTTAATACAATGATCAATGAAAATGTTGTTTTACTACAACAATAAGATAGTATTATTTGTACACTGTGTGTTTACAAATTTATGTGTGATAAAATAATTTATTTTATTAGTCTCTAAAATTATAAAAATTCATAATATTAATCAATATTAGAGTAATTTTTTCTATTTAATATACATTCTATTTGAAAATATTTAAATTCACCGTATGATAATTTTGTTAAATTACATGTATATCATATAACATTATTTTGTTTTGTGAACCTTACAACTACAAACTATATCGTCTTGATCTATTGTGTGGACTCTCTAGTCCTGAAATACAGACTCATATTTCCTAAAAACATTAACCTAAAATTAAATTTAACAGAAAATTTTCAATATAATCAAAAAAAATTTGATTATGTTGACCCCCTGATATTTTTTAAACATCATAGATATATTTTCTTCAATGGAATAATACATTAATTTACACTTATAATATATTTACTTCATAACATATATAATTGATGTCATATTAAAATATTGTATTTGATTTATAGATTTATTTTAGTTATGATTAATAATATCCTACAGATAATTTATAGATTTTACATAACTAAATAAATTTTTCATTAATATAATAAAGTTAAACATAATACATTTATTTTGTTTCATAAGTTAATTCTTGTTAATTAATTAATTTATTTATTTGAACATGATATAATACCCATAAAATATAATAAATAAACCTGATTAGGATATAATAATATATGTGGAATGATAAAATGAATTATCTTCTATTTGTTTTATTGTGTGGTAAATAATCAAATAAATATACCTAGGGGGAGAAACACATTGATTCTATTAGTCCTTGATTGGAAAACTTTCCCCACTATCATGTGTATCAAATGGGTTGAATTCTATTTTCATCAATCTTTCTCTAACTCCAAGAAACTGTATTCTCCATACTTATATATGATTTTATATCACATGTTATATAAGAGAAATTGATGTGGTGTTATACATTAAATAAATCAGCGGCATGATTTCCCATACATAATAAGTAGGGTGGGGTGAATCATATAACATCATATTAATTTAATAATAATAACTTAAATATCCAAAAAAAATAACTATAATTAATTAAATCAAACACATAAATTGGTCATTCTTGTTAATTATAATCTACACATTAAACAAACACATATTTAAATTAATTGGATTTCAATATTTTCAAATCATTTATTTTAAAAATTTAATGATTGAATTAATAAAATTAATTTTTTGATTAAATAACTAATTTATTATAACTTAATATTCCTTAAAACTAGTTCTGGAGATATCAATGAAATAAATTTTTTGATATTATTAATTATAATAATATAATATAAAATTTGATTATTATAAAAAATTTACAAAGGGAGTGTACACATTTGAACAACCTAAAATAATCCATATTTTAATTTTTTCGTACATGGTGTATAGAAATTTTAATGCACACTGAGTATACAATATGGGATGAATGTACAAAAAATATTCTTTTGAATTTTAAATTGAAATTTATTAAAAACATTATATTTTATATAATATATTACTCTATTTATAATTTAAATATATGACCTACTGTTTTCTAAATTGTGAAATTAATTTATATTATTAATAAATTCTATGAAGTTCTTTTCAACCCAGAATGGTGTGTTATTCCCACAAAAAGGTTGGAGACCATTTCTGTAATGATTAGTTATAACATTTGATTATTAATTAATTATATACTATATGTTAATTATGTAAAACAAAACTAGTAAGAATTAATTATAAACCACATGTGTATAAATGAATTATGCACATTATGAGTATTTATTTTGAAATGCAATATAATAAATTACTTAAAACATATCATGAATAACTTTTCACTACATCAAGTGGTGTAACATGTTTTCTTGTCTAAACACATCATATCTTCTAAACACACCATGTGTGTATAAAAAACATGACTAAATTTCCATGTGTATTATGTGCACCTGAAAGGTTTTAATTAAACAATCAATCCATTGAATAAATATATAAACTATGGATATATTAATAAATTACCAAATTTCATGTGTATTAATTTAATTCAAACCACATATGTCTCTATTATAAATCCCTCCTACATTAAAAAGATAATGTATTCTTCTTATTTAAAACATAAAAACTGTAGAATATTGTGTCACATGACGTGTTAGGGAGTTAGATGTTTTAAAACCTTATTAGTTATATATACAAACCATATGGATGCTTTTGATGTTCATCCCATATTATAAACATATTATTGGTTATTAATATTGAAAAAATAATAATTAATAAAGATATATAGACTTAATAAATTAATTTTATAAAAATTAAATGTAATATTAAAAATGTAAAGTGATAAAAAATAAAAAATAAGTATAAATTTTACTACCACCACTCAAGAACTGCATAATGGTTTTCAATAGCATGGTTGTGTTATGAGGCCGTTCTAAATGATGGGTATTTACTTTATATAATGAATATACAATATGAATATCAGCCTAATTCATCACATCTAATGAATATACATGGTGAATATATATTCATGAATGCATAAACAATGTATAGATATTTCATGTTAGATTTATAATTAAAATATAATAAAATAATTTACATCAGTTTTGGTATATCATCATCAAATAATTGGTTGATCCTCATCAAAAATTTTAGTTCCTCTATTATTAATATTTTAAGATTAATGTGTAGACTACCACTTTTGGTAATAAACACCTTCATATTTTGATATATACACATTATTAGTGGTACTCAAGGGTATATCACTATGGAATTGATCCTCTTGCATCACTCATTTTGATTAACACATTAATAAAATTGGACTACATTCATGATCACCAAGAATCTCCCTATTTTCAATGAGGAGGGGTAATTTTAACATTTATATTTAAAATAGAAACCACAGAGATGTTCCTCCTAGAGGGAATTCTTTAGGGAAGAGGGGAGTTGTTCACAATGAATTTCAGACAACTACACCTCTCAAAAATGACATAACAAGATATTAATATGCCATTGTAATAGGATTAATATATATTAAACATGAAAAATCCCTTCATAATATATTATCCATTCAAAAACACAATTTTTTTAAAAATAATTATATTCTTATTTTTTACTATTTATATGTACAAAACCCAGAAAATGATAAATATTATTTTAAATTTTAGTATATATAAATTTATTAATGAATCCAAAATTGGTTTTCACTTTCTCCTCAATATTAACTAAATTAACTAATAATTATATCAAAAAATACTAATTATATAATAAATAAATTAATATATTCATTGACTGGTGAATAAATATTTATTTATAAATTCACATAAATAAATAATTTATTTATTTAAAAAAAATTAATTATCACAAAAAATATAGATATAAATAAATATTATAACTATTTTTATTAAATATAATAATTTACAATGAAATATTTATACAATATTTTTTATTAACAAATACTGAATAAATATTTTTCCTTAATTTACAGAATGAAATAATTTTCAATGTTTTAATTAATATAGAATTAAATTGAAATCAACTGAAAAACTATGTTCGTGTCCCTTTTGGACTCTTTATTAGGGTCATTAAGTAGTCTGAACTAAATTATAACATTATTGTCTAATAAAATTTAAGGGAACCTGAGAGGAAGAAGTTAATATTACAATTATGAAAACCAAATATGATTACTCAATGTGTAATATAGTACTATTGGTCAAATATGTCATTCAGAATCTTGTTTACTCATTTCATCAACCTATATTCATGATAATTCATTATATGAATTTTATAAATGAACCCACTCTTAAAATATTGACATGAAATTTATCTCAATGGTTTCAATCAAATCAAACATCCATGATATAGACTTATTTAAATATGGACGGGGAAATTAATTATCATATTATTCATTAAAATCATATCACCCATGATGCACTAAATTATCCCAACATTACTCTGAATTCAATAGGTCATGGTTTATTTCAATACATATATGTATTGAAATCATGATATGTAAAAATAATAATATAAATGGTCAATTGTATATACACATGAAAATATAATTTAATATCTAATGAAACAAAAAATTTAGGACTTCCATATGTTGTGATTGTCCTCATAATCTCTCATATTAATGATTACCGTGCCAGAACATCATTTGATGAAAAATTATCCTCTTATGAATACTTTTACTTGATATTCAACATTCATTGATCCCTACCATTGAATTTTTTTCAGACAGTTGGAATTGAATTTAAAAAGGCATGTCATCCTAGATCATCAGGGTTATTCTCAGAGAATGTAACATATTTAACCTGTATTAATGTGAACTACCCTATTAAAAATTATAGCTTTAATGTTATAAGAAAATAAATTCAATATTTAGTAGGATATATAATTAATATTAACCTTCCAAAATATGTTGGATATTTAATGTATAATGATATTAATATAGAGGATCATACTCTATAGTTTAGCAGTGTTGAAAAGAATATAATTACTGATTTACCACAAACTTTACATTGTATGAGGTTTTATTAAGATTCTAATTCTAATGATGTGTGGTTATTTCATGGAGAATAAATGAATAAAATGAAAACACACATATATTATCTAGAATAAACTTATGTTACCCTAATTTTAATCAATTCGTTTAATATGATTAAGGAATATTTAACACATTTAAAAGAAATATATTTATCCTTGAATCTCATGTTGTGGTATAGAATTTATATATATATATTTGAAATATTATTTGATACTGTATTGAAAAAAATTTATACGAAATAGAATTTGATATGTTTATAAAACATTTATTTACCTAATGATATTTAAACAAAATATAAGTCTAACATAAGATTGTGTAATGAAATATAGGAAAATGAGTTATTTTAAGTAGTTGTTCAATTCTATATTGAGAATAATTATGATTATACTTATAATATAATATATAGAAAATTATATTCATGTGATAATGTGAAAATAAATGTTATTGTCTCAATATTTTAAGATATACAATATAATATATTAACATAATTAGTTTGGGTGAATTCATTCACAAAATGAAATTGTACGGTGGTAGTTAATAAAAGAGAATTAATGGTATTACATTATTTCCAACATGAAATATGTGATGGAAAAAATCAATATTGTGGAAAATTATGTTTTAATTCTAGATCTTGAAAAGTTAGTTCACAATGAAAAAATTCAATTTTGAAACATTTTAGAAAAGGAAAAAAATGAAGTACAATTTATTTTTTTACTTAGAATATAATAATTGAGTATTTATTGGATGAAAACATATTTTATAAACCATTTAAAATCATATTGTTTTATTTTTGAGTTATTTTCATAAAAATTTCTATTTATTTCTTTGGTGTTTCAATCAACAGTTGTATTTTCAAAACATATACTCCTCATATATGAATTTTAATATTATAGAATAAATAATATTAAAATAATCATATTAATTTATTATACAAACTTATTGACCACCCCTCTCAATGTGTATTAGGTAGAAGCATGTTCTGTTAGAGTAAATAGTATTTAAAATGTGTTTAAGATACATGGGGAAATACAAAGGAAGTATAATCACTTTCTGTGGGATATTATTCTTTAAATAGTTATATGAAATATCATAGAAAAGAATAAAAAATTCTTGATGTGAATGAATAAGAAAAACCTGAACTGAATGGTGTTGTTTTACATCATGAAGAGATGGATGGGATCTTTAGTAACTATATATTCCATGAGATAAAATTTAGAGGATTTTATTTAATTGATGGGATATTGAAAATAAATAGTTGATCATGAGATAATATATCAACTAGATAGCTAGTTGAGTTGAAAATAGTTATTTTATTTCTAGAAGAAGATTAATGATCATGGAATACTAATTAAAAATTCGATTATTCAATTTATGAAAAAATATGATGATTCATTCAATTGAGGAGGAAATTACTTAAAAGGATCCTGAGGAAATTTTTTTAATTTTATAAATATGGTTCCATTTTTTTAGTGATTTAGTTTTAGTAATGATAAACCTGATTATAAGATATATATAAAAGAGGAAGAGGTATGAATTATTTTGTGGAAAGGTCTTGTCAAAATGTTGTCCAAAATTGTAAAAATATTTAAGGGATATTAATGGTATATAAAATTTATTGTTTTTATATTTGTTTTTGATGTAAATAATGAATAAGATAATCTTAATAAAACATTTATATTGGGGAAATATAATCAAATGGAATATAAAAAAGATGTTAAAAGTTCCTTAAACATTATTACAATAATTAAATCCTACACATATAGATCTGATATAGTTATTCAATAATAGGTGAGATTAATTATTAAACTAATTTAATTTTTATAAATTTTCTTTCAATATGATTTCACATATATTGGATGTTAAACTATGAAATCATTAATTTATATAATTTTGTACTTCACAAACAAAAATAATGTTATTTTGTCACATATTATTCTTAATGTAGTATTAATATCATCAGGACTCATGCTAGTGAAAAAGAGTATGATATCATACATAAATCAGTCTTGTAGAAACACTTTGATGGAGAAAATCCATTTTTCTTAATATGTATGCACGTAAAATTAATTTTAATCATTATTTATTATACATTTATCAATAATATATAAAAATATGGGTTGATATCATTTCCTCGAACGTACAAAAATATTCTTTTGTCGATATTGATGTAGGTTTTTTTCATGAAATCTCAAAATAGTATCAATGATAAATTTGAGTATCTTTCACATGATAACTAGATTATATATATCATTCATATATATATATTTGTCATTTTGGATTTCATTATAGTGTTCTCCAATGTATACATTAAGTTGTTTATGGGATGATAAATTTCTAGGAGGAATGTTTTTCTATAATTCTCTAAAGAAGATCAATTTTTATTTTTTTCAAAATGTACTTCCCTCTTGTTCTACTAGTCTAGATTATATGATTATTGATTGAAAATGAGTATAATGTTGATAAGATAAAAAAAAATTAAAGGTAATGAGTAAATATTTTCTCTAAATCATTCAGAATTTCATTTATAATCAATAAGGGGTAGAATAATTACATGTAATTATGTATTAATTATAATTCATTTTGGTGTTGATAAAAAATTAAAATTGGAAATTATTGAACAAATTTGATTAGTAAATATTTTCTTATGATTACAGATATTTTTTTTCTAATAGGACTATGATATTAAAATTCAATATATGTTAGG
Source organism: Viscum album (assembly GCA_963277665.1). Classification (NCBI taxonomy): domain Eukaryota; kingdom Viridiplantae; phylum Streptophyta; class Magnoliopsida; order Santalales; family Viscaceae; genus Viscum; species Viscum album. The sequence goes on along the minus strand of OY728151.1, from coordinate 1,823,455,393 downwards.
AATAAATGAGTAATGAATGAACTCAAAGGAAGGAGAATGTTTTTGTTATCCTTAATATAAAACTATATTGGAAAGATAATGAATTTTTTTTGTAATTTCCTAAATTATCATTAATTATATTTTAATATTTTTATGAACTATCATATATATATTTAATTATTACAAAAACTATTATTTATGATCCGAAAATGCGTAAATATTTTGAAAGATTTTTTTATGAGATGATAAATAGTGATATCTTTTTATAAAATGTCGAGTTTTAAGAGATAATTTATATTCAATTTTAATATATTTGATATTTAAAGAAAATTATTCTTTGATGATTGATAATATTTAATTATCAACAGAAATAATAATTATGATTTTTGAGATTGATGAATTTAATATTCAATTAGGGAAGAAGATTAATTTCATATAATTTTTCAATGATGAATAATTATGTTATTGATATATGAGGTTCAGATAATTTTAAATTAATAATCTCATAATCATGGTTATTTAAAATTAATTTGAAAAGAATTTATTGTAATGAAGAATTTAATTAAGTGTTTTATGAATGTCTATTTCCTTTGAAAAATCAAGTGTAATAATAAAATTTATGTATTTGAAAATGAATATATACATAAATAAATTTATTTAGTTTATTATAAAAATTACTACTGAAACCATTAAACAAAAAAACCCAAAATCTAATGGTATTTAGAAATTATTAGTAGTAGTTATGGATAAGACTGGATAATGAAATATGTATATTCACGGTTAAAAATATATAATAAGACGCATGGATGATAAATTTTCTGACCACCATGAAGGTTGACATGGGTGGACTAATTGAGCTATAAACACTAATTGGTTTTTATGGTGGTGTAGTGGAGCACAAAAGTTAATTAACTATAAATCATCAAAAATAATTTAACATTACAACCAATATCAACAAGAAAATACCCATGATATAGGTGGTCATAGGATGAGGTACAATAAGAATACATATATAAGTCTCGGATATAAATAAACAAATAAAACTCGAATAAATCCTTGAGGAAAATTATATAAATCCGTGATCCATATAATATAATGAAAAAAGGATAAACCTAAAAGAATGACATAGAGTTTAACAAAAAGTATCTATGTGAACATTTTCCTCCTTCAATCCATCATTAATAGAAATCTATGACAAAAATATAATAAAAAATGCTACAAGATTCCCTTCCCTTGACATATATCCTAAATTAAAACCCCAACAACCAAACAAAGTAAAAAAATAGTGTGTGAGCATAAATAATAGTACGAAACAAACATTGAGTTAATAAAAGTTATGATATCGTGAATGAAACAGTTATTTATTTTAAAACCATAAATTATTTACAGATTTTTTTAATAAACCAAAACATCATGTAAATGATTTCCATTTTTTTCATAATGTCCTTTCATATTAATAATGAAAAAATATGAAATGTATAAGTACTAAATGTGGAAATCACATCCCAACACACCATATATTAATAATGTAAGAAAATATCCAGGAAATAAACTATCATTTGAATTCATGTAATACAACAACGTGTGTATGTAAATGTGATAAAAATTCTATGAAAAAAGAATGTGATAAATAAACAATAATGAAAAAAACAACATATTTGGTTTCAAAAACTATGAGAAATATGTAATTGAAATAATATATCCCAAAATTGTCTTATTTTGTACTGAACCATATAATGTTCTACAAGCCGATTTCTTAAATTAACCACCAAAAGTACCACACTTTGTAATGTTACCCTTTTCTGTTTCACTATTAACCTAAGGTTCCCACGATTCCAATTGTAAAAATTCATGCTAAAACAATCCTAATAATTTTATAAAATATTTTTTAATACAATAAAAACCTTATTAATTTTTTGTAATCCACTTCTGAATAAAACACACCTTTCAATCATTTAGTCATATAGTTGGTTTATAAACCCCATATTTACATAAATCATATTTAAAGAATAATTTTATTCCAAAAAAATAAATTTTAAATAAATGTAAAGTCTATTAGATTTAAAAAGAGGAATTATTACAAAAAAATTAGTAATTAAATTAATTAAACAATTGTATAGAAACACTTAACACAAAATAAAGGTTGACCACAACCCCATCAAAAACAGTGATCGAGGAATAGTAGATCATCTCTTCATGATAATAGTGCCTTGATAAATAATTTCAATAATATTTGAGATGAATTTTATATGGAATTCATATCCCTTATAGGTTCTACAAGATGAGTTGATATGGGATTTTTCATAGATCTAAATTTAAGAGGAGAGACAAGATAGAAAACCAAAAAAATCAATGAGATCAATCCTCAATAACTGATTTCTTACTAGAATACTATGAGAGAGATATACAATAATGTGATGAATGTTTTCTATTAGATAATATTATTTTATGGGGTTTAGGATTAAAAATCTAGTCGAAAAGGTTAAAATCCCAGTTTTTTACATTTTGGATGAGGGTCTCGTAGTTTCCTAGAAGTGTCATAATGATTAAATGAACTATTTAATTTAAGTGGATTATCATACGATCCATTTTTTTCAATGGTGAAAGTTTTTGAATGGAGTTCCACATTTTTGTTTTAACCATTTTCTAACTCTAACAAAACCATAGGAACATCATGGAGTCATACCACATGGTTACTGCATTATTAAACTAAAAATGGGCATTAACTGTACACCTTTTCATTCTTCTCCAAAAACCATTATTTTCAACCATTGACCTCCCAAATCATTTTGGAATCAAAAATAGAAATCCAATATTGAACAATGGATTAAATGGTACCTGGTGGGCATCATAATTATTCTAGTTATAAGATATTTCCTTCCAGAGAAATCCTTTAAGATAATGGACTCCCAAAGTGAGAAGGCCAATGCTACCTCATCCACAATTTATTCTCCCATATCTTATTTCAATCCCATATACCATTACACAGTATTTAGAAAAACAAATTCATTTTACCATGTTGTATCTTATCCTGGAAATCCATAATCTAAACTAGATTCTTAAAAACGGTGGTATCAGGATCATGATCAACTTTCTCCCAATCAATCACATTGGAAGGATCTAATTGATACCTCCATTATTAGAAATCATGAAGCACATCATGGATCAATGTCAGTCGATATAGTAAGTCCAACTCATATTCCACCATTTCATGTCACTCAATGATCTCAATGGGGCCAACAATCCTCAGTACCAACTTACCCTACATACCCAATCGATGTTGTCCCAATCAAGGTGAAACTCATATAAAAACCCAATCACCATCCTCAAACTCATTAATCCATCGAATATAGTCTACATAATATTTATAGTTACATTTTTAGGATCACTCTTTTCTAAATGAATTTTACCTTTTCTCTTATCTCTTGAATAAGACTTGGCCCAAAAAAGAATCTTATCTCACCACTTCCCATCAATAGGGATTTTTACATTTCCGATAATAAAACACTCTAAACTGAACCTTTTTCTAAATTCGAATTAGTATTTTTATAAAAAAAATTCTACCATAAGAATATTACTTTCTCACGATCTCCCAAATTAAATCATGAATTCCCAATGCATATCCCCATGATCTTAGATTCCTCTCTTTATCTGTCCATCTATTTGTGGACGGTAATCCATAAATAATTTAAAATGTGAACCCATAAATGATAGAAATAAATTCCCAATACAAGATGTTATACAATGTTCCCACTATGAAAAAATTGTATAGGGAACCCCATGAATGATAAGAATCTATCAGATGAATAAGTCTCCAGGATTTTCCACTTTCATAATCTTTTTGATAGAATATAAATGTGATGATTTCAAAAGATAATCAATGATCACCAAAAAAAATCATTCTCATAAGTATTAAATAGAAAAAATGATGATATCCATTTAATATCATCATATTTCCAAACCATAATGGTTAAAGGATGAAACATGACAATATGTAGTGTTCTATTTTAGTTATATAGTAGTTGAGAAATCAAGATAAATAACCGAAATCAATCACCTCATCTTTTGACACTAATAGCTATATTTCTAGTTGTTATACATCCTAATTTTACCACGGTGTATGGACCAATAATATTGGTCTTCACTATGCTTAAAAATAATTCCTTAAAGAAAATGGAACATCTAACCATCTATAGAAACAATAATATATGTTGGGACAACTAAACAACTCAACTAAGGTCTCCCAACCATAATTTATTTTTTAAAAAAGTTACTCTTTATCATTCATCTACATGAGATGAAGTCTCTCATCAGAAGATGATTATTCTTTCATTGAAGCCAGGAAAGCTATTCAACTAACCTTTTCCATCCCAATGATCACACTAGAAAATAAAATAATTAGTTATTACTCCTCAACATATTCCTTCTTTTTTATGTTGGTAATTTTCGAGTAAGCGCATCAACATCCAGATTCACATTACTCATAGTTTGAAAAAAATTAAAAGAAATTAATATGATTCTAAACCAAGAATCTCAAACACAATTTTATACCCCCCCTCTGAAAGAAATACAATCAATGGTCTTATGATAAGAACAATTTATAATCTTTTCCCTAAAGAGATTGTGTAAAAACCTAGATCTTCTTTTCAGGTATATTTTTTTATCTACTTTTATGAGAAAAAGAGGAGTTTCTAGAAATTTTCAATGTATAGGTCATTTACTTTATGAGTACAATCTATGTACTCGGTTACTGTGGGTATCTAGGTGATGGACGTCTAGTGGCCATGCCCATGAACATGTGTGGTGATTTGGAGGCCTCATAATCCAGGGATTGGGAAGGCAAGTACATGCTATGTACTTATAATGTACACACTATGTACTTTACTTATTCCATTAAATTAACTAGGGTCGTGTCTTTTTGGTACAAACACCTCCTTCTTCATTCGACTCATTTGAGAGCATCCGTGTGGTGCAGATTCTTCCTCAAGGCCTTGATCAATTATCGTTTCTCGGGAACAACTACCGACGATTGTGTTGGGATTTCCTCAGTAAGATCTACCTTCTGTGAGAGCTTCATTTACTGATTCCTCCTCCTTAAGAGTTATCTTTAGTTGAGTATTTTTATAATTTTCATTGATCTATGGTTTTCTTGGATGATTCATGGTTTAAGGTTCACTTATAATGATCCTACAACACCGAGGTAGGTGGTTTGTTCATTTTCGTTGAAGGTCTTTGAGTTATTCTTGAAAATGTTTCCAATAACCTTGAATGGGGAATAGTGGGCTTATGTTTTTAGCACTATTAATTTCCTGTTATGTTTTCATGCTAGAATAGAGGCTAATTGAATGTTAATAGGGTTAATTTATATGCTTTCAAAGAGTTTACCCATGCATATTCTGTTTATGACTGTTTGGGATAGTTTGCATGTTAGGCTGCTGTTTTTTTCCATGCGTAGTATTGTATGATGAAGTGATTTTCTTTATCTGCCATGTTATTATGTGGTAGACTGTTAAACCAGATGTTAATTAGGTTTAATTTTTCCAAAACCAATTTCCATTATTGTTTGTCTTATATAGGGCCTTGAGAACATGGTGTAGTAGGCCATAGGGAAAATGGACGTAAAGGCTTTTCCATATTGTCTGTTTATTTTATCACACGACAATACCATAGGGGGGATTGACATTGAGTGCCCCCTCAAAGGGTCTATAATTATGTTACGAGGCCACATGATGAATTGAAATTGCATGCTTCCTCAGAGTGCATGTTGTTTTTGTTAAAATACTATATGGGAATTGAAGGTGAGTGCTTTCTGATAGAGTAATTAATGATACGAGGCTATAAGAGTAATTGGCATTGAGTGCTTCACAAGATATCCCTTACAAAAGATTAACCCAGTATGTTATACTGTATGTACTTCCTATAGGTTTTCTTGTGTTTTCTATTTAATACTAGAGGGGATAGGTTGTGGGTATATCTCAGAGGGTTACCTGTTTGTGATTATCTATTTTCTTTTTATATGATATATAATGCTTTGAAACTGTGGAAATGTTTAATACTGAGTACTTTCTTGTATGTTACATTTTTTACTTATTGCCTCCCATATATATTCACTAATTGTTTGGAATGGATATTTTGGTGGTTTTCTACAAGGATTCGTCTCACACCATGTTTGGGTCATGCTTTTGAGCCCAAATAGATAAAATTGTTGCAGGTATAGATAAGGGAAACCTTCCTTCTACTTCAAGATCATGACTACTTTTGATCTAGATAGCATGGGACCAAGATGAGTCTTCCGATACTGAGGAATGTTTACATGCCCTTATTATACTTTGGTTTAGTTATGTATTTAATCATTGTGACTTTTTTGGCTTCTTTCATAAACATATGTATCATTCATCATTTATATATGTGTTCTCATGTTGTTTCTTCACTAGTCTTCTGCTATTTCTTCTTGTTTGGAATTATTAATGCTTCACCTATTGTATATTTGTTTCTCTTCCAAAGTTTTATGCTTCTTATTAAGGCATAGTTTCTCCACTCTCACACCCAAGGCCCTTCCTAATTGTCAGGAGCCTCTGGCATTCTAGTAAAAGCTCTTGAGGCCATGTGACCAACCGGGTATGGGGAACCTCTGGGTGGATTTTGGAACCGAAACGTTACAAAGTGGTTTTAGTGGAATTATTTTCATCATAACTCATTTTTTCGAGCCTATAGACATGTATTGGATGGAATTGGTACCGTTTTTTAAGTTGTGCATAGGAGTAGCTAACCCTTGTAATGGGAAAAACCAATTTACCTCTTTTCTAGAAATTTTTTCTAGTTTTGCAATTAGTATGGATACTTTGATTTTACCTTGAGTGATTCACAAGTATTGTGCGGTTATATTTGTTTTTATTGAGGTTCTATTTTTGTTTCAACCCGATGAGATGAGGGTATGTCAACTCATGCATCATATAGGCACTTTCTAGGGATCACATGTCATGCATTCTTTCCCTGCCATTTCGGTTTCATTAGTGATTGTGTGTTTTTTTGATATATGTTGTGCTAGATATGCATGTTTTTGTGATAGATGCCTTGATATAATACCTATTTTTTTATAGTGTATTGGTTGTGTAAGGTTTTGTTTGAATGAATGTCAAACATTGGTCCATGAGGTGTTGGGGCCCCTCATGGATCAGAATTTTTTGGATCATTAGTATTTTATTCTATTTCCATGACATGTATAAGATTCAAATATTTTATTCACGGGGAGTATGGGCCCTTATGGATCAGAATTTGGAAAATTAATGTTCATTTATGTATTTTTCTGGGTTCTAAAATTGTTTCTGAGGCGTTCTGTTTGGAATAAACGTAGAATAGCTGTCGTGAAATGTTGAATACATGCCATGGGTTGTTATGTTCGAGAAGAAAATATTTTTCTTAAGTACACGCCATGTACCATATGTAAATACAATTTAGTCTCTAACTGTGTCTTAGACTATGTGGGAAGAGTCATAGGGTTTGGAAATCATTGGTAGGACACGCGGTGCACCAGATGTACACGTCGTGTTGTAGAACCGTGTAACCGACCATGTCACTAACAACATGGGTCTGTTGAGTCTTCTCCATCACATGTCATCTCCATAATGAAAATACCATGTAGTATAAACCAAGTATCAACCACGTAAGGAACAACACGGGTTGGAAAAATCATCATAGTACATGTCATGTCCATATGGAACACATCGTGTAGTGTGAACTGTGTATCTGGCCATGTCACTAACAACATGGGTAAGAGAAGCTCATCTATTACATATTTTGATTGGCACTAACACCGAATGTTGTCATTCTCAAAGAGAACCGTGTAGCCTAGATATGTAAGGGAACTCAACCAAGGGATAAGGATTCAAGTACACGCTCTGATTAAGGACAACATGCTGTGTGTGGGGTTGTTACATGACCAGTTTTGGAAGAAGTAGCTGCCCATTTAAAATGATTAAGTGAACATGTCATGGAGGAATTATACGTGTTGTGTATCCATGTATTGAAAAAACTTAATTCTTCTTTATCGTGTTCCATCCTTACTCTTCTAGTTTTTACTCTTTGATAATATTGATCTAAGGTGTTCACTTGAAGGTAAAGAGTAATTCCACGAAGATGTCCTCCAGTTATATGCTAGTTATAGGGAAATGATAAAACCCCATACATGACTGATCAAGATCTTCCAACAGATCCTCCAGAAATGTCAGTGTTGGAACCATCCTTCATTCCGGACACAGGTGCTGATGCACAATTCTGAGGGGGCTTCAAGAGGATTATGCATACCTTCTAGGGAGTACCGCATCCTACACCGTTGATGGAAGAATTGACATCGGTTATTCTGCAGCAGCATCCTCAAACATTCTCATGGTATGGAGGACCTTAGGCTGCAGATTCATGGTTAGTAGCCATGCATTCTATCTTCGAGCATCTGGAGATGCCTCCCGATAAATGGTTCATGATCTCTATGTACATGCTTCGAGAATCCTCCAAGATATGGTGGGATGTGATATTATAGGTTGGATTCCAAAAAGATATGTCTTGGGAAGAGTTTTAGCGTACCTTGTATGATTACTTCTATCTAGAGACATTGAGGGCTGATCGAGCCTAAGAGTTTATGAGTTTGGTGATAGTTACTCTTTCTATTATGGATTAATCTTCTCACTTCACTGAGATACGACACTTTACACCCTTTCTATGGGTATATGGGTTGTTACTAGAAAAGAAGATTGAGGATGGTATCAAACAGGACATTCGAGCTTAGGTGAACATCTTCAGGATGACCTCGATATCTACTGTCGTCAATCAGGAACTGATCACAGAGTATAACCTAAGGGATTCTGGAGAAATGATCTTGGATGGACGAACATCGAATGTTAGTTCTTCTCTAGTTGATAACAAAAAGTGTCTCAGGGAGAATACTTGTGGACATCGGAGTAGATGGGTTGCACCTTCAGGTAGCCAGGTGTAATGATACAAGTGTTAGAATGTCGAGAATACGACGCCACATTGCCTGAGAGACCCAGTGGAGTGTCGATATTGTGTCAAGATGGGTCATCATCAGCGTTTTGGATAGATCTTCTAACAAACAACTAGTTAAAGAGGTTCTTCTAGGACTCCGCATTCAGGAGAAACCCCACCGGTTTCTCATCAGTTTGAGAACTGAAGTTCTTTCGGTTGTTTAGGCCGAGTAGGTGGTCGTGGCCCGGGTAGTCAGTCGCCAGGAATTCGACGATAGTAGGGTGGATCAGCTCAGGGTGTTCAGGAAGGGTCACAGGGCTGCGGTGCTAGTTAGACTTCTGTAGTGGAGCTGACCCAGCAGGAGCAGGATCCCGGACCCTCTACAGTTCGTGGTACGATCTTAGTTGCATCAGTTTTATCTTCTTCTCTTTTCGACCCAGGGGCTTCCCAAAGAATTATATAATTTTCTTTTGTGGTGAGCCTTGGGCTCTATATCATTACTTCAACTGATGTATTGACACTGGACACACCTTTGGGGACTATAATGGCTACTGTATGTCAGTGCAAGGAGTGCCATATTTAGGTTGGTGGTTGTCACTTCTTGAGGGACCTTTACATCCTAGAGATGACAGGCTATGATTTCATTCTTGTAATGGACTACTCATTTCACTTCAAGGGTTTTGTTGATTTCAATTAGTGTTGGGTGAGTTTCACATCACCAGAGTGAATATTGTTTCATCATAAGGGTGAATGGGATGTCCAGACGAGGAGATCAGGATGAGAGTGTCTTGGGTTGAGAGGAGTTAATTCCCATATTTCTAGAAAATATATGGAAGACCAGGGGACTTCATAGATGGAATTTCCCCCAGTTTTGGATCATTTCAAGGATGTCATTCTTGAGGACATTTCATTAGTTCCTCTAGAGAGAGAGGTTTTTTTATTGAGCTCGTTCCAGGAGTGGCACCGGTGTCCATTCTACCTTACGTTATGGCTACTCGAGAGCTGTAGGAGATCTAGATGTAGTTGGAGGAGTTTCCGGATAAGTGTTTAATATGAACCAGTATTTCTCCATGGGGTTCTCATGTCCTATTTTTGATGAAGGAAGACTGTACCCTCACTCTTTGTGTGGATTATCGAATGTTGAGCCAGTTAATGGTAAAGAATCGATACCCCTTTACATGGATTTATTATCTCTTTGATCATCTTCAAGGAGCCAAGATGTTCTGAATGATTTACTTGAGATCCAGTTAGCATTATTTTTACATTATATCATCTTATATACCTATTGTATCTTTCCGGAGTAGGTATGGTCTATATAGATTTGTGGTTATGCCATTTGGTCTCACGAACATGCCTACAGACTTCATTGAACTGATGAACCGAGTGTTCCATCCATACCATGATTTTTTAATGGTAGTCTTCATGGATGATATATTGGTGTACTCTCACACTCGACATGGGAATTCTACCCATATTAATATCATTTTGAGTACACTGAGATAGCATCAGTTATATGAAAAGTTATCAAAATTCCACAATTGGATGGATCAGATTCAACTCTTGGGTAATGTTATCTCAGAGACAAGAGTATTAGTAGACCCCAAAAAAGTGAGCGTGGTAGTTTCATGGGAGCATCTAAAGAACGTATTTAAGGCACAAAGTTTTATAGGGATTTCTAGATACTACATACGTTTCATATGGGACTTTTCACGCTTAGAAACTCCACTGACAGGCCTGACTAAGAAGGGTGAAAAGTTCATGTGGTCAGATTCTTGTGAGTTAGCCTTTAAAGAGCTGAAAGGGAGGATGACTTCAGCATCGATACTAGTTTATTCAGAGTTGGGAATGATCTACACTTTTACAGAGATTCATTAGGTTTCAGGCCTGGAGTAGTGCTTATGAAGGTGGAAGGAGTCATTGTGTGTGGGTCTCGACCCTTAAGGCCACATGAGAGAAATTACACAACGCACGATTTCGATTTGGCTGCAGTTGTTCATTTCGTAGGTTGTTGGATATGATATCTGCTGGGAGATCTTTTTATGGTTTTCACATACCAAAAAAGACTCAATTATATCTTCACCCATCGTGACTTGAATTTGATACAACGAAGGTTGGTTGAGTACCTTCAGTATTTTGAATTTGATCTTGCCTATACACATGGGAAAGGCAATGCAGTGGCTGATGTGCTTAATAGGAGGACTCATATACAAGATGTTCAAGAGGCCAGCAGTGAGTGGAAGCTTATGGATTTGTTCTCTAAGATGCATTTGGAGGAGCACGACAGGTAGGGGAAATTTTTTTTTCTTCTGTAGCTGTTACCTCAACTCTTCTTGATCGAGTGCGAATGAGGAAGCTATCTGGTTATGAAGGCATAGTCCTACGGGAATGTGTGTCAGGAGAGGACCCTATTAATGGATTTTCCATAGGCGAATATGGGATTTTTTGTTTTCATGGGAGTGTATGGGTATCAGAATACATATGCGAGGAGATGATGTGGGACTTTGAGTCCTCAGTTTTGGAAATTCATCTTGGTGTCACCAAGATGTATCATGATCTAAACCATCAGTATTGGTGGCCTGGTATTAAGAGGGATGTTTCTGGATTCGTGATGAGGTATTCCACCTTTCAGCAGGTAAAGGTTGAGTATCAGCGACCAGCTATTCTTTTATTGTAGTTACTCATTCCCATGTTGAAGTGGAATGATGTCACGATGGATTTCATGATAGGTCTGCCGAGCTAACCTCGAGGAAATGATGATCTTTGGGTTTTCATTAAAAGACACATTAAGGTTTCTATCTTCTTTTTGATCAAGGATAAATTCGGTTTTGTTGAGATGGAATGTTTTTACATCCACGAGATAGTACATCTACATGACGTTACAGACTCCACTATATTAGATAGGGATGCAACTTCTAATTCTCGGGTCTGGCATAGTTTACAAAAGTCCTTGGGTACATAGGTACTTCTGAGTAGGGGTTACAACCCCCAGAGAGATTCCAAGTTTGGGCATACGATTTATGTGTGTGAGTACATGCATCATACTTACTTCCTGGATTTTGGAGGTTCTTGGGAGAAGCAAACACCTCTGGTGGATTTTTCCTACAACAATAGTTTCCAAGTAACTATGTAGATGGAACCGTATGAGGCTTTGTATGGTAGGCCATAGAGATCACCCTTATGTTGGCTAAAGGTTGGAGAGGAAACTATGTTGGTACCTTGTCTTTTCTATGAGACCATAGAGAAGATAGAGATGATTTAGAATAGGATGGATACTACACAGTCTCAACAGAAGTCTTATTCTAATTAGTGGAGACAACCAATGGAGATCGAGGTCGGGGATCAGGTTTTCCTCCGTGTCACACTGAGGATGGGGCACATGAGAATTAGGATACAAGGAAATATTTCAGTGAGGTATGTCGGGTAGTTTGATGTGTTGGAGAGAGTTGGTCCAGTTGCCTATCGGTTTCAGTTACCTCAGAGGTACAGAGATATGCACAATGTCTACCACGTTTCATAGCTCCGACGTTACCTCTTAGGCATGTCTCACATTTTTAACCCTAGGAGGTTTAGTTAAAGGGGACACCTCATTCGAGGATCATCCTATCTAGATTTTTGATCGCAGTACGATGGTTCTATGTGGCCGATCTTTCCCTCTGATATGAGTTCTATTGCAACACGGGTGAGTATAGGATGAGACTTGGGAGAAGGAGGTTGATGTACGATCACCGTGACCAGAGCTGTTTGACGATTCTTCTTCTACCCCACCTTGCTATTGAAATTCAGGGACAAATTTCTTTAAATGACGATGTTTTTAAAAACTCGGATTGTCTTTTCAGTTATGTTTATTTGTTGTTTTTGAGAAAAAGTGGAGTTTCTGGAAATTTTCGAAGTACACATCATGAACTTTATGAGTACCACCATGTACTCGGTTATCACGGGTAGCTGGGTGATGGATGTGTAGAATCCATGCACACAACCGTAGGTGGGGACTTGGAGACCGCCTAATGCGGGGGATGGGAAGGAAAGTACACATCGTGTAATTATAAAGTAGATGCCACACACTTTGATATTTTCATTAAACAGGCCTTGGTCATGTCTTTTTCATAGAAACAGCTCCTTCATCATCCGACTCATTTGAGGGGGTCCGTATAGAATTGATTTATCCATGAGCCCCTGATCGAGCATTTGTTCCTTGAATCAACCATCGTCGGTTGCAATGGGATCACCTTGGTAAGTTCTTCCTTCTTCCAAATCATTGTTTCCTGATTCCTCATCTTTCTCGAGTTATCATAAATTGACTGTTTTTATCATCTTTGTAGATCAATGGTAGTATTTGGAGATTCAAGGCTTAAAGTTCATTTATAACGATCGTAAAACACCGAGGTAGGTGGTTTGTGCCATTCCATTGAATGTCTTCGAGTTATTTGTGCAAAAGATCCCAATACCCTTGAACGGGGTATCGTGTGTTTACAGTTTTAGCCTTGTTAATTTCCTCTTATGCTTGTATGCTAGAATAGAGGGTAATTGAATGGGAATATGGTTACTTTCTATACTTTGGAATTTTTTAACCATGCATATTTTATATATGACTATTTGGTACAGTTTTCATGTTAGGATGTTGTTTTCTCTCTATTACTAGTATTGTAGGATGAAGTGATTTTGTTTATCTACCATACTATTATATTGTAGACAATTATCCAAGTAGTCCTTGAGGTTTCCTTTGGCTGATATACATTTCCATGCATGTTTGACTTACACAGAGCTGTGATAACCTGGTGTAGTAGACTTTAGGGAGAATGGACGTAAGGGCTTATCCAGAGCGTCTGTTAATTTTATCACTCTGTGATACCATAGGGGTGATTGACGTTGAGTGCTCCAAATGATGGTCAATAACTTTGTTATGAGACCACGTGAGGATTTAAGTTGAGTTCTTCTTCCGAGTTCCTATAGTTTTCATTAATGGACTATAGGGGTAATTCATAGTGGGTGATTCCTCAGAGAGTCTTTAATCATACCTGGATACAAGGGGATTTGACATTGAGTGCTTCTTCATAGTGACTTTAAAAAAGCTGAACCAGAGGGGTTAGACTGTGTGAACTTCTCAAAGGTTTTCTTGTTTTTTGCTAGGTAGGACCCGAGGGGATTAATTATGAGTACATCCCAGAGGGTTACCTTTTTGTGATTATCTATTAACATGATATGTGGAATAGAAATCTTTGAAATAGTGGGAATATTTATTGGTGAGAAATTCCTTGTTTGTTTCTTCTTTTTACTTATTTCCTGCCATATATATTCACTGACTATTAGGAACATATATTTTGGCGGTTGCCTACTAGGATTAGTCTCACACCCATTTTCTGTCATGATTTTGGGCCCAAACAGATTATATTTCTACATTTATAGTTAAGGGAATGTGCCCATCTATATTAGCTACTTGACTTATTTAGAGCTGGAGAGCCTGAGACCATGCTGAGGCTTGAGATGCTAAGGAGTTTTTTACTTTTTATTCTTGTACATTAGTTTTTTTATTTCAGCACTAGGACTTGTTGGGCTACTTTCATAGACATATGAACCAGGCATTATTTATATATGTGTGCTTCAGTTGTTTCTTCACCAATATTCCGATTTTTCTTCTTGTATGAAATTATTACTGCTTCCGCTAATGTATATTTGTCTCTCTTATTCTATTTTACTCTTCCAATGAGGGCTTAGTTTCCCCACTATCACACCCAAGGACCTCGCTTCTAGTCGGAAGCCTCTAGTGTTTGGGAAAATGTGCTTGAGGCCCTATGACTAACCGGGTACGGGGGGCCCTTGTGCGGCTTCTGGAACCGGGACGTTACAGATAGTGAATCCAGGTTTTTAGTGCATGCATAACTATTAATAACTCATAATCATGGTTATGGTAATTCGCCTCTTGGGGGGGTAACTAACAAGATACATAACACACAAAATGTTTCTCCAATATCAAGACTCAACCAAAAACTATACCAAAATCATTATAGAATACATAATAACCCAATGCATGATATGAATGATTCTAATTTGGTACTGTTGTCAACCTATCCTCAATATCTTCAAAAATATGTCCTAAAAGATTAATTCCATTTGAACATAATTCCATTATGGTTTAATGATTTCATTGTACATGTGATCTTAAAAAAAATCTAGAAAGTTAATTCTATATAAAGAAGATAAACTCAAGATGTTATAGATCTCAAACACTTTTATGGGACCATCAGATTAAATAAAAACATTTATATATTTAGTATCACCTGGGATTCCCCTCTCTGATATCACATGCCCATGATATTTTAATTATTGAATTTGAAACTGACACTTATAAATAAGGCAAAATAGATGATATTATTTTCTGAATCAAGGAATTTTATCCAAATTTTATATATTCTCCTCCACTATCTTGGAGTACAAAAAATATCATTCATGAATACAATAATTATAGAGTCTAAGAAATAATGATTTATTATGTTCAACAAAGCTAAAAATACTATAGGATAATTGCTAAGATCCAATTGAATAAAAATAAACTCAAAATTACCATACCGAACCTTCAATTATTTCATGGATATACCCCCTTATTGGACTCGTAACTTATGGTACCCCGATTGATGGAAAAACCATGATATACAACATTCCACTCTAAGCATGCCTAAGAGATCATTAATCCTAGGAAAATGATATTTGTTCATAATAGTCCCCCGATTTAACAATGAATAATACATGAAGGGTATAAGACTCATCTCTGATTCCTTATAAAATAAGAATGTTGAAGCTTATTGTGAAATGCTACGACAAACAAATTTCTTATCCTATTTATCCAATATATTTACTTTATGTCTCACCAAAATATTAACTTTTACATGATTATATGTAATATAAATTGCATCATACAATAGATAAGGTAAATATGAAACTAAACCTCTTTCTGTGGAAAAAAACATAAATTCATCTAGAAATAAATCTAGGAATTCAGAAACCACTGTAGGAAATATACTAATGAAGAATGTGTCAAAAAACAATAAACATATCTGAAAACTAGAACAATATTACAACATGATAATGAATGGCATTCCCCACCAATCTCAATAATTAGTCCCACTAACCATGAAACTAATGTGTGACCCCATTTGATGATAAAAACCTATCCAAATTATAATATCAGTCTATATAGGCCTCAAAATGACTCATTCAATAAATTCGATGTATCATATTTATGATGTCAAGATTATACACTATATATTCTTATATAACCATGATGTTGTCAATCGTCACCCGACATGTGGGACATAAGAAACTCTTTTCCGACCACTTTCCCAATGGCCTAGAAAAATACAACGAGAATATAATATGTTGATAATTAAATCCAAACCCGTTAACCAACTTTACAGATATAAAAGAACGAGTATAACAAAAAATAAAACAATTCTACCATTTTAAAAAATGAAATAAAAATTGTAACTCTTACCATAGATGAACCTACTTTAAATTTATCTTTTACATACTCAGTTACATAAATTCATATTTCCTAATCCACATGAATGTTCCCAATGAATAAGGATTATACCAACCAACAATTGGAGCATTGGTACAGACCAGAAAACCCTTGGTGAGAGTGGAATATACACTACTCCAATGAGATATCCTTTCACTAAACACCATAGATCTCCTAAAAGTCTCTAATTATAGAAATACCTAGAGCTTCATTGTAGTTAGGTTTGGTATCACCCCCCCCCCCCACATTGATAGTTGAAAATCTGCTGTTGTCGAAATGAACCCACTAAAACTAGTCCAAAAAAATGACCACCCTTTAACTTATTATTTAGATAGATGACACACAATTTAAAGAAACAACCATATATGAAACCCCAAAAAACCAATATTTCTTGTTATATCTACCTCAACTAAAGATTCTTTTTGAACTCCCTCCACATTTGTTGGACGGAAATGAGAATCAACATCATTCAAATGTTTAAACTTATCCCTAACATAAACCTCTAAGCCTATTGGTACTCATTAGTGAATTATCTATTACCAAATGAACTTTCTCAACAAATCAATTTGAATACTCCATAACAGTACACACCCTATAAATTATAGATAGAATATCCAATGTCTTTTCTTTATGTATCATTTTAGGGTAAATATTCTAACTAATGATTTTCAGAATGGAATTCCTGGTAATATCCTTATGTAAAATAGCATGAAAATAGACTCCCACCATCTCATTCTCGGTCCCTAATGATTGTTTATTGAGAAACCCTCCATATAGTCCTCAAAAGTATTCATGGTGTTGAATATCATGTTAATCCCCTCAATATTGTCCTCAAATTCATTGAGTCCATTATCCACATGTAATATGGTTGGTTGCTTCATAGTGAAGTTAGATTAATGACCCACCATATTTCCATATTTCATGACATATAATTAACCAAATGTCTAAATTTAAAGGATTATTTATTTTACCAAGGAATGTTCCACTGGAGTATATTCTTGTTAATCATATATCATAGCATCCCCTATCATATTTTGATCATTTTTCTTAGAGGAATTGTCCGTTAACCATAATAGAATTACCTATTTGATTTAAGTCATATTATAAAATATTATTACCTGCATCATGAACTAAAAATAATTCTTTAAAATAAAAAAAATAAATAAATTGTGATTTCTAAGATAAAAAAAGACAAATATTTAAATAGGAACATTCATGATTATATAAAAATTTTATAAATTTCCTTCATATAACCACAAAAAACATTTCAAAACCCTGGTATAAAATTCTTGACAAACCAAGGTAACTCATGTTCAGACAAGGATGTGAGCGGCTAACAATCCACCCCCCCTAACAATCGAAATTCAGATGTTCATAACTCATATATACCCAAAACATACAAATTAGGATTTGTTAACACACATCAAACTATAAATATACCTGATAAAAATATTTAACAAAACAAATGAGTAATCTACACATTCTACCTGAGGAGACACATAAAATGATGAGGTATAACTAACAGATAGAAACATGTATCACATATAAAAAATAAGACATACAACTAGAGTAAAATGAGGAATAAAATAAGATGAATCCAATATCTGTAGAATCTAATATAAAACATACTAAACATGAAAGTATAAAAAATCATAGAGAAACAAGTCTTAATGTGACCTATCATTACAACCATACTATCCTAAACTGTGTTCTGTTATAATAAGAGAATCTATCTTGCTATAAGATTCCAATCCCATTACCTGTATCTTGAAATATCAAATCTACAACAACCCATTGTAAATAGTAGGGTATGAGCACACAAAACTATAGGATAACACCAAAAATTCCATATTAGATCTAATATAAATAATTCTACTCTTAAAACAAATAAATCCTAGCCATTTTTATAAAGTAATTTCAAAAATACTAAATAATTGCATATCATTTGTCTTTGGTATTCATAAAATCATTTCATATTCACAAATTAATAATTCGAAAATGTATAAGTGATAAACTAGGTATGTTTATAAAATAACATTATATATAAAGAATGAAATAACATATCTATGAAAATACCCATCCTAAGAGTCCATGTGACACAAACCCATATAAAAACAAAATGTGAGAAACTATAAGTAACAAAAACTATCATGCAATAAATAAACTAAAAATGATTAATCATTCCATATTTTGGCCCACATAATATGGGACATTCATTATAGACCAATTGGAGCCTAAACATGATAAAATTTAGTACTAACTAACATAGGATCATTCGAGTTGTTATCACCAAATAACCACTAGTAGTGCCACACCCGCTATGGTATCCAATTATTATTTCACCA
The DNA here is from genome assembly GCA_963277665.1 of Viscum album. Classification (NCBI taxonomy): domain Eukaryota; kingdom Viridiplantae; phylum Streptophyta; class Magnoliopsida; order Santalales; family Viscaceae; genus Viscum; species Viscum album. The sequence continues at coordinate 1,823,436,577 of OY728151.1, read as the reverse complement.
AGACCCATGGTTCCCAAGATTAAATTGTGAAAACCAATATCAAAACATCAATATCAATTTTACCGATCATTTTTAAGGAAATCCAATCATTATTGGGTGTTATAAATTCTATTCAAAATCAAAATCACCATTCAATTATTTAACTATAAAATAATTACGAAAAAGCTATTTTTTATGAAAAGATCATTAGAACAACTTTTTAGTTCAAAAAAATAATATTCAATCACATGTTAATTTAATTCAGTGAATAACCCAATAGAATATTACTATAATTATAGGAAATTTAATGAATTTACCTATTGTAAAAAATCAACAGTATCAAAATAGATGTAGGACACAATGCCCTAGAAAATGAAGATCAGTAATGATTTAACCGGGTCTTGACGATCCTAGATCAACATGAAACCATATCAATCCTTTATGAAACCTATTACATAGGGAATAAACATCAACCATGGATTCAGTGAGGGGTGAGGATAAAGGATCTGGCATAAATCAACAAAAAATATTAGGAATGAGATCAAAAAACACTATATAATATGATGTGATCCGACATGAACAAAGGCTTTCCACCTATAATCAAAGGGGAGAGACCTCAAAAGTTATGGGGGATGGATTGGGCATGATAATATGATATTAGGTGGTTTTTAGGCTTAAATCATACATAGGGTACCTTAATGGTTTGTAGGTGACTCACTTGAATTCTTTGAGGAAGTCATATGGTTAATCTAACCATGAGACTTAACTATTTACGCCTACGATATATTCTGTACAGGGGTGTGCCATTACTAAAAATGAATTTTGTTGATGGGTAAATAACCCATCATAAATGAACTATGATATGGAATTACTTTAGATGGGCGAACACTTCCCATCCAAAAATGATTCATTTGAAAAAGAGTTTTAGTTATCAGATGGTATCCCATCAAAAATAATATTTGACTGCATTCTCTTCAAATTGTTGGAAGACTATTTTTATGGGATTGACCTCTGTAACAAATAGTTGTTTATATGTTATATATATAATAATACAACCATATTGGTGAATGTTCCAAACAAAAATGTATCTTATTAATGGCATGAACTATTGATATTAGCCAGATATTGGTGATGGGGACCATTGTTATGGTTTTTACATAAACTTTTATTTATGCTAATAATCATTGCCAATAACTTCTTAATGATTCCATACACATTTAGAGAGGAGCCCTTTTGTGATGGGAACCTGACGTAAATAAACCTATTTGTTATAGGAAAAAATTAATAATAAATATCATCTCTTATAATCCATGACACAGATATATATATATATTCCCCCATCCTAATTCTCACTCAACTCTATGCTCCTCTACACTCCTCTACTCTCCTATATAGTTCTTTGTTTCATCCAATAATTTTCTTAATTTTGAAGAGATGTACCATTAGATGATTTATCTCAGTATTTTGATTTCGATAAATTTAAAACATTTTTGTTTTTTAAATTTCATTAATTTTACATTTAAATATTTTTTAATATTAAAAGTTAGTTTTACAAAATATATTCTAATAGCAGTAATGAGTTTTAATAAGAAATATATTTTCTTTAATTAGTTACTATTAGCTCTAATTGTTGATAATTAGCCATAAATAATAATAATTCTATAATATTTATTTTTTATTAAAAAATACATAGAAATATTTAACATATGTTTGTAACAAGTAACAATAATTTTATGGAATTAGAAATAATTAAAAGTAATTAATACTAGAAATATTTTTCAGGAATTGAGGATATATAAGAATAGTTTTAATGAAATTAATAAAAATTACTAATAAAAATTAATAATTAGTAATAATTAATAATAATCAATAAAATTTTATTATAATTTGTAAAAATAGAAGTAATTAGTAAAAATTATCCTTAAATACTGCATATTAAAAAATTTAACAATTATTAATTATACATGGAAAAATAACAGTAATTAATAAAAATAGACGTAATTACTAAAATTTATTGTTAAATACTAATAAATAAAGATAATTGTTAATAACTAGTGCTAATCAATAAACAATATATGTAATTAGTAAAAATTAATAAAAAAAGTTGTAATTGGTGATAGAGAGTGAAAATTGGTGGCAATTAATTTTTATTAGTACAAACTAGTTTTAGTTACTTTTCCATAGTATAATCAGTTTCACTCATTATAAACTTGAAAAAAATGGATTCAATTAATAATATTTAATAAAAATATTATTTATTATCAAAATTTAGATGTAGTTGACCATAATTAACCCAACATAGTGATAAGTAATTAAAATTACAGTTAATTAGAAGTAATATCTTGATATTTGATATAATTAAATGTAATTAGTAAAAAAATAGCATGAAATGATAAAATTCATGTTAATGAATAAATTATAATGAAACACGGTGATAACCAGAAATAATTGGTTAAAAATAGTGGAAATCAGAGACAATAAGTTAAAAAATAACAGTATCTCATAATAATTAGTAAAAAATAGTTGTAATTATCAGTAAGTAGTATGAAATAGCTGGAATTAGTAGTAATAAGTAGAAATTAGTAGTAATTAGCATAACATAGAAAAAATTACCAATAATTTGTTGTATTAATTAGAATTTAGCATCATTTTTTAAACATGAGGGGTTATCAACTATAATTAATATGTATTACTGGTAATTAGTAAAAGAAACTAGTAATTAATAGTAATTAATAAAAATTATTTTTAATTAGAGGTAATTAACTGGGATAATTCGTTATTAGTACAAATTAATTGTAATTATCCATAATTAGTAAAATATTATGTTACATAATTGCTATTAGTAAGAATTAACTATAAATATAAAATATTTATTAAAATAAATAAATATTAGTTGTAATTATAACACATTTTTAGTAATTAGTAAAACATAGAAATTATAACTAAAAACTAGCTATAAATTGTAATAGTTATATGTAATTAGTAATAATTAATATTAAGTAAAAATATTAATTATAATTCATAATAATTACTAAAATATTGTTTTATTTACTAACAATTATTGATATTTATAAAAAAATAATTGAAATTAGTAAAAAGTACTTGTAATTATTGAAAATGTATGTAATTAACGATATTTAATGTTAATTTCTAAGAAAACCAATAATTAGTAGTTATAATTTTTAAATATATTAAATTGAAAGTGTTACAATCAAATTTATTATTTTCTTATTTTTTACAATTTTTTGGTTTTCTCGTTAAATGAAATTAGTCATAAAAGATATTTTCATTTCTTATTTTCTAGAGTAATATAGAATAAGTAATTTGAAAAAATTCATTATTTCATGATCATAATAGGACTAAATTATAATAAGAATCCAACTAGATATAGTATAAATCAAATGCATATTGATGGTGTTGAATCTTCATTATCATTTTCATCATCAATTCTCAAATTTGTTTCAAATGGGGAAATTTAGTGAACAATTTTGAAATATGGTTTGAGGAGGTTTGAAAAATTCATTATTATTGGTGGTAATCTATTTTATTTATTTTAAAACATTATGTTACTCTGTATCAATATAGTGAAAACACTTTTGGAGAGGATACAAGTATTTTGGTTCGTATTCCATCACTAATTAAATAATTTGAACATGTTGTTGCAGGACTATGTTTTCAAAAAAAAATGATCCTTGATATGATATTGAATTCAATAATGGGTTAGAACCATCTCAATTTTATGGTGTGCTATAGCCTTTTTAGGATTCCATATATTATAGTTGTAAGATGATATAATTTAATGTAGTCGTAAAATTTATGGAAATTTAATACAATAATATAATTTCAAAATTTATCTTGATAACATATTCTCTTTAGTTAAATCACTATTAGTTAAAGGAATGTGTTTTTTAAAATAGTCTATATGAGAAAGAGGCTGGTTCATAATTGTGGACTTGGTTATCAGAATATTCTGGCATGTTCATGTGATGGAATATTATATTATGGTAAAAGTGAGCCATTATTTATTTTTCCTACATGTTGAAAATTGAGGTACTATGAAGATCAAAAAGGTATTTCTAGATTGATTCCTGTAAACCAGTTGGGGTATTTACGAGTTAAAAAATATTGACGGGTTTATTTATTCCTAAAAAAATAGTGTCATTTATATCTGGTAAAAACCCAAAATTTATAATTGTAGATGCTTAAATTATCCGTTTTATTATTAATAATGGAAAATTTTAACCTGGTACATCATTGTATTTCTTAAAAACCTGTAATTTTGGATTGGATAATTCTATTTATGTATTATTTACCTTTGGCTCTTATAGAAATAAATATTTTTGTTGGGTTATATTTATTACTCTATGAGACAAACCTCCTTAGATATTGATAAATAAGACATATATTATTTTGACACAAATAATTATAGTGAATCCAATCTAGAATATAAATGTTTACATGAAACCATTGATTAACGAGTAAAAATTACTATAGATTAATGTTATTAGTACATATTATGTTGTTGTGAAACAAAATTTCCAAATTAATACCGCATTAATGATAAAAATTAATGACTATCCAGGATATTTCATATTATCTGGTAGGAGTACACATAGTAAAATATCAGGTACATACTTTATGAGTGTTAGTGAAGTACTTTTTTCTTATTAATGTAATCAAATATTGATTTGTCATTTGTAATCACCTATTTCTTCATACATATATTATTTTGATAATAAATAAAAATAATTTTTGAATAATTACAAAAAAAAATAGATGGAACTCCCACTATGATATAAAGTATTGATATAAAATATATTTTCCCTTTATTATATCCCATTAAATATGGGCTGACTATAAGGAGATATAAAATATATGTATTTGGGATAGAAAACAATTGGATATAGATTTTCTAGAATTTATATTTTTGTTGGTCCGTCACATGTTAGATGCCAATCATGTTGAGAATAATTATTCGAATAATTTATTTTATATTGTTTTGGACAAAACTGGTTATACCAATGATAATGTGATGAAATGATTAGATTTTTAACAAATTTCCAGGCATCCAAGACTTGATCTCTATGAAAATTACAGATCAATAAAGTTAATATTGAAAAAATCGGTTTATACAGTTTCTAGAGAATATTATTTATTATTTTGTTTATAGATTTTGGATTGGAGGATTCTAGAGGGTTATGTTTCCATAATGCCTAGATATGTTATAAATTTTCATATAATCATATAAAAACGTCATTAATATTATGTTATAATGTAAAAGCTATACTGAATGAATTTAGAGGATTGTTGAATTATTTTATTTGGGGTAAACTATAATAATTAACATATTTCCTCCAAAAAATTTGTATTGAAACAACATACTATGATTTACTTAGTAAAATATAAAATGTTATTTTTTTATATCTTGTATCATGGGAACTATTTTCCAACAAACATTTCTAGAATCAATAGAAAAATTAATATTTCATTTTTCACATGATGAAAAACATAGCAGTTTCATAAATATTTGACTTTGTAATTATATGATATAATTATAAAATATTGAAGTAAAATGTTTGTAACAAAGCATGAGGTGAATCATCAATTATATTATCTTACTTGTAGGAGAAAATTTTCTTTTTCTACTCTCATATTTTCTTGACATAAAATCCCTAAAAACATAATTGAATTTATTTTAATAAGGTAGATCATAAATACGAAAAGATAAATTAATTATTAGTTTTTAATAATAATAAAAGTAAATTTGGTGGATTTCAATAACTATGGATTTCAGGTTATGAAACTCGTAGGGATCATATACATGTTCTACTAAAATTTAAATAACTAAAACCATTTCTATATTTATTTCTACAATCACTCATTGAATTTTTTAAATTGAATTAATACTATTACATTTTCCTTTGTATGATGATCATATCATGAAATAGTGTTCCCAAATTACACTAGGTAGACATGAATGATTTCTAAAAATAATATTTCATACCGGATTTAAAGACTAAAAAAGTAAATATTTTATGGTTTACCCAATGAAATATATTTATTATAAGTTATATTAATAATTGTTTTACTATTTTAAATTGTCCTTTAACATTATGATAAAATTAATAATCATTAATGTGTATTTAGTAACCAATCTTAGATGTTGGGTAAATATAATAATGTATATATAGTGTATGGTCATCGATTTCAGATAGATTAATATGGTGATTCAAAAAATTAATTGGGACGTTTTATTTGGGAGTATATAATAACAATGAATGTAAATTTGACTTTTATGGAATTGTTTATGTAATAATTGAGTAGTGTTTTTAAGGAAAAGAATTATGTAATGATATTTAAATGAAATTGGATAGATACTAATAAATATCTCTATCTCTATGTTCATTTGTGCCATTGATATTTTGATATTAAAAATAAATATATACATGTAGTAAATGGACCATTTTTTTCTCATCCAGACAATAAAATTGTACGTGAAAGTTATTATGTTTCTTTAAGATATTTAATTGATTTTTATAGCATTTTAAAAATAAAATCATGGGAAAAAATGTTTTTTAAAGCTCAATATTTCTCTACTAAAATTCATGGAATTAAATTTTTTCAAGAGGATCTCAAAAATACATATTTTCCACAAATGGACATGAATTTGGATGATGACACCCCACATTTATATGTCATTTGTGATGATTATTTTGATGATGTAAAAATTAATTTGAAATAATAATAGATGATTATTCATGGGATCCTATAAAAATAATGATATTGAGGAATAAAATTAAAATATTGAAATATTTATATATGAATATACGGGTGGTGATGATGAATGAAACAATTACAGAGTGGTTATAAACATAATTTATATCTATATATAATAATAAATTTAATTTATTATATGAATAAATTCATTTAGAGTTTGAAATGGATATAGAATATCTATCTAGGATGTTATGTGACTTTATAGAGTTTTTGATTTCTAGTAATGAGCTTAATTCATCAATATCTAATACTCATGTTGTGGGTAATTCAACAATTTTTCAAAGGGGTTGAGTTCTTGTTATATTTATGGGTTATAAACCCTTTCCTGAGTGATTTACACATCATGATATGGATCCAATCATGCAGAGTTATGTTCAGTTCTGTATTTGTTTATTTTGATTAATTATAGTTAATATTCATTATTTTATTATTTACTAGTTGTTCGATTATTTTTTATATTTTTATATTTTTCTTCTCAAATTACTATTGGACTAGGGAGTTATATTCCATTAAACCATATTTTTAGGGCACAAGTGATGTGATATGAAATTCTTATTTAAGGTAGACACCACATATTTGATCATTCGATGGTACATAAATAAATAATAGTCATATAAATAATTATTTAATTCGTAACATGATATTATTAAATATTTTCATGGATTATGATATCCCATTTATAATAGAAAGAGACACTCTATCTTGGAAGCCAATTTTTTTCTTTATTGTCGTCATGTGTTGAATAATATGAGTAATAAATCAAGGTAGGTATCCAATGTTATAGTATCGAAGCACTCTATCTATTACCATCGACCAGATTTCATTTTATCATATATTTGGGATTGATTGTGTTTATACTCGATGGGATATAGTTTTTAGAGGAGAGAGTCATCAGGTTGAATGGATGAGGGGAGGGATGATGTAAAAAAATTTCTTGTGGTCATATATTTAGTACTCACCAACAACATATGCTAATTAATTTCATTTAATGTTGTGTAATACATTAAATATAAACTATTTATTTTCAACTCATATAGGTAGATGAATAACTAGAATTATGGTGATGGATGATTTTATGTGGATATACAATGATCCGATAAAAGGATAGAATACAGGTGGTAAAAAGTGTCTAATTGTGGTCATTATATTTTTAAAAAAATTAAATTTATTTTATAAACTATTTTAAATTAAAATCAAAATTGAAAGATTTATATAAAGACGTTACTTCTCCGACACATGGTAAGAGTTATTAAAATAATGGGGGTTAGAGAACCAATTTGGTAGGATTTTATTATGTAACATAGATACAGGAAACTCAATATGATTTTGAGAAATGACATGTTATTGGTATAAAATCTCAATAAATACTTATATGTTATTACGAGACTTCGGAATCGATGTTATACCTCATGATGGGAGCCCATGGAGACTCACCATCATCAGATACAAAGTATGAGTACAATTTTTAGATTTGAGTGAGGGTATAGATACCATTTATATAGAGCACAAAGTTCATCATTGATACAACCATTAGCAATAAGAGGATACATGTCAATGGAAAAAAGCAGTATCACGAGTATATAAAGGAGTAAAGGTCACAACTAAAAACAAATGTAGGGATGGAGTTCCCCCACCTCTTCAAAATGACCCTCCCCCTCCATAACTATTGATATATTTTGTACATATTTATTAATTTATGAATTGACTGAGAAAATGTCTTGTAATATATTTATTATTTATGATGTTTATAGTTTTATATATTTCGTTTTTTAAATTTATTTTCTTTTTTAAAATATTCATAAAAATAATTTTTTTACATTAAACATATTTATGATGGGTCGATATCTAATCAAAAATAAATATTTGTAATGATTCGATAGTACTATCACAAGTGGTTGGGTAAATAATTCATGTGAAAACATATTTTAAATGAAAGTGATTACCAATGACAAAGATTGTTTTTGTGATAGCCTGTCACAATTAAAATCAAATTATGATTCCTTATTCATAAAATAAATATTTAATACGGGTTCCCATCATAAATATCCCATCACAGATACACCATTTTAATTTAGTTCACAGTTGACATTATAGTTCTATAAGGTAATTTAAATTATGCTCCAACTATATAATCACATAACCCATAATTTATTATCCAGTGCTAATATCATAAAATTTACATTTCTCATTAGGATGCTGATAATTGTGACACAATTATTTTACATCAGAACCATAAAACATCAAAGGAAACAATCATATAGTATATATTTTTAAGAAATTTTAGTTTTATATATTTATTAGATAAATAATATCTCCAACAGAAACAATACCCATTCCATCAATGATAATTTAACCAAATTAATCGAACCATTCAAATTTAAAATTTACTAATTTTAATCATTAATGTATAATATTATCTATAAATAACATGTTCAGCCTAATTTTGTATAACCTAGATAAATGGAATCATAAGAAGTGTGATCTGAAATGCTCATTAAGAAAAAACATATGTTTTAATAAATTATTTTCAGTTGTTATATTAAGAAGAGAATAACTGTATGGAATCATATTCAATATTCATGAGTATAACATAAGAATATTTATACCATTAAATATATGGATCAACAATCAAGAAAACCTAGATTAACTATCTATTAAATTATATATTAATAAGAATAATAATCATGAGCCCTTTCATATCAATCCTGATCAAATGAAACATCATATACCCATATTGAGAAAAAAATTAAACATATTGGTAACATGTAATATCATCTTAATAGAACACTTATTGAACCATGAAATTTGGAATAACCATATGAAAAAAACTAGTATAAATATTCTGAAAAAATAATAATTACCCAATGCATTAGAGTGCTATATCAGAACACCTATCATTAATGATATATCGAGATTAGCTGGTGCAATCTGGGTGCACCTATCATATATAATATCCATGAACCACTACATGAATAATGTACATATATATTTCATTCAATCATTAATATCATAAAAAATCCATTATTCATTTTATAACTTGATTATCTCATAGAAAAAATGTGTTTACTTTCAATATCATATAAACACGAATGAACCATAGAAAATAAGTGGGTTTGATATAAATATCACTGAAACTATATTAACCAGTGTAGGTTAAACAAGTTTCATAAAAATCCCCTCAATAAAATCTTATTCCATCCCTATAAATAATGAGGATGTATCAATACCAAATATCCCCATTAGAGGAAAATTAACTATAATGGTAGTTGAGAATTTTGAGTTCAAATATCGTTTAAATATTAATAAAAAAATATTGAGCTAAATATACATTTCAACTTGAAATAAAATTTTCTTATATATAAATAATTTTGAAAATACTTTTTTAAAAGTCAGAATTTATAAGTCCCAAGCCTTAAACTTTACATAATATTGAGTTACTTCAAGAATACACGTTGAGGATCTTTTCATGTTTAGAGTTTGAGAGAATTAGATCATAAAACATACATTACATTCTACATTTAAACAAAGTGGATACATAAAATATAGTATTAATTTTTCCCATAAACGAAAACATATTTAAAATAAAACATGGATTCTTTCTTGACACTTCCTTGAAACTATCATCATATCATGTACCTTTCCTTTGACCTGTGAAAAACATTTCTAAAACTTGGGATGAGCATAAAAACACATCATGGGATATAAAATTATGAAATGGAAACATTAGTCCCTATATGATATCATAATTTACCCATAAAACATAATCATTTTAACATGACTCATAAAATCTTGAATAAATCATAGGAATCATAAGACATAAAGGTAACTTAAGGCATTCATAACATTCTTACGTAGGGAGTAACCATCATGGTTAGGTTTGGAATACCCATCATAGTATATTCCCTATATATCTTTGGAGAAACCTTAACGTTTCCCTCCTTCGTGTTACCCAATGCATTGGAGAGCTATATCTGGCTAACCTGCCCTTAGTTTATCATGGAACCGCCCGTTGTCATAAAGAATGCCCAAGAACCATAACATAAACGTATCACATAAAACATGCATAAATGAAACATAACATTTCCACATTTCAATCACAAGATATAAATAACGCATTGATATAATAAAAACATTATCAAAACCATTTTCAATACCAAAATAAAAGAAAAGTAAATCATGGTATATATTTTTCATTTAAAAACATTATGTCTTGTAGAGGAAGCTGAAACTCAAATAATGGTCACGGCAGCGTAGCAGTCGTTGTCGCCGCATACGTACAAAAAAACATTCCATTTTGTCATTTAGTAAAACTCTTCGTATAAAAAATATTCATTTTGAATAAGCGTAAAAGTCAAAGGGTTTTATACACTGTATAAAAGAAAGTTGTGTATAAAACAAAATATCCCTCAATTAAAGAAGATTGAGTCGAAGTCCCATACCTCGGGTCCGACTTGACTCGATCGTTTTTTAACGGCCTGAATAATAATCTTGAGTTAATTTATACATTCTTAAGAACCTTCATCAAGTTCATTATTCCTTTTATATCACTTATTACCATGTTATGATCATTATTTAGTCATTTAAGTTTAAAACGATTGTTTTCTCGATATTTGGTACTTGAGTCATAAGTGAACTTTTTATATTTACAAGTTGTTCATGTAATCAAATATGAATTATCTCAAGAATGATATTCATGATTTATATTCCATATATTTCATATATATACAGTATATACATGCATTTATAATATAACAAAATCATTTAGAGGTAAGAAATGAAATGGACTGTTCATGTAGATGGTAAGCCATACGTACGCATGAACACTACTTTCATTTGTATTTCATATTTTATTTAATAGAATCATAATGATATAAAGGTATATAATAATTCCAGTATAATATCATATATAATATCATAACTCCATCCTTTATATGTTCCACATATGGTATTAATGAATCAAATCACTTTGAGGGGAAGGTAGTCTGCACTTCCTAAAATGAAAATTTCACATTTAACAATAATGAAAACCATAACGATATGACAAAAATGAAAAATACAGAAGCTTAAGTAAAAGATAAACATATTATATATCATATATAAATATATAGTCATCTTAATGGCCTCCTTTGAAGGTGTTAGAAAAATGATGAACAATCATCATTTTGTGAGGTAGAAATTCACCATCCATGGAAACAGTATGTTCTTTGACCATTAGATGTAGGTTTGTGTAAGTGTAGCTCAAATCCGTCTTATAACAACATTGTTGTATATTTAAGATACTGGAGTTGTTACAAAAGAAATTAATAAAACGATTTTAGGGGGTTGGAGAAGCAAAATAAAACAAAAGAGCATTAGAGAAGACTTTACCTTTTAATCGGGTAACTCCCTTTGGTTTGAACCAAAAGGGTTTCTTGAAGAGATTCCTGCCTAAAGTAAGGCTTCTAGGGTGAGGAGATGGATGTGGAGAGACAAAATGAGCAGGGCTTGGCCGAACCAATGGCTGGAGAAGTATGGGTAAGGAGGTAGAGGTGGGCGTCTTTTATAAGAGGAGAGGAGGGTCACTCTTGAAAGTTACAAAATGTTACTTTATATTCAAATGAGTTTCATATTTTAAAGGACCCACATTGAGGTATATCGAGTATAAGGTGATAAGGGTTTTAAATATACTCATAATATAGGTCTTTGACAAGTGTAGGTCTTATATGTTACATTATGTTTTTATTTTATTTAAATCGTTAAATAATGAGGTAATCGCATCATCATCATGATGTCATAAATAATTTAATTTATTTAATGTCTAAAATTTATAAAAAAATACTATGATGTAGGAAAAAATTTTATATTTTCAATTACTATTTTTAGTCCAAGAGATAATTTATGTAGACAAAATTAATAATGTTTCACTCAGGTGATACATTCTTTGTAATATTTAACTTTCTTTAAAAATAAAAAGATAAAAAGTCACTTTCACAAAAACGTGATTCCATGGGGTCCCCAAGTTTGGCACAAGGAATCCCATGGTCGGCCATGAGACAACCAGTAGCATTAGGACACATTTTGTGGTCATTTTTTATTATTATGATATTATATTATTTTCCTTAACTACCCCATTACTCATTAATCAAGATAATTAAAGATAATTACCGTCGTTACTATTCATAATGTCCAAAAAAAAAGACTTAATTAAATAATTTGGATATTATGATTCCAAATATGGAATCCATTTTAACAAATTCCAATCATATAAATTTCCATAATTAATTTAAAAAATAATTCACGTTGTCAAAACAAATAGCGGGTTTTTTGAAACAATATCTATGAAAAGTGTGGGACTTGTTTATACCCAATTTCAAGGTGAAATTAATCCCAATGGCCACCATTGGATTACATGTTAAAAATATATTCTATTTACACCTTAAAACCAATTAAAAAAAATAATATATCTATATAATTAAATTAGATGAAAAAGAAGTTTTGATGTAAAATGCAGTATTTTTCACTATTCATTAAAAAATGAACATTGTCATAAAAATACCAAAGAATTATCAAATGTAAATTTCAATGTCCCAATCATAAATAATATGTTTATTTTGACAAATATATCCTATAAAATTATCAAAATTTTGATTTAAAAAAGGTTTTCCATCAAAAGGTAGTAAAACAATCTTTTAAAAATATTAGTTTATTCCATGCTTAAGATTGGATTTATTCTCATTTTAGCCTCTAAAACACTATCTAATTCATAAATAGACATAGATAAGAATATCTATTACTCATTACTTAATTGGGATGTTACATCCTTCCCCCCTTTAGAAAATTGCATCCCCGTAATTTATTTACTTATCGAATAAGTGGGGGTATTTATCCCTCATTGCATTTTCAGATTCCCATGTTGCCTCTTCAATCAAGTGGGTTTTCCACTAAACCATTACCTGATTAATCCCCTTATTCTGTAACACATGCTCCATGTGGTCAAAAATCTGGACCATTTGTTCCTCATAAGATAGGTTCTCTTCCAGCTGAACAACCTCTTGACTCAAAACATGAGATGGATCTGGCATTAATTTATTAACATTGAAACATGAAAAAACATTGTGTACCTGATATAAACTCAGAGGTAAAGGCACTAGGTATGCAACCGATCCAACTCTATCCATAATTTCATATGGTCCAATGAACCATGGACTCAGCTTCCCATTCTTACCAAATCGCATCAAACTCTTCCATGATGAATCTTTGAGAAAAATATGATCACCTACCTTAAAAGACAGATCCTTCCTCCTGTTGTCTGCATAACTGTTGTGCATGCTCTGAGTTGTTCTCATGTGTTTCTGTATCAGCTGATATTTTTTTGCCAACTCTTCTACCAATTCCGGTTCCATCAACTTCCTTTCACCCACTTCATCCCAGAAAGATGGAGTTCGACACCGCTTCCAATATAATGCCTCAAAAGGTTCCATATGTATACTGGAATGAAACTGTTATTATATGAAAACTCAACCAAAGAAAGATGTTGGTCCCAAATTCCCTGATAATCCATCGAACAAGTATGTAGCATATCCTCCAAAGTCTGAATCATTTTTCTGACTACCCGTCTGATTGCGGATGAAAAGCTGTACTAAAATTTAATTCAGTACCCAATGACTTTTGAAGGTCTTTCCAAAAGTTATAAGTGAACCGGGGATCACGATCAGATACTATGGAGAGAGGAACTCCATGTAACCTGACTATTTCATTAAGATATAAACAAGAATGTTGATCTAGGGAAAAATTATCCCGCATAGCAAGGAAATGAGAAGATTTAGTCAAGCGATCAACAATAACCCAGATTGCATTATTACCTTGAGATTTCTTCAGTAATCCGAAAACAAAGTCCATGTATATATTTTCCCATTTCCACTCTGGCACTGGTAAAGGCTGAAGCATCCCATTCGGTAACTGCTGCTCTGCTTTAACCTGCTGACAAGTCAAACACTTCACTGTAAAATCAGCAATATATCTTTTCATTCCATCCCACCATTACTACTCCCGAAGATCTCAATACATCTTAGTACTGCCGGGATGAACTGAAAATAGAGAACTATGAGCTTCACATAACAAATCTCTCTTCAACTTTGAATCAGACGGCACACACAATCTCTTCCCAAATCTCAAAACACAATCATTATCAATGTTTAATTCAGGAAACTTACCCTTCTGAACCAGCATTACCTTTTTCTGCAACTAACTGTCTTGCTTCGGTGCTTGCTTGATTCTGTCTGATAGAGAAGATTTAACTGATACCTGAAACTAAAAATAAGGACAACCTTCACCAACAACTTCTATGCCAATGTTCATCAAATCCTTAACCAAAGGATCACGTTCCAAATGCATCATTGTTAATGAAGCCTTACTTTTTCGACTCAAAGCATCAACCACTTTATTTGCTTTTCCCGGATGGTAGTGAATTGTATAATTATAATCCTTGATTAATTCTAGACATATCCTATGTCTCATGTTCAATTATTTCTGAGTGAATATATACTTTAAAAATCTGTGATCGGTATATATTTCACACATTACTCCATACAAATGATGCCTCCAAATTTTTAAATCAAAAACAACAGCAGATAATTCCAAATCATGTGTAGGGTAATTTACCTCATGAATTTTCAACTGAACAGAAGCATAATAAATTACCAGATCATTCTGCCTTAGGACACAACCATGTCCTTTCAATGAAGAATCACTGTAGATAACAAACTCACCATTCTTGGAAGGTAGTGCCAAAACTGGAGCATTCACCAATCTTCTTTTCAATTCCTGAAAACAATCATCAAATTCATTTGTACAGATAAACTTAACACCCTTCCGAGTTAGCTTAGTCATTGGACTAGATAACTGTGAATAATTTCTAACAATCCTTCGATAATACCCTGCCAAACCAAGGAAGCTACGAATCTCAGTTACATTTGTGGTTCATGGCCATTCTTCAACAATCAATGTTTTTGCAGCATCAAATGTTATCCCATCTTGAGAAACAATGTGACCAAGGAAAGAAATTTGTTGCAACCAAAACTCACTGTTGCTGAATTTACCATAAAATTTATTTTCTTTTAAGGTCTATAAAATAACCCTTAAACGTATTTCATGCTCCTATTTACTTTTAGAAAACAACAAAATATCATCAATGAAAACAACCAAAAACTTATCCAAGAACTCATGGAAAATTCTATTCATTATGTACATGAATACAGCAGGTGCATTGGTTATCCCAAAAGGCATTACTACCAATTCATAATGTCCATATCTTGTATGAAACGTCGTCTTCAGAACATCTAATTCCTTTACCTTCAACTGATGGTACCCCGATCTTAGGTCAATCTTTGAAAAAAACTGAGCTTTCTGGAGCAGATCAAACAAAGCATCGATATGAGGCAAAGGATATTTGTTCTTAATAGTGGTATTATTCAAGGCTCTATAATCAATTCAATATATCATAAAACCATCTTTATTTTTAACAAATAAAACTGGAGCACCCCATGGTGATTTTCTACGTCGAAGGAAACCTTTCTCTAATAAATCTTGCAATTCCTCCTTCAACTCTAAAAGTTCAATTTGATCCATTCAATAAGGGGGTTTAGAAATTGGCTTAGAATCAGAAACTAATTCAATAGTAAACACAACTTCCTGATCTAATATTATTCCAGGAAACTCATCAGGAAATACATCAGGATACTCATTTACCACTGGCACATCATTAATCTGAACAGTTCCCTTGTTTTCAACAATATGTGCAATGTAACATTCATTTCCATCTTTTACAAGATTCTTGGCCTCATGATATGTTATCAACAGTAAGGGTTCATTATTGTACACAAACTGAAAGTCTTTCTGAAAAGAAAATTCTTTAGCTCTATAGTCAATCTTAGCCTGGTAAATAGAGCACCAATCCATACCCAGGATAACATCCAACTCTACTAGAGGTAGAACAATTAGGTTTTCAACTAGGTTCTTTCAAAGGATAAGGATAGGAAGATTCTTATAAATTCTTTTTACCTCAACATTTTCCCCAGGTGTTTTTACCAAAAGTTCATCAGTCATCTCTTGAGATGGTATTCCCATCTTACTAGAATAGTTTTCAGAGATGAAAGAATTTGTAGACCCCGAATCAAACAAGTCACTGGCATAATCTGAAAAAACAAACAAAGTACCTAATAAAACTTCATTTTATGGACCAACATCTGATTAAGTAGTTTCATTGGATTTCATCACCCCTTTCTGCTTGTAGTTTAACTGCTACCCCTCACTCAAGCTCTTTTTCGGACACTCGTTTGCTTAGTGACCCATCTCATTGCAGTTATAGAATTTCACTAACTTTAAATCAAATTTGGACTTACCACCAACTTGATCATTTTCTGTGCAATCACGAGCCTTATTTCCCATCATACCACATCGGTAGCACGTTCCAGAATTCAGAAGACATCCCCCAGCATGCCATTTTACACATTTATCACAAACTGGAAACTTAGTTTTCTTACCATCAGACCTTTTTGAAGAATTCATCCCTTTCTCTTTCCACCTCGGTCTCATCTTCTACTAGTTGTTAAAGAACACTTGATCATCGGAAAACTCCATTTCCACCTTCTCAGCACATCAAACTAGTTTTTCATAACTTTTAAACTCACGAGAAGCTAAAGCCCTTCGATATTTTGGCTTTAATCATGAGTAAAAAAAATTGATTTTACTATAAATGTCTCGGATAAAATTTGGAGCATACATTGACAATCGAATGATCCTCTCCTCATAAGTAGCCATTGAGTCGTCCTCTTGCCTCAATTCCAAGAATTGTTTTTCCATCCTAAGTTGAATAGCCTTAGAAAAATACTTCTCAAGAAACATACCTTTGAATTCATCCTAGTCGAGAGCATAAATCTCATCAGCGTCCCTGATATTTTTAACCATTGACCACCACTGATCTTCTTCACCCTCCAAACGGTAAATAACAAGACTAACCTTTTGATTTTTTGAACACCCCATGACATCAAAAATATTCTCTAGTGGATTAATCCACCCTTCAGCTTGCACATGGTAAGATGATCCTCAGAATGATGGGGGATGTTGCCTCATTAAATGTCCCACCACTGACATGTTCCTATGCGGTTGATCTAGTTGATCTCGTGCATAGATACCACCGCCATTTATCGCTGGATTAAACTGTGCCATTACTGCAACAAACTGTTCAGTTCCAATTCCGATCATCTCAGGATGCTGATTCGGATGGTTAATTCCTTTTGTATGACTTCCTAGCATTTCTTTCATGTTTCCTCTACGGAAAAAAATTCAGAACAGACATGTCTTAGATGAAGCAACATGGTAATCTTCAAATTCTATATCATTTTCAATTTGACCATAAAATTTTTTTGGATAATCATTTAAAAGAATTCTAACTCCTAAAGTTATCTAAACCGACCTATGATACCAACTATAAGGCCCCATCCTTAATCATTACTAAATCTTGAGTTACTTCAAGAATACACTTTGAGGATCTTTTCAGGTTTAGAGTTTTAGAAAATTTAATCATAAAAGATGCATTACATTCCACATTTAAACCAAGTGGTTATATAAAAGATAGTATTAATTTTTCCCATCAATAGAAACATATTTAAAATAAAACATGGATTCTTTCTTGACACCTCTTTGACATTATCATCATATCAAGTACCTTTCCTTTGACCTGTGAAAAACATTTCAAAAACTTGGGATGGGCATAAAAACTCAGATTGGGATATAAAAGTACGAAATGAAAACATTAGTCCATGTATGATATCATACATTACCCATAAAACATTAGCATTTTAACATGCTTCCTAAACTCATGAATAAATCATTGGAATCATAAGACATAAAGGTAACTTGAGGTATTCATAACATTTTTACATAGGGAGTAACCCTCATGGTTACGTTTAGAATACCCATCGTAGTATATTCTGTAACTCTCTTCGGAGAAACCTTAATGTTTCACTCCTTCGTGTTACCCAAATCATTGGAGAGCTATATCAGGCTCACCCGACCTTCTTTTATCACAGAACCTCCTATCTTCCTAAACAATTCCAAAGAACCATAACATAATCGTATCACATAAAACATGAAAAAAGGAATCCTAACATTTACACATTTCAATCACAAGATATCAATAACACATTGATATAATAAAAACATTATCAAAACCATTTTCAATACCAAAATACATTAAAAGTAAAACATGGTATTTATTTTTCATTTAAAAATGTTATGGCTTGTAGAGGAAGACGAAACTCAAATAATGGTCACAGCGGCGGAGAAGTCGTTGTCGCCGCATACGTATGAAAAAAAACATTCCCTCTTGTCATTTAGTAAAACGCTTCGTATAAACAATATTCCTTGTGAATATGAATAAACGTAAAAGGGCTTTATTCACCGTATAAAATAATGTTTTGTATAAAACAAAATACGCCTCAATGAAGGAATATTGAGATGAACTCCCATACCTTGGGTCCGACTTGACTCGATCGTTCATTAATGTCCTGAATAATAAACATCAGTTAATTTATACTTGATTAAGATAATTTTTCAAGTTCATTATTCTTTTTATATCACTTATTACCATGTTATGAGCATTATGTAGTCATTCATGTTAATAACGGTCGTTTTGTCGAAATTTTGTACTTGAGTCAAAAGTGAACTTCTTATATTTACAAGTTGTTCACGTAGTCAAATATGCATTATATCAAGAATGATATTTATGGAGTAGATGAAATATATTTCATATATATCCAGTATATACATTCATTTATAATATTACATAATCATTTAGAGGTATGATATGAAATGCACCGTTCATGGAGACGGTAAGTCGTACGTACGCATGAACGCTACTATCTTTTATTTTTCGTATTCTATGGAATGGAATCATAATCATATAAAGGTATATTATAATTCCAGTATAATATCATATATAATATCATAACTCAATCCTTTATATTTCCTACATACGGTATTAACGAATCAAATCACTTTGAGGGGGCGGTAGTCTGTACTTCCTAAAATAAAAATATCAAGTTTAACCATAATGGAAACCATAAAGGTATGCCAAAAATGAAAAATACCGAAGATTAAAGAAAATATAAACATATTATATATCATATATAAATATAGTTTCATCTTAATGGCCACCTTTGGAGGTGTTAGAAGAATGTTGAACAATCATTGTATCGTGAGGCAGAAATTCACCATCCACGGAAACAATATGTTCTTTAACAATTAGAAGTAGGTGTGTGTAAGTGTATCTCTAATACTTCTTATAACAAAATCCTAGTATATTGAAGATGATATAGGTTTTACAAAATAAATTAATAAAATGATTTTAGGGGGTTGGAGAAGCAAAATAAAACAAAAGAGCATTAGAGATGACTTTACCTTTTAATAGGGTAACTCCCTTTGGTTGAACCAAAAGTGTTTTTTGAAGAGCTTCCTGCCTAAGGTAATGATTCTAGGGTGAGGAGAGGGATGTGGAGAGAAAAAATGAGTAGGGCTTGGCCGAACCAAAGGCTGGAGAAGGGTGGGTAAGGAGGTAGAGGTGGGGGCCTTTTATAAGAGGAGAGGAGGGACACTCTTGGAAAGTTATAAAATGATACTTTATTTTCAAATGAGATTCAGATTTTAAAGGTCCCACATTGATGTCTTTCGAGGATAAGGTGATACGAGTTTGAAATATACTCATCCAATATGTCTTTGGCAAGTGTAGGTCTTAGATTTTACATTATATTTTTATTTTATTTAAATCGTTAAATAATGAGGTAATCGCTTCATCATCATGATGTCATAAATAATTTAATTTATTTAATGTCTAAAAATTATAAAAAAATACTATGATGTAAGAAACCCATTTATCTTTCATATGACTATTTATAGTCCACTAAATAATTTTTTTAGAAAAATTTAAAAATGTTTTTCTCAGGTGATACATTCTTTTTATATTTAACTTTCTTTTAAAATAAAAAGATAAAAAGTCACTTTCACACTAAAGTGATTCCATGGGGTCCCCAAGATTGGCACAAGGCATCCCATGGTCGTCCATGGGACAAGCAGTAGCATTATGACACATCTTGTGGTCATTTTGTATTATTATGATATTATTTTATTATCCTTAACTACCCGATTACTCATTAATCAAGATAATTAAAGATAATTACCGTCGTTACTATTCATAATGTCCAAAAACATGAGTCTTAATTAAATAATTTGGACCTTCTTATTCCAAATAAGGAATCCATTTTACCAAATTCCAAACATATAAATTTTCATAATTAGTTTTAAAAATAATTCTCGTTGTCAAAACAAACAGCGGGTTTTTTGAAACAATATCTATGAAAAGTGTGGGACTTGTTTATACCCAATTTCAAATTGAAATTAATCCCAATGGCCACCATTGGATTAAATGTTAATAATATATTCTATTTACACCTTAAAACAAATTTAAAAAAATAATCTAACCATATAATTAAATTCGATGAAAAAGCATTTTTGATGTAAAATGCAGTATTTTTCACTATTCGTTAAAAATTGAACACTGTCAAAAAAATACCAAAACATAATCCAATGTATATTTCAATGTCCCAATAATAAATAATATGTTTATTTTGAAAAATAGAGATTATACAATTGTCAAAAGAATGATTTAAAAAAGGTTTTTTCCATCAAAAGGCAGTAAAACAATCTTTTAAAAAAATTAGTGTATTACATGCTTAAGATTGGATTTATTCTCATTTAATCCTCTAAAACACTATCTTATTCATAAATAGACATAGATAAGAATATTTATTACTCATTACATACATGGGATGTTACATAATTAAATATAATTTATTTAAAAATAACCACATTAAATTTAAAAGGACGGTTCAATGAAATGAAGGTCTCAATTTTGGCTAATTCATTACGTTCTATAAAATAAAATTAATTTTTCACTGTAAAAAACATAGGAAATTTACATGTTCTGTAAAAAATAATATGATTCCTTGCACATTTTCTGTATAATCTAAAAGTAAAATGACTTGAAAGTGACATAATAGTCCTCTGAAATTATTTTAAAATTATTGAAATGCTTTAAAATTATTTTTTAAGTCAATTTTAAAGGGATAATACATTTTATAAAATATATTCCTGACTGAAGAGTGAAACAGAGTTGTGATTCTATAAAAACATTTTCTTCTTAATTTTTAGTATAAATGAGTGTAAAATGTGTTATTAAATTTAAATATCATGAAAAAACATATCATAATAAATTTCCTGAGTTTATGTGAAAATGTATCATATGATCTCATTATAGTAAACATAAAAATAGAAAACCCAAATAAAAGTTAAGAATTTACCATAAAACTATTACCACATTTGTATCTCTGAATTATATTCCCCATGAAAATATTATATTAAATGAAACATAAAATAACCAAAGAATAAATAAATAGAGGATATTACATAACAAAGGGTATGTATATACAATTCATAAATTAAGATATGAATATAATACAATATAATTTTCATAGAAGGAAAACTGTGAGAAAAATCTATTACCGCATTGGTAAATTTGAATCTATAAATCTCATGAAAGAGATATCCTAAAATTTTGTATTTATATACACATAAATATATATGAAATAATTTTAAAAACTTCATCATCATTATATACCCCACACAAATTAAATATATTGTGAATATGGCATATATCTCTCTAAAATTAGAGTGAGACGAGAAAACCATAACCTCAAGTTCGATTTTTCATACTTTTTCTTTATAATAATAAATAATAATATTTTTATAACTATTTATAATAATTATAGTCACTTTATATTTTATTATTTATATTTTCACCTATTTAGATTTTATATTCAATTGAATAATTGATTATTTTTTATGATGGATGTTTTGACCTTATTTGGATTTTGTGCCAAAAATTACTTTGGTTAGTTAACTATAGAAAATGAGGATAAGATTTAATCATCCCAGGAATAATAATAATGATATAATTATTATATTTAATCATTAATTATAATTTTTAAAACCATAATTAATGTTTTTTATGATTGATTAACTAATGTTGTGATCATGGAGATGGTAGGTTGTATATCGACATGAGTAAACCATCAATTTTTCAATGATCATTATAGAAATAATGTAACTAAAAATTAATATTTATTGAATGATAATAATATCATTTATACCCTATTATATAATTATAAATCATTATATATATCATTTTTGTAATTTTTCATTGAAAAATAAGAATCACGTCACAATGAAGATATAGTTTTCCACAAGTTCATGAGTTACATTATAACATTTTGTCATTGAGTGAAAAAGTTAAAATAGAAGTAATATATTAAATTTTAATAATTATAAATATTTCATTAGAATCATAAAAATATATATTATATAAAATAAATTTAATAAATTTATCTTTATTTGCATCATTGTAAATCATTATTGAAAAAAAGTCATATAACTTCATGTGGAAGCATTCCACCATTCATATGAGCAATGTTATTATATCCCTTATGTAATGGAATATAAAACTTTTATATATTATATAATGAATCTACATGTATAATTATGTTATAAATATATTATATAGACATTATATTTATCATTATACACAACTAAGATAGGTGGTAATAGAAAAATATAGGTCATCATTTCATGCAGCAGTAGTCCTAAATACACATGATTAATAATTTTGTTACCAATTTTATGAATATTTGTGTCATTTTATTTTGTTAAATTATCATAAAATCATCATAATATATTTAATATTTTGAGGTATTTATATCATTATTGTAAAATAATAAATTAATGAGGCGGGGAAGAATATAAAATAAAGTTTTTTATTAATGAACATTACCTCTTCTTTGGGTACCCTATATTAGATTGCAAAAAATCCATGAAATTATAGATTCATTCACAAAAAATGTTTAGAGGATGAGGTTAGGGGAGTTGGGAATGTATTTTTTTTGTATTTTGTACTTACTAATTTTCTTGATATTTGTGAATATGTTAGGGGAGTGGGTATCCTTTTTTAGTTAAGGGGGACTGAGATTCTTGTAAATAATTGAAATTATTCACTCATGGGAGGTAAATAATACATAAAGTGGTTCAAAATGATAATTAGAAATCATTATTCTTATTGAACTCATAGATTCCTTATTTTCACTATTTAAGTGTTTAAATATGGCAACTAGTTTCTTAACATACATAACATTATCTTTATGTGAAATTTAAAGGAAAGTTTAGAAGAAATTTTATAAATAATGATTATAATTATTAAATCCAATTTATTAAGTAAAAATTTTATGTTTATTGAAAAATAGTTTTAACATAAGTACTTGTAATTTGAAAAAACACCACTTTATTATAATATAAATTTATTTAAATTTATATATTTTTCATTAAATATTAATTAAAAATATAATTAAAATGATTTAATTTTAATATATTATGTTAAAACCAATTTAAAATCATATATCCATATTAATTTTTTTATTAAAATAAATATATAATTTCAATTCATAATTAATATTTTTATTATAATTTATTTCATTTGATTCCTAACTATATAATTACTATGTGGGTATTTCATTACCATCATCTGTAATTAATTCATCTTAAAAAATTAAAGATATATTATTTTGATAAAAATATAATTTATCTTAAAAAATAATATCTATCAATTTAAAAAAATTTGGTCGTCCCAATCCCAATTCATTATTAAAATTAAATTTAAGAATAGTGTCTTTCATTATCTTAATGATCACTAATCCTATTATATGGGTAATAATCAAAGGAAGAAAGGAATTGAAATATTTTTGGCTACTCTTATGAAAACAATCTAAATTAAATCATTAATTAAAAACAACATAATTTTTTTACACACTTACGATTCAAGTTTAATCCCATGGTAATTCAATTCTTTCATTAACCATAATATTTAATATTTTATGCATTCACTTTTAATTTTGGTCATAAATTATAGTTATAAAATTAGAAATTAGAAAATATTTTCATTCTAAATGTGTAGTAATTATTTTTCCAAAATAAATTTAGATTAGTAGAAAATTTTAATTATACATTAATCATATAGATGCGGTGAAACAATGTGTTTTATTAAAAAAAATATTTTGAAAAATAGAGGATATTGTATTAACTATATGAATAGTAATAAAAATTTTATTAAAATAATTTAATATGTAATTAAATATAGTATATAAATTTCATTTCAAACATCCCCAATTAGGTATTATTTTATTTAATTAATGTAGATAAACATTATGCTTTTAAAAATAACTTTCAGAAAAACTCATTTTTTAATAAAACATACTTATAATAGAAACAATGTAGAGAAAATAAGTTGATTAAATATAAATTATTCTAATTTAATCCAAATTACAAACATACTGGTACATTTAAATTACCTAAAATATTTATATGATAATTTAATTTACCCAAAATTAATAATTTTCACTATTCATTGAAATGTAAACATTTTTTAAAAAATTCGAAAAGTTCTACAAGTGAAAAAATTTGTATTTCAAATCTGATAATAATGTTAATTAAGTGAAATAAATTTTTTTAAAGTGAAAAAATTATTTTTAAGATTAGTGTTCCATAAAGGGTGGAAATTTTTTTTATTAACAATACATTTTTAAGCATGTAATAAGATTTAAATTTTTTATCAAAAAATTAGAAAAAAATATTAAAAATTGTTAAAATTTATATTTAATATATTATATATAAATTTCATTAATATAATCCAACATGAGGGAATTTTTTAGTTTATTATTATATAACACACTAGTGTACATTAAAAGATTTCTTCACGAAAACATATCCTTTTACATTCAAAAGGGATTCACCTCAATTTGTGATTAATTTTCCCAAAAATTATATATTTAAAAAAAATTCAATGATTTTTTAATAGTGTTTATAGAAAATTTTCAAATGCCTCTTATATAATGGTAATATATATCAGGGGTCGTTGAGGTTTTTTGATTCATGGATAATATGACATCAAACCTAAAAATATTGATGTTTCCTGTAATGCACAATAAACTGAGGTTTTTATGTAACAATATCTAAACATAGTGTAGTGTGTCTTTTACACTATAAATGATTACTTTATTATTTTAAAATCATAAGGGGTTACATCATCCACCCTATAATGAATTACATCCACATAATTTGAACATTATCATAGTAATCAGTGGATGAATATTTTAATATACAATTGTTGTAAATCCGTATAAAAATGGATTAATAAAAAATCCTCATATTAATATAGAAAGTTATTTTTAAAGGTCATATATAATATAAATGTACTATGTTTCCATATATCATAACATATATGATAATGGAGAAAATGTATAAATAGTTATAGAGAGTGATTGAGGTCATTGATAACAGGAATTTGAATAATAATTGGAATGTTAAGAGCATAAACACATAAATATAAGATGTCTAGAAAGACTTTCCAATTATTTGAAATATATGTAGTATGATAATACTTTTCTTTCAATATCCATCCCCTTGAGATGATGAATTCATTCGCTGTATTAACTAATAAATTGTGAAATATTCTTACAAATCATGTATAATTTTATCCTTTATCCCATTTCTACAAGAATCACATGTTTTATCCCAAAATATTAGAATTCAAGATACATTTTTCATTCCCGAAGCAATATTATATAATTTTAAATACCCCATAACCATAAAAGGGATAGCAAGATATTCTTTATATCATTATATACTAACCCAAAACCAAATGGCAAGAAAATCGTATATCAAATATGTAAATGATTTAATCTTTATATGATGCATCAATCATAACCATTAAAGAATAATACCCAATGTAAAATCAAAATCATTCTATACACAAATGTCCATTAAATTCATCAAAAATTTAATAACTCTATTTTAATCCTTGGGAATAAAAGTATTTGATCTTATATGTAATAAGATAAATCAATTGTAAATAATATAATAAAATCACATATGATTCCAAAAATAATATAACATTTACCTTAAAAAACTTTATACTAAATATGCCATCGTGAATGCTAGAGGTAGGGGCCACAAACTTCCACCCTTTGGTTGTGAGTTCATATATTTCAGCCTTACCATATATGATGGGTTATGACATGGCCTTTAGGTTGTCCATTTTTTCATTAAACATGAAAAATAAATTCCATTATAAATAAAACTTCATGTCATTAATAGGTTTTAAAAATATATCAACCCAATAAAATGTCTTTAATAATGTTATTAATAACCAAAACATTTTTTCTATATAAAACCATACATGGGGTTTCTATGATTTGATCATGTGATCAACCTTAATCTAATATACATATAATGATATCCATAAAATTTAAGTTAAATTAAAATTAAAACTTACTAATAATTAATGTTATATAAGAAATCCCTTTGATATTAAAAAACAACAAAGAACCAGTAATCCTAGATCTAGTTCTAAAATAATAATTTTAATATTTCTGATGTTGATGAAGTCAATTATGAACCAATATTTTTTCCAAATATTCTTTATGAAATCAAAAAGAAACATTAAATGCGTAATATATTTGAAGAAATTTTATTTTTATTGTTTTAGTCGATCAAGATGAGATAATAAATAAAACATTCTCTTGTATTAATTGTTCATTTCTCCTTATTAACCAAGATTTTTGTATTTCAAATTTTGTTATACTCCTAATCCATTTTAAATCCCTAAAATCAATAATTTATTAAAACTTATTTGGTGTAAATTAGAGAAAACAAAACATAATAAGGGTGTGATGCACTGCACAGTAAGGTAATGTGGGAGAATTAATAGATGAACTTGATTAGTGAGTATAATAATAGAATATGGGTATTATGTCATAATAAAATATCATTAGTATAACATAATTATATTACTACCCATCAATACTAGTATCATCAGACATACAAAATGGGATTACCAACGGTATGTGTCATAAGAATAAATAATCATGAGCCATGTGATACCAATCATGATCAAATGAAATATCATAATCCCACAGAAAGAACAATTAAAACATTTTTTTATATCTACGAACATCATCTTTATAGAACACTAACATAACCCTTACATAATCATTACTATTTGAATAACTATTATGATTACTTATAATATAATTCATTTCTAAACATAATAACTAATCAATGAGATAGATCTCTATATAGGGTCACCCATCTTATAATATATATCAATATCACTGGGATATATCTAGACACATTAATAATATATAATATCCATGAACGTGTACATGAATAATGTATATAGATCTTTTATTCCAACAAATAATCATAAGGATATTCATTCTTACACTTATAATTTGATTAGAAAATAAAAAATAAATGATATTACTAACAATCACTATAAATATTGATTTTCCAATTTAAAATAAATAGGTTATATAGCATCATATTTTATCCATTATTAACACTTAATAGAGAAACATGTTTAATAATAATCTCATTAAAATATATTATCCTATTAAGAGGAATAATAACAATGGTATTAAAAAAATATCAAAAAAATTGGATTAGTAAAAACAATTGTTGTTGATGTTTATGAATGGAAATATAATTACAATTTCATTAAATCATTATTAATGAATATATAATTTTAATTTAGAAAACCAATTTTAAAATCGTTGAAATAATTAGATTTCTCTTCAATAAAAATCATTTTTAAAAATACATTCTTTAAAAAGAACCTTGAAAAATAAAAAAAAATAATCTTCAATGAAATGGTTTCTATAATAGGGGTAATTCTATACACACTATAAAATAAGAATCATTTTCACCATAAAATGTTAGTTATGTGCCTTGTTCTAGAAGAACAAAGAAGTTTCCTATCACATTTTTGGTAAAATCCAAATAAGCATTATTTAGAAAATAAGATTAAAATTGGATTTTTTAATGGTTAAAAATATAAGAAAATACCATTTATATTTTATTTTAAAATTTTTGAAAAAACATTTTAAAACATTTTAATAAATCCTAATTTTGGATGAATAAAAATTTTCCAAATATTCAAATGAATTCTAATTTTAATAAAAACGTTTTTTTAATAATTTTAAGAACTAAATAATTGGCTGACATAATAAAACATTTTAATAATATTAATTACTATAGGGGATAGTAATAATCAAGATTTTCTTGAGATAAGGATAATTTTATTTCATTATTTGAAGCATAACTATAAATAATCTCGATGAAGGATGAGATTCCAAAATAAAACTATTACAACTTTGGTATCTTTTAATCGTAATCCCCATGAAATCATTACATTAAATAATGGTTAAAATACCATGACTATAAATAAACTCATGAAATTACATGTTAAAAAGTCTGAATATAAACATCCTAAAATATGATTGTTTCATAAAATGACATAAATTACAAAGAAGAAAAATTGTGACAAAAATTTGATAATGCTTTGGTAACATTGTAACCATTAACATCATGAATGTTGACTTTAAATTGAAATTTAAATCAAAATCAATTTAATTACAATAATAATAAAAAAATCTTCTATATTATATATATTAAACATAAAAAATATGGGGAAAATATGAAATATATCATAATGAAGTAAAAGTGGGATGAGGAAACCCTTACTACGAGTTCGATTCATTGAACATATTCATTATTTTAATGAATAATAAAAAACTAATTATCATAATTATTAATAAACTTTATACCGTTAATTTTTAGAGTTTGTTAATTTATTAATATGTTATATAAATCTTTTTAATCAATTATGTTTACATTGTATGTTTCTACCGTATTGGACATCGGTGTCAAAAATGACATTTGTGGGTTTAATATGGTCAATGATGTAATTATTTAAACATATCCATAATAATTATCATGAAATAAATATCACATAAAAACGAATTATTCATTTAAAATCGATCCAAATATATGGATCTTTAAAATGATCCAACTTTACAATCATGTAGATGGAAGGTTGTATATACACATGAGTAATGTTTCAATTTCACAATGAACATTATAGAAAGAAGGTAAGTAATATATTAATATTATTAAATGAAAATAATTTAATATATACCCTATTATTTAATTATATATACTTATTTATATAATTAATGTAATGAGTTCATAAAAAACAGAATCAAATCCCTTATAGAAGGGGATAATACACCCATCTATGGGAAACAATATCAATTTTTTGTGAGTGAAATGTTAAAAGGAAATATGATGTATTATATTTACGAAATGTTAAATTATTCATTAATATCTGAAATATTTAATTTATATGACATATAGTATTATTAATCACCCATATTACATTCACTTTATCATGTTAGTGAAAAAGGAATTTCGACGCATCATGAGGTAGTTGTTCACCGAACAAATGGGTGATATTATAATAAATCTTAAGGAATGTTATATAAAGAAGAAAATATATGATATGAATACCATATATGTATAATTATTTTATAATTATCATATATAAACTCTATATTCCTCATCATACCCAATTGTGAATAGTGGTAATGGAAAAATCAAATGAAATCATTTCATGGGGGGGTAGTCAACCATACACACAAATAATATTTTTGAAACCAATTTGATAGAAGTGTGTTTGGTTCTAGGTCATAAAATTAAAATAAAAAATATAATTATTTTTAATATACTGATGTTATTATATAATTATGATATAATAATTATTTAAGGATATGGATAAGGAAGTAAAATTAAGACGCATGTTGAAGAACATCACATTTTCTTTACATATCGTCCTTAGGATTCCACTTAATCCATAGAAGGTTTTATTTTATCATCCAAATTAATGATTAAAGGATGAGGGAGATATAATATGTGATTTTAATGGTGATTGGGAGATGAAAATGGCATGACAGGTGTGATAATGTGATGGTAGTAATTCTCTATTATAGTTGTGTAGGAGAGGTGTTTTTGAAAATACTCATCAGAATTATCTATTTGGGAGGTCAATGATAACTGAGGTGTGTATAAAATTTATTATTAAATGTGTGTAGATATGATATGGTAAATATAAACAAACAAAACAAAATAAAAAACACTTTTTAATCATTTTTCCATTAAAATCTATGTTTCCATATTTTTACCTTTTTTTGCATTTCCCAAGAGTAACTAGTTCTCTAGCCAAGGTAATTTATCAATTAAGACCAAATTAATTGTTCGATTATGATAAAAATTTAACATGCTAACTTTTAATATGAAATAATACTTAACAATTGAAAATATTTTTTCTGTTGAATGTTACTTTTAACACAAGCGCATGTTACGTGAAAAAACACTACATTAACATTAACCACACCAACTGAGTTTTATAACAAATTTGGCGTCAATATATTCATTATAGAAGAAAATTGGTAAATTAATTGGACATAGATAATAATTATTAACATTTATATATTACTTGGAATTATATTAATTTTTTTTTGAATCTTTAATATTTTAATAAAACAAAATTTATTATAAAATATCATTAATATCAACTTGAAATTATTCATTCAACATGAATGTAAAAATATCAATAAAATATGGAATTCGAATCTATTATGTTTATAATTATGTAACAATATATAATATAAAAATAATTTTAACAAAATTATTCATTCATTTTACTTCACTTTTATTATTTTTACTATCAAATATTTTATTAAATTTCTAACTAAAAAACTAGTGAGTTGTCATTTCTTAAGAATCCTAAATAATTATTTATTCTCTATTAATTGAAAATATTTTTTTATTATAAATTCTAATTTATCCATAAAAATTATATCTATTACCTAACATATGTTGTTGTTTTCCTTTTCCCAAATATTTAGAGTAAATAAAAGATTGATAAATATCTTTTCTTGTCATTTTATATAATTAAATTGTTAAATGGGATAAATTTTAAAAAATATGGGAATGAATTTCAATATTTTATAGAATTATATATATATATTTAAAATATATTAATAGAAAAATTATGATAATATTTGAGGTCATTTCCCCTCATATATTATAGTTTAACCTTATGAAAAATAATTTTATTCCATAACCACGGAAAATAAATTTTAAGGAATTCATTGATCATTTTGGCTGAAAAACATGTAGAACATATTAGATAATATAATTTACTTTCATTTCAAATATAGAATCAATTTTTCCAAATTCAACACACTACAGTGGAAATATTTTATTTAACATTTATCCCATATAGGTGGTGAAACTATAGGTTTGAAAATAGTATTATATTTTGAGAAAGATGATTCTTTATTTACATTATGAATAATAATAATTATTCAAAAAAAAAATATTAAACTATATATATTCAATAAATTTTATTTAAATAATTTCCCACTATGTATTATTATATTAAATTAAAATTTAGAAAAATTATTAATTTAAAATCAATTTTCCAAAAAACTAGTTTTAAACCAAACTAAAATAATAATAGAACTAAATAATGTGTGGGTTTGGAATAGGTATGTATGTTAAATATAACTTATGTTACATTAAATCATATTCATAACCAACTGGTAAATTTATATTACTTATTTTATTGAAAAGATAAGACTTGTAACAAAAAATAATATTTTTCACTATTCGCTGAAAAGAAATATTTTCTGAATAAATTAATAATTTATCCCAGAGTAAAATTTTATATTCCATATAAACAAATAAATTTAATTTAATAAAATATTTTTATAAAATATTCCAAATATTATATTTGTGATATGTGTTCCATATAATTCAACAATGAATGTTCATGAAAAAAACATTGTTTTAAGAGTAAAGTTTGATTTATATTAATATCAAATGTCTAGAATAGACATATGAAGAATGTTAATCAATAAATTAATAATAAAAAATATATAACTTTCATTAATATTTTCCAATTATATTATTTTTAATTAATTTTTATAAAACACAATTGTCCATATTAATATATTTTATCAAATAAATTATTTTTATTTTAAAAAGAGACTTATTTTTATTTATAATATATTATTCATAGAAATATATAAGAAAAAAATTAATAATTCTGTTAACCCTATTCATACCATATGAAATAATAAAACATTATAATGGTAATATATATCAAGGGTCTTTTATATTTTGCATTACATGTGGAATTCACTACCAAACATATAAAATATTGGGGTTGTGTTTAACTTAGGCTAAACTGAGTGTTTCAAAATACATAAGATAAATATATCTTTTTGTGTACTTTATTTTTCCAAATAAAAATTTATTATTTAAAAATAATTGAGTGTTTCCAAAAATATTCAAAACAACCACTAGAATATTAAATAGGCATACCACACAGTTCTCACAATATTAAACTAATATGAATATTAACCATTCACATTAAATGTTTTCTCCAAATGTTTTTTAAATGTATGATCCTTTGAATCCTCCCAGACACCGAAAGAGAAAAAAATCAACTAATGCATAGTTGTGACTACTATGGTGTCACACATAATGATTTTTTTGGTATTTTTTTTATTAATGATACTATTGACACTAGGAGATAAATTGTTATCTGACATTGACTATTCCAATTTTATGTTTCCATATCATTTTATATATAGGGTTTGTAAGAATCAAATTCTCAAGGTTTATTTAGTGAAAAAAAATCGAGTGATCTGATAATTTGATCTGTAAAACCACACAGATCTATGATTATTCACTTGAACATTGAGTGACATGATGATCATTGTCAAATATACTAAATTATATAAGGTGATAAACATATAAGAAGGTAAGGAAACCATACATGTAGAGGTCAAGAACACTATAGATCATATCTAGGGTTTACTTTATTACATTTTCATAAGAAAAAAGAATCACATTCTAAAGGACTTAATAGATTAGTATTTTGTTAAACAAGATTCATGCATTATTCCAATATTTATTTATTTTTTAAAATAATTTTTTCATCATTTTTTGGGAATAAAATTATTCATTCTAGAATAATCATTCATATCTTTGAATGTACATTACATAGGATCCTTGTTAAAGGGTTAATAATATGGGTGAGCTGAAATCCTCAGTAAGGTTTAAGAATAGTGGAATCTATCATGATTAATTAAATAATAATTAATAAAGAAAGTGACATAACTAAAAGTAGAATCAATTTAACAAATAACATGTTTATAATAATTAGATAATATAAAATAAATATGGAAACGTAATTAAGTGAAAATTAATTCCATTTAATCAATATAAAGATAATGATATTCATCAAAAGAAAATATAATTGTGAAAATTTCATGTATAATAATAACCAAATTCAGAAGGAAAGAAATTATTTCTTATTAGATGTCATGGTGTGAGGCATTATGATATATATACCATCCTAAACATTCATAAGATCATTTAAAACTAATTTTAGAAACATAATTATAAATATCGTACTAATTTTCCTCATGAGTCAACAAATGGCTCGAGGGGATATATAATTCCAATACTCACCCATAATTTCATGTCCAAATCGTTCTTTATTTATCTAATAATATAATTAATTCATAAATAATGTGCCTTATCATCCCATTTTGGTATTCTGTAAAGAGTAAATATTTGTCAATATTTCTATATATAAAATTATTACAATCAATTCATAAAACCATATTTTCACATGATATATGTTTTAAAAAATATACATATCTATGATAAAATAATGGATATTTATATATATATTTATATGAAAATTTAATTTCCCATAGAAAGTGAATAATTCAATAGAATCATAATGATTAAAAAAATGAATCTGCTAAGTGAATATAAATATTTTCCATAGTCAAAATGTTCATTAACAATTAATGGTAGGAATAAGGATAATATCAATATAATATATCCCCAGTGGAGTATAATAAATCTAAATAATAGTTTTAATTGATTAATATAAATACCAAAAATAGTCAATAAAATCTTATCGAGTAAAATATATTTTAAATTTTGGAAATAAAATTTTAAAACTTAAATTTCATATTTTCTTGAAAGAATATGTTCATAGAAAATATTCTCTGAAACTAATAAATGATTCATTATAACATTTAAAGTTAATGATGGAATGAAATTATTTACCTATATATTATGTAAAAAAACATTACATTATAATTTTTAGTAAAAGACAAAATTTATAAGTTTTGAACACAACATGAAGATTCTTGTCAAATCATTTTTTTTCAATGTCAAAATGGCTAAATATTTTCATTAATAAAATATTGAAAACACATTTGTAACATTTTGGTTAAAAATTAGAATTTTTTTGAAGGGATATGGATTTTTTGCCAATGAGGGAAATAAATTCGAATTTTTGTAAAAATATTTTCTCATTTATTTTTAAAACAAGTGGAAAAATTTTACCATTACATGAAAATATCATGACTAACTATATAAGAATAATATTAAAGGGGTTTATTATACAATTATCAAATAATTTCCTTATCTAAAATTCAATAATAAATAGTCATCTTATGAAAGGTATTGCGAAATTAACAAATACAAAGAACATAATGTTGTAGTGAAAATTATTCAATGATTTAATTATTTGTGAAAAATATAATTCAAATTTTTTTATTAAATACAACATAATAGATTCAAAATCAATTATAGAAGTAATCATATAATATAAAAGGCAATGAAAAAATAATATATCCAAATTAAATGAAATTGAATTTTGATGTTCTTTACCAGTTACTAATTTTCAATTTAAATACCATGGAAGAAATAATTAAAGGTGAAGCAAATAATACCATGATTTCTTAATTAGAAATTATATTAAATATAAATTTGGAAGTATATACACCATATAAAATAATTTATGAGAATAACATTAATATATTACTCAATGAAGGGAAATTGGGATGAAGTCCCTTACCTCACTTGTACTTTTTGATGGAGACCTATTAAAATTAATTATAGTAGTTTTAAATAGGTAATTAAGTTATTTTATAGTAATATTAATATTTATAATAACAAATATTACCCTTTTAAACTATGTTTTCACATTTTTTAGTAATCATTTGTTATTTTTCCTATTTGGTTTATTGGTCACCTTATTTGGACATGCATGTTTTGTCATGGAACATCCAGTTCTTTCATATTTTTAATAGTTCCATTGTCTAACGAAATATAATCATGTCATGTTTATAATATTTATTATTAATTATAATTGTATAATTTATCATCAAATATAGTTTTGATAAATTATGTACGTTGCAATCAAGGAGGTTATAGGTTGTATATACAAATAAGTTACATTTCTATATTACAATTATCCTTATGTTAAAGTGGTAAGAAATTTTTTATCAATAAATAATGATAATAATATCAAATTATTTGTGAAATATTATTAAAAATATAATCCATGGGTTTTTGTTATCAATGGGGAGTCACATCACTTAATTAAAGTAGTGGTCCACATTTACATGAACAATGTTATCCTCTTTAGGAGAGTGAATAGGTTCAAAAGAAAAAATATATATTATATTTAAAATATTAAATATGTGTGTGTGTGTGTATTTAATATCCTTATTTTTTCATTTATATCTCCTTTATCCAGTATATTAATCCAAAAAATCTATCTGTAAATTATTAGTCAATGATTTAATCACATCATTTCATAAGATGATAATATCTCGTATAAATGAGAAACGGTAACATAACCCCTAATGAATTGATTTTTTGAAATTTATATATGAAATAATGAATCAAGAGGTATAATAATGTTAAAAAAATTATATATAAACATTATAACCATTTATTCCAAACATTCATAGGTGGAATGGAAATATGTATTTCATTGGTTCATGAGGCGGTAGTTCGATGAAAACATTAATAATGATTTCATAACCCATTTGATGGAATTTTGGATTTCTATATGTAATGAAAATAAATAAAAATCATATAATTATATGAAATAAACTGTATGTTATATATCATCATTTTTGTATAATAATTTTAAGAGGTGGTGGAATAAATTTAATTGAAATTCTTGTTGAATAACGTTACCTCTTCGGAAGGTATCCTCTTTAGGTTTTCATCAAATTCTAACCTAGAAAGGATTGAAACCCAAAATAATGCTTCTAGTATGTCTTTAGAGATGTTTTATATATATTGGGAAGGTATTTTATCAACAAAAGTTTCTTGAATATATTAATAATAGAGAATAGGGGGTGACTTTTTATAAGTAAGGTGAGTGGTACACTTGTCATTTATTGAAATAAAAATTATTTTAAAATATTTTTCACATTAAAATGGTCCAAAATGGATTATTCACAATACTTATTGATTATGTGGTAAACATAAGTCTATAAAATTTATTTAAGAATGTTTCTAAGACATTTTGACATGTATTTTCAAAGTTAATCTCTGGTAAGCTCATTTTTACTTTAACAGCTATAAATAAATTTTAAATTTTTCAATATTAATTATAGAATAAAATATTTAGGAAATTAAGATATAATATAATCTATTAATATTATTAATATAAATTTTATTTTAAAAAATTCTTTTAAAATATGTTGTACAATTTAAAATGATATTAATCTCAAAAATGTTATGGGATAGCTGGTTTTCAGTTAGAAAATGTTGAAATATATTAGAGGTTTTTATATCAAAATTTTACATTAAAATGTTTCCAATTACCTAAAATGGAAATTTTTTAATATAATTTAATAATATAT
This sequence comes from Viscum album, assembly GCA_963277665.1. NCBI lineage: Eukaryota > Viridiplantae > Streptophyta > Magnoliopsida > Santalales > Viscaceae > Viscum > Viscum album. The sequence continues at coordinate 1,823,399,030 of OY728151.1, read as the reverse complement.
TCATTAAAAGTAAATTAAATATATTTTATCTTTATAAATAAAAAAGAATATAAGGTTTCTTAAAAAGATTTACAGTTTTTCATTATTCATTAAGAAATGAAATATTTCATAAAAATCCTATATCATAAAATGATAAATTTTGGATATCATTATTTAAAAAATTATGTAAAATATTTGAAATAAATTTTTTTCATTTGGTAAAAATAATCTTTAATTACATGTATAATGAGCGAATAAACTATATTTTAGAAAACAAATCTAGTTCTTCAAGAGTCATTTCATTTCCATTTAATTGATCAATTTTTATTTGTAACTACTAGATAACAACAATTTTAATAATTTGGTATGTACAATTTATATCCTCTAATTCAATGGATTGATAATAATTGTATAATTTATTATGTATTATTTAAAATCAGTTTTTCATGTTCCATAAGATATTGAAGAGATTAAATTTATTTATATAATTATTTTTGGTTATTTAAGATCAATCTTCCATGTAAAATATGATATCGAATAAAATTTTATTATTTTAATATATCATATTGTTAAATTTCCCTAGCTTAAATAAAATTGAAACACACAATTTAAACATGATATCAATATTCAAGGGTTTGGCATTTGGAAATATCATTATTAAAAAACTCAATTTGTAAAATGAGTTGATAAAATTTCACAAATATAAGACATTTAGGGTTATAAAAAGGGAATATATATAATAACTCATAACTAGGTATCCAAGTATGATAAAATTAGTGGAAAGTCAATTTTTGGACATGGAATAAATTCATAAATTATTTTAGAGAATATAATAAGTCATTCATCACAACGAAGTTGATGATCAATAGAATGTTAAAAAACTCAAAAACATAAATCAGTGATCATTTTAATAGACTATATAATTCATCCGATATGAAAATAATATGATAAAATTTATGTTTGAATATTTTTTTTAGTGTTTAAGAATTCTTTTACTATATAAAATTATAAGAAATTATATTTTATGTACTTCTATTATATAATTATAATTCCATCATTTGGATGTGCTTTGATCAATTTCAAAATAATAACTTACTCCAAAAAAGTAATTTAAAAAAAATTAATTTAACATGCCTAAATCACTAAATTATCCTTATTGTGGATTATAAGATTTCTAAATAGTGAAATGTTTTTTCATCTATCTTTAACTATTTTTCAAAACCGAAGTGGTTAGTAAAACATATAAAATATAATAAATTATGGAATAATCACCAAATGTCACGTCAATGGTTCAATAAACCACTTTATTTGTTAAATTGGTTTACTAAAAATTAAAACATATTAATTAGTATATCATGTATGCTTGTTGTAGGTGGAAATTATTGATCAACAATTGACAATTTGTTTAAGAAGAATGGCCTTTCCAAATGTGACAGGCTGTCACTCAACATACAGTTTGTCATTATTCTAATATAATTTTAATTTAATTCTAATTACTTTCACAAAATAATTGAAGCACATCCATGAAATAAAATTAATAATTAAATAACATGTTTACATAGGTTTTATATAATACATTTTTTCATATATTCTATTTATAATATATGACTATTATTTAAATGTCATTAATGTTTATATCAACCCTAAAGGTTATCAATACCTCTAAAAATATGCATATAAAATGCAATGGAATTATTCCCAAAATAACATTTCCCCAAAAATATATGCATTCTATAAAATTATCCCAGATTATATTAATCATGAAATACATCCATTACAAAAAAACACAAGGTGTCATTAAAACTATGATCTTATTATCAATATTGACATAAAATTTTAATATAGTATCCATAACTCATAATTTAATTATTACAAAAATGAAAATAAAACATTACATAATCCTTATTTGTTTCAAGATTATTTAAAAAAAATAGAAATGGTAAAAGTAAATCAACAATACAATTCTGGAATCACAATATAAAAATATTTATTCAATTTTTTTTAAAATGTCTTTCATTTTTTAACGATTTAAAATTCAGTAGATGAGAATTTACTCAGATAATACATTTGTTTCCCATATTTAATATAATGGCATGTTAAAGGATCACTAGGATAATATATATTCCTTTCTATTTTACACATTATTTTTTTCAGTAGTTCGTTTTGATATACCCTTCCTTTCTACTCAGAATGGATTTTATTATTGCATTGACACACATTCATTTGATTATCCTTTAATATTTATAACATGAATTAAATAATGCATATTTTATCGATGTTATCCATTTCATAAGATAATACTTAACTCCATACTTCCATTCTTTGGTAATTTGAGTGTTTATTATGTTATAGGATATTAATAATATTTTAGGATAAATGATTATGAAAAATCATGATATCTATCACTCATTTCAGAATCACATTTAGTTAATCATATTCACAAACCTTTCCATGATATTCAATGTCAAAATTATTCCTTAGGATTTCATCTATTCACTGACTAATAAGTATGTTTTTGAGAAAAAATAGTTAGAGTGGGAAATCTAAAAAATCATTTATTGGATGTTTAAATCCGGACACATTATTGTTAATCTATGTAAACATATTATTTACCTATATAAGTCATTATCAACATCAATTATAATCCTTCATAATGGTTTCTAAATAAAATTTCAATTTCCCTAAATATATATCCATGGAGTGTCAAACTAGGTGTGTACTATTGTCTATTTTCATGTAATGGGTGATGATCAGTTCAATCCCAATACCACCTTTTTGAAGTTATTTACCCAATGTAAAACTGTTCTAGATCAACATCAACTTTTAGTATCCTGATAGGGTTTTCCTATAAGGATAATATCCATAATCCAACCATTACCGAAACATTTTTATGTTCTTCTATACATATACCCAATGTCTATCATATGTTTATGATTCCTAGTTTATGTTTTCTTAAACATTATATCCACAGTTTCAACTAATCTTCTAGTAATACCAACTCTGAAGACCCCAAACCCAATATCCTGGAGTCGGCACCTAAATTATTACTTTATATTGAGATACAAGCAAACACATGTTGAAATAATTAATTTCTTCCCAGTATTATTAAACAACAGGAATACCTGATTCAAGTATAACATTTTAAAAAATTAAAACTTTATTTTTTTCAATAATAATATTATTCCATATATAATACCCCTTCTTATCATTCATTGTACAATATCTGAAATCATGGGAAAGGGAAAAAATAAGCATGATCTCAAATTCTTATTAAGGGTTAAGTATACATGAATTTATCATCAATCAATAAGTAATAATCAATATAAATGTTATATAACAAAACACAAATTACATTTAATAAAGATCATAGATATTATAATTAGATAAGGAAAAATCAATATTGAAATGTAAATAATTGAAAACATACTCCATTTAATCAATAAACACGGAATTAAATGCATATAGATATAACATCATTATCAAAATATCATGGGTAATAATATCTCAATATATATTGAATGAATTTATAAATTATATTAAATCAGGATATATTGAATCATGATACCACTACCATCAAGATAATTAAAAGTAATATTTAAAACATCATGTAGAAACCCATTTAATATTATCATTCCGATTATCCTAATTATATTAATGGTTCATTGGGGGGAAATATAATTCTGGGAACACCCTTTACTACATATCTAAATAATTCCTCATATATAGAATAATCAATTTAGTTCATAAATAATGTTATTTATCATCATATATATAAATATATATCTATATATATGATTAAATAATTATCAATATTTAACTATATAAAAAACAATTAATTCAATGTATAGAATGTATAAATGAATCATTGGTTAATAAAAAAACATATCTAGAACAAATAATATGGATATTTAGGGGAAATTTAATTTTCATTCAAAAGTGAATAATCAAATTGAATGTTAAAAAATGAATAAAATATTAAAATGTTAATATTTTTCCCAGTGAAAATAATTATATAAAATACATATAATTAATAAGAATTTAATCAATAAAATATACACCAATTTCCTTAAAATGAAAATAAAGTGATGTTATTATTGATTAAAATTAATACCCTAATATGGTATTTAAAAATTCATGGATAAATGTCATTTTCATTTTGAAAATCACATTTTAAAACCATAAGATCAATTAAAAAAACAATTTCCTTTAAAAATATAATTTCAATTTTATTTTTGAATCATTAAAACATACGGTGGTCATGATGGAATGAAATTATTTACAAATTGATTATGTTAAAACCACAATTCCTTTCACAATTTTTGTTAATGAGAAACAAGACTAGTTTTAAAAATGATAGGATGATTTCTATTAACATTTTTTCTAAAAATATAATATTGTATAAAAAAGTTAATTAATAAATAATTTGGATATGGTTAAGAAAATTAAACTAGTTTTAAAAATTATGGTTTTGTAAGAAAATGTATTTCTTACAGAAAGTAGAAATGATTTAGTATTATATAAAAATATATTCATTTATTTTATCTATCTATGAGTTGGAAAATTTGTAATATTATATGAAAATTTCATCATTAACTATAGGTGATGTAATTAAAATTTGTTTAATAGAAAATGATTAAATAATTAACTTCATCTAAAATTAATAAATAAAGCATATTGATATGAATGTCATTGTGAAATAAAACTTTACTGATATCATAATGTTGAGGTGAGAATTAAATAATGAATAAATTTTTTTGTAAAATTATATCCAACTAAAAAAGATTAAATTTTATATTATATAGTAAAAATTATGTCGACGTATAATCTTATAATATCAATGCCATTTAATATTTAATATAACCGGCTAAACATAAATCGAGTTTTGAAATTATTTATCACATGGTAGTTTTCAATTATATTACTGATGAATGAATTAATTAATATAAAAACATAAAATTCCATGATTTGTTAATTATTGTTAATATTACATATCAATGGGGGAATTATATATACAATATAAAATTAATTATGTTCATAACATTAAAGTATGCCTCAATCAATGGAAATTAAGATGATGTCTCTTGCATAATACTAAATGTTTTTGGATAATATATAACCTCGTGTATTTTTTTAAACATTTTTTTAACTTAATATGTAATTATATTAATATTTATAATATCATTTATTATCCTTTTATGACTTCTAATAAACCATTAGTTAAAAATAATTAATTATTTTCAATGTTTCTGTTGTTAATCACCTTATTATTTTCATGTGTTATTTGAATAAAATATCCAATTCATACTAATATGATATCATTGCATCATATATAGAATAAAAATTCTAAAATAATTAAAATAAATAAATTTAAATTATACATTTAAAACCAATAATTTAAGTGGGTTTTGGTAAATGAAATATGTTATGGTCATAGAGATGATATGTTGTTTGTACGTATGAGTAACAATTCCATTTTTCAACAACCATTATGTAAGGTAGATAACTAATATATTATATTTTAATAATGATTATAATATAATATTATTAATATAAATGTACTTATACATATCATCCATGTTTTGTGGTGATGAAAAGATATTAACTTCGCATCTTGAAGGTAGTAGTACACACGTATATGAGTGATGAAATCTTCTTAAAGAAAGGGAAATGGTATGAATAAAAATGAAATTTTACCCCTTCATAATTATAACTATTTCATGAATATATTATTGTTGCCATTTATATGACATAAATTCATAATATTTATCCTTATTACCATCCATGTAAAGTGTTAGTGAAAAAACTAATCACATCTTTTTGCGAAGCGGTAGTCTTCTGTACACAAAAGGTATGTTCTCATATCCCCTATGGATTGTAATGTAAAAAAATAAATTTATGATATAATTACTCCATAGAAATAATTATTTAATCAATATAAATTATTTAATTTACTTAAATAATCATACCCAACTGTGAGAGGTGGTAATGGAAAAGTGAACTACATTGACTCAATATTCGGTAGTCTACCATACACATGGATGATGTTTTTGTAACCAATCTTATAGAAGTGGATATTTTTTTAGGTCAGAAACATAACATAAAAACATCACAATGTATGGATGATAATTATGTTTTCATTTCAATATTATTTAATAACAATTGAATGAGGAGTAAAAATAAAATTAAAATGCTCGTTGAAGAATGTTACGTTTTCTTCAAGTATCCTCCATAGGATCATACTAAAATCTCTTTATGAAATATTTATACTAAAAATAATGATTCATGGATGTGGTTATAGATTTTGGGAAGTTATTTTCATAGTTTATGTATAATCTTAATTTTTTTCATAATTTTATGATGAGAAAAAAGTGGGAGTCCTTCTATAAGTGATGTTAGTTGCACACATGTAACTTTTTTAAAATTAAAATTATAGATGCAACAAGAAATCATATTTTCAAAGAGCAATATGACATAAATTTTCATTGTATTAATATCAAAATTCTAAATGAAAATTATTCAAATTACATTTATTTTTTTAATTTTACATTAAAATAAATTAAATATATAATTTATATTCATGACTAATTTAATTTAAAATGATTTTTTGACTAAAATGTATTATTTCCAATTATTTATCTTAAGATGAAACATTTTTGAAATATCACAAAAAAATTACCGTAAGATAAATTTGAAATTCCTATTTAGAAATGGAATTTAATTTTATAAAATAAATTTTCTATAAGATTTTTGAATTGTTTAAATTTAGATAAATATATTTCATTGGTTTTTTAAGCTTTATGTTTCATATCACATATGTTATAGAATACAATTTTCTTATTTTAATATATAGGTGTGTAATAATATAATAATTCATTTGTGTTATCTAGATTATAATTTATATCATATATTTTTGTAACAATATGTTTATATAATTAAAAATAAATATTCATTCAATCTGTATGTCTAACATGAATGAAAGATTTTATGATACAATCGAAAGATAATAAGAGTTTTGTATACATGTTCATCGATGAAAAAATTGTTTGTACATGCTACATGGTGTCATTTTCTTTTGATATTTACATACATTAATATAATTATCATAAATCATAATTAAAAAATAATTTCAATATAAATTTAAGAGTAAAATACATAGACTCTATGATAATGTTTTTTTCAAAGAAAATGATAATAAAGAACATTATCTAAATAAATTAAAAAATAAATCTATGAAAATAATTTTTTAAAATGGTACGAGAATTATTTGTAAATAAAATTATCTACACTAAAATTAATTTATGTATAAATGGGGATCGTACTATGATTAGAAAATTTAAAAAAACTATTACATTCATTAGAAAACACACTAATATAATTCAATAGTTAAACTACCACATAAAAAATTACCACAAAACCCAATTTATATGAACATATATATATATATATATAATATTGATAAAAATGAATATTTTAACATATTTCAAGAATTATCTCTTTATAATGATTTTCACATTATTAGAAAATGAAAATTATAAAAAATTTATCATTTTAGTCAAGTATATTTTTAAGATGTTATTTATTCCTAATATTATATTACCACAAAAGAAATTTTTATATACTATATTGAATAAAAAAGTGTAATCCCAACATGACCATTAATAATAATTTTTTATTTTAATTATTCTAAATTTAATTCCCACATCCCTCAAAATATTATTTTGTTTCAATTTAAATTACATGTATGGGAAATTATGGAATTCAATATAGAATTTTTTTCACCAAATATCAACTCTATAGAATGTTGATTTATGAAAAATTTATATATTTTAAATTTTTACATAAAAAATATTTTTTAATAAATGGTTTTCAGAAAAATGATGAATTATATTTTATGACTAATATAATATATTAATTAGGTATTCTTTTAGAGTTCCAAAATCATAACCAAATGAATAGTATTCATGACAGTCATATTCCAAAAACAAGACTGGAAACATTTATAATCAAATTTATTTTTTTGAAATTCTTTTTTAAGAGAAACAATAATTTTAAGAATAATCAAAAAATTAATTTTTTAAAATATAATTCCTCTAAAAAAATTATTTATCAAAACCTATATGGATTAATTTCAAACTAAATAACTAATAATACATAATAAATCACAGTGAAATATTTTTTAAATGAAAAAATATTATTTTCTAGGTTGTTTTGGTATATGTATTTTTTTATTTTATGATATATATGTCCCAATGATTAAATGTTGTTGTTATCTTACATATCATAATAACAGATTTAAATCATTTCATGATCATTATTTCTAAAATAAGTGTATGAAATCATTTCAAGCATTATTATAGTAGCAAAAATTGAGAAATTATTTTTTCATGTAAATGTGTTAAATTGATTCATGCATATACTAAAGTATCATAATGTATAGATCATTGTTATTTTAAAAAATATTCAAAAGAAAAAAATTGGGTACCAAATTTATTCATTCTCATTAATGGGATTTCAATAAAAGGGTATCCCCGCAAAACCTCTTTCTTGTTATCATGTTTAATCCTCCCAATTTTTCCCAAAAAAAACTCTCAAAATTTTAAATCCACACCCTTTATCATTTATACTTCCAAATTTTATATATTTAAGGAATTTTAATTATTTAGATTCATATATATTATGTTTTTTGATAATTTTTAATATTTCTATTCCTTCTAGAATTAATTACGAATATTAAATTTAATGTTTAGTAATTAGTATAATGTTTTCATTAAGAGTATAATGGTTTAGTTATTAGCATAAGGTTTTTGATTTAAATTAAATTAAATAATAAATTTTAATTTCATATCAAGGTGCTAATACAATGTTAATAATTTAATTTAATGATAATTATGAGTATTAAATGCAATGTTATATTATTAATATAAAGTTTTAAAATTAAACTATATGGTATTTATAGATATTACTCTTCATGAGTAATTATAACTATTAATTTATTTAATATGGTTTAATTTTAAATTTATTAATAAAAATTTTTCATAATAAAAATATAAAAGAATATTTTAATTAAATATTTCATTACTTTTATTTAGAGTGAGTACTCTAGAATTTTTAAATCTCATTGGTTCAATTATATGAAAATAAAATTCATTTTCCGTGACCGAGATCTATTAGATGACTACTTCTTACCACACCAAACACGCATTTAGTAATATCTTTAGAGATTTTCGATGAGATGACTCAATTTTAAAATATAATGATAAAATATTACATAAAAAACATGTTTCTTGTGTCAGATATAATAATATGAAATATATAATTTATCATTTTTTTTATTATCAAGATATTTAGAATTTTATAGCTCAAATTTCAAGAAATACTATACAAAAAAATTATGTCTATATATTTTCATTATAAAGAGAATATAATTAATAATGGAAAATTATTCATTAGTAGTTGTGTAAAGAAATGGTTTCCAATTTTAAAGGAATGTAAAATATTGTATGATTTTTGAATAAGAGATCATTTATAGTCAGACAATGTCACAAATAAATTAAAAAAATTATTTTAATTAATATATTCATTATATGTTTTTTCATGAGAAATTTTGGTGGTCGAATATTATATTAGTGATCTTGAACAACTATCTATGGAATTTTGTATAACTATGACTAATCTAGGGTCAAGTTCATACTCCATAAGGAAAATTTTGAATAATATATTTTTGGTTGTTAGATGGATGACTCACATTTATGGTAAAATGATAAAATATTCATCAATCATATTATTATTCCATTATAAAATATAATTTATTTATTCATTGAAATTAAGTTAATTGGATTAATTATATTATATATTTTTTTAATAATTTCTTATAATATTATTGAATAGTAAAGTTAAAATGATTTCATCTTAAATTTTTTATGGTGGGATAATAATTTGTACTAGACATGTGTTTAATTATAGTAGATAACATGAAGGTGTTGTAATTATCCTGGAAGGTATAATGTTTGATGTTATTCCAATGAAAAAAATTTATAGTTAAAAATTATAATCATTCAAATGATATAATCCAACAATTATAAACATCAATAATACAATGATATTTTTAATATATGCAGTCCAGTTTTTGATAATGAGGACTTTCAAAAAAAATCACCTCTTAATAGTTTATCAGATGATTGAATGGGGTATATTTCTATCATAATATTATATGATATATATAATATGTCATTAGTGTAAGTTCTTCCATCACAAAAACAAGATACAATTCATTTTTATTTGTGAAATATTATTAAAAATATAGTCCATGGTTTTTTGTTATCAATGGGGAGTCACATCACTTCATTAAAGCAATGGTCCACATGTACATGAATGATGTTATCCTCTTTAGGTGAGTGAATAGGTTCAAAAGAAAATATATATATTATCTTTAAAATATTAAATATATATATATATATATCTGTGTGTGTGTGTATTTAATATCTATATTTTTTTAATTTATATCACCTTTATTCAGTATATTAATCCTATGAATCTATACGTAAATTATTAGTCAATGATTGTATCACATCATTTCATCAGATAATAATATATCGTACAAATGAGAAACGATATCATAAACCCTAATGAATAAATTTTTTGATATTTTTATATGAAATGATGAATCAAGAGGTATAATTATGTCAAAAAATTATATATAAAAATTATAACAATTTATACCAAACCTTAATAGGTGGAATGAAAATATGTATTCATTGGTTCACGAGGCGATAGTTCAATGAAAACATTAATAATGATTTCATAACCCATTTGATGGAATTTTTGATTTCTATAGGTAATGAAAATAAATTAAAATCATATAATTATATGAAATAAACTATGTGTTATATATCATCATTTTTTTATAAAAAATTTTTAGAGGTGGGGGAATAAATTAAATAGAAACTCTTGTTGAATATTGTTACCTCTTCAGAAGGTATCCTCTTTAGTTTTTCACCAAATTTTAACCTAGACAGGATTGAAACCCAAAATAATGCTTCTAAGATGACTCTATAGATTTTTTATAGTGATTGGGAAGGTATTTTATTGACAAAAATTTTTTGAATATATTAATAATAGAGAATAGGGGTGACCTTTTATAAGTTATGTGAGAGGTACACTTGTCATTTATTGAAATAAAAAATATTTAAAAATATTTTTCACATTAAAATGGTCCAAAATGGATTATTCACAATACTTATTGATTATGTGTTAAACTTATGTCTATAAATTTTATTTTAGAAATGTTTATAAGAAATTTTAACCTCTATTTTCTAAGTTAGACCCAGGTAAACTAATTTTTACCTTATCCGCAATAATTTTTTTTTAAAATTTTCAATATTCATTATAGAATAAAATATTTTGGAAATTAAGATATAATATAATCTAATCATATTATAAATATATATTACATTTTAATAAACTCTTTTAAAATATATTGTACAATTTAAAATGAAATTAATCTCATAAATGTGATGAGAAAGTGGGTTTTCTGTTAGAAAATGTTGAAATATATCAGAGGATTTTATATCTAAATTCAACATTGAAATGTTTCCAATGACCTAAAATATACTTTTTTTATATAATTTAACAATATATTCCTTTAAAGTAATTTAAATATATTTTATCATTATAAATAAAAAAGAATATATTTTTTTTATAAAATTTATATTTTTCATTATTCATCAAGAAATAAAATATTTTATAAAAATCGTAAATCATAAAATGATAAATTTTTTATATAATTATTTGAAAAATTATGTTAAATATTTGAAATAAAATTTTCTAATATGGTAAAAATAATCTTTAATTACATGTATAAAGAGTGACTAAACTGTATTTTAGAAAACAAATATAGTTCTTCAAGAGACATTTCATTTCCATTTAAATGAGCGATTATTATTTGTATCAACTAGATAACAACAATTTTAATAATTTGGTTTGGAAAATTTATATCCCCTAATTGAATGGATTGATAATAATTGTATAATTTATTATGTTTTATTTAAAATCAGTGTTTCATGTTTCATAAGATTTTGAAAAGATTAAATTTATTGATATACATATTGTTGGTTATTTAAGATCAATATTCAATGTAAAATATGATATCGAATAAAATTTTATTATTTTAATATATCATGTTGTTACGTTTCCCAAGCTTAAATAAATTTCAAACACACAATTTAAACATGATCTCGATAGTCAAGGGTTTGGCATTTGGAAATATCATTATTAAAAAAACTCAATTTTTAAAAAGAGTTGATAAAATTTCACCAATATAAGACATTTAGGGATATAAAAAGGGCATTTATAATAACTCATAACTAGGACTCCAAGTATGGTAAAATTAGTGGAATGTCAATTTTTGGACATGGAATAAATTCATACATTTTTTAGGGAATATAATAAGTCATTCATCATAAGGAAGTGGATGATCAATGGAAAGTTAAAAAACTAAAAAAAATAAATCAGTGATCAATTTAATAGACTATCTAATTCATCTGATATGAAAATAATATGATAAATTTTTTGTTTGAAGAATTTTTTAGTGTTAAAAAATTCTTTTACTATATAAAAATTGAAGAAATTATATTTGATTTAATTCTATTCTATAGTTATAATTTCAACATTTGGATGTGCTTTGATCAATTTCGAAATACTACCTTACTCCAAAAAATTAATTTCAAATTTTTAATTATTCATGCTTAAATCACTAAATTATCCTTATTGTGGATTATAAGATTTCTAAAGAGTGAAAAGTTTTTAAATCTATCTTTAACTATTTTTCAAAACCAAATTGTTTACTAAAACATATAAAATATAATAAATTAAGGAATAATCCATTAATGTAACATCAATTGTTCATTAAAAAACATTATTTTTTAAATTGGTTAACTAAAAATTATAACATATTAATTAGTATATCATGTATGCTAGTTGTAGGTGGAAATTATTGGTCATCTTTTGACTATGTGTTCAAGCTGAATGGCCTTGCCAAATGTGACAGGTTGTCACTCAACATGTGGTTTTTCATTTTTCTACAATAATATAAATTTAATTCTAATAATTTTCACAAAATAATTGAAGCACATCCATGAAATAAAATTAATAATTAAATAATATGTTTACATAGGTTTTATATAACTCATCTTTTCACATATTCTATTGATAATATTTGACTATTATTACAATGTCATTAATGATTATATCAAACCTAATGGTTATTAATACCTCTAAAAATATGTGTATAAAATGCAATGGAATTATTCCCCAAATAACATTTCCCCAAAACTATACACATTCCATAAAATTCTCCCAGATTTTATTAATCATGAAATACATCCATTACAAAAAAACACAAGGTGTCATTAAGACTATGATCTTATTATCAATATTGACATAAATAATTCATTATAGTATCCCTAACTCATAATTTAATGAATACAAAATTTAAAATAAAACATTACTAAATCCTTATATGTTTCATGATTATTACAACCAAAATAGAAATGGTAAAAATAAATCAACAATATAATTCTCAAATCACAATATACAAATACTTATTCAATTTTTTTAAACAAATGTCTTTTATTTGTTAAAGATTTAACCTTGAAGAGATGAGAATTTACTCGGATAATACCTTCATTTCCAATATTTAATATAACGAACTGTTAAAGGATCCCTAGGATAATATTTATTCCTTTCTATTTTACACTTCATTTTTTTTCTGTAGTTTGTTTCGATATACCCTTCATTTCTACTCAGAATGGATTTTATTATTTCATTGACACACATTCTTTTGATTATCCTTTTATATTTATAACAAGAATAAAATAATTCATATTTTATCCATGGTACACATTTCATAAGATAATACTTGACTCCGTACTTCCATTCTTTGGCAATTTTGAGAGTTTATTATGTTATAGGATATTAATAATATATTAGGATAACTGATTATGAAAAATCATGATATCTATCTCCCATTTCAGAATCACATTTAGATGATCATAGTCACAACCCTTTCCATGATATAAAATGTCAAAATTATTCCATAGGATTCCATCCATTTAATAACTAAAGAGTATGTTTTGAGAAACAATAGTCAGAGTGGGAAATCCAAAAAATCATTTATTGGATGTATAAATCAAGACACATTATTTTTAATCTATTTCATCATATGATTTACCTACATAATTCATTATCAACATCTATTATAATCCTTCATAATGTTTTATAAATAAAATGTCAATTACCCTAAAAATATACCCATGGAGTGTCAAACTAGGTGCGTACTATGGTCTATTTTCATGTAATGGGTGATGATCAGTTCAATCCCAATACCACCTTTTTGATGTTATTTCCCCAATGTACAACTATTCCAGAACAACATAAACTTGTAGTATCCTAATACGATTTTCCTATAAGGATAATATCCATAATACAACCATTAACAAAACATTTGTATGTTCTTATATACATATACCCAATGCCTATCATACGGTTATGATTCCTAGTTTATATTTTTTTTAAACATTATATCCATATTTTCACCTTATCTTTTGGTAATACCAATTCTAAAGACACCGAACCCAATATCCTAGAGTCTGTTCCAAAATTATTACCTTGTAATGAGATACAAGCAATCACATGTTGAAATAATGAATTTGTTCTCAGTCTTATTAATCAACATGAATACCTGATTCCAGTATAACATTTTAAAAAATTAAAACAATATTTTTTTCAATAATATTATAATTCCATATATAATATCCCTTCTTATCATACATTGTACACTCTCGGGAATCATGGGAATGGGAAAAAATAATCCTGATCTCAAATTCTTATTAATGGTTAAGTATACATGAAGGTATCATGAATCAATATATAATAATAAATATAAATGTTAAATAACAAAACACACATTACATTTAATAAAGAACATAGATTTTGTAATTAGATAAGGAAAAGTCAATATAGAAATGTAAATAATTGAACGCATAATCCATTTAATCAATAAACACTGAATTAAATGCATACAGATATAACATCATTATCAAAATATCATGGTTAATAATAACTCAATTCCTATTGAATGAATTTATAAATTATATTACATCATGATATATTGAATCATGATACCACTACCATCATGATAATTAAAAATACTAATTAAAACATCATGTAGAAACCCATTTAATGTTATCATACTGATTATCCTAATTATACTACTGGTTCATTGGGGGGAAATATAATTCTGGGCACACCCTTTACAACATGTCTAAATAATTCCTCATATATCGAATAATAAATTTAGTTTATAAATAATGTTATTTATTATCGTATATATAAATATATATATAATTATGAGTAAGTAATTATCAATATTTAACTATATAAAAAACATTCAATTCAATGTATAGTATGTAGAAATGAATCATTGGTTAATAAAAAAATATCTACAACAAATAATATTGATATTTAGGGGGAGTTTAATTTTCACTAAAAAGTGAATAATCAAATGGAATGTTAAAAAATGAATAAAATGATAAAATGATAATATTATCCCCAGTGAAAATAATTATATAAAATATATATAATTAATAATAATTTAATTAATAATATATATACCATATTCATTATAATGAAAATAAAGGTTTGTTATTATTGATGAAAATTAATACCCTAAAATGGCCTTTAAAAATTCATGGATAAATGTCATTTTCATTTTGAAAATCACATTTTAAAACCATAAGATCAATTTTTTCTAAATAAACAATTTACATTAAAAATATAATTTCGATTTTTTATGGAATCATTAAAACATAGGGTGGTCGTGATGGAATTAAATTATTTACAAATTGATTATGTTAAAACCACAATTCCTTTTACATTTTTTGTTAATGAAAAACAAGACTTGTTTTGAAAATGATAGGATTATTTCATTCAACATTTTTTCTAAACGTATAATATTGTATAGAAATATTAATTAATAAATAATTTTGATATGGTTAAAAAATTCAAACTATATTTTAAAATTATGGTTTTGTAAGAAAATATATTTCTTACAGAAGGTAGAAATGATGTAGTATTTTATAAAAATCTATTCATTTATTTTATATATCTATGAGTGGAAAAATTTGTAATATTATATGAAAATTTAATCATTAACTATAGGTGATGTAATTAAAATTTTTTATTATAAAATGATTAAATAATTTACTTCATCTAAAATTAATGATTAAAGAATATTGATTTGAATGTGATTGTGAAATAAAACCTTACTGAGATCATAATGTTGAGGTGAGAATGAAAACATGAATAAATGTTTTTTGTAAAATTATATCCAACTAAAAGAGATTTAATTAGATATTATATATTAAAAATTATGTCCACATATATTCTTATAATATCAATGTTAATTAATATTTAATATAACCCAAAAAACATAAATCTAGTTTTGAAATTATTTATCACATGGTTATTTTCAATTATGTTACTAATGAATGAATTAATTAGAATTAAAACATAACATTCCATCATTTGTTAATTATTATTAATATTACGTATCAATGGGGGAATTATATATACAATATAAAATAAATAATGTTCATAACATAAATGTATGACTCAATGAATGGAAATTAAGATGATGTCTCTTACATCATACTATCTTTTTTGGATAATATATAACCTCATGTATTTTTTAAACATTTAATTAACTTATTATGTAATTATATTAATATTTATAATATCATTTATTATCCTTTTATGACTTCTAATCGACCATTAGGTTATAATAATTAATTATTTTCATTTTATCAGTTATTAATCGCCTTATTTTTTTCATGTGTTATTTGAATAAAAGATCCAATTCTTACTGATATGATATCATTGCATCATATATAGAATAAAAATACTAATATAATTAAATTAATTATATTTCAATTATACATTTAAAACAAATAATTTAAGAGGGTTTTGATAAATGAATTATGTTATGGTCATTGAGATGTTTTTTCATTTGTACACATGAGTAACAATTCCATTTCTCAACAACCATTATGTAAGGTAGATAACTAATATATTATATTTTCATAATTATTTTAATATAATATTATTAATATAAATATTCTTATACATATCATCCATGTTTTGTGGTGATGAAATGATATTAACTTCGCATCTTGAAGGTAGTAGTACACACACATATTAATGATGAAATCTTCTTAAAGAGAGGTAAATGTTAAGAATAAAAATGATATATTACCCCTTCATAATTATAACTATTTCATGAATATATTATTTTTGACATTTATATGACATAAATTCATAATATTTATCCTTATTACCATCCATGTAATGTGTTAGAGAAAAAACTAATCACATCACTTCGCGAAGCGCTAGACTTCTGTACACAAATGAAATGTTCTCGTATCCCCTATGGATTGTAATGTAAAAAAAAAATTTATGATATAATTACTCTAAAGAAATAATAATTTAATCAATATAAATTCTTTAATTTACTAAAATAATCATATCCAACTGTGAGAGGTGGTAATGGAAAAGTGAACTACGTTGACTAATGATTCGGTAGTCTACCATACACATGGATGATGATTTCGTAACCAATTTTATAGAAGTGGAAATTTTTTTAGGTCATAAAAATAACATAAAAAATTTCAATGTATGGTTCATAATGATGTTTTCATTTCAATATTATTTAATAACAATTGAACTAGGAGGAGTAAAATGAAAATTAAAATTCTCATTGAAGAATGTTACTTCTTCTTCAAGTATCCTCCATAGGATCAAACCAAAATCAATCATATGAAGTGTTTATACTAAAAATAAGGAATCTTGGATGTGGTAATGGATTTTGGGAAGTTATTTTTATAGTTTATGTATAATCCTAAAATTTTTCATAATTTTATGATGAGAAAAAAGTGGGTTTCCTTTTATAAGTGATGTTAGTTTCACACATGTAACTTTTTTAAAATTAACATTATTGATGCAACAAGAAAAAATATTTTCAAAGATAAAAAGTCCATAAATTTTCATTGTTTTTATATCAAAATTAAACATGAAAAGTATCCAAATTACATTTATTTTATTAATTTATATATTTTTAAATAATTTTACATCAAAATAAATGTAATATATAATTTATATTCGTGACTAATTTAATTTAAAAGGGTTTTTAACTAAAATTTTTTATTTCCCATTATTTTTTGTAAGATGAAACATTTTTGAAATATCACAAAAAATTACAGTAAGATAAATTTGAAATTCCTATTTCAAAAAGGAATTAAATTTTATAAAATAAATTTTTAATAAGATTTTTGAATTGTTTAAATTTAGATAAATATATTTCATTGGTTTTTTAAGCTTGATGTTTCATATAACATATGTTATAGAATAATATTTTCTTATTTTAATATATAGGTGTGTAATAATATAATAAGTCATTAGTGTTATCAAGATTATAATTTAGAACATAGATTTTTATAACTATATGTTTATATAAATAAAAATAAATATTCATTCATTCAGTATAACTAACATGAATGCTGGATTATATGATACAATCGCAAGATAATCAGAGTTGTGTATACATGTTCATCGATGAAAAAATTGAGTGTACATGCTAAATGGTTTCATTTTGTTTTTATATTTACATACATTAATATCATTATCATTAATCATAATTAAAAAATAATTTCAATATAAAATTAAGAGTAAAATACAAAGACTCAATGATAATTTTTTTTGCATAGAAAATGAGAATAAAGAAGATTTTCTAAATAAATTAAAAAAAATCTAAACAAATAATATCTTAAAATGGTGCGAGAAATATTTTGAAATAAAATTATCTACACTAAAATTAATTTATGTGTAAATGGTGATCCTACTATGATGAGAAAATTTAAAAAAACTATTACATTCATTAAAAAACACACTAATATAATTCAATGGTTAAACTAACAAATAAAAAATTACCACAAAACCAAATTTATATGAACATATATATATATATATATAATATTGATAAAAATGAATCTTTTAACATATTTAAAAAATTATCTCTTTATAATGGTTTTCACATTATTATAAAATGAAAATTATAAAAAAATTATCATTAATGTCAAGTATATTTTTAATATGTAATTTATTCATAATATTATTTTACCACAAAAGAAATTAGTATAAACTATATTGAATAAAAAATTTAATCCCAACATGACCATTACTAAGAATTTTTTATTTTAATTATTCAAAAATTAATTTCCACGTCTCTCAAAATATTATTTTGTTTCAATTTATATTACTTGTATGGGAAATTATGGAATTCAATATAGAATTTTTTTCACCAAATATCAACTCTATAGAATGTTGATTTATGAAAAAATGTTATATTCTAAATTTGCACATAAAAAATAATTTTCAATAAATGGGTTTGAGAAAACTGATGAATAATATTTTATGACTCATATAATATATGAATTTGGTATTCTTTTAGAGTTCCAAAATCATAACCAAACGAATTGTATTCATGATAGTCATGATCCAAAAACAAGACTGGAAACATTTATAATAAAATTTATTTTTTTGAAACTCATTTTTATGAGAAACATTAATTTTAACAAAAATAAAAAATTAATTTTTTAAAATATAAATCCTCTGACAAAAAAAATTTAATGATCAAAACCTATATGGATTAATTTAAAATTAAATAACTAACAATATATGAAAAATCTCAATGAAATATTTTTTAAATGAAAAACAATTATTTTCTAGGTCGTTTTGGTATATGTTTTTTTATTTTATGATATATATGAGGCAATGATTAAATGATGTTGTTATCTTACATATCATAATAACAGATTTAAATCATTTCATGATCATTATTTCTAAAATAAGTGTATGAAATCATTTCATGTATTATTGTAGTGGTGAATTTGAGAAATTATTTTTTCATGTAAATGTGTTAAATTGATTCATGCCTATACTAAAGTATCCTATTGTATAGATAAAAGTTATTTTAATAAAAATATTCAAAATAAAAAATTTTGTTGTTAAATTTATTCATTTTCATTAATGGTATTTCAATAATATGGTATCCCTGTAACACCTCATTATTGTTATCATGTTTAATCATTCCAATTTTTCCCAAAAAAAACTCTCAAATTTTTCAATCCACACCCTTTATCAGTTCTCCTTTCAACTTTTATATATTTAAAGAATTTTAATTATTTAGTTTCAAAAATATTTTGTTTTTTGATAATTTTTAATATATTGATACCTTCTAGGAATAATTACGCATAATAAATTAAATGTTTAGTAATTAGTATAATGTTTTCATTAAGAGTATAATGTTTTAGTTATTAGCATAATTTTTTTGATTTAAATTACATTAAATATTATATTTAAATTTCAAATCAAGGTGTTAAAAAAATGTTAATAATTTAATTTAATGATAATTATGAGTATTAAATTCAATGTTATATTATTAATATAATGTTTTAAAATTAAATTATATGGTATTCTTAAATATTACTCTTCATGAGTAATTATATCTAATAATTTTTTTAATATTGTATAAATTTAAATTTATTAATAAAAATTTTTCATAATAAAAATATAAAAGAATATTTTAATTAAAGATTTCATTAAATTTATTTAGAGTGAGAACTCTAGAATTTTTTTTATCTCATTGGATCAATTCTATGAAAATCAAATTGATTTTCTGTGACTGAGATCTGTTAGATGACTATTCGTACCACACCAAACACGCATTTAGTAATATCTTTAGAGATTTTCAATGAGATGAATCAAATTTAAAATATAATGATAAAATATTACATGAAAAACATGTTTCTTGGGTCAGATAAAATAACATGAAATATATTATTTAACATTTTTTTATTATCATGTTATTTATAATTTTATAGCTCAAATTTCAAGAAATACTATACAAAATAATTATGCCTATATATTTTCATTATAAAGAGAATATAATTAAAAATGGAAAATTATTCATTAGTAGTTAGGTACAGAAATGGTTTCTAATTTAAAATGATGCATTATATTGTATGATGATTGAATAAAATATCATTTATAGTCTGTCCTTGTCAAAAATAAATTAAGAAAATTATTTTTATTATTAGATTCATAATATGTATTTTCATGAGAAATTTTTGTGGTCAAATATTAAATTAGTGATCTTGAACAACTATCTATGGAATTTTGTGTGACTATAACTAATCTAAGGTCATGTTCATACTCCAAAAGGGAAATGTTGAATAATATATTTTTGGTTGTTAGATGGATGACTCACATTTAAGGTAAAATGATAAAATATTTAGAAATCATATTATTATTCCATTATCAAATATAATTAATTTATTCATTGAAATTATGTTAGTTGTTTTGATTATATTATAATTTTTTTAATATTTTTTTATAATATTATTGAATATTCAAGATATAATGATTTCAACTTAAATTTTTTATGATGGGAAAATAATGTGTACTAGGAATTTGTTTAAATATAGTAGATAACATGAAGGTCTTGTAATTATCTTGGAATGTACAATGTTTGATGTTGTTCAAACGGAAAAAATTTATATTTAAACATTGTGACTAGTCAAATGATATAATCCAATAATTATAAACATCAATAATATAATGTTATTTTTTATATATCCAATCCAGTTTTTGATAATGAGGACTTTCAATAAAAAATAACTTCTTAATAGTCAATTAGAAGATTGAATGGGCTATATTTCTATCATAATATTATATTTTCTATATAAAATCTCATTAGTGGAAGTTCATCCATCACAAAAACAAGATACAATTTATTATTATCAAACTACTACGCATCATATAGAGATAAAATATTTTAAAAATATTCATCTACATGATGTATAATTAATTATTAATAATATTTTATAAGATTATGATTTTATGAATAATGAGATTTTGGAGAAACGTCTATGACAAACCTATCTGTCATCAAACATATAATTGTATCATACTCCACCATTAGCAATGTGGCTGATGGATGGTATGATATCATCACAAAAATTTGATTGTTCATTCATCAACACTATAATAGAAATTGAAAAAAATATTGATGTAATGAATTCTGTGATAGAGGAATGTGTTTAGTCTTTTCAAATATTTTTTAAAAGAAAATGAGAGTTGAATAATATGATAAAATATTAAAAAATTGTTAAAAAATTATAGTAATGTAGTTGAAAATCATTTTGAACACGTTATATAATTTAGTGTGATAATTTTTATTTATATGGATAGATCAACATGTTTTTTACAAATGATAATAATTTCCAATATTGGTGAATATCTATATTTACATAGCATTCATTTCTGTTCATAGTTCTATTAGATTATGACATGTGTAAAACCTTAAGCATCACATCCAACCCAATAAATTATTTCACTTATTTTTCTCATTATTTTTAGGTTAATCTATGTTCTTTTGGAGGTGCCTTGTGGAATTTGGGAGTCATATGAAAAAATAAATGTGAGTTTGTTACCATTCTGTCCAAAAGAGGGGTGCTGCATCATGGGCTTTGTAGATTCACCAATGTACTGAACTAAATATATAGATTTTAAAAAAGGGGAAACATGATTAATATTAAGTAATCCATCCTAGGGTATTGAATTTTATCCAACACTATGGAGTGATTTTATTCGATTATAAATAGTGGTGTCTTAGACCTTACTATAAAAACAATTCTACATCATTTATTGACAGCATGTTCACCAGCTAGGACATTAAGAGTAAATTCTAAAAAAACTATTGTGAATTAGATTTGGGGATTATTTTCCAATTATAAATTTATTTTAATTATATAATTATAATTGGAGCAATTTAATACTATTTTTACCCATATTGACCACCTACAAATACACCTTCCTTTTATTTGCTAAAAATTGTTAAAATATTCAATAGTTTTTTAGGAAAGACTCCATGTTGTATTACTCATTTTATTCCCCATCATTTTCAGTATCATTATTGCCCTACAACATAGTAAACCACCTTTAACCATGCTATTAATCTCATGCTAATAGTTATATGCCACAGAAAATTGGCTATGTCATTGTGGTTGTCTTATTTAAACCTCTACAACAAAGCCCCCTACATGCACTATGGTGAAAAATATTCTATAACCTTCTTTAAAAAATCTTACTTCGTCTCATTAATTAACAAAGATCAAAATCATTATTCCTTATAGACTATTCATGTCCTTTTTAAATTTTGAACATTATGTAGCTTGTGATTTTTTTATGATACTTGAATTCAAACATGAAAAAAATAAGGTTAGAATCCCTTGACATTAGCAAATTTTTTAATAGAAGTAATTTTCTTCCGTTACCAACGAATGTGTACCCAAAATAACCTATGTTTAGTGCTTTATCACATGATGTCTTTATATATCCCATGACATGGCCATCTATTTCATGAATTTGTAATGGTATGATTATGAAACATTCTAATATGACATAATATTGAACTTTGATATGTATTTGAATTACTTGTGTTATTCGTCTACCCCTATAGTTTAATATGAAGGTTTTTATTATTGGATAGGAATGCGATATTTGAAATATTCATGAGATATCCACTAGAGTTTGATATTATAGACATTGATCAATATGTATATTTGGTCTAATCCATCTTGTTGTATATGTCACATAATTTTGGGTCATCCTCTAAAACAGATTTGATAGAAATTGGTTCTCAAGAGAGATCTGACACAATCGTTGGACTATTCATCAAGAGGCATGTTCTGAATATTGGACAATATGTATTTGGATATCCCTTACTAAGAGAATTTCATGTCTATGATTATGGGATCTTCCCCTGATGGGATGGGTCTGGTTGGATACTAGTGTTTCTATCTCATGGTGCCAAACATTGTATGTTCATCACAACATGATGTGGAAGTAGGTAGATTTGTTCCAAATTGAAATTTCATATGTTTTTTATTCATGTATTATACTATTTTAATATCAATAAAATTTTATTAATCTAGAAAAACATTGTAATATTCCATGAATTGATGTTCAAGGATTTCTAGTGGGGCAATATTGTGTCTTATTCTCACAACCTAACCATGAATTTAAATGAACTTTCATACTGCATGAATATATACATATATGAGTGAGTGGAATATTGTTTGTAGATATAAATATATGTACAAAAATAGAATATTACTTGGATTTTCATTAGTGGGATCCATTATTTATTTATTTTTTTTTCTATATTTATTATTTGTTCTGGATTTCCACTTTGAAAACAATTTATTCGTATTCCATCATTATTTAAACAGTTTTTATTAGATTATTTATTATATTGTGTAATTATTATTTTGTATATGACATGATACTAATGGTATAGCCTCCCCACTGATAGACATAGCCCCACAAGACTTTTTGGTAGCCTTCTGTGTAGGGGTGGTTCATATGAGGCAATACGTCTCTCCAACAAAGAAAAGAGGGTTTAGGTTAGGGTTTTACAATTTTTTATTAGTGAATCATGGTTAAAAAAATTGACTTTTATCATTTCCTCGATTTTCAGATTGATATACAGAATATCAGATGGTTAGGACTCACGAATGGGAACTATGTTAGCATCTAATTATAGTTGTAATTTGGACCTCCAAGTTCACATATGTGGTAAAATTACTTTTTATATAAAATAGTTAATTAAATTTACCTTTAATGATGTACAATATTTTTATATGTGATTAATTTAATTTTATCTGTATTTTTGCATCACGACTGTGCACATAAGATCATATTCCATATTTATTTCTATTTTTGTGTATCATGCTAGATTATTTGTTAAAAATAATGGTTTGAATATTATTTTTAGGATAAAATTTCTTATTATTTGATATATCTATTTTTCCAATTTCTTATAATATATTCATTTATTTTTTGAAATGAGACTGTTTTTTATACATAAATTTGATGATTGTGACTATCATGGAGGGGAGAAGATGAGGGTCAATACTATGATCGATTTAGATTGGGTTATAGTTATAATCCTATGAAAAAAAATTATGTGATCACATAGGAAGGTCATGACTTATTTTTAAACCTAATGATCCTTCAGATGCATGAAATCCCCCCACATATAGTCTGATGTATTATCATATTTTCATCTTCTCTATCTGGTTTGTTAGAAGACAATCATTTTTTCCACGTTTGGGATGTCTGATTTAAGATGTTTTTTAATTTCAACATTAATTACATGATTTATGACATTAATTACATTTTAGAAACAAAATTGTTTCTTAAAAATTGTATTCTGAATAATTTGAGAATTTTTATTATATACCAACAAACCTTTTTTGGAATTTTTTTTAGAAAAAATGATTTTCAAATAAACTTTTTAATGTAAAAAATGATTGTTTTAAAGTGGAATTTTATTAGTCTGTGGATTTTAATATTGTAATGATTTTTCTGAATGTATAAAATGTGATTAATTCCTACTAAACATAGGAATAATTTCAATTATGTTATAAATGACCATTGAATGTGTGTTGGAATTGTAGTAAGAATTCCCCATCTAATGAAAATCGTATTGTTTTTAAATAAGAAATCTTTTTATATTTTAGTAAATTATTCTTTGAGGAAATGTATGTAATGAATTTTTTTTCTTATCTCAATTCGTGTTCTTTCACTAGTGACATTTGTCGATGATGAGATGTTTTTAGAGGGAGAGAATTATTAAAACAAATATTATTTTCATTCAGTGTAAAAACTTGCTTTTTTGTTATTTTCCTTCTCTCTCAATCAAACTGGGTTTGGAGAAATACCATGTTGGATTGGGGAGGATTCATAAAGCACAAATGTTTTTTTCTAACCTTTCAAACAAAAATTTATTTTTTTCGATTTCATGATAATAGTGGAAGTGGTTGAGTACTACAAAGAAGTTTTGGATTACAATGAACCAGAATAGGGTTGAACCATAATGAAACCCATTGACGATATTTCATTATATCTTTCAATTTATATTGAATTTCATGGTTTTTACATTGTTTTTTCCTACATGACACCATATATAACCTTCTGTAAAATTTACCAGTGGTGGTTTAACATACTTGTTCATCGAGAGTTAAAGAATTAAATTGGCTACTATGAATTTAATTCATTGATTTTTTTGAATTAATTTGGTTTTCATTATATAAATAAGAGTGTAATTGTTAATGTCTAAATGAAAATAGATTTAAATAATTAAAAAATCCCCATACACTCTAATATTGGTCAGTATTTCTATGTTAGACGATACATCTAAGAAAAATATACTCCATATTCATCAATAAATTCTATAAAATGTTTAGGTTTAGTGTGGTCCAACATTGTAAGATCTCAACATTTCTATAAAGAATGAAACCTTTAAATATTTGATTTAATTGTATGGTTTCAAGATAATATGGATTAAAAGTGTGTATATGGGGGAAATTAAGGTGCTCGAGATTCTATTGGTCCTGGAGCCTTGACCAGTAGAACAAACATCTAGGCCTCTGTGTTAGTAGAAATTGTGCCACCTAATCTGCAGGGCTTCTACTAACTGTGCTGTTTGTTTTAGTGCTCAATTGAGGGATAATGTTTTTTAAATTACCTTGTGTCCCAAGAATAATGATCGTGATAAAAAGTTACAATTTTTAAAATATTGATGCAGCGGTGTTTCATTTTGTTTCCAAAACAATGTGTATGACCCGTATTGGCACCCTCATTGGAATGTGGGCCATGCATGGTTGGAGAACTCTTCGTCTGACCATGCACCTAAATCTTGTGAAATATTTAAGTTTGATAAATTATCCTATTTTAATGTATGATTATTTATGTTTAATACCCCATTCACATTCCTTTATCCATCAGACATGAGGCTCTAATTTCTCCCATTTGACATTCCCATACTGATCTACCTATGTTCCTAGTAAAATTCTTTTATCCCAACTCTGATTAAAATTTGGAACATCATATTAGATTTCTATAAGTAATTTACATAATCCTTAGGATCATTTCATTGATCTCATTTCTTTTGAATGATCTATTTTGGTGTGAGCTCACAATCACAATACCAAGGGAATTCATCTATTTTTTTCATTTTCTTCCAATCAAAACCAAACATGAGGGTGATACAGGATGAGTGTTCATCTATCGTCATAATGTTGGTGTTCTAATAATTATCCCTCCAATTAATGATGATTTATATTGTGAATCATATACCACACTCTGGAATCACTATGAGTTTTTGGTAAAATGAGACTACCTAAAATAGGTTACAATATTTTTTTTAACAAAATAACTCTTTTATATCCCAAAATATGATTGAGGTCATCATCCTCAACATGATCCACCCTTTTTGGGGTTCCCTTTTATATTTATATTTTACATTAATGGTTATATAACCTAACCACTAATCAATTTGTTTTATTTGACTTATAAATGGCGATATCATACACGATATATAATAATAATAGTGGTTTTTCCTTGAGTATAATTAATTAATCTGAAATTGAGTGGTGCGACCACATGAAATTTTAAATTGTACATTGGTTATGCGCTTGTAAAAAATTAATGATAGTGAAATATCAAACATGAGTTGGATATTACTAAATATTGTTAAATGAATATGGTTCATGATATATTGGAATAGAATCCCTCTTAATATGACTAGGACATGGAATCCCAAGTATTATTATTTGTTCTTTTAATACCAACTATTATTATTTTTTCATTGTGTCCCTACAGTGATGATTGAATCATGGATCCCCAACTATTATTATATAGTCATGGAGACACTACTGATATGATTTGATCATGGAGACACTAATATTATTCTCAGATTATAGAATCCCTAATATAATTATTCAGGCATAGTGTACCTTACACCTTTGACATATGGGAATTAAGACCCCACATTTATGATATACAGGCATGGAATACCAATATTGTGATACTCATACATAGCATCCCTTATATGTGTAATTCTAGAAATGAAGTCTTTTAATTGTTCAATATCAAGAAAAGAATCCCATGAAACATGAGAGACTCATGAAACTACCCATAGATTCTTGAGTCACTCTTATGTTCTAGACTAGTAGTAGTATCTGTATATATGGATTTAAAAATCCCAACATTTGTTGTCCCTGTATATGTATGCATATTATTACCTGTTAAGAGCGCATCTGGATTAGGATGAAGCTAGTAGTGTTAGCTTTGTGTCCTTCCAAAACTAGATGAGACCTCGTTATTGTTCATAATACTATTTTCCATTATTATATCTAAAAACTAGTCTTATTATATGAAATGATATGGAATTTATAGACACCGTTTGTGTTGTCTTAATCATTTTATCTCACATAGTATTATGTCTGACAATGGTACCAGAAAAAAATGGATGTATGTAGGGTTAGGGAAATGCTCCTAATTGTTTATACTTTAATGATTATATCTTGGGAGTGGGCAGCACAACAATAATTTATGGGCCATGATGACATCTTGTGATAGTCTTGTTGGGATTTTTTGTTATTTTTATATTCTTTTATGTTTTTGCACATGCTTTTATGTTTGTATGTTCCTTTTTTAAAAGATATATGACATACATTATTTGTTATATGGTGTGAGATTTTTCTATTAATGAAATTTTTATTATTATCATCTGATTGATTACCTTACACTATTTAGTTTTCATTAGTCATGATTCCACTATTGCATTAATTATTTTTTATATCTCCAACATGATACTCAAACTCAAGAGGGTATTGTGACCCCATTGCATTTCCATACACACTTATTGTTATTCAACTCTATATGGTTAACTGGTAGGAACACATAAGGTTATGTGGCCACTAGTTTAGCTATAATTATCAATTGATTTCCATTAGGATGTCACGAAGAAGTTTCTGAGGTTTCTCTTATTTTCCTTACTATTATCATATAGAAGAAAGGATACTAGGATGTGTTAAAATTTGTTAGTGAGAATTTTATTGACAGTATCTAACCCAAATATAGGGGAAAATCTAAATTTCATTAGATTGCATATCATATTCTGTGTCATTCCTATTACAGATAACTTGATTATACCGTAGGGTGATTCAAATGATATGGGTTTTTTATTATTAATATTTAGAATTGTATTTTTGTTAGACCCATATTTTATTGGACCATTTATCATGCATCATTTTAGGCACCTAATAGGAATAATATTTGGTTAAATATGTAATTCCATGTAAGTTTCATTGCTTGAATGCATGATGATTTTTTTAAGTACATTGGATGCTATATATCTTATTAAACTAGTGTTTTTTTATAGAAAATATATTTTTTAATCAATTATTAACATGTTTTCATCATCCTAAATAGTATTTTCCCATATATTTTTATGATGGCATCGTAATTAACCAATTATCACAATTTGATTAACTTAGATGAGGTTACATTTATTGAAATGTTAGTTGATTACAAATAGATGAATTACATTTTTAATCTAAATGTTTTATGTACATATATATAATGAGAATAATGATTCTCCTAATCAAATCCACTCATTTTATTCATTACAATTTTCAATTGAATGTATCTATTTGTATGTTGTTCAATAAATTACCTTTTTAGTTTATAAAGTGTATACATGTATTAATAGGGTATGATACATTAGTTAAATTTTCTATTCACTAAATTAATGATTTATTAAATATTTAATTTAAATATGGTCACTATTAAATTGGGATTCCAACTGAAATTTAAATGTCATTTTCCTATATAATATAAAATTGAGAGTTCTTATATCGGGACCCATATTGTGAGACAAATATATTGAACCCGGATTGACCTCAATAGTAGACAGTAGGCAGAGTCTCTTGTGTTCTATATAATTGATCCAGTCACCAAAACCTGGATTTAAGATTAGGCCAAGGGGTGTGAATTTTGTAAGAAGTATTCCCCCTATTGTAACTGTGTATCTATGATATTTATAATTATTCCATCCTATGTGACAAATTTTTATAGCTTCTATAGATATATTCCACAATGATGTCTTATAGTCCTGAGCTAGGAGGGTGGTAATGACCATGCCCCCGAGGTGGTTATCCCTTATAAACTAGTGATACAACTAGTCAATCTACCTATGGGACACTCTATTATCCCTAATTATAGGGATGCTATTTAATTTGGGGGGGGGGGTATTCCTATAGATTATATAGAGTACATGGGGAGCACCCCAACCTACCCCATATTTGGTATAGTTGATTATAGTGTTTTAAGAGCGTCAAACACCTAATGTTTAGGGGTGGTGGAACCAAAATTTAGATTTATGTATTAATATGGTCTTATTTATCTTCCTTCGTATTGAGAAACCCCATATGTTGAGATCAAATCTCTATACATATATGCATCTGGGATCATTCTAATGATGTATGGATATTCTGAACCTAGAGTACCTATGTCATGAGGTGATTTGTGGGAATTTATAGTCTATATTATATAAATATTTTTCCTAGAGGCCATGAAATATGATAATTCCATGGAGATCATATTCTGGGAGTAGGTTTATATTTTTTTATACATTACTCAGATCATTTCACATAGCATCAGTTATTTTCACCTATTTATGTTTTTTAAGGGATAATGAGTGAAATATGTTTTCAGGATGGTCAAAACAATCCTATTTGAACATATGCAATTTTATCATAATTGAATACCATTTATGAAACAGTAAACATGGTCCTCATCACCTAGAAGAACATAAGGGAAGATAATGGTGTGGTCTGGGTCTGAGCCAATATAGGGATGTGGTTTGGCTAAGGGAAAAAAATTAATTGTTGAGACTGCATAGGGGAGAAGGTATAGCCAGGTGACAACCAAATATTTTTATGTGCTTCTTCACCAATTAGGGAAACCTAGACATAAAATGATCAAGTGTCCCATATACCTAGCAGAGTACTGAGGCTATGGCAGTTTGGAGAATCTTTGGTGTTTCTGTAGAAACAAACTATCTATGCCTAGTGGGAGAGGAACCATATCGTCTCACGTTTCACGATATGGGTCAGGATTAACTAACCAAGAATGTAGTTGGAGTATTATCGACTATATTGGCTGAGGATGATATCATAGATGTGTTATCTCAGATTTAGATACACGACACAAGATAATATGTCCCCCTTATGGAATTAATTTTTCTAATCATGCTTATGGATAAGAATAGATTTATTCCATTTATCAAATACGAGGGGTGTAGGGTGTTGGTCCAAATATTATATAAGGTACTTTACTAGTATCCTATACTATCATGTTTATATTTTTTATACTGGTTCCTCATATTCAATTATCTAAGTGGATACTATTGAAATAATTGATATTCAAATTGGGTAGTTATTTGTCATAATGACCATTGCCACCCCTTTGGGTATATATTTTTAGAGTGTAAGATATTTCTAGGAATTCTCACTTGAGTTCAAAAATTTCATTACTTATGGGATCTATTAATTTTTTAGATGAAAGGTATTGATGTTAATCCCGATATGGACAATTTTTTCACCTATCATGCTTATGTTGGTAGGTATCACTAAATGGTAACATTTACACTACTAGTGGGTTGTAGTTACATTTTTATGGGTGAGTGGGATGTCAAGGATAGTAGATCTAGAACATGTAATCAAGGATTAGGTAGGGTGACCTCCGACATGACTATCCTTAATATAGATGATCTTGGGTTACATCATACTGAATTACCTCATATAATCAATTATTTCTGGGATGTGTTTCCTAGTGAATTTTTTATTTTAACTATTTAGTGATATGTGAAGATATTTGTGCAACTAGTTCCATGAGCTATAACTATGTATATTCCTCCTTATAGTATTCCCACTAATGTGTTTCATAATCATAAGATGAACCTAGATGACATAGAAGGCAAGGGTATCATTTCACAACCCATCCTAGTGGTGCCCATGTCGTGACTCCCCATGCCCGCCACTAATGGCTGTGGGGATGGTGACTAGCACTGTGTAGGAATATTATTAACATTGGAGGAATTGCCTATGTACTTGTACACATGAACGCATCTCCAAGCCCACAAATTTAAAAATCTAAAAAACCAGTAAAGAACAAAATGCATGCAAACAACTAAATCCAAGCAATAGCGTGCAACGGGAAGTAATGTACTGAATGTAAACTGGGCCCGAATACTAGCCCATCATAAAAAGAGTCTGAAGGCTACAAAGTCGATCCTAAAAACACAAATAGTTACTAGGCCTCCTTTCTGTAGTCGTAGTAACACCTCGGCCTGTAGGAAACTCAAAAACCTCGGTCTTTTCCTGGTCCGCCCTGGACTCTGTCAAAAGGATTCTCATCTGCACAAGACATGACAAGATCGGGAAAAGCCCGTGGATGGGTGAATATAAAATTATTCAGTAGATGAACCTGAAAACCACAAAGCAATACACAATGTAAATTTATAGTCATCTCTATAGAGTATTTCTACTGAACATATAATAGGATAACACAATCCAGATATACTCAAAAGCTAGACCCGTAGTCTAGAGACAAGTCACACATCTGCATTCCTCTACTAGGAATTCATTTTGAAGATTCAATGAAGTAATAGTCCTAGAGAAATCACTCCATAAATCTCATAGATATGATGAAGTCATTTTGATAAGTTCTATATATCCGAAAAAATGATGAGAGATAGATACACACATTCCTGGAGAACACACTCTTGAGTGGGGAAAGATCAAGATACACAGATGGAGATCACTGCAAGGGCCTTGGTGGATACTGTGAATCAACTAGATTCACCTAATATGTAGAGTATTGGTTCCCTATTGGGACATTATTGTCAATAACTAACTTTACCTAGTGTCAAGAATGGATAGAGGATCTCACATCGGGCCTCTCAGAGGCATACTAGACTCTTTCTTGGAAAGTCCTGCTGAAGGGATCATACACCTGAAAAAGGAACGATACCTGAACATAAAGTGAATGAGAACTAAAGGGTTACTAACCCAACTAAACATGTCCATGATAAGGTTTAAATGAAGATAAATCCATTTAATGAGAAGTACATGACATGTAGATGTGTCACACGCCATGTCATCTGACACCGGTTACTGGCTGTGTGCAATGGCCCATGTCATAAGGGTGGTCAGGTAGAAGAAGGTATAAACTGTGTGAAAGAGACTGACCCAATGTTTTAAACTATCTTTGGAGGACTCCATGTACACTGGCCATGTGCCCATACACGGCTTCAACACATGTTTCACTACCTGTGTGACCGGTACATGAGGAAACCCATGCAGCCGACCAAGTTGGGCTTTCTGGTGGAGTAAAAGGTCATGTAAACCATCCCATGTCCATCAATCCATTGAAAAATGTCGATTTACATTTAATTACAATGCATTTTATGTTATTTGGATAACACATCGTGTCACCACATCATGCACTTCGGAACCCTAACTGCCACTTAGTCGGACCTATACTAAGTGTGTTTTGGAAATTCCCAGAATCGTGATCCTCCACAATCACACCTCAATTGGTGCTATGATATATTATTCAGTAGTCCATTTTCCACAAAACATGATGATTATGGTCACCCCAACATCCCGAAGTTATCTCCATTGTTTTTGGGCCTCTAATCAGCCCTGAAAATGTGTATCAATCCAGCCGCATGAAGAACGCTCAAAGAACGGACTCTCCCAATCAAAGTTTATTTGTCATCTACCATTATCGTTTCACCTATTCTATTTCATCATGATTTTGGATCTCCAAATTGGGATCATTGCATTGTAAACGAATGCACAATTATTCGTTGTTCATCGCCTCTCAAAGAACGCGTAGAAATCAGGGTAAAAAGAGGGGGATGAAATCCAAACCACAAAAGAAAAGAGGAATGATACTCCACCATCATTTATCACATCATTGATCAACTCTCTTTTGAAGGATAAAATAGAGATAATCAAAACATGGATTTCAACAATGTGGATTAAACCCCAAAAACAACCCAATATAACCCCTCCCGCAAGACCGCACAATTCGTGGGTCAACCTATTAGTTGGATCATCAGCATTCGTCATTTAATTTCAAAAATAGGGAAAGGAAAAAAAATAAAAATCCTCTACTTCTTTCATATATGAAGAGGGAGATCAATAATTTGTCGATATTCAATCTCGTTGCGCAACGATCCATACGTCGTCATTCATCGGTGTCTGTAAAAAATCCCCCAAGGCTCCAAGATTCTCCCTCTTATTTTTCATGGTTATGTGTCTAACCCTATGAAAATTCCATAATCAAGTATATAAAATGGTGGAATTAGGTCACTGCACCAAAATGAAACTATAAAATAATATAAATTATTAATTTATTTTATTTGTATTAAGACATTCAAAAACTAAATCTCGCAGATGACCCACGATGGTTGATGTTAGGCCCCTCCTATTGTTAAATAGAATCTATGAATACAGTGGTGCCCTCATATTTCTGATCTGAGCACCAGTTTAAAAGTTAATCCAATTTTTCAGGAAAACTGCTCGCACAAGCTATTTAATGTTAAATTAATTGAAACATTTATCCTGGGAACTCTGGGACTCAGAACAAAATGTCTTCAAAAGTTCTGGTCTCCAAATAATTCTATATAATATTTAAAAATTATACATGGAAGATCCAAGACATTACATTCTCCCAACCTTGGGGCTTGACATTTGTAAACATTTGAAACAATAGCTACTAAAAAAGATGGGGATTCAGGGCATGGATCTAAGTCTCCCACTACCATATTCTCTCTCAAAGATTCATGTGCTGCCACCAAATGCATACCAAGGGAATCAATCACCCGTGAAGTATCCTCTCCGGCCGATCCTTGCTCTCAACTAGGTACTCAACAAAGGTTTCTTCATCCTTAATGTCCAACTTTCCCCAGTTGATGGAATGCGATGGGTCATGCACGTTCATACTAAGCTACGACACGTTGAATACATCATGTACCCAGTGCAACTATGGTGGTAAATATAGGTGGTACACCACCTCTCCAACTCTTCGTAGTATCTGAAAAGTGCTGATTATCCATGAAGATAGCTTGTCGCCCTGAACAAATATCGGCAACCCTCACTGAGGAGAGACCCTAAGACAGACATGGACCCCTTATTCAAACTCTAGAGGTCTCTTTCATCATTCATCATAATAATTTTGTCGGCTTAGTGTAGTCTTCATCTACTCCAAGATGATATGCACCTTCTCAGTCGTAGCTCGTACCAACTATAGACACATGAGTGCTGACTCTCCGAGGTCAGTCCCACAAAGCAGTGACCCGTATGGTCTCCCATATGATGCCTCAATTGTTTCCAAACCAACAGAGGTGTGGTAGCTATTATAGTATGAAAAATCCAGTATTTTTAGTTGGTCCTCCCAAATACAACCGAAGTCCAAGATACAGGCCCACAACATATCCTCCAGAACCCGAATGGTCCTCTTTGTCTGAACATCTGTCTAGGGATGCAATGTTTTACTTAAGTTAGATGGGTTTTGAAAGCCTCCTGATATCCCTTCCACAACAAGGTTGTGAAGCAGGCATCTTGATCCAAGACTATTGTCAAAGTGACGTCATGAATCTGAATTATTTCCTACACATAAAGGCGTCCCATGCACTCTACATAACTCTGCATTCCATTAGCTACGAAGTGGTACAACTTGGTGAGTGGGTAAATGATCACCTAGATGGAATAATGGACCATGGACATACATGGTAATCCTGTCATGATTTACATCAATATTTCATCTCACTTCAACATTGGAACTTCTAGGGATGAGCTAATCCCGCTGGAACCTGGTGCTCAGCATTCACCTGCAAGCTCATATGGAATCATGAAATGAACTCTAATGGTGCCTTCTTCATTCCAGACCACCAGAACATTCATTATAGATCCTGGTACATCATTTACACTCTAGGATGTACCTCTAATGGGGTTTTATGAATCTCCCATAGGATCTCCTTCTACAATTCCACTAGTACAACAATGCATCCTCTAAAAATCATTATGTCCTCCCCACCTTCTGAATATCCACCAGGATAAAGTCATGTGGATAAATGAGGACATAAAGCCTCACAATCGGCATCCCTAAGCTATTCCTCCCAAACACACTATAAGATTGGATGGGTGACAACCATACACTGATGTTAAGCTACGTCCTCTCTATCCATAAAGGATAACTGTATTGTGGCTAATAATTCTGTCACCTATCTCAACATTTGTGAGCTCGACCTTCTGCTAAGACCATCCAGCACCTTGATCTGCTTCCCAGGAGTACAAATGATCTCAAAATCATAGTCCTATAGGAACTCTAGCTAATGCCTCTATCTCGTATTTATATCCTTCTACGAGAATATGTACTTGAGGCTCTTGTGGTCATAGTGGATGATGAATCGATCACCCATAAGATAGTGTCACCACATATTCTAATTGAAGACTACCTCTGCAAACTCGAGATCATGGGACACATTATTTTTCCCATGTGGCCTAAGATGGCGCGAACCATAAGCAATCACTACCTATCTCTGCATCAGAACACACCTATTCCTGGTCCCAGATGCTTCGTTGAAAACAATGTTCTCGACACCCTCCTCCTGTAATCTAAAGATCGGGGTGCTCGTTAAACTCTTCCTCAACTACTCGAATTCCTTCTAGCACTTCTCTTTCTACATGATGGGTTTCCCTTTCCTCGTGAAATATGTCATTAATGCTGATATTAGGTAGAAATCTGGAATTAATATCCAGTAATATCATGCCAACCCAAGGAATCTGTGTACCTTATTCATGCTCCGAGGTGGCTCCCATATTAGCACGACCTCTACCTTGGCTGGGTAAACAACTTCTCCATCTTTTAAAATGAAATGTCCTAGAATGTGGAACTCCCGAATCTAGAACTGGCCCATCGAGAGAATCCCATAATGTTGGTTCTCTCAGAGTATATCTAAATTCATCTTCAGGTGTCTCACAAGCTCTTCCACTAATGTTGAGAACACATGGATGTCATCGATGAAGACTACTATGAACCCGTCCATGTATGGCTGGATGATCTATTTCATAAGTCCCATGAACGCAGCAGTGGAATTCATCACACCGAAAGGTATAACCATGTACTCATAGTGACTATAGTGGCATCTAAAAGCCTTCTTCAGTATATCCTCGTTCTGAACTCGTAACTAATGGTATCATGACTGGTGGAAAATCTTCAAGAACCATTGTGCCCCTCTCAACCAGTTGAAAATGTCTTTGATCCTTAGTATTGGATTCATTTTCTTCACTATCATATGGTTCAAGCATCAGTAATCCACGCACAACCTCAAACTACCATCTTCCTTCTTGGAAAACAAAACTAGGGCCACCCAGGGTGAAACACTGGGTCTCATGAAAACATTTCTCTGCAAATCCTCCCACTACTCCCATAACTCGTGATGATTGGTGGGAGACATACGATATTTGGATATTGAAACTATTATCGACCCGAGGAGTAAGTCGATGCAAAATTCAATTTCCCAGAAGGGAGGTAGTCCTGGAACATCATTAGGAAATACTTCCTCATACTCCACCATTACTATTGAGAACAAAAGGCTCACAACATCTACTACTATGAGGGTAAGGATAACTAACTCATGATAGATCGGATGTACCCTCCTATGAGTGAGCCCATTATATACTGCATGAGTCTCCCTTTCACCTACAATGGTATACCTCATCCCATCGTTGTAGACACACAACAACCTTTGCCTAAACCAATCAATCTGGTCATGGATCGAAGATAACCAATCCATACCGAGAATGACATCCTATAACCTCAACGCATCTACCAAGAGGTTCCAACTGAATATCTCTCACCCAAAGGTAATATAACACTGTCTGAAAAGGTTTATGATCATCGAGTCTCCTGTCATAGGTGTCTCCGAGCATAAGGATTGAGTCAATGGCTTTACCAGAATATCAATGTTTCTCTCAAGACATGTGGTGAGGAAGGAATGACTGGCACCTCTGTCTATAAGTATGGATACTAAGGTAGAAAAGACACATATCGTACCTCAGAGAATCCCAAGAGTCCCTGGGTCGTACACCTTGAATGCATGATGTTTCCCCCCTCCCATGTCCCCTAGCTCCCTAATCCTGATGCGGACCTCCAGGTGGTGGTAGTGGGAGTAGATCAAAGTGTCTACCACCACCTACAACCCTCCCAGCTCCTCTTCCATGTCCCCCACCTGGGGGTCTATCTTTTACTCTCTTTTCCTCTACCTTAGGGTTCCATCCACCACCTACTTATTTTTAGATCGATGGTGCGTACAAACTCTAAATACATTTCCTCTACCATCGCACGAGTAGTAATGCCTCTCCCTAGGATGACTGGATCCAACCTGAGATCCCTGGATAGCTAAACCCTTGTCATGGGTCCTGATGTGTCATATCCCATGTCCTAATCCCTATTCCTGACGTCTTCTCCATGTAGTTGAGGTATCTTCACCTGTCTATCTACTGCAAACAATCGTTGGTTGTATATGCTCCACCAAGAAGCTCTCGATCACCAAGGCCCACCCGAGCACTCCATAATATGTTGGAGTTCAATGGAGGAATGATACTAACTCAGATGTCCCATCATACACATCAATCTAAGGTCTATGATTTGAAGTACTGATCCCTAACCATATCCATTGAGTACCTAGAAAGGTTGGTGAACCTAGAAGAATAGTCATCCAACGTCAAACATCCCAACAAGAGATGAACAATCTCTTGGATACGCAATGTTCTCAGCGTAACCGGTGATAACTCCTCCCTAAAGAGTCTATCAAACTCTGTCCATGAAAGAGTCTCCTCACCGTGAGTCTATGGGGTTAGACTCTACCATCATCCCACCGAACCCTGAAGAAGGCTCATTCCAAGGATCACCATCTGGTTTGCCAGTGTCCTCACGAGATGGAAAACATTGGTCAATGCCTCAAGCCAACCCTCAGCCTCCTGGGGGTCAGAATAACCTCATAACATGAGGGGTATCTATCTTTATAACTCATCGAGCACGCTCATTATGCGCCCTGCATCGGTTGGTACTGCATGTACCATGGGTTGCTTCACTAGTTATGGTACAACAGGTGCACCACCTGGAGGTGATGCCTGGGGAATAAGCCCCTATATCGAAGCCTCATTACTAAGGTGTTCATCCTCATGATTGCGCTGCTGAATTCTAGCTAGAATTCATCGTGGAGGCTTCCTATAAGGACCATGATGTATCATGTTCAAAGTGTATATCTTGATAGCTGACACAAAGGACATGTAAAAAACAACACATTCCTTTATGATGCATGCACCAATATCTTATTTCCCTACAACTACTATTTTCTTGTACTGAATCAAAAAATAGGTTATCAAAGTCTTGGTAAATGGATATATCGGCCGCACGCAACAACACTGGATTCTCAGGCCTGAATGTCATGATCAAAACACTTAACAATGTTTCCACAAACCAATCTCACATACACATAGTTCTATGATTGAACTGAGCACCTATGATACCACTCTATCATGACCCGTCCCAGTGGGGCATGCGCCATGACTCCCAAATCCCACCTATAATGGGCCATGGGTTGGTGACTAGCACCAGGTTGGAATATTTCTATCATGGGATGCATTGTCTAAATACTAGTACCCACATAAACACATCTCCATGTCCAAAATGATGAAATATAAAAAACCAATAGGGAACAAAATGAATGAATACTACTAAATCCAACCAACCCATTATGATAGGAAGTTATGTTCTGAAAGTAAACCAGGCTACAATACAAGCCCGTCAAAAAAACAAGAGCCTGAAAACTAAAAAGTCAACCAGTAAACACACAGAGGAACTGGGAATATTAATCATAGTTGTAGGAACACCTCGGTTTATAAGGAAATCAAAAATCTATGTTATGTTCTGGTCTTCCCAGGACTCTGTCAAAAGGATGGTCGTATACACAAGACATGTCACGTATAGTAAAATCCCGTGCACGAGTGATTATAACAATACTCAGTAGGGGACCTTGAAAACAAAAAATCAATTCACAAAGGAAAGGTAAAATCATATCTACACAGTATATGTCTACTTAAAATATAACAGTTGAACAAAATCTAGATATACTCAAAACCCAGACCATTAGTCTAGATACAAGTCAAACAACCGTATTCCACCGCTAGGGATTTATTTTTATGATTCCACAAAGAAATTGTCTAAGAGAACACACAAACATATTCTGATATCTTTGATGATGTCCATTCAAGATGTACATTCTATCAGGAAAAGTCACAAGTGATAGATACACTCATTCTAGTAGAACCCAATCTCGAGTGGGGAAAGATCACAATACATAGATGAGTATCCCTAAATGGGCCTTGGTGGATACCACAACACATTCAGGTTCACCTGTTATGTAGTGGATCGGTGGCCTATGGGGAAAGTAACTCTGATATCAGACTCTACCTTGGGACAATAATGGATACAAGATCTCACTCCGGGCCTCTCGAAGAGATACCAGACTCTATCTCGAAAATTCCATCTTAAGGGATCATACTTCTAAAATAAGAAATGATACCCGACCTCCATGGAAATGGAAACAAGGAAAACTGTCCCAAAAAAACATGTCGAAGATAAAGTGTACATGAAGATCAAGACATGTACTGAGAAGTACATGGTGTGTAGAAGTGCCGCGTGACATGTCTTCAGAATTCAGGTACTTCTTGTGTACAATGACCTGTGTTGTAAGGTTGATCATGTTAATGATGGTATACAATGTGTGTTAAAGAGTGGCACACCATGTTCCTCTATATAGGGAGGACTCCATGTTTTCTGTCCATGTGCACGTACACAGCTTCAACCCATGTGACCGGTACAAGGGGTAACCCATACAGCCGGCCTAGACAGGTCGTGTGGTGGAGTCCACGACTATGTACCCCACACAGTGTTTGTGTATCCCCTAGATACATGCCTAGTCCCATGTAAGTACCCACAAGCCATGTTCCTTAGAGAACACACTCTATAATCTCATCATGCACCGTGGAACCCTAGCCGCCACTTTGTCAGATCTATACATTGCGTTCTTAGATAAACACGCTGTGTGTTCTGGAAATTCCTAGAATTGAGATCCTCTATAGTCGCGCTTCAGGGGGAGTACTGATCATCAATTTGGTCATATGTTTTCCATGAAACATGAATATTATGATCTCCACAATGTTCTGAAGTTTTCTTCATTATTTTCGGGCATTCGATCCTCCCCAAAAATGCATATCAATACACCCGCGTAATGAACACTCGACGAATGGTCTCTCCTAATCCAATCCAATTCACTTTCTACCTTTGTCGTCGCACCTCCACTAAGGATTCATGATTTCAGGTCTCTATATTTGGATCATTGAATTTCAAAATGGATGTGAAAAGATGCATAGTTCGTCTCCCCACAAAGAATGCGAAGAATGCGGGGTAAAAAGAGGGGGAAGAAATCAAAATCCCAAAATAAAAGAGGAACAAACCTCAAAATTCATTCTTCAGGGAATTAATCTTCTACTGTTAGAACGAATAAATAGAGTGAATCGAAAGATGGATTTCAATATCATGGATTAATCCCCAAAAACTGCCAACTAAAAACCCTTTAGCATGAACACACTATATGCGGGTCAACCAATTTGTGGGTTGATTTGCGTTCGTCATTATGTTTCAAAAACATGGAATGGAAGAATCAAAAAACAAACCCCTACCTCTGTCATCGAAAAGTAGGGAGATCGTTCGTCAGTCGGGATTCGATCTCACAGTGTGACGATCCATGCGTCCTCATTCATCAGCATCCATGAAAAATCCTATAAGGATCCAAGAGGTTCCCTCTCACTTCGTGGGGTTATGAGTATAACCCTATGAATGATCCATAATCCAGTATTTAATAGGGTTGAATTAGGTCTCAGTGAAAAAAGGAATCATTTAAATGAAATAAATTATTAATTAATTTTTTTTCCATTAAAAAGTCCAAAATCTAACTCTTGTAGCAGACCCACACTGGCTGATGCTGGGCCCCGCTGAATATAAATTCACTACACTAAATGCAACAACGCCCACAGATTTCTGATCCAGGCACCAATTTAAATGTTATTCCCCTTTTTCATGAAAATTTCTCATGCACACTTTTTAAGATTAAATTAATTCAAACATTTATTCTAAGTACTCCAGGCATTGTAATTTCATGTCGTCAAAAGGTCTGGTCTCGAAGTAATTACATATAATATTTAAAAATAATACATAAGAAATCTGAGACATTACATTTAATATGGCCACTAAATTCCTTAGGTTTCATCAGTCATTTTTATTAAGGAGGATGGATCCTTTATGCTATATGTGGATAACTAGAGTTTGAATCATATTACCATAAAGAAACAATATCCTTCCATATATATATGACCTCACTAATCTTCTCCAAAGTTCAAAAATGTTCTCGATGATAAATGTGTGGCCAGGATATCAAGAGGTTCATAAATGACCTGCAGAAAAACCACATTGAATATTTCATAATAGGTCTGGTCTTTATGAGTATCTGATTATGTTGTTTTATCCCATGAACATTTCTACCATTTTCATATTTCTAATGAATCATGATTTACACCCATTTTTTGGATTCATTTATGGTTTTCAATATAGAATACATCTTGGTGTATTATCATATATGAAATGACCATGATAGATATCTTTATATTGTCTTGAATAAACTAAGAGAGAAAAATATTTATCGAAATATTACAAATTTACTTT
This sequence comes from Viscum album, assembly GCA_963277665.1. Lineage (NCBI taxonomy): Eukaryota > Viridiplantae > Streptophyta > Magnoliopsida > Santalales > Viscaceae > Viscum > Viscum album. The sequence goes on along the minus strand of OY728151.1, from coordinate 1,823,356,169 downwards.
TTTTGATAGATAAGGTAACATTAATTTGTTATATTATCTTAAATAAATGACTATAATTTTACCTAGAGAATTTCAGTGTTATTGTTTCCTGGTAGAAGACCAAAAATGTGTTTGATAATCATTATTTCTTGGGTATGGATGAGTATTATTGGAAATACGTACATGTGTTCCCATTCCTTATGACACCACATGCTATTATGACCATTAAGGATGTGATGTTTTTGTGTTCAAAATAATGATAGAATTCCATTCTGGAGTATAATGGATTTCTTACTTCCACCCTGATTCTCATTTTTCTAGAGCCTAGAAGAGGATATATAGTGTTATATGATTCATAAATCATTATTTTGGTTGTAGTGTTGATGTTGGAGGACCATGTCATTTCACATTGTTCTCTTTAGTAAGGAAATATTGACTGTAATTAAATGAAACAGGATCTAATATTACAGTGATCATTAATGCCTCACATTATTGGATGCAATATCAAATGTGTGATCACTTTTTTGTGTATTGGAACAACAAATACATCAAATACATCTTTAAAAGTCATGAAATGAATTTTGTAATGTGAAGATGAGTAAATTAACATTTTTATTTTGACATTGAGATTGATTATATTCTTGTAATGGGAAACAAGGTAGTTACTATTCTGAGCCAAATGAATTGGGCACAATCAGTTCAGGAAGCCAATGATGAAGAAAATCAAATGACCTTGTTTTCTTAGTTTCATTATGAATTTTGAGTGATTCATGAGATTTTTTTCATGATTTCTTAGTAGTTACTTCATCACTCATTGATAGGGTGGTGATAAGATAGTTCTCAAACCCTGATGGGTTGTTAATATGATAGTGTTTTTTAAGAAGGGACCCTCCTAAATATTGGTCTATCGATGGAGATGACATCCTTTGTATAAATGTGCATATTTGGGTTCCAACTTATATAAGGGATGAGATAATGTGAGATTAAAAGGATTCATAATGGGAAGTACTCCTAGGTATCTCCATGATTTTTTATGATATGTGCCAAAATTATTGGGGTATTGGGATGAAACATCATATTGTGATTTTGGCACTAGGTTTTTGACCTGTTAGAAGGTGAAGAAGGAACCACGATGTCTTCAATGACTATTATATCCATTTCCAGTATTATAATGGAAATGATATGATGTCATGATATATTTTTGGACTGCTTTACCATGGTCTATTGAGGTAGCAATGTAGTTTTTGTTGTCCTGAATCCGATAACAAATGTAGTCCACATCCATCCAATCTAGGAGACATTCTTAGTTAGCGATCTTGAATGACTGTTTGTCTGTGATATTATATGTCTAAATAGGGTCCCTTTTTCTATAATTTCATATAGTGATGATCTTTTCACATTGATATTGTATAATGAATTGTAGAAATATTGGGGTACACATGTGATTATGAGGTGAGTTATTCACCCTTAGATTGATGGGTAGTTAGAATACACTATACAGGTGTTCGGGGAAATAATCTGAGAATTTGTCATTATCTTCAATAGTAATTGGGATATGTTTATCATTCGAATTGATTTTACTAAAATAATATTTTTTAAGTAACAATTCATATGGATTAGTATGATTCTTTATATGGTAGGACATGTTGTTTAACCCTTTGCTGGATAGAGGTAGGAGAGGTATTCTTCAGGGTCCCCATATCATGTAGGAAACATTGTACAATGTGTAGTTAATGAAGATTTTTAGGTATAATACTCAATCTATATTGATTTTCTATTCCGATCATCATTGATGACTACTAGAGTAAATGCACGATGATCTTGTTTTCATGTGGGTATCACCCATAATTTTGAATTGGTAGATACAAAGGCAAGGTTAGCGTTCACCTAGATTTGGCATTACATTTGAGATAATTGATGGTTTTTGGATGAGAGCCTATGGTTTTTTTATTACCTATGAGGTATCATTACATGCACGATGAATTCCACATTTCAGAGCATCACCATTATCATTCCAACCCATCCCATATTTGTTATCCTAATGATGTTGAGTTATATGTTGATTCATTTTCAAAAGAGCTTAACACTAACATATTTTATTAGAGAATGATGTCTATATTAGGAAATTCAATCCCCTTAGTGTCGGTGTTATATAATCACAACTTGCTATAAGATGAGAGTTTGTAGTAGGAGGCTCACATATGTGCTCAATTTCCATAGTTATTATCAGATTAGAATTCACTATCCAATGAAGGGAAACTCAAAGATGATTTATTTTAAGGGGGAAGACTATCATATACCATATTTTAGTGAGCTATGGATCATTTTTGTATTTTTTAATTTTATTTTCATTCATTAATATGATATTAATTAATTATTATAATATAAAAATGGGTTTTTAGTGATTTTTTTGGATAGTATAACCTAAACTGGTAAGATAAAAATCATGATAGAATAGTTAGAAAAAAGTGTGTTTCACAGTCTAAATAAATTATATTAACCATATATGGAGTTTTAGTGTATATCAGTCATCCCTATATATTTTCTAACTACATGAGTACATCATCATGACAATGCTAACTATAAAATTTTTAATAGATAATTTTATAATAGTTTTCACATGGTTTCCAAAATTATGCCCATGAATATTCTGAGATCCCTCATTGGAATTTAGCCCTTGTATGGTTCACACATGGCTTATCCAACTGGTATGGAAAAAATGTGACCCCTTTATGTTGGTTAAAATGATAATTTTTCAATTAAGAGATTATATATTTAACGACATTAATTTCTTATTCCCCTAATAGACAAGTGGTTCTTCTTTATTCCATTTGATCTCTCCTCCTGAATCCACCAAGGATCTTGGATAATTAATCCTTCCAAACAATGATTCAACATAAATCCATATCCTTGGATTACTATCAATAATTGGTCAATTCCATAGTCTCCTTCTTTCATTATTAATTCTACTAAGTTCACTATTTAAATGTGATCTCATATTTTATATTCCCATGGAATTCATCATTTTTTTCCAATCTGGACCAAACTAGAGGCTGTTATTGGGAGTTTATTCTTATACAGGAATAAGGCTGATGGTCTAGTAATTATATATCATAATCAATATGTTCTATATTATGTGTCATGTACCTCTAGAATTTTTCACCGTACCTTTCCCCTAAAAAGAGTCTTCTTATAAATTGAATGACCTTTTCAGGAACCTAATAACTATTATAGATCACAAATGATGTTGGAGGTCATCAATCTCAATGTGATCGACCCCATTCAGTGTGAAATTTTATATTTCTATTTTTAATTCATTGTATTATAAACCAAACATCCACTGGTATATTCAGTTTGACTTCTATAATTTGATATTATAACTGATAATAGATAATTGTACTGGTGTATCATGGCTAGCACACTTATCTGGATATATTGAAATATATGGAATGATTATTGAATGACCACATAACATGATAAATATAATAGTTTTTATTCCCTTGTTTAAAATGATTTCTAATAAATAATATACCATCTATTAACACTTAATAAATCATTTTAATTTATTTTTATTTATTATATATACATATGGAATAACTACAATTATTACTTGAACATGTAATCATGATTTCTTTGATTTAGGCATGGAATCCCCACTATTATGAATATGGCACGGAATCCTTCTTCTTCTCTTTCATGAATGTCATCAGTAAAATTATTATAAGAGATTTCTGACCATATTATTATGTTTCAAGGAAAGATACCCTACTACTATGATTTGGTATTTTTCCTTATATAGCTGTCATATTTGGGCATATAAACCCCACTTTTAATATATACATGCATGGTGTCCCTCTATTGTGATACACAGACATGATGTCCCTAATACATTTAATACAAGGCATGGTGTCCATTATTCATAATATTTTATAAATGGAATCCCTTCAGACATGAGAGACCCATGATATTACCAATGGATGTCTGAGTTATGCCTCGAGTCTAGACCTGTAGAAATATCTTTACATATAGGTATATATGACTCTCTATATATAAATATTTTGTATATATATGGATATGGTTACATTCGCAAAGATCACCAAACATTGTTTGAAGATGGTAATGTCGCCCTAGTGTCCTCTAGGAACCTGAGACGAACCTTTAATACTCTTATTACTTCCTACAATTATTATATATGCACCATAGTCCTATTATGTGCATTGATTACGTATTTATAGACAATGTTGGTTGTGGCATACTCTATTTATCTCTCACCCTATCTGAGCCACGAGTCATACCTGAGAAAATAATGTAGATGTAGGTATGGATAGGGGCATGCACCAAGTTGTTAATTATTGGGTGATTATAGTGTGGATGTTTGGAGAAATGATAGAGCGTGGGATTTTGATGTCATTTGAAGATAGTATTTTTAGAATTTTTTGGTTCCATTGTTATTTCAGAATGTATTTGTGGTGCCATTCATGTTTTTCTATTTTTTTTATTAGAGGCATAACATTATATAATTCATAATATGGTGCAGGATATTTCACCTTATAAAATATTAATTATTATCACCAGAGTGTTTTAAATTCATTGATTAGTTGTAATTAGTTATTCTTATTTTATTTATTTATATATATGTTATATCACTATTTTTATACTCTAAAACAATAGGGTATATTCATAGACCCCCACTACTAGTTTATAGACTTTGGAATATAGGATTTCATTCTATAGCTACTGTGACCATTATTTCAACTGCATAAAATATGTGATTTGATACCAAACATCAAATAAACTACAATACAAATTTTTTACCCCATAGTGGTAAAATATAGGTAGAAAATCAATGTCATAGAATTATGTTATTTCAATTCTAGTTGAATTATATGCATTAAGACACCAAAACCTCTTACAGTCACAATGGGGATCGTTCTTACATTACCATATTATAGAGATATTTCAACAACCCTCTTTGTATGGTTATAGACCATAGACGTCATTTTCTTATTATAATGTATTTATTGGTGAGATAAAGTTATAATGATATAAATAACATTGATTTCCAATGATATTAACTTTTATAAATATAGGGATACATGGAATTCATCACATAGTTTAATACAATATATTTTCTAGATTAACGTAGGCTTGTGTATCCTCTAGAGCCTACATATGATTATTTTTCATATGATGTGGGTGTATGTTTTTCCCTTGACTAGTTATAATTTTTTTATTTTGTATTGTGATGATTATTATACATTTTTATTTGACATAATGTTGTTTTGTCATGTGTATTTTTTTTGTATCTTATATTATTTAATCACATGCAGTCGAGATTTTAGGTTTGTACTACTTTGTTGGTAGGTGGAATTTTATTAATTCATGGGGATCTAAACTAGAGTGGTTTCTACCATAAATTATTCACCTTTTATATATGGGATATTCATTCCATCAAGAATCTATTGAATTCTATTTGGCTGTCCTCCGAGATGTATTTTTTAGTCAATGGTCAGCATGTTTGTTTTGATGAATGATTTCAGATTATCTAAGGAGGGAGATGTTCTATATATTGTTCCATATGTACATGTATATCCCAAAAAGTAGGAATATTTCATGAAAACAATTGATAAATTCCTTTGAGGGTTTTTTTAGGATTCTTTATAATGTGTTTACCTGTATGGATTCATATAATGTATGTTTCTCATTGTTTAATTCCAAGGATGTTTTTGACTCTCCCAGTAGACTTAGCATATATTGTTCATTTATTTGATATAAGGTTTTTTATAGGTACTATTTTACTATATTTGAACAAAATAGAATATTTTATGCATTTAGGTTAAGAGTTTTTGAAGTGTTCTATTGAGTATTATACTTATATAATAGTTAGGAATTTTGGTACACTTGTAAACATCATGACCATAGTCCCTATGATGACAAACAGACCATTTGGTGGAAAATTAAGAAGATGAGTAGAAAACTGGAATCAGATTGAGAAAGTCATTAGATGACTCCACTATTTATTTTTTTTATTTTATTTTTTTTCCTTTATCTTGATTTATACTCAAGTGTGTCTTCCCACATTGATATACTTTTATCTGTATATTTTCATATTTTTAACGCATGTTCTATGATTATTTAATCTTTTTTTATTTATTATTTGAGAAATAAACAGATAATGAGGGTATATCATCACACTAATTGACATAGACACTCTGTGATAGTAAAGAAACTTTTACTTTTGAGGATGCACAAATTATGTCATGTATAATTTCAACTAAGACATGATGGTGTGTGTCATTATATGAAAACATAACATTGGGCGATGAATTATTTTCTAAAATTATTTTGGAAATAATAATAGTCTGTAAATATTATTTGATTGTATCCATAGAAGAGATAATTTAATATCATGATGGATATGAAATTTCAAACATGAGGTCATGGGATGTACAATAGAAAGCCATTGTGATTGTACAAAATAATTGAGATAAATCCAATTATGTGTTGCCACTTAATTTTTATATTTTTATGATAAAATTAGTTATCAAATGTTTGAATATTGTTGAATTTCTAAACCAATATAACTATTATAACTTCTTTAATGTTTTTTTTAACATATTTCATGGGAAATTTTTTATATGTATATGTCCATGAATAAAAAGGAATTTATTCAAAACGATAGACCATTTAAATATAGAAAATATTATATAGCATCATTCAATTCCACAACATATTATTTAAACCATTCCAATATATCAACGACATTATATATTTTTTATAATTATATTTACTCATCATAGAGTTTGTTCATGTATTTCCTCTTTGTGATTTTGGGAGACATTGATTGAATTTTCTTGATTTCTATTTGAAAACGAGTTATTAATGGGGATGTAAATTCTAAAGGTCGTAAATTGTGTCAAAACATATATTTTAATTAATAATATATCATACATATTTTAGGTATTGTGAAAATCATGTTGAAGGATGAGTCCATGAAGTAATCAATCATTTTAAATTATTTTATTAAAATCAATATATTAAATTCAATATAGTTACTTATGTTAATATTTTTTAAAATTTATTTTTCATCTCATCCTCATCATTATAGGATGGTGGTGACATTTTATGGTATTCATAGATTAACGTTTTAAGTTATATAACTACATGATAAACATATGAAATAAAAAATTATCACTATAAAATTATAAAGAGTGATGATATTGTCATAATAAGTCTTTCATATTGGAATTAATAAATAAAGGCTTCAAAAAGTGTTTAAAATGTATCCATAAATGGTAAATATGAATATTATATTATTTTATAATTAAAAATATTAAATTGGAAGCATATCATTTATTTTAAGACTTTAACATTCAATTATAGATTTAACGTAGAAAACCATATATTGCATAGTGAAGTATTTTTTTAGAAGGAGTAAATTTAGCCTAACTGGGTCTTCATAAGGGGATGGGACATGTACACATTTTATTATGTGATATTTATAATATTCTACATGTTTCTAAAAATTTTCATGTCGATTAATTTGGATATGGTAGGAGTATATTTTTTCTAAATGACATTTGGGACACTCAACTCATAATAATGGTCATTGACATTTGTTTTTACAAATGTAGCATTACTAGGATTAAGGTAATATCCATTAATTATGAGACCCTTGTGAATATTTGATCCGAGTATGTTTGGGTGTATTTATTTAATTAGAGTAATTAATTAATATATTTTATTTGACTATAGTATAAAAATGACTGATAAAGGTCTATGTGGATCCTTGTGACTAAATATAATAGATTCAACCTATTGGTCGATTAACACATGATTCTATTGAATATAAATACTTATAGAACAAATGGGATGTCAAATTCAAACCAAATATATATATTGAAATTAATTATTTGAAAGATACAACTTTATAGAGATGTCAATTATATCAATAGGATTTCCATATATACAAACAAATCAGTATACATATAACAAAATCATACAACAATCACCAGGATTGATGTTAAATTTGATATTATAATTTCATTATATTTATGATAAATGAGTTGTATTCTCTGATTATCTAAACTATAAATTATCATATGATTTATTTTAGAACTATATTTCCATGTGTGTGGTAGAAATTTTCCAAAATATATTAATATATTACTATAATTATTTAATATAAAATAAATAGTTTTCCACTATCATTTTAATAATAACAATACATCTAGGTAGATAAATAACTGTTAACTATCTAAATATTTCATGTATTATTTGATTTACATGAGTCCTGACATGACCAATGTCTTTTTATTTTTTGGTTTCATTATCCCACCATGATTCACCACAATCAGTAATTGTTAAATAGCTCTAACTTGTTTTATTTAATATAATTTTTATGTGTCATGTCATTTTGATTATTTTAAATCTAATCCTTTCATTAGTTTATAGATTCTAAAAATATAAAAAATAAATTATCCAAAGGGGGAGAAAAGAGTGGATTTAGATGATGTGTGATATACACAAGAAATCCTTATCAATGGTGACACAGTTACATGGAAGATAATTGGAGTTTGTGTATCTTCATGGATTGATTACAAGAATAAATGTATGGAACCAACTATGAGCCTTTCTGGGTGCTTTAATTCACATGGTCTAACTATAAAATATAATCATAATGATTCTTTTGATTATAATCAAGTCGATGCCTATCATAAACAAATTTTCATGTATTATATGACTATTATAAATAATTTCTTCTTTAAAATAGCATAATATCATAGTTAAAATGATATATTTAACATTAAATGAGGATTAAAATTTGATAACAACATAGAATTAGGCATTAAAAATACTATAACATCAAAAATATGTCATTTTAAATAATTATTGTTTTGAAAGCTTTTATATGTGATAATCTCTTAAATGGGAGTTGTTGAACCAATTTTGGAATATTTTTATTCTAAATTTTATTTTATCCCTTTATCTCCAGTTCTAATATTCATTGAATTCATCTTACATTTCATTTATCTGCTTTTTCATTAAGAATGTATAGAAATATAATGAACCATAATAGGATACCATCGATCATATGGATGTTTTCTTCCCGGATGTTTACTATATCTCTAGTGCATTGTAGTTATTATCCCACATATATAGATTCCATTATATTTTAATTGAATTCACCCTGAGGTGTATGAATTTGAACATAGTATCCATGGAGTGGTTATGTGAGAAGAATGTTTTATATTTTTATCTCATCATATATGATAATATAGTTCCACTTCCCCTGAAGAAAAATCACCAATATAGTATCAAGTCCCTCATTGTTAGTTTCTACTTTTACTCCATTATAATAATAAATTTCAATACATATAATTCAATAAAATTATATGTATATCTCATATACTATAGGTGAAAAACACTTCCTCTCTTTGTCCAAAATGTTCATTGAATTAGCTATTTCCAATATTTCCTCGTTACCAATTTAATTATTCTTTTTTCATTAGTGAAATCGAATAATCCTTTAGATAAAAAATTGTATCCATATTTCTATTTAATTGATAAATCTTGTTTTATATTAATTTTTTTATGACATTACATTTTTCACATGTAGAATATGTAGTGGAAACAAAATTTAGAATCTTTCTTTAAATTTTTTTCATCCCTTTAGAAATATGTATATGGTTTGTAGCATGAAATATCTCACCCTTATATTATCTTTATTTATAATAACCATATGGGAATATTTTTCTATGTATTGTAATTTCTAATATATTTTATATATGTTTTCTATATAAATATAACTCATATGAACTCTAGTATTTTCATGCTTCTTAAAATAATCATTTTTATTTCAGTGACTATTTTTATTCAGTCATCCTAATGTATCCATGTCATTTAATCCTTCAGGATATTTATAAATATCAATAGTGTTTTTTAATTTATTTTATCATCATAATCATGATAAATTCATTGAATAATGTTTTGAAATCAACTTAATCTAATTTTGTAATCTTTTCAAATTCAAAAATGATCATGCATAATTCTTATAACATGTAAGAAACATTCTATGAAATGGTACTAGTCTTTTGATGTATTATTTAGTTCATTATTTTTGAACTCAAGAATATAATTCCTATAATCTTTCTTTAAGATATGAACCAGTGTTTCACCACATAATTCTCATCCTGGTAAAATTCATTATGAAAGATATTGTGTTCCAAAATTATGAAATTTTTAATCATACATAAATTCAATCTAGAAACCCACATTTTCAGAAAACTAAACTTATAAGATGATAAACAATGAATCATTAAACTTTAAAAAGAATTTAACCATGCCATTAAATTATTAAATTTTAATCTATCATTCTTTTATAATAGGAAACTACATGATAACCACCTTGTCAATTTGTTGTATGAGGATTCACTATGGGACCAATATCAACTATATAGTGATCACACGTTATTCCTAAATCAATTATGAAGATATAATATGTGAGAATGATGGAGAGAGGTTTAGGAAAATCATTATGATTTTTTAAGTGGATATAGAACATGTTCGTATGTTATTATGATGATAAAGATAGAGGAATTAATTGGGATAAAAATTATATTGAAAGACGATAGTCCACTGAGTTATAATGTCTCATGATCCATTATCCCATCAATGAAATATTTTATGGATATCATCCATTCCCTAATTCTTTTATTCCACTATATATATTTGAGGTAATGAAAACCCATGAATAATTTTGTGAAAATACCAACACACTAAATATCACTTAACTACCAATTTAACTATCTAAATCATCTATTCCATTCAAGTTTATCATTCCAACATTGAGCCCAGTAAGAGAGACTTCATGGAAATAGGACTCATGGGTTGATTTATCTTAAAAAGAGTTATATAATGTATTTTTCAATATAAATATAATATAATTTTTAAAATACTATTTTTAATACAACCAGACACCCAAAGTACTCAAATATATATATATTGATTAATAAACTAATGACAAAACATTATAAACCCTTAATAATCATCACACCTAATTTCCATCATGTGGTATTCCACCAGAACATCAAAATAATCCTTTTATATATTTTATCCATTTAAAAAAAATTGGTAAAAGCAACTATCACATCTATTATTCTTGTAAAAACAATTCATATTTATAATCCTTTATTAATTACAACGAACATCTATATAATAGAATGGATATATTATATTCAATAGGACATTATAATCCTTATAAAAATCCTTTATAACATCCAACATACTTCCAAGAAACTAAATATCAATCATATATAAATCATCAAACATTTATTTATATTAATTTTATTATCTTATATAAATATTACACAAAATGTGTTTGTAAAATAATATCCCCTTTTAAATTTTTTATCTATCAACATGATAGAATTTGAGATACCAATACTTGATCATCTTCCAACCTCTAATTAAACACTAATATTTTTATTTTATCCACATTTTATTTTGAATTCCCTCAATTTATTTTCACCACCTCATTGAATAAAATAATTTCTTTACGGAACTATATGAAATCAATAAATTCTCATGAAATTGTCCATTATTTTTTCTATTAAAAATATAAAATATCAATACCTTGTATAGAAATCGAGAGTGTTTTCATTCTAAAAAATTCCTTACATATCATCATATACTTGATAGAAACTTGTATTAAACAACTTAAATAATTATAGGAAAATTAATATGTATTATGGTTTAATCATTATATTTATAAGTGATAAATTTATTATTTTTTAAAAAATATCATGTTACCTACTCCAATCTGAAAACACAGATTATAAAAATTCAAATGAATCTAATAGTTTTAAAAATAAGCCATGAAATATCATCTTATATCATTATATTTTCATATAATTGAGTAATAAAACATTTTAAATCATTAATATCATATTATTATTATTTTAAATTAGAGATTAGTAAATATCATAATATATTATTCAATGAAAAACTCATAAGAACCCTCCTCAAAATAGACTGGGGTAAATTATAAATTCTTGTTATATTTTTAAATTCAACATCACCTTATGGGATGATGATGTTATATTCTTTATAAAGAGTGATATATTCATCAGCTAAGTCTTTTGAGTCTTATTTTTTTAGCAAAAACATGATTCTTAGTTCTCCATACAATTAATATTTATTCCAACATTAATTCCTTTATCTATTTGATTATTCTTTACTACACAAAATTCTTCATTTGTTATCATCCTGAGAAATGATCATATCCATTAATTACAAATAATTTATCCCACAAGTACTAAACATATGATAAATAATATGGTAGAACCATGATTTAATACTTAACGTTAGAAACACATTTGATAATCTATTCTCAACCTTGATACTCCACCATTCATTTTGTCATCAATTTTATGTAAACAATTTGTTTTTATATCATTGAAATTTGATAACTACAATATATGGGATTCCTTTTTTGATTTTATAACACTATGTATGGGATATCCTTAAAAATAAATCATTTAGTCACATAATTCACATAGTTAATTCTTAATATTAATTATGGTTTTTTCAACATATGTGGCCTCATTTAAGTATTCCATGACTTATGTTCAGCTATCTTATAACTCGCACACAATACATAATGAGTTATTAGGATAAATTGTTTTTAAATCCTTTATATATAATCATCACATCAATCATTTATAATTATTTTATTCCTATTAGTAAATTATTTTGCACTCCATTAAATAAATAAATTTCTTTTTTTGAAATAAATTTAATTTTTTTACCAAAATTGATTAATAAGAAACATCAAGTTATGTTTATGTTATAGATAGAAAATATATTATCTTTCTATATATGGAACACATAGGTTATCATGCATTACATGTAAGAATGATTTTCCTTAATGGATTGTATAAAACATAAGATACTGTTTTACTGAATTAAAATATAATATCAAAAAAATATTATTATTCAATATAATAAGATAATAAATATCCATTAAATTGATCATTATTGTTAGGAAAAAACACCTTATTAAATTCCCTTTATATGTTTTGGGTGTGGTTTTGTTTTTTGACAAATCAAAATAACCACAAGTGAGTATGGTTGGTGTTTTCTAAATATTGGTTTTTAAGGTGGTGCTGGAAGAGGAATGACGAGATCGAGACATTGATCATGTACCATGTCTGTGAAGGGTACCCAACCACATACCAGGCAGTAGGATCGGTACATGGATGCGGTTCACATAACCAAAATTGATTTTCTACTGATCGGTAGTGTCGTACGTGGATGGTCTGAAGTTGGTGTAGGAATTCAACTGCGTAGGAGAAAAGGCATTACGTGGACCATGTAGGAAGATTGGTCATGAATGGATTGAGGGTCGTGGTGGCATGAGTATCAGTTGCAGGTGGAGGCCAATTTAAAGATTTGGTAAAACTCAATTTATCAGATTTAAAAGATATCTTTGACTATATAAGAATCGATAATCCAACCAATTAATATGGGTATTTGACATCATTAAAAATAATATAATCATCTTGGAATTCTTCAAAGTCCAAATGACGTTTTAAAAGTGTAATTCGTGAAGGCTAAGGTAGATCGGGCAGGAGTAATTCTGTCAAAGGTGTTTGTGGGGATTCTAAAACCGTAATGGAAGTACCATATGGGGAGGAGGATGTCCGGAATGTGGAAGTTATTGACTTGATATGTGAAGAAGGAGTCGCTGGTATGCTAGAGGTAGAGTTCTGAAATCAGTGTGTATAGGGGGAGCTCTGATATGCGGAAGCGAAGGCATTCCGTGAATAATGAACAGTTCGCGGAAAGGGAATGTTTCTCATAGGAGGATTGTGGAGTCGGTACATGGTAGCAGTATGATATCGTGAAAGTGGAGGCAGTCCGTGAATGAAGTACAGTTTGTGGTAGTGGAGGTGGTAGGTGAAGAAGGTGTCCCTCGTAGTGAAACTGGTACCCAGAATGCGAGAGAGGATAATGGTTCATGGTTTGCACAAGGAAAATATTGAAGGCTTAAAATCAGTTTGAAAAAGTGTTTTATAGTACCTAACAGTACATGGGAAGATGGAATTCTTCTACGGGTGAAAAAAGAACATAGATAGAGAATCTATATATAGTTGGTGATGCATTAATTCATGCATATGAAGGGACCTACATGTCCATGAACTGTGTTAGACAAACAAGTCATTAAAATGTGAGTGGAATCCATTCCAAGAGTAGTGAGCGATGACAGAGGAAGACAGTGACCCTTTCCACCAGTAGTGAGCAATAGAAATAGGCATATGGAGTAACCCTTGTGAATGAACTGAAAATACCCTAATCCTTGTAATGGATGTGAGCCTGGGTATTAAAGATCAAGCCCAAACATTGTACTTATTATTGGACATGAGCCTTAATGAATTTGGTACATCAGGATATAGTCATAGTATAACACTTGGACATAGCCCAGTGAGGGTGAAAAAAGAAAAATTAATTGTGTCTTGTGCATGATTTCATACTTGTATGTATATTACTATAGGAGGAAGATAGAATTGAACATTTTCTAACAACGAACCAAGATCCAAAAGGAAGAAGGTTTTAATCCACTATACCTTAATTAATCACCCCTTAGGTATTCAACCTAGAAGAAATAATTGTTATGAAAAGTATTAACTAACTTATGAAAAAATATTATCTAATTAATTGGTTCAAAAATAATTTTATATTAATATTAGAATCAATTTAATATAAATAAAATTTGTCAAAAAACTATTTTTATACTAAGAAATTCAATTTATCCTCATAAATTATGTTAATTATAGTTAGTTATTAGAGGTCATAATATATATATATATATTATTATATATAAAATATTCACATTCATCCAATTTATTTGATAAACACATGATAATAACATTCCGAATATTAAGCATAAAAACCTATATTTTAATAAAGTTAATTTTACTGCATTTTAATGGTGTACCTACATTAAATATGAATGTTAAAAAGTTTATGAATTTATTATGAATCTAAACATCATTTTTGATATTAAATTATGAAAATAATGTTAGGGTGAACTTTTTGTATTTTCTGTGATGTTTCATTTTTTTGATGAATAGTAAAAAATAACTTATTTTATTTGTAAACAGATTTTTCGTCATACATATATTTAAGAAAGATTTACTTTTTTTATTGGTTTTAAAAATTAATTTGATAAATTGTAATTATATTTATCAAATTTATCTCATTAAAATAAATTTTATATTGAAATTTAATATTAAAACATTGAACCCTTTATATTTGTTTTACTTTTAAAACATGTATTCATGTCCTATCTGTGCGATTAATATTAAATTAATTTCCACAAATTTGGGGATTTTAATTACGAAAAATGGTCCCATATTTGTAATAATAAAAATTTCTAATTTCTAATTAGGAAAAATTAGTTGTTTACCAAAAATTTTAGGGAACCTAATTATAATTCATGATAACAGTAAAGAGGATACTTCCCTTGACAAGGGACTAGACCAAATACTAAAAGCCCAAAATGACCTAGAATCTTATAAAAAATCCATTCTATATTTCTATTTGATCCATGAAATTCCATTTTAAAAATAATTCCATTATTTAATGCACTTAAAATGTGAAAAACTTGAGAGGAATTCCCTTTTCCAAAATCTTCATGAATGTCACTACTCCACAATAAATAGGCACTCACCACTAACACTCATTACAACCTATAAGAAACTTTTTATCTTCCAAAATACCCACATATAATCTCTAAAAATCCTTCAAAAAATCCGATAGGTCTAAAATGTTTTATAAATCCATAAAATTAATCCATTTGGTGAAAAAAAGGAGTTCTCCAAAGTAGGGGTAACATCCTTCCTCAAGCTATTTTATTTTATTTTCATTATCTACACCATAAAATCTTATTTTAACATTCCTGAAAACATCCTTTGTATCCTGAATACAATTATTATTTTTTAATTTGTTATAGACCTACACTAAGACACACTTTGATCAAATTGGTAACTGAAATACAATTTATGAGTTTGGTAAAATAGACGCTCATCTAATTATGGGGTGTATTTTTCTTTACCACCTCCCATCGGTGGGAATTTTAATTTTATTTATTTAATATATTATATATATGATATTTTTAAGTTAATTATTTTTATGTAATTATTTAGTATTGCATACCTTCTTGAAGTCATTTTTTTGGGAATACAATAACATCGTTTGTGGAATTGTGGAATACCACATACTCATAGCAATTTGATTAATTAAATCAATACATGAAACATTTTATGGTTAGTTTTAATTAAAAAAGGTTAAAAAAAATTAAACATATATTTTTCTAATGAAATAATTAATTTTTATAAACATAATATATCATTTTATACATCACCCTTTTTACACCCCGAAAATTTTTTACATCGGTCAAGGACATGGGGACTACCTTATCCCTAGAAAGATGTAATTACTTCGACATCAAAATAATTCTATATATATGTATATATGAATAAATAAAATTTATTTATTGATATAAATATTTTCATATAATGATGTTCTTTTATCTATCATCTTTTTATAATGATAACTAAAAATTGTAATGTTACTCATGCATACGAATTACCCACTATCTCCATGATTGTAACATTAGTTCATTTTTCATGACCATAATTCATTAATAGTTTTAAAATTGTAAATTATTTTATAAAATGATAATTATTTCGTCATTATTATTTTTAATATGTTTATATAATTATCAATTGACCATATTTGACCTACCAAATTCATTTCTGACACATGAAAAATATATAGTCAAAACACTCGATGTAAACTTAATTCATTATGTAATTTTTTACAACATTGTAAAAAGTAAAAATAAAATTAATGATTAACATAAAAAATTATCTAATGTAATTAAATTATTAAAATATGTTCATTATTTGGGATTTCAATGTCACACCTAACAAGTGGGACTTAAGGTAATGGTTTTCGTATAAATTTACATTTCATTGAGACTTTTTTGTTACTGTACAATGATTCATATTATTATGGGGTATATTGTAAACATCATTCATTTAATATCAATATTCAATCACAATACATGGTATATTATCTTTTACGTTGATTTATCACACCTAAGGAGGTTAACATGTAAATTTTCAACTATAAAAAGTTACATTTGGAATCATATTTTCTTTTTTGATTGTTAAAATTCCCTTGATACAACATTTTTATTATTGTTATTTCTCATTGGATATTTCTCTAAATATACATATTTTAGTGTAATGAATATTATTATTTCTTAAAATATATAACATAATTACATATGTTATTCACATTTAAAATGATGTGATTAACTAGGGAATTATTGATAAATGTGTATCTTCTATTCAATATTTTTACATTTTGATAAGTCAGTTTGTTTCTTCGTTAAATTGACAATTCAATATATTATTATTTATTTTTAAATGAAATACATGAATTTGGGATTGTTTAATTCAAGTCCTATTTGTTGGGGACCAGTTAATGTAAGCCACATGATGCATTAATATTCTCATGAGATGAATTAGTTGGTCAAATCTGAATATGTTAAACAATTTCTTTTTAGGGTAAATGTATCATGTGCCTGGGAAACATTATGTTATATAAATAGAAATTTATTTAGTTTATAATTGATTTGATATTATTATTTATGATATTAATTCATTAAAATATATATATGGATGAATTTAATTCTATCTATATTTATTTAATGGGACATTTTTTAGTTTCTCATCTTACAGTATTGAAAACTCCTTATCTAGTTATTTTAATGGAATGCATTATTAGTTACATACTTATCCATGTTGATTTTATATTATATATATATTTCAGTTTTCTATTACTTTCCCTTTAGGGTAATTTCATCTCACCCTTATTTTTATTCCATTCTACAGTTTACGAAGATGAAATATTTGAATATATTTTCAATGATAATGTTAATTTCATTTTATTATTTATCTGGATTTGTTTTCTATCACCCAATTTAATATATGTATCATGTATATAATCTGATTTTCCAATACTATTATTCTATTTAGTCCCTTGGTATTTGATTCTTGTATCTTTGCCAATGTAATAAAGAAATTATCCGATTTCGAGTTGTGTTGTTCTAGGTCGATATATTTTTTATCAGAGTATGATTAACAATTACATTAGAATATGAATTTCTAAAACATATATTAATGATATACTACTAAGATAGAAATTTTGGATATGTATATAATTTTATATAATTTTGGTAACATAGAGATTACATGGTGCTTCCTAAATATACATCCCTTTATTGGTACTATTCATTGATGTGGTTCTTTCATAGATGTACCTATGGGCAACAACATCAAAAAAGTACATCAAGACTGACTCAACATAACATGTTACATGAAAACAGGCCTTACTACACACCTAGTTTGACACTCATGGGGGATAGAGTTCTGATAATTCAGATTTTCATTTAATATTTTTTTTAATGATTATGAATGTAATGATATCCCCAATGAAACCATATTTATAATTATGAAAATAAGTATGGAAAACATTTTCAATTTATGATTGTTGTTTCAATTATTTTTTATTTTAAATTATGTTACATAATATTATGATCTAATGCAGTATATTCTATTATATACAAATGGAAAATCGAATGAATAATTATATCAGTACATAGGGAAAATGTAGAGATTTCCATTTGGAGGAAACCAATACAGAATGTATTGGAAGTGAAAATATTATTGTAATATTATGGATGCTTAATAATGTAATGGAACACAACTTTTCTGAAATTGAAAAACATATTTCACAATATAATTATTATATCTGGGATCACATTATGTGATAGAGGACTTGATCATTTATTGGGACTACTGAGCCAATGGTAGTTGATAAATGGAATATGTATTTGGAGAAGATATTTGTGTCATTAAGATATGGTGAAAAGGAAAATTTTATAAATCTATTGTATTTTTATAATGAATATGTGGGTCAATGGTGTCCATTGATCTAGAATAATATAGTGGATAATGCGATATAACTAAGGAAATGGAGAAATTTTAATTATAAATTCATTGATAAATATTTCCAATCCGAGTAATAAACTATGACGAAGAAAATTTTACTTTGTTTAATGAAGAGAGATGAATAATATGTTGTAGATTATGATGTTATCATTATAATGTATGTATGTTATTCTATATATTTAATATGCAACATGGAATATAGGATTGATAATTTCATTAATGGTGTTAGGCCATGTCTTTGAAGGGTTCCAGTGCCTCAAATATTTCTTTATATGATGAAATATATTTCTGTTCTATCATGATTGAGAAGTAAATCTCCAACTCATATGGATTCAAAGGGAATAAAGAGAAGAGTATAAAAGAAGATAAATATACAGATAATTGGAATAAGAGAAAGAATAAATATCATACATGTGGAAACTATGGAAAAAATCACCATGGTAAATGATTGAAAGGATTGGAATTTTGTTATAATTGTAGAGAAAATAGTAACTAGGAAAATGAATGAAAAGGGAAAACAGAAAGCGATTTTATTTTGTGTTAGAACTACAAGGATTTTAGGCACTATACTAACAAATTCTCTATGATTCACAAGAATATACCTCATAAGAAGCTATGGGGTCAAAGTCAACCATATGCTATTATCACAATTGAATTGGAATAATTAATATACTGATGTATTATGATCATATAAAATTTTTATAGAGATTTTGTATTTATGATGTTATCATCATATGATTTATAAAATATATACAGATTGTACCAAGGTATATTATTGATAATGATTTGATATCATATGATGTTTGGTACAAAAAAATATTTTTCATGTTTGATGTAATTTTTTTTGGAAAAACATTGATGGAAACATAACCTTTAAAATGATCATAATTTTATGGTGATGATGTTTTGACAAAAACATCATTGGTTTGGATAACATAAATTAAATAAGTGATGACTACCTTGGATTTGAGTAACTATTTATTGACATATTGGTTTAACCTATAATTTATCATGTTTAAATCATTTTTTGACTTAATGAACTTGACCATTAATCTATGTTCTATTTAATGAATAAGAAGCATGAAATGTAATTCAAGTTATTAATCTATTCATATTTTTTGTATGTGATGATTCAATGAAATATCATTTTATTTGATAATTTAATTTGGTAACTTCTTTAACCTTCCTTCTAATGTGTTGGATCATAATATTTGGGAAAAGCTATATATTTATAAAATGGATTAAGTTGATCATGGGATAAGGTTTGAGAGGTTAATGTATTATATCACCGTATAATGCATCATATTCTATGAATTGAAGTAAAAATAGTTCAAATATAACAAATTGATAAAATTGTGTTTGTGAAATAGAAATGAATGTTTACTAATATTCTTATAGAGTGAATTATTTCCTCAACTATAGGAATAATGGAAATGAAACAAACATTCCCCTATTATCTTCAATTTAGATGAAATCAATGTGTGTTCTTATAACAGTGGATTAAGGGTTTTGGTCATCGACTGTCTTCTGAACATGTTTTCTATCAATAGGAATAAAACATTTATTGTATAATTTTTCATGAATATTAATGTTTCCATTGTACACCAATTTCCACATACTATGGTACCTAGTTCTGTGACTATTTTATATCCCTTTCTCATTTATTAATAATGTAAAGACCCTTAATTTCTGTGGAAATTTTTTTTAAATACATGGGAATTTTAGGAGTACACAGTTTCTAACTGAGCATGATTCCGAGGCTCGGTCTCCTTGGAAATGATTTCTAAAGTTTTTTTGGGTACGTTTAGTAAACAGACGTGTGGTATTTTTTAACTTTTGAACTGGTAATCGGAACTGAAATCTGAGGGTGCGATTTAACTCAAAGCATCAGTGATTTCTTAGTGATACCTTCACCGTAGTTGTGTTTCAATAAGAGTGGAATATTGTTTTTGTGGTTTTCAATTAAGTTAAATAAAAATAATGGGCTAGCCTTATTTTTATTTTAGGCAGTTAAAACCTCCAAGTGGAGGTTTGAGATGGGGCCCACCTGCACATAACCTCCCTTAGGAGGGGGTTATTATCTGGGGCCCACCCATGCTCTTAAACTCCTATAACCCCCTTTAACACCTTAGAACCCCCAATTAAGTGGGGGAGACTCCTCCCATTTCCCCTCCATTTAATGAGCCAACTCCACCCATTTAATTAAGTGATGTAACTTAATTAATTTGAATTCTTTTGAACTTCTTCCAACAATAAAATAACAGGCAAGTGTATTATTTTTCTTTGGTTTGAATAATAATTGGATGGAGCATTTAGTTCTGCTTTAGTGTACATTTGGGCGAACTTAATCATCTCATCGAAGAACACCTGTCACCACCAAAGAACTATCACCATATTCTTCCATCTTCAACTGGGGCAAGAAAGGGATGCGACGCCAACAATGAATGCCCATGATATCTCCAGATAACTTCATCTCCATCAATGGAGAAGACGTCACCTAAAAATAATGTCTCCAATGACGACATCACCTCCTTCTGCCGTCAACGAGCGACAATCGAGGTAGGGTTTATTTTACGATTGAATATTACCCTTTGTACCTCGTCGTTTGTTGTGTGCTTTGAGAACCGAATGATATCACCATAACGAGGAGGGTTAAGACCGCACGAATATGTCTTGACCCTCCAATTTTCGTTGGTTCTTGTTTGATGATGACATTGGAGGTACACATGGCAACCGACAACGAGTCGGCCACGAAAAAAGCTGGTTGTGCAAGGCCACCGGGTCGCCACAAAGGCGCGACACCGCCATGAAACGCTGAGAACCGAACCACAGACAGGCAGGCCGCGGTGGTGCTGGAGGGGAGTGGTGTCATCGCACCATGCCAGGAGGAAGGGTCATGGCCCGGTGAGCGAGGCGTCGTTGCATCGAAAATAGGAGGAAGAGGTCGCGACGGTTGGGGCGCAGTGTCGTCGTGCCGTGTGGGGGAGATGAGTCACGACCAAGGCGGGCCACGATAGAGAAGCTGGGTGTGGCATCATTGTGCCGCTCCAGAGAAGGACCTCGGCCATAGGCCGCGGTAGACAGGGGAGGGCGGCATGCTGAGCTGGCCGATGGTGTGCGCTATAGGCAAGACCCTTTGGGTCCTGCGGTTACCAGGCCGGCATGCCATGCGCCGGTCGTTTCGGAAGATAGGGCGTGTAACCCCCCATGTGCGGCCAGCCGGCAATGCGGGCTGTCCGCCACCTACCCTAGCCAACCACTATCCACATGGCCCAGCCGACCGGGACTCCCTCAGCCCTATCCGCCTTCGGCCGGGCTGGGACACCATCGGCTAGGTCATCCTCAGCTGGGCTGCCCATGGGACCGACCACCCATGGGTCGGGCTTCTTGTCGGGTCAGGCCACCCCTTCAGGTCAGGTCGTCCCCTTGGCTAATGACATTTCCTTAGACCGGGTCTGATCCGTGGACCGGGTCGGACCTGTTTGGCCGTTTAACACCTTTTCACCCCTATGTCATACTACGTGTGTCTGAGAGACGAACCAACTGCGTTGATGGATGTCTTAGAGCAAGACGGTTATTTTGGCATACCCCAATAGAGGATTGGACAGAGTTGGGTTACGGCCAGGATGGTTTGAACCTAAAAACAACCGAGCCCCTTGGAACAGAAATGCCAATAACTCACAGATCGTGCATCCGATTGAAACACTGTCTATAGAGTTGGGTTCCTTATAATGAAAATGAACAACGAGATACATCAACTCGAGACTTACAGGTAGTTGATGTATCTGTACTTTACTTGAGGAGCAGACCCTCTCTGAATCGAGGGTGGTGTGTGAGAGAAACCTAAGGCTAATTGAGAATGAGAAGATAGGATCCTACGTGGACCTACTACTATACAGGGTTCCTCTGTGGGTTTGACGGGGATGATACCTTGCGAGGATCCTCCGTGGGTTCCACAACGATGATATTGTACCAGGATCCTCTGTGGGTTCGACAGCAACAATACTGGACTGGGATCCTCCATGGGTTTGACAGTGATGACTTCTATACCAGGAACCTCCATGGCTTCGACAACACTGATACTACCCCAGAATCGTTGTGGAATAGGTTTTGCTTTGGCTTGAGTGTTGGAGAATGACTATGATTGGTAACTTAGGTATATGTATGGGCATATACATATGTAGGGTTGTTTGATACATTGTGATTGTATCTTTCTATTTTGGATTATCCTTAGTGGATTCTAGGAGACCTTCATGGGTCTCGGGTTCCCCTACTGAGTATTGTTATACTCACCCTTGCACGGGCTTCGCCCGTACCTTGTTGTGTTCAATGCAGATGATGGTCAGTAGTGATTGAGGCTGAGGGAGACATACTAGAGGCTGCTCAGAGCTGGACAAGATGAGATGTACCTCTGGGATGACCTATTCGAGATCTGTACCTACCCTCTAGGTAGGATTTGACAATGGACGATCGAGGAGATGTTTTCCCTTTTTACTTATACTTTTACTTATAGTTCAGTTGGGTTTGTATACTGGCCCATTTACTTTCAACACACCTTTCTTTTCTATATTAGTACTTGTTGGTTCTACTTCTTGTGTTCTGACTGTGTGTATTACAAGTTTAAAGGCAGTGACTTCCCTTTTTATCAGGGATTCTCTTTTGGTTCTAGTCGCTAGCTCCAGGCCTATGGATGGTGGGCATGGGGTAGTCACAACACGTGCCCCGAGGATGGGTCGTGACAAATAACATGTGTTATTAACAATATTTTTTATATGGGGTTTTCAAATATATATTATTTTCAAGAATGAATCCCTTGATTTACAAGATCAATTTAGAATTACGAGGATGCAATTTATTTATGGTCTGGATAATTTAACACCCCATGTCATTACAATATTAAACTTTTAGAATATATTTAATATTTCATTTTATTGCCTTATAAAAAACACCATGTTAATATTATATTACACAAAAAAATAATGTGTAGCATGCTCAATATGGAACACTGAGGATATATTATGTTACATAGAAGACTGAATATCTCTGATGTCCTACATAACAATAAATACAATGTTTTACCAAATAATAATATATTATTAATTATATTATTATTTAATATAATAAGACACAATGTCACACCCTGAGCTTTTTATGATACAAATCTTTTTTAATTATTTTTATGTCTTGTTTTGTATGTTAAATAAATAAAACCATGTACAAACTGAAACACCATCTTAGCTTGAAACACCATCTTATCTTTCCGTGTATGAGACATTATGTTTGGCTTTGGTTAAACACCATTTTAGTTCTTTTGATATATTTCCTTTCAGGCAAGACCGTTTTTAAAAAAACATATAAATATTCTTTTATTACCTTATAACATAGCCATTACAATGGAATGTATGAAAAATATTAATTTAATTATGAAAATATGTTTTACAGAGTAATGTTTAATTAATTTTTTGCTCGGTTATTAATTATAAATGAAAAGATTAAAATATTTACACAAAAGAAAATGATTAGTGAAAAACATTTTAATTGAAAATAAATGATTATATAAAATAAAAAATTCCCTGTTTATATATTTTATTAATTATATATTTATGAAATATATTAAATATATTGTTTAAAATTCCATTTACATGTTTCTTATATATGATATACGAACACATTTATTTTTTTTATAAAATAATTATATTTCAAAAAATACAGTATGGTCACCTTTTGATGGAACAACCATTTTTAATAATGTTTTTAACACATTTATATTTTATAATTGAAAAAATAAAATTATTATGTTGATTTGGCATATAAAAAATGTATATTGAATGTGTTTTTTATATTTTTTTGATAAGATTCATGTCTCTCAGGAATAGTAAAAATGCAATAAAATTTAATTGAAAACAAACTTTTTTCATCAAACCAATATATACAGTTATTTTATATTATTTATTTTTTAAAAATATATAAATATATATTATAATAATTATATAATATAATTTATTTCACTGGATTTTATTTTACATTGAATTTTGATGTAGAAACATTTCAAACTTTTGCAATGTTTTAACTTTAATAACCTGTTATCCCATTCAGACAACAAGATAAATTATAAATTAATTAAAGAAACTCCCCTGATTTATATTTTGAAAAAATGGACTATATATTTGGAATATTTAGTTACAAATAATGTAAATATATTTATTTAATTTTAGGGCATCTTGAATAGTAACATAAAGAATTTTTATTAAAAAAAAGGTAAATTGAGTAATTAATGGTAAATATGATATTATAAAATTACTATAACCCTTGTCCTAATATAATTTTATGAGTTTGTGTCATCCTAAGTTATACATGGGTTGAAATTGAATCCTTTCGAATCCAATTAAATTAGATTAGGGAATCTACTATATTTTATTTTATGAAAATTTAAATATGACTTACTAATAATTTCATTACCATAACTTAATTAATATATGGTTTTACATATGATAAATATCACTGTAAAGAATAATTTTGTATTTAAAATAATTTTTTAAAATATTAATTTATTTTTGAATTTTAGGAATGAATAATTTACATTAATGTCTTATAGAATGATGATGTGGAAAATATTTAATTGATGAAAAATTAATAAATTACTTTTTTCTAAAATGATAATAACCATTAAAATACAAAAAAACATGGAAAAATATATTTGGTCATTTATTTGTCAACCATAATCATCAAAGGATCTAATTTTTTACTATTTTGATCCATATTGAAAATATTATGAAACTTATAATATTTTATTTAAAGTGATG
Source organism: Viscum album (assembly GCA_963277665.1). Lineage (NCBI taxonomy): Eukaryota > Viridiplantae > Streptophyta > Magnoliopsida > Santalales > Viscaceae > Viscum > Viscum album. Next base: position 1,823,330,302 of record OY728151.1, on the reverse strand, counting down.
TTAAAGTCATCACATTCATGTTTTAATATTTATAATATTTTTAACGTAGGATTTTCCAAAATATATATTAACATATAAGTATTATTATTAAATTTAGTGGATTTATCTTCATTATAGTATTTTAGTTTTATTTTTTATTAAAAAATAAGTTGATTTAGTAACTACACAAAATTGATGTAATATTTATTTATTTATTTGAAATATCAAATTAAGGTTATTAAAAAATTAAAATAAATATAATTAGAGATAATTAATATATATAATAAATTTTATAGCTTATATAACTGCATACAAATTTAATAAAATAATTTATTTGATGATAAAATCTTATCTTGATATTTTTTAAAATAAATAAATTAATGAGTGTCGAAATGGGCACTATTGATTGTTTATCATAATTTTGTATTACTAAATAATTTAAAAAACATAAAAAAATTAAAAAAAATTTAATAATTATTATATGTTGCAAAAATGTCTTAAAAAATTCATTTTTACTATAATTTACAACAAATAATTAAATATTTCACTCTTTTATTATTGAAATATTTGGTACCTTAATTGAATATTAAATAGAATAACTAAGTTCTAATATAATGGATAAGGTTTAAATTGATAGAAAACATGTATAAATTATATTATATGATGATATTACAAAAATATCTCTTATCATATTCTAAAATAAGTCATTTTAGAGGATTTTTATGGTTATTTAATTTATTATAAATTAATTTTTTTTGGAGATTACAAAACATCCCCTCACCTCAATTGTAAAAGGGCACATCATCTCCCACAAATTCACTTCATGATGAGCGACCTTGATTGGCCATACCCTACCCATTTACCTTATCAAAATCCTTAGTTAAATTATATTGTTTCCAGTCTTCCCAATAGACCAACTCAAGTTCATTTAATAGGGGATCTAGATGGATCTGGTTGAAGTATAGGTAATATACACTACCAATTTATTCAATCATATTTCATTTTATACAACGTCTTCATGAGTTTTTTAATCCTAACAAAATAAAAAGTTTCAATTGTATTCTTAGATGTTATTATTGTTACATAACAACTATATTCCACCTTCTATCATTCTATGAATAATTAAATCACTATTTCTTCATACGTACATCTTATTGTCTCCATGTCATGGTGTAATCATTTTTCTCTGCCACATTACATGGATGGTTATAATTAAAAAAGAAATAACTGTATAAGATTATTATAGTAGGTTTATTATTTTTTGAAAATAATATACCATCAAGTTCCATAACAATCCATAATTAAGGGAATTATATTTTTGCTCATTCATACGTACAACCTACCGTTTCCAGGATGCGATGCAATTCATTCTATATGTTCCCATTTAAATAATGAAGTATATAATTGTATAGAATGAATAAATTGGATATTTATTATATTAATATAATTCTACAATTGATATAACTATATCATATGGAGAAAAATTATATCTTATTTGATAAAACATGCATTAGAAAATGAAGCAGTCAATACCTGAATAATGAGTAATAATAAAATGTAATTAACAAACTGGTGATAATAATTTCTTTTAAGATATCATAAAAATGCATATGATTCTTGAATAATTTAATAAAAATTATTAAATCATCATGTTTTATATATATACAAAATTAATTAGAACTATGGTAATGGACAATTTAGTAATCTCATTACAATCCGAGATTGTTTATATGTAAGTATTTATTGGGGTATATTTATCATCCATGTCTATGTTACATAAAATATATTTCCAAAATATTATTTCTATTCCTAAAAAATATTTTAATATAAAATATTAACCTCTTTTGAGTTTTTATTAAATGTTATGAAAGGAATCATTTGTCGTTGTCAATATTAGGATCTTTTGGACTTATTTGACAGAAGTTAGAGAAGAATGTTTTTTTAAATTATGCAACATTAAAGTATTTTTAAACTTTCATAAACCGTATTTCTATGAGGTTTAAATTATAATATTTCATCTTTATTTTAAAGGTAATTATTTTCATTTAAAATTTTGTAGTATATTGGAAACAAAAAACGTTTTTGATGAAGAAAGAATATTTTATCCAATAATTAATATTACATTTTCTATCAGAATTAATTTACATATATTAGGGAATTTTTTAATAGGGTAATGTTTCAAGTTTTATATACCTATTATCACTTTGGTTTGATTATGTTAATTATTGAATTCTATTTATGAAGTCCATTTTTTATATAGATTATTTTATGTTGGACTGATGTTTAAGAAACCCATTTTATTCCTTGGGTTATTATATGATGAACGATTTATGTTCTTGTGGAATAAATATGTATGGTTTTCATTATTTTAATGGTTGGACCTATGTCTCTCTCCAATGAAATGGGAATTATTTATAACATATTGGATAGATAAAACTGTAAAGTTAAATGATATCGGTTCAGAAATATAGTAATGGAACTGGAAATCATCTAGGTTTAGTAATACAGGGCAAGAATGGTCAGTAAAACCAGTTCAGTAATATTAGGAGAGGATGAGCGGTGATCATTGTTTAGTAATGGATTTTTTCACTATGATGTTCTTCGAAATGAGCCATTGATAATATAGAAATTATTATCTATGCTTATTTGTTTTCAACAATTCTATGTTTTAGTCCAATGATATTTTCTCATGGCACATGTTCCTTTATGATTTATGCCTTATGTACTTACAATATTTAATTAATAAATCAATATTTGGATGTATGTTATATGTGTTATGACTTTGAAAAGTTTCAATCATGTTTTTATAATCTTATGTTCTTTTTATGTTTGATTCTTTTTCATTTTAATTCCCTTACAGATCATTTTATCACACACCTTTTAATGTTTTGTTTTCCTCAGGTTATAAAAAATGGTTTAAGTTAGGGTTACTAAAGAGAAATTTCATTATGGGATATGTTTAATATCATTCAACATTATAGAAGAATGCGTTCCATGTTTCCAGAGGCATTAAACTAAAATGGTCTTTTGACATGTGTTTGCATAAGGTTTTATGTATTACCCAAATTTGTTTAATTTTCCATGTATGTCATTCTTGGGACGTTTTATTTGGTATCATATTGAAATTTTTGTTATCCTTTGGAAATTACGATGATAAATCTTTAGTTAGATTACTAGAGGTATTTCAGAGTTATGAAATGGGATATCCCTAAATATAAGTCAAAATATAGGATATAATCATGGAATTTTGGTAATGGTCATGGATAACCAAGGATTAAACATATAATGTTAGAGATTGAAATAACATCACCTTGATTATGTTGATTTCCAAGTTTGATTTTCCCCCATGGTATTGTTTTTGGGATTATGACAATGGCTAGAACCTAAGGGAACCATGTTAATGATGATGGAAATGGGAAATGAAAAAATTTTCCACCTGAATAACCAAATGATATGGTACATGGAATGAAAAATATTATCATTATACATACAAAATATATGAATCATTCTATACATACCAAGTAGTTGATTAGGGAATAACATTAAATTGAGACCATGTGAGGAAATATCCACCATATTTTAATGGTACATCGGATCCACTTATTTCTGAACAATGAATTAGTATCATTTAAATGATATTATACACCTTCACTATTCAGATCATGAAATTCCATTATGGTTATTTATCATTTAGAAAGAAAATAGAACTAATGGTGGACTCTAATAAAAGATACAAATTAGCATGATGAAATTGAATCCCTGAAATGGGATGGGTTAAAGACCTTATTTTTTAATAAGTGTAACTACCCAACACTAGAAACCTATATCTGGTGAATTGTTTTAATACAGTGGAATGATTACCAGGAATATTGTATCGAAAGGCCGATCAGTTTTACAATCTTGGAAAATTGATTACATTCATGAACATTACATTAAATGTTTTAACATAAAACACATCATAAATAATCCTTTGTGAGTGCCATTATTCCTCTAGCTAAAACCTGCATATCAATCATAATACACTTCTTGGAATCTTTGGAAAATAAAAATATGAAATGGGTGAGATGAGTTGATCAGTAAGGGTAAATAATTTAGAGGAATCTATAAACGTTTAAGGAAATATGTGTAATAAAAAATCATTTTAAACATAAAAACAAAAATAATATTGAGAATATAAATTAAAAATTTCGATATAAACAGGAACATAGATAATCTACTAGTCAAATAATCACATGTAATAATTAATTTCATAATGATGGAATGCCTATTTCCCAACATCATTTCCATATAGTCAAGGCCTCGTGCAAAGACTACAAATATATTTTTTTCTAGGCCTTGTTCCAAGACACTAGTTTCTCCCATGAGACCCACAGATGCATCATGGGGCTATAGTAGGCCCCAGCCGTCACTTACAATGTCCAATTCATTCCTCATAAGAAAATTTTGAAACAAAATATAATAATTCATATTAAAAATAGAATACTAAATGTCAATACTTCAATAATAAACAATAAAGTGTATAAAAATATCACATCCACAATCATACATATCATAACTCTTTCGATAAAATATTCAATATTGTATTATATTAAATCTTCCTTAATCAGGAATAATATCCAGTAAACAAATGTTGACATTGTTGAAAATGATTAGTAAAACATTTTGTGATAAATATCCCTTTTTGGAAATAATTTAAAAGGCACAGATTTATAAAAGAATTAATTAAAAATAGATTATTGAATAAAGTTTCCCATACAATTTTGAATCTTTTGATAGGAATTAACATTTTAAAATAATCATGGCAATATAAATAATTCCTTAAATTGATTTTGAATACATGGAAATTAATGAGAATAATTTAGAAAAATTAATATATATTACATTTTAAATGATGTTTTATAAAAATATTACAGTATAATAATCATTTAAATAGTATTTTATGTAACATGGAAATGGATAATAAATATTTCCCAAAAAATACTTACACATAAACAATCTAGGATAATAAGGAGATTGTGGAATTAACCCTTACCTTGCAATTTTCTTCTGCTCGAGGGTACATTTAACCTATTGTATAATGACCAAAGTATGTTATTAAATTATACCAGAAATATATTCATATTTATTATATCATACATGATTCATTTATGACATTATATTATCCATTTAATAAGGATTTCCATGTTAAATTAACATTTAAAGTAATAATCGCTTTCATTATCATACGAGTTATAACTTGTAATTCTTGATCGTATCATTGAGTTCATGGTTTTAATAATTCTGGAATATAAAACATGATTTATATATTATATATATTTATATTATAAAAATGTATAATATATAGATATATGAAATCAAAAACACCGTTTATGGAGATGGTAGGGAGTACGTACGCATAAACGTTTTTTTTTCATTTTCATAACGTGTTGAATTGAATTAATTGAATAAGATGTATGTAAGTACATACAAACACACATATATAAATATATATCCAATATAATTATTATATCATATATTATAGACTTATTAATAATATATATTTTTATAGTCATTGTTGAATGGTGAATATTGAAATGAACATCATCGCATCGTGGAGACGTTATGTCGTACGTACACACGAGTGACGATATCATTTACTTAATGATTAAAAGATGTGGAATTTAATGTATATTAATTATATAGATAAACTATCACATTATCTTCATTATATATATACATATTACTCATCAATATATCTATCCAAGTAACATAGTGTTGAATAACAAATTACCCCACGATATGGAGACGGTAAGAAGTACGTATGCACGCATGGTGACATTATCATTAATAAGATGGATATTATAATGAGTAGGGTTGTACCATATTTATAATAACAACACACTATGTAGAAGGTAATGGTTTTATTATTTTGGTATGTAAATTAAAAAGAAAGAGAAATAGGAAGAAGAAAATAACTTTTAAAGAGGTGATAAAATAATTTCCTCTTCTCTAGGTGTTTCCTTTTGATGTGAACAAAATGTATCTTTAAGATGGATTTATGATCAATGGAAGACCTCTAAGGTGAAGTTAGGGTAGTTGGGAGGAGATTTGGATAGGTTTTAGCCATTGAAAATGGCACTGGAGGTGTGATTTAGAGAGAAGGGGAAGTACCCTTTTACAAGAGAGGTGAGGGTCACTTTAGGAATTGTTGGAAATATTATTTTATTATAAAATCATTTTCAGTTCCTAATGGATAAAAATTGATTTATTTTTAGTCTGAGGTGGGGATGGGTATATTATTATTGACCAATTGGTATTAGATATGTTTATGTTACCATATTAACCTTATTATTTAGATTTATCTATTAGTAAATTAGTTTAACTTTTACCATGTCCTCACTTTTTATTACAATACATGGTTGTTAAATTTTTACATTAAAAGGACAAGAGAACATAAAGTGGTTAATTAATGACATAGATATCATTATATAAGTCCTTTTCTAGAACCATATATTTTTAGGATTATTATAACATTTAACAATATAGTAATTTTTAAAAACTCATTTATATCAATTTTGACACAATTTGGTATTTGTTTTTTATAGTCATAACAAGTTGATTAGTTCAAGAAAAATACATTCAATCAACCTTAAAACGTTATATTAACCTAGAAAATTCATGGATGTCCTAAAAAGTCTCAATTTTCATTTATATCGATATTTATAATATCAATTATTTCAAACTTTCATTAATAATGTAATTACTGCATCACCTTTATGTCATAAATAAATTTAGTTATTTATTTTATTAAAATTATAAATAAAATACGATGATATTGGAAATATTTTTATCTTTTGTAATGAATATTTATTGTATAATTTTATTTTTATGTATAAGCCTATATTAAAAGAGTTTTAGTGATTAAACATTGAATTTAACACTTTTACGTTAACTTTAAATAAAATAACAAAAAATGTAATAATCTAATCAAAGAATACCAAAAGGATCATATTTTATTCCAATGGTATATTTTGGACGAAATACACTGATACAATAGAATTTGGACAATTGTAACGGAAATTATAATATCATTTTAACCTTTAATTACCCTATTTACTTTTTAACATGATAAATAAATGTAAAATGTTACTATTCATAAAAAAATTATTTTCATCTTATTGAACCACATTTTACTTACTGATGTCAACTAAATCTCTCAGATTTTTGAAATTAAATTCATAGAAGCGTTAAAATTACGTTTTATGTAAATTTTAAAATGTGCCTAGAAGGTTGGTAAAAGACGTTAAAAAGTTCAATAAAATATTATACATGTGATTTTATTATAAAATGACTCCAGTGAATTAAATTGAACTTATATTCGTATTATATATCTATTTTCCCATAAAATAATTTTAAATAAAATAAATAATTATTTAAATAAAACGTCAGTTTTAAACAATAACGTTGTGTTTTTCACTATTCAACAAAAATTGAAAGTTTTCAGAAAAATACTGAAAATTCACCCAGAGCTAATTTTGATATTTGGAATTCAAAAATTAATTTTAATTTTTCCATATTAAAAACATAGAAGTTGAATTAATTAATTTAAAATTTATTCCCATTGTCAAAACCCAAAATTGGGTTTTTTAAAAAAGTAAAAACTATCAAAAGATTGACATGTGTTTATTTCAAAATTAAATGTGAAATTATTTATAATGACAAAAAATGTATTAAATGATAAAAATATAATCTAACTATAGTTAAAATCCATTCAAATTCATTATTTAAAACTATACATTAGTTTTTTTTAAAAAGTTGTTTTCTATTAAAAATTTTCTTTTTCACTATTTATCAAAATATGAAAATTTTCAAAAAAGTTCCAAAAAATTTTCTGAAATTAATTATAATATCTTAAATATACTGAATAATTTAATTTCATTAAATTGAACATATAAAAGGGTCAAATATTGGTTTTAAATGGGTTCACCATTGAGAGTTGGTAAAAATGCATATTTTGAAAAATACTTCTTTAATCTAAAAAAATGAATTTGTTCTTATATTATGTATAAGAAACAAATAATATGGATTCTAAAATTACATAGAGTATATAAAATTCGAAATTCAGTTAATACTATTCATGACCTCTTTTTGAAAGTGTAGTTTAGTAAATCGGGGTGCGCTCGAACTCCGTGTTTGATGTAGAACAAGTTATTGAATTACATTAATGAGATAAGGTGCTGTAAAATATTGGGGTTTTAAATTCTCCCCTCCTACAATAAATCTTGTTCTTGCAATTTGAAATCGTTCTTTCAAAATAAAAGGTTAAAATTCGAAAAATACCTTTGTGGAAAACCCACATTGCAAATTGGGTTAATAAAATTTACTCTTAATATGAGGAAGAAAGAAATGAGAATGTCACCCCTAAATTATCGTCGTTATTAGGATAAAATTGGTTGAAATTAAAGACAAATAATTATAGGTAAAATTTAAATATTTATAGGGTGTTATTGAGGTCATCAAACACAAACAACTGTAATATTGGGGGCCTCAAATCCATCAATCTATGATGATTTAAAATATCATCAGTTGAACAAAATATAAGGTATTAGTATAAAACATATTAGTTTTTAAGATCTCTTCCCTAAAGTATAATAATTAATTCATTCATACAATCATAGGAAAAATATACTAGAAAAGTAGAGTTTCATCCTTCAACTAATTCCTATGACAAACTCATCCTTTAATCCAAAAGACAAAAGAATTCAAAAATATTCTATTTATCTTAATCATAGTGTTCCAAAAATAATGAATTTATAATTTATTTGTTAGAATATTTAAAAAAACTAAATTATACAAACCAGTAAATTTCATAGGCCAGTGGTAGGTGATGCCCCTTTGTCATCCTTCGATTGCGATTTCAAGTCTTGCGACCTTTCCGGACGTGACGAGTTATCCCCAGACCTTCTGGTTTCCCTTTTTATAACAATCCAAAAAATAATCTCATGAAATGTTTTAACCTTCACAGTAGTATCCAATGTCAAACTTAATCCATTCCAACCATTAGAATTATCCAAAATAATTTGGTCCAAACTCATAGTTCAGAATTTTTAAGGAAGGTAAACACAATAAAGATCTTTTTTCCACTTAATAACATTTGAATACCTTCATCATTTATTCTTTTAAAACATGTTACCACCCTAAATTACTATAAACTATATTGATTAAATTCAAGCTCCCTTATTCCTTATATAATACTAGATATACTCCGTATATCCAAAAATGTTGTAAACTCCATCAATAATAGAATAAACAAACTATTAAATAGTTACAATGAATTCAATAATATCGAATATAATTTATCCAAATCAATCATATATTATTCGAAAATCACAAAAAAAGTATCAAAACCATATAAAGGATTATATTTCCTTTAACCTTATATTTTCCAAAACGTTTAACTTGCTATTGAGTCACTTTTCTTAGAACTATATAATCTCAAATCCTCAATGAAATAGCATGGCAGTAAACTCCTTATTTATTTCCATAATTCATATAACCAGTACATCGTTTATACAACATTCAAATGAAAAAATTATTTAATAATAAAAAAATAACACCAGTCATTCCTCTTCTTCTGTGGTAGTATCATAACTGGATTATTATCCAATAGCATAATTTGGGGCATACTCTAATGATTTGGACATTGATTTGCACTGTGTCCCAACTCCTTGTAGATGAAGCATAATACATTTGAATCATGTTTCATACCCTTTAAACCACGTACTTGGGGTCCTTTTTCTCCACACTTATAACAAACTCCCATTTCCTTCATGCATTTACCATGTTTATTCTTTCCATAGTTATTACATATAAGAAAATCCTTCTTTCCCCTCTTCCCATTATCCATATTTCTCTCTACCATTCGTTTCCTCTAATAATTCCCTTCAAATCTATAAAACTCAAAAATTTCATTACATGTCTTATTAAAACATGATACCATTTATTCATATGATGAGACTACGTGGGGGATTATTTCCCTTATAAATTTTGGATTAATACTATGAAATCTATGATCCATCTTAATCTTTGTATCATGTGTATTATTGGAGTTCTCATTCCATCTACTGGGTACCATTTTTAAACAATGGCATACACTAAGTTACTTTATAAATCGCAATGAATAATTCAAAACATATAAAAAAACAGACATAAATTGAAAATATTATTCACATAATAAATAAAAAAATTGCGTTGAGGATGTATTTAATCATAAGTCATTCATAATTTCTTTAAAAAAATGTAAAATATCATAAGCAAATTCCCCAGGAGTGTCGTAACTAAGGGTGAATCAAGGCCCATTGTTGTGTAACAGGATGCTCAGGGTCAAACCCAAAACTCCTTGTTAGAGTTTTCACTCATAGGTACAACTATGCCAGAGCCGCCTCTACATGATCATATCTAGACAGGGATGTATTGCATTGAAAATAGAAAAAATATCTACCTTACCAAAATTCTAGGAAGTTCTTCTATACTAATCTTCAAATTCAATCTTAGGGTAATGTGATCTAATCATAGTTTTTATAAATATATTTCCAATGCTTTTTCTAAATTAATTAGATACCAACTGTAATTCTACTACCCCCGAATCCTTTGACAATGCACTATATAAAGACATTGGAATATATTACATAGAATCATGTCCATAAAGACTGATCAGTTTAGCAGTGTTAGAAAATAGTTTATATATATGAATTTTACTTTACAATTTCTATCATAAAACACAAAAAAATAATCTTTGATAATTCAATTATTCCCTTGTCTTAACCTTATATATCAATCCCAATACACTTCTTGGAATCCAAGGAAAATAAAACATAATAAAGGGGTGTTCTCAGATGCTCAGTAAAGGTAAATAATTTATCGGAATCTATAAACAAATAAATAAAGATATGTAATAAAAAATCCTCTTAAACATAAACATGTACATAATATTTAGATAAATAAATAAAAAATTACCATATAAATAGGAACATACATATTCTACTAGTGGAATAATCACATATAATAATTAATTTCAAAACGATAGAATGCTTAATACGAGATATCAATACCACATAGTCAAGTCCACATGCTAAGACTACAAATAAATTTTCTTATTAAGGACTTGCTCCAAGACACTAGCTTGTCTCCGGAGACCTACAGATGCATCGAGGGACTATAGCCGGACCCACCCGTCACTTACTAAATCCACTATATTCGACATATGAAAATGTTAAAACATAACCTAAAAAGTCGTATTCAAAATAGCATATGAAATGTCAATACATCAACCATAAACCATGAAGGGTATAAAAATAGAACATCCAATGTCAAACATATAATAACACATTTGATACAATATAGAATATTGTATTATAATAAATCAACCTTAGTCATGAATAATATCCAATAATTAATGTTTAAATAGTTGATAATGATTAGTAAAACATTTTTAGAGAAATATCCAATTTTGTGAAATCATTTAAAAGTCACATGTTTATAAAAGAATTCATTTAAAAATAATTTTTGAATCAAATTTTCCCATACCACTTTGAATCATTTTAAGGGAATTAACATTTTAAAACAATCATGTCTATATAAATAAATCCTTAAACCATTTTGAATACATGGACATTAATGAGAATCATTTAGAAGAATAAATATTTATTACATTTAAAATGATTTTTTAGTTAAATATTACTTTAAAAGAATCATTTTAAAATTTCTTTTTTTGAACAAGGACATGGATAATAAATATGTCCATGAAAATATATACACATAAAAAATATTTGAAAATAATAAGAATGAGTAAATAACCCTAACCTCGCACTTTCTATTAGTAGAGGGTACGTTTAACCTCATGTATAATGAACATAGTATGTTATTAAATTATACCTGAACATTTTTCATATTTATGATTTCATACATGATTCATTTATGACTTTATACTACCCATTTGATAATGATTTCCCTGTTAAATTAATATTTTGGTGATAATCGCTTTCTTTATCGTACATGTTTTAACGTGTTATTGTTGATCATATCATTTAGATATTGATTTTAATACATACAGAATATAAAAAATGATTTACATATCATATATATTTATAATATAAAAATGTATAATATATAGAAATGTGAAATGTAAAACACTGTTTATGGAGACGGTAGGCCGTATGAACGCCTAAACACTATTTCCATTTTAATATCGTATTGAACGTAAGTAAGTAAATAAGATAAATGTAAGTACATACATATATATATATACAAATATCTTCAGTATAATTATTATATCATATATTACATACTTATTAATAATATATATTTTTATAATCATTTTTGAAAGGTGAACGTGGAAATGAATCTCATCGCGTTGTGGGGATGGTAAGCCATACGTACACACGAGTGACTGTATAATTTCCTTATCGATTAATGGTTTTTTAACTGGATGGTATATTAATTGTAATGAATAATTATCATGTTTTTTTCATTATTTATATACATATTACTCATCAATATATCTATCTAAATATCATTATGTTGAATAACTAATAACCCCATGGCATGGAGACAGTATGTTGTACGTACGCACGCATGGTGACATTATCATTCATAGGATAAATAGAATAATGAGTTTTGTTTTACCATATATATAATAATATGACAGTATATAGAGGGTACTGGAGTTATTGTTTTTGTATGGAAATAACAATGAAAGGGAAAGTGGAAGAAGAAAATAACTTTGAACGATATGATAAAATAATTACTTATTCTTCGGGTGTTTCCTTTTGGTATGAAAAAAAGGGCTCCATAGGTTGGATTTCATCTCAAGGGAAGGACTATAGGTTTAATTAATGGATTTTGGGAGAATATGTGGGCTGGGTTTGGACAAAAAAGGCTTTGAAGGTGTGATTTTGAGACAAGGGAATGTGCCATTTTAAAAGAGCGGTGAGAGTCACTTTAGGAAACATTTAATATATTTTTTTATTATAAAATAATTTTCGGTTTTTAATGGCACCAAATTGATTTATTTATAAAATAAGGTGGGTATAAATCTAAATCCATTCATCTACTAGTTTTTAGACAATTATAGGTATCCATATTAACCTTATCTTTTATATTTAACTCTTCGTAAAATTGTTTAACTTTTACCATGTCCTCTTGTATTATTATAATAAATTGTTTATAAACATACTATAAAAATTCAAGAGAACCTAAAGGTGTTAATTAATGACATATATATCATTATAAAAGTATGTTTTCTGAACCATATATTTTTCGGATTATTATATCATTTAATTTTATAGTACTTGTTTTAAATACTCATTTATGAAAATTTTGACACTATTTGATATTTGTTTTTTTATAGTCATAACAAGTTTATTACTTAAAAAATATAAATTAAATCAACCTTAAAATGTCATATTCAGATATGAAATTTGTGTATGTCATCAAACGTCTCAATTTAATTTTATATTTATATTTATAATATCATTTATTTTAATCAATCATTAATAAGGTAATTACTGCATCACCATTGTGTCGTAAATAAAATTAATTATTTAATGAATAAAAATTAAAAAAGAAATACAATGATGTGGGAAATATTTTTATATTTTTAATTAATATTTATAAATGAATTTATCTTATGTATAACCATACATTAAAAATAACTTAGTTATTAAACATTAAATTTAACACTTTTAACATTTTTTGTAAAATAATACTTATAAATGTAATAATCTAATCCATGGGTTAAAAAATGGTAATATTATATTCCTATGTATTATTTTGGTCTACATAAAACTATCCAATAGAATTTGGACATGTTTTAGGATAATTATAATCTCATTTTTACCTTTAATTGCACTATTTACTTTAAACATGGTAAATAAAAGTCAAAAGTTACTATTTTTCAAAAATTATTTTCATCTTATTGAACCACATTTTATGTTTTTATATCAACCATGTCACTTGGATTTTTGAAATTAAATTCAAATATTTGCTAAAATTACATTTTATGTAAATTTGCAAATGTGCCTAGAGGGTGGGTAAAAGACGGTCAAAAGTTCAATAAAATTTTATAAATCTAATTTTATTATAATATGACCCAAATGAATTAAATTGAACTTATATAGTTATTATATATCTATTTTTACTTTAAATAAATTTAAATAAAATAAATAATTATTTAAATTAAAATTCGGTTTTAAACAATAATGCATTGTTTTTCATTATTCATCAAAATTTGAATATTTTCATAAAAATAAAATAAGTACACACAAAGATAATTTTTATATTCATAATTAAATAATTAATACTATTATACCAAATTTAAAACATAATAGTTTTATTAATTAATTTAAAATTAGTTCCCGTTGTAAAAACCAAAAATCGGGTTTTTTAAAGTAAAAAAATTCAAAAGATTGACATGTGTGTATGTCAAATTTAAAAATGAAATAAAATATCATGACTTAAATTGTATTAAATGATAAAAATTTAATTTAATTATAATTCAAAACCATTCGAATGAAAAATTTAACACTATGAATAATTTCGATAAAAAATTTTGTTTCTATTAAAATTTAGTATTTTACCCTATTCATCAAAATATGAAAGTTATTTGAAAAGTACCAAAAACTTATCCAAACTAATATTTTATGTCCCAGATATATAGAATAATTTAATGTAATTAAATTTAATATATAAAAGTGTCAGATATCAATTTAAAAAGGGTTCTCTATTAAAAGGTGGTAAAATTTCCTTTTTTTAGAAATACTTCTTTTATCTAAAAAAATGAATTTTTTCTTATATTATATCTAAGAAATACATGATAAGGATTATAAAATTATATGTATTATATAAAATTCAAAATTCAGTTAATTATATTCATAATCACTTATTGAATGGCTAGTTTAGTAAGTCTTGGTGCGCTCAAACTCAGTGTTGGGTGTAGTGCAGGTTATTGAATAACATTGAATAGATAACATACTATGAAAAAATGGGGTGTTAAAATATGTACATTCCTTGAATCATTCCTATGTATATGTAAATATAGTTCTGGAGATTAAGAAAAAGGATTAATAATCTATTGTTACATTTGAGAAAAATTTTATAAAACTTCTAAAGTACACTTATAACATTATACACCAACATGAATGTATGGTTGGTCGATTCATTAGTGGCTTAAAACCTAGTCATAGAAGGGTGTTAGAGAAAATATAATTTAGAATCTATAAAAATTGTGCGTTGTGATGTCATGTTATAAATGGATGGTGAGGTTACATTTCTATCTCATGGTTTTGACAAGAAATGAACTATTGAGTTCCATGGAAAATTGAAAAACCATATTGAAAAGAAGATGAGTTTTTACTTATTCTCAAAATTTGGATAGAAACATCTTAGAGATTTTATTAAGGTGGATATTAAATGTTTTGTGAGTGTAAAAAAAGTTCATTGGATATTTTAGTTCTGATGTAATGGAAAAAATATAGCTAATGATTGGAATAGATAAAAGTCTACACAGAATGAACCTACCACACTTCAATGATACAAGTGCAATGAAATGGGGAATTATAGTAACCAAATACTTAATTCAAGGGTTATCAATGATAACTGGAATTGGAAACCTCTTAAGACCAATAATTATCAATAATCACATATGATCACTTTTGGGGATGTAGAGTAAGACAACAGTGTGGTGGAATGAATGAGTGTTTCTGTAATGGGATTCTAGAATAATGTTAAATAATTTATTTTATGGTATTCTGGAATAATGAAATATCTACGTATTTTTTTACTTTATTTTTTCCATATAAATTTAGGAGTATATGTTTAATGTTACTGAAAACCATTCAATGTGATTTCGATATTTTTTAGAAATATATTATGGGAAGGATAACCCTTAATATGTGTATAATGTTTGGATAATGAAATAAAGAGATTCTTAATGGTATTAATGACCTCAGAATTGATATGATATCATGGATTTAGTATATATGTGTTTTGGGATTTATGGTATGTAGAATGTGTTAATTATTTAAAGAACGCATGTTTTCACAAAAGTTTAATTGTAATTCATGTTATTTTGATGTTTTAAGAGAATATATGTTGAATTAATTCATATGTATGGAATGTGACCAATAAGAGATACATTATAATATATGGGGGACAAATTTTAACTGTATTTAGTTAACCTATTTATAAATTTTTATATTTTCAACATTGATGTGGATTGTAATGTTATAAATTTGTGTAATGTATAAGTTAAACTATATAATATGTTTGTTAGATTAAGATATTATCTCACAATATCATGAATTTAAAATATAAGATAACTTGTGATAGCATTTTTGGTTTCATAAATATATATTGAATGCCCTCTCATTCAGTTTAAGGATCTCAAGATCTTATAATGTTTAAGGAATGATAAATTGATATTCATTTCCTGTAATGAGAGATAAAGTTTAAATTGATAAAGCTATAACAAAAGTATTATATTATACATTATCAAGTAAGTATTACTTCTCATTATGCTACTATATGGAAAGGATCATGAAACTAAAAAAATTATCCTAGTACTCTATTTACCGATGAACTAGATTTTCCATTAGATAATCACTAATTTATGGATTTTCACTATTAAATTTCTCCTAATTATGTTCTATATCACTATCTGTTAGAACTTGATAGTTCTATTTCACATATGTATCATTGTTTTCACTTTTCATCAATGTTTTTTCTATATAAAATCCTAGTGATGAGTTAATTTGGGTAACTATAATTCTTAAAAAAATATCTTTTGAAAGGAAGATTAAGTCTTTGTTTTTACGATGTGGGATTCTATGATATAAACATCATGAATTAATCCTTTTGTAACCTAGAAGAATTTCATGGTGAAATTTATTTTTAAGTGTGGAAGAATGTAGTACCCTACGATTTTTATAAGGTAGATATAATTTTTTATTTCAAATCATTATCTTAATGAATACAAAACAAATATTATATTGTTCTACCTATAACACCACCATAGGTTGAATTATACATAACACTATTATTTTCTTGTGTTATATAGAAGTTTGATTATTTATAGATTACATTTTAAGAAAGACTGAGTTTAAACGAACAACTAAATTTTATTATGTTACCTTGTATCCTAGAATTTAAAATAGTATGTATAAAAATTACTAACTGAATTATGAAAAATATATTTTTGAGATGTATATATAATTAAATCATTATTATGAAATTAATTATAAATTAAAATGAAAACCTTGTTAAATAAAGGGAAATGTTATTTGAAAAACTATTTAAATGAAAGTAAGTGTGTTTATAAAATACATAATACACTATTTATCGATTTTATTAATTAAATATATATGAAATATATTCAATATAATGTTTAAAATTCATCTTATATGTATTCGAGATAAGATATAAGGAAAAAATTCAATTTTTCCAATAAAAGAAGTATTTTAAAAAAATGTAGTTAGGCCACCTTTTGATGGCGCACCCATTTTATGTCATTTTAAAAAAAATATATATTAAATTGGAAAAATAATATTCTATAGATGTGGGATTTAAAAATTTACTCATGATTAATTTTTGATAGTTTTCACATAAGTTTCGTGTTATTATTGAAAAATGAATATTTACAAATTTTATTTGAATAAAAAATTTCATCAATAAATTTATATTTTAAAGTTATATTATTTATTTTTTCTAAAATATTAATATTCTATTTTTTTAAATTATTATAATTAAGTTCCGTGAAATAAATTTTCTATATAATTTTGATGTAAAAACATTTAAATAAATTCGAAAACATTCATCTCTTAAAAATCATTTTCTCCTTCTGATAAATGGATTAATTTTAAATTAATTATTGAAACATATGTGTTTTTTATTTTTTAAAATGTATTAAATATTATGAATCAATTGGTCCAAATTATATAAATATATTTATCTTATTTCTAGGAATTAGGAATATAAACTTTAGTGATTTTTATTAATATAGTAAAAGGGTAAATAAGAAAATTATGGGTAAAATTAATACTATAAAATTACCCTAAAAATTGAACTAATATCATTAGATGAGATTGTTTCACCCAAAGTCATCCTACAGTCAAAAAGGTTCCCTTTTGATGCCACTTGTATGAGATTAGGACATTAAAAATATTTTTTTTCAAAAGTTAAATATGTAAAACTCAAATTTTAATAACTATTTCATTTTTAATATAAGGTTATAAAGAAGCTAAATACAACTATAAAAATTAATCTGAAAGATTTTTTTTCATTATCATGGTAATTTATATCTCATTTTTGAGAAATAAATTATGACTTTAATGTATTATATATTGATGATATATGAATTATTTATTTGAAGAAAAATATAAAAATAAATACTAATAAAATGATAATTACCATTAAATGAAAAAAAACAAGAGAAATTAATATATTTTTACTATATATTGACTGTAATCATACATTATTCATGTTATTTACTATTTGGATCCATATAAAAATGATTGTTACACTTATTATATTTTATTTAATGGAATGTTAAATTTTTCACATTCATGTTTTAATATATATATGTCATTTCTAATGTAGTGTTTTCAGAATTTATATTTGACAATAAGTATTCTAATGAAATATATATGATTTTTCATCACCATAGTGTGTTATTTTTAATTTTCATTCAAAAATAAGTATATTTAACAAATAAAAAAATTTATGGAATAATTATTTTATTAATATAAATATAAAATTAATGTTTTGAAAAAAAATATAATAAAAATATTTTTTTATAATTAATATATTTATTGAATTTTAAAGAAGAATATTACTCTATAAAGATATTAAAAATAGTTTTTTTCTTGGATATCAACATATCTTGTTATTTTTAAAAACAAATAATTTGAAAAATGCCAAAATTGACATTATAAATTTATTATCAAATTAATTTATTATCAAATTATTTATAGATCATAAAATATTTATAAAAAATATTTTATTATTTTAATATGTTTTAAAATGTTATAAAATATTTATTTTTTGTATAATTTGCATCAAATTAGTAAATATTTCACTTTTTTTACATTGAAATATTTGTTATCATAGGTAAAAATTAAATAGAAAAACAACGAATTAATTAAAATGATAAGGATTAAATTAATAGGATAATATTTTTAAGTCTTATTTTTGTATATGTTTAAAATCTTGTATTAATTAATCTTCAAAACTATAAAATTTTGGCAGTTTGAGGAAGTATATTATTTTATAATAAAGTAATATTTTTGGAGATTTGAAAAGTACCCTCACCTCAAATTTAAAAGTAAACATCCTACCCCAGTTATTCAGATAAGACCGTGCATTCAATATTGTCCATCCCATACCCATTATCTTTATAAACTTCTTTATTTAAATTTTGAGTGTCTACTCTTCTCAACATGCCAAATCAATTGCCTATAAGAGGAGATATAGAGTGAGCTCATCATAGATGATTTAATCTCACGTACCGATTAGTTTGAAATTATTTTCTATTTTACATCCCCTTTATGAGTTGTTTCTATTGAAAATTCATAACTCTCGTATAAATTATATTATGATATGTTTTTATGGTTATGGAACAACCATATTTCACCTTCAATCCATAAAATTAAAAATGAAATCACCATGCATGCATACATATATCTTACCATCTCCACCCCATGATCTAACCTATTTTTCAACACCACTATAGTAGTATGGGTATAATAATGTAAATAATAAATAATTACATTTATTATAGCAATATTTTTATTTAGTAACAATTTATATACCATTCACTTCCATATTATTTCATAATTAGGGGAATGATATCATTTCTCGTGAATATGTACATTCTACCATCTCCAGGATGCAATATGATTTATTCTACATGATCCCCATTAAATATTGAAGTATATAAATTTATTGAATGGATAAATATGATATATATTATATTAATATTATTCTGACAGTGATATTACTATAACCTATGAAGAAAAATTGTTACTTATTCAACCCAACATGCATATGAAAATGATGCATTTTATACCCAAATGATGGTTAATAATGAATTATTATTAAAAACACTTGAAAATTTAATAGTATATGATAACATAAAAAAATAAAATTATTGTGTAATTGTATAAATAATTTTTTTAAATCATTATACATGATGTTCATATTAGTAGAACAGATATCATATCTAAGGTATGAGATAATTGTGCAGTCTCATAATTATTCGATATTGTTTATACATAAGTAATTATTGGGATATATTTATCATCTGTGTCAATTTTATTTAAAAATGTTTTAAAATATTATTTATATTCTTCTAGAAAAATTTATGTTCAAATTTTACCCAATATTTAATTTTTACGAAACAGTATGAAATGAATTCTTTATCATTTTCAAAATTAGGTAGTATTTGAATTATTAGAGAAAAGTAAAATAAAATAGTTTTCTAAATTATAGTATATGAACATATTGTTATTATTTCATAACACCTTATTTCCATCATGATTCATTATCATGATTTCGTGGAAATTTTCAATAAATTATTTTCTTATAAATCTTGTAGCATTTTGAAAAAATATTTTTTTTTGAAGATGAAAATATATTTTCCTCATGAATTAATATCAAATGTTCAATCAAAATTATTTTCCAACTTTGTTGAAATTCATTAAAAGGCTTATGATTCAATTATAATATCTCTATTAATCTAATTATTTTATTATTTGGATGATGGAATTATTTTTATAAAATGCATTGGTTTTACATGGATTATGTTATTATGGTGTGATGTTTATGAAAACAATTTTAATCCTTGGATAATGTGATAATGACTGATTTATGATCATATAGAAGACATATGTATGGATTTCATTATGTGAAATGTGGGTCCTATATGTCCTTAAAATCTATTGGGAAATTATTAATCTGTAATGAGATAGTTAGTACCATAATGAGAAATGATCTTGATTCGGTAATATAAGGATGGAATGAAAAATGATCTTGGTTTATTAATACATGGATGAAATGGTATGTAAACTGAGTTATGTAATATAGGGCTGGAATGTGGTGTTAACATGGTTCAGGAATTGAATTTTTTTACTTTGATGTTCTTGGAAATGATCCTTGGAAAATATGGAAATGATTTTCTATTATTATGTGTTTATTAGAATTCCATGTTTTATGGAAATACTATTTTATCACGGCCATTTTTACATTAGGATTTATTTATTATGAGCTATGCTGATTTAATTTCTGACATCATATTTTGATATATGTTTTACATGGAATGATTATAAAATTTAATGTTCATGTTTTTACATTCTAGGTCACATTTTTAATTGAAAATTTTTATTCATATTCCTTTAATAAGCATCTGATCTCACCGCATTATATATTTTCTTTTCCCCAGGATACAAAGAATGGTTTTAGGTAGGGGTACAAAAGGGGAATATCATTATTTGATATGTTTATTATCTGTCTCCAAATTAGAATAATATTTTTCAATTTTTCAAATTCACTTAACTAATACTATCATTGGGAATTTGATTGTGTAGTATATTATGTATTTTAAATATTGGATGTAAAGTCCATATACATCATGCTTAAGCCATTAGAGAAAAAAAAATATTAAATTTATGGTTATTAATATAATTAAATAACTTATGAATATATATGGTTCAATTCATTGGTTACAAATTAATTATAATTCAATATAAGAATCAATTTTATATAAGGTATAAGTTTTTATTGATAACAATTTTTCTTTTCACAGTCATTTTATCATTAATGTTAAGTTAATTAAAATTAGTGAGTGATTCTAATGGAATATATATAATATATATTAAAAATATTATTTATTTACACTAATAAAATATATTTTATAAGAATAAAAAAATGACAAACCCAATATTATTCATAAATCCCAATATTCTTATAATGGAAAAATTACCAAAATTTAATACCAAAATTAATTTAAATATGAATTTTGATACTTTAATTACTTTTATATGAAAAAATAAAAATGTATTTTTAAAATAAGAACATCAGAATTAGTTTATGGTGATTTTTTTTATTTTCCATTGAAGTTTCCTTTTTTTGATGAATAATGAAATATACTATATTTTAGTTAAAAATCGCCACTCCTTATAATTTATTTATTGTTATGAAATATATTTTTTTCTGTTTCAAATCATAATGAGATAAATGGAACATAAATTTTTCTAATTTATTTCATTTTAATTTTTTTAACTTTCAAATTGGTTATAAAATCAATTCCATATTTTGAACATTTGTACTTTAAAAAACATCATTGTCATTCCATTTGTAGGATTAATATTAATTTATGTTCTAAATGTTTTATGAATGGAATTTTAAATAAATTATTAAATATTTTGAATAATTATAATTTACTTTTTATAATAATGTCTACATTGTTTTTGGAAAAAAATATTAGTGAACATAATTAAAATTAATTACAGGGATTAACATAAAAATAAACATAATATGAGTCTAAACCATAATCTCAATGCCCAAATTACCATGATACTTTTCTAAAATAACTATTATAATAATAGTTTTACCTAAGTATCCATTGGATAAAATTTTGTTCTTTATTTAATCCAAATAAAATGGAAAAAATGTGGGTGGAATTCTCATTTACAAATTTTATAAGAATTCCACTCCTCCTCCACTATAAAAATAAACTCACCCATCTCAGTTATTCAAACCCCTCATGAATTCTATATCACTAAATTTTTGGCCATATAATCTACCAAAATATATCCCCTCAACCTAGATTCATCACATTGGGAATAATCCAACTCACGGAAGCCCTGTATTACAATCCAAATGGACTTACCTAAAGAAGAGGTAACATACTTTCACATGTTCTTTTGTTTTCTTATCATCCAAAACCCCATAAAATATTTTTATTTCATGATTAAATAATAAAATAATTATCAAAAATATTATTATATGTTTTTATTCTTTTTTTCCCTAGAGTTTCAAAAAAATGACATTTAATTGGTAACAAAAAAAATTGTTTTTATGTTACGTGAACTACATTAATAAAAATCCATCTCGTTAAATTTTTCCTTTACCACCACTCATGGATGGGAATTAATAGGGAAGAATTATTTATATATGATATATATAACATTTATATTTTAATTATTCATATGTAATTATTTATTAAAACATAACATACCGAACTCCGTTTGTTAAGAATATGATAACATCATTTGTAGAAGTATGAATTAACAGCTCCACAATGAGATTGATTCATTCACAATATATAAGGAACCTATAAAATATGATTTTCATTAATCAAATGTAACATAAAAGATATGAATATAATTAACATGAAATAATTACCTTTATAAAAACATAATTTATAATTTTCATTATTACCCCTTTAATACACTAAAAAGTGATAATGTTGGTGGTGGAAATATGGACTATCATCACCCCAGCAAGATGTGATTCATTTTAGATCCATTGAATTATATATATAAGTATATATATTATTTAATAAAATATTATTTTTTATACACTAATCATTCTAAAATATATATATTTAGTTGTCTCTTTTCCATAACGATCACTGAGAAAAAGGAATGTTATTGTACGGCTGTGTCTTCTCCATGATTGTAACATTGGTTCTTTTTTTTGTAATTTTAGTTTATGATTTTTTATAAAATAAAATTCATGTAAAAGTATGATAATTATTTAGTTATTATTATTGTGTATATTTTTATATAATGAAACATTGATCATAGTTGACCTGCCATATTCATTTTTGACAAATGACCCAAATATAGACAAAGCACATGAAGATTACATAATTTTTCAATAAGCTGTGTAAAAAATCGTAAAAATTAAATTAATATAAAATATAAAAATGTAAAAGGTTATGAAGAAAGTATTTAATTTATATAAATATATTAATTAGGATTATAATAATACATGTTACAAGTGGAACTCATGTTATGGGTTTTCATATCAATTTATATTTCATTGAGACTTATTAACTAATATACAATAATTTAATTTATTTTTGTGTGTATAATTGAAAATTGTCATTAAATATCATGATTAACTAATAATTCATGGGATTTTATGTCTTATTTTTAACTATCACACCCAAGGGGTTTAACTAGGTAATTTACTATAGTTAAAAGTTAAATTTGATATCTTATTTTCATTTATGATTATTTACATTATACTGAGACAATTAATTTATTATAATCATTTTTCATAGTACATTTACATATATATATACAAATAATTTGATTATATATATTATCATTTCTTAAAATTTGTACCATATTCACATATAGTGTTCAGTTTGATAGTTATTTGATTAAATGAGCAATTATTTATTAATGAATATATTATATTTATTACTGATATATTTTGGTAAGGCCCATTTGTTTTGAATTAATTTGATTATTCAATATATTAAGAGTACTATGGACATGAAATAAATAGTTTGGGGATATATTATGCATTACCAATGGGTTAGGGACTGGTTAATTCAATCCACTCAATTAATTGGTAGTCTCATGAGATGAATTAGTTGGCCAAATCAAAATAGATTAAACTATCTTTTTTTAATGGTAGTGGAATCATGTTCCAAGGAAACATGATTTTCAATTATAAAAAATTTTATTTTTGTGAATTAATTTATTATTATTGTATAAGATATTATTCTATCTACATTCTTATGGATACATTTTATTCTATATTTATTGGTTAAATGTCATGTATTCTAGTTACTCATGTTATCAAAATGACTATGTCTTATGTAGTTATTTGAAAGGAAGGTGTAATAAATAACATACCATTAAAAGTTTATTTATTCTTATTAATTAATTATTTAATCTTCATTACATTACATCAATAAGTATTTGAGATCACCCTTATTTTTTCCCTTCCCCATATTATGAAGAAAAAATATTTGTATAGGCATTCATGAACGTTGCTCATTTAATTTTGTTTTGTATCTTGGTTTCTTCTCTATTACCAAATTAAATATAAGTATCATGTATATAATATAGTTTTCCAAAAATATTAAATTTTTTTATCACTTTTTATTTGATTCTTGTATATATTCCAATATAATAATGTAAAGTCTCTAGGATTTCATGGATAGGGTTGTTAAACATTACATCCCTAGTTCTATATAACCCTCACTATAATTTTATATATTAATCTTACACATAATAAAATATTATTTAGAATATAATTCAACATGTTTAGAATGGTCAAAATGATACTTATGAGTTTTCAACACCACTTCATTCCCATTATTATTATTTTGAAGTGTAATTTTGTTATACTATCTGTTTCTAGCATTGACAGTTACAACCATAGATTGTTTCATAAAATAAAAGGTTTTTCTTCTCTTTCCAAAATTGATGTATCTTATTCATTTTATTGTAAGATAATACGTTGTGGAAAAAAATGGTACAAATAAATTCATTATTTCATTATTCCTTCTTTACAAAGGTAGTAATATCCACACTCTCATGTTTCAAAGATTTTTTAAATTGATTTTCATTCATTATATTTTTATCCATTAATTACTAATTACTTTGACACTCTAATGGAAATCACTACATATATCTCAAATAACTTCATATATTATTTAGGTGTGTAAAACGTTTTTATAACTCTTTTCTATTTTTCTCATATTTTCCTTTCTACACTGTGATATTTTCAGTTCATTTATCCAAAATGTTTAAACATTGTTTTATAATTTAAATATATTATTCAAAAAGATAATAGAAAATCATATATTAACTAAAAATTATGTTCTTAAGAATTCATTTTCATTTATTACCAAATATCCATATTTGAATGAATTTTATTCTTCAAAATTTAAATATTTAGTTGGGAGTTCGTTGAGATTCAACTCCATATGTACTTTATACCCACTAATTTATATTTTTTTGATAGATATCATTTTTTCATAAATTATTTTATTGGTTTTAAAATTTAAGAATTCACATCTAATGAAAACAGATTTACAAAAAAAATATGCCTTATAAATGGATAGTACCTTTATTGAGGTGTCTATATACCAACAGTTATGTGATAAATGATTTTTGTCTCATACTTGATGTTCTTTTGAATAATAATATTTATTATATTTAGGTGTTACAATACATTTTATTTTAAATTATTATGAATAAAAGGATTTAATAACTTCAATATTATTAAATATAAATTCATGATCCATGATATTTGTATTAAAAATGGTTAATTATTATTTATTATAATCAATTTTTCATATTCCTTCAAATATCATTTACTTGGTCGTATGCATTTTTATTTTTTCATTTAGAAGATGGAAAATCTATTTAATCTACTTTATAATGACCTACTATTGATAATTAATTTCTATAGTTAATTATTAAATTGAATGGATTATTTCATTAATATTATTTTTCTCATTGTCTCTAATGAATAGTTGCAATCAATTATTTCCCCAAACACAAGTACCATTAATCAATCCCTTAATTTATTTTAGTTAAGGATCCAACATATATAGAAATATTATTATAGTTTTTAATCATTTATTAAATATTATTTTCAATATATTATTTCTTATCACCCACATGAATTTTCTATTTTTATCATTTTAAAAACTAATCAATCATATGATACTATTTTTATGGATTAGATACACATGTTGTATTTATAATAATCAACTTATTTATCTTCAAAATAATTAGAATTGTGATCTTCCCCATTAATAACTGGTTAATTTTCGAAAATATATTAATAAAATATCAATTCCACAAATGTTTTCAATGATAAAGAGAAAATATATGCATTGAAACTACTTTTTATCTCCCTTATAGATACTTTTTAATCTTTATCCACATTTGTATTCCAACAATCAATTTACTATGATTATAGAATGTTGAAATTGAATTTTCAAGAATTTTTATAAATGGATATAGATTATCATGAAACTTATCTCCAGGAGATATATTATCTTATAAATTATCATAGATAGAATTACTCTATTATATTTATAAGTTAAAGGGTGATCAATCTCATTTTTTTGGTTAATTACATTCATATCATTCATTAATATCTTTTAATAATAGTCTTTATAGAGTATTTTTGAATTTCTTCCCTATTTTCCTTCATAAAAATTCATTGAAATAATTAAATGAATACATCATGAACAATTATAAAATACAATAATAAAAAATAGAATAACCTAAATAATCACAATTAGGTTTCATATGTATCCATAAAATAATTATTAGGATTATACAGGGATATATTGAAAATTGAGGGGGTGGGTGTGGAATTTATGTTACTAAACATCTATTTCAATATTACATTTATCCCATTATAGACACTTTACTTATTTTGCAAGAATATGAAATTTCTCATTCATTTATCTGGATGATAGTCATATATTAAATTATAAAGTCTTATATTTTAATAATAGGGTTTTTTAATGAGATTTGACTTCACAAGGGTGAAAATAATCCCTAATACAACTTTCTTATTACCACACATAAAAATTTTAGTTTTTATTATCAATTAAAACATTATAAATGACATGAACTTGAAATTTTTATCTATAAAGTCATCATAAAGAAATAATATGATGTATTTATATATCTTTATTAAAGAGAGTTAAATTTCACTTCAAGATAGTGAGATAAACATTGTTCATCCATGTCCCTAATTGGTATAATGGATTCATATTCAATATCTCTTGTAGCTATTAATTTTGATGTCTCCTCTTAAATAAATAATAGGGGTATCTTGTTTATTCAATAAATGTAATCAAAATAAACTCTAGTCTGGATAACTCATATTCTCTTTATCTAGAAGTTGATCTATTGTAGGTATAACAAAAAAATCATCTTTTCCCTTTTAATTCACAATATTCCTTAGACCAAAAGATGGATTACACTCATCCATAAATGGATGAAAATCTACCTTTAATTAATTATTTATCATCTTCATCATATACATTATCAAATATATTATCATTTTTGTACTTAATATTTTGTTCAAACCAAATTAAGGATCTCCCCAAATTTTTTATTTTTTATAAGCATATAATATATATTTTTTATGTCATGGGTCTAGGGGACTTATTGTAACATTTTCCATTTTATTTATATTAAATATATGTGAATATTATTAAAAATATTTTAATTACCATAATTCATGATATTTCATTTCACCATATATCTCATTCATTAAAGAATTAAAATTTTGAAGTGTCGTAAAATTGTTGTTTCTATTTAAGATATCATTCTACATCAACCTTATTAATAAGTCAAACTCATTCAATTCCGCGTGATATTTTGAAAAATCATGATTATTTAGTCTATTTAAATATTAATTCAAATATATATGAATTCTCAAAGAAAAATTTAGATTCACCATACTATCATTTTTTAGTAATTCCACATTATAAAATGGTCTTGAATGATATTTAGGAAATGTCGATATGGTGTGATGTCTATCTGGTGATGTTGTATTTTGTTACGTGGGTGGAACTCATGAATATCATTTAATAAATCTGTAATCATGAAAAATCACTAATTCATGGAACATTCCACAGCATAAAACAACTATTCATGAAGTCCACCATAATTGAATTTCTTGATTTAATTAATCCTATAGTTATTAAATTAAAAAATTAAATATTTTAAACTTGTAATAATTATTGGATGATCAACAATTATGCAATATAAAATATTATTCAAAAAACTATTCCAATTAAACATTCCATTTATATCATAAATTGCATTGAAATCGAACAATCCCTGATCAAAATGCTTGATGATCAACCACACATTGTTTTACCACATGTTGATTGAAAACATTGTGTTAGATCATGAGTTCAATATTGAATGCACGAAAATCTACCATGAATATTGATTTCTAGAAATACGGTGTATGTTTAAATACAAAAGTTATGAAATCATTTTATTAAGGCTATTTCTTGTGTACATATGTTTTTATGTAGATTAATAATTATGTGTTGAATGATTCCTATATTGGATTAACAGTTAAGTGGATACTACTTTATAATATATCACACTCGATGGCTTCGTTAATGAAATACACCTTGTTAAGGTTTCCCTCCCTAATTTACTCATATTCCCCCACATGTGAGATAATATGATCCACCTAGAAATATAACAAGCTTTGTTTAAAAATAATAAATATTATGCTCGATATCATATATGATACGTCACAACAAGCTTAAAAAACACTTAAATGTTATTATATAAATCTCATCATATCCACCTTGAAATTGAAATGGTTGTTATAAACAAGGTCAACTAAATTAAGAAAACATGTTTTACACATGTATATATAAAATTATTTTAATAATTAATTATAAATTATTTTAAATCACTTTTCAAAATACATGGATATGTTTTTTTTTTGAAAAATTATTTAAATGTGTACAAGTGTTTTTTATACAAAATAATTCAATTTTTGGGATTATATTGATGAAATATATATTTAATTTATTTAATATAATGTTTAAATTTCATCTTTTTTATTATTCTAGACAAGATAGAAAAAAATATAATTTTACAAATAAATGAAGAATTTTTTTATAAAAAATGCAGTTTTTATGCCTTTTGAAGGTGCATATGTTTTGAATATAGTTTTGTACATTTATATTATTTATAAATGACAATATAGTCAACATTTTATAATTAATTTTTTTTGTTTTTTTTTGTATTATAATGATATGTATCATATACCGATGAATGTTAAAAAAATACCACATTTTAATTGAAAACTACATTTTCATCAAATTTATTTACTATGATAAATTATATTTTTTTAATGTTTCTAAATAACAATTAGATAAATGTTTAATAATATATGTATAATTTGTTCATTTTATTATATTTGACATTAAATTTCGATATAAAAACAATTCAATCTTTAGAAGGTTTTTATTTTAAAAACTTGTTTTCTTGTTCCATCAAGGGGATTTATTTTTAATTAATTTATAAAAATTTTGGGTATTTATTTCTTAAATATGGAATACATATAAGTAATAATATGGTACAAATTTATTTACTAGGTTACTTTTAATTTTAGAAATAATATAACTAGTATCCTTTGTTATTTTTACTTTCATGGATAAGGGAAAATATGGTAATTAAATGAAATGATATTGCTATAAATATTAGTAAATTACCATAAGTCATTAAATAATTGTATATTATTACGTATTTTAGAAAAAAAATCATTATTTGGATGATTTTATGAGAACATGGATCCACACAAATGTCTTTATGAAATTTATACTATTTTAATCTAAGAAAAGTCAATTTTTTCATATTTTTTTACTTAACTAGTGAATTTTTTTTAATATGTTGTTATATAAGATATATTTTTGAATATACATAGTTTACATTAAAATAATATTTTTACCTTCTTCTTCGTAAATTTTTTTAATTTTCTGGGGAGAAAAAAATTACTTCATGGCTTATCAAATGATGACATTGCAATTAATTAATTAAATGAATTATCAAATAAATGATATTAATAATTTCATAATAAAAATAACATGAAATAACTAATGATGACCAAAAATTTATTTTTGATTATATATAAATTTTATTTATATATTAAAATATTTTTCCCTAATACATCGTTTTGTAAATATATTGTTCAAAAAATATAGTAATGAATAGTGTCAAAATTGACATTAAAGATATTATAAAATAAATAATATTTATAATATTTAATATTTCAAAATTTTGAATTTCTGGTTCTTTTGGAAGTTTATAGTAACTATATTTACACTTACAAAGTTAAACCACATGTTATCATGGTAAGAGTTAAAGAGGATAAATAATGGTTAAAGATAAATGATAATGATTAAGAATATTAAAAACATATCCAAATTTTTGTATAAGAAGTTATTTATACCCATACTAATAATATATTCTAAATTATTTATATTTTATATTGTTCTAATAGAAAAATTATCTGTATTAATTTAATATTTTGAAGATTCCTATTAGTGAACCTCTCCTCCCTAAAAAAGGCCATATTCATTTGTATTACTCACAGATGAAATCCTATTTGGTTAGGAAATTATATTACAAAATAAATTTATTTAATACATTTCCACATTCTACAACACATAGATTTTTCATAACTCACACCTATTAGGATTTAAGGATTTAACCAAAGAATATTGTCTGACAAAAAGGTATTGTTTTAATCAAGTATTTCTATTTTATTTCTTATTCAAATTCCATAAAATATTTTTAAAACAATGTGATAAAATAATTAATGTATCTTGCATATAATTATATGTTATTATGTTAATATCAACCCCTAAATCCATCTCCACTTCTGTTACATGGGTAAAAACAACATTTTTGTGTAAAACGAACTTCCCCCTCACAAACCAATATAATTCATTCCCCATCACCATCTCTTGAGGCCGGTTATAATGATTAAATAAAAGTTTTTATATGATATTCATGAAATATTTATAATTAAAAAATGATAACATATCATTTCTTTTATCACCATTCCATGAATAGAAAAATGATAATTTCGTTCATGTGTACCTGTGAATTAACAAATCCACAAATTGATTTGAATCGTTTTCCCCTCCATATCACATGGAAAAAAATAATTATTTATTAAAGAAATTTTAAGATATATAGGACATTATTTTAATTATGTATGTTCAAAATGATATTAACCACATACCCATAATGATAATTGAAAAATATAAACTTTACCCATGTGTTTTTATGACTTACAATCTCCATGATTGTAACCTTGTTCATTTTCTATATCATTATTTAATGGATGGATTTAAAAGTATAATTTATTTATATAAGTGAAAATTATGATATTACTATTATTATGTATATGATTTAATGATGATCACTTTTTAATAAAGATTTCATACTAAATTCATTTGATCTAATATATGGAATATCATCAAAACATCTATTGTAATCTTAAATAATTTAGAAATATGTATAACATGGTAATAATTGATATAAACAGAATTATAAATTTGAAAAAATTTGTCATGAAATTATTTAATTAATAATTGTTTATTATTCATGAAAATATTTATTTTTAGGACAATTTAGACTCATGGTGGTGGAATTCATCTCTATATACTTTTATTGAGACATATTTTAATGTTATACACCCTCGTTATTTTATGAGGTGTATATAGAGATTCCCATGACATATCATATAATCAATTTATTTATAATCATGTTATTTTATGTTTTATTAAATTTTATTATTTCATGGGGATTATTATTTGAATGGTTAATGTTGTATGGAATGCCTTTAATGTTTAAATATATAATTATAAAAAAAATCTCCATGTCAATATTCAAGATATTATTTTCCATATTTGTTTTTAAGGGTATATAATGATTTAAAATGAATTTTTATTTATATTTTATTATCATTACAATGCATTCAAAGTGAATAGTTTTTCATGTTTTAAACGGAATATATTTGACAAATGGAAAACATAATGTTCTATTTCTAATGTATATAGAAAAAATGAATTTTAAGATACTGTGACGTTTATTTAATTTATATAATCCTTTAAAATAAAAAATACTATTTTACCTGGAATAATATATACCAATAATATTCAGAATTTTTGAAATTGAAAATTGATTATGGAAATAAAAACTATTTTTTTATGAATATATTTTCATATGGGATTAAAAGAGGTTTTTTAAAGGGATTTATATGGACATATTTTTATTAATGATAATATACTTGAGAATTATTAGAAATGGGTGGTCCTGATAAATCTTATATGTGGGGTGGCCTAGAAAGAACTAGGTTAGCCTATAAAAAAACATGGGGTGACCCAGATAGCATTGAGGAAGCCTGTAATAACATAATATGGGGTGACCTAGATTGCACCAGGATAGCTTTATATATATTAATAAGTGGTGGCCCCGATAGCATAAGGTAAGCCCATAATAGGTTAATTGGATGTCAGCCATACGGTTATTCCAATTGAATTGTGTTTGAACGGGATTTAGGTGTCCTATTATCTAAGTCACCAATATGAGTTTTAATGTATTTATATGGTGTTTAATGTTTTTATTTGATAAAAATGTGAGTCATTTTAATGAGAAATTATTTAATTTTATATTATCCAAGAAATTTGGAGTTAATGGTAAAATTTTTATGGGTTTTTATGTTTTTATTGAACTAACTATTTCATTTATTTCAACATCCCATACTATGGTTTTGGGAATATATGAATATTTTAAAATTTATTTCATGGGATTAAGGTGGTATAAGGATAGTGATGGGATAAAGGGGATAAATTTAATGATTTTTCATAATGATAACTAATTTTTATTTTAAATTGTCTTATATTGACAAAAATATGGATACTGATTATAAGTGTCCACTTATATTGAATGGGTTTACATTGAAAGAGACTTTCATAATTCTATAAAATAATAAATGGAATGATCATGGAATGTGAATTCTGTTTCAAAAAAACTTTAATTTTTAATCATTATTGTCAGCTTCTTAAAATTTGGAATCATAGGATGGTTTTGACAACTTTAAGAGGTTAGTATGACTTCATGTGAGGTATTTTTATGAGTAAGGGTTACCATTATGGGTTTTTAACTATGTTGTTGGTCATAAGAAAAACATATTAAGAACACATTTTAAGGAATTATATTAGGAAATATTAAGGATGAAAATGATATTTTTTGGAAATTTATTTTGGAGGTAATTAGGTGTTATTTCTATTTGGGTTAAAAAATGATGGTTCTGAGATAAATTTGTGGTTAAAACATGATATGGTTTTTTAGATATTATTATATTATTCAAATGTAATAAGAAAAAAGTACTTTTATAAAATGGATAACCCAAATGATGAGTTGAAACCTATCGCATCATGCAAGGCTGTAGGAGTCAAACCCAAACCTGAAGGAAGACATAGGTGCATCTCCTACCACTGGCCAACATGAATTCCTTATTAGTATGATTTTTTTATTTAAATTATTTTATTAATAAAAAATAATCTGATTTTGGTAACATATTTAATATTAAATATATATATCTTTTGATTGGAAAATGATTTGGTTTTTTGGACATAAATTTTACTTCATAAAATTTTCACTATTTTGGGAATCCTATAAGATTTAGGTAAATATAATATTGTGGGATTTAATTTGAGGAGTAATGGTAGAATTATATTTTAGGAAGCCTATAAAATATATTTTTAGTTTTTGGTGATTTTTTTTGTTTATGTATAATACTAGAGTATCGTGATAATTATTAGAGAAATTAAATCAAATTATAAGACTTCAATATTATTTAATGTTATTGGAGATAATTTTTGATATTTAAATTGGTTGACTCTATGATCAAATAATTTGGAATTTTTTGTTTCAATTTTAGTTTAGATTAATTTTAAAAAATTTAATGAAAATTATTTATCAAATGGTTTATGATTAACTTTTGTTATTATTGTTGATTTTTGGATATTGAAATAGTTTTTTAATAAAAATGGGTTTTTTAGGAATTGTGTTATTTTATAATAATTTTTTTTAATTTATAATGTTGTGAGAAATAAAATTTTTATCTTTTTTAGATAATGTAATAATATAAAAGTTGATATGAGTGCTTCAGGTGTTAAAATATCATCTTGAATATGCATCATTTAGATAAAAATATGAGTTTGTGGTGGAAAATGATTATAAGATGAAATTATACAATTCATGTAAGTATGACTCCATATTTTCATACATAATAATGGAATTCCTCAAAACTTGGAAATGTATTTATAATGGAAAATGTTATACATTTTCATTGTATACAAAGAATCCAATTACCTTTTTACAAATAACTAATTTATGGTTATGTGATTATTAACTTTTTCATGACCATGATCTTTATCACAGTCTATAAAAACATGAAGTTAGTTTTCCCTTCCTTTTACATGTTTTCCTACATGGAATTGTATAATGTATTTATATAGTATACCATCATAATTCCATTCCATTATTTCAAAGTGGATGTTTTTCTATCCTTTTGTAGATGTGGGATTTCAATAATTGTATTTTTAAGAGACAATCCCTATTTATCAAGATCGAATTCAATATTTATGGATAAAATTTCAAAACATGGGGAAAATGTAACATATTATGTTTTAAAAAACAAAAATACTATGTTCAATAGCATTAATGATATGACACATGGAAATTAAACAAACAATTAAATATTATTATTTAAATTTTATCATTCGAAGCTAGTTTTTAGAATACTGGGTATGAACATAGTAAATTAAAATATAAATAAATGGTTTACACATGAATATATATTATTAATTTAATAGTTAATTATAAGTTTATATAAAACAAGTTTTAATATAAAACCATTTTTTTCTGAAACACTATTGGAATTTCAACAATTTGTTTTTTATAAAAATAAGAAAACTCATATTGGAATATATTAATGAAAGTTAAAATATATATATAATATAATATTTAAAAACAACTATTTTTACTACATCTATTAAATATAGTTTTTAAATTTCATCTTATGTTTTTTCTGGATGTGATATGCTATCAAATCCAATTTTACGCATAAAAGAATTATTTTTCAAAAATGATTTATTTTTCACGTTTTAATAGATTACTTATTTTAAATACAGTTATTTAAACTTTTATAAATTATATTTTAAAAAATTATATTCTTATTTTAATTAATAATATTAATATTAACTTTTGTTTAATTTCTGGTATTTTTTTAAATGCATTATTGCTTTATAAATAGTGCAAAATAATGCATTTTAATTAAAAGCTCCTTTTTCATAAAATTTATTTAAAGTATTCAATTATATATTTGAATTTTATTAATGTATAATTAGATAAATTATAAATATTTTAATACAATTTAGTTCTTTGGAATAAATTTCACATTGAATTTGGACATAAAAACAATTAAATCCTTGGATGTTTTCTATTTTAAAAACTAATTTTCTCATTCTGTCAAAGGGATTAAGTTTCATCTAATTTTTTAAAATTTAGTGTTATTATCATTGAAAAATTTATTCCCTTCTTGGAATCATATGGTTGAAATTTATTAAATAATCTCCTTTTATTTTTTGAAAAAATGGCATTAGTAACTTTGATAATTTTTAATAACACAATTGAGGGTAAATCAAGTGATTAATAGAAAAAATAATAGTATATATTTTCTAAAATAACCCAAAAACATTCTCTAATTTTATTTTATGTTTTATTTTCAACCTAATTTATCCTTATAATGATTTTATGATATCTTTGTGCCAGTTTTATGACATTATTCAACCTATATAAATTTATTTAACGAACTGTAAATTTTTCCAAACTTCTATTTTTGACGAGAAATTTTTTTTAATATGGGGACATGTAAGGGATATATCGATTATAAATATTATTTTGAAATATTGAAATATTATCTCCATCAGGGTTATTTATTTTTAATTTTTAAGAGAAAAAGTATTACCTGAAATGATTATGCGATGATGATGCAGTAACTGTTTAATTAAAGGAAATATCAAATAAATAATACTAAGATATTAAAATAAGGTCTGTTTGAGATAATTAATTTCATAAAATAATTTTATGGATAATTTAAAATTTAATTGTAGATTAAAATTAGTTTATTCAAAGATGTCATGTTGTTATGATATTTTTAAAAACAATCATATAATGAATAGTGTCAAAATTGAAATTAATGATTTTTTAAAATGATAATATTTTATTAAGTTATATAAATTAATTAAAAAAAATATACATCCAAATTATTTTAATATTGTTTAATATGTAATAAATTATCCATTTAATGTTATTTTACCATTTTATAGTGATTATATTGACCAATAAATAGTAAAAACACATGTTATCATGTTATTAGTTAGTTATAGCTAAATTATAAGGATTAAAATATTGGAAACTATTATCTAATTTTTTTGGATGAAGTTATTTAGACCCATAATCTTCATATTTTCAGAATAAAATTTAGTTCGGATCTATTTTTAATAGAAAATATCTTTATATTAATTAAATATTTTGATAAATTATAAGAATACCCCTCCAATATATTATAAAAGGGATCCTCAAAATCAATATTAATAAAAAAATAAATCCTCTTTGGTTCAAAAAATATATTCGAAATTAAAATTATAAAATCAAAACAAATATTATATATATCTTATAATATGCATAAATCTCACATTTAATGTGTTAAGGTGGTAAAAAAGGAGATTTTCTGATGAAAATGTATTGTTTTAATCATGCATTACTGGTTTAGTTCTTCTTCCAATTCTATAAAATATTATTCTACCCTGATTAGAAAATCAATCTAGTGTCAAAAATAAACTTTTATTTTAAAATGATAATCTTATCACCTAAATCTATCTCCATTTTCTATGAAATAAGAAAAGAATAATCGCCAGTGTGTATATCAAACTACAGCATCACGAACCGATATAATTCATTTTCCATCGTAATCTCTCAAGGATGGTTATAATGATGTAATTTATGTTTATATATTATAGTCATGAAAATTTTATAAATATGGAAAATATATATCTTTTATGTCTTTATGTATCCTTGAATTAAAAAATGGTACCATCGTTCGTGCGAATGTGTGAATTATCACCTCTGTGAAGTGTTGTGATTCGTTTTTCATCACCATATCAAATTGAAAACATATTTATGTATTTTTTATGAAATTATTAGATATATATGTTATTATTATCATTGTGTAATTTTAAAATTATATAATCCTTTTCATCATAATGACCATTTTAAATTAGGAACATTACTCATGTGTATATACAACTAACCATCTCCATGATTGTAACATAGTTAAATTTTCAAATATAAAATTAATGGATGGATTTAAAAAAAAGATTTATAAAAGTTATTTTTATTTATTTAATATTATTTTGGATATGATGGACTAATGATCACTTTAGACAATAGATGTCATACAAACTTCATTTTGGACACATGTAATTATTATCTGATGCGAACCTAAATAATTAAGTAATAGTTAAAACTTAAAAATAAGTGATATAAAATAATATTAATGATAAAATATATTTTCAATAAATCTATAATAAAACTAATATTATTATTCATGAATATAAATTTTTTATATGATGATTCAAACTCACTATAAGGGACTTTGTTTGAATCACCTTTCATTAAGGCATAGTATGATGTTATAAACCCATATTAATTTATGAGGTGTATATAAAACCCCATTTGACTTATAAAATAATTTTTTATTTACAATCATGTTATTTAATTTTTTTTAAAATTATATTTCTGAAATTATGCAGGTACGGTTGTTTTTGTGTTAGGTTCCCACTTCCCCTCAAAGTGGTTTTTCAATAATATAAAAAATGGATTGGTGGATAATCTTTTTATGGTCTTATGATTTATATGTTCAATGTTGTATGAGACACCTTTAATGATTACATATTTAATTATCAAATATTTTTCTCTATGTTAATATTATTGATATTCATCTAAAAAATTATTTATATGAGTATAATAGGATTATGAACAATATTTTATTTCTATTTTAATTTCATTCAATGGTATTAAAAATGATCTTTTTAGGTGTTTTATAGAGATTTGTTTGATAAAATACAACAGAAATGTTATATTCTTAACATATACAACCACATTTACATTACCACTATCGTGTTTAGTGTTTAATTTATAGAATCCTTTATAATAATAAATATTTTCATAACATAAAAACACTATAACCTTTTTTTTGGTAAAAATTTTATTGACGATGGGTTTATAAAAGAAATTTATTTTTTATGAATATATTTTTATATGAAATTAAAATAATATTTTCAAGGGTATTAAGGATGAATGTTTTTTATTAAGGATATGGTACTCAATAATTATAATCAATGGTTTGATTACAATATACCTTATACAAGGGGTGGTCTATATAGCACGACGTTAGCCTATTTCATCATAACAAGGGGCCCAATATAGCATCGGTGAACCTTGTTATAGCTTCATATGGGGTGGACCAGATAGTGTTGGGTAAGAAAATTTAAAACATAACCTAGGTTGGCCTAGATAGTTCTAGGAAACCATAATAACTTATTAGAAATTTGAAAACATGGTTATTTTAATTGAGAAGTTTTTTAAAAGTATTTAAGTATATGATTCTCAAAGACCCTTAATGGTGTTTTAATTTATTACTATGGGTATTAAAGAGGTCAAATGAGTTATTTTTTTTTTGATTTTCATGTGAATATTTTTTCATACAAATTTTCCATGAATATTTAAGATAAAGGTAAACATTAAATTAATTTTCATGTTTTTACTTAACTAAAATTTTCATTTATTTCTGTATCTATTATTTATCATTTATATCCTTCATCATTTTTAAAATGATTTCCACAACATTTTAGTGGGAATATAGACAAGGTTGAGATCAAAGGGATAATTTTCACATTTTTTAATATAGATAAATCATGTTTTATTTTAAATATTTTTTAATAATAAAAATTAGTAATGATTATATGCGTCCACTTTTAATGATTGGGTTTACTTTGTAATGGTTTGTTTAAATTATCTAAAACACTGAATTCAAAATACCCACAACTATGAAATCTCATTAAAAAACATTCCGATATATAATATTTAAGGTATAGTACTTACAAAAAAACCTCTCTTGTTCTAAACATCGCCCTAAAATAATATTACCTAGATATATATCCTTAATATACCTCCTTGAATATAATTCTTAGCTTATTACCTTTGAGCTCTTCCTATGTTTTTCCTTGATGGGAAGACTACTCAAGTTGGTTGAGCTTCAGAATAGGTAGATAATTATTTCCTCTAATAAATATATAATATAATTTTTTAAATACTTTATAACAACAAAATACACTCCAAATATTATCATATATATTAATTTTCCTAAATATTTTAATTATTAATATGAAACCTCATAATAAAATAAAAAACATTAATCATATTATCCATAATTTGATTTACCCTATGAAAAAAAGGAAAATATATATATGTTATATTCCATTAAACCAATGATATAATTGACTCTCATCACATCTCAACTCTATTTAAAAAACATATTACATTGTAGAAATGATTTGTCTCATTAAAAAACATGATTATAAGAGAATGGAACTCATTCCAACTTGGGAACATTGTAATGCTTTTAAATGTGATTGGGAACTTCCAAACTACTTCTATGGTATTCACCATCAATCGTATCATCAACATGAATATTTATTCTTATTCATTTTTATCAATTAATAAAAACATCTATTGAACTAAAAATGGTTTCAACAATATTATGTATAGTATCACAATATTTATTGATGTTTCAATCTATGAATGATGTTTGAATGATATAATTTTACAGTATTCACACCAAGGGTGGTAACAATAGTTCCTCAACACATTTTTTGGAAATTTATCATGTACAGTGGAATGTCTGAATTCATATTTTGAATAGTATTATTGTTTATTATTGTCAATTTTTCATAATGGAACCTTGTTAGTGATCGAGCTGCAAGAACCCCATGCCCACCTCCATTGGCTAGGTGGGCGACAAGAATTAAATACACAAAATCCTCACGGTTTTCTTTTTCTAAGAACATATACACACAAGTTGACAAGTAAATGAAATGGTATATAGAGAATCATAAATAATATTAAACATTGCTATATAAAAACTAAAAATATGTCTCAACCACTAAATGGTACAATTATATAAAAGTAAACAAAAATGGAAAAGGGGAAAATAAACACCCAGCCAAAAATGTGTAACAACATGACAAAAACTGGGATAGAAAAACATATTCGAAATACCCACTCATAGATCCCAAGCTATGACCATCATACCTGATCCATGAACAATGTTTCCCTATGATCCTTTGAAGACATGATCATCATGTCAGTCTTCTACATATGGCCCGATACATATATAAACTTTCCATGCAGGGGTGAATATTAACTTACTCAGTAGGATTCCTTGAAAAGGAAGAGTGGGAGAAATAATAGATACATTTTAAGTGTTAATTATTAGATATAGTAAGGCATATAACAAGATCACAACTCAACTAAACAAGATAGTGAAAAAATTCATCCAATGAAAAGGAGATCGACATGGTGAAGATATTAAAATCCCATCAATCCTTTGATATCTATAGTAGGAGATTAGACACATCCAACCATGAGAATCTAGACACATGAATAAGGTGGAAAATTTCATGTTTTTTCACCACTCATAGAAAAAGAGTAACCAAAACCCATTAAGTGGTTACTGAAACATGATATATATATATATATATGCTAAATCAATGAAACCTAAATGAAAGAGTATGGTGTTCTCCATCTCAAATATCAGCCTAAGAAAATAGTCTCCAACTATTCTAGAAGTAACCACCTATAATGCCATGAAAGCCACATGTATTCCTTAAACTTGAATGTCAAAGGGACTCAACCACCGTAGCTTGATATCGTCATCATTGGCTAACACTAACTCTCCCTCGTTATTTTTGGTTGCATCACATGAACATGTCTCAGTAGGGAAGTGTTACAATTTATTATGAGTCTAAATGTGAGCCAAAACACTTCTCATCACTGATCTATATAGTTGAGGGATCATGTCTCAAGGATGAGGACCCACGCTCAACCTAGATGAAAGGTGCCACTCTAGGGTTGTCAAGGACCCACACCCAGCTTGATTGGAGGGTGCCACTCGTAATAGGATGAGACACATTCCGTTTTCAATAGGAGGGATCCAATCTAAAGTAATTTAGGACCCATTCTTATCCTGGTTGGAGTGTGAGAATCGAAATATGATGAGGACCCATGCCCAACCTAGATGGAGGGTTCCACTGTAGTGTAATAGAGTACCCATGCCTATCCCATCTGGATGGTGCTATATGGAATATGATATGAACCCATGATCATCCCATCAGTAGGGTTCCACACCAGTATCATCAAGGACCCCTTCTTTGATCAAATTGAGGGTTCCACTCAAAATATCTCAAATTTCATCACCTAATCACTATTGTCGTCAAGCATCTCCTTAGTTAGGCATCAAAACTGAACCAACAAGAACCACCATGGGTAGGATTCTTGCTTAGAACATCTCAAATTGTATCTCTAAAGACACTATGATGGTAATCATCATGTTTTATGAAAAAAAACACAATGGTTAGGAAACTCATGATGAAAAATACTAGTTCGGATAAAAGAGATACGTGAGGTAAAAGATATGTAATGTGATAAATAGTTGGTGTGGGGCCCACGTGATGTGTGACCCCGCTAGATTTCCTGGACGTGTACCTATCTATAATTAGGTATGAAACTAAAAACCATTACCCCTAGGAATTCCATTTTACTCCAAGAGTACTTGGAATATATCACCAAAATGGTGATGAGAATAGGATGCTCATCATTGATCAGAAGGGAAAATGAAATTTTACTAACAGTTTTCCTCACAGGATCCTAAATATCCCAAATGATCAAACCATTATGATTTTTTTAGAAATAGTACAAGAACGACTATTCATTCACCCGAATCAGAAACAAGGTGAAAAAACTGCATTTCACCATGTTGTGCACAAATGGTACTTCATACGGCCCAAACCACGATCACGTAACACATCATATAAGTTTCACTGTTGAAATCCTCATGTAAAAACACATGTTATAAGATATTTATTCTTCCAAAATGGAGACCTGGGGAAAATTCACCTTTCCCCACAAAGACTCAAATCGGGTATCCTGGGGCCCATGCTTCAATTTCTTTTTAATTTTTAGGAATCAGTCGGGAAACATCCTCTTCAATTTTAGGGCTATGGTGCCACTGATGGTGTGTCAATCAGACATCGTATTCAAAAGTTATTACATGTCAAAATTGTAATAATAATAATAATATATTGTTATTAATTTAGTGTTTTGGGGGTTCGAGCCAGGAGGCCAAAATATAATGACCTCAACCTAGCCTAAAAATGTCTAATTGGATGTGAGGATCACATTTATGTAGACTTCATGAAAAACGGGTTCATGGTTTGAAGGATACTGGGGTTTGATGTCCCATCATCATGATCTATCAAGCTCTAGATGGACATGCCTGCTCCATCCACTCCACTCCACCTAGACCAAACCGCTTCAGCCGGCTCATCCCACTTCATCGCCCAAAGCCATGTTGAATTTGGACCACATCCTAGTCCACCACCATTACTCTCTTTCCCCACCGGGTCCTAGTCGGGTGACTGCCTGTGCACCCCACATCAACCCGCAAGCTCGCCACTTCGACGCGGTCCTCCAGGCCCTGTAGCCACATCGTGCCCCACTGATGCACTAGTA
Source organism: Viscum album (assembly GCA_963277665.1). Classification (NCBI taxonomy): domain Eukaryota; kingdom Viridiplantae; phylum Streptophyta; class Magnoliopsida; order Santalales; family Viscaceae; genus Viscum; species Viscum album. The sequence continues at coordinate 1,823,286,833 of OY728151.1, read as the reverse complement.
TTGTGCTGGTGGTCCACTCTACGGATCCCAGGGAATACCCTAGTGATTGAAAAATTATTTTTAGACCATATTTTGTCCCCTTGGGACAATATCTTCTTAGAGACATTCTCTGCTCGATAATTCGTCGTTGTTTCGATGTGAAAAAAAGTATCCACAAATTATTTTCTCCATTGTGGCTGCTCTAATGCCCATAACACAAAAATATTCTAGATCTAGAATCCTTTTATCTTTACATTAATAGATTTGTTATTCTCTCAAATATAATATGTCATTTTTATGTTTCAAAATTTGATCGATGGAGAATGTGAATAATGATGAAGAACATATGAATAACACACAATTAATGGGATCCCAAAATAGATTGTTCTATAGCCATGTTAGAATTTCCATTGAAGATGATAATCAAATAATTATAAATGATAGTGAATCAAATTAGACAAAAAAACATAAATTAGGGAAATGTAGAATCTGAAAGAATAATCCTACCTGCATTATGGATCCTCCATTGTGTTTGTTTCACTTTGATATACTCAGATCTAATGTTTCATCATGATTCATCAAGTATTTATCATTAAATCTCCATTCGAATGAATCTATGGAACTCCCCAACTATGAAAATAAATGAGCCATTCCCTTGTTCATTTCCTAACAATTTTAATTATAGAAAACCATTTTTAGTTGTTGAATATAAACAACCCACGCCCACTATCATTAGTTCACGCATACGTAAAACACCACTCTAAGGACTCAATGGTGTTATCAGATTTCCAAATGGAGTCCCCATTAATATATTTTTATGAAATTGTCATCTGAGATAAAATAAAATAATTTAATTATTTTATTTACGGTTAAATCCCCCATGCTGTTTTCTACTAAAGGCCTTCTCTGACAAAAGATACTTCACACCTAGGGTAAATGACACGATTTGAACCCAACCATGCCCAAAAATTTTAATTTGAGCTATTTTTTGATAGATATCATGTCTCTTTCATATTCATTGTATAAAATTTAATAAAAAATTTAATATATATTTATTTTCGGAACACCACACCTCAGAATAGATCATTTTATCATCACTTAGATCTTGAAATAAATATTGAAATATTCAAAAGTATTACATGCGAAAAACGAAGTCTCTTCATAATTTCCTTATCCATGATTTTCATTCCAAAAAAGAAAATTAGGGAAACAATTAGGATACTGAGCTCACACCAGGCTCTCCCACACATTTCTGTGCTGCCACAGTATGCAAAACAAGGGGATGGTCTGTCCTCATATGGTATGTCATTTCAATGATGTTTGTATAATCGGGCACATTTCTCCCTCGATATGACACATGGAAAATTTCATGCACCCACTCCATATATGGGGGTATGTTAGGGTGGTAGTCAACCTCACCAACCCTCTCCATGATCTCTAATAGGCTGATGAACCTTGGGGATAGCATTCCATTCCATCCAAAAACCAATATGAAATCCCTCATCATATTCTTTAGCACCTAGTTATTGTTCTTGGTCTACCAATTGATCTAGGGTGAATGGTTTTACTCATCTTTAGTGGCATACCAAAAACCTCTTGTAGGCCTCTACACAATAATTATTTAAATAGTTCCTCATGATCTGAGGCAAATTTATAGTGACCCATGTGATGGTAACGGAACTCCCATATTTACAACTACCCCTGGCATTACTCCGAGATAAAACAGAAGTGAACTAACTTCGGGATTCAATCTAATATCACCCAGATGTCATCATGGAATTCGTTATGCATGAAATCCCTAGGAAAAATTCCATATATATGTCATCTCATTTCCATCTTGGGAATTTAAAAGGATACAAAAAAACTGCCAGAAATTGGTGCTTGCCTTCACCTACTGACAGTTGAAGCAACATGAGACGAACTCAACCACACATAATCATACACAAGACCTCCAAAACTACTACTAATTGTCCCCATACATCTTCACCAGACTGGGATATATTTCTACGGGAAAAGTGTAAAACACTCACGTTACCACATCCCTAATCGTAAATGGAACCCCTATTTGTCCCTGCCACAATGTCTCATGATTTCCACAATTAGAATATTGATCTATTGAATTTACTATAAATATTTGAATCATAAAATATCACTTAGTTGGTGTCTCCCAACATGGACACTCTCACATTATTGTGAAGAGAAGAAACAAAGACCATTGACTGAAGAAAATTATACTCCCCAGCTCCACTAGGGTCAGCTGTAGGGAAAGTATCTTCTTCAAAATGCCACACACTATGTGATCCTATGAATTTAGTATATGGAAATATACTAAAAATTTTACCTTTCTAGGATTATATACCATATCAATGTCATATTCATATAATAATTTCAACAATCATCACCTCCTCGGGTTTAGTTCTCTCTGAGTAAAGACATAATTGAGGCTCGGGTGGTCTGAACCAACCATAGAGCTCTCTCCCAGAAGGTACAATCTCCACATCCTCCAAGAGAATACTACCATCACTAACACTAGGTAGTGAGTCGCGTATTTATGTGCATGGGTTATCCATCACCACAACCTATACTTGATAACTGTTGTATCAAGTTTTACATTGAGAAAGTAATGGAACCAACAAACATGGTAGGTTAGTGAACGCACTCAACCGCAATAATCTAGACATGAAAAGCATTTGGATTATCCCTCGTGTAATCACAACAGTTGGAAGGAGAATAATCCAAAAACTAGAAACTATTCCACACTAACTATTAAAATCACAGGTAAAAGGAGGTCAACCAGAAAAACTCCATTCAAAATGTCAATACCTACTCTGACACTCCTCCACAGGACCTCTCCATGGACACACAATTCAAAGGCACTCATCCACCATACCCTGATACTATCAAATTTGTGGATAATTGTCACACAATCACTGTTTTTCTCAGGTCACAAAAAATGCTTCTCAGTTGGGTAAGGGTCCCTCTTCTTCTTGCATTCATTTTTATGTCGAACAACACTGATACTGGGTAACACCAATGCCTCGTGTCACCCCAATAAAACCTCAAGAAAGAAGCAGGGACAAAAGAGTGCCTCACATAATGCCTAACAAATTATACTACAAATGGTAGAAACGACATAGATCATACATCTTATAATATGACACGTTTTAGGATTTTAGACATCCAATGCAAGAAAGTACCAGCGGCCTCAGTTGCCAGCTCACTGAGCCAAACATGGGAAAGCTAGTGGTGGTGTAAGGACCTTGTAGCATCATACACTAACCATAGTTCTTCATTCTCCTCTTCTAGTTCCGCCTCCTTAGGGACCACCTTATCCAAACCTAGGAGATCCTAGATCATGGAACCATCACTTCCATGGTGGTTCATTTAATAATAAATTGATATGATCAACACATATGTTCTGGGTAGTATCATTCCATGTGACCTCATCCATCTCAAGAATAACATTGTCCCTCCCCATGATTTCATTGTACTCTACAATGTCCCAGAAAATGTTCCTAGGATTGAAAATCGGGAGGAATCCTATTTTGAGGCCCTACCAACTGATGTCTTCTATTTTTAGAAGACATCCCAGCTCTAACATACCCACTGCCAAAACAAGCTTACTAGCATTCCACTGACAAAAATCTCTCTATCATAAATTCCTGCAGTAGCACCCCAATGTAGGTGGGGATGCACAATGGAACAATGTAAAAACACATTCATCTGCAGTGTTCCTACTCAAACATAAGTTCTCGGAAGTAACAATTACGGATCATGTTCAGAGAGTAGCTCGTGTGGTCTGAAATCCTTGTTTCATACTCAACCACTATCATCCCTATCTAATAAAGCTCTAGAAGCTCCTGATTTTGAATGATGCACCAGCAGGAGCGGTTCAACTACTCACCGAATATCATCTAGAAGTCATCCCTTGTGTGTATCAACTCAATGTGCGTCTGAGTAACTGGAATCCACTAACGTCAAGATACTCTATGGAAAAAACTAGTTTCGAAAGACACCATTTGATCTATCTATGTCTGAACAATCCTGAAGAGGAAAACCATGGACTTTTGCCAAAACTACACCATCAGAGGGTATGGTTCACTATGAAATCCCAGTAGTATCTGACACTAGATCTCATGGAGTGCAGTCAGCCTTCACACATATTAAACATTCCCTGCTATAAATAACTATTTTTCAATAGGTGTAGGTGCTCCTACCTTCCCACATGGCATAAGGGGGATCTTTTGATGCCCCTTGATCTGAGGCCTCATCACTCATATGGTAGTCATCTCAAAAAAAACCAAGTATCATAGCTGGCTGTCATTATTGATGAATCTTAAAACATTTCAAGGAGTATCGCAATCAATTGGACATATATATATATATAACAACTAGAACTGGTAAAAGACTCCCAAAGTACTTTCAAAGACTCAAATGTATATAATACATCTACAATGTTCCCTATAATGAATGTCTCGGAATGATGAGCCAAAAAGTGTGTAATCAGGTTTCTGGGGAATGGATATGTCAGCTGCCACACAATCACTCGACTCCCTGGCCTGAGAGCCACTCTAGATACATGTTGTCATTGTTTCCCTAAACCCAAAATATTAATTTTTAGGTAATATCTTAAAAACATCCTAAGAAATTAACCACTATTGATATGAATTTTCATTACCCAACCCATACAAGGGATCAATATACAACTACCCCATTCTATCCTCCATAGGTAGGGGGTGGCTATATGTTCCAAGGATACAAAAAGCTTGGTGAGGTATTTTCCAAATAACATCTACCCACACATGTATCCGACACAAAGAAATGGTAAAGAGGGAAAATAATAAAAGATATGATATAGTTATATATTAACCAAAAACACACATCGACCTCTAAACTATACAATTTTCGAAATGTAATCTAAAACATAATGGGGAAAATACACAACAAAATAGACTAGTTTCAAAAAAATGACAAAAAACTAGAATAGTAATATATCTGAGAGAGCCCTTCTCATGGAACCCATTCTATCACCACTATATATGTTCCAAGCACCCCATATCCTTAAGATCCTATGAAGTCACAATCAGCCTATCTGTCACCTACATAGGACACTATACATGCATGAAAAGTCCATGAAGGGGTGAGTATATACATACTTAGTAGGACAACCCAAAAAGGATAAGGGGAGCAGTTAGATATATAACTGATGATGAAATTGTTAGATAGAAGAAGGTACTATTAAACAGTATAACTCAAACCAATAAGATAGTAAAAAAAAAATCATCCAAACACAAAGAGCATAACACTGTGAGAATATTAACTTCTCATCAAGTCCTCACTACCTATTTTAGAGGATTAGACTCATCTAACCAAGAAAATATAGATATGGAAATCACATGGCATACCTTTCTCGTCTTCACCTCTCAAATAAGTATAGTAACCAAAACCCAAGAGTGGGTAATGAATATATATATATATATATAAACTCGGTCAAAGAAACCCAAATTAGAGATTATGAGGATCTCCGTCTCATAGCTTAGTCTAGGTAAGGAGTCTCCCATATTTCCATGAGTAACCACCAATGAGGCCCATGATCCGTCATATCTACCCAGAACATGAATTTCAATGGGACTCAATCACCCCACCATGATATTATCTGAATTGTGATGAACTAAATTTCCCTAAATGTTTTAGGTCATTTCACATGGGTTCATATTAGTGTGGAATGTTTCCCTATTTATTGGGAGTCCAAAGTTATGCCAAAACGTTTCACATCACTAATCTATATATTCAATGGATTATGTCTCAAGGTTGATTGACATTGCCCAGATCGACTAGTGGGTTCTACTATAGGGTCTTTGAGGATCCAGGCCCTACCCAGATGGAGGGTGACACATAAAATAGGATGAGGAACCATGCCCTTCCTGTCAATAGGGTTACTATATGATGTTGTTGAGGACCCAAGCCCAGCCTGGCTGGAGGGTTCCACTTGGAATAGGATGAGGACCCATTCCTAGTTCAGCTGGAGGGTACCACTCTAGTTTTATCAAGAAACCATGCCTAGCCCAGCTAGATGTATAAACTCATAATAGGATGAGGAAATATCCCCATCTTGGATGGATTGTACAAGTATAGTAACATCGGGGACCCATGCCTAGCCCAATTGGATGATTCCCCTTAGAATATCTCTGATGTCATCGAATGATCACTACTCACGTCAAGAATCACCTCATATATGCATCATCCCCGAAACATAGAGCATCACCTCAGATGGCTTTTGTGGTCGGAAAAACACGTATCATATCATGAAAGAAACTATGAAGGTAATCATATTGTTTTACCTAGAAAACCATTAAGGATATGTTACTCATGGGATAAAATTTAAATTCAGAAGAAAGAGATAGGAGAGGTAGAAGATTCGTAATGTGGTACTCATCACGTGTGGTCCAACATGATGTGTGAAATTCACTGATATCCTAGTCATGTTCCTAGACATATTCAGTTTCTAAATTGTGAACTAGTACCCCTAGGAATTCCATTTTATTCCATCAGTTCATGGAATATTTGGACAAAAGGATGAAAATCACATGATGCTAATTCTTGGTCCAGTAGAAAAAATATGTAGTTTTACTTGCATTCCACCTTAGATAGCGCGATATAATCAAACATATCAAACTATTGTCATCCTTGTGGAAAAGTGAATAGGATCGGTAAATCATTATCTTGAATCAGATACTTAGTTATGAAACCTCATTCCACTATGATGTGCCCAAATAGTGCTTCATTGGCCTTACTCCCTAATTGCAAAAAAAATCATATGGATCAGACAGTTACGATCCTCACAGAAAAACACACATAATTAGCTATTCATTCATAAAAAACATGCACCCTATTAAAAAATCACATTTCACCATAAGAGACTAAGCTGAACCTCATGGGGATGATTCCTCATTTTAAGTTTATGTGCCCTAAATCAGTCTGGAAATCCGGCCTCAATTTCAGGGTTGTGGCTCTACTGGTGGAGCGTCAATCATATGTCATAAAAAGAAGTTATGTATGTTCAAATTTGTACAAATAATAATATATTAATATTTTTTTAGTGTTTCGAGGGCCTGAACGACGAGCCTGAAATATAATGTTTTTAAACATTCCTCAAAAGGCGTGCCTTGGAGAGAAGATCATATTTCCATAAACAGCTTGAAAATGAGTTCCTAGATTGAAGGATCCAAGGGTTTGAAGTCCACTTGGCCCAACCTAGCCCATAGATCTGGCACGAACAACATATGTCCCCTCCATGTAAACCTGGAACACCATCATGGCCAAACCTCCCTACCACCTCCCAGCCAAACTACCTCCTTTTCACCTCATGCCACCCCGCAGTCCTGGTGCTCTGCGGCTATCCTAATGGTCCTCTGCCATCCCACAGGCTCTGCTACCATCCCCTGAGCTCGGCCACCATCCCGTGAGATCCATTGCACTGGTGTCACACCTATGGTACCTTCCTCAATCCACTAGGAAAATCGTGGTGATTGAAAATTTATTTAGTTACCATATATGGGCTCCTAAGAATATGATCATTATAGTGTCATGCTTTGATCAAAGATCATAGTTCGTTTTGATGTGTAGAAAATTTTATCAATGGAGAACCTGAATAATGATGAATAATTGAAGACTAACACACAATTAAAGGGATCGAAAAATAGATTGGTCGATAGCCATGTTAGTGTAGCCATCTATGATGATAATAAAATCATCATAAATGATAAAAAAATAATATTCGTTACAAAAACATCGAACATAGAAATGAAAAATTTGAAATAATAATCATATATAGATTTTGGATTTTTCATTACGTTCACTGCACTTTGATCATCTCAGATATGATGTTTCATTGAAACCCTTTAAGGATTCTTGATTGAACCACCATTTGAAAGATAGGATGTATCTCGACTAGAAATTGGAGGAAATGAGCAATAACCAGGATCATTTCCTTAAACTCTTATATATAGGAAACCACCACTTGTCATGGAATATGAACATCAAGGTCCCTCTCACGTTATTTCACTCAATGGTAAAAAACCATTCTCTGAATTCAACGATGGTATCGGATTTCCAATCCATGTCCCCATTAAAAAGTTACTAAATTTGATTTCTATGATATGAATTTATTTTAATATTTTTAATTATAGTTATGTCCTCCATAGTGTTTTATACAAAAGGAATGTAGTAAAAAAGTTATATACTACCTATGGTAATCACCATCCTACAGAGTCAAATATTCCCTCATATTTGTGATCCAAGCTACCATTTGAGATATATTCTATTTTCTTCCCAATCATAGTATAAAATACAATTAATATAATTTTAGAAAAAATTATTCTGGGAACACTAGACCTCATAATCGCACACCATCTTTGGGCCTAGTGCTGTAAATATATGTATAAATACTCAAAAAATAATACATGGAATAAATTAGGACTCTAAACAATTATAAGCTAAATATATATGGTTTTTTTCATGGGGGATTCATGCTCAATGTTATATAAATACACAAAGGCATTTTGCACATATTTTTGGAAACATATTCAACTATATACATTTATTTTACTTATGTTATACTTTAATGTTTGTATATTTTTTTTATTTCTATATTATATATATTTATGATATATATTTCATTCTATATATTCATGAAATTCTAATTTATAATAATTTCATGTTAAATAGATCTCATATATTGTAGTTTTTTGGAATATATTCCAAAAAACATTACAAAATAGTTGGAGACCACGGGATTGTTCATACACATTTCCTATTCCAAATAATTGAGTTGGAAAACACAAATCTTGTAGTCAATTTGTTTGTTTCATTTAATAACCCTTCCCCCATTATTGTGCTATTGTGTTACAAAATTTAGGTTTTTTACAAGTTACAATATCATTAACGTTTTATCCAACTGAACCATGTTGATGGGTAAAATGTAGCGTTTCTTATATTAATCTAGAATTTCAAATCTATTATTTCATCTTCCAATAATTACAAGTAGTTTACCCAAATCGTGGTTACAATTCAATATAAAAATTAAACTAAAACATTATTGATCACCACCACATAGTATAGAAATAACACTCCAATACAACTGGAATTCATAATTATTGGGGAGTATATAATCTAATCAAAGATTTATTTATTTTATTCCCTCCAGGAGATTGCGATATATATTAATGAATTTTTTCTAATCAATAACTAGTATTGAGTAATAAATGAGGCTATAGACTCTCATGATAAAATTGAGAGAACACCCAATTATTATAATTGATACCCAATTTTACATGTTTCATGTAATATAAAAAGGAATATCAAGGATGATTCTTTGAAGAATGTAATTATCATGAAATATATGTATATGTTAATTAAAAATAATTATAATGTAAATAATATTATAATTTCTATTTTTATTTGGTCTCAAATGTTTTAGTATATAATCCTAAACAACAGAGGAATATGGATGGATTAAATGGAATTGAAAAAAATATAATAAGGGTGTGTAAGGAAACTTGATTAAAATTATACAAGATATTGGATCATGTGATTATAAATGTCAATAAAGATACCAAAAATGATTACCAATATCACAAATTCAATTAGTTGGTTTATCAAGGGTGTTAAATGCATTCTATCTAAGAATATTAGAAATATAAAATTTTATGTTATTTTTCCTCATCCTTATGGTCTTGAAATTTTTCATTATATCATGAAAATATTTTTCCAACAGGGTTGAGGGGGATCCCTTACATGAACCAAAATACTAAATTATATGACCTTTACTACTAAAGATGCAGTGTGACATATATAACATGCCTTGATTGCCTCATGAGAAGCATGCCTTGATAAACATTCCTAAAAGACATATTCAAAACTATGTGTCCTTTTATTTAAATTTCAAGAGATATTAGTTGAGGTCAATGATTTCCATTATTCAATTAATTGTAGAGGTTTTTGTGTGCCATTGGATTTTCAATAGTGTCCTTCTTATGAATTTTATAAATTTTTATCAATATAGTATCCCTTTGATAATTTAATTTTATCATGTTCTTTTATATACAAATATTTAGATAAATTCATTAATAAATTGTAATGGTTATTAACTACGAATCACTATGGTTGTTCTTGCAAGACACATATAACTAAATATTAAATCATTAGTCTCTATATTTTTGGATATATGATTCATCCAAAAAACAATAGCATTGTAACAAAAAATTGAGGATAGTGTCTATCCATTTTCATCATGTGATTTATTAGCTTGGAGAATGGAATACATGATGGAGATATGGTTTATGTAATTTGGAATTTCACAATATAAAAAATTTCCCAATACAATGAGGGAAATTAACAGACATGCAAAAAGATTGGAGATTTACTATAGATGATAATGATATACATTATTCATCAAATTTATAGATTTTTTTTATAAATGAAACAATGATTATAATTTATTATTTATATATCAAAAATATTTCAATGGAGAATGTTAATTTTTTAATCACATAATTTAATGATACCTTAATTATATAGTTTAATGTAATAAATGTATTATAAAGAATTTTTTAAATGTAAATATTTTAAATGGTGGAGGATCTATTTTCTATATAAAATTATAACGTCTCACATGATGAGATGGAGGGGAGATTAGTTAGAAATATTTCATTTTAGAGAATACATAATTTCCAATATTCTGCTCCACTAATATCTATTCCTCCATAACATTGGCATGATAGAGTTTATGGAGGGACCTTGATTGAAATATAGTTCATTGATCTACATCAGAATTTTTTTATAGGTAAAAAATGATTGACCATATATGCACACATTTCATATTATAGAAGCTGATATAAGAGTGACATTAAAACATACAAATTGGATTATCCAATATATGGTTTAGTTGTTTTGAGATCAAAAATAGGATATCATTGTACAATCATTCATTGATTAATATGACTGGAAGGTTAACAATTTTATTAAAAAACAGAAATCCCAATACAAAAAGAAAAGTCACGGGGGGTCTAAATTATTGCAACCCCAAAGCATCATTTTTGATAATCTTCAAACCTTATATGGGAAAAGTCTCCAATAATGAGAAGGAAGAAATAGTGATGTTTATTATTTCCATAGACGCCATTAAGACTTCCACCATGTTACCCTCCCACTAGGTATGAGAGATCTCCATGCACACCCCCATTAAAGCCTTGCATCGCCTGACTGTATAAATTATGCTCCATAAAATCTTCTTTCTATTTTTCAGCTCATTGAACAGCACTAGGGAATCGGATTCCACCAAAGACACCACCAGATTTCAGCACACACACATCAGCAGACCTGCTTCCATGGCCTGAGATTCTGCCTGAAGTGCATCACCTCCCCCAAACGAGGCAGCCAACGCTGCATAGACATATCCAGTTTGATCACGCATGACGCCCCCTCCTTGCATCTCCCTTCTGATCATTGGGCCATAAATGTTATGTTTTAGTCCATGTATCGGTGGCTGTTATCTCACCCACTGCCCATGACCAGGAAAGACGACCCGATATTCTTCACCACTACCTGAAGAAATGGTGCCCATTGAGGTATCATAATTGCAGTCCAGGCACAGTTTAAGAAGATCCAGCATAGTATTTTGAAGTCAGAAGTGTATACTGACCTGAGACACTGAGCCTTTACTATAGAGATTTTTATTCCTGGCCTACCATATAGTACAACACCCAGTAGTGAGTATGAGCATCCTTGCTTTCCTTTCAGCACCTTGGTTTTCAGCTACCCTAAACCAGGAGTGTATAAAGTCCTCTTGGTTACCATCATATCCATTCCATCCAAAAAATTCCCCAAAGGTCTGCTAGACCCCCTTTCCCATTAACATTCAATAAAATATTCCCCATAGATTCTGGGCTAGGTGACCTACAACACCAACACCGAGAAACTGTTGGGATTCCAATTCGTTTAAGGCTAGCATCCGTTGGTAGATCCTTGTTTCACACTTTCCACATCAAAAAATTGAATTTAGAAGGGATGACTTTTCACCATAGAATCTATCCCCAAAGATCAACGTTCACCACCTCCCTTAGCGAATTATCGAAGTCATTGATGGAGAAATAACCTGATGAGGCAGCTGGGAAAAATAACTGGTCATCATCCTCATTTGAAACTATAGATATAAACATCTCGATTTGATTGTCAACGAGGATGGCCTTGAGGAACATCATATCATAGGAAGCTTATTTGATGTTGATATCTGGGGATGGACATCTTGGTAACCACAGCCTCCCCATCCCCAATCCTGCTGCCTAATGTTTATGTTCCCCCTACTGACAATCCATCGAGAGTGTTGCTGTAGAATTTCCATACGCGGTTGTACCAAGTTCCATATCTTTGAGTGATGTATTATATGGCTAGTCCCATTTAGGCCGTGGAGGTGCTGCAGTTTTCTACCCTAGAGAGATCGACATTCCAGGACCTCCCAAGAGATCATGGCATGCAGTCCATAAATAATTTGGAATTATTTATAAACACACTAGTACATATTATGAAACTAATTAAAAGCATGTTGCCTATCATATAATATACTACCTTAGTACACTCAATGTACTTTCGGTTAAATGAGGGTTTGTAAACGATATTATCATTTTATGGGGAATCAGGTATAATATCATATCAATTTGGATTTATCTGTTTAATATAATGTAAAGAAAAACATTACAATATAGGGTTTATAATATTTTTTATAGATTTAGGAATGTGGGATTTTTTTAATTTCTCTTACAGTTAAAAAAACTTCTATATACCCTCTTATAGGATAATCCATGATGAGGCTACTATATTTTCATCATTTAATATAAGTATATTTTAGATCCTTAATGTATTTAATAAACTAACTATATAATTCCTCTCTTACCTTATAGGATTAGGATCAACGTTATGTATATACATCGAATCAAACTATCCACAGTTTCCAGATAATCTTCAACCCTCCATTTCCATCTAATGTATATTAAAATTTTATTTTAATTTATAAGATAGATTTAATGATTAATTTTATAATAAACTATGCTAATATGTTAGGTATATCTTTTATAATAATATTTGAATCCTATTCTATTATATCATTTTAGGTTACGTGGAACACCCATTCTAAATGTTTCATTATGTGAAATAGACAATAATAAATATATATAGTTAGAGAACATTATGTAATAATTCAAATCATACAACTCATTATTTTTGAGTGAAACCGTTCAAGTTTAGTAATATGACTTTTACATCTTAGATCACATCAAAATTTTAATATATTATTTTGTTTCATTACAAAATCTAGTGATTATAAGTAAGTAGTAGATTGATTGTCCATCCTATCATGTTCAATACATAGATAATTATTACATTCCTGCCTCATATTATGGATAAAATCTAACATATCCAATAATGTATCATCCGGTTAAATTTTTTAGCTATTATAAAACCAATATTCTAATCATGATTTGGTTTCATTTCATTTAGGGTTGTTTCAGATGAAAACATTGGAAATTTTTTACGATATGGGGGTATTCACAATTGCCGCATAGTTTTCTCCAAACTTGACACCCTTCCAGAGAAAACCATGAAAAGATAGATAATTGGTTTTTTCAGGGTTGACCCACAGTTTACTAATAATTTACCCTCTTTGGGGAAACCGTGAATGCCATTTTAAAGGAGTGCATGTCTATGGGAAAAATTTTGGTCTAAACATGCAGCTCCACCCAGGAAACCATGAAAAAATTATAATTAATCAAAAAATATGTTTTTAAAATTTCGAATCATCCAATTTCAATTCAAAAAGAAGAAAGTATGATCCCCTATGTTCTATTATTCCTATGGAAAACCCAAAAAGAGATTTATTACCCTCTAAAGCTTCATTTAAGTAGAGCAAAGCTTTGTGATTTACGTTTGATCCACTCCGCATTAGATTTATATTCTTGTTCTCTAACTCTCACTCTAAATATTTTCATCCCTAAGGATTTGTGGATATAAAAGTTGGTTGGAGGATCGAATCATCATTGTTTTGGTTCTCCAACCAATATCTAATTCGCCGAACCCATATTTTCATTATTCATTTGAAAATCCCAATTAGGGTTTTTTTTAGAGATATCGATCACGAGGAATCTGGTTCTATCATGATGCCCAATTTTTGTTTACCCTAAATTACAAGAATGTTGATTAAACATAGTTTACTATTATAAATGATATTGTTTTCAATTGATTTATTAAGTACCCAATTCCATTTAATTGAGGTGTGATTTTGAAATTGAAGGAAAATAGTGGAGATTTATGTTATTAAATTTGAATTGTGAAGATGATGGAAATTTTTTGAATTTAATTTTTTAATTGAATTTTGGTTATTGAATTGTAAAAGTAAATTTTAGAACTAATTGAAAATTCTATTTTGGTAAAAAATGGCATAAATGGGTTTGATATAAACCATTGGGGTTTATCTTGAAAAAACACATGTTTAACTAAAATTCTATTTTTTGTTTTAAATGAAAAATTGTTATTTTTTAAATGTTAGAATTAGGATTAATTATATTTTATGGTTTCCTAAAATAAAATTTTCATCATAGAATTGTACTACTGTACATGAACTCTGAGGTAGTTAGTGAGTTATTTGGGATAAACACGCTATGAAAAAAATTCCCCAGCACAATTTTGATGATTTAAAACAATAAGAAAATACTTTTTAGAACATATTTTTCCATAGTAAGAAATAGATGAGTTTTTTATTACTGGTGTTTAGGGACATGTGTAAAAATTGTGGTTTTTATAACAAGAGTGTGTGAGGAGCCCATAACATGGAACAATCGTTCCTCTTGGAAAATGACCACACTTCATGCATGTTTTATAAGATATAAAAATGTATGCAATTGTTCATAAAATATTATACATTATATATAATTTATATAAAATATTTTATATAAATGTTATTAAATAGATTTTTGACGTGTATTCTATAATTTTAAATTTAATGAATGATTTGAAATTTTTTCCATGTTTTGAAATGAAAATCTTGTATTATTTTAATGTGATTTAAAAATTAAAAACCTCTTAATTTGAAAAATGAATTTTTTATACATGGTTAACTAAATTTTGGAATGTTCTTTTGGAATTTGGGATGAGACCATTCTAGGATTTCAGTTAACACCATACATTTTCCACTGTGGGTTTATAGATTATCTCCTTCCAGAATTGATTAGGGATCATGAACTACTCAGAGGTGTTTCTGGTTGTTGATATGTGGACATGAAAATTTCCATCTTTTGGTACATAGACTATTATTTTATTTTTAATAGTAAATTAGTACAGTTTATTGGGGTACTTTTACCTATTCTACATCCGGTAAACATCTTCTTATATGGTTTTTCTTATATAAATAATTCATTTTTATCATTATACCACAGTGTATGTGAAAAAAAATCTTTCTATCTTTCAGTTTTTGTGATTCCAGGTGAAATTCAACAACACATGGTGATCACGAATTCCCTCAGTGATATGTCTGGGCAGTCTTGGTTTTGGGGTAACTAGGGTACCATGCTGGTTAATGAAAAATATGTATTAGAGCTCCATGTTAATATTTTTTCATGAAGTCAGTATATATTTGATTTTTATTTTTGGGACATAAGAGGTAATTGCAATGTTTATCCATGTTATATCTCCCCAAAATAAATCTTAAGTCACAAATGGTAGAGTGTTAATGATTTCATATTTATTATTTAGAGTATTTTTTCTACTTTTTATTTGAATATAATGATATCAAAATCATGTTTTCAAATTTTTGGAATAAATTTCCCTTATATCTCGCATTGAGTTTCAATATGATATCTTCCTTATTTTCAAATAAGGTTTTATATCATAATTCCATTAAGAATAAAAGTTAATTGGATCTAATAGTATGATTATTATGATCCAAAATCAGAAAATTGTCTCCCGGAATAGTGTTTGGTTGAGGTGATCATGTGTGTTATCCATCCTCTGGGACATGTATCATCATTGGATCCCATTAAGACTCCAGATGTTGAACCTAAAATGGATGATATACTGAATTACACTCAGAAATTACCTTCCTATAATCTAGCAGAAATAAAAGGATCAAATGATAGACAAGAGGGTAAGGAATGGTTAAGAGTGATGGGATATTTGTTTGGGTTCTTAGAGACACATAAAAAAAATATATTCAAGTGTGTTAGCATTATGATGGAAGGACTGAGTAGGATACGGTGTGACACTATAGTGACGGCGAAGAAGCATGACGTCTTATTGTGTAATCTCATAAAAATTCATTTTACAAACCAATTCTATCCAGATTCAATTCTATTGTCTAAGTCTAGAGATATTTTCAAACATTACCAAGCTAATATGACCATGATAGAGTATGTAAACCATTTTTTAGATCATTAATTTATCACCTGATATTGTATCAAATGTAAAGATAATGGCCCAGAGAATAAAATTGGGAGTATGATTTGCTATTCATACTTATATTTTTCTATTGAAGCTGGCTTCTAATATTGATGTGATTGATATAGTGATGATGGTCAAAATAGACCAGGATAGAAATTTAGGGTTATTGGGAATTTTCTTCCACGGCTGTGGATGTGTGGGTTTTTTAAAAGGAAACAGTAAATGTGATGATTATCAATGTGGTACTTAATAGAAAGGTCATTCTAGACATCCTATAATAACTGGTTGGGGCCCATTAAATTAATACCAGTTTTTAAATCTTTGGAATTATATGAGGGTTTGAACTGAGGAACCCAATGTATTTGGTTCTTGTGGGTCCTTAGGACACTTATAAAAGTTATTCCTTGTTTATTCAAATCTGTTTCATGGAATGGGATCATAATATCCTTCTATAATGATGGTGAAATCATATTATTTATGGGTTAAAGGGCTATGACAATAGTCATCAAAAATGAAGACTCTTCACTCAATGGATGTGTCTCTAGAGAAATTCGATATGGGTCCAGCTACAATGAGACATAAAATCACTATAGATCCATCAACAAGGAAATCATTATTTGATACTAGTACATCTCATTATTGTATTTCATCCCAAATATTAATATAAAAAATATTCCTTCGAAGATTTTATACATTGTCTTGGATATTACTACACTCCTGAATATAAATAAAGTGAATGGTCTTCATAGTCCCCCTTTTGTTTTATCCCAATCAACTATCGAGATTTCATAGTGTTTTCAGGTCCTTGAAAAGAATCCACTAGACATCATATTTAGGATGGAATGGTTCATTGGAAATAAATCCTGGATTGATTATTATCATTGACATGTCTCCTTTACTTCATCTAACAGTGTGTGTTTTTTCTTTAATATATTATGGGACATGATTGAGAAGGTTTGGACCTTTTTATTCAGATTTGGGGAAAGTGATGTATATTTTATAATTAATCTATTTTGGGAATCATTTAGCAGAGATATCACTGTAGTGGTTATTGATTTTCGGAATTTTTTTCCTTATAACTTCTCTGGTTTTTCACAAGTATGGGATAAAGAGTTATCTATTGAAATATTACTTTTTATTCAACTAGTTTCATCTAATTTTTTATCAAATTGTACCTACTAAAATGTAAGATATGATTAATTGGTAGAATTATCTTCTTGAGAAATGACTTATATGCCAGAGTGTGTCACCATTGGTAGTTCCGATTATCATTTCTATAAAGTTTGTTGGTTTATTGTGACTTTGAGATGATTATAAATTTCCCCTTGAAAGGTGGATTATCAAAATCATTAAAAATATTAAGGCCTTCGGGCCATTGGAGGAGATGATTATAAAATTATCAAACAAATTAAGATAAAGAAAAATTATTTTTTCCATGGATTGATGATCGTTTTGATATGTTGAAAGTGGAGAAGTGGTTATCTAAGATTGATATTCTATATGGATACCATTAGTTGAGGATAAAATAATCTTACATTTCAAAAACTGCCTTCTGGAAAAGGTATGACCATTATGAGAACATTGTTATAACATTTTTTATAACTAATTATCCTTTATATTAATTGGTGTTAATAAAATGTAATTTCCATGAGTAACTTGATACTGTTATGGAATAATTTTAAGATTAAATCCTTTTTTAATATATGTTTGAGGAGGATCATGTGTGTCATTTGAGATTAGTTTGGAAATTGTTGATAAATAACTTAATTTACACGATGATTTTAAAATGTTATTTCTAGATTCTGGAAGTGATTTTATTTTGACATGTGGTGTTAGAAAATAGAATATCAGTAGATCCTGATATGGTGAAGTCTGATTTAACAAGGGAGAAACCATGAAATATTTTTTAGACATAGAGAATCTTGGGTACAGTTGGGTATTATTGCATGTTCATAAAGGAGACCTCATAATTGGATTCTATAATGACTAATCTAACTTGAATGGGAGTAATGTTTTCTTGGGATGAGAAATATTAGAATTGTTTTGTTTAGAAAAAATGTTTTTCTGACTAATATGCTTGTGTTGAATCATTAGAAATTTGTAAAGGGCTATATGGTATTTTTTATGCATTGGATTCATGTTTGGGTTGTGTTCTAATTCTTGGTGATCTGGTTGTTACATATGGCTCTCTTCAGCAAAAAACACATGATACGATTTATCTGACACATGACCTTGACTCTAAAGTAATGATTCACATGATTTAATGTTGTTAGTATTACCTTTTCGAATAATGGTTTACCATTTATTCATACCGAAAATAGCTTGAGTTATGTCTTATATCAAAGGGATTTGAATCTCTATTAGAGGAATTGGGTGGAATACCATCAATATTTTTATTTAAAAATATTCTATACCCATATAAAATGGTATGTAATTTTAAATTCATTGATTGGGAAAATTATGTCTTATGACATTAAGGAATTCTTAGAAGAGTGAAACATGATGGATCTCTTCAAGCAATCTCATATCAGAGTGTATGAATCCGGAGTTGATGTTCACTTGTCTCATGTTCAGTTGATATCTACCCTTCTCGAGATGATTCATTAGAAATTTAATCATGATGATGAGTTTTATAGATTCGTAGACTCTTTTTATGGTGGGGAGATTGTTGTTCAGTGGTAATTCTCCAAAGAGGGGTTTTTACGCTTTAAAAATCACTATGTTGTGTTGTTACTAGTAAGGAATGTTTTGATAGGGTATTTATTTAATTACCAATTGGTAGTGCACCCATGAACCATAAAATATGTTTTACAGTAAATGGAATTGATTAAAATGTCTAGGTGTTAGATGAGGCATTTTTGAATTTTTCTATATTTACTATATGTTCCAATAGGTCAAGGCCAAACACTTGAAGCCTTTGGGTTTTGCATTAACCAACTATTGTCCCTACTTTTAAGTGGGATGATAACCTGATGGAATGATTGGTTGGGATTCTCCTATAATAGAGACAATAGAATGTGATATGGGTTTTGGTGGGCTGGGAGACTATATAGGCTCACCTTATACCCATTGGTGATACTACCAATGTTGGGGAGTTGGTAAATATAAACATTAAAGGGATTTTTTATTTTCAAAGAGTTCTTTCGCCTATAGTATCGACCGAGGTCCTTAGTTCTCTTCTCATTTTTTAGGTTCCTTTAGTAGGTACAGGGATATCATGATTGTTTGAGTACAAAATACAATCCCTAGTCAGATGGCTATATAAAAAGAGCATCACAGATTGTTGAGGATATCCTTAGCACTTGTTTTCTTCACATTAGAAGACCATAGGAAGATCAATTTGGGATTTCTGAGTTTTAATATAATAGTCATTACTAGCCAGTGACCTGAATGTGCCCTTTTTATTCATTTTATTTCCAACCATGCATATTTCCACTGTAGTATTCAGAGATTGGAGAAATTTTCATGGTTGGAACACATTTGGATAAAGATATGATAAGAACGATTCAGTTGATTCATCATAGATTTTTGATTCCACAGATTTGATTTAAGTCTTATGTTGATCATTGTCATAGACTATTGGAGTTTTTTTTTGTGATCAGGTGTTATTGAAATCTTCACATCAGTTGGGTTATTGATAGACTGGGTGGAAATGGATGCATGTTCTTTTTTTGGGTATTTTGATGATTTTTAGTAGGCTGGAATTGTCACATAAAATTAATAACTTCCATCATAGATTACATTAATACATAACATGTCCTTTGTATCTTATCTACATAAGTATCAATCTAATAATACTCATGTTCTGAGATGGAGTAATCTGGTGGTTGAAACAGATTTATCTATGACAAATCGACCAGTCATGATAGTTGATTTTGAAACTACGGTGCATCATGGGAGGAATACACATTTGTTTCATGTTTTATGGAATAATGGTTTGGGTTCATTTGAAATCTGTGAGAGGGAAGAAATTATGAGAGAGTAGTGGCATCATTTTTTTTCATTGTTGCTTCTTTATTGGATTTCTAGGGAATAAATTATATAGATGGTATGTTGTAACATCATGATAAAATTATAAGGTATTTATAAACCCCTATTTTAATTAATTTTTTTTAGGATTCGTTAGGGTTGTTTTGGGTGAAAATATCGAAAATTTGAATGGTCTGGGGCTATTCATGTCTGGATCATGTTTTTCCGAAACTATGCATCATGTTGGAGAAAAACACGCAAAACCTGGTTGTGGGGATTTTCATGGTTTGATAAAAATTTACAAAAATTACAACCACATAGGATAAACCTTCCAACCCCTTTAAAATTGGTGTGTTAAAAGGGCACACAGTTAAGTCTAATTTTGTGTCTATCCATAGGACACTAGTCATGATGTTTAATTAATTTAAATATATATTATTAAAATCCCTAAAAGTCCCATTAAAATTTTTAATGGACCTATCATGACCCCCAATGATATATTCTTCCTTGGTAAAACTCAAGAGGTTATTTTTCCCCTCTTCACCAACCAAGAAGTAGATCAATAATTTTTGGACGATGGTCGATCCTCTCCTCATCAGTTTTTACTTCCAATTCACTATCCCCTACTCCCTTTATTTTCATACGTGGGGTATTATTGATATCCCTATTTGATAGTGGTTCTAATATATACTATTTAGTATCTAAATCCCATGTTTATTTTCAAGATATCATTATCATCATTGTTCATTTGAAAACCTAGAATAGTTTTTTTTCATTTTGATATCCAGAAATCCTTGGGTACGTTGTTTTGTCTTGATACAAAATCATTATAAAACCTAAATTGCATAAATTTTTTTTATTGAAAATAATTTATAGTTATAAATAAAATTTGTTTACATTTATTTATTAAATTCTCATTTCCATTAAATTAGGGGTTTTGAAAGTTGTTTTTTAGAATGAAAATGGGGAAAACACCCCAATTCAACTAAATTGTGGTTTTATTGTGAAATTTAATGTAAAATTTTGGATAATTACATTTTTTAATACAAATTTTTAAATTGATTAAATAAATTTTTTTATATAGTCTTGGAAATTAAATAATGGAAGAGAAATTTTTAATTGATTTCAAATAATTATGTATGGAAACTAACATAAAAATGGGTTTGATAGAAACATTTGATTTTAATCTGTTAAAAAGGAATGTGTGATTATGATCACATTTTGGATTTTAAATGGATACATATATTTTCTTAAAAGGGAAAAATAGGATTATTTTTATGTTATTTTTTCTTAAATTAAATTTCCCATCATTGATTTGTACATGATCACATAAAAGCATAAGAGGATAGTGAGTTATTTTTGACAAAATTCTATGATTGGGATTCTCTAGCACCATATTGATACTTTACATCACTAAATAAATTTTTTAAGGCATATTAGTCATATATAGAATATATATGATTCCTCTCTTTTTATTGTTGAGGGACGTGTGTCTACATTGTGGTTATTATCACTTGAGTATGTGAGGATCCCAAAAACAGAATTTATTATACCTAGTAGCCTATAAAAATGATTATTTCTGGTTTATATATGAGAAATAAATGTATGTTAATGTTTTTAAACTATTTTAATTGAATTATGATATATATGAACTATTATATATAAAAGTTTTTATTTTAGAACTATGATTAAAATATTACACCATTTAAAATTAATTCCATATTTTTGAAATTTATAGAATATTTTTTAAAATGTGATTTTGAAATGTTCGACATATTTATTTTGAAATTGTTATCTTTTTACATGGTTAATTAAACTTTGGAATAATAATATTTTATCCCTGGTGAGACTGTACTCATATTTTAGCTCACACCATACATATTTCATCAGGGGTTTGTATATTATCTTCTTCTAGGTATGATCACGGGTAAACAACCACTTGGAGGTGGTTCAAGCTATAGCTCCATGGACTTAGATTGTTGAATCCTTTGTGTCTTGGGCTATTTGTTCAGTTTTTATAGAACCTTTCTATAGTATGTTGGGTTTTTTTACCTATTTTACTTCTAGTAAACATATCTCAATAGTGTTTTTATTATATTTATGGTATATTTTTATCTTAATACCCAATTTTTTGTGGAAAAATTATTTCTTCATTAATTGTTTTTGATGATAGGTGTTAATCACCATCAAGTTGGGATCTAAGATGCCATTTGGTCCATGTGAGGACCGACTTGGTTATTGAGTTTCATGGGTACCCAAGACTGTTTTTGACACTCAAAATGAATTTAAATATTTGATAATATAGAGTATATATATTTTTAATTATGTCACCCAATTATATACGATATGATGAGGTTCCATAGTTATATCCTAATCCACATGAAATCATTTAGGTAGTTGAGGATGTATATTTTCATTCTTTTAATATTGATATGGATAGAATTACACGAATATAATGAAAAAATATTCCATCTAATTTATGAAGAAGGATTCAAAAAATAAGTATTATGGAACTTGAAAGAGGCTATTACAACACCTTCAGAGGATCTGGTACAGTTCTGTGATGCTTCTACACTATTAATATGTACTTTTGCAAATAATATTTCTTCAACACCTTAGAAACATAAAGAAATATATATTACATGAGGTTTGATATATTGGGACCAACTAGTTTATAAAAATTTCAACTATCCTGTGGATATATTACTTTTGATAAAAAGTACAATTTGTCTATGACATTATTATCTTATTCACATAGTATTATTTTGAACCCTTTATTGTGGGTGTAGGTCTAAACATAATATACTACGAAATATTCTATTTCATATGTTTAGGAGATATATATTCTATAATATGAGTATAAATTTGTTGGAATACATTTTAAGATGCTATTTTGAGCACAAAATTATGAGGTTCCTATAAAATCATAGCTGGTATAGTGGAAAAAACACCACAACTGAATGTTCCTGGGCATGAAAAGGAAATGTTAGAATATAAACCCCCTATTATATCTAGCCCAATAATATGGGAATTGATCTCATAATATGAGTCAATGACAATGATATTTTAAATTATAATTTTTTTATATTAAAAAATAATAACATCTGGACTCATTGAGAACCTTTTTTGATTCAAAATTTGTCAATAAATTATCAAAATAAATTATTAACTTAATATTTTACTAGATAATTGGAATATAATTGTCAAATATATTATATTAAAATTTTATTTTTTGTTAAATGGATACCTTAATATCAATAAATTTATTTTATTAAACTTAATTCATTTATATATTAAACATAATATTATAATATAACTTATAATTCATTTAAATTTTATATTTACAATTTTTTATTTTATTAGATATTTTTATTTATTTATAGTATGATGATATTTATAAGATATTATATATTTCAAAGTGATATAACTATCGAATTAGGTTTTATTACTATGGACTCTTCTATCATATAATGTTTATTATAATATTTTTTTAAGTTATTATTATTTATGACATGAAATTTCAAATCATCAATATGAATAAAATTGTTTAATAACTATAACAAACAAATATGAGCTTGTCAAAAAAATATTTTTAATTTTTTTGGATATAATGGATTCATGGAAAATAACAATTTCTAATAGCTAAAAAAACGTAATCAATTTTACCTCAAGTTCAATCAAATAAAATTTCAAAATAATTTAAAGTTGTACACTTCAATTTAATGATGTTTGAGCCAAATATGATGTGAATGAATTACAATATCACTATGAATTAATTCCATCTTGAGAAATTAAAATAATCATATTACATTTTTTATGTAATTAAAAAATTATTTAAATGTTTTCATTCTGTAGTTTCACCGTATTAAAATTTAAAATCTAAAATAAATAATATATTTCATTAATTTATGCTATAAAAATATAAGAAAAAAATAGAAAACCTTTATGATATTTGAAACTATTTATATAGTATGAATGACTATAAGGTTTCTTCAGATTATAAAATTGCGTTGAAATATTATTAAATGATTCTATGATATTTCATCCCATATTGGTAATTAATTTGTAAAATAGCTAAAAAATAATGAAAAAAATTATAATTTTTTTAAGCTAATAAAAATTTAATTGATACGATGGGGAACCTGGAAGTCAAATCCAAATTCCCTATTTGTGATGCGGTTATATGGTTGAGTAACATGGAATCAAATATCTTTTTTTGTAATGCATAACAATATTTCTAATATAATAAATTGAAAAGAATCAGATAGAAAAATATATACATGTATGTAAAAAAGACAATATTTCATTTGTTTATTCACATAAATATATAGTATATGTGATTCAATCCAATGGATGTGGATAATACCAACCATTTATAATCCAATATATTAAATTATATATGATGTATAATTTTGATGGATGTCCATGTGAATGTTTTCGTGGTGAAATTAACAATAACATTAATTATTATTATTATTTCATCCACAAAATAAACTGTAATTCATAACCATATAACATGGATATCTTAATTTCCTGAAATCCTATGTAATATTAAATTTAAAAACCATTTGAAATGATATTTCATTCCAAAAACAATTTAATTCGATAAAATGTTATCTCATTAAAAAACATATTATGATAACAGATCATGAAAAACCTAATTTTTTTAAAAGGTTTACAGTGTTCTAAACTAACAATCATAGATTGAAAATAGGTGTTTCAATAATTTTATTAAGATTTTATAATTTAATTTATCAAATATTGTAGTTGGAAATCAATTTAATAATATATCTATAAAATTATCCCAAGACCATGTTTCCAAATACCAATCATACCATTCTTTGAATATATGTGTGTAAAAAAATATTTTCGTGAGATACGTTTTATTCTATCATATTTGATATACAAAAATCATTGTTGTTTAACACAATAATAATTGTTTGTATATGTTTGAATATTATTATTGATAGAAATTATACAATTACCAATGATATAATTAGTAACTACTCTCAACCAAACACATAATTAAAATTCATCTCGACTTCAAATTAATTTATCATGAATGAATGAAGTGGAAAAAATATTTGGTTTTATAAGGAAGCATGAAATGGTATAACCATTATTTTTAAATAAATATATAATAAAAGATTTTTTATATTCCACAAGGAATTTTCCATTTATGACATTATAAAATAGATTTTATTAAGAACATTTGAATAAAAATAGCTATTGATCTATAGGTCCTTGAAGGTATCATGATTTCATTATAAAACCATTATATTGTTTCTATGTAGGGGAATATTATTACCTTACCAATAAATTAATTAGAAAGTATATATGTGGCCTTGTATTATTTTTATATATATTTAGTTCTCTAAAATAACTTTTATATGGTGCATAAAAAACAAAATGTTATCCATTATCCTCATGTTATTTATGTAGATATTTATATCAAGCATGATAAAATTTAACCATTTATGTAGACATTATATGTGATTTTACTATAATGAAATATGTAGAAATTTTATAGCATATCATGATTGATTTTAAACAATTACCTCATCAGAATGGATAACCTGTAATCAATTGTATATATTTTTAATTATAAAGAATTTCATTTATAATTAATTATTAACATATTATAATACATCAGAAAATTCACCTTGATTTCAAATAAAATTCCAATCATCAGTATAAAGAGTAAGGTTTAAAAATCTAGATCAATAAAATTTAATTAAAATAGATGACAAAATTAGAAATTTTTTATCATAATTGGCCAACATTTAATCAATTACATTATTATAGAACATATTCTTATACCTCATTATTCCCTATAATTATTTATTCAACTTAACAGAATAATAATCCCATTATCAAAAACTTTTTTCCAACATTTCTAATCCCTCTAGTGTATTTATAAAAAATATTATTAATATTAATATAATAGTTTTTGGTCACAATATCCCTGATGTGTAAATTATTTTCATATTAAATGAAATAAGGTATCAAAAAATTAAAAAATATATTATAGGAGATTAGGTTGGATTATAATCGATATTTATCATCTTATAAGAATCTTGGTGTAATTAATCATGTTTTCATCTCAAACTAAATATTATTTTCATTTCCATTTTAATGAAATTATAATTTAAAATGAATAAGGTTAAACCCTTTAGGTAATTTTAATATATACACAAATAATATATCTTTATAAAATATTTACAATTAATATTAGATCAAAATATTATAATTAAATCTATCAATTATATCAAAATTTTCATTAACCATTTTTATTTCTCGATCCTCACAAATAATTTAATTCTGAAAATTAAATACACATGTGTAATCAACAATAATCTGTACTATGTTCTAATATCATAAATTTTTAGTAAAATATTCCATAAATTTGTTCTTAATTATCATTTACTTTAGATACATTTTTTCTAAATTTAATAATATAATTAATTCACATTTTATTTTGGTTCATTTATTTCTTCTGCCAACATATGTTTTGTCCCATTTTATGCTTTGGGATTTTTATCATTATAACCAACTTCTATCCCATGTCTCCGGAGTTGATAAGAAGTATTTTTTATCTCAACATATTATTTTCTATTAGCATTATCAATTACTATTATTTGTGTATTCACGTCAAGGGTAAATGATTTTGTTAAATTTTGGAATCATAGTATTGTTACATAAACTAATTTTTTAATTTTTAAAATTAATATTTTTTCAATCATCATGTTATCTCATATTTATGCATGGATATGATTTATCAAACTTTTCATTTTCCTTGATAATTTTTTATATCGATTGATTTCACTGTAAGTTGTTGGAATCATTTTTTATTAAAAATTGTGTTATAAAAATTGTGTTATTAATACATCACATATCTTTGACTTGAGATTCCTAATTATTGGGAAAGAAACAAATAAGGCCTAAATTCGCAATCTCATTTGTTGTGAAATATTTGTTTTTTGGTGCAGAAACATAGATATAACCCTACAAAATATTATAAAATTCAAAATATTTCTTTCATGGCCACATGATAATTGTATGAGAAACTATTCACAATCGAATGATCACATTATTTGAATTGGTATTGTAGTGTGAAAAATATAACTCCCCTCTATAAAATTACCTAATATTTTTTCCTTGATAATAAGCCTTCCAATAAGTTGTAATAACATTATATATGAATCAAATATAATATTTATAATGATAATATAAGATATAAGTATATCAGTATATCATTTAATTATAAAATAGTATTTAGTATATCAATTTAAGAATTATTCCATAGTATTATTAATATGAATATAAATGATTTAATAATATAAAAAATTACCTACTTGAATTAATCATATTGAAACTAAACTTAAAACATCTAGTTTCATGTTGGTAAAAACATAAATAATAGAATATTATTGATTCATCAATAATTATCTAAAAAATGGTCAACATGGTGGATGAATTGGACCACATATGACACAATGAGTTCATTCTAAGAATATTACAGATTCATTTACAAATTTTAAATCATGGTTTTTTGGTAATAAACATTAATTTTGAATCGGAAGAATGTGAAAAACAGTTATGTATTCTAATATAGTTATTAAACCTGTGAATATAATTTCCCATGTAATGATTTTCCTCATCATTTTTATCATTAATATTAAACCATGTATCTTTTATACACATTATTTCATGATTTTTACATAAATATTGATTTAATAACATCCCAAATGATTTAGATTACTATTTAAATTATGAAATATTATATATTATAATATAACAAGAAACATGGCTATAATTATATTATTTAAAGACACCAAAACAATCCATTATATTCCATCAATAATTAAACACTTCAAGGGATAACCTCAAGGATTAAAAAATAACAGGGTGACCAATATATCGAAGTAAAGTAATAATCGAAGAATTACATGATGAATTTAAAACATGATTGTCATGAGATAAATCATGGTCACATAAACATGGTTACAGTCATAAACAAGGATATCAAATCATGATATATGATGATAATGGTAAGGCACCATATGAATTTGGAAATTACATTAAACATGAGAGCATAAGAATAAGTCAAGTATTTCCAAAAAAATGTAAGAATATTTTGTTCTTATGATAATGAACCATGAACTAGATATGATATCTCATGATGAAAAATAAGTTCACAATTCATTATAGGGATATATAATTTTAGG
This sequence comes from Viscum album, assembly GCA_963277665.1. NCBI lineage: Eukaryota > Viridiplantae > Streptophyta > Magnoliopsida > Santalales > Viscaceae > Viscum > Viscum album. The sequence continues at coordinate 1,823,258,175 of OY728151.1, read as the reverse complement.
ACTACACATATCATTATTGTTATGTCAATGAATTTGTATTCCAAAAATATCATTCAATATAAGAACATATTTTGTCTAAGAAAATCCAATTATTAAGGATTATTGGTTAAATTCCTAATTAAAAAATTCAACAACTCATCAATATATCTAGATGAATCCCCTTTAGTGGAAATAGAGATGGTTATTCACTAAACATATGATTGGCATGAAAAATCAGAAAAAAACAATTGTCATTATAACATGTGTACATAAAAAATCATTGAAGGGGTTATTGAGATTAATGGCTTGTATCCAATTAATGGGAATAATAAATATTGTAAAAGTGATGTTTAAAAACATATTAAAAATTAGGAAATTTTAAATAAAAATGGATTAATAAAAATAAATTTCATGAAATAATATATTATGGGAGAGTTTCTTACCTTGAGAGAGAGCTTCTAAAAACATGTGAGGAATTTCATAAGATCTTTTGAATAGAATGAACATTATTTAAAGAAGAATTGGGATGTCAAAATTAAACTCAATAGGTTTAAGTGAACATATATTTTAATATGGCTGTGAATTTTGATAAATAGTTAGGTAATTCAATCTTAATATTCAAATATGGGTTTTTGACCTTATATGATAAAATATTTAAAGCCCCAATTATATTCCATGTTTTTAAAAATTTATGTAAGCCAAATATTATTATTTAAAATACCTTATACCTATATGTAATAAAATCATTAAAATGAAACACTTAATGTGGAAGTTAATCACATTTATAACAAACTAATTTTAAAACACTAAAATAAAATATTAAATTTGGATCATTGAGTAAGGTTTTTAAAATTAATAAAACAACTTCAAGAATATATTATTTTAATCGGGGAATATGTTTTTGGTGGAGGGAGTCCCTTATATTATTTATAAACAAAATTTGTTATTATGATGTCATAAAACATAGAGTATATTTATTTCATATTTAATATGTTCCCAAAAAGTTAACAGGATTTAAAAAAATATGAGAAATAAAAATTTGGATAACATCCATTTGATAATTTAAATAGAATACAAGGTTTTTCATAATTACTCTATAAGAATTTTTATTTTACTCTTTTAAATAAAAAACCTCATTTTTTGAAAAATAATTTTTTATCATACTAATAGTTTTCTTACCCTTATAAGGTTTATATTGAACAAAATTGAATCATATTATAATTTATATATAAATATTATTTCATATTAATATTCTATGAATATTAAATGTATTTAAAAATATTATCTTTATCAAAAAGTGTGATTAAATTAAATCTATATATTTTCCAATAATATAATTTGGGTTTCTTCATATTAAAATCAAATTTTCACCAACACTTATAAAATAATATTAATAAAATATGAAAAATATAATTATATTATTTAAAATGGAAATCATAAAAATTTATATTATTATGGTGTAGATATATAATGAATTGTTATAAAAGAAAACGACCTCAGGTTAAGGTATCAAACTATAGAGCTTCACTGTGGTTGTTCAACAAGAATTGTTGGTGACATGATATGAATAACCATGATCCTCCCTTATTAAAAGTTTTAATCGTCTAATTTTTTTTTGAATTTCATTCTTTCCTTAGACATTGAATAATCTACCGAACAGAATCTCCCTTGAATATTTGATAAATTTTTTTCATAGGTTGTGATCAGATTGGTAGAGTCCATCACTCCTTCCATTTTTGAATATGGACTTGGTTATAACCATTATTATATACTAATATTATCATTCACTATTCTAAAGTCATATTATCTATAGTTAACAAGCATCATTTTATTTTAAATATGATAGGCTATATTTTATAATTGGTTGAAAATAATAAATGTTGCACATTGTTTTTCTATAAATTCATTATAGTATAAATAATTTACTCATTTATAAGAGTGAGTTCATTTATAAAATATCATTTTAATACATACTCCCCCTTTATTATTTTCACAGTTAAAAATATTAATTCTTACATAAAACCATATGACGATACCTTTGTTTCATTAACAATTTGTGTTTCCCTACCGATTCTTCAAACATGTGGTCCCGCTATTGCACAATGACCAACTAGGATTTCTTATTCTCTATGACATTATCTCTAAGATCTATCACATTTCCCAACTGCTTCACATATGAGATATCATTCCCTAAGGGAACCACATATATACCCAATATATGTGAGTGTTTAGTATGTTTGTATTCATGAAGGATACATGGCACACATCATGTAATTGCGATAATTTATGTGAGATCTGTAATGGGGTAGTACTAGTTGATCATCAACATATCTGATGATATCAATAATCTCAAAGGGCCCAATATATCTTTCACAAATATTTCCCTTCTTCTCAAACCTTATTACATTATTTCAATGGGGTATAAATTGTAATAACTTATCATTGACCTAAAAATCAAGGTTTCATCAATTATTTCATATATAGATTTTATATAATATTTATTAGGGTTTAATTTGATGCTAAATGGGATTAACCTTTTATGTTATCTCTTAGATAAGAACATGTCCCATTAGTTTCTATTATCCAAAGATATACATACATGTTTGATCGTAACACAACCTCTCATACAATTCCTTATAACACTATTTTTGAGTGATATAATTGAAACTATGTTTATATGATAAATATTATAGGGGAATGTTATAATTCAAACCTCCAAATAAATCTATCAAACATGATCTCATTTTTTTATATAGACTTTTAATTGTTCTTTATTAATTACCATTCATATGAGAAATTTAAGCATTACTAAAAATCATATTGTTATCCAGTTTGTGTTAAAGGATTCTCTAGAACCTTAAGGTAAATCATAGATCTTGATTAGATACAATAGTGAATTTACCTATATTTATTCTTACCACTTATGTTATACATATCATGTTAAGTTTAAAATGATAGGAATTTGTTTTATAGAAATTTAATTCAAGGAATATTTATGTTGGTCAACTGCCACCTTGATGGTGTTATTTCCATTAGATATATTAGGGGGCCTAATAATGAAATCCATGGTTATTAATTCCCATTTAAATACTAATATGGGTTTTAATTTATTTATTCTCATTGAATATTTTATTCAACATTGACATTTTAGAACACAGTGCATAGGGATACAATTTTTTGAATCTCACTCTCTACGTTATCCCACATATTTTTTTCATCAAATAATAAGACATATTATAAAATAATTGATAAATAGAGAAGGATATATATGTTCATAATTAAGGAGATCCCTTTTATATTATGGTTTTGATAGGATAAATATATTATTTTCATACCATATTAAACACACTTTAGAAATAATTAATATCAAAAATTTTGGCACCTTTTATTATTTCTGTTCATCATCATTTTTGGAATATTTGATCCTCTCATGGATGGATTGTTGAGATATTAATTGAATAAGGTATTATGATTATTATTTTTATATATTAATTTATTTACTATTCATATCAGTGATGATTATATCCCTTTCCATACACATCGTGTATATTATTGATGCACCCTTTCTACAATTCACATCTACTAATTTAGACACATTTATACGATGGTAATGGATTGTATAATCATATTCCTTTATTTTCACTAAACACCATCATTGGTTCATGTTGATCAAATTTTTTATGTATAAATACATGGGGATATTATGATACATATATATATATATCTCACTTTATCCTATAGTGATAATGTATCCAAATATTTAATGTGAAAGAACTCAAGCCATTTCTAGATCATGTTTTAGGTAGTACTTCTCATGGATATTTAATTTTTGGTAGACATAAGCTATCCAATTTTTATCTTTCATGATTTCCCAATCTAATAAGTTATTTGATGCATCCTTGTAGAACACAAATGCATCCCCACTAGTTAGTAAAATGAAAACATGTGTAGTGATAATTTTTTTATTTAAAACTTTAAACATGTCCTTACATTCATATGTCTAGAAAAAATTCACTAAATTATGAGTTATGTTTGTTAGTGGGGTTCAAAATCATTATAATTTTCTAATATTTTTAAAATAATAATAATTAGATAATCCCCTGACTTTATATATTTACATCACACATGATACCCTAGGTATAAAAACCCTTCTCATTATTTCACATCAATTCCTTATTTATTACCTAAAAGGACACAAAATTCAACATAGAATATTTATAATTCTAGTTTATATTGGAATTAGGTACATTAAATAACAATATAAAATAATTAGTACAACATCTTTATTGAAATCATCCTTAACATGATTATATTATTCAATTGTATATAACATAGCATGGTATAATGTAGGGACATACATAAGAAAGTGGTGAGATATAGGGCCTAGTAATGGAATAAACATGGCCTAAAATGAATAAAGTAATAAATTTTTTCAAATATTCATATTAGTGGGGAAATGGGTGAGAATATTAAACTTGAATAAAAATTCATTACATCAAATTATAATCATAAATGTAACATAGGAAATGTTGCAACAACATAAAAAAAAAATCATAAACATAGGTCAAGGATAATTTCCTAGAATCCAAGATAAAAAAGTCACATAATAGATTATGATCACTCTATAATCACATCAGTGATGTATCATGAAAATAAATGATTAACAAATGCATTGGATTCTTTATAATATCGGGTTAACCAATCACATTCATTTCATTATCAAGCTATAGTGTTCCACATAGATTATTAAACATATAATAATTTTTTATCATATTTTGTTAAATGATCATGGAGTGTGTAAAAAATAAATTTATGTAACCAATAAATATGTTTATGTTAATAAATGGGAACTCCCTTGATAGGATATTATTATAGGTATTCACTATATAATTGTTTGGCATAAAAATTCGGGGTGAAATGTTGGCAGCAAGATCATGAATTATGAATGATCATGTGATGGATTGATGTGAATTAAAGTCTTCTAAAATCATTTATAAATAAAATATACCATAAAGTGGATAATTAAGAAAATATCCCAAAAATATGAAATGATGATATAAGAATAAATTTAAAGAATAAACTATAATAAAGAGGAGAAGGAGAGGATCCATTATGAAATTTTTTTCATGGTGATGAATGTACATAAAGGTTCATGGGTGATATTAATTATACTAAAATGGGTTTTTCATCAGGTATAAATAATATGATCAATATTATTATATGGAAGATAATATCCCAATATTCAAATAAAAAATTAAGAGGAAAAACATAGAATTGGTTCTTATATAAAAATGGAGGGATATCTATTATATTGAGTGCATGGAATCAAAATGTTTTTGGAGAAGAATTTTTGATATTGGGGAACCATGGGGGGACTCTAGACAGGGGAGGAAAGTGTCAAGATGTTTCCAAATAATTTCTAGTGAAGTGAAATGGATCTGGGTGTCTTTATATAGTAAATGAGTGTTGATTTATTTATTATATCTCAAACATAGGTTTGATACTATATATAATAAAATACCCTAAATAAAATACCCCCCATATTTTATATTCGTTTTTTCTAAAAAATTGGAGTGGTTTTTAAAATTTTATAATTAAAATTCATAAACATAAAAAATTTATAACTTTTATAATGTAGATGGGTCATTCTCTTAAGGAAATGATTTTAAAATGTTAAAATATATCCATGGATTTGAAGGATTCATAATGGATTTAGAAAAATATAAAAAAATCTAATTATATTATAAGGAAAACCAAAATTTTGTCTTTTATACCCTTTATTGTCCTTAGGAGATCACATTTTGGAAATTATGATGTAATAATAAACTCAATATATTTATATTTTATTTAATATTTATTGAAAAATTCAATTGTATTAGAAATTTATGAAAAATTTTTGATTAGATAATTTTAAAAGTAAAATTCAAAAAATAATAATAATTTTATCAACATAATTTTCTATATATGTGAATTTTTAATTTTTAAATGTGAATCTATGTCTATTGATAAATTCTATATTTCATGAAAATAACAGTTTTTGAACCGTTGTAAAAATTTCTTTTGACTACAGAAAAATGATATATGCATTTATATTTTATAAATGTCATTAAATAATAATATTGTATTCAAATATTATTTATTTCAATAATCCAATAATTAATTCTAATAAACATCTTAATTTAAATTGAATAATGATTAAAAATTTAAATTGTGTTTTATTGTATAAAAATAAAATTAATTTTAAAATTAATTATAAGAAGAAAATATTAACATTGTTCTGTTAAAAATATATTATATATAATCATATTGTGATTTTCTTGACAGAAATCCAATTAATACACTAGAAAATTATCTTAGGGTAAGTCGTAAAATGGCGAGACATTAATGGGGAAGATTGAAAAACATGGTTTGGTCCATGATATCGATGAGCATGAACTCCCATCATAAACTATTCACTAAAGATTAAGTTGTTGGATATTAACTTTTGAATAGTCAAATGAAAATACTGGATATTATATCTCCTTAAAAGGAATTGATAAATTAGATTTATAGGGTAAAATTCTACTCATTCAGTCCATCGTTTACTTTATCTATGTCAAATGGATTTGGTAGAACCCTATATTTATACTAATACAGTTATCATTGTTCAATGGTTATATTATCAATGGTAATGATCCTTAGCCATCATTTTAAAATGATAGGATAAAATGATACCAAACACATTCATGTTTTTCTTATAATCATAATACATAATAAGACATTTAATTTTAAAAAAAATGTGAATTTTATTTATAAGTGTTTAGTAATTAATATCTTCCCCCATTCATAAATTTCACTCTAGAAATAATCATTTCACACACTAAAACCAATGAGGGTAATTATGTTTCATTACTTCCTTTGGTTCCCATGTTGCTTCTTCAACCATTTGTTTTCAATATAACTCTTTAACCATGATAATTTTCTTATTTCATAGAACATTGTCTCTACAATCTATGATCGTCACATACTAATCATCATTGGAATGATCATTATCCAATGGTACCACCTTGGGATTGAGAACATGTGTGGGGTCAAGTATGTACACGCTCAAGTGGGATACATGGAATATATTATCTATTTGTGATTGGATTGTTGGGAGTATTAGACGATGTGAAACAAATATAATATGTCCATATATCTCAAAGGGATCAATGCATCTGGAAATAATATTTCCCTTCTACCTAATTCTCCAGAATTTTATTCAATGGAGTTATTAAGAGGAATTTGAGGTCACCATGAAAAAGTTGTTGGTCTCGTCAATGATTGTCAACATTGGTATTTTATCCAATATGATCAACCTTTATGTGTTATTGAATAGTCTTAACCATTTCCATGATTAGATTGACCATTTCAGGATCGAGCAGTTTTCCTTTCCCAAATTCATCCCATCATATAGTAGTTCTTCCCCACTTTCTATGATAGAAGTATTAAATAGAATCATGGATGGTTTAGTGGAAGCTATTATCATACAAAAACTAAACCATATTAATATGTTGTTCCTATCCTCCTTTAATGTGAATTGAAAATTCCATCAATATTTCCACATTTTTCTGGACATTCCACTCCGATTAGGCCTATTTTTCTTGGTGATAATCTATGTTGATGTTCATATCATTACATTGTGTGTGTTGGAGAGTCTTCTAGAACAGGTTTTTAAATCAGGGATTTAGATATCATACAATTGATATTATTGTACTATGATGTCACAACACTTCTATAATGTATATCATTACAGTTTTATCAAGTGATAAATACTACTGAATCATAATGTAGTGTGTAGTCTTTGTAATATGATAAAATATAACACATATAACAATATTTCCCATTGTTTTCATCATAAGACCCATGAAAAATTCAATGGCGTTGTTTTTTCATTTTCATATATTAATGGATAATGGTTGCACCATACACTCTGTGTTTTTCTTTCTTCCTTCACATTCAAAAATAAAATAAATCTTTAGGTATATTCCAAAACAATATTCTTCATATTTTCCAACCAATACTTCTCTTGAAGTTATAAAGATGTATTTGTTCTTCTAGATTGGATAGATAAGTTTGATACATGTGCATCAACCAAAAAACCATTAAATTGATATTTTATGGTACACATATTCAATCCCCATATATTACAACTCATTCTTTATTAACTTTGAACTCCTATGATTTCCTCTTTCATATAGTTACCACATTATTCTTCATTCCCACCTCATCTCTTTTAGAATCCTATATATTCTATGGATGGGATGGTTGAGAAATCATTTGTCAAATGATTAATGATGTTCCATCCTTTAGGATTCCCATATACATATATTCAATATAAATTATGATCATATCCATAATTTTTCTCTTAAATTATTGAATTTATGGATCTTTCTATATAAAGAATCCACTATTTTTTATCTTTCCCATGATGGTAGTGAATTGAGTAGTCATTGTCTTTGATCTTCTATAACCGTCATCATTGGTGTATATTCGACACTTTTTGTGTGAATATATAATGTATAATTTGTTGATCATTATATATTTCACATTTCTCTCTGAAAAAAAATTCCTCCATAATTTCATTGTGAATATCACAATATCCAACTCCAATTCATGCATTGGGATGATATAAATTTGAATTTTCAACTTCCTTAAAGAATAGGATATTAATTTTTCATTATACATTAACACACAACATAATCCCTTGACCGAAGAGTCGTTGAATACCATGAAATCTTCTCCACAAGTGGGTATTGTGAGTACATGTGTAGTGATAAGCCTCCATTAAAAAAACCTTTAATCTATCTTCACATTAATCATTTCAAAAAATCATTAATCTATTCCCATTTTACTTAGTTAGAGGGGTTCGCAATCAGGAAAAACTTCTCACAAATGGATGATAGTACCCAACTAATCCATGGAATCTACGGGTATTTTCCAAAAATGTTTTCCTCAAATAGCCATTAATTTCTTTTTTATGGGTCTGTAGATATGACTTTTCCTATGATGACATGCTGCTTGAATGAGACTTACATCAACAAGAACTCTATTTTTCTGTATGTGACATTAATCATCTCCTTCTGAATGATATAAAAAACAATTCTCGTATGCTCCTCATACTCCTCTTTTATTTTGTAATATAATATAATATCATCTAAAAAAGGTACAAATAAATTATTGTGATAATATCTAATGAAAATATTCATCATGTCCATAATGATTTTTTTAGAATTAGTGGAGTTGAATGGAATTACTATGAACTAATAATTCTTGTACCTTATACAAAGAGAAGTCATGGGGATATATTAATTCTTCACCCTAACATGATAATACACAGAGTAGATATCCCCCAAGGGGAATTATTTTTTCCCACATAGCTAATAAAATAAGTCATGAACCAATGGTAAGGGTACATTTTATTTATCATGGTCTTGTTGAGATCATGATAATCAAGGCAATGATGAATTGACCCATCGTACTTCATAACAAATAGGACTGCTTCAACCCATAGTGAAGCACTTGTGCATATGCACCCTTTATCCATACTCTCATGTAGTTGTTTTTTCAAATCACCAATCTCCGCAATAGCCATTCAATAATGATTCTTGGACAATATTAATTCCCCATGTATAATCTCAATTGATAATTCAACCTCTCATCTATGAGGGAAACCAACGAATTCTTTAGGAAACACATCAGCATATTCCATCACAAATGGAATGTTTTAAAGGAGGATTCATTGAATATAGTCAATTATTTGATCTAGATATTCTTTGTAAAAGCCTTATAGTTAAAAAAAGATCAATTCATTGAGGTTTGACCAGAGAATTCCCCACCCAATAGGAATTGGTGGTTCTCTCATGTTGGCAGTAACTATATTCTTATACTTCCTTCTTACAACAATATAATTTCATCATTCCCCTTTAATAAATTTCTCAGGCACTTCTTTCCAAACCATTTACAAGTGCAATGTTGAAACTTCCTAGAACCATTATATTTCTCCATCAAACTACCATAATTAAACTCTAAAATCATCTTCTTGTCTGAATGATACACTTTAGAATCTTTGATGTGTATTTCTACTTTGATGGAACATCATAAAAATATCTCATAGCTACGAAAGTATCATGACAAGATGGATTTTAATATGTTTGGTTTTATCCCACCAAAGTGTAGGTCGAACACATATTTAGGGGTAACAAAAAAACATGGAGGCATACCCTACAAGTCATGTGATGTTTTACTTATACTCCCATATATATTTTCATCATTTTTATTGATGGAATGTAAATCCATATCAATTGTTTGTCCATGTGTGGGAGGAAATTGTTTATCAAATACATTTTCAGGAATTCCTTTCACCACATCTCTTTGATATCTTCCTTAGGATTCATATTCATGATAAATTCCCACAACAGTTTGTATTCTCCCTCTATAGGGTAAAAAACTATAAGAACCTTCTATTTTTTAAAAAATTGAAGGAAGAAGTATATTTTATCAATGTATTTGATATATTGTTTAAATATTAAGAGATAAAATGATCCAATAAAACACTAAGGAATTTGTTTTATAAAAGATTCAATTACAATATGTTCTCTATTATGGGTAATTTTGAGAACATTCTAGTCTATGATTCTATTTAGAGATTAATTAATCTAAGAGAGTATCTTCATAATGTTCATGATTCCGACCCCCCTTAGTTGCGTAACTCATTATGGAAATCATTACATTGATCATTTCATTTATTTTTTACTAAATTCATCTAATTTCTGTCCATTTGTTAGAATAAATATAGACTTTTGTATCTGTATTTTTAAACTATTAGTCATATAAACCATAATCCATTATACATAAAGAGATACTTTATAAATAAATTTCATTTCCATAACTAATAAAATTGTAAGATTCAATCTAGGTTATCCATGATATATTTCCTAACATATATTTTTATGGTTATTTAGGCTCCCTTAATAGTAGTTCCATGTATTATTATGAATTTATCAAATCATATCCCAAGGAGTGTCAAACTAGGCGTGAATAAAGTAATATTTTGGTAAAATAGTTCCCGGTCAAGTTTAGATCGATGAACCATTTTTGGGTTTTACCCCTCTGTATATTTGTTCCAGAGCCATATCCAACATTTGTGTCTATAAATGGATATATTAATTTGACAAGCCACACACTCTATACATAAAAAATTGGTGATTTTTTTAATACATATTATTATCCCTAATTATTTAAATATATATTTCTAATAATAAACCCAAAAATGACAATACTTTTCCATTGATACCAACTATAACAACCTTACCCATTATTTCACATTAATTATTGTTTTTTACATATATATATATATATATATTTAATAAAATAGAGAATATAAATTAATATTGTTTTTTTTGAATTAGTTACATTACATAACTACTTAAACTATAAATACATCATCCTAATTAAAAAATTCCTTAACATGATCACAAAATTCAGTTTTAATTAACACCAGATGAGATACCCTAGAGTCAGTCCTTTGAATGGGGTGAGCAATAATGTTATGTACGAGAATAAAAATACTATAACATAAATAATATAATACATGTTAGAAAATATTATTATTAGTTGGTAAATGGGTAAGAATCATAAAAAATAATTACATTTCCTGGTATATCATGATAATCATAAAGGTAACATGGGAAATGTTTCGACAACTTAAAACATTGCATAATAAACATAGGTGAAGGATAAAGGACAAGAAATGAAGATTGACCTAGACTCTTGATGTATATGTTTGAATCTCTAATTCATTTCTTGATATTTCAAGAAACATAATCATTGTATAATGGATTGGAGCACTATATTATTCTGGGTGCACCCCTCACATTCCATTAATTCCAATGAATTAGTGTTCCACAAAGATCATACATCATGGAATCAATCATCATCATATTTTATTACATTTTCATGGAGTTTGGAATACATAAATATAATTACTTAATAAATATGTATATGTTAATATTGGTTAACTCCGTTGATAGGGAATGGGTATGTGTATTCTCAACACAATTGATTTTTATGGAAAATCAACATTAAATTAGTGGAAAATAATGAGGATGTATGAATCTCCATGAGTGTTCTTGATGAAAGTTAATTATTCCCACCAATATTTTATAAATAAAATGGAAATTATGGGTGATAAGTAATAACAAATCCAAAAATTCATAAATGTAGATACAATACATAATATAAAAAAGATACTTGAAAAATTATGACAAGGAGAGTATCCATTAATAAAATTTGGGATTGTAATGAATATAAATAAAGGTTAATGGGAAGGATTAATTAGAGTAAAAGGTTACTATCATCATTAATATTCAAATAGAATAAAGTGGTATATATTAGAATATATCACAACATTAAAAAAATGAAAATTAAGAGTCCTAACATAAAATATGTTCTTGAATAAAAATAATAGAGGGAGATCCCTTTCCTTGAGATTGTATTTGAAATGATTTGGAGGATCCTCTTGAGTTCTTGGGGAAACCATGGGAGGAAAATATATAGGAGAGGAAAGAATAAGAATGTACTCCAAGAATTTTTAGTGAATAAAATGGGATCCTTTTTGGTTTATATATGAAATAAGTGTGGATTTTTTTTATTTTTCAAGCATATGTTTCTTTATCGATGTAATGAAATAACCAAATAAAAAACCATCCCATGGTTTTTTTATATTATTTATACCTAATTGGAATGGTTATTATTATTTTATGAGGCTAATGGACAATCATAGTAAAATAATACACTTTCTTATGTGAAACTATGTCACAGTATTAATTAAATGATTTGAAAAACTTAAATTATATAAATGGTTTGGGTGGATTCATAAATGAATTATAAAATTATAAAATAACTATTTAATCATAATAGTTAAAATTTAAAACATATAATTTTCATTAATACTATTTAAATTTTTTATTAAATCACTTTTGGGTCATTACGATTCCATAATAGACATTGTACATTTATAAGGTATTTAATTTTTTTACCAAATACTCTTTTGTCTTTAAATTTTATTAATAATTCACAAGTGCGTAATTTTAAAATTATGATTCAAAAAAGATAATTCATTTTATTAAAATATTTTCCTAAATATTATTATTTTCACTTTTAAAATAATAACTTATATATGTTGGAAATGCAAGTTGTTTTAAAATAACTGTTTTTAAACACTTACAATGATTATATTTGACTTCATAAAAATTATATGATCATTTATATTTGACTTAAAATATTTTATAATAATATTTTTTTTAAATAATATTTATTTTAATAATAAATTTTCTCATAAAAATAAATGTCTTAATTGAAAATTAATACAAATTTGAAATATAATTTCTATTTTATTGAATGAAAATCAAAATCTATTATAAATAATGAAAAAAATAAATTATGAACATTATTATATTTGAAATACAATATAAAAATACATATTATTTTAGTATTGATACAAGGACCTTTAATAAAATAAAAATTATATAAGAGTAAGGTGCATGTTGGAGACACATTCATGGGGTTGGTTTTGCAAATATGGTTTGGGTCATGATCAAGATTAACTTGAAGTTCTCCCCTAAATGGTTTCTCAAAGACTTATTTTTTGGATCTCATCATAGTCTTAGACAAGGTAAAATTATATAGATTCTAGCTCCCATATATGATATAATTTATGGGCTTTATATTTTATGATCATACTCATTAAGGCCAACACATCCTTTGGATCCATATAATTGGCTTTTAAAACCCAAAATTTATACAAATCATGTTACCACAGTTCATTGACTACATTATCTATGTTAATGATGCTTAATAGTCCTTTAAATCTAATATGATATAATAAATTTAAATAATATCTTATTTTTCAATAATAATAATATATAATAATATAGTAAATTTCAATTTACCATTGGATTTCTTTTATAAATTGTCATGTTGTAATAGTGGGAATACTTAAATTGCCTCTATTTTTTTGAAGGATAAACATATATAATTGTTCTAGATATGGAATGAATTTGGTATGTACATTTTTCCATATGAAACTACAATTTTATGTACTTTTATGAAAATATTTTCTATCATGTTGAATATAGTACACTATTCAAAATCACATCATGTTATTTATATATTTTATATTAGAAAAGAATGTATCCTATAAATACTACCACTGATTTGTGGATGTAATTCCAAAATACTCTGTTCATCCAGTCTATCAACTTTTTTATATCATTTCTGTCTCAAAAAAATAATCATTAAGAACTTGGACTTTCCAAACATTGTATGAATTGAAATCTAGGGGATATACCCCATCTTGAACATTACTCTTTAATGTTCCCACAAAATATATATCTTAGATATATTTTGATATCCATGTATATGTTAAATAATTTTACCAATCGTGTCCATAGTATACCTTTTATTTATTTTTATCTTTTATTTCGCAAAATAATTAATGTAATGTTGCATTGAACTATTATTATTCATGAAGAAAGATACTGGGGTTCCCTAAAGTGAATAACATCAGAATTTAAACACTCTATCAATATTTTCTTTTAGTTTATTTATATCACCTCATGTTAAAGAAGTTTGTTCAATAAAAAAACATGGATATTGGGAAAGCAATGTAAATACTCTAGATTGAGAAAGAAACCTCATCAATATGTGGAAGTCTATTTTTTTCAAAAAAACCTAAGCATATTCCATGAAAATTGATTTTCTTCAAGAATTATGTTTTCCAAAGTCTCATTCCATTGAGTATGATACACTCGATCATATTATAAAAATATAAATTATTTAGATGATGATACCAAAAGAGATTCATCCTAATTATTTCACTTCTATAGAACAATAGATTGATTCACGATACATATGGTGATTTCAGTATACTAAAAAAAATATTTTTTTTATATAAAATAAGAGCTAATACATTACTATAATTTCATTAAACTCCAATAAAGAATGTATCAACTGGATCTATAGAAAATTAATCTTACAAATATTTTTTGCAATGGATTTTTATTCTTAGGATTCAATAATTTCCAAATTTTTCATTTTACCTAATAGCAACACTTCCATGTTATTCTGTGGATTTTGAAAAATTATACTAAATATGTGTTACAAAAATATTGCATAGAAAGAGAGTCAGAAATGATATTTTATGTTATTGAATATAATATAATCCTACCTTTTAATATTTGACTACATTTTTAATCCTTTACTCCATATTCATTGGAGATAGGGATAAGATTATTCAAAACATCAGACATATAAATGGTAATATGTGATCATTAAATGGATAACTCATAAATTACATATATTCCACGACAAATTAATTTATATGTCTCAATCTATTTTATCCATGTTATATTTAATAAAAAAAATTTATTAGTAATTTTTATTCTTTATATAATGGTACATAAATAGAATACAAATTTTCCAAATAATATACACATGGAGTTTTAAAGCATGAGTGAATCAAGGCATATATTTCATAAACAATGTGATTACAAACTCAAATACCATTGCATCCTTGGAGGAGGGGGTTATTATCCCAAGACGTAATAGTGACAAAAAAACATTATATTTTTTGTATACAGGTAAATATTTGGTTTTTTATCAACCACAAAATCTAATAATTACAACAATTAATGGATTTTATCCAATTTTTAGATAAATACATATGGGTTGACTAATGTTTTTTAATCTAAATCCCAAAAACTACTATACCATTATCTAATTATTACTCTTATATCCCAGATCATTCATACAAAATATTTCATGTTATATTACTAGAATATTGATATAATATAATAAATAAAATTATTAATCAGAGTAAATTTATGTATTTTCATATATATCAAAATTATTTTAAAAACTGGTTACAATAAACATATTGAAAAATAATAAAATTACCCCATTTATTTCATTTATCTTGTAATGATTCATGAGTTAAACTAGGGTCGTAGAAATTAATTGTTTGTGGTATAAAAATTATTAATGGAATAACTAGATCATTAAAAGTTTATATTAACACATGTTAGTAAATAAGAATTTCAAGGTTACCTAAAAGGGGTGATAATCATAAAAATTTACAATGAATCATGATAAAAAAAGAGAACATCAAGGAAACCTATGAATTTGGGAATAGAATATAACAAGAAATCATTACAATATGTCCTAAATAACAAAATATGTGTTATGAAATTGTGTTATTAAAATTAAATCTCATTCACAATACATGGTATCTCATTATATAAAAACATTACCCAATTCATTTGAGGGATATATAATTTTGGATCAACTCATAAGATTAATAATATGTACAATAATTATTGTGAAACATAGATAATTCAACCTATGAACTTTTTTTATCCCATTTATTCCCATATTAAATATTTTGTTTTCAGTAATGCAAGTCCCTAATAAATGATGTATATCCACCTCTACGTGAATTAATGTGAGGGGATATTGGGATTCAAATACAATACCTTAATATTTTTCATGAGGAATGATAGGGAATTTTTGGCTGAATAAAGTATATACGTAATGATACATGGATGGATTTTATATAGTAAAATGGGGTCCCTCATTACATGTAAATCACAATGATAGTGAGAGGAATGAGAGAAAATACATTACAAAATGGTAAATTTAAAATAAAAATAGATTTTTAAAATTAAATTACATGAAACAAAAATAACAAGAGAGAGTACCTTAACATGGGAGAGAACATGTAAAATATTCAGATGATATTATTACGAGGATTGGAACAACATCAGAGATCTTTAATATAGAGGTAGTGGAACATACATCAAAATGGGGTTTTAGTGTGTAGCAGTGGGAGGTTGAGTGGGTATTTATAGTAAAAGATAGGGTAATTCATTACAAATTTATAATAATAGGTTTTGGAATATAAATACTAAAGTATTAGAAAAATGTACTACAACTTTTCCAAAGATTTAATCCAAATTTGAGTGGTCTTAAATATATTCTACGTACAGGAATAGAAATCCTTAAAATAATACCATTGTAAATGTTATTTTTAGTCTTGTTTATAATGAATTTATTTTAAAACATTAAAATAAAATATATTTTTGGGAAGACTAATTAAGGGTTTAAAAAATTAAAATAATTACTTGAAAATGCAATATTTTAAGTCGGAAAAATTATTTTTGTTAGTGGATTCCATTTTAACTTTTTATAAAAAAACTTTTTTCCTATTATAATGTTATAAAAAATAACCAATATTTATATTTTATATAATATTTAGCCAAAAATTATGGTGTCTTATAAAATATTTATAATTAAGACATTCGATAACTTCGATATGGTGATTAAAAAATTTATTTAATAAAAAACACCCAAAATATCATTGTTTTAAAACATTAAATGGAATTATATTTTAAAAAAAACACTAGTTTTTAAGATAATTAACGTTTTTGGAGCTTCTAAAGATTATTTTATATTTCTATTAACTATATAATAATTTTAATATAAATACCATTTAATTAAAATATTATATGAGAGTAAAATTTATTTTAAAATTCCTGACATGGTGAAAAATAATGTTCTAATTAAAACTCAATATTTTATTAAAATAAAATTATGGATCCTTATTATACAAATGTATTTTTTATCAACACATATATAATTTTTATAATGAAATTTGATAAACATAATCATTATTTTATTAAATTGAAAAATATAAAAATTCATAAAATTAGGGTCTCGATACATAACTCTTAATTACAACAGCATACACCATATGGGTAATGTGGGTGACTGTGGGGTTTCTTTTGGTGATTCACTAAAAATGGTTTTTTTGTGATCTCAATAAACTTGATCATTTCATGTAAACAATTTCATTCATACTTATACTGTTAAATTTGAAATTTTGTATGGTCAGGGGAAAACATAGTTATTTCAACTCCATTGAATGTATGATAAATAGGCTCTATATGACATGATCCTATATTTATTTGCCATCGATCCCTTCATATGTTCAAATGGACATGATCACAACCCATTTTAGGTAACATTATTATGTTTCATTATACATTTATTATATATTCTATATTTGATATTACTAATTTCCTTTTAAAAAAGACCTCATATATTTTATAATTGATCCAAAATAGTGATTGTATTGAATGATTTTTCTGTGGAAAAATTTCATAATAAGCTATATATTCATTCAAAAAATAATAATTTAAAATATAAAAGTTTAGGTGAAATAAAATTAATCTCCAAAATAGTAATCCATAAAATAAATGTATCATGGACTGTTAAATTAAAGATTACCATATTTTAATATACTTTATAGGTATTATCATGTTACAATAAAAATATAATTCCTGGATGTTCCACATGTATAATCATCTTCTCATTATAATAACATGATATAATGAGGTATTCAACATATACATAATTTGTAGTTTTGATGTGATATCCATTAAAATATATATAGCTAATAACTGAAAATTTTCATTGAGGCATATGTAGAATGAATTTTTTTTATAATATGTGTTTCCCAAATAGTTGTATATTTCTGTTATGGATATTTCAATTAATTTTTTACTAAAAATTTATTTATATATTTTTGTATGTCCAACGATGAGAATGATACTATATTTACCATGTTTTAAAAAATTTTCTGTTAAGGTGAATCTAATGAGAGAAATTATATAATCATGGGACCAATGCTAATGAAGAAATTCAGAATATTAATTTCTATTAAATATAAAATAAGTCATGTATAAATGATATACAATAAACGTAATAGAAAAAATTTAAGAATAATTAAAAATAATTAAAACTATGAAATTATAACATAATTATGACCATTCAAACATTATAATTATTCTCAATAACTTTAGGTTTTATAAAATAATTACATATTTCATATTTCGTAATGCTATTATCAAATAACTAATTTTTATATAAAAATATTCATCAACAATATTTTATTTCAATTTGATTTATTGTATATAAATACCTTAGAAATGATTTAGATTATTATATACATAAACCCACTAAGATATCATGTCTATAAAAATTCGATAACATAAAATAAATAATTTCCAATAAAGCATAATTTGTTCAATATATTTATTCAAATAAAACATTAAAAAAATAACTGTTAAATGTTATATAATTATAAAAATGAAATCATATAATTGGATAGAAAAATATATTTATCAATATTCTAAAATAAATATATAAATATAAAATGATGTTTATTATTAATAAAAAGACATAAATAAGATATAAATTAGTATATTAAATAAAAAATTGTTATATTATATGGTAAAAAATATATTCTAATAAATTTAATTTTGTAAGATTATAAATATATTGTTGAAGACATATATTTTTTATATTGTGAATATATTTACACATATTTGATTAATAGCTGATTTGAAATTCAAAAGACAATATTGAATATTTTATTAATTATTTTCTCATGAAGGTAATTTTTATTTAATATTTCCAATTTTATTTAAATGAAATATCATAAAATAATATAGTTTTAATTTTAATTAATGGACTTTATTTGTGTATTTAAAAAATTATTATTTCTCTAGAGTGATTTTTTGGGAATTTTAAAAAATAATTTATTTTGATATGATAATTGAAAGTTTAATGATACTATTAAAACCATCACATTCTTAAAATTATCGTTATAAAATAATGCTTTATTTTTTTCAAACTATTTTCTAAATGTGTAATATATTTATATTTAAAATACTTGTTGAAAAATTAATATTTATATGATTAAAACTGTTCAGTATTGTTTTGGAAACATAGTGTATATTTTACACTAGAAACATAATTATACTATAAGATTTTCCATTATTTTTTAAAAAATGTTGTCATTAAATAAAAAACATGGATTTAAAGTTATTAAATAGTTAATCCTTCCTCAAAGTTTAATTAAATATAATAACTTATGAAACATTTAAATCATGATGAATACTAAAAAACCTAAATAATACATAATGGTGAAAATAATATTTTTAAATGAAAAATAATCTTTATTTAAGTTTTTTATTTTAATGATGATTTTCTCATAATTAGATAATAAATTAAATTAAATCATAAATTATTTTAATTTAATGAAAGAATTATTTTGTGTTTTTTTATTTTACATTTCCATTAAAACATATATTATTTGGTTATAATCTTCTTACACTGTTAAAAAATGTAAAAGTAAAAATATAAGAACAAATGACATCCAACGTGTTTAAAAATTTGAACAAGAACATGGTTGAGAGTAGATAGACATAATATCAGCCCAAAATAAATTATTAAAATATATTTCAGTGATTAATCCTCGAATAGAGTAGAAAATTCATTGAAATTTAATGTCTATTAAAGAAAATTTCAATTTATTCACTTATAAAAGGTTAGATTTCCCCCTAATTTGGCATGAATCAGTCCTTCAAATTACATCATAAAACATTACCATTTGACTCCTATATGTATTCCCTATTAGTTTTATGTTACTACATTTTTACATATTTATCCTAATTCATATGAACACATCAAACATAAATTTCAAGGTACCAATGAATTAAGTTTCAAGGAAAGAATGAATCAAGAACAAGGTAATGGTTTGTTGTATCAATTTTCACCGATTGAAGCATATTTCATATTATACCCAATGATTTCATTAAATTGTTTTTTCTTTATTACTATATTTTTTTATAAACCTGATTCACTTATATTTAATTTTAATATATATCCAATTAAAATTTTAATCTCTCACGCAGATGTGACTCAAAAGTTTCCAAACCTATAGAGGTTTCTCATGATCCCACATCTTTCATAAATCAAAATAATTCGTTTTTTCTATGATATAATAATGTAGATTTATTCTATTCTATTATTATACATTACAAACACTATTTGGTTATTGTTCTACTTTTTGTTCAAATATTTTCCACAATGAATTCCCTTCACTAAATTTTTTCATTGTTATAAGTAACAATTATCCAATTTAATGAAGTTTAGCCCCGCATATCTTAATTTATATTCCCTCTACTATTCCTATTTTTTTTAAAAAAGATAATAATTAGTTTTTTCTTTTTTTAACATCATATTTCCTATCTCTCATTTTAATGAAAATTATTATTATTTTATTATTTTTATGAAGTATAATATCAACAAAGGTGTTTTTAAACATATAATAGTCTCTCCTAAGCCACCCTAGTTACATTTATTGAGTCAATAATGTTTCCATATGACTTTTACATTCCTCTGGGTTTTGAAAATCACAAAAACTCTATCTTAAGGAAAATCATATTTCCCCTAAGCATTATCCTAATAAAGAAAATTTTGTTTCCACAAGAAAATTTTTCCTTTAACTATTTTTTTCATTGATCATTTTATATTTTATATAAATTAAACTCTATTATATATAAAGGAGAAAATTTAGTTTCATATCAAAAACCTTAGGATACAATAAATCCTTAGTTTTATAGAATTTTATTTTTAGGATCTGATTTCAGGTTCTGAATTCGAACATTGAATTATATGAAATTCAGACTCTGAATTCTCTGAAATTTAGATTCTAAATTTTCTGAATTTAAACTCCGAACACTCAGAAATTCAGACTCTGAATTTTTTGAAATTTGGACATTGAATTACCAAGAATTTGGAGTCTGAATTCCTCATAATTATGACTCTTAATTCATCAGAATTTAGATTCTAAATTCCTCGGAATTTTGACTACAAATTCCTTATAATTATGACTCCTAATTCCTAATAATTCATATTATGAATTTATTAGAATTCAGATTACGATGACTATAGAATTAATGTTTCAAATTCATTAAAAAATAGAATCCTAATATCAATGATTTATAGTATCCAAATTATTACATGTCTAAACTCCAAAAATCTTTTTTTCTTTAGACTACAAAAAATTGATTCAGTTAAGTAACATTATTATTCATACACTTGTTTTAATTATGAAATGATGGAATACATTCTATTTATAACTAACCATTTTTTTAGTAACATCTGTGAAGATCCCTGAGAGATACAAGGAAACATTTGACCATTGGTGGAGGGATCTAGACATTGGATAAATGCCTATAAAGAGGTGCACATTTGAATGAGCTCCTTACTAATCCATTACTTTAGAGATTTCATACTACTAAAGTGATTTCTAGAGAGGGAGAATCTCATGCCTTGTGCGTACTGAACATCTTGTTTAGCTAGCTTTGTGTGACCCTGATTTTTGTTGTATACAATCGAGGCATTCTGAGGATAGGATGACCGAGGTCACAACTACATTAAAGATTGAGCACTTTCTTGATTAGGATGACAGAGGTTCTGACTACCTTGAAGATTGAGGGCTTTCTAGGATAACAAGACAGAATCTAATAATCTTATTAAGGGTTTACCCTAGTGTGGGTAAA
This sequence comes from Viscum album, assembly GCA_963277665.1. Taxonomy (NCBI): domain Eukaryota; kingdom Viridiplantae; phylum Streptophyta; class Magnoliopsida; order Santalales; family Viscaceae; genus Viscum; species Viscum album. The sequence goes on along the minus strand of OY728151.1, from coordinate 1,823,235,709 downwards.
ATAGACTTTCATAAAAGTATAAATCTAAGTACCTTTACCCAAGGTTGTTTGATACCCTACTCTTTGGGTAAAAAGAATTCATAGAGTTAATTTTTTTGTTTCATGTTTATTTTACACTATATCTTGATAACAAAAGAAGGTATAACATTCTTATACTTTCTTGTTTTTTTTGTACTCTGATTAAGTAAGATTATATATGCATTAAGGTTGAATCATTTACTTGTTAACTTTTCTTATGTTTCATTTCCAGAACAACATTTCCAGAACCTAAAAAAGTTCATAGAACTAAAAGAATCTTGTGAATACCTCGTTTAACCTCATTAAACATGGTTTTCCATAATGTTAAAAGTGAAAGATTTTAAACATACAATTCACCCCCTTCTAATGGAGAATATATATTCATATTTCAAACCTAAATTCGGTATCAGAGGAGGTATCTGAAATACTTATATTCACATATATGTTTTCTCACACAAGTTTTCATTTTTCTAATTATTTTCCATGATTAGGATTTTTATTCCTGTTTATAAAAATTTACTATTAACTAGTTTTTTGTAGGAAAATATTTTAATTATGATGGTAGGAATGAATGTCGGTTCGATTAAAATTCTAAAGCCTACTAGAACACCAATATTTTATGGAAATGATTATGAATATTAGAGAGATCATATGATGTTTTTTGTTATTAATAAAAGAGTGGACGTCTTCGTTATGATTACTGAAGATTAAAAAATTCTTGGTAAAAGAGTCAGAACATTTACTAATCGAGAATAATATGAATATGAACTAAACTACATGGTACGCAATACATTGTTGGGCTCTATGACTAGGAATATATATAGTCAGATTTATTTTTATAAATCTCCAAAATGTATTTGGAAAAAAATGGATGATAGTCATTTTGGTACATCCAAAGTTATAGAAACTATAATAGCTATACATATAGAATAATTTCATTTATCTATATTCCCTTATAGAGAACCAGTGTGTAAGGTATAACACAGATTTATGACTATTCTTAATAATTTATAGTCTATGGGTGATAAAGTTTTATATGATGAGGCACTAGTGGACAAGATTATAGATATCATGCCTAATGAGTGGGAATTTTAGAGAACAACTTTTGATGTGAACAGAAAAGTATCTCAAATTACTCTTGATGATATTTTTGGAACCCTTCTTCATCTTGGGACAATAATGAAAAGAGATGCTTATATGAATAAGATAAAGAATGTAAAATTGAAGTGTATCCTTTACTAATACAAAATACAAGACTCCTGGAAGGATTACATGATCCAAGTCAATGAATGTCATTATTTTATCCGGATCATGTTAATGTGAACATTCTGAGAATGAGCTAGCTAATGTTACTCAATGGATGAACAAGATATTTGGAAAGAAATGCCTTTAGTATATGTTTAATAATAACGAAAGGAAGGTGAAGAAAGAATCTAAAGTCAATTATTATGAATTCAATGGAGAAGGGAATATAAGTCCATATTTTCATATGCTTAACAAAATTTAATGAAAAGAAAAGCATTATGAGAGAAATATAATGAAGTATTACAAGGCTAAAGCTATGAATTTTTTTAATTCTAATGAAATTAGAGTGATTGTGGTGGAGAATCTTCTGATGAGTCCTCATAGTATGAATCTTCTAGTAAGAAGAATCTTGTCCTACTATCAAAATTATCCAATGAAAATCATTGTCTAATGGCCAAGGTAAACAATGACGAATCTATAATTGATGTATATTTGAGTGAAAAATATAGTGATGATAAATATTATGAGTCTTGAGATAAAGTATCTATTTTGATGAAGATTATATATTACATACTTATAAAGAAGTATCTAGGTTTTCTAAACTTCTTGAGAATGAAAATTCTAAAGTCAAGAAAAATCATGACAAGGAAAATTCTAGAATTTCTATTCATATAAATAAGTATCGAATCATTCTAAAGATCCTGATAAGAAAATTTAAGATTTTGAACATATTTCCAAAAACCATGAGGATGTTAATTTTGAGAAGGATAAACACTCTAAGGATCTTGAAAATGTAATTTCAAAGAAAAATATTTTAGGGACTAACACTAGTGATACGTATAATTGTTTTTAGGATAAAAACATAGTTTTTAGAATAATGTCATAAATATTTTCCTTGAGGGAGTTTTTGTTATAATTTACCCTATGTAAGGAAAACATTGATAAGATATATTTCAAAATTTGCCCTTTGTGGAATAATTCTGTATTTTGTTATACTCATTCTAATCTAGTTTTTAGTAATAACTATTGTGTTCCTCTATGTGATCTATTCTACACCAAATGTCAGTTTGGTGGGAAGTTGGAGAAAAAAATTTCTCTAAAAAACTCTGTCTTTAGGTTTTTCTAACGCTTATTTTTTATGAAAATGTGGATACATAAAATTTTTCTTTTAGAAATTTCTAAATACATGAAAATTTGGGTTCTGAATGTCTAACCCTCTCATTTTCAAAAACAAATAAAGATAGTACCTACAGAAATACATGGTACAAGAATAGTGGATGTTCCCAGCACATGAATGGTATCAAAAAATTCATTGAAATTATTATCAATATGAAAGGAAGAAAAGTAACATTCAGAAATAATGCTAAGGATGAAATTATTGGTATAGGTAAAATTGGTCATCTTTGAAAAACATTGATTTAGAATGTTTTTTTGTTAAAGGTCTTAAGCACAACCTTATTAGCCTAATTCAATTATGTGACGAAGGTTATCTTTAGAATTTTATGAATGATAAGTGCATAGTACACAATTCCAAGGAAGAGTTTATTCTTTCTATCCATAGGCATGAAAATGTATACATACTAAACATAGAAGACCGTAGGAGAAAATACCTACCTGTCATAGTGCAATAGAAGTCCAAACTTGGTAATGGCATAGAATGTTGGGATACAGTAACCTTAGGAACTTTTATAAACTGCTTATGAAAATACATGTTAAGGATCTACCTCATATTAGATTTGATTCTCCAAAAGTTTGTGATCCTTTTTAATTTGGAATGAAACATAAATAAATCTTTAGATTAGTCAATGAATTCTCAACTACCGATGAATTATAGTTGGTTCATATGGATATTTTTGGTCCAACACAAACTAGAAACATTGGAGGGAAATACTAAGTGTTTTTCTTAGATTATGATTACATCTGATTTACATGTGTCTATTTTATAGCGAAGAAATCAGAATCTTTTTCTTATTTCAAAATTTTTTGATCCCATGATAAAAATCATAAAAACATTCCATTGATAACTATTAATTGTGATCATAGAATATAATTTCAAAATTCTTATTTTGAATCATTTTCTAGTAGAAAATTCATTACTCATAACTTCTCAACACTAAGAACTCCTCAACAGAATGGTGTTGTTGAAAGAAGAAATTAAATTACTGAAGAGATAACAAGAACCATGTTGAGGGAATATTTTGTAGCCAATAATTTTTGGGCAGAAGCTGTAAGTACTTCTAATTAATCTATAAATCGAATTTTGAATAGACATTTTCATAATAAAACCTGCTATGAGTTTTGTAATGATAGAAAACATAAAATTTCCAATTCAAGGTATTTGGATGCAATGTATTCATTCTAAATACTACAGAAAATTTACATAAATTCAAACCCAAATAAAATGAAGGAATTTTCATAGGCTACTCTGTAACACCTCGACCCCAGAAGCCTAGAGTCGGTGTATTATTACGTATCATTTTCATGATCACAAAAGATCATGTCTCAAAAGACCGATTAATTTAGTAGCCTTAGAAGTACTTGATACATTCATAAGGTTTACATTACATCATAAAATAGAAATCTACAACAACATTGTTTCCATGGAAAACACTACGATCCCATAGACATAACCTACAGTTCTGTCATAATATACTTCTTTTCATCCTAGAAAAAAATAAAACATAGAATGGGGTGAGCTGAGATGCTCGGTATGGATAAAAATACAGCAGAAACTTTCATAAATAAGCATAAACAATTAGGGAAATGAATAAAACTAAAACAAAATCCTTTTAAACATAAACTTCATCATAATATGGAAAATATAAATATACATAATTTCATTTACTTACTCACATGGATATTCTACTAGTTGAATAATTAAATGTAATATCAATAGCAACTTTCATAATGATAGAATGCATAATTCCAGACTTTCATAACCACATAGTTAAGGCCTTGTGCCAAGACTACAAATAAGATTTTGTCAAGGCCTTATGCCATGACACAAGATTTCTTATGAGACCTTCTAATTCATCATGGATCTATAGAGGGATCCACTTGTCACATACTAATTCCAATTCATTCCTCATATGAAATTTTTTTAACATAACATGAAAATTAATATTAAAACTATCATACGATATGTCAATACTTTATCCATAAACCATGAATGATATAAAAATAACACATACATAGACAAACATTTCACAAATCCTTTAATAAAATATATAAGATTTGTATCATAATAAATCATCTACCAACAAGTTTAAAATCCATCAAAGGATGTTGACATAGATGGACATGATTTGTAAAAATCATTGAGAGAAATATTGATTTTTCATGAAAACATTTAAAAGTCACACAATTTAGAATGGAATAAATTTAATGACATTTTTGAATCATAGTTTAACAAACCACTTTGAATCTTCTGAATGAAATTAACATTTTAAAAACATTCATGTCCATATAGATAAATCCTTAAAAACCATTTTGAAAACATAGACATTAATGAGAATGATTTTGTGGAATAAATATTTAAAAAGTTTAAAATGATGTTTTCAAAAATAGTTCAATAAATGAATCCCTTTGAAAACTCATTCATAAAACATGGACATGGATAATAAATATGTACCAGTACATACATAATATCAAGCCTGGATAATAAAGATATTGTGAAATTAACCCTAACCTTGCACTTTCCTTTGGTCGAGGGTACGTTTAAGCTTAAGTATAATGAATATTTTATGTTATTAGATTATAAAAAACCATATTCATATTTATTATAACATAAATGATTCATTTATGACTTTATAATACCCATTTAATAATTATTTTCAAGTTAAATTAACATTTCGGGTAATAATCACTTTCTTTATCGTAATTATTTAAACTTGTTTTTCTTGATCATATCTTTTAGATCATGATTTAAATACTTCCAGAATAAAAACATTGATTCATATATAATATATATTTAGAATATAAATATTTATAATAGATATATATATATATATATATATATATGAAATGGAAAACACCGTTTATGGAGACGGCAGGCCGTACGTACGCATAAACGCTGTTTCTATTTTCATATCCTTTTGAACGGAAGTATGTAAATAAGATATATATAAGTAAATAAATACATATATATATATATATAAATATATCACTAGTAGCATTAAAATTTCATATAATACATACTTTTTAGTTATATAAATATTTATAATAGTTGATGAATGGTGAATGTGGAAATGAATCTCATAGCATTATGGAGACGATAATTTGTACATATGCACGAGCAACAATATAATTTACATAAAAATGTGGAATTTGATGGTATATTAATTTTAAAGAGACATTATCATGTTATTTTCATTATATATATACATATCACTCATTATTTTATCCATAAAAATAACATTGTTTTGAATAACAAATTACACCACAGCGTGCAGACGGTAAGTCGTGCGTACGCACGCATGGTGACATTATCATTTATAGGATGGATTGGATGATGAATATGGTTATGCCATATTTATAATAACATCACAGTAATATAAGGTACTATATTTAATATCTTGTTATGGTAATAACAAAGAAAGATTAAGAGGAAGAATAAAAGAACTTCATAGAGGGTGATGAAATCATTAGCTCTTCTTCGGGTTCTTCTTTTTGATTTGATAAATAGGGATCCTTAGGTTTGATTTATGACGAAAGGAAGGCCACTATGATAAAACTATGACAGTTGATAGGATATATTTGTAGAGTTTGGACATGAAAAATGGCTTTGGAGGTGTGAATTTGAGAAAAGGAGAAGTTCCATTTTATAAGAGTGGTGAGGGGAAACTTAGGAAAAACTTAAAAAAGTATTCTATAATAAATTCATTTTAGGATTAAAATGTCTCAAAAATGAATTATTTAATGTTTAAGGTGGAGATGGGTTGGAAACCACTCATCCAATAGGTTTTATACAGGTTTGGGTCACTATATTATCCTTATCTTTTAGATTTAACTCTTAGTTAAATAGTTTGACATTTACCATGTCTCTTTGTATTTTTATATTATATGGTTAATATACACACTATATAATTACAAGACAGCCCCAAGAGGTTAATTAATGATACACATGTCATTACATAATCCTTTTAGCTGAACCTTAGATTTTTAGGAATAGAATATCAATTAATAATATAATATTGTCTTTAAAAACACTTTTATGTCCATTTTGATACTATTTTGTATTTTGTTTTTACTATATTCACAGAAGCATTATTACTTCGAAAAAAAATCACCTAACCAACCCTAACATGTTATATTAACATATTAAATTATTTTAATTTATAAAAATTCTTAAATTAAATTTATTTGGATATTTATAACATAAATTATTTTAATCTTTCATTAATACGTTAATTACTACATCATCATTGGGCCATAAATAAATTTAACTTTAACGTCTAAAAAATATAAATAAGATACCATTCTGTAGTATATAATTTTATCTTTCTAATTAATATTTATAGTTGAATTTATCTTACGAGTAACCCTATATTAAAAATGCTTTAGTTATTACACATTGAATTTAACACTTTTAACTCCTCTTTGAATTAAATAATAAAAAATGTCCTAATCGAATGAAAACGGACCTAAATGATCATATTTTGTTACTAAGGTTTTCCTTGTCAAATTAAACTTATCCAATAGAATTTGAACATGCATTTGGGTAATAATAATGTAATTTTTTCACTTAATTACCATATTTACTTTTAACTGTTGTAAATAAATGTAAAAAGGTATTATTCACCAAAAATTATTTTCATCTCATTGAACCACATTTTACATACTCATATCAACCGTGTTTCTCGTATTTTTTAATTTTAACTCCTAATAGAGGAAAAATTGTGTTTTAGGTAAATTTGCAAATGCTCCTTGGAGGTGGGTAAAAGAGTGTAAAAAGTTCAATAAAATTTTTATATATCTAAAATTATTATAAAATAACTCCCATTAATTACATTGAACTTATATAGGTATTATGTATCAATTTATACCTAAAAAAAGTTAAATAAAAAAAATAATTATTTAAATAAATATTCTATTTTAAACTATAACTCAGTGTTTTTCACTATTCATCACAAATTAAATGTTTTTAGAAAAAAACCAAAAATTCACCCTAAACTAATTTCAATATTCTTAATCCAAAAATGAAGTCCATTATGAAAGATAAAATTTATAAAATTTCAAAGAGTGAGTATTACTATTCATAATAGCTAGTTTGATTGGTTAGGGTGTGTTAGAACTCAAAGTTTCATACAACACACACTATTGTATTATTTAAAGAGAAGTGTACCATGGATGATTGGGGTGTTACATTGTCTCATAATTCAATAAATTTCATCCTTGCAATTTGATATTTTTTTCAAAATTAAAATATTGAACATAGAAAATACCTTTGTGGAAAAACGCACATTAGAAATTGGGTTAATAAAATTTATTTTTAATAAGAGAAAAAAGGGAAATGAGAAAGTCACCACCAAATAATGATCTCGATTAAGAGAACTATGGTGGAAATTAGTGACACATAATTTGAGGAAAACATAAATATTTTTAGGGAGTGATTGAGGTCATCAGTCACAAACAATTATAGAATTGAGGGCCTCAAAACCATCAATCTATGATGATTTAAAATATCATTGGTTCAAAAAACATAAGGTATTAGGATAAAAAATTTTTAGTTTTAAGATCCCATCCCTAAGGATTATGAATTAATTTAAGCATAGAATAAGTGAAGAAAAAATATATAAGCATGACATGTAGAGTTCCATCCTTTATTTAATTTCTACCACAAACTCATCTTTCACTCTAAAAGATAATGGAACTTAAAAAATATTCTATTTAACCTATTCGTATAGGTTTAAAAAAAAAGAATTTATAATTATTCTACTAGACCTTTAAAAAAACTACATTATTCAATCTAGGACATCACGTGGACTAGTTGTAGGTGAAATAACCTTGTCTCCCTTCGGTTACGGGTTCAAGTCTCGAGGCCTTTCCGAACGCGAAAGGATGATGCCCAACCTTTGGGTTATCCTTTTTATGGCAATCCAAAAAAGATCTCAAAATAAACATATCCAAAATAATTCTATCCTAAATCAATGTCCAAAATTTATATGGAAGGTAAAAACAATGAAGACGCTTTTTTCCCCATAATAACATGTGAACACCTTTATCTTGTATTTTTTAAAAACACTGCAACATTCTGATTTACCATAAAACCTTATTGATAATATTCATGCTCCTTTATTCCTTATAGAATACTGGATATACTCATTCTATCCACAAATTTTGTAAAATCCATCAATGATGTAATATACAAATAATTTATCGGTTTCAAGGTAGTCAATAATATCTAATATAATTTACCCAAATCCATCATGTATTATTCCAAAATAACTACCTCAGTATCAGAAACATATTATGGTTTATCATTCTCTCAACCATATATTTTCCAAAAATTTAACCTTCTATTGAGTCACTTTTCTTGGATTCACACAATCTCAAGTCGTTAATGAAATTGTACTGCAATACAGTCCTTATATCATATTTAATTCTTATAACATGTACATCATAAATACAATAATCAAATGACGATACGTTAATAACTATGTAATAAATCTAATCATTCATCTTCGTCTTTGGTAGTATCATAACTTTATTATTATCCAATAGCAGCATGTGGGGGATAATCTAATGATTTGGAAATTGATTCGTGTAGTGTCTCAGCTCCTTGTAGATGATGTATTGTACATTTAAATTTTTTTTATTACCCTAGAAATTATGTACTTTGGGTCCTTTTTCTCTACACTTATAAAAAACTATCATTCCCTAAAAACATTTACTAAGGTTATTCATTCCATAGTTATCACATATGGGAAAACCCATCTTTTTCCTCTTTCCTTTATCAATGATTATATCTTCCATCATTTTCTTCTCTTGCTCCCCTTCAAAGCCATAGGACATAGATAAGGTGTTACATATCTTATTAACAAATGATACTATTTCTAAATATGTTGAGAATACTTGGGAGAATATTTCACTTCTAAATGTTGGCTTAATACCATGAATGATAATATCATTCTTACTCATTGTATCATACTTAGTTTTGGAGTTCACATTCCTTCTACTGGGCACCATTTCTATAAAATGAAATACACTAGATCAGTCTATGAATTTTAATGAATAATTCCGAACTAGTAAAATATCTAAGGTAAATTGAATAGTTTATGGATATAATATCTAATCATAATAAATGTTTTCTCTGAAGAAGTATATACTCATAAACCCTTCATAATGGTTTGTAATGAAAATGATAATTATCCTAATAATATCCCCCGGGAGTGTCAAAACCATATGTACAAAAAGGCCCATTATCGTGAACCAGTTATCGTTCAAGTCTAGATCAAAGTTGTGTTTTCAGGTTTTCCCCTAGGTGTATCTGTTCTAGAGCCACCTCTACCAGATCGTATCTATAAAGGGGATTATTTCATGAAAAACTCACAAAACCTCTACAATATCAAAATTTTAGGATGTTATTCTATACTAATCCTCATAGTCTATCTTAGGGCAATTTTTTCTAACCATAGTTAATCTAAATCTAGTTTCCAAGGATTTTAATATACTTCCTCTGATACTAACTGTAACGCCCCGACCCCAAAATCCCAGAGTCAGTGCATTATTACGTATCATTGGCATGATCACAAAATATCAAGTATCGAATGACCGATTAGTTTAGTAGTTTTGGAAGAACTAGATACATTCATAAGGTTTACATTTCATCATAAAATGGAAAACTACAACAACATGGTTTCCATGTAAAACACTGAGATCCCATAGACTATCCCAGTAGGTCATTCATAATATAATTCTTCACATCAGGGTAAAAAATAAAACATAGAAAGGGGTGAGCTCTAGTTCCTTGTAAGGATAACAATATATCAGAAACTTTCATAAATAAGCATAACAATTTAGGGAAATGTATAAAACTAAAACAGAATCCTTTTGAACAAAATCTTCATCATAATATGTAAAATATAAAACAAAATAATACCATTTTATTACTCACATGGATATTCAAGTAGTCGAATAATCACATGTAATATCAATAGCCACTATCATAATGATGGAATTCATAATGTCAGACTTTCATAACCACATATTCAAGGCCTTGTTCCAGGATTACAAATAATATTTTTTCAAGGTATTGTTCCAAGACAGTAGTTTTTCTATTAATACCTACCGATGCATCAAGGAGCTATAGCAGGCTCCACCCATCATGTATTAAGTCCAATGAAATTCTCATATGAAAAGGTTTAAACATAACATAAACATTCATATTAAAACTAGCATACAAAATGTAAATACTTTATCAATAAACCATGAATGTTATAAAAATAACACATCCATAGTAAAACATATCAAAAAACCATCAATACAATATGGAAGGTTTGTATCATGAAAAATCATCTTCAAACAAGTTTTAAATCCATCAATGCATGTTGACATAGAATGAAATGATTTGTAATAATTTTTGAGAGAAATATACCTTTTTCATGAAAACATTTAAAAGTCTCACAATTTTGAAATGAAGAAATTTAAACACATTTTTGATTCAAAGTTTCCCATACCAATTTGAATCTTTTGAAAGGAATTAATATTTTAAAAACATTCATGTCTATAAAGTTAAATCTTTAAAAACCATTTTAAAAACATGGACATTATTGAGAATGATTTAGAGGGATAAATATTTAAAACATTTAAAATGATGTTTTAAAAAATGACCCTTAATTGAATCCCTTTGAGAAGTCTTTCATGAAACATGGACATGGATAATAAAAATTTCCCAGTATGTACTTATGTAAAAACAACCTCAGATAATAAAGATATTGTGAAAGTAACACTTACCTTGCACTTACCGTTGGTTGAGGGTACATTTAACCTCCGTTATAAAGACCATTGTATGTTATAAGATTATAACAGAACCATATTCATATTTATTATATCATACATCATTAATTTAGGACTTTATACTACCCATTTAATAATGATTTTCATGTACAATTAACATTTCGGGTAATAATCGCTTTCTTAATCGTACACATTTTAACTTTTATAATTTACCAAATCATTTAGATCATGATTTAAATAATTCCAGAAAACAAACCTTGATTCAAATATCATATATATTTAGAATATAATTATTTAAAATAGATAGATATATGAAATGGAAATCACCGTTTATGGAGACGGTAGGCCATAAGTACGCAGAAATGTTGTTTCTGTTTTCATATCGTATTGAACGGAAGTAAGTGAATAAGATATACATAAGTACAAAAATACACATATATATATATATATCCAGTATCATTACTATGTCATATATTACATAATTTTTAGTTATATATATTTTTATTATCATCCATTAATGGTGAATGTGGAAATAAATCTCATCGCAACGTGGAGATGATAATCCATACGTACGGATGAGCGACAATATCATTTACTTAAAGGTGTGGAATTGGATGGTATATTAATTTTACAGAGACATTTACATGTTATTTTAATTGTTTATATTCATATTACTCATAATTATATCCCACTAAATAACATTGTGTTGAATAACAAATTACACCACGGTGTGGAGATGATAAGCCGTATGTACGCATGCATGGTGACATTATCATTTATAGGATGGATAGAATAATTAATATGGTTATTCAATATTTATAATAACATCACAGTAAATATAATGTACTGTAGTTTTTATTATTTTATGGTAATAACAATGACATAGTATGTTGAAGAATAACAGAACTCGATAGAGGGTGGTGGAATCATTACCTCTTCTTCGAGTTATTATTTTTTATTTGATAGAAGGGGCTACATAGGATAGAATTTTGTAACACCGCAAGATTTAATGAAAAATATTCATTTAATTTCATTGAAGACTTGTGTTTTATGCTACACCAAAATTAGATTGTGTTAAACACAACACCGTATTATCTTGTATTATACGCAAACACTATTCTTGGCTTGTGTTGCATGCAAGAGAAACCTTCCTCAATAGCGTGTGTTGTACGCAATACTGAGTTTCACTAAACCAAGATATATTGTTATAATATTATTATGAACAAGCATTTATGAATAGTATAAACTTAATTATGAGTTTTATGACATTATAATTCATCATACACATTTTAGAGAACATGGTAAGAGAACAAAATAATTTTTTTAGCTAAAATAATTATTTTTCAAAAAATGCATTTTTGCCGTCTTTTAATGGAGCACACACTTTATATTTAGTTTTTCACATGTGTATAAGTTAAATTTTAAAAATAAAACTTTTTACTTGGAATAAGGATATAAAAATTTACTTTGGATAAATTTTTTAGATTATTCTAATAACCTTCATATTTTGATGAATAATAAAAATATGCAAAAGTTTATTTAAGAAGAACTATTTTCATCAAGATTATTTATATGGTGAAATTATAATATTGTATGGTTTTAAATTATTAACAGAATATATTTTTACCATTTAATATAGTGTATGTCATTATCATTAAATTTACATTGAATTCATAGGTAAAATCATTTTAATCTTTCGCAACGTTTTATCTATTAAAACCTGTTTTCTCAACTGTGGGATTAATTTTAAATTAAATACTGCCACATCTATATTTTGAATTTGGAAAAATGGATTCCAGAATTACAGTCAATAGGGAAGAATTATTTTAATAGGATACTTTTTTATTTTTAGGAATTATGAATAGTAACTATGGTAAATTTTATTTACAAAAGTTAAAGGTAAATCGGGTAATTTAGAGTAAAAATAATACTATAAAATTACCCTAACACCTGTTAAAATTCTATTGGATGAATAAATGTCGACCCATATCACCTATGGGTTAGAATATATTCATTTCATGGACTTTTAACCATGAAAAGGGTGTAATTATTATTAAAACCAAAGAAAGTGACAACATGTCACTCTCTTATATCTTAAAAGTATAATATTTTATATTTAGTGATAAACTTCATAAAACTTCTAACGTAAATCGTCAATAATAAGATAATAAAATTATATACATCATATTAATTTATTTATAATTTTTAGGTATTAAAAAATTATCAATAATGGTGACACATTAGTGATGCAGAAATTGCTTATTTAGTGAAAAATCAATAATACAGTTTTTATTAAACCAATAGTGACCATAAAAGGAAAAAAACCTGACCAAAACTTATTGGTCGGGTACATGTAATCCATAATCAAACAAAGGTCGAATATTTGAAAATTTTGAGCCTTTAAATGTTATTATGACACTTTTATTATTTAATTTTTAAATGATGTCAATGATGTCACTTTCATAATATAATAAATATAACAATTTAAATGTTGTGATTTTAAGATGATAAATTCGAGAAAAAAAATTATTATGAAATTTATTATATTTATCTTCATTATTGTATTTTATTTTTAATTTTTATGCATCAAATAAATATATTCAATAATTATTCAAAAATGTTGTCATAATTATTTTATTAAGAGAAATACCAAATAAATGGTATTAAAAAAATTAAAATAAATACTATATACAAATATTAATATTCTCAATGAATTTTTTATATTTATATCACATGTTTTGAATTTATTAAATATTTTGGTTCTGACATACCTTTTGTGTGGATTATATTTAAATTCAAATAAATGAATAGTGTCAAAATTGACACTATAGTTAATTTTATAAAAATAACATATTATAAAATTGTTTAAAAATCTCAAAAATATTTAAAATTTATAAAATGAAATTTATATGGTCTAAAATGTCATAAATTATCTAATTATGGACAATTAAAAACACATATGTAATTATTTTTAACAATTTAAAATTTAGAATATTATTACCCCAAATAAAATTAATTAGATTAAATAAGGATAAATCAAGTTGATAAGGTTTAAAATAAATTACTAACTTGTATAAATACTATTGGATTATGCGATTAAAACCCGATCACATCTAATATCTGGATTTGAGTCATTTTTTGATGTTTTTAAGTGGGGTTTGAATTTATTATAAATTAATATTTTAGAGGTTTCAGAAAGTGCCTCTCTCTTCTCTTATAAGAGGGAACCTCCCCCCTCTCCACCTCACACCACATTGAGCCTTCAATATCGTCCAAAACCTGTGAATTTCTCTTCTCCACTTCCCTAGAAAAATTTTAGTGGTTCTGGTATTCTTCAAAGACCAACTCTAGTGCCCTAAGAGATGGTTTAGAAGAGGCGCGTCAAAGAAGAGGTAATATCCTTTACCAATTCATTAAAATTCATTTCTTCCTCTACTTCCTCTTATTATGTTGTTTCATAATAAAGTAATAACATCAATACCACTAATGTACTGATATATTATTATAAATATTAACCAACCCTATTTCACCTTCTATCCATTCTATGAAAAACAAAATCACCGCGCGTGCATATGTACGGAATATCATCTCCAAGTCGTGGTGTAATCTATTTTTCCACCACCACCTTACTTTGATGGGTATAATGGTGGAAATAATAACTATATATTATTATTATAAAATGATACTAATTCTGAGATATTATATAATTTACTCCAACACCATTCAACAATTATGGGAACGATATCGTCACTCGTGCGTACGTAATGATTACAGTCTCCACAACGCGATGAGATCCATTATCCATGTTAACCATCCAATAATGATTATAAAATATATATGTAATTAATGATGATAAAATTGATGAAATAATAATTCTACTGGATTTATATGTATATATATTTACTCGAATTACTTCCATTCAATTAAATAAGGAAATGAAAATAGTGTTCATTCGTATGTATTGTCTACCGTCTCCATAACGGTGTATTTTGTTTCATTTGTCTATCTATTATATACATATATATCCTGAATATATATGATATATATATAATTTTTTACATTCTAGAAGTAATTATATCATGTTATAAGTAATATAAAATCAATAACAACAAATCCAAACACAGACGATAAATGATGAGATTTTATCCAAACTAGTGCTTTAACGTGGAATTGTCAAATGTACGGCTAATATAAAGTCATAAATGAATCATATATGATATCATAAATAGTATTATGGTTCTATAACAAGTTAATAATATTTTTAAACCCACTATACAAGAGTCTTGAAAACATAAAAAATAAATTGGACATATGGTAAGGGAAAATTATTCCAATCTCGTTCTTATCTGTGATTGTTTATTCGTAATTCTTTATTGGGGTTATGTTTATCATCCATGTCCATGTTTTCTAAAAATGTTATCATATAATGTTTAATATTCATACATGTATGTTTAAAGTCATTTTTACCCTTTTTTTTCTTTTACCACATTGTTTAGAAGGAATCTATCCTCTATTTACCATATAAAGTATTTTTTAACTTTTCCGGCAAAATTACAAGAAGATTGTTTTTTTATATTATACAGCGAGAATGAATTTTTACAGTTTCATAATTCCTTATCTCCATAAATCTTCCTTTACAATATTTCATGATTATTTTCAATAAAATTATTTTCTTTTAAATTTTCATGGTATTTTGATAAACGAAAATGATTTTGAAGAAGAAATGATATTTTCCTCAAGAATTCATTTCAACTGTTTATTCAAAACTATTTCCCATCTAATATGATAGTATTAAGTATGATTATGTTTCATTTATAATGTCACTATTATTTTCATGGTTTTATTTTTCTTATGATGAAAAGCATCCATTTTTTTATATGGATTATGTTAAGATTGGATGATGTTAATGAAACTAATTATATTCTTTGGGTTATGTTGCCTGATTTATGATTGTGTTGTGGCCCATGTAATAATGATTTCAATATGAGATTGGTGGGACCTATATCTCCCTCCAATGCATTAGGTAATTATTTATATCTCATGAGATTTACATGGCTGGAACAACATGTAAATCTGGTTCAGTAATACAGGGTTGGAACAGCATGTAAACCCTGTTCAGTAATGGAATTTTTCCACTATTATGGTCTTGGAAGAAATGACTTGGCTACTATGGAAATCATAACATGTGCTTAATGGATTCCTCAACTACATGTTTTATTCGCATTCTATTTTATCATGATTAATGTTCCTTTATGATCAATGCTTTACGTACTGCCAATATTTATTTCAAAACTCAATATTTTTATGTTATAACATTATGTTTATGTTTCTAAGTTCAAACATATATGGTTTGTGTTATTTCCTACATTCTTAACCTTAATGAGAATTTGTGCTCACCCTTTATATTTTTTCTTTTCCCCTAGATTTAATGAAAGGTTTTAGGTAAGAAAACAATAGGGGAGATCATTATGGTTTATATTGAAGATCTTTCACCTTGATTAGAAGATTCAGTTCTATGTTTCCAAAGACACTAAACTAATACGGACCTTGGGTGTTTTTTAATGTATTAACTATTACAAAGAAGTATTGTAATGTCCATGTATGTAAATATTTGGGTATCTACAGTTGGTATCATAGGAAATGTTTAGTTACCCTTTGGAATCTAGGATGTGAAAACTTTAGAGAGATCCCTAGAGATATTTCTATGGTATCTGGGGATGTCTGTAAGGTTAAGTTTAAGTATATGTTATAGTGCGATAATTGAATTAATGATCTTAGAATTAAACCTAAGATGTTAGACATTGAAGGTACTCTACCTTAATCATGTTTTTTTCTAGCATTATTTTTTCTCTCACACTA
Source organism: Viscum album (assembly GCA_963277665.1). Classification (NCBI taxonomy): domain Eukaryota; kingdom Viridiplantae; phylum Streptophyta; class Magnoliopsida; order Santalales; family Viscaceae; genus Viscum; species Viscum album. The sequence continues at coordinate 1,823,218,630 of OY728151.1, read as the reverse complement.
TTCTTTTTGGGTTTTAGATGATGGCTGGAACCCGAAGGAACCGTGTTGATCAATGTAATGGGAAATGCAATGATTATCCTCTTGAACAACCAAAAGTTAAGGGAAATGGAGTGAAAAATCATATTGGTATACTTACAGAAGCTATGAATCATTCTGGACTTCCAAATGAGCAGAAAATGGAACAATATTCTATTGAGTCCTTCATGAGGAAACATCCACCTTCATTTAGTGGGTCTTCTGATCAAGATGTTACTGAACGATGGATTAGTACCATCGAAAAGATATTTTCCATACTTTTCTCTTCAGAACATGAAAATTTAATTTTGGCTATTTACTATTTAGAAGTTGAAGCATACCATTGGTGGACACTAATTAAGAATACAAGGCCCCAAGATGAAATTGAATCCCTAGAATGGGATGAGTTCACAAACTTATTTTTCAATAAGTACATTCCTCGTATTATTCGAACAAATATAGAAAAGGAGTTTCTTGATTATAAGAAAAAGGATGATGAATATGTTGGTATATATGAGGAGAATTTTACAATGCTTGCAAAGTATGCATCTGGCTTTGTCATCCAACCTGAGAGTAAAGTTGATCTATATTTTAGAGGCTTAAAACGAAGTCTTCGAAGGTAATTAGCTATAAGAGACATCCGTAGTTATGAATAAATTGTGTGTTGTGCTATCAAGGTAGAATTGGAAGTTTGTGTTACATATCCATCTTATGGTTTTGACATGAAACAAAAGATAGAGTTCAGTTGGAAATCTCAAAACTATGGTGAAAGAAGAAAAATGTTTCGTTATGCTCAAATTGTGGAAAGAAGCATAGTGTAGATTGTCTTAAAGGGACTAGAAAATGTTTTTAAGTGTCGAAAAGAAGGTCATCAAGTATCTGACTGCCGATGTAATGGGAAAAGGTAGTTAATTATGTGAATGGAGAAAATATTGAAGAGAACGCACCACCAACTCTTCAATGATACAAGTGCAGGGAAATGGGGCATTATGCTAACCAATGCCCTAATCCAAGGGTTAATGATGATTGACATCACCAACCTATTAAGGAAAAGGACAAAGGGAATCGACATGCGATCACTATTGGATATGTTGAATATGACAACAAAGTGGTGGAATGATTATGTGTTTATGTAACGAGATTCCAAAATATGGTTATGGAATCTCATTTATAATATCGAAGAATATTGGAATATCTATGTATTGGTTTGTTGTGGTTTTCAATAATTATATGGTACCGATAACCATGAAAAGTGATTGAAATAATTTTGGAAAGCACCTAATATGAACATAATGAAGGGATAAGGAGATAATGAAATGATTAATGCTATTAATAAGCTCATGACTGATATAAGGAGAAAGTGATATCATGGTTTGCCTATATAGAATATTTGGGATTTTGGTATGTGGAAAGAGTTAACATTTTGACAGAATTAATTTTTTCACTAATGTTCTATGGTAACTCATGTTTCAAGAGAATATATGATTAAGAAATTCACATGTTTGGAATGTGACCAAAAAGATATATATTATGATATATGGGGTATAAATGATGGTATTCACATTCTTGGTAGATGACCTCTCTAGTAATTTTTTTTATATATTATGAGATTGTACATAAGTATTTTTGATAATCCTAAAGGTTGTAGTGGATTAATTTAGACATCATATAGTATTTTTTAAGGATAGAACTTGTATTTTTTGAAATTATTTCTTGAATGTCATAATAGTAATGTTTTTGAAAAAGGATAACCCGTAGAACGGGGAACAACCCATCATGTCGGACAAGGTTACGGGAATCAAACCAACAACCGATGTGTGATAGGCCTTCATCGCCTACCACTGGCCTACAGGATGTCCCTATTTAGTATAAATTAGATTTATTTTATTAAGTGGTCTTATAGATGAAGATTAAGTCCATTTTTGGAACCATATACGATTAATCTCCCCATAGACAGACTTATGTATAAAACTATTGCTAACCTTGTGTTGGAGATATATGGAATGACCTATCATTCTATCGAATGATTTGATAACACTTAAAAAAAAGAAAAATTCAACTTCATTTTATTAAGAGATGATGTGGAAACTGTTCAAGGCATCAAAAATAGTGAGATTATTACAAAATTAAGTAAGTATTTATTTTTATTCAAAAATTCTTCAACATTTGGGAAATGATCTTGAAAACCAAAATTGATGTCATATTTCCCTCATATCTAATGAACCAGATGGTACCTTAGATCATAAAAAATTTATGGCTTTGTGATTGTTGGATTTTTCATAGCCATGTTCTCTACCACTCTCTATCCGAACGTGATGGTTATATTTCACTTCCATATCCATATTTTCACCTATGTTCTCCTATGTGGAAACTCCGTGATTAGTTAATTTGGGTAACCATTGTGTTTCATACTTTAGTATTTAATGTTATTTTTTGGTATTCCATTTTACAATGTGGGTTTCTATTAATGAAACATTCAGGTATTAAACCATTTATAACCCCGACAAATTTTGAGGGCGAAATTCATTTCAAGGTGGGTTGAATGTAAAACCCTGAGATTTTATGAAATATATTCTTTTAATTTTATTGATGTCTTGTGTTGTACGCTACACCAAAATTATGTTTTTCTATACACAAAACCAAATTATCTTGTGTTATACGCAAACATTATTCTTGTCTTTTGTTGCACGTAAGAGAAACCTTCCTCAATAGAGTGTGTTGTACACAATACTGAGTTTCACTAAACAAAGATATATTGTTATAATATTATTTTGAACTAGACATTATGAGTATTAGTAACTAAAATGTTAATTTTATGACTTTATAATTCATCTTACACATTTTATAGAACATGGTATGAGAACAAAATAAAATGTTTGGCTAAAATAAGTATTTTTAAAAAATGCAGTTTTTCTATATTTTGATGGTGCACCAACTTTAAATCTAGTTTTTCACATGTTTATAAGTTCAATTTTACAAATAAATAATCTTCCATGGAAGAAGGATATAAAAAATTTACTTTGAATAAATTTCTGAGATTATTTTAATAACCTTCATATTTTGATGAATAATAAAAATATGCTAAATTCTAATTAAAAACAAATTTTTTCATCGAGAAAATTCATATGGGTAAATTATAATATTGAATGGTTTTAAATTATAAATATAATATAATTTTACCATTTAATATAGTGTAAGTCATTATCATTAATTTTTCATTGAATTCATAGGTAAAAACTTATCAATCTTTTGCAACGTTTTATCGTTTAAACCCCTTTTTCTCAACAGCGGGATTAATTTTAAGTTAGATACTACCACTTCTGTGTTTGGGTTTTGAGAAATGGATTAAATATTTGGAATCAGTAGTTAAAAATTATGTTAATAGGCTACTTCTTATTTTTATGCATTTTGAATAGTAATTATAGTAAATTTTATTTACAACAGTTAAAGGTAAATCTGGTAATTAAGAGTAAAAATAAGATTATAAAATTACCCTAACACCTTCCAAAATTCTATTGGATGAATACAAGTTGACCCATATCCCCTAAGAGTCGGAATATATTCATTTCATGTAATTTTAACCATAAATAGAATTTAAATATTATTAAAACCAATGAAAGTTACAACATGTCACTATCTTATATCTTACAAGTATAATAATTTTAATTTAGTGAGAAACATCATAAAACATAGAACACAAATAGACACCATAAAGATAATAATATTTTATACATCATATTAATTTATTTATAAATTTTAGTGATTAAATAATTTTCATTAATGGTGAAACATTAATGATGTAGAAATTAATTATTTAGTGAAAAATCAATAATTCTATTTTTATTAAACTAATAGTGACCATAAAAGGACCAAAAACCTGACCATAACTTATTGGTCATGTACATGTAATTTATAATAATACAATATTCTAATAATATACCATATGGAAGTTATATTATTTTATATTTAAATGATGTCAAATATGTCACCATTATAATTTAATAAATATAACAATTTATATGTAGTGATTTTAAGATGATAAATTAGAGTAAAAAGATTATTATGAAATTTATTATATTTATAATCATGATAGGATTTTATTTATAGTTTTTATGAAACATATAGATATATTAAATAATTCTACAAAAATGTTGCGGTAATTATTTTATTAAGGGAAATACCAAATAAATGGTTTTTAAAATATTAAAATAAATAATATATGAATAGATTAATGTGCTAAATGAATTTTTTAGATAAATATGACATGTTATAAATCTATTAAATATTTTTTTTTCTAACATATATTTGGTGTGGATTTTATTTAAATTAAAATAAATGAATTGTTTCAAAATTGACAGTATTGTTATTTTATAAAAATAACATATTAAAAAATTGTATAAAAATCACAAAAATATTTAAAAATTATAAAAAGTAATTTATATGGTCTAAAATGTCATAAATTTTCCAATTATATACAATTCACAACACATAAGTAATTATTTATAACAATTTAAAATTTAGAATTTTATTACCACAAATAAATTAAATAGATTAAATAAGGATAAATCAAGTTGATAAGTTTTAAAATAAATTAACAACATGTCTAAATATTATCGGTTTATGATATTCCAACCCTATATTGTCTAATATTCGGATTTGAGTCATATTTGGAGGCTTTTAAGTGGGTTTTGAGATTATTATAAATTAATATTTTAGAAGTTTCCAAAAGTGCCCCACTCTTCTCTTATAAAAGGGCACCTACTCCCTCTCCTCCTCACACCACATTGAGCTTTATAGCTCGGCCAACCCCTGCCAATTTCTCTTCTCCACTTCCCTATCACCATACTAGAGGCCATGTTCTTCTTCAACGTCCAACTTTAGTTTCTTAAGAGGAGGTTTAGATGAGGCACGTCAAAGAAGAGCTAATATCCTTTACCGATTCTTTCAAATTCATTTCTTCTTCTACATAATCTTATTTTATTGTTTCATAATAAAGTAATAACATCATTATCACTAATATACTGATATGTTATTTTAAATATTAACAAACCTTATTTCACCTTCTATCCATCCTATGGAAAATAAAATCATCGCGCGTGCGTGCGTATGGAATACCATCTCTACGCCGTGGTGTAATCTATTTTTACACCACCACCATACATAGATGGGTATAATGGTGTAAATAATAATTTTACGTGATTATTATATCATGATACTAATTCTGAGATATTATATAATCCATTCCAATACCATTCAATAATTATGGGAACGATATCGTCACTCGTGCGTACATGCGGATTACTGTCTCCACGGCGTGATGAGATTTATTTTCCAGGTTAACAATTCCAGAATGATTATAAAGTTTATATATAATAAATAATGACAAAATTCATGACATAATAATTCTACTAGATATATATATATATTTGTGTGTGTGTGTACTTTACATATTAACATTCAATTCAATAATTAAATGAAAACAGCATTCATGCGTACGTACGGTCTACCATCCCCATGAATAGTGTATTTCATTTAATTTATCTATCTATTATATTCATATATATATATCCTAAATATATATGATATATAAATCATGTTTTACATTCTGGAAGTAAAAATATCATGATATAATTAATAACAACATCAAGAACAATAAGTCCAAACACATACGATAAATGATATGATTTTACCAAAACCACTGCTTTAACATGGAATTGTCAAATGCACGGTTAATATAAAGTAGTAAGTGAATTATATATGATATAATAAATTTTATTATGGTTATATTACATGTTAATGATATGTTTAATCCCACTATACATGAGTCTCAGAAACATACGGACGAAATTGGAAATAAGGTCAGGGATAATTATTCCAATCTCGTTCTTATCTGAGATTGTTTATTCGTAATTATTTACTATGGTTATGTTTATAATCCCTGTCCATGTTTTCTAAAAATGTTTTCATAGAATGTTTACAATTCTTCCATGTATGTTTAAAGTCTTTTTTACCATTTTTTTACTTTTACAACATTGTATTGAAGGAATCTTTCCTTTGTTTTCCATATAAGGTATTTTTTGACTTTTCTAGGAAAAGTACGAGAAGAATGTTTTTTTAACTTCTACGGTGTGAATGGATTTTTACGGTTTCATAATGCCCTATTTCTATGAAGCATCCTTTACTATATTTCATGATTATTTTCAACAAAAAAAATTCTTTTAAAATCGAATGGCATTTTGAGAAAAGAAAATGATTTTGAAGAAGAAAGGATATTTTCCTCAAGAATTCATTTCAACTATTTATTCAAAACTATTTACCATCTAAGATGACATTATTAAGTATTATTATGTTTCAATTATAATGTATTTTCTATTTTAATGGTTTGATTTTTCTTATGATGAAATGTATCCATTTGTTTTGTATGGATTATGTTAAGATTAGATGATGTTTTTGAAACCCATTTTATTCTTTGGGTTATGATTCATAATTTATGATTGTGTTGTGGAACAGGTGATAATGGTTTCAATATGAGATTGGTGGGAACTATATCTCCCTATAATTCATTGGGTAATTATTTATATCTCATGAGATAAACATGGCTGTAATGGCATGTAAATACGGTTCAGAAAGACCAGGCTGGAACGACAAGTAAACTCGGTTCAGTAATGGACTTTGTCCACTATGATGGTCTTGGAAGAAATTCCTTGGCTACTATGGAAATCATAACATGTTCTTAATGGATGCAACAATTACATGTTTTATTACCATGATATTTTATCATGATTATTGTTCCATTTATGATCTATGCTCTATGTATTTCATGATTTATTTCACAACTCATGACTTATATGTTTAAACATTATTTTCATGTTTTTATGTTCAAACATATATGGTTTGTTTTATTTCCTCCATGCTTACCCTTACTGAGCATTTGAGCTCACCGTTTATATATTTTCTTTTCCCCGTGATTTAATGAATGGTTTTAGGAAAGAAAACAGAAGGGGAATATCTTTATGGGAGATATTGAAGATCTTTCACCATGATTTGAAGATTATGTTCCACGTTTCCAAATACACTAAATTAATATGGTCCTTGGGAATTTTTTTATGTATTAAGTATTCTGCAAAAGTAATGTAATGTCCATGTATGTCAAGATTTGGGTCTCTAAAATTAATGACCAAAGGAAGGCCTCTAGGATGAAAGTAAGATAGTTGGGAGGATATTTGGGCATGGGTTGGCCGAGCCAGGTGTCTTTGTAGGTGTGAAGTTGATAGAAGGGGAAGTGCCCTTTTATAAGAGGTGTGAGGACACCTTTAGAAAAACTTACACTATTATTTTATAATAAATTAAATTTCGGTTTCTAATGTCTCCAAAATAAATTAATTAATTTCTAAGGTGGGTATTGCCCTAAAATAACTCAACCAATAGGTTTTTGATAGGTTTGGGTCACTATATTAACCTTATGTTTTAGATTTAACTCATAATTAAATAAATTGACATTTACCACGACTCTTTGTATTTTAATATTATATGGTTAATAAATATACTATATACTTTCAAAAGAACCCCAAGTGGTTAATTAGTGATACACCTTCATTACATATGACTTTTGGCCGATCCTTTAATTTTTAGGAATAAAATATCAATGAATAATATAATATTGGTTTTAAAAACACTTTTATGTCAATTTTGAAACTATTTGGTATTTTGTTTTTACAAAATTAATAACAGAATTATTACTTCGAAGAAAATTCATTTAACCAACCCTAACATGTCATATTAACCTAGAAAATTAGTGTAATTCATAAAAAGTCTCAAATTATATTTATTTGGATATTTATAATATCAATTATTTCAATCTTTCATTAATACTGTAATTACTACATCATCATTGTGTCATAAATAAATTTAAATATTTAATATCTAAAAAATGTAAATAAAATACCATTATGTATTAAATCTTTTAATCTTTCTAATGAATATTTATAGTCGAATTTATCTTATTTTTAACCATATATTAGAAATGTTTTAGTTATTAAACATTGAATTTTACACTTTTAACCTTTCTTTGAATTAAACAATGATAAATGTCCTAATATAATCCATGTGGACTTAAAAAAATTTATTTTATTTCTACAGTTTTTTTGGTCAAATTACACTTATCCAATATAATTGGGACATGTTTTTGGGAAATAATATTGTCATTTTTACCCTTAATTAGCATATTTACTTTTAACCGGGGAAAATAAAAGTAAAAAGTTACTATTCACTATAAATTATTTTCATCCTATTGAACAAAATTTTACTTCCTGATATCAACCGTGTCTCACGGATTTTTGAAATTCAACTAACAGAAGAGGTAAAATTATTTTTTATATAAATTTGAAAATTCTCCTAGGAGGTGGGTAAAAGACGTTAAAATGTTCAATAAAATTTTTATATATCTAAAATTATTATAAACTGACTCCAATGAATTACATTGAACTTATATAGGTATTATGTATCTATTTTGATCTTAAAATAATTTAAATAAAATAAATAATTATTTAAATAAAAATTATGTTTTAAACTATAACTTTGTGTTTTTCACTATTCATCAAAAATTGAAAGTTAACAGAAAAATACCAAAAATTTACCCTAAGCTAATTTTCAGATCTTGAATCCAAAATAAAGTCTATTTTAAAAGATAAAATTTATAAAATTTCAAAAAGTGGGTATTACTATTCATAATGGCTTGTTTTATTGGTTGTGGTGTGTTAGAACTTGAAGTTACGTACTACACAAGCTATTGTATTATTCAAAGAGAATCACACCATGGAATCATGGGGTGTTACATAATCCATAACTTATAAGGGATATATATTAATTAATAAAAATAATTTTGCTGTTGAAGAAACAGAACATGTTAAATTTGATGAAACTAATCATTTTTTTAAAACACCCTCAACCTGCATCTACGGATGTGTTTTCAAAAAACGATTATCAACCCTTGATAGATGATATTTATGATAGGGAAAATGTTCAAGAAAATGTTTCTAAACTATTTACCCAATAATATTTCCTACCATATGTGGATGAAGAGGTTATACAAAACCCAAATAAAATGTTTCTTAAGAATAAATCCAGTGATAGTGTCATTGGTGATGTAAATCAACTTGTAAGGACAAGAAGTTACTTAAGAAATGAAATAGAACATCTATAATTACATTCTCACTTAGAACAAAAACGAACTGATGAATCATTTGGTGACGATGAGTGGATAAAAGCTAAGTAAGATGAGCTAAACGAATTCGAAAGGAATATGGTCTAGACCATTTTTGAAATACCTATTGAAGATTCTATTATTAGAGTAAAATGGGTCTTCAGAAATTAGAGTGATGAAAATGGAATCATAGTAATAAAGAAAGATATATTACTTGTAAAAGGTTATAATCAACAAGAAGGAATAGACTATGAATAAACCTATGATCTAGTATCTAGACATGAATCTATTCAAATTCTACATTCCTTTGCAGCATTCTTTAATTTCACACTTTTTCAAATGGATGTTAAATGTTCTTTCCTTAATTTATTTGTTCAGGGGGATGTTTTTGTTGAAAAACCTCCTAATTTTAAAGTTTCAAAACATCTTGAACATGTTTTCAATCTTTCCAATGCTTTATATGGACTAAAGCAAGCCTCTAGAACCTAGTATGATAGTCTTACAAGATTTTTGTTACAAAACAATTACATTATGGGAAATGCTGATCCAAACCTCTTTATAAAGAAAGATAAGAAAAATGTTTTGATTATTAAAATTAATGGTTATGACATTAAATTTGGTTTAACTCATCTATATTTAACAGATTCATTTGCAAATCTAATGAAATATGAGTTTGAGATGAGTATGATGCGTGAGTTAACATTTTATCTTGGTTTTCATATTTCTCCAAAACGGGAATTAATTTATATATCTCAACATAATAATATTAAAAATATTCATCGAAAGTATGGATATGACAACACCAAAAGTATTAGTACTCCCATTGGTACCTCAAATTCACTTGATCTTGATGAAGCTACGAAACCAATAGATCAATCATATTATAGATATATGATCAGAAATTTACTATACATGATAGGTTGTCATCCAGACATAATGTTTTTAGTGTTCTTATGTGCAAGGTATCAATCTAATATTAAGGAATATCCTTTAATGGCAGTGAAAATAATTTTTCACAACGTAAATGGAACCAAGGATTTAAGACTCTTTTATAATTCTGGAAATGATTTTGTTTTAAAAATATTTTCTGATGCTGACTTTGGTGTATGTAGAATGGATAATAAAAGTATATTCAGAACATGTCATTTATTAGGATATTTATTTGTTTTTTTTTTGCTAAAAGCAATAATCAGTAGCACTTTCCACTGCTGAAGCTGAATTTGTTGCTCCTTGAAGTTGTTGTTATCAAGTGTTGTGGATGCAACACTCACTCAGAGACTATGGTATAATTTTTACCAAACCCCAAATATGATGTGATAATACTTGTTCTATTGCCTTATGTAAATACCATGCACATCACTCCCTTGAGAAAACCATAGATATTAGGAATCTCATTCTTAGGGATCACATACACAAAGATGATATCATTATTCAATTTATCAGAATGAAAGATCGACTTGCTGATATTTTTACAAAATCCTTTCCCTCTGATAGATTTGACTATATTAAAGAGAAGATAGGAAAGATAATCGTAAGATAATCATCCATATCATCATATTTTTTAAACCAATATCTTTATAGTAAGAATTTCCTTTTCATAGGGGGAGTACATATGTTTGATAGTCAAAAAATTTTGTAGTCAAAATTTTCATAATCAAATTTTTTCGTAAACAAATTATTTTATTATGATTTTCCAGAATATAAATTTATTTAATATGAATATTTCTCATTATGTATAATATTCCTAGGAATCTGAAAGGTAAGTTTTTTGTCTTATATTTTCGTAACCATTTTTTACATGTTGGTATTTTTATCTTGATTATGAAACTTATTTGGATTCAATGTTTCTTAAATCTGAATTTTTACCTTAAAAACCTCAAAAGACCAAAACATACCAAAATCCTTCTTCAGTTATCATCTCTTCCATCAGATCAGATCAGAATTATTTCAACCATTAGATCAATAATGGAAGTAGAACTGTCACCTCAAATGCCTATATAAGGACCACCTGATGTTTGTACCAAATCGATCATCAAAGCGTTCAGGTGCTGAAGTTCTGCCTCCCCTACTTAAGGTTGTTCCGAATCATTTGGTTTTTTACATCTGAATGTCTATTGAATCCTCTCCTTAGAAATAAATGTTGACTGTAAAGGAAATTTGAGAATGGAATACATACCATTAAAGGTGGGTTGTTATGAAATTTTATGCTAATTATTACTATATCATTTCAATGAATATTAAGTTGAATGGATGGTAGTGCCTATATATATTGAAAACAAAGGAATAGGATCCAGTCTATCTGGACATGTTGGTTGAATTTTATGTGTCAAAAAAAATTCAATGAAGGAGGGAGTGATATGTTTTCTTTATAGAGCTATGTGAAGACTTATTCTCTTTCTTACAGCAAGGCAACCAGTTTGATTGTAATTCCTTCTGAAGGAGAAGTAGAATAATGTACTCAAAAATTACCAGATGTTTCAGAATCTTTTGATAAGGACAAGCCTCAAGGTAGTCTTGGATTGAAAGGAGTGAAGAATATGAAGATTGTTCATCTATCTAAAAACCTTTCAGATTCTTTAGTTATGGGTCCAAGGTTTTATAATTCTCAGAGAAGGTGATAAGGACACCATGAAGAAATGTGATATCTATTTTCTATACTTCTTAGTGAACCATAGGAAGATAAACCTAGTTAAATATAGCATTTTTAATATTGAGAATATCAAGAATAAAAATTGAAAGTCTCAAAGTATCATGTATCTGGCTATACTCTAGAAAATTATTGTTCTTTTCCTTGAGTAATTAAAAATTCCTTATATTTATAAGCCATATAATTTCAATGTAATATTATTTATGGATGATACTCTAAAGAGGATGATAGTTAGATTTAATAGTCAATCTGTGAATTTCTATGATTTTTCAGAAGCCAAAATTGAAGCTCTTTCAATGAAACTAGAATAGGATAAGACATCAAAGATGGGTGGAAGGAAGAGTAAGTAAAAGGAACCGGAAGAGAAAGGAGAATCTCCAATGGCTAAGGAAACCAAATCTGCACCACTAATGCTAAAGAAGAAAAATACATACCCTAATGAAGTAATGGCTAAATGGAGAGAAGACAAGATGAACATGATAGAAGGGGAGCCTATTTTTTTCCTGGATCGTATGAAGGAAAAATCCTTGAAGATGAAGACTGTCGAGAATTTTGAGAAGTATGAAAAAGAAAAGAAACACAGAAAGATAATGTGTGATGCTGAGATAATACAATCTCTTCCCAAGGCTGCTAAAATATCATCTGAACAACTTCAGGTACCACAATAATTTTTGAATAAATCACTCTATGTGACTATGGTAAAGAAGGTGGTGATTCTGGAACCACATAAAGGAGAATAAATAGTTGAAGTGGAATAATTGTATGAAAAATGAGAAGAATAATGAAGTGTTGATACATACGACATGATAAGGAAAGTGTGGGATTATCATGAGAAGGAGAGTCCTTCTAAGAAAATTTTAATCAAAACATCTAAAGCACAATCTTCCAAACATGCTACTCCTAGAAAATATTACAAGGGTTAGGAAGAAGTAAACAAACCATTTGAATAAGAAAGCAGCAATCATGATATTGTTCATCTAGAAGATCAAGTGGATGATTCTAAGAAACAGGATGTTGATGAAGATAATATTGTTCAATTATCAGATGGTGAGCATTAATCAACTAAAACACAAGACATTATTCTGAGTGCTGATAAGGGAAACAGGTGGTAGTCGATATACCTTGAAAATCTCTGGTGAAATAGAAATATGTTAGTGCTTCGTCGAAATGGAATGCTGGTGAGAGAGAAAAATGATCATGTCAAACTAAACACTCGGATTCAAAATAATCATCTCATGGAAATGATTTTGTTTTTCAGTCATTGAAAAATATAGTTAGAATTATTCCATTATTTCTTAAAATATATTCCAGATGCCAGAAGCTTTGACCTTCGATAAATCAAAAATCGTATTCAGTTTCCATGGTTATGGATAAATTTGTTGCACATGATTATGATTTCAAATCATTCCACATTGGTTATGAGGCTAATAAAGGATCTTGTAAAAATATTACAAGGTCTTCAAGAAAGAAATTATAAGTGCTAAAATTATTTGATTAATTTCATGAAAATGTCAAGGATTCCTCTGACACAGAATATGGAAAGATCAAGACATTTACTAATAGTTTTGAGGAAAAGCTAAGTCTCGAACAGACTACTTAAAAGTACAAAGTTAAGGATCTGAATGGTAAGCTTAATTCTGTTTCCATGAATTGGATGTGGTAAAGGGATATCAGAATTGAATTAGAATAAAATCTTATTAATCAAGAAAAATTCTTGAAGGTTTATACATATATTCATAAGGATCAACAAGAAAAGATAAAATCCATAGAGAAAAATAGTGAATATCAGTACTAGTTCATTAAAAATATGGAAGAATATCACTAAGAGATAAAGAAGTTGAAAACCATTTTCAAGAAACTGATTCTGTAAGACAAAGTTGGATGAATTTTTTCATAATTCTGATATTTTTTTGAATTTGTTCATTGTACAAATTCTTTCAATATTAATGAAATTTTGGCAGTTCTCCATATATTTTATTGTTTAGTAATAGTTTTTTGGTACCATTTTTTCTATTCATTCAATTCCTTTTGTAAAATCACTATAGAGGAGAAAGGAATGATCAAAAGAATACTATGAATGAAGATATTTTCCAATGAATGTGGGAGTTCATCTAAGGGGTAGTTCTTATCAAAGAATATTTTTGTATGCAAGATAATATAAAATCTCATTCATGAAAATGGAAATATGATTCATAGGGATTTCAAAACCTAAGGGGGAATTAGTCATATTCACTATGATTAATATGAAAAGGGATATAATATTTCTTTTATGTTCATAATGAAAAACTCTAACTCCTTATATTTCTTTTGTAACGATATTTGGGCATTCCAAAAGAGGGAGATTATATAGTCAATTAGAATTCTTTATGACTTTTCCATTTCTCTATTTTAAAAATCACAAAAACTCTATCATAAGAAAAATCATATTTCCCATATACGTTTTCCTAATAAGAAAATTTTTCCTTCCTCATGAATGTTTTACCTTTACCTATTTTTTCATTTTTAATTTTATAGTTTCTATAAATCTAACACTTTTATTAGTAAAGGTTAAAATTATATTTAATATAGAAAACCTCAAGTTCCAATAAATCCTTTGTTTTAGAGCATTTTATTTTCAGGATCTAATTTTAGATTCTGAATTCAGATTCTCAATTCTCTGAAATTCAGACTCCAAATTCTCAAAAATTTAGACTATGAATTCTTAGAATGCCGAGTTCGTATTCTATAAAATTTAGACTCCGAATTCTCTGAAATTCAGACTATGAATGCTATGAAATTTTGAATCAGAATTCACTATTATTCAGATTAAAAATTCCTCAGAATTTAGACTCCTAATCCCTCATAATTCAGACTCTGAATTCCACAGAATTCGGAATCTGAATTCCTATGAATTCAGACTCTAAATTCCCTATAATTCAGACATTGGATTCTTAAGAATTCAGATTTTGAATTCATTATAATTTATATTCTGAAGTCAATAAAATTCAGGTTCCTAATTATTTCAAAAATTGAATACAAATATCAATGATTTATTTTCTCCATGTTATTACTTGGTTAAACCCTGAAATTTTATTTTTCCCTAGACTCTGAAAAATAGATTTGGTTATGAAACCATATTTTTCTTACAATTGTTTTAGTTATTAAATGATGTGACATATTCTATTTCTAAATAATTGTTTTTTGAGTGAATCTTGTAATGGTCCCTTTGAGATTCAATGAAAAATATGATTGTTAGAGAAGGGAGATGACCATTGGAGAAATTCCTATATGTAGGAGCACATTTGAATGAGGTCATTACTGATCCATCACTCTAGATATTGCATACTGGTGAAATTATTTCTAGAGAGAGAGATTCTTGGGCCTTGTACATACTGAACATATTGATCATCCTACTTTGTGTGACTCTGATTATTCATGTGTACAATCGAGGACATCCAGGGATAGGAAGACCGAAGGTCTGACTACCATAAAGTTTGCGGACTTCCTTGATTAGGAAGATAGAGGTGTCGAATACCATGAAGTTCAGGGGATTCTAGGGATAGCAAGATAGCATCTGATATTCTTATCAATAGCTTACCCTAGTGTGTGTAAGAGATACTTTCTTGAAGGTATAAATCTAGGGACATTTAGCCAATGTTTTTGGATACCCAAACCTTTGGGTTGAAAGACTTCATACTTTTACTTGTTTTATTTCGAGTTTATTTTTTTTGTATCTTGAAAAAGTAAGAAATTATAAATTTATTATACTTTATTGTCCTTGTAGGTACTCTGGTTAAGTAAGATTCTATACACTTTAACGTAGAATCTTTTCCTAGTTATCTTTCCTTATGTTTCATTTCTGGAACAACATTTCTGGAACCTAGCATGTTTGTATAACTAAAAGGGGTCTTATGAATTTACCTTGTTTAAACATGTTAAATATTTTTTTCCTTAATGTTAAAATGAATGTTTTTAAACTTACAATTCACACCCCCATCTTGTAATTGAGCATCTACATTCATATTTAGATCCTAAAACTTTTGGGTTATACATTATATTTTTTATTCCTTTTCTCAGTCATATTTTCATTCATCACATCCATATTATGTATATATATTCCTTACCTATATACTATGTCCATTGTAGATTTATTTTTTCACGTTTTTCTACATGTTTTCTATTCCATTTGTAATTACCACTATTAAGTAAACCATAATTAAATAAACATTAATATATATTATCTCATGTCAAGAAATATCCCCATCATGTTTTTTTGAAACATGATTTTCATAAAAAAATTAATTATTTAATATAAATAGTCTTCATTAAATACTAGTTAAATGGAAAATAATAATCAAGATATTATTTTTTAGTATCATTTACATTATTTACAAATCATCATCTATACTGTTTTTGATAATTGTTAACATCATGATACATCTTGATAATTTAATACATTATATTTACATGTTCAATTACCATGAACCATTCACTTTTATTTATTTCAAAAACATCCTATTACTTTTACTCTTCAGACATCATTTATCATTATGTTGTTACATAAATATGAATTGTGAAACTATCATCCCACTCCTAGGTTTGATATTGGTTATTATTTTTTATAGGTTCTTTTCTCATTTTACTCTCATAAAAAACATTTTCATATGTGATAGGCGACTCTCAAATTATATATCACTCTAATGAATAGGGTAATGTTATGATATTGTGATATACAATAAATATTGAATGATAATTTAATAAAATAAATCAATTTTATGTGAAGGGTTAAATTAGAATCCAATATCCCTATAATTTATTTTCTAAAGAATTAACACTACTAAAATATGAGGAATGGAAATACTGTGTGAACCTAATACACTCAAAGAATTTTGTAATGACTCGACCCTACCCGGGCTCGAGATGAAACTACCCTAAGCCCGCATCCATAGGCCAGGGGCTGGCGACAAGTGCCGATGGCTAAACAACTCGGGGAGGCCATTTCCTTAGTACCTATACACACACATGCAACCCACTCAATGTAGAAGTGCAGAGTAAAAGGAAAAGTAAAGTACTAACTGGTATAAACAACCAAAAAATTGCATCGACCTCTAAATAGTATAAAGCAATTGCTGGAGGTAAACTGAACGAATAATGGAAAAACATGCACCCAACCCGAAAAGTGCCACAACCCGGCAACAAGTAAACAAAAGTAAACAGTTGGGAGAGTCCCACACCTGGAACCCGATTATGACCATTGCATGTGGTCCAAGCTCCCGAACTCTAAAGCTCTTGTGATGTCACGACCAACCAGTCTGTTGTCTGTAAGGGCACACCAAGTGTGGGAAAATCCCAAGCAAGGGTGTGTATAAAAATACTCAGTACGATGCCCTGAAGGCTCGAGGGAGCAAAAAAAGAGGTACTGAAGAGGTGAGAATTAGATCGAACAGGGAAATGTAAAGGAGTATAAGTGAGAGTGTAGTAAAGAGTACAACTCAACCCAACAAGAGAACGATATTAGACTTCTCCAAATTCAAGGATCTAGTAATGGTGAGAAGATTTACTTCTCGTTGAGTTTTCTCTACCTATAATAGGAGAGTAGACTCATCCAACCACGATAAGCTAGACACGGAAAGCATGTGGCATACCCCGCACGTCTTCATCTCTCTTGTAAGGAGAGTAGCCAAAACCCATGAAGTTGGTACTAGAATAAGTTATACATACATATATGCTCTGTCATGAAACCCAAAGAAGATAGTAAGGGGATCTCTGTCCCGTAGCTCAGCCCAAGAATGTGAGTAGCCAACATTCCCAGAAGTAAACACCATTGGTACCCAATACCCGCACGCTTTCCCCGAACAGAAAGTCAAGGGGCTCAAATCACCGCACCTTGACACTATCCGCTTTGGGTGGCACTGACTGTAACGCCCCGACCCTAGTTTCCTAGAGTCGGTGCATTACTTCGTAACATTGGCATGATCACAAGAAAGATCAAATCTCGAAAGACCGATTGGTTTAGTAGCCTTGGAAACACTAGATATGTTCATAAGTTTTACATTACATCATAAAATCAAAAACTACTACAACAACATAATGTTTCCACAGTCCACACTACAATCCCCTCATAATATCCCTGCAGGTCATTCATAACTTACATCTTCACTTCCTGGGAAAAATAAAACATAGAAAAGGGGTGAGCTCAAATGCCCAGTAAGGATAACAATATAGCGGAAACTTTCATAAATAAGAATAAACATTTAAGGCAATGCATTACTAAAACAAAATCCTTTTAAATTTGAACTTCAACATGGTATGGCAAAAGTAAAATGAAATAATGCCATTTACTTATTCACATGGATATTCTACTAATCGAATAATCACATGCAAAAATCAATAACCACTTTCATAATGTTGGAATGCATAATGCTAAACGTTAATTTCATTGTCTAGGCCTCATCCCAAGACCTAGGGGTTACTTCTAACCGGAACCCAACCCGGAGTGCCTCTAATAACCGGACACCAACCCGGAGTGCCTCTAATAACCGGACACCAACCCGGAGTGCCTCTAATAACCGGACACCAACCCGGAGGGCATACTTTTACCAGTCCCTAACCTGGAGGGCTTACTTTAACCAGTCCCCAACCTGGAGGGCTTACTTTTACCAGTCCCCAACCTGGAGGGCTTACTTTTACCGTTCCCCAACCCGGAACATACTTGTTTAGCACATTCATCTGAAGAAAAGTTTGAAATATAACATAAACATTCGGATTAAAACTAGCATACGAAATGTCAATAATTTCACCATAAACTATGAATGGTATAAAAATAGCACATCCAAAGTCAAACATATCACAAAACCTTCAATTCAATATAGAATTTTTGTATCATAATAAATCAACTTCAAATAATCTTAAAATCCATCAAAGGATGTTGACATAGATGAAATCAAAATTCTTTTTAAAGAAGTATCTCCTTTTATTTTGAAATCATTTAAGATCCATATAAAATAAAACATTTTCTTTGAAAATATTCTTATAAGCTTGTATGTAAAGCTTCGACGATTTTATAACGGCGGAAAATAACCGCACCCGCCGTATAAGTTAAAAAAACATTCTTACCTCAATTCTGTCGAAAAGGTTAAAAAGAACATTGTTTTGAAAACGACGGAAAGATTCCTTTATAAACCTCTTATAAAAAGTCAAACAAGGGTATACATGACTTTAACCCATATTCTTGTAAATAGTAAAAATGTTTTGAAATACATTTCGAAGAAACATGGATGTGGATGATAACGAGATCCCAGTAGATTATTACGTATAAACAACCTCGGATAATGAAGAGATTGTGAAATAACCCTTACCTTGTACTTTTACTTGGTTGTGGTAGGTTAACCTCCTGTATAATGGTGAAATAATTGTTATTAAATTATACAAGAATCATATACATTAATATGATATCATATATGATCTTTTAATATTGATTTGATAATAATATCTTAGTATTATCGTTGTTTCGGGTGTTAACTTACTTGTTTTCTTTCATATGTTTTGTTACGTAAGACATGTTTGTAAAGGATAGGTTGTATATTATTCATATCCAGAATGATATCAAGTCCTTAAACATCATTTTTAAATCATAAAATGATAATTACGCTTTAATGGTTACGATGGAGAATGAATCTCATCGCGTTCGTGGAGACGGTAGTCCGTACGTACGCACGAGCGACAATATCATTCTTTTGATATTAAAATAATATATAAATGGATGGTATATCATATATACAGAATCATTAACATGTTATATTTATTATTTACATGAGTTACACATCATTATTATACCCATCCAAATAATATTATATTGAATAACAATTACACCACGACGTGGAGACGGTAAGCCGTACGTACGCACGTATGGTGACATGTTATTCAAAGGGTGGATAGAATACTGAATATGATTGTACCATATTTATAATAACATCACAGTATATGTGATATACTGGAGTAATTATTTCAGAATGGTAAGAACAAAGGAAGAAGAAGTGGAAGAAGAAATGAACTTAGAAAAGGGTGGTGAAATCATTACCTCTTCTTCGGGTTCTTCCTTTTGATTTGATCAAAAGGGCTCCTTAGGTTGGCTTTCTGATCAAACTAAGGCCTCTAGGTTGTATTGAGGGATGTTGGGAGAGTATTTGGGCAGAGTTTGGCCGAACCAAAAGGCTTTGAAGGTGTGAAGAAATGAGAAGGAGGAGTGCCCTTTTATAAGAGGGATGAGGGGCACCTTTGGAAAAGTTAGAAATATTAATTTATAATAAATTCATATTCGGTTTACAAAGGCTCCAAAGTTGACTATTCAAAGGATGAGGTGGGGATAGGTCGAAAAGAACTCATCCAATAGAATTTAGACAGGTTTGGGTACTTATATTAACCTTATCATTAAGTATTAACTCTAAGTTAATTAGTTTCACTTTTACAATGTCTCTTTGTATTTTTATATAATATGGTTAATAAACTTACTATATACATCCAAGCGACCCCCAAGTGGTCCATTAATGATTAACCTATCATAATATAAGTCTCTTGGCCGAACCTTAGATTTTTAGGAATTTAATATCAATTAATAATATAATATTTGTTTTAAGAACTCTTTTATGTCAATTTTGACACTATTCAATAGTTGATTTTTTTGAAACTCCTAACAGATTGATTACTTCGAACAAAGTCAATTAAATCAATCCTAATATATCATATTATCCTATAAAATTAGTTTAATTCATTAAAAGTTTCATATTATATTTATTTGGGTATTTATAATATCACTTATTTTAATTTTTCACTATTATAGTAATTACTGCATCATCATTGTGTCATAAATAAAATAAATTATTTAATGTCTAAAAATTATACGTAAAATATCATTATGTAGTAAATCTCTTTAGCTTTCTAATGAATATTTATAATCGAAAATCCAACATGTATAACCCTATGTAAAAATTGTTCTTCTAAAAGATGTAAGCTTATGCCATTTTTATTTTTATTTTAACTTTATTAATATAATGTGTCATTATCACTTACAAGTGGATCCATGGGGTCCCAAAATAGACCCAAAGATTCCCATGGTCGACCATGTATCAACCAATAGGGTTAAGACACGTTTTAGGGTAATTTAGTATTATTATAATATTATTTTTGTTAACCCTTATTTACCGGATTTACCCTTTAACCATGGTAAATAAAATATTTACCGCAGTAATTATTCAAAATGTGTAAAAATAAAAGTTACCTATTTACACAATTTGAACATCCTGATTCCAAATATGGAATCCATTTTCCTAAATTCAAAACCCAGAAGTGGCAGAAATTAATTTAAAATTAATTCCCGCTGTCAAAACAAAAAGCGTGTTTTTAAGAGATAATAACTATCAAAAGATTGACACTTGTTTATGTTCGGTTTAATTGTAAAATTATGTCCAATGACCAACATTATATTAAATAGTAAAACTATATTCTAAATATACTTTAAAACCACTCTAATTCATAATTTATCACTATTAATTATTTTGATTAAAAAAGTTGTTTTTAATTAAAATTTAGTAATTTTCACTATTCATCAAAATATGAAAGTTATCAGAAAAGTACCAAAATTTCACCTTAGGCTAAATTTGATATTCCGAATCCAAAAATTAAGTCCATTTTAAAATATAAAATATATATAATTTCAAAAAGTAGGTATTACTATTCATAACAGCTAGTTTGATTGGTTACGGTGTGTTAGAACTCGAAGTTGCGTACAACACACGCTATCACATTATTCGAAGGGAAACGTACCGTGGAAGCTTGGGGTGTTTCATTTTAAATTTTTGATGTCCCCATTTAGCCAAAAAGTTTAAAATATTGTATTTAAAAAGGTTTCACTATTAGAAGTTGATAAAAGTGAAATACTGAAAATGAATCTGTTCTTGCATTATGACTAAGAAACTCATAATTGGGATTCTAAAATTATAAGGATTATATAAAGTTCAAAATGTAGTTAATACTATTCATTACCTCTTTTAATGGTGTGATTGAACTCGGTGTTGCGTGTAGTGCAAGTTATTGAATTATTTTTAAGAAATAACACACTCTGAAATCCTGGGGTGTTACATTCTCCCCTCCTTCAATAAATTGCGTCCTCGCAATTTGAAATTGTTCTTCGAAAATAAAAGGTTGAAAGTAGAAAATATATTTGTGGGAAAACCCACATCGGAAATTGGGTTACTAAAATTTAGTCTTAATATGAGGAAAAGAGAAATGAAAGGGTCACCACCAAATTATGATCTCGATTAGGAGAACATTGGTGGCAATTAGAGACATATAATTCGAGAAAAAACGTAAATATTTATAGGTAGTGATTGAGGTCATCAATCACAAACAAGTGTATAATTGAGGTCCTTAAATTCATCAATCTATGATGATTTGAAATACCATCGGTTCAACAAAACATAGGGTATTAGGATAACACATTTTTGACGTTTCAAAATATCTTAGTTGAAATCCCACATCGAAAAATGAATTAATGAGGCCTCTATTTAAAATAAAGAGTGGAAAGTATGAAGATTACCGAAAATAACACATACTAGGGTTCCATGTAGGAAAATATGGATATGGAAGAGAAATATAACCATCAATTATCTGATGGAGAGTGGTAGAGAACATGGCTATGAAAAGGCCAACAATCCCAAAGCCATAAATTAGTGATGATTTAAGGTACCATCTAGGAAAACATTTTTGTTCTAAGTTCCTTTTATTAATGTTGAGGAATTTATTTATGAGATTGGCTAAGATCATAAGGAGATATACTTACTTTATAATTAGAGTTTTATCCATTAATAAGTTTCTACCACAAACTCATCTATCACTCTAAAAGATAATAGAATGTAAAAAAAATTCTATTTACACTATTCGTATAGGGTTCCAAAATAAACGAATTTATAATTCATCTACATGATCTTTTAATAAAAACTACATTATTTAATCCAGGACATCTCATGGGCCAGTGGTAGGTGATACACCCTTGTCGCCCTTCGGTTGCAGGTTCAAGTCTCGCAGCCTTGCCGGACGCGACGGGTTGCCGCCCGACCTCTGGGTTGTCCTTTTATGGCAATCCAAAATAATCCAAACAAGAACTATCCAAAATAATTCTATCCAAACTCACAGTCCAACTTTTATAAGGAGGGTAAACATAATGTAGATCCTTTTTAACCCGTAATAGCATATGAATACCTTCATCGTGTATTCTTTTAATACACTGAAACATCCTGAATTACCATATTTTTTATTGATTACATTCATGCTCCCTTATTCCATATTGAATGCTGGATATACTTCATCAATCCAAAAATGTTTTAAACCCAAACAATGATGGAATATACAAATCATTAATCAGTTCCAAGGTAGTCAAGAATATCCAATATAATTTTTCCAAAACAATCACATATTATTCCAAAATCACTACCTCAGTATCAGAACTATATTATGATTTATCATTCTCTCAACCATATATTTTCCAAAAAATTATCCTGCTATTGAGTCACTTTTCTTTGTTCCACATAATCTCAAGTCCTTAATGAAATAGTACTGCAGTAAAATATTTATATACTCCATAATTATTATAACAAGTATATTGTTGATACAACACTCAATTGACATAATCAACATAAGAACTCTAATCATTCTTCTTCATCTGTGGTAGTATCATAACTTGATTATTATCCAATATCATCATTTGCGGCATAGTCTGATGACTGGGACATAGGTTCGCGTAGTGTCCAAACTCCTTGCAAATGAAGCATTGTACATTTGAAACCATTTTCTTACCCCTGCAGTCATTTACTTTGTGCCCTTTTCCTCCACACTTATAACAAACTCCCATTCCTTTCAGGCAATTTCCAGGGTGTTTCTTTCCAGAGTTACCACATATGGGAAAATTCTTCTTTTCCCTCTTCCCTTTATCCATTTTTCTCTCTACCATCCTTTTATTCTCTTGCTTCCCTTCAAAGCCATAGGACTCAGTAAACTCTTTACTTATCTTATCAACACATGATATTATTTCTTCATATGATGATAATACATGGGAGACTATTTCTCTTATAAATTCTAGCTTAAGACCATGAAAGATATGATCCTTCCTTCTCTTTGGATCATGTGCATTTCTGGAGTTCTCATTCCTTCTACTGGGCGCCATTTCTATACCATGGCATAAACTAGATCAGTTTATGAATCAAAACACATAATCCCATACTTATAAAACACTTAACATAAATTGAACTATTTATGGATATAATCCATAATCATAAAAATGTTTTCTTTGAGGAAGTATATACTCATAAACCCTTCATAATGATTTGTAAAGAAAATGAGAGTTATCCTAAGCATATCCCCCGGGAGTGTCGTAACCAAGAGTGCAGCAAGGCCCGTTGTCGTGCACCAGTTCCCGTTCGAGTGTAGCTCAAAGCGGTGTTTTCGGGTTTTACCCCTAGGTACATCTGTGCCAGAGCCGCCTCTACCTGCTCGTATCCAGACAGGGATGTATTGCTCGGAAAACTCACAAAATCTCTACAATACCAAAATTCTAGGAAGTTCTTCTATACAAATCCTCAAAGTTCATCTTAGGTATACGTGCTCTAATCAGAGTTTATCTAAATCTAGCTTCCAAGGTTTGTACTAAACTTCCTCTGATACCAACTGTAACGCCCCGACCCTAGTTTCCTAGAGTCGGTGCATTACTTCGTAACATTGGCATGATCACAAGAAAGATCAAATCTCGAAAGACCGATTGGTTTAGTAGCCTTGGAAACACTAGATATGTTCATAAGTTTTACATTACATCATAAAATCAAAAACTACTACAACAACATAATGTTTCCACAGTCCACACTACAATCCCCTCATAATATCCCTGCAGGTCATTCATAACTTACATCTTCACTTCCTGGGAAAAATAAAACATAGAAAAGGGGTGAGCTCAAATGCCCAGTAAGGATAACAATATAGCGGAAACTTTCATAAATAAGAATAAACATTTAAGGCAATGCATTACTAAAACAAAAGCCTTTTAAATTTGAACTTCAACATGGTATGGCAAAAGTAAAATGAAATAATTCCATTTACTTATTCACATGGATATTCTACTAATCGAATAATCACATGCAAAAATCAATAACCACTTTCATAATGTTGGAATGCATAATGCTAAACGTTAATTTCATTGTCTAGGCCTCATCCCAAGACCTAGGGGTTACTTCTAACCGGAACCCAACCCGGAGTGCCTCTAATAACCGGACACCAACCCGGAGTGCCTCTAATAACCGGACACCAACCCGGAGTGCCTCTAATAACCGGACACCAACCCGGAGGGCATACTTTTACCAATCCCTAACCTGGAGGGCTTACTTTAACCAGTCCCCAACCTGGAGGGCTTACTTTTACCAGTCCCCAACCTGGAGGGCTTACTTTTACCGGTCCCCAACCCGGAACATACTTGTTTAGCACATTCATCTGAAGAAAAGTTTGAAATATAACATAAACATTCGGATTAAAACTAGCATACGAAATGTCAATAATTTCACCATAAACTATGAATGGTATAAAAATAGCACATCCACAGTCAAACATATCACAAAACCTTCAATTCAATATAGAATTTTTGTATCATAATAAATCAACTTCAAATAATCTTAAAATCCATCAAAGGATGTTGACAAAGATGAAATCAAAATTCTTTTTAAAGAAGTATCTCCTTTTATTTTGAAATCATTTAAGATCCATATAAAATAAAACATTTTCTTTGAAAATATTCTTATAAGCTTGTATGTAAAGCTTCGACGATTTTATAACGGCGGAAAATAACCGCACCCACCGTATAAGTTAAAAACACATTCTTACCTCAATTCTGTCGAAAAGGTTAAAAAGAACATTGTTTTGAAAACGACGGAAAGATTCCTTTATAAACCTCTTATAAAAAGTCAAACAAGGGTATAAATGACTTTAACCCATATTCTTGTAAATAGTAAAAATGTTTTGAAATACATTTCGAAGAAACATGGATGTGGATGATAACGAGATCCAAGTAGATTATTACGTATAAACAACCTCGGATAATGAAGAGATTGTGAAATAACCCTTACGTTGTACTTTTCCTTGGTTGTGGTAGGTTAACCTCCTGTATAATGGTGAAATAATTGTTATTAAATTATACAAGAATCATATACATTAATATGATATCATATATGATCTTTTAATATTGATTTGATAATAATATCTTAGTATTATCGTTGTTTCGGGTGTTAACTTACTTGTTTTCTTTCATATGTTTTGTTACGTAAGACATGTTTGTAAAGGATAGGATGTATATTATTCATATCCAGAATGATATCAAGTCCTTAAACATCATTTTTAAATCATAAAATGATAATTACGCTTTAATGGTTACGATGGAGAATGAATCTCATCGCGTTCGTGGAGACGGTAGTCCGTACGTACGCACGAGCGACAATATCATTCTTTTGATATTAAAATAATATATAAATGGATGGTATATCATATATACAGAATCATTAACATGTTATATTTATTATTTACATGAGTTAAACATCATTATTATACCCATCCAAATAATATTATATTGAATAACAATTACACCACGACGTGGAGACGGTAAGCCGTACGTACGCACGTATGGTGACATGTTATTCAAAGGGTGGATAGAATACTGAATATGATTGTACCATATTTATAATAACATCACAGTATATGTGAGATACTGGAGTTATTATTTCAGAATGGTAAGAACAAAGGAAGAAGAAGTGGAAGAAGAAATGAACTTAGAAAAGGGTGGTGAAATCATTACCTCTTCTTCGGGTTCTTCCTTTTGATTTGATCAAAAGGGCTCCTTAGGTTGGCTTTATGATCAAACTAAGGCCTCTAGGTTGTATTGAGGGATGTTGGGAGAGTATTTGGGCAGAGTTTGGCCGAACCAAAAGGCTTTGATGGTGTGAAGAAATGAGAAGGAGGAGTGCCCTTTTATAAGAGGGGTGAGGGGCACCTTTGGAAAAGTTAGAAATATTAATTTATAATAAATTCATATTCGGTTTACAAAGGCTCCAAAGTTGACTATTCAAAGGATGAGGTGGGGATAGGTCGAAAAGAACTCATCCAATAGAATTTAGACAGGTTTGGGTACTTATATTAACCTTATCTTTAAGTATTAACTCTAAGTTAATTAGTTTCACTTTTACAATGTCTCTTTGTATTTTTATATAATATGGTTAATAAACTTACTATATACATCCAAGCGACCCCCAAGTGGTCCATTAATGATTAACCTATCATAATATAAGTCTCTTGGCCGAACCTTAGATTTTTAGTAATTTAATATCAATTAATAATATAATATTTGTTTTAAGAACTCTTTTATGTCAATTTTGACACTATTCAATAGTTGATTTTTGTGAAACTCCTAACAGATTGATTACTTCGAAAAAAGTAAATTAAATCAATCCTAATATATCAAATTATCCTAGAAAATTAGTTTAATTCATTAAAAGTTTCATATTATATTTATTTGGGTATTTATAATATCACTTATTTTAATTTTTCACTATTATAGTAATTACTGCATCATCATTGTGTCATAAATAAAATAAATTATTTAATGTATAAAAATTATAAGTAAAATATCATTATGTAGGAAATATTTTTAGCTTTCTAATGAATATTTATAATCGAAAATCCAACATGTATAACCCTATGTAAAAATTGTTCTTCTAAAAGATGTAAGCTTATGCCATTTTTATTTTTATTTTAACTTTATTAATATAATGTGTCATTATCACTTACAAGTGGATCCATGGGGTCCCAAAATAGACCCAAAGATTCCCATGGTCGACCATGTATCAACCAATAGGGTTAAGACGCGTTTTAGGGTAATTTAGTATTATTATAATATTATTTTTTTTAACCCTTATTTACCGGATTTACCCTTTAACCATGGTAAATAAAATATTTACCGCAGTAATTATTCAAAATGTGTAAAAATAAAAGTTACCTATTTACACAATTTGAACATCCTGATTCCAAATATGGAATCCATTTTCCTAAATTCAAAACACAGAAGTGGCAGAAATTAATTTAAAATTAATTCCCGCTGTCAAAACAAAAAGCGTGTTTTTAAGAGATAATAACTATCAAAAGATTGACACTTGTTTATGTTCGGTTTAATTGTAAAATTATGTCCAATGACCAACATTATATTAAATAGTAAAACTATATTCTAAATATACTTTAAAACCACTCAAATTCATAATTTATCACTATTAATTATTTTGATTAAAAAAGTTGTTTTTAATTAAAATTTAGTAATTTTCACTATTCATCAAAATATGAAAGTTATCAGAAAAGTACCAAAATTTCACCTTAGGCTAAATTTGATATTCCGAATCCAAAAATTAAGTCCATTTTAAAATATAAAATATATATAATTTCAAAAAGTAGGTATTACTATTCATAACAGCTAGTTTGATTGGTTACGGTGTGTTAGAACTCGAAGTTGCGTACAACACACGCTATCACATTATTCGAAGGGAAACGTACCGTGGAAGCTTGGGGTGTTTCATTTTAAATTTTTGATGTCCCCATTTAGCCAAAAAGTTTAAAATATTGTATTTAAAAAGGTTTCACTATTAGAAGTTGATAAAAGTGAAATACTGAAAATGAATCTGTTCTTGCATTATGACTAAGAAACTCATAATTGGGATTCTAAAATTATATGGATTATATAAAGTTCAAAATGTAGTTAATACTATTCATGACCTCTTTTAATGGTGTGATTGAACTCGGTGTTGCGTGTAGTGCAAGTTATTGAATTATTTTTAAGAAATAACACACTCTGAAATCCTGGGGTGTTACACTGACTCGCCCATACAGTTTTAGGTCGTGTCACCAGGATGCATCTTGTTGGGGAAATCGTCACTCGCACTTGAGTGTTCTGGGGGAGCGTCAAGCCACACCTCATCACTGTCACATATTCAAGAAGTATTCTCAAAGTCAAAGATGTCACAACACTGACCCATACAACCAAGGGTCCCACACAGGTAGTCACGGAGAAAAACCACAGACCAGCCTAGTAGAAAGGACTGAATCTGAACGAAGATTTCAGGTAACCCACTGCCCAGTATCTACTATAGGGTAAACCCTAAGAGGTCGTCGGGTGACACACTACCCTATCTCTGCTGGAGGGTAAACCCTAAGAGGTCGTCGAGTTACCCACTGCCCAGTCTCTTCTGGAGGGTAAACCCTAAGAATTCAACGAGAAACCCACTGCCCAATCTCTGGTGGAGGGTAAACTCAAAGAAGTTGGTGAGAAACCCACTACCCAGTCTCTGCTGGAGGGAAACCCGAGATGTCGATGAGAAACCCACTTCCCAGTCTCTATTGGAGTGTCAACCTGAATAAGTTGATGAGAAACCCACAACCCAGTCTCTGCTGGAGGGTAAACCCGAAGAAGTTGATGATAAATCCACTGCCCAGTCTCTACTGGAAGGTAAACCCAATGAAGTCGATGAGCAACCCACTGCCCAGTCTCTGGTGGAGGGTAAACCCGGAATTTCTCGGGCCATACCTACTGTATGGTACAACACTGGAAAGTAGAACACGGGGTGGGTATTGCACAACCACCCAACTATAGAATAGAACTATGTGAAACCACTCAACCCTGCTGGTCTAAACCATCGAGAACAGGAGGATCCTCTGTGTCATGAGAGTTCAAAGGTATCTAAAGAAGAACACTGCATGTACAAGGGTCCCACACGATATGTGTCCATATGTCATCTCCAAACCAAGCACACCAATGTCCTTTGTTACAAAACAAAACATGTACCTCCATGCATTCTCATATACCCCCATAGTATACCACATTTACAGCCCAAAGGCTATCGTGAACATGACACCCAACGTCAATGCGAAGGGAGAAAATGCAGTTTCTCCAACCTGCTTCCTCCACGACCCTATAATGGCCAACCAAATCTCTCTAAACCTCTACTTCACTCACACAGGAGTGAACTCTATTAAATGCCAAAGGTTCGCTTCTGAACATAGCAAGAAGAACCACCACCGGAGTACCTTTCATTTTTACACATTTAATAAGATCACATAATAGGCTTCTCTCACGCGAACTAATTAACTCATTTTAATCCTCGTGGAAAATCACACGAGATAGACTATTTACTCACCTCAAATGGATATCTGGCGAAAAAGTCGTCTGACACCACTTTATGCCCGAACGACGTCCCGTGGTCCTGAGCCTCGTTCTCGAAAACAGTCAGGCGCATCGCATCATTGCGATCCCCTAGGAAAGACACGTCAAATTGGCTGCACACTTGAGTGCAATAGATATCCATGGAATAAGATGCATTTCGTCATACCGCACACGACTGATGCTTCCTGAGACATGCATCCCGGTCCCGAAGCACAATGAATAGATCGCAACATTGCGATCGCCTTGAAATGTTACACAACATTGACTAATCACTTGTCCATAACGGACACCTGGTGATAAAGTTAGAAATCACCACCAACTCCCAAAATGGACTTCGTGGGGCCCACACCAACGTGCAGAATTAAAGTTGGCAGATTACGCAATTACAATGTCCTCAGAAAAAACACCCAAAATAAATTGCTCGCATTCCCCAAACGAACGTCCGATGAAAAAGTTTCTAAACGCAGCTCGCAGCATAAAATACGGGTTATGGGGCCCACGTCTCACCTCTTGCTTCGATGCCCGAAAACTCTTTTTCAATTTTCGTCTTGATGTCAGGGTCACAATGCTGCAGACGACGCTCAAAACAGACTCTGGCTATGTCTGTTCCGTTCAAAAGAAGAATCTCAGGGAAAGTGCTAGGCCACTTAACGTATGTGTTGCACCACTGAGCCCCTTGTCTCGTGAATTAAAAATCCCTGAGACCATCCAAAAATCTTCTTCTCTATTTAAGGGACATGTCGCCATAGACGACACACAAAACATACAACCGTAGTGGTAATTACGGGTGTCTGAAATCAAGGGAACAAATCTCCTTGGGCTGGACCGGCCTAGGCCGGCCCGCGGCACAATCGTGCGGGCCGGCAGTGGACCCGCAGTCCACCCGTAGACCGGCCAAGGGCCAGTCGTTCTTGCAGTGTGAAGACCCGCCGCGGGGGGGGGGGGTCTTTATTCCTTGCAGGGTCGCGCGCCGCGACCCCATTCTACCCACATCAATCGGTCGGTCCGCCTGCTCCGTGCCCCCAGCAGGAGCCCGCTCGCACAGTGCCTCGCCCTACTACCTAATGCCAGAGCCCACATCTTGCCGCTTGAACCTCTGCCGCACCACCGCGCTCTCTCACCGGACCACCGCGCTGGACTTCCGGAGTGCCCAGATCTACCAGAAAAAACTCAAACAACTTCCCAAATTGCTGGACCGCTACGGACACCTCGGAACTCAGAATTTCAATCTGAAACAAGCATCGGAAAGCTCAAAATAAGTAATTCGTAATTATGGGATTTTCTCTAAGATTAAATATAATTTCAATGCTAGAAATTGATTTCAAAGGTAAATGCGGAATCAAAAATTCAAAACGTAACATCCAACCACGTTTGGCATAGCCCGACGCTTCAACGATGATCTGTCGGAGCCGCTGCGCATCACCGGAGAGACAGAGGAGAGGAGAGGAGCTCCTCCTTCATTGGGAGGGCTTTCTCCAGGGAAGAACAAGGGAGGGTAAGGGGATATGGTTATGTTTAAATAGAAAAAAAAATTAAAATAAATATTTAATTAATTTAAACCCTCAATTTAACGTGCATCTGAAACTCTCGACGAGGTTGAGGTTAAGCCTCCCCTAGGGTAAACACCACCTCCCGAGCACAACAGAGGTCTCAGAATTTTAATCTAAGACTCCACTCGAAAGTTATATAACATAACGTCTGAGGACGCTAAATTATGAAAACTCCCCTAGGGCAATTTTCCACAGAAGGCATGCTCCTGCGAAACGTACACTCCTCCTAGGGTAAACGGCAGGTTCCAGAATCAACTGTGCCCTCAGTTTTCCAATCTGAGCTACCATTTTAGAGACACCTTTGTTTACCCATTAAAAGAATAAATTAATTATTTTAATTATCTGTTTAACGTTCTGTTAACAGTTGAGGGGTCCAAATGTCCCGCGCCGACATGTTTTATGTCATTCCTGGGGTAACCACCCCATTTCAGACCCATTTGTACTCTCAGATTTATGATCTGAATTACCGTTTAGGAGTTATCAAATTTATTTGGCACACCCAGTGTGAACGCACTAAAAATTTAATTCCAACCACACAGGGGCTCAAAATCGCACGCCATCTGAAGGCGCTGCTCTGGATTAATATGAAGAATATTCCAAAGTCTTTTATAGAAATAAATAGTTTCATACATAATTCCCACCTTCAATCCCTTCGTACCCGAAAAGCAAAACAAAGGAACAAATCAGTGTACTAAGCCCGCACATGGCTCTCCTGTGCCCAGAAGAACTCTTGCACATTTTTTCATCACCGCGCAAGGACCAAAAGATTTAACCAGTTCACGCGAGGTCTGACCTTGCCGATGATGTACATAGGAGCACACACACTTCTTCTAGGTAGAGTCACATGGGAGACATCATGCACCTACTCCTGACCTTGGGGTTACGGTAAGGCAATAGGGAACCTCTCCATCCCTCCGCACGGTCTCAAATGGCCCGAAGGCTCTCGGGGGTACCTCACCTCCCCGACTGAACCCCTATGTCGCACTCCGCGACTAGAATCATCGTTTGAACCTGGGAAAAAGCTTGGTGATTATCTCCTTTAGAATATCCATATAGTGAAACACCCATGGATATTTGATCACGCAAGATTTCACAGTCGATGTCCCACGACCAAGACACTCCTACACGCTCAAAAGGTGAAATATTCTCCACCATCGAATAAAGAGAAAGGTTGCATGCCTTCTATTCAACTAACACAAGGTTACACCGATTCCCCGAGTCACCCTGGTAACAACTCAAAAAAGGTCCAGGGAGAAAATAATTTCACACAGAAAGTCTAACAATTCTACTGTAAAAAGTAAAAGATTCGTAAAGCGTACCTCTTATCACCACATGCTCTGTAGGTTCGTATCCATCCAAAGTCTGCGGCAGTCTATGTTCCCAACTGTCAGCTCCTAAAGCCTGGCGTGGACCGCCTTGTGGTGATGGGGAGACCTCGTAAATTCATCCTCCCACTACTAGTTTCTCCAACTCCTCTGCTATAACCACCTCTTTGGGCGCTACTTCAATCATGAAGCTGTCTCTATTGTGGTGGTGCACCTCCTGCTTGCCCAATATTCTCAGCGTGCCTGGTTGGGCAATCCCGTGCCAAGTGACCTCAGGCATCGCAAGCATAGCACTGGCGCTCTATGGGATGCACTGGTTCCCTCTGGCACCACTGTGGTGTACGACCATGCCCTTGAGCCCGGTTATCAGAAAGGCACCAGCGTCGATGTCCAGTCAGCTGATGCTCGCTAGCTACGGCAAACGTCCCGGATCTCTCGAGCATGCATCCACCTCCAACTATAAAGCGTGATAGGAATCTCTCTGTCACAAGCGCCTACTCTAGCACCCCAGCATAAGTGGGAATTTCCAAGGGTACTATGACAACACAAATCATTCTACGAAGACCATGCTCGAACTTCCACGTTCGGATGTTATCATGGTGGACCATGTCCAGGAAAAAGTGCCCACGTTCTGTGAAACCAATCTCATACATAGTCATTGTCATCCATCCCTGTCGAAACTGCATGAGATCCTTGGTCTAAATGGAGCACAGGCAGGAGGGGTAAAAATCCTCATGAAACAACATCTAAAAGTCACCCCATGAAATCGAAGACTCGTCATGAAACTGAGTCACCATACTCCACCAACGCCCATCTGCTCTATGGGAAAGGTTGGTAGCCAAAGCCACCATAAGATCATCCAGTTTCTGTTCAAGCCTAAAGAGGATAACCACTGTCTCGAGCCAAACCTCTGTAGCATGAGGGTCTGGCTCACCATTGAACCTTAGCAGTCTCGGTCGCTGGAACTCACAGAGCATGCTCAACCTACGCTCAAGCTCTGTCTGCACTGCTAGAACTATATGCTTCTCACTAGGTGGAGGTGCTACTACGGGGCCACCCGGAGAAAGGGACTTGCACTATGGGTCCTGGACTGAGGCCTCGTATCTCACAGGGTCGTCGTCATGAACCAAAGCTGGTATCCGAGCTGGCTGTCTTTGCGGAGACATCCTGAATGTTATCAAGGAGTGTCGAGATCTGATGAACGTATATGTATATAACAGTAACAACAATGGGGAGATGACTCAAGAAGGACAGTCAGGACTCAATCCGGTGTGATGCACAAACCAATTTCCTTACATCGAGTGTCTCAGCATGCTGAGTCGGCATGAGGGTTATCAGGATCCTAGTGAATGGATACGTAGACCTCCACACCATCACTGGACTCCTTGGCCTGAGAGCCGCTCTCGAGACACGTTGACACGGTTTCCCTAAATCCCAACCAATTACTTTTTAGGGACGTACACCCAATGATCCAAGGAACGAACCACCTTTGATACCACTTTTTCATGACCCAACCTTACCCGGGCTCGAGATGTAACTACCCCCAAGCCAAGCTCCTGAGGCCAGGGGATGGAGACAAGTGTCGAATGCTAAACAACTCGTGGAAGCCTTTGCCTGAGTACCTGTACACACACACATAGCCCACTCAATGCTGAAGTGCTGAGTAAAAGGAAAAGTAATGTACTAACTGCTATAAACAACCACAAAAGTGCATCAACCTCTAAATAGTACAACGAAAGTGCAAAAGGTAAACAGAAAGAAAAAGGGTAAAACACGTGTCCAACCTGAAAAGTGAAACAAACTAGAAACAAGTAAACAAAAGTAATCTGTTGGGAGATTCCCACACCTGGAACCAGACTACGACAACCGCACATGGCCCATGCTTTAGAACTCCTACGCTCCTCTGACGTCACGACCAACCAGTATGTCATCTGCAAGGGCACGCCAAGTGTGGGTAAATCCGAAGAAGGGGGGGTATACAAATAAATAGTAGGATGCCCCGAAGGCTCGAGGGAGAAAAAAAAGGAGGTACTAAAGAGGCGAGAATTAGAGAGAACAAGGAAAAGAAAAGGAGTATAACCAATAGTGTAGTAAGGAGTAAAACTCAACCCAACATGAGGTAGGGAGTAGACTCATCCAAATGCAAGGAGCTAGGAACGGTGAGAACATTAACTTCTCATCGAGTCTTCACTACCTATAGAAGTAGAGTAGACTCGTCCAACCATGAGAAGCTATAAAAGGAAATCATGTGGCATTACCTACACATCTTCGCCTCTCATGGAAGGAGAGTAGCCACAACCCAAGAAGTGGGTACGAGAACAAGGTGTACATACATATATGCTCTGTCAATAAATGCGAACAAGATCGTAAGGGGATCTCCATCCCATAGCTCGACCAAAGAAAGTGAGTAGCCAACATTCCCAGAAGTAAACACCACCAATTCCCAATACCTACACACCTGCCACGAACTGCAAGTCAAGGGGCTCAAATCACCGCACCTTGACAGTATCTGATTTGGGCGGCACTGACTCGCCCCGACGGTTTTGGGTCGCATCACAAGGACGCATCTCGGTGGGGAAAGAGCCCCTCACACTTGAGATTTCTGGGAGAGCGTCAAGCCACACCCCATCACTGTCTCACAGTAGAGAGGTATTTTCTATGTCAAAGTTAGCAGAACACTGACCCATAAAATAAAGGGTCCCACTCCAGTAGTCACGAAGAAAACCCACATACCAGCCCAGTAGAAAGGACTAAGTCTAAAAAAAATTCATCGGGTTACCCACTGCCCAGTCTCTGCTAGAGGGTAAACCATAAGAGGTCATTGGTTGACCCACTGCCCAATCTCTGGTGGAGGGTAAACCCTAAGAGGTCATCAGGTAACCCACTGCCTAGTCTCTACTGACGAGTAAACCCTAAGAAGTCAATGAGCAACCCACTGCCCAGTCTCTGTTGGAGGGTAAACTCAAAGAAGTCGGTGAGCAACCGACTGCCCAGTCTCTGCTGGAGGGTAAAACCGAAGAAGTCGACGATCAACCCACTTCCTAGTCTCTGCTGGAGGGTAAACCCGAAAAAAGTAGATGGGCGACCCACTGCCCAGTTTCTGTTGGAGGGTAAACCCGAAGAAGTCAATTAGAAGCCCACTACCAAGTCTCTGCTGGAGGGTAAACCCAAAGAAGTTGATGAGAAACCCACTAACTAGTCTCTAATAGAGGGTGTACCTGGAACAGCTCTAGCCATCCTTACTGGATGGTACAACACTAGACAATAGAACACATAGTGGGTATCACGCAACCACCCAACTCCAGAACAAAACCAGGGGAAACCACCCAACACTTGTGGTCCAAACCCTCATGAACAGAAGGATCCTCTACATCGTGAGAGGTCAAAGGTACGTAAAGAATAACATGACACGTATAAGGGGCCCACATGACGTGTGGCCCTATGTCATATCTGAACCAAGCGCAGCAACTTTTCTTCGGTACAAACCTCAACATGTACCTCTATGAATTCTCGTATACCACCAGAGTATACAACATTTCCATCCAATAGGCTATCGTGCACATGACACCCAACATCAACACGAAGGGCGAAAATACAGTTTCTCCAACCTGCTTCCTCCACGACCCCAGCATGGCCAACCACATCTCTCTAAAACTCTACATCACTCACACGGGAGTGTACTCGATTACACACCAAGGGTTCGCTTCTCAACACAACAAGAAGAACCACTACCAGATAACCGTTCATATTTCCACATTTAATAAGATCATGTAAGAGGCACCACTCACACGAATTGATTACCCCATTGTAATACTTATAGAGAAACATGAGAGACATACTACTTACTCACCTCAAATGGATATACGATAGAAAAGTCATCTAACACAGCCTTACGCCCCAACGACGTCCCGTGGCCCCGAGCCTCGGTCCTGATAATTGTCTGCCGCATCGCATCATTGCGATCTCCTCAGAAAGACACGTTTGAATGCTCACTTGAGTGCAATAGATATCCAGGGAAATGGATGCATTTCACTATACCACACACGAGTGGTGCTTCGAGGGACGCACATCCCGGTCCTGAAGCACAATGAATGGATCACACCGTCGCGATCCTCTCAAAAAAGAACACAAGATTGACTAATCACTTGTCCAGAACGGACACCCGGTGATAAAGTTGGAAGTCACCGCTAACTCCCAAAACGACCTTCTTGGGTCTTTCACCATCATACAGAATTAATGCGGGTGGATTTCTCCAATGCAATGCCCTCAGAAAAACACCCAAAATCAACTGCTCGCACGCCCTAAACAGACATCCAATGAAAAAGTTGCTAAACATAGCTCATAGCTTAAAAGACGGGCCATGGGGCCCACATCTCATCTCCACCTTCAATGCCCGAAAAATCCTTTGCAATTTTAGTCTTGATGATAGGGTCACAACGCTGCCGACGACCCTCAAAATGGACTCCGGATGTGTCTGCGCCGCTCAAAACAAGAATATCGGGGAAAGTGCTAAGCCTCATAATGTACGCGGCATGCCACCAAGTCCCTCATCTCAGGAATAAAAAAAATCCTCTAGACCATACCAAAATATTTGGCTCTTGTTAAGGGACTCTTCGTCGTAGACAGCACGCAAAACAGACACCCATAGTGGTAATTACAGGCGTCCGAAGTCGAGGGGACAAATCCCCTTGGGCGGGACCGGCCTGGGCCGGCCGGTCCGCCCTGCTGGGGACCCGCGGTCCACCCACATACTGGCCGAGGTCCAGTCGTTCTTGCCGCGTGAAGACCCAACGAGGGCGGTTCTTCGTTCCCTGTAGGGTCGCGTGCCACGACCCTAGTCTAACCCCGTCAACCGGCCGGCGAAGCCTGCCGGTCCTCCCGCTCTGCGCCCCCAGCTAGCGCTCGCTTGCCCTGTGCTTGGCCCTACTGCCTGAAGCTGGAGCCCGCCGCCTGCCGCCTGAACCCCCGCCATGCCACCATGCTCGCTCGCCGGACTGTCGCGCTAGACTGCCGGAGTTCCATGATCCACCGGAAAAACCTCAAACAACTTCCAAACTTTGCCAGACCGCTGCAGACACCTCATAACTATGAATTTCAATCCGAATACAGCGTCAGAAAGCTCATAATAATTACATCACAATTATGGGATTTTCTCAAAGATTAAACAGCATTTCGATGCATGAAATTATGTTCAAAGGTAAATGTGTAATAAAAAACACAAAACGTAACCTCTTACCTCGTTTGGCGTAGCCCAATGCTTCAACGATCATCCACCAGAGCCATCGTGCATCACTGGAGAGATAGAGGAGAGGAGAGGAGCTCCTACTTCGTTGGGAGGGATTTCTCTAGGGAAGAACAAGGGAGGGTAAGGGGATATGGTATTTTTTAAATAGAAGAAAAAAAATAATTAAAAAATTAATTAATTTAAACCCCCAATTTAACCAGCATCTGAAACTCTCGACGAGGATAAGGTTAAGCCTCCCCTAAGATAAACACCGCCTCCCGAGCACAACAGCGGTCTGATAATTTTAATCTGAGACTCCGCTCGAATGTTATAAAACTTAACATCTAAAGCTGCTAAAATACGAAAACGCCCCTGGGGGCATTTTCCACAGAAGGCCCACGCCCGTGAAAATTACACCCCTCCTAGGGTAAACGGCACGTTCCGGACTCAACGATGCACTCGATTTTTCAATCTGAGCTACCATTCTAGAGACACCTGAGTTTAACCATTAAAAGAATAAATTAATTATTTTAATTATCTATTTAACATTCTGTTAATGGGAGAGGGTCCAAACGTCCCGCGCCGACATGTTTTATGTCGCTACTAGTGTAAACACCCCATTTCAGACCCATCTGTATTCGTAGATTTAATATTTGAATTACCGTTCAGGATTTATCCCATTTCTTTGGCGCG
This sequence comes from Viscum album, assembly GCA_963277665.1. Classification (NCBI taxonomy): domain Eukaryota; kingdom Viridiplantae; phylum Streptophyta; class Magnoliopsida; order Santalales; family Viscaceae; genus Viscum; species Viscum album. The sequence goes on along the minus strand of OY728151.1, from coordinate 1,823,179,709 downwards.
CCCAGTATGAAGGTACTAAAAATTTAATTCCGACCACACTGGGGCTCAGAATGGCACGCTATATGAAGGTGCTGCTCTAGAATAACATCAAGAATATTCCAAAGTCTTTTATAGAAAAAACTGGGTTCTTATAACTTTTACAACTATGTTTTTGGGAGTATGGTATTATACTAACACATTATGGGTCTTGATATACTATTTCTAATAGAATTTAATGTGAACCCAATCAAAAAATGGAATTTATCCACTATGATATTCATGGAAGTTACTCATGACATACACATTTTTTTGTCATTTTTTAGTTTGAAGCCATATATTTGTGATATTATGATATCACATCATTATTTCATCTATACATTCATAAATTAATGTATAATGTCAAGGATAATGTTTTTTTCATTTGAAATTAAATGTCCTTCAATATTAATTTATGGAAAAAATTACCTATAGATCAATTAACTAAGAAATTACTCCATGCTTGTAAAACACCGACACCAGTTACCCAGATCTGATGCATTAATTCAATATATTGGCATGATTACAAGCAATCAAGTCCCGAAATATTGATCAGTTTAGAAGTTTTGGAAAATATATTACATGTATGAACGTTACATTACACTTTCTAACATATAACATAATAAAAAATCATTTTTGAACGCCATTATTCACTTTATCTTAACCCTGCATATCATTCATAATAAAATTCATGGAATCTTGAAAAATAATACATAAGAAAGGGATGAGCTCAGATGCCTAGTATGGGTAAATAATTTAAAAGAAGATATAAACTTTTAAGGAAAGATGGGTGAAAAAAACAACATCCATTTTAAACATAATCTTGAACATGATATTGAAAAAAGTAAATCAAACATTACCATATAAATATGAACATGGATATTCTACTAGTGGAATAATCACATGTAATAACTAATTTCATAATGAGGGAATTCATAACGCCGGACATCATTAGCACATAGTCAAGGCCTTGTGACAATACTATAAATAATTTTTTTTTCAAGGCCTTGTTCCCAGACACTAGTTTGTCTCTTGAGACCTACCGATGCATTGAGGAGCTATTGCAGGCTCCACCCGTCACATACTAAGTCCACTGCAATCCTCATATGAAAAATTTGAAACATAGCATAAACATTCATATTAATACTAGCATATGAAATGTAAATACATTAACCTTAAACCATGAATGGTATAAAAATAGAACATCAACAGTCAAACATATCATAACTCATTCAATAAAATATAGAAGATTATATTACAATAAATCATCCTCAATCAAAATTAATATCCAGTAAAGGATGTTGACATTGTTGAAAATGATGAGTAAAACTTTTTGAGAGAAATATGCTTTTTTAAATCATCTAAAAGTCACACATTTATAAAGGAAGTAATTTAAAAGAGATTTTTGACTCAAATTGTCCCATACCACATTGAAACTTTTGAAAAGAATTATCATTTAAAAAAATTCATGTCCATATAAATAAATCCTTATAATCATTTGGATATCATGGACATTAATTAAAAACATTTAGAAAGATAAATATTTAAACCATTTAAAATTTTGATCATGATAAATAGTACCTTTAAAAAATCCTTAAAATATTAATTTTGAAATTATTTTTATGAAAAATGGACATGGATGATAAAAATTTCCTAGTAAATACTTACACCTAAAAAATCACGGATAATAATGAGATTGAGGATTTATCCCTTACCTTGCAATTTTCTTTAGTCGAGGGTACGTTTAACCTCTTGTATGAAGATCGTAGTATGTTATTAAATTATACAATTACTATATTAATATTTATGATATCATACATGATTCATTTATTACATTATACTAACTATTTAATAATAATTTCCATGTTAAATTAACATTTTTGGTAATGATATTTTTCTTAATCGTACATGTTTTAACTTGTTACTATTGATTGTATCACTTTGAGAAATATTTAAATACGTCCATAAAATAAAACATGATTTATATATCATATATATTTATAATATAAATATGTATAACAGACATATATATAAAATGAAAAACACCATTTATGGAGACAGTAGTCTGTATGTACTCATAAAAGTTGTTTCCGTTTTCATATCGTATTGAATAGAACTAAGTGAATAAGATATATGTAAGAAAATATATATATATATATATATATATATATCCAGTAGCATTATTATGTCATATAATACATAATTATTAGTAATATTATATTTATAATCGTTGATGAATTGAGAATGTGTAAATGAATCACATCGCGTCGTAGAGACGCTAATCTGTACGTACGCACGAGCGACCATATCATTTCCTTAAAGATGTATAATTGGGTGGTATAATAATTTTACATAGACATTACCATGTTATTTTAATTAGTTATATAAATGTTACTCATCATTATATCCATCCAAATAACATAGTATTGAATAAAAATTACACCAAGGCGTGGAGACAATAAGACGTACGTACGCACGCATGATGACATTATCATTCATAAGATGGATAGAATAATGAATATAGTAGTTCCAAATTTATAATAACATAAAATTATATAGGGGATAATAGATTTATTATTTTATAATTTAAACAACAAATAAATATTAAGTGGATGAATAAGAGAACATGAATGAGAGTGGTGAAATCATTACTTCTTCTTCAGGTTCTTCCTTTTGATTTGATGAAAAGGGCTCCTTAGGATGGATTTCTGACCAATGAAAGTCCACTAAGATGAATTTAAGATAGTTGTAAGGATATTTGGGAAGATTTTTGAGGAGACAAATGGATTTGGAGGTGTGAATTTGAGAGAAGAGAAACTTCCCTTTTATAAGAGGGGTGAGGGGCACCTTAGGAAAAACATAAAATATTATTTTATAATAAATTGATTTTCGGTTTCATATGGATCCAAAATAAAATATGTAAAGTATAAGGTAGGTATGGGTCGAAAAACACACATCCAATAGGTTTTAGACTAGATTAGGTCACACTATTTACCTTATCATTTAGATTTAACTCTTAGTTTAATAGTTTGACATTTACCATGTCTGTTTGTATTTTTATATTATATTGTTAATAAACATACAATAAAATGCCAATAGAACCCCAATTGGTTCATTAATGTAATATATATTATTATATAAGTATTTTGGACTAACCATTGATTTTTAGGACTATTATATCAATAAATAATATAATAATTGTTTTAAAAATTAATTTTTGACAATTTTGACACTATTTGGAATTTGTTTTTTGTTAAAATCATAACAGCATAATTAATTCAAATAAATTGATCTAACCAACCATAAAATGTCATAATAACATAGAAAATTAGTGGAATTTTTAAAAATTCTCAAATTAAATTTATTTTTATATTTATAATTTCAATTATTTTAATCTTTCATTAATATGGTAATTATTGTATCATCATTGTGTCGTAAGTACATTTACTTATTTAATGTCTAAAAATTATAAATTAAATACCATTATGGAGGAAATAATTTTATACTTCTAATGAATATTTATTGTCTAATTTATCTTTATTATAACCCTATATTAAAAATGTATTAGTTATTAATCATTGATTTTAAATCTTTTAACTCTTCTTTGAATTAAATAATAATAAATGTTCTATTCTAATCCATGTAGACTTAAAGGATCATATTTTATTCCTCAGGTTTTTTTGGTCTAATTACACTTATCCAATATAATTATGACAAGTTTTAGGTTATGAATATTTTCATTTTTACCCTTAATTACCCTATATACTTTTAACCGTGATAATTAAAAGTAAAAAAGTTACTATTCACCAAAAATTATTTTTATCTTTTTGAACCACATTTTTATTACTAATATCACCTATATCTCTTTAATTTTTTAAATTCCACTCATAGAAGCGGTAAAATTATGTTTTATGCGAATTTGAAGTCTCCTAGGAGGGGGGGGGGTAAAAGACGGTGAAAAGTTCAATAAAAGTTTATATCTCTAATATTATTACAAAATGTCTCCAATTAATTAAATTGAACATATATAGAAATTATGTATCTATTTTGACATAAAATAAATTTAAATAAAATAAATATATATTTTAATGAATAGTTGGTTTTAACCAATAACATAGTGTTTTTCACTATTCATCAAAAATTGAATGTTTTCAAAAACATACAAAAAATTCACACTAAGATAATTTTGATATTATGAATTCAAAAATTAAATCTATTTTACCAAATTAAAAACATATAAATTTAATTTATTACATTAAAATTAATTCTCGTTGTCAAAACCAAAAGACATATTTTTAAGAAATAATAACTACCAAAAGATTGACACTTGTTTATGTCCAATTTCAAAGAGAAATTACATCCAATAACCAAAATTTTATTAAATGGTAAAACTATAATATAATTATACTTCCAAACCATTCATATGTATAGTTGAACACTACAAATTATTTTGATTAAAATGTTTTTTCAGTTAAAATATAGTATTTTTCACTATTCACCCAAATATGGAAGTTCTCATAAAAACACCAAAAATTTATTATTACTAAATTATTATATCTATATTCTAATGATAATGTTTATTTTGTAAAATTGAATATATAAAAGTTTCAAATATTGGATTTAAAAAGAGTTCCCCATTTAAAGGTGGTAAAATTGCATTTTCTGAAAAATACTTCTTTTACCTAGAAAAATGAATTTTTCCTCACATTATGTCTAAGAAACTCATAATAAAAATTCTAAAATTTTAATTATTATATAAAATTCAAAATTAAGTTAATACTATTCATAACCGCTTTTGAACGGTTAGTTTGGTAAGTCGTGGTGTGCTTGAACTCAGTGTTACATGTAGTGTAAGTTATTGAATTACATTGATGAAATATTGTACAATGAAATCATGGGGTGTTACATTATCCCCTCCTATAATAAATTGCATCCTCACAATTTGTAATTGTTTTTCGAAAATAAAAGGTTAAAAAGTGAAAATAACTTTGTGGGAAAACCCACATCGGAAATTGGGTTAGAAAAATTTAATAAGATGTAAAAAATTATATATATATATATATGTGTGTGTGTGTCTATATATATATATATATTTGACAAGTAGAGTTTAATACTTCTAATAGTTCCTACCAAAAAATCATCTTTCAATACAAAATATTTCAAAAAATATATTTTATTTATCCAAATCGTATAGGCTTCCCCAAATAATGATTTTATAAATCATTTTTTAGACTATTTAAGAAAATAAATTATACAAACTAGTACATAATGTAGTCTAGTATTAGGTGATGCACCCTTGTCGCTCTTCTATTGTGGGTTCCAGTCTTGCGGCCTTGTCGGATGTGACATGTTGTCGCCAAACCTATGTGTTGTCCTTTTTATAACAATCCAAAAATAACCTTAACAATAGTATCCAATATCAAAATTAATCCATTACAACCTATAGACTTATCCAAAAGTACTTCTATCAAAACTCTCATTCCAAAATTTATATGGAATTTAAACACAATGATGATCCTTTTTGTCCGGTAATAACATGTGAACGCCTTCATCAAATATTCTTTTAAAACACTGCAACATACTGAATTACCATAAAACCGTTTTGATTACATTCATGCTCCCTTATTTCATATACATTACTGGATATACACATTCTATCAAAAAATGTTGTAAACTCCAAAAATGAAAAATCATTAATCAGTTTCAAGGTAGTCAAGAATATTCAATATAATTTATCCAAATCAACCATCTCTTATTCCAAAATCACAACATCATTTTCAGGACCACATTAAGGATTACCTTTCCATCAACCATGTATTTTCCAAAATGTGTAGCTTAATATTAAGTGTCATTTCATAGAACCATATAATCTCAAATCCTCAATAAAATAGTACTGCATTACAATCCTTATTTATTTGCATAATTCATATAACCAGTATATTGTTGATACAACAGTCAAATGAAATAATTCTATAATAACAACATAAGAACACTAGTCATTACTCTTCATCTGAGTTAGTATAATAACTTGATTATTATACAATAGCATCATTTATGGTATACACTGATGATTGGGTCATTGATTCGCGTAGTGTCCCAACACCTTGCAGAAGAATCATTTTAAATTTTAAACCTTTTTCTCACCCTTGTAAGCACATACTTGGTGTCCTTTTATCTCCACACTTATAACAAAATATCATTCCCTTAAAACATTTACCTAGGTGATTCTTTAAACAGTTATCACATATGGAAGAATCCTTCATTTCCCTCTTCCCTTTATACATCTTTCATTCTTCCATCCTTTTCTTTTCTTGCTTCCCTTAAAAGCCATAAGACATTGAGAGATCATTACATATCTTATTAACACATGATAATATTTCTTCATATGATGAGAATATGTGGGGGACTATTTTAATTATAATTGTTGTATTAATAACATGAAAGATAAGATTCATTTTAATCTTTAGATCAAACAAATTTCTGGAGTTCTCACTCCTTCTACTGGGCGTTATTTCTAAAAAATGGCATACACTAGGTCATTTTATTAATCGTAATGAATAATTCCAAACTTTTATAATACTGAATGTAAATTGACTAGTTTATGAATATAATCCATATTAATAAAAATGTTTTCTTTGAGGAAGTATTTACTCCTAAATCCTTCATAATGTCTTGTAATGAAAATGTGAATTATCTTAATCATATCCCACGAGAGTGTCATAACCAAGAGTGCAAGAAGGACCATTATCGTGCATCCGTTCCCATTCAAGTCTATCTCAAAGAAGTGTTTTCAGGTTTTACACCTAGGTACATCTATGCCAGAGCCGCCTCTACCTGGTCGTATCAAGACAGGGATGTGTTGCTTGGAAAACTCAAAAAAACACTACATTACCAAAATTTTAAAAACTTCTTCTTTACTAATCCTCAATGTCTATCTTAGGGTAATGTGCTCTATTCAGAGTACGTCTAAATATAGTTTCCATGGTTATTTATAAACTTCATCTGATACTAACTGTAATTTCCCAACCCCAGTTACCCAGAGCTGGTGCATTTTTTTAATACATTGGTATAATTACAAGGAATCAAGTCCCGAAAGACCAATCAGTTTAGCAGTCTTGGAAAATAGATTACATGCATGAACATTACATTATAATTTCTATCATACAACACAATAAAAATAATTTTATAATTCCATTATTCCCTTTAGCTTAACCCTACATATCAATCATAATACACTTCTGGGAATCCTGGGAAAATAAAACATAAGAAAGGGGTGAGATCAGATGCCCATTAAGGGTAAATAATTTAGCGGAAGCTATAAACATTAATGGAAAGATGTGTGATAAAAAAGCCTTTTTAAACATAAAATTGAACATAATGTGGAAAACAATAAATCAAACATTACCATATATACATGAAAATGTATATTTTAGTAGTCGAATAATCACATGTAATAACTAATTTTTTTGAGGGAACTCCTAACGCCGGAAATCATTACCACAAAGTCAAGGCCTTGTGTCAATACTATAAATAAATGTTTTTTCAAGGCCTTATGCCAAGACACTAGTTTGTCTCATGATACCTACCGATTCTTCGAGGAGTTATAACAGGCTACACCCATCACATACTAATTCCACTACATTCCTGAAATGAAAAAGTTGAAACATAAAATAAACATTTGTATTAAAAATAGCATACGAAATGTAAATACATTAAACATAAACCATGAAGGTATAAAAATAAAATACATATAGTCAAACATATCAAAACTTATTCAGTACAATATGGAAGATTGTATTGTAATAAATCAACCTCAATCAAAAATATTATCCAGTAAAGAATGGTGACATAGTTGAAAATGTTGAGTAAAACATTCTGAGAGAAATAACCTTTTTTAAATCATTTAAAAGTCACACATTTATAAAGGAATTGATTTAAAAGAGATTTTAGAATCAAAGTGTCCCATAACACATGGAAACCTTCAAAAAGAATTATCGTTTCAAAACATTCATGTCCATATAAATAAATCCTTAAAATCATTTTGAAAACCTAAACATTAATTAAAAAGATTTAGATAGATAAATCTTTAGAATATTTAAAATTATGATCTTCATAAAGAGTACCGTTCACAAATCCTTAAAATATTACTTTTTTAATAATTTTTATGAAAAATGGAGACGGATGATAAAAATTTCCCTGTAAATACTTGCACATAAACAATCTCAGATAATAATGAGATTGAGGAATTAACCCTTACCTTTCACATTTCTTTAGTCGAGGGTATGTTTAACCTCTTATATGAAGATCATAGTATGTTATTAAAATATACCCAAAAAATATTAATATTTATGATATCATACATGATTCATTTATTACATTACACTAACCCTTTAATAATAATTTCCATGTTAAATTAACAATTTGCGTAATAATCGTTTTCTTTATCGTATGTGTTTTATCTTGTTACTCTTGATTGTATCACTTAGATAAAGATTTATATACATCCATAATATAAAAAATTATTTACATATTAGATATATTTTGAATATAAATATGTATAATAGACATATATATGAAATGAAAAACAACATTTATGTAGATGGTAGTCCGTACATATGCATAAATGTTGTTTCCGTTTTCATATCGTATTGAAGAGAACTAAGTGAATAAGATTTTTGTAAATATATATATATATATATATATATATATATATTCCTCCGATATCATTATTATTTTATATATTACATACTTATTAGTAATATTATTTTTATAATCGTCGATGAATAGAGAACATGGAAATTAATCCCATCACATCGTGGAGACAGTAATCTGTACGTACGCACGAGCGACAATATCATTTACATAAAGGTATTGAATTGGATTGTATATTAATTTTACAGAGATATTATCATGTTATTTTAATTATTTATATACATATTACTCATCATTATATCCATACATATGACATAGTGTTGTATAACAAATTGCACCACGTTGTGGAGACTGTAATCCGTACGTACGCACGAGCGACAATATCATTTTCTTAAAGGTGTTGAATTGGATTGTATATTAATTTTACAGAGAAATTATCATGTTATTTTCATTATTTATATACATATTACTCATCATTATATCTATACAGATGACATAGTGTTGTATAACAAATTACACCACGGCCTGGTGATGGTAAGTCGTACGTACACACACATGGTGACATTATCATTCATAATATTGATAAAATAATGAATATATTTGTGACATATTTATAATAAAATCATAGTATATATATGATAGTGGAGTTATTATTTTACAATTTAAACAGCAAACAGAGAGTATGTGGAAGAATAAGAGAACTTGAAAGTGGGTGGTGATATCATTACATCTTCTTCGGGTTCTTCCTTTTCATTCTAACAGAAGGGCTCCATAGGATGGTTTTCATACAAATGGAATTCATCTAGGATGATGGTGGATAGTTGGTAGGATATTTGGGCAGGGGTTTTCCAAGCCAAATGGCTTTGGATGTGTGAATTTGAAAGAATGGGGAAGTGCCCTTTTCTAAGAGGGGTGACAGTCACCTTAGGAAAAACATAAAATATTATTTTATAATAAATTCATTTTTAGTTTCTAATGGCTCAAAAATGAATTATTTAAAGAATAAAGTGTTAATGGGTCGAAAACCACAAAAAATAGGTTTTAGACAGGTTTAGGTCACCATATTATCCTTAACCTTTAGATTTAACTCTTAGTTAAATAGTTTGACATTTACCATGTCTCATTATTATTTTTATATTATATGGTTAATAAACAATCTATAAAATGCCAATAGAACCCCAATTAGTTCATTAATGTGATATATTTTATTATATAAGTCTTTGGGCCAAACATTAGATTTTTTGGACTATTATGTCAATTAATAATATAATATTTGTTTTTAAAACTATTTTATGTCAATTTTGTAACTATTTGGTATTTGTTTTTTTTAATCATAAAATCATGATTTCTTCAAAAAAAATTATCTAAAAAAACCCTAAAATATCATAATAATATAAAAAATTAGTGGATTTTTTTAAAAAAATAACATTTATTTGGATATTTATAATGTCAATTATTTTAATCATTCATTAATATGGTAATTACTGCATCATCATTGTGTCATAAATAAATTTAATTATTTAATGTCTAAAAATTATAAATAAAATACCATTATGTAGTAAATAATTTTTTCTTTGTAATGAATATTTATAGTCTAATTTATATTTTTTATAACCCAATTTTAAAATTTTATTAGTTATTAAACTTTGATTTTAACTCTTTTAACTCTTCTTTGAACTAAATAATAATATATGACCTATTCTAATCCAACTGGACCTAAAGGATCATATTATATTTTTAAGGTTGTTTTTTGTAGATTTACACTTAGCCAATATAATTAGGAAATGTTTTAGGGTAAGAATTATATCATTTTTACCCTTAATTACCCTATTTACTTTTAACCGTTTTAAATAAAACCAAAAAGTTACTATTCACCAAAAATTATTTTCATCTTATTGAACAATATTTTTCTTACTAATTTCAACCATGTCTCTCAGATATTTTAAATTCCACTCACAGAAGCGGAAAAATTATGTTTCAGGCAAATTTGAAAATTCTCCGAGGAGGGGGGGTAAAAGACGTTGAAAAGTTCAATAACATTTTATATATCTAATATTATTTCAAAATTACTCCAATGAATTACATTGAACATATATTGGTATAATTTACCTATTTTACATAATATAAATTTAAATAAAAAAATAATTATTTAAATGTAAAGTCGGTTTTAACCAATAACATAGTGTTTTTTACTATTCATCAAAATTGAAAGTTTTCAGAAACAAACCAAAAATTCACCCTATTCTAATTTTGATATTCCAAATTTTAAAATAAAATCTATTTTTCCATATTGAAAACATATAATATGAATTTATTAATTTAAAATTAATTCCCAATGTCAAAACCAAAAAACGTATTTTTAAGAAATAATAACTACCAAAAGATTAAAACTTGTTTATGTCCAATTTCGAAGTAAAATTACATCCAATGACCAACATTTGATTAAATGATAAAAAAATGTTCTAATTATACTTCAAAACCATTCATATGTATAGTTGAAAACTATAAATTATTATGATTAAAAATGTTGTTTTTAGTTGAAATATAGTATTTTTCAAAATTCTCACAAATATGAAAGTTATCAGAAAAACAAAAAACATTTATTGAAACTAAATTATTATATATTTATTCTAATGAATTAGTTTATCTTATCAAATTGAATATATTAAAGTTTCAAATATTGGATTTAAAAAGGGTTCTCTATTAAAATCTGGTAAAATTGCATTTTTTGAAAAATATTTCTTTTACCTGAAAAAATGAATTTGTCCTTACATTATACCTAATAAACACATAATACAGATTCTAAAATTATAAAGATTATATAAATTCAATATTCAGTAAATTATATTCAGAACTGCTTTTGAACGACAAGTTTGGTAAGCCGTGGTGAGCTTGAACTCAGTGTTGCATGTAGTGAAAGTTATTGAATTACATTGAAGAAATAATGCACTATGAAATCTTGGGGTGTTATAATGCTTATTTTTTCCCATATGATTATGAAATACACCTTGATGGTAGGCGCATATGTTTTTCCATTCCATAGAAATTTATGTCACCCATTTCTTATGATTCCTATGTCATGATAATTAATATAAACTACAAGATGTCTAGATGGATTAGAGTATATATTAATTATAAGTAAATCATAACCAACATAATAAAATCATGTACTTAGATAGCTTATCCTCAAAGACAATATACGCTATATTCAGGGGATTGTGAGATTATTTTTTGTGATGTAATGTTATAATTATAGAAATGATTTAAATAAAATCTATGATTAGAATTGGTTATTATAGTTTTTATCAGATTATTATTTAATTATTTTTAGGATTAGTTTTGAAATATTTGGAATTATGATGAGAAAACATTGGTGAAACCCATGGGGATAAGTCTAATGGATAAATATAAGCATATTATGATATATCATTTCTTTATTAATGTTATATAGTAATGATATTTTAGAAATTGAAAATATATCTCTATAGAAGAAATTGGATGTAGCTATAGAAAATATGAACCATGGGGATGAATCCCTACGTGGGAATGTGGAGCACCAAAATTATTGAAACCCAATGCATTACTAGTGGTATAAGAACTAAAAATAATTCATGAAACATCAAAGTGATATGATTTGTCCTGTCAAATTATCTTTTGGATCCATTAAAATGTATTTATTTTGATATGGAATTATTTTATAGAATCTAGGATAGGGAGAAAACTAATGAAACATATATTGAACCATGAGTAAAATAAGTTAAAAAAATAAAATGAGATAGTTTTTAAGAGTAATACTTTTCGATTATGATTTTTTATTCGTTCATTTATGATAATTTTTTATGATGTTAATTATTCTTTATTCATGTTATCCACTTTTGGTTTTAGTAAAGATGAATCCTGAAGGAACTAAGTTTAAAATTGTTTTCATTAATAATGTGCTAATTTTCATAGTGAGATACATGATGTGATAGGAGATGTTGTAATATATCATATTATTATTGCACACCATTTACACACACTAAATATTATATTTATATTAATTTTCATGATAATCCACTTTGAGTAAAAGTGGGGAACCATACACAAAAAAGTTCAAAACATTGATAGGAATTGTTTTTTCTTTTCCAAAAAATTTCAAGGAATTAATGCCTAGTATTTGATGCATTCTCCAAACAATACATAAAAAATAACACCTATTTTCCTTAGGGATAAACTATTCAAATAAATATAGCATTATGTACTTTATTTTAATGAATTAATAGAGAATAATTTTCATTTCACTAAAGCCCCATATCAGAATGTGGAACTGATATTTTATTTAAACCTATGGTTCCTTGGTACCAACTACTAAAACTCTACCATTTATTTTGTTTTTTATCTTTCATTAATTTATCCTTCATGAAATTACCTTCCACCATATTTAACATATAATTCATGGTGTGAAATTTTTTATTAGACATAGCAGCCAACAGTTTATTCCCTTCATTAATTTCCACTCCTCTATGAGGGTGGTCTATTTTTTTGATATCCAAGATATTTCCTTCCAGATCTATGTATATGATATAATCCTATAGACCCTTCTCCAAAGTGGGGTTCTCAAGTAACCGTTTTTCTAATGAATTCTTATTTGAGTAAGGTACCTCTTGGTTCTTATTATGAGCATTATCATTAATGGAAGATTGATCAAGATTCATAATTTTAATACCTTTTCATATTTATCATGTAGTCATGAATTTTAGAAGGTACAAATAATGTTTTCAAGCCATGGATGTTCTCTAAATATTATCTAGATTGTCACAAACATCAACGATCTGTTCATACCCTTTTATCTGGTCATTTAAAAAAAATGTGTTTTTCTCATCCTCCCATTAAACCAATGTTGATTGAGAAGAATTATACATCAGTGCATTTTTTATGATGTTTTATTTACTAGGGATGATCATGTCTTCATACACTTCCTATGTATCATCATTTTCACCCATTGGATACTCTATATCAGCCAATATATCCTCAAAACTGAAAAAAACAGTTCTATTAGAGGACATGTCGGATATCCACTGGTATTGGAATCTTTTTATGTACCTTATACCAATAATATCCTAGCCTCTATATTTTTGAGTGAGGATATGTGTCTAATCCAAGGTTCCTTACTCCTAAATCAACACGAAAAATTCCCCTTAAGCATTCACGAGGAAAATAAGGATGAAACCACTTTCAGATTCAGATGAACCGATCCTAACTCTAGAGGGAGAAAAGGTTTTAGGAACATAATACATAACTATATCACTAGATACATACTCAACATCATGAATTTGGTTTGCGAGATCATATCCTCAGCTGACTTTACCGCACCAAAATAATTATTGGATGTAACCTATATGATTTCATGAGGATAATAAATTCATCAAATAATATAAACATACAACCTATTTGAACTCATATTAGTTTTTTATCTCAATCAATAGTAGGTAAACTATGGGTTTGGATATGTCTATTTGAACAAAAATTTGAGGGGAAATCAGATTGCATAGGGATAAAGATGTCTTTTCAAATAAAAATAAATTCCATCCATATTTCCAAACAGGGAGATAATTGATGGGGATTGAAAATGTAACATAAATCCTGGGAAAAATCTATATTTTGTTATAGGAGGACTTATTTTTATTTCAAATTTTATATACCAATGGAAAATGATGAACAAGAAACCATTGAAGGACCATCAGCATCATGTCTATGTAGAGAGGCGATCATACACTTTTTCAATGTGAAGGTGAAGTAGAATTTTGTCAGGGTTACTGGATCCCTACTATTTTGTGACAATATATTTCCAACAAATCTATGATCAATTTCACTTGGCATCAATATATGGTTGATTCCCACTAAAAAGAGCAACTTGAGAGAGGTAATGAGGGTCTAATGCCTTTGTCAATTCCCATATAAAAAATAGAGTCCTGGGAAAGATGTAATGTAAATATGGTACAATGGGGTAATGATTGATGATAAGGTATGTGGGAATATAATAAATATTTGTATGTGTAGAAAAAGTAAGAGGGTGATACAAGAATTATTGACCCCTTAAAATTTCAGGATGGGGAGGGACAAAGGTGTTACACATAGACATCATTCCATGGAATACCTAACCAAGAAGAAAAATTATATAGATTCTATTTTTATTAAAACCAAATCATTCAATGATAAATATTTAATCTTAAAAATGTGATCGTAGTCTAAATGATGGACATGGAGCTTGGGAATTCTCAGAACATTGTTTATAATCCATAAAATCTAATAGTCTAAGGTCATTGTTAACACACATGTATGATAATAGTTAGCACATATTTTTGTAACTGTGATACTAAACTATGTGTATGGTTTAATTGATATCATGAAAAAGTAGATCTAGGTCGTCCTTATATTTTAACTAGTTTTTTACCCCAAAACATCCCAAACTCAGTATTTAGGACTCTAATTGGTTTGAGAACGTCTACCAATATATTTGTAAGTGATGTGGAGCCATCCTATATAACATTAAAGCCTTAATCTTATAGTAAGGATTCATTCTTCATCATTCTTGATGCATTTATTATATCTACTTATTTTGTTCTCTTGGTTTTGCATATCTACACCTACCGTGGGTATATATATGTTTGTGGTAGCCAAATATTTTTATATTTTGTTTTTTTATTGATAGGAGAATACATCTAATATAGTGACTTGGATATTCGGCTTATTTTTTTACATTCTTCATACAATTTATCATTTTCATCAAATCTCTTAAGGTGGGTTACTTCAATCTCAACTCATTTTACAAGATTTTAATGTATAAATTTCAAATATATTTAATTAATTTAAATTAATTATAAAATATGGGTGCAAAACTTTATATAAATCATTTTTAGTGAATATTTATGGTTATTGGGGAAATTTTTTCTTTTTGGTGTTGTATTGTGAAATGGGATTTAGATTCTTGATTTTAAAATTGTGATGGTTAAATTAGTCTTTTCTTGATTTTTTAAATGGTTTTTTGGAGATTTTTTTCATAAAAAATACTATTTTATTGAAATGATTTGGGCTTGATGGTTTTGGAATAGTTT
This sequence comes from Viscum album, assembly GCA_963277665.1. Lineage (NCBI taxonomy): Eukaryota > Viridiplantae > Streptophyta > Magnoliopsida > Santalales > Viscaceae > Viscum > Viscum album. The sequence goes on along the minus strand of OY728151.1, from coordinate 1,823,163,948 downwards.
TTCAAAATAATATGTATGCATTTTCATATTTCATTTACAAGTATTGATTGAAATATTTCCTTGTGATCGCTTCCAAAGGTGTAATGGGACATGACAAATAATTACCTTGTGATGACCTGGTAGACCAATGAGAAACCACTCAAGAGTATGGAACTATGAATATGATACATGTATGATAGGTGGAGTGGATATGGGAAATAGAATGCCTAGGCCAATGGAATCTTGTGAAATGGTATTAAGGCATTGTTTTTTTTCATGAAATTAGTTTTATCTAGAAAATTTTTGGAGATTGTACTTGTTTATATTTTGTTATAAATTGTTTTGGAACATATTTATATATAGTTTTAATTTTTTTGGGAAATTTTTTTCTATAAACTATTTTTAAAAAAATACTCACTCTTATATTATAGTGGTGTGAGTAAGGAAGTTATTAGTGAAAACATACTGAGTTTTATTACTCACCCCTTCTTTGGAACATTTGTGATTTTGAAGATTTCATCTACTATGACATGGGAAAGGGTAATTTATCTTACATATTTAGCACTATCTTGTGATTCTTGGGTGGGTTGGTGATGTTAGATCATGTATCTTGTGGAGGATGGAGTCTTGAGTTGTCTTAGAGTCTTATTAGTTTGTCTTCCATGGTTTACATTGATGTCGTAGTATTCCACAACAGAAAATTATTTTATTATGAATATTAAGTATGAAATGATAAGTTTTATTTCATTGATATCATGGATTTTATAGTGGTATGTTTGGTTATGAATATTTGGTTTGATGTTTCATTATTTTGGGGAAAAGTTTCCCCCACCTTTTTTAATAAATACCTTATGCATTTATTTCCAACCTTTAGCATATTGCTGATGTATCTTAAGGAAAAGTTTCTTCCTACCAACTTATCAAGACAAGGAGGAGAAAGGGTATGTTAAATATGGTATATGTTTTGTTTAATCCAAATGAATGTTTTAGATAAAATGGAATAATCTTGTTCTTTTCCTTGTGGAACAAGTAATCATCAGTTTTCTTAGTATTGATGTTGAATTCATTCCTTTAAATTAATTGGGTTGTGATCTTAGAAATGATTATTATTGTTTAGACATAAAATTTAGATCATAAAATGGTTTTTTTATCCTTTTTATGATGAACATAAAGTCTCCATATAGTTGGGTACATAAGTGTTTTGAAGACACTTATAGATTCAAATATCTTCATCATGGGTTTATCCAATGATACGAGCATGAAATTAATTAGAGGAATGAATTAACACTATGATTTAATACATCATTTCAAATAATGATTTATGATTTTGTTCAAAAGTTCTAGTTTTTATAAATTTTGAAAATGTTTTCAAATGAATGATTTTGAAAAATTGCATGGTTGTGGTATTTTGAAAATGGTTTTATATTCAAAAGAGAGTTGAAAATTTTCAGAAAAAAATATATGGAAGTGGAAAATGATTATTTGGAATGAAATTTTGTGGTTCTTCAAGTGATCTAATTTGAAATGATTAGACTTCAGTTAAAATACAATGATACATATTATTTTTGTATAGAAAACAGCACCCAATAGGTGTCGTAGAAACTGAACAGATGAAGATCCAGAGAATGTGGTGGCACTGGAGCCACAAGTGAACAATTAATTGGTTCATAGTATCATACATGCATTTAATTTTTTGGACCTAAGGAACTAGAGGGACGCATTAAGACAACTATAAAATTCTATCTAGTTTTAGAAATAGAATCCACCCACAATTAGGGTAGTTTCTTTACCAGAAAAGGTAGAGGTGTGGCTAATCATGATGAATCATATATTCATTTTAATTATCACATCAGTGGATCTAAAATCCATGATGGAAACATATATTCTGTAGGATCATTCATTTCAGTGGTGGGATCTATCAGTGTAGTCTACAATGAATCAAGGACTATGTTGGGAATATTTTGATGAATTTTTTAAAAAATATTTTGATCCTCACGCGTTCAAGATTCAAAGGATGACATATTTCTTCATCCTGAATTTGTAAAAAAAATTATATCCCATGTTATGTTTCTAAAATTATGAATTAAGTGTGCGTTCCACTCAAGGTATCATCTAATTCATCCTTGAATTCGTGCATCTTTGAAACAGGTCTATGGAAATATAATCTAATGAATATAGTTATGATCTGTATTATTGACTATAAAGAGAAAGTGAATAGAGAAATGGGGGATGAACAAGACATATAAAGATCTATGGGTGGAGGAAATATGTTGATACCCATGAGAACCAGTGGGAACTACAATGTTGGGAGAATGTTGAAGACGAACACCTATTTCAAGGGTGCAAGTAGGAATCAGAATCAAATATATGGATCAATGAATCTTCCTCCGAGACCCATGACAAAAGTAGTATATTTCCAATGTTTTTACATTGACCACATTATGTGAGACCTTAAATCACCCCCATGATAATTCCATAAATGCAACATGATGGGACATCATAAGTGCGATTGTCAAAGTGCTATGAGGTGAGGTGCTCGAGAAACTTATCATGTGTCGCAAGCATTATATTATTCAATGAGGATAGGATAGTAGAATCATTATTAGTAGTAGATTAGATCTAGGCAAGGTGGTTATAATAATACAATGACTCCTTAGTAAGGGAAATATCATCATGGAAACAGGGATAAGAGTGTAGTGACGAAGAATTAATGTGGAGTTAAAAAGTTGATTGTGGATGATTTGGCTAGACCATCAATAGTGAGAAGTATAATTATTTTGAGTGATACCATTTAGAATGTGATGTTTGATAATCATTCATCTCATTAGTTCATGGATTCACATGATGTTTCCATTATATCATTAAAACCTGAGACTATTCCTTCTGTGATAAAACATTAAACCCCTCTTGGGAATGAGAATGTACAGCCTTACTCTATAGATAATTTTCTATAACTGTTGATGGATCTTAGTTGAAATTTTATTTCCCTATTTTTAAGTAATATTTATTTTATATAATACATGATAATAATTTGTTCAAAAAATTCATGTTTCACATCAACTATTATAGTAGAAAAGTTAATTTCAAGACTGGGGATGGCGTGGGCCATTACATAAAAGAAGAAAGGGTTGTGGAGATAGGTTCAATCGTCTTGTTGGAACCAACAGTGGGAAATAGTTCTTACTAGTTGATGTATTTTCCTAGGAATTGATGGAAGATATTGAAATTAATTGTCTTCCAGTTGTGGGTATTCAATTTATGGATGTCTTTCTGCAAGAATTGGCAGTGTTTACACCCTTAAGAGTAGTAGAGTTCATAATTTATCTCAGATATAGAACCATTACAATCTAACTTTCCAATTTTTGAATAGAACCAATATAATTAATGGAGAATACTGTGCAATTTTAAGATATGGAATGAAAGGGTTTCATTCAGGAAAGCACATCACTATGGGTAGAACCTGCCAAGTTTTTAAAGAAGGCAGTTGGAACTGTTGATATTTTTTTCAATTACCAAATGCTTAAATGTGTTAAAAAATGAATAGATATCCACATCCATGAATTAATGACATGTTTGAAAAATTCAGGGGAGATCAGCGGTTTTCTAAAATTCAATTGTGATCAGGATATCACTAATTTCATGTTTGAAAAGAGGGTATTCCGAAAACATGTTCTAAAAGCAGTTATGGCAATTATGAATATTTTTTAATACTTTTTGGACTAACAGATGCACCCACAATCATTATAGATTTTATGAATCATATATTTTAGAGATATCTAGATTCTTTTTTGTGGTGTTTGTGGCTAACATATTATTGTATTCATGGACAAGGTATGAGTATGAGAAAAACATGGTGACAATGTCAGAAATTTTGATAGACCATCATTGATATTCCAAATTATCAAAGATTGGTTCTTTGATACAACAAGTACACTTTATTGGCCATGGGATTTATAAAAAAATTGTTTCTGTTGATCTAAATAAAATTGAAATTGTTTTCTCTTAGAAACCACCAAGGAATGTTCTTGGGAAATGATGCTTTCTTAGTATAATTGTTTATTATTGATTCATTATTGTGACTTTTCATGGAAATCCACACCTATGAAATATTTGAAAATGAATAATATTCTACATCAATGGACTGTGGAATTCAATAAATCTTTTAATGAGATAAAGGGAAACTATATATCATCACCAATATTGATTCTTTCAGAATTAGGACAATGGTATGTGGTGTACTATGATGCATTAGGATCTAGTTTGGGTTGCGTTATCATGATAGAAGATTATGTTGTGGGTTATGAATCAAGGTAGATGAACATAAATGAGAGAAATTATCCAACACGTGATTTGGAGTTTGACATTGTTGTCCATGCCTTTATGACTTGGATTTATTACATATTTGGCGATAATTTTTCTGTGTTCTTGGTTGATATGATCGTGAAACATATTTCCTCACAATAGGATTCAAATTTAATTAAATGAATAAGGATGAAGTACCTCCAGATGCTTTACATTGACTTGATGTATACATTGGGTGATGGAAATATCATTGCATATGCCTTAAGCAGAAATCCATGTGATTAGTTAGAAAAAGAATCTTTATATGTGTGGATGTTCATGTTGGTAATAGCTGATATGCTTGTGGAATGTGAATAAAAAGGTGAATCTATGTTTTTCATTTCAGTTTCCATTGATCCAAAGTTGTTAAATATTGTTAATAAAAAACAAACATTTTAGGAAGAATCCATGGCTATGAGTTTGAAACTCAATGGTGGGGGACCATTGAGAGCTGGCAGATGGATGAGAGTTCTATTTCGTGGTTCAAGAATCACATGGTTGTACAAAAGGATTTCCAAGTGAAACTTCTTCAGGATTACCACCATTTGATATGGGAATTTCATCTTGGAACACATAAGATTAATAAGTAATTTAAGACATAGTTTTTTAGGTTTGGTATGAAACAGAAGGTGGATGAGTTTGTTTCAAAGTGTTTAACTAGTTAGAAAGTTAATCAGACCATCAGTGACTAGAAGGTATGTTTCTGTCATTACCCATCTCTCTTTGGAAAAGAGAGTAGATTGGAATGGATTTTGTTATAGGACTCCTCGGAATGGTTCGGAAACACACACTTTATATGGTTGATAGTGTACCAAATTACCAATTATACTCATTTAATCCCTATTCATGAAACAAATATAGTGTAGGATATATCCTACATCTATTTTGAAGAAGTTGTAAAGAGGCTTGGCATACCATTTTCAATCATATCCTATATAGATCCATGGTGGACATCTAGTTTTTGGATATCCTTATAGTAAGCCATTGGGAATCAGTTGAACATTTGAATGGTGTATCATCCTCTGATGGATGGACAATTTTAAAGGATGATACAAATGTTGGAAGACATATTTTGGGCTTGTGTAATGGATTTTTGTGGCTCATGGGATGTGAATGTTCCGTTAGTGGAGTTATTTCATAACAAAATCTATTATGCCTCAATACGTATGGCTCCTTTTGAAGAAATGAACGTTCATCATTATTTATTTACTCATTATTGGGTGGAAATAAGTGAAACATCAACAGTTAGGATGAGAATTGTCCATGAAAGAATGGAGATTATTCTGTTGATTGGGGTATGAATGGAGACCACAAAATGTTGTCTGAAATCATATATGGATCCTTGTCGATAACCGCTTTTTCTCACAGTATGTGAGCATTTAATCTTGATGATCTCAAAAGGCTTGGACGTCAATATTTTGGTAAGAATTTAATGTTATCTCCACAATAAATAGACCCTTTTGTGTCACTAGAACTGGTTGTACAGGTGGCATATCAGTTGGCCTTGCCACCATGGTTTAGTGTAGTGCACAATGTGTTTCATGTGTCTCAACGGAAAAATTATCAGTCCGAACCTGACCATGTGATTAGATGGCATCATTTTGACCTAAATCTAGATGTTTCATTTGAACATATCCTAGTGCAGATATTGGATAGGAAAGATAATGTCTTGTGTGGAAAGAAAATCGGACTAGCGTGGGTTTTATGAAAAAATGGTTAGGTTCATGATGATACATGGGAATTCTTGAAGGAAATGAATGAGAAATAATCATAACTCCATTAGGGAAATGCTAGTTTTCTACCTTTTGAGGATGGGAATACCAATGGTGGGGAGAATGTATAACCACTATTTTCTTGTATTTAACTCTTTATTTACACTTTTAATGTTCATATTGTATAAGGGTGATCTGTGGGAGAGTATGGGGGGACCTCAATAGTGTTTTTGGGACATTTATATAGGTTAACGGGTGATTTAGAATTTTAGAAATTGTGCAACACATATAGTAAATAGTGTATATTGATACAAAGGCTAATGGTGTGGTACAGAGACTGCGAATGGTTTCCCCATACCATTTTCCATCATAATACAAACCATATGGTGTGGTGGAAATGTTTTACACAGAGATTTGGTATCATCAGAACATGTTTCAAAAGCTATGTGAGACAACCATGCGAAGTAATTCTTAATGAAAAGGTAGGAGAACGATTAGCACATGGTTTATCATACTGTGCGACTAAAATGTGCACATGGTCAAACATAGGTCCTTAAAAATGATATCTAGGACAGGTTAAGGTTTTAACCCCACATTTTTTAAGAAAACATCTCTAACTCATGAATTATGTCCCTCAAAAGTTGTATAACCACTCCCAAGTGATTTTTATGTGACCCTGAGACATCATATGGTGCATTGAATCCAGATTATTATAGTAAGGATATGTTCTTCATCTTTCATGATATTTTTCAAAGATCTACATCTTTTCATCACTTAGTTTCATAGATCTACACCCACTCTGGGTAGATATTAGGTTATGGATTCCAAATAATTTTATATATGGAATGATTATTGCTAGTTGAAGAGATATAAAGAGGGTTCATAGATATTCAAACCATTTTTTGATGTTCTTCATACTATTTATCATTGTCACCAAAACTGTAGAGGTATGTGGATTTAATCTGTACTCCTCTTACTAGAACTGATTTTCTCAGTTTCAAATTAATTTAGTTCATTGAAATTTACTATGACATCATGGTTCAATACTTTTTTATAAATACTATTTATTGATGATGCATGGTTTTTGGGGAAATTTGGTAATTATTTAGAATTTTTGTGAAAATTGAGTTAGTTTCTTGATTTTAAAATTGGGGTTTTAAAATATTTATTTGGTGGATTTTTTAGATGTTTTGTTGGTGAATGGTTTTCAATAAAATGATTGTTCTATAAAAATGGTTTTGTATTATTGGTATTGGAATTTTTTTTATGAATAATTGGTTTGGGTTTTCATATTGCATTTACAATAAATAGTTGATATTTAACCTTGTGCTCAAAGCTAAAGGTGTAATGGAACATGTTAAATAATAAACTAGTCATTCCATGGTAGATCAGAGAGACATCTCTCATTAGTATGGAACAATCATAATTACACAAACATGGTTATTGGTGTGGATATTGGAAAAGGATTGTATATACCAAAGGAATATTGTGAAATTTTTTTAAGACCTTGATTGGTTGTTTTATCAAAAATAGATTTTTTTTGGGAAATTTTTTGAGATAGAATTTGTTTATATTTGGTTATAAACTATTTTGGAATGTATTTATATTTAGTTGTAAATTTATTTTGAATTTCTTTATATAAACAATTTTTTGAATGTTGATAACTCTTTTTTCCTAGTGGTGTGGGTAGGGAAGTCATTGGGGAAAACATGTTGGGTTTTAGTACTCAAACCTTCTTTGTAACATTGGTGATTTTGCAGATGTCATCTTCAGGGGCATGGGAAAAGTTAATATATCACACATATTTAGAACTTCCATGTGATACATGTCACTTTTGTAATGTTTGAGGATATAGCTAGTGTAGCATGAAGTATTGTAGTTTTCTTAGAATCGTATTAGTTTTTAATCTTCTGTTAATTTAAGGTTATCATCTTCCTTTGTGGAATATGATTTGAGAATAATTTTTTTATTTGAAATGATGAGTTGTATTTGATGGTTATCATGCATCATATAGTGGTATGTTTGGTTATGAATTTTTGTTCGTTTCTTTCATTCTATAAGGGAAAATAATATCACACCTATTTAATGAATGCATTTAGAATTTATACCCACCATTTGGCATCTTGGGTATGTCTCCTAAGGCCACGTATCATTCTCCCACCTTCTCAATCCAATGAGGAGATGGGGGGTTATTACAAAATCTATCATGAGACATGGTCTATAAAGGGAATCATGGATCTGAGTATTCTATTTTTATTATGATGTCATGTTTTATGTTTTTTCTCTATATTAATGACCATATGATATCTTTTTCTTATTATATGATCCCATTTTTTATTCCACTATTATTACATGGAATGTGATTGTTTTTTTTCAAAAACATTTCCATATTTCATAACTAATTGACATCTCATATTTACCCATGTTATTTTTAATTACAAATTTATCACATCATAGGTTTTATCATTTGATTATGATCTCTCTCTTGGTGGAACATTTAAATATTTTTTCTACAGAGTGTTTCAGCTCATCCATTTTATGTGTTTATACTAATATGAATATTTGTATAAAATTTTTGATTTCTAGAAAAAATTTAGTGTAGCTTAAATATTGCTAATTTTTTACAAGTATGGTAAAATAAATTAATTATCTAGATAGTTATAAAATTCATTACACCTATAAATACTAAGATTTTGAGTTTATTTTTTTAGATCATTTTTTAGATTATATAAATATTCTATCATGAAACTATTTTTTCCTGGGTATTTAAAATTAAACATTGAATTTATTGTGTCATCCTTCGTTATTTTATTCTATTTTGGTTGTTCCATAATTTTTCACTTTTGGTTTTTCCCATTCACATTATCATTTTGTGTATAATCACCTTAAGAAGATGATTTTCCTTGACTTTAACTTCGTCAATTACAGACATTAAATAAATTATAATAATCTACATTAACATTAGGTAAGGGATCATCATTACATGATAATGGTTAATTATTTCTCATTAGGAGTCCATTTTTTTGTTTCAAATGAACAAGTAAATAGAGTAAATCATAGTATTTTTAAAATATTTTATCATAATTGTATTACTTCATAATGAAGATTGATGTTTAAAAGTTCAATAGTGATTATTATTATATAAATTGGTTTCTATTATATTTATTTTCAAATTTTAAATTTTGATGCTATTTTTAAATATTATAGAGCTTCATTAACTTAATATTTTAATATAATATAATCAAAAATTACTCAACTCATATCAATATGATTATAATATTTCTTGTGTATGGCGATCATAACACTCTTTGAGGTATTTCCATAACCCCATATAAACATTCACCTAATTATTCTTATTCATATAATCATTATGGAGGTAATGGAAAATAAATATCAATGCTTGAGCATACTCTAGGGAAGAATCATGTTTTATAGCACAAATCAACTATCTAAGGCCATTTTCATAATCTGTATTCTAAAAATCCAAATACCTATATAGTTAATACATTCTATAAAATATTTAGTGGTAAAAATGTGCTTCTAAATATTTTCAATAGAAATCTTTTAGATAGTATTTTTATTTGTGTTTTTTAAAAAACATTAATATTTTTTCTCTTGGTAATTCCAACATACATCTATCAGTTCTTGGATTGAAAAATTCTTTTCTCCATAAACATCCATGAAAATGGAAATAAACCATTTGACATTATTTAGTGCGTTAAGAGGATTATTTAATTTTTTAATTATAATCCATTTAATAATCAGACCATTAAAAAAATTAGATATCCAACCCATTTGATTATATTTTTATAAGATACAAATAAAAGGGTACCCCACCCCCATAATTTTTTCCGCCTCAAAATCACTCCATATCACATAAGAACACAAATATTTTTTGATCTTATCTTTTTGATACTTCATCTTTCCTAGTCCTAATCATTTGGTGTTTTGTCACCATTTTTTATGTTTTATATTTATTTATTAACATAATGGTTTGTTAAATTAATTTCAAAATGATTAAAATTATGTCACATGATTTTATTGTTAGAAATATTATAAAATTAAATTTTCAATATCAAATTTCATGTTCAATATATTTTCATAATGAATTGTTGGTAAAATTTTGGAATTATTATTATAATTTTTTACTATTAAATTATTATTATGTTTCATGTAAAATTATTGAATACATCAAAAAAATAATAATTAGTTTTTTTAATGTCATTAATTTTCATATTTTATAAGAGTAATGAATATTTACCTGTATCTTAATGGTGTACAAGAAATTATGACATGAGAGAAATGAATTATGGTTCATGAGGGAGACTTAGTAAATTTTGGAGCTTGTATGGAAGGGTGTACACAACCTTTTTATTGGAATGAAAATTGGTTATAGAATAAAATTATTTAATAGGGTGTAAGTTTTTATTATCACTATGAATCTTGTAGAATAGAACATTGTCAATTGGTGATGAAAAACTAGAATCGCTGGGTTTGAAGAAAAACATTTTATATGTGGTACATCATTATAAATCCCCTCTTTTTCTTTTGAATCTCCTTCCCCTAGAAGGGATATCAAGAAATGAAGGGTTTCTCATGTTTCTTCAAATTATTTTGTTTTTTTTTTGAATAGGTAAGCATGTATATTTTCACTATCATTGCGAGTGTTATAATACCAATAGGGACAATCATGTTGAAATTATTGGACCTCCGTAAAATAATGATAGAAGTGTAGTGCTCAGAATACTGGTGGATGATTTCTATGTGAAGGGGTTATTTAATATATATTTTTTCAAATGATTAATGGAAGTATAAGGCTTGTAATTTTTCCTCTTTTCCCCTTAGTCCCGGCATCCTCATGATCCAAGAGTGGGATAGAAATATCAATCCATTAAATGTTATAAATTAAAATGTTCTGATTTAGAGAATCATCTATAAGCTCAATTAGTTGAACTAGCATCGTAGGATATTATGCTATATTAATTAATCTGTTGCAAATCCAATCAGGTTAGATTCACCAAATTACTATCCCAAAATTCAGAATTTTTATAGGGTAATAGATGAGGTTGATAGGGAATTAAACTTAGTTGATGAATATTTCTCAGAACCAGGGATCACAAAATATCTTTGAATATGGTATAGGAATGGAAACATGATATTTGTAAACAGTTCAATTTTTCTGGTCACCTCTCTATAGATTGAATGAGAGATAGATTTTTCAATGCATGCAAGGTCAATGGGACTGATATGAATATCTGAAAAAAAAAGATAAATGTCCATGAGAAAAGAAATTTAACATTAAATTTCACACGATCTCAATGGACCAAAAAAACAATGCTATTGAATTTTCTAAATAACCTATGAATTTTGAGGAGAACACTAGACTCATTAAATATTCTGGTTATTTAAAATAGGTGGTAGATTGTGTTCTGGATGAGGAAATTATTTACTTAGTTAATATTTTTTGGATAAAGGGGAATATCATGAGATGATACATCATGATATGGATCCTTTTGGACTGAATATGTTCTATTTTTTCTTGATTATATAGATCCTATGACTTAGGAGGCCCCCCCATAATTCCCAAAAAATGTTTAATCCCTCCAGTAGACCTATGCATGAGGTTGAACTCAATTGAAAACAGAAAACTATATAGAATTAATTATCATGAATATAGAATCAAGTATACTAAACGGGATATAGATGACATACAGTATAATGCTTTAAGTGATATTGGTTGACCTTTGGAGGCCTATGTTGTTGAAAATATGGTACATTCATGGTATAAGGCTAATTCACTAGAGAACCCTACTAATGAATATTTGGATGATGAAACCCTCTATTTTGAGATAATCTACTCTCAAATCCTTTTGATGAATAAATTATTAGAATACTAATCCAAAAGATGTCAACTTATAAGCCCCTCAGGAAGATGCCTCACCTCTTTTATAGGTTACATTGGTACAGAACACACAATGAATTACACATGTGCCTCCTAAGAAGCATGATATTCATGTACTCTAAAAAACATTCAACGATGGGAAATTTGTTTTAAAAATAGGTCAAAATAAAATTCATCCCATTAACCCTTTTAAAACAAGCTAAATTTCATATAAAAACAAAAATTGTCTTTTAATCAAAACATATATTTTCTTCAAGATAAAACACGAAGGAATATATGAAAACCATTTTAAGAAGTTTTTTACAAATACCAATTTGAAATAAATGTCACCAAATAAATTGAACAATTAAATTTCCACAATTAAATTCAAAAATATAAATTTAATCAATTTTCATCAAATTGAAAAATATTAATTCATTTACTTAAATTCCACCAAAATCATTAAATTTCTCAAATTCACCCAAATTCAATGGAATTAGGGGGTTTCCCCAATTCCATAAAAATTTATCCTATTTCCACAATCAGTTCCCCCAATCCAATGGATTTTTTTAACAATTTAAATTTCAAAAGAATAAATATTCTACAGATTCAATTGAAATATATCTAATAAAATTGAGTAGTTTAAGATCAATTATATCGACCAATCAGAATGGAACCACCTACCTCATGATCTTTAGATCATGAAACTCTAAACCCTAATTGGGATTCTACAATATTGAATGATGACAATGAAGTTAAATAATAACACCAAGATCTATGACCCAAAACAATGGTTATTAAATCATACAAAATCATAGTGACACAAAAATACCTAATAAGGAGAATAGGGATGGAGCCGGAGAATGAGAATGGGAAGAGGAAACTTTCCGTGACTCGATCGAATGAAGGGATACTACCTTAGATCCACCATAAATGAGGTTTGGGGAAGCTAAAAATGGTTTTTGGGATCCCAAAAAACTAGGGAAATATAATAGGTTTGAATGATCCCCATCATGGGACAAACAGAAGGTTTTTAGAATTTTTTAACAATTTTCCAATTTATTAAAAGATATATGACTTATTAGCAAGGTAGGGCCGCATTGTTTAACCAAACCATGTTCCCAAGATGTACATCCCTTTTTCCAGGGTATAATGATGCTACTAAGTGGGGTCACTTTTTATTAAATCATGAACCAACTTTGATAAACCCCACTATCTAGGTTTTTACAGTTTTCCTTGAGAGGGACCATGGTTCGATAAAAATATGCACCATCCATTCACATCCAGGGAAATTTAAAAAAATTAAAAAAATCTCCTGAAACCACCCCAAACATTAAAAAGAAAAATAATTTTCAAAAGAGGGGTTTAGGATTACAAGAAAATTGAAATAAGATGTTACAACCAGACCACCATAGAATCTATCTATCCCTAGAAATCCTTGTAAGAATCATCTATGCCAAAAATAGGAGGCCACTACTTTCTCTAGGAATTGCCTTCCTATCCCACACCTAATGATAATCATAATTGTGCTTACATAAAATTGAAACCAAACGTATATTCCTCCCATGATCTACCTTGGTCTCAGAAACAACTTTTCTAATTGGATTCTCAATCATGTATAAATCATGGTAAACCACGAAATCACCCTAGATCAGAACATGATATATATCAGATAGATACATTCATTGTAGAGATAAATGGAATGAGTTTTGTATCAACAAAAACATTGGTTGAAGTTCAAATCGGTATGTATACTTTGACAACATATTGATAACCTCAAAAGCTCCAAGAAAATTAAAAGAACGTTTCCCTTTCCTCTCCAAATGTTGATGACCCATTTGAGATGAAACTTTCAAGGAAACCTTGTCATTAACTAAAAAGTCCAATAGTATTCATTAATGATCACAATATGAAATATACCATCTCTTTGTCATCAACATACACTAAAGAATCAAATGTATCATTTTTTTCATCTAATGAAATGAACATGGTCAAACTAAAGAACATTCACCAATCTTGAACCAATATATATAATATCATCAACGTTGGTCATACATGGCATCAAATTGAGTCATTCTTATCTTGGAATAGTAGTTATTGATATAATAAAACTCAAAAATACAAAAAATTTCTTCCAAATCTTCACTAAAGTCATGAACCCAAGTGCATATCATATCCTCATTAATATTTATATCTCTTTATGTCTGACCATCTGACTACAGATGGTATGTCGTGCTCAAATAGACCTGATATCCCCTTTCCACGAGAAGGCCTCTCCAAAAGAGAGATGTTGACTGAGGGACCTTATCAGAGTCTATAGAAGATGGAACTCTGTGAAAAAAACACTATTACATAGATAATTACCAACAAATCAACATTTGTTTCTTCACAAGTAGGGAAAAAGTGGTCTTATTTGATCAGAAAATTGATCACAAACCGTATCACGTTCTTCTATTTTGGGTATGTGAATACCTAACAATAAATTAATCTGAGTTCTCATGCCTATTACATATAGGAAAAATAATTGTATAAAAAAACCAATATTTCTGGTGAATGGCCTTGACCTATTGTAATATATAACAATCAGAGAAAAATTCAGTAATTTCCTATCTCATACCTGGCCACCAAAATCTACACTACATGTCATAGAACATCATTGTTGTAACTGGGTGAAATTCCCTCTATTTTTTATTTAATTCAACCATAATATCTTTCCTTACTACTAATAGTAAAACCAAACTATTCCAATAATATATAATTCCATCTTTGAATACCAACCACACAATAGATGTCCCCCATGATAAAGAGAGTCTATAATACTATATCACTCTTCATCAACATATAATTCCTAAATAATCATCTCAAGAATGGTGGATATCAAATGACCACTAGGAAAAGTAACCTCATTCCCTGATTCCGACCCTCCAAAATGAAATTATTAAAAAAGATCCATCATGTTCCACTCTTCCAATGATTCTCTCACTACCTTGGTCAGAATATTCCTGCTATAGGAATCTGCAATGAAACTCCCTTTCCCTAAGTAATAGACAATTTATTATTATAATGATTGAAGGTATTCCACCCAATACCTTTATCATAGATAATAATATTTTTAGAGATGATATAACTCAAATTCTTATGGTATAAAATCATGGTTAACATTTCTCTGAAAAGGTAATACCAACAAATATTAAGCATATGCATCACAATTGAATGTCAAGGTCATGGTTGGATAATTCTTCTCATTATTTCTAATATGATGAGATACATAATTAAAAATATGACCAAAATTAATAAGAAAGCATCACATACCTATCCCAAATGCATCATAGAAGACTACATATTGGTTACCATCCTCGAGAATCATCAACATTGGCGCGGTCATCAAAAGATATATCATCTCAAAAAAAATAATTATGTAATTTTTCAATCCCAGAAAAACATTAATCCCTTATGATTTATTGTATTCATCAGAGAAAAAATATCGAGTATTCCTTTATAAAGGTGGCACGTTACCGTATCATGCCTAAGGACCTTTGAATCATGAAAATATTTTGTCTTTGTTCCCCTATTATAAAATCCATTACCTTGCCAAGATCAACTAATATTCCATGTTCAAATAGAACATATCCTAATAATTTCACATCTATAATCCATAAATAACATTTCAAATGATTCTTATAAATTTGGGGATTTCTAAAATATTCTAGAACTGCTCTTAGATGGTGCACATGAACCTATTCATACATTTAGTAATTATTTATTCCATCCACAAATACTATGAAAATATTGTTAATATAGTTGGGGAAAATGTTTTTCATTAAATTCATAAAGTATGTAGGAGAATTGGATAGACCAATGTGAATAACAAGGTACTCATAGTTCCCATACCATCTTCAAATGGCGGTTTTCGAAAGGTTATATTCATTTATTCTCAACGGATGGTATCTATATTGAAGATAAATTTTTATGAAAAACCTTTTCCCCTTGTAAATGATCAAACATATCACCAATATGTCTAAATATATAATTGTTCTTTACCATGGCTCTGTTGTATTTTTGATAATCAACTTATAAGAGAAGGGAGAAATCAACCTTCTTAATAAAGAAAATTGTGGTCAATAAAGGTGACACACTCGGTTATATACATCATTTATCTATAAGATCATACAACTGATTCTACAACTCTTTCATTTCAAATAGTGTTATAATGTAAGAATTAATTCACCCCAGTTATCTACCAAACACTTATTCAATATAAAACTCAACCTCCATCAATTCTGGTGGACAATATAAGTAATAATGAAACATGTCGAGAAACTAAAATAAATCTTGAGGGATATCATAACTCAATGATTCTCACTTTATATAAAAAAAATTACTTAACCCAATTATGGATAATAAACTCTGGTTCATCATGAACTTGGGTCCCAGTCCCCTTGAATGTTATATAACACACCATCAGTGTAGTCATGGATTCCTATTGATGGTATCAATAAATAGGGGCTTCAATGGTAATGATTCAATAAATCCAAAAAAAATGATTTCATGTGGTTTTAGGTTGAGAAATAGAAAATTCCCAAAAATCTCTACATCTGATAGAGAGAAAAAATTATTGGGACTACATAGACCATGTTCGCTATTCATTCCAATGGGTGTAGTAATATTCAACATATAATAAAAAATCTCCATAGGAAGATTTAGAAGATTAAAAAGAATTGATGAAATAAACAAATGAGATGCAGCATTATCATGTAAAGTAGTTACTATTGGGGATTTTATTATGATGGTACCTCTCATAGTCACTAGACCCATATCTTCATCCTTTAGAGACTCTTTCACTATGTGGAGAAGTTTCATTATATATGCTTAAGGCTTCACCCCCTTTTTAACAGAAGCATCTGGTTTCGCCACATTTTTTAGGTGTTTATGATCTCATTCCACTATGAAGAGTGGAAGAAACATGGAAGAACATATATAAGTGACTTGAGAATCACTAGGAGAAACATATCTTGGGTGCCTCAATGAAAACCCTCTATGAATTCCTGGGCATTCCACACTGGTAAAAAATAAAAGGATATCTTCCAATCACTACAGAAGGTCTGTAAAAACGCTACGGTCACGAGACATCATGAGAATAATAATTTCTCCTTATTACCATAGATGAATTTGAACATCCATATAGAGAGAAAGAATTTCCTTACATCCCTTGATTTCTATCCAGTTCCATTTATATCATAAAATATCTATCTAGAACATCAGCATTAGAGGTATGCATCAGTAATAAATCATTATGAAAAAAATTATCGTTATGTTTCCACTAAAACCATCAAGTCTGCATCTTGTCACTTGATATCATCTTAGGTGAAAACTACAATTTATCCTAAATATTACTTGTATACTCTATCATAGTTCATCTATCCTACTAATGATTGAATAACTATATATCCTTTTAAAACACCATAAACTCTGGATAGAACATGTCGGTGAAAAAATAGTAGAAGTTTTTCCACTATAAGACCTAATCCTTCTTCGCAATCACCATAATTTCCCACTATATCCTATTCATTCCTTCTAGTACGAAGGTGGAAGTCCTCACCTTGATTTAATTAGTTGTCTCCAAGGTTCAAAAATACTCAATCCATCTACACAACTCTACTTCTAGTTGAGGTTTATTAGAAAATTTGAATACTAGTATATTTTGGTGAATAAATCCATTACGATGATCCCATAGAACCAAAATTTCTGGATCCATAGCTAGAACCTGAATGGGAACTGGTGAAGCTGTATATTCCAACATAATGGTGGAAAAGTACACTTTGATTTAGTTAGGTGTCTCAAATATTCCAAAAAAACTCAAGCCATCTGAACTACTCTTCACCTAGTGGAGGATCAATAGAGCATTTGAATACTATTAGATGCTGCTGAAGAAACTCATGAAGATGACCCCAAAAAAGATCCCTTTGAGGTTTCATAACTAGAACCTAAATGGAAATAGGTGAAGGTGCATATCCCAGAGTGTAGACAGTACACATGATCACCTCAACCATGCTTGGGTATGTAAGATAAATCTCATGTTGTGGTTTAGTTGAATATTTTTCATGGATCGGAATCACATGACATATTGAAGTCATGATGCTACACAAAAATAGTATGAAAGTTAGAATACATCAGATTACCCATAAAAATAGAGAAATAATGGATATTAATCCCAATAGATTGACAACAATAATTTTATTTCAACATATATTAATAAAATGTAGGAAAATACTATAACTAATCCAAAAGACATCTTTCACAAACCACCCCTAGTAAAATAATGTTTATTGAGGTGATAACTGGCTAGTTACTCAATTTAAACTACCTCATATGTCATGATAATATTACAAAATTCATAGTAGCATCAGGATATGATGCTCAACCTAATGCTCTGAAACCACATTGTCCTGATCCAGCCTATGTATTTAGGTAAACCGATAGAAAATTAGGTCATAATAGGGGTGGAAAGGCGTTCCCATCCCTAGAGATTGACAATTAATGTGTGGAATCATAAAGAATAAATTTGGGAAATATTTTTTCACCAACATTGACGAATCAATAAAAACAAGTCAGTATGCATACAAAATAATCTTCATAGGGATAAGTATACCATAAGTCAAGTAGGTAATCAAACCATAAGTACTATATCAAATTATAAGAAAACTATTATGGGTAAACCAAGTCCCAATAGATGAAACTATCCAATTACACGAATCAATAGCAATAACCACCTCCAATATTTTATTTTCCCAGAGTCGAACATGGGAGAAATATATACATGCACCCAAAGGCATAGGATTGGTCTGAGCTAAAATACCTATATGGTATAACCAAAGATTAAATAAAATATCCCATCATTTAATTAACCAAATAAATAATTCAATTTTTTTAATTAAATAGGAATGGTATTTCAAAATCAAAATTAAAAAAAAAATTATTTATATTTACAATTTTGGAAAACATTTTAATCTAATTTAATAACCAAAAATTTATATAAAATATTTTATTTAATAATAAGTCATGTAATATAGTTTACAAACATTGGAATATGTTTATATAAAAAATATAAATAATTGAGCAACATGGTTATCTTCAAAAATGTATGACAATTCTAGACTATTTGACTATACACACTCAAGGTGACACATAAATATGTGTACACAAATGTCCCCTTAAAAACTAGACAAAAGGAATTCATCACCATATTTTCATGGATGTGATGTGATATATTGATGTTTTGGAATTTTATAAATCATAGAGTGTTGTCACAAATAAGGCAGTAAATACCTAGTATTGCATGTGTTCTGGTAAAAAAGGAATGATCTATAATTTATTTTAAAAAATGTATAAACTACAATTCATCCCATTATCACTTTTCAAACCTGCTAATTTCTATTAAAAACCCAAAATTTATTTTTAATAAAAAACATTCCTTTCCCCATGAGAATATTGAATGGTGTCTATCAAAACAGTTTTAAGAAAAATTTTCAAAAATACCAATTTGAAATAAATTTCACATAATCAATTTCACAACACAAATTCCAAAATTAAATCCAATATTATAATTTCAATCAATTTTGCCTATTTCAAAAATCTTAAATCAATAATTTATATTCCACCAAATTCAATTAAGTTAATAAATACCACCAAGTTAAATGGAATTGAGGGTTTCCCCAATTTCATTCAAAAATTAAATTTCTAAGACCAAATCCCCTAATTCAATAAAACTAGTTTTCTTTTTAATAAATTATGATTCATAAGAGTCAAATCCCACACATTCCATTTAATGGAATTTAATAAAATCATGAAGTTTAGGGATAATTTAATTGGCCAATCAAAAAAGAACAACCTACCTCAGGATCTCTAGATCTTGAAACTCCAAATCATTATCCGGGTTTTTTAACATAGAACACAATCAATAACTCCTTGAAATAAAATAACAGAAAAACATAATATGCTAATATAAAAACAAAATTTGATCATTTATTGAATTTGTAAATGTTAAAATACTTGATTTTTAATTATTATATGATTTATGGATAAATCAGATGGGGATATAGGAAAGGATTTGAATGATAAAATAAAGAAGGCGTTTGGGTTTAAATTTCATGAAATAAATTTTCATATTTTTAGTTTATATTTTGTTGAAAATATTTCTAGATCTACTTTGAGTCTTGTTTAAAACTAATAGGCTAGGACAAGAAAGCCATCTACTGGGTCTGCGTGCAACATAGCCATCCCACACATGGTGGGTCGGCCGACCACACCAACCTTTGAGGGCTTGCAATGACCATCCATAGGCATATAAAATCACTCTCATTCATAATTGATTGGGTGGTGGAACCATGCGTGTAGAGCTACTACACAGGGCACACGATAGCATGGGCCGCATGTGTAAAATTAATATAGAGGCATAGGGGGCCCAAAGGGCTTGTTTTGGCCGTGTGTGTCATGGATCGCATGAGTGTATGTATTTGGTGTCCTAGGAGACCATCCCGAAGTGATAATTTCGAGGGCATCTGTGTCCAGGGTAATAAGCTAGAGGCCCCCATCCCACATTTTCGATGATGGAAGGGATCTCAAATGTAGAACATCCATTCTCTCCCATAGACCATTGTGGTCCACCCATGTTGTACTACCTAGGTTACCACTACAACTCCCCTTCCACACAAAACACAACCATCAAGCACCCCTCCATCTTCACTAGGACATTATCACCGCACAATCGTATCTCCACCTCCATCCACGCTGACACTGAGCTCTAGCAGACTGGTTGCCTCATCCGATCACCCATTTAATCTCAATAATCAATTGTAAATGACAAAGGAAGAGGTAGTCATGAAATCAATTCCACCTTCTTGCTTAACCATTCATGCACTAGGATCACCTCATGCTCTGACCTACTCATCACTATATATTGTGTGCCTCCCTTTAAGCACTACCTCTGTCCAATTCCCACACTAGTGCCACCATTACCGCTTGGCTTCCCCACATCCCTTGACTCGCCCAAGCCACATGTGGTTGTTTTCTCACCTCCAAAACCTTGAGGTCACCTACGGGGTGATCTCGACTCATCCTCTTCCACCACTATAAGGACCTCCTCTAGCCACTATGAATTTTGAAGGAGGAGGTCTCCAATAGACACCCCATAAGCAACCTCTCCACGTCATATCCACTTCCTGGCCAAAACAACATGCATGAGAACCATTGGACACCTCTCCACACCTTGGCCTCATCACTAGGAACCACCACTATGATTTTCCCCACACTTCCCTTCTTCCCGCGAGGCATCCCCACTCAGCATTTCCACACTCCCGCCCAACCATGGAGTGCATCCAACAAATCCTGACACCACTGCCGCTGATTCTCTGAATCGCCACCTCCTATAGGATCCCCCCCCCCCTTCGCAAGGCCCGAACACCCTGGGTACTATGTATGCTTCCAAGTCCCCCCCCCCCAAATAGATCACTTCCCCACAATCCGTTGACACTCACAATCACAGGTTTCTGTCCCCCAAATAATGAGAAGCCATGAGGGGGGGGGGTGGGGGTGGGGTTGACCCCCTCACATGATTTGCTTTTATGAAAAATGAGTAGGATCCCCTCCTCCTCACCTATAAAATGATAAGATATCATCCTTCAAAATCATAAACTCAACATCCCAGTCATCTGGTGAAAAGGATAGCAACACCACCACTAAGGAGGAGATCCTCATCTGTAGAAAATTCCTACAATTTTTTCATTGGTTGTTGAATTTTACATATTGTGACTCATTCTTGAATGGACTGGTAGAATCCACAGTGATTAGGTAAAGGGAATGTGGATCCACTTTTGTGATGCTTGAGTTTGTAAATAATTTCAATTAAAAATAATTATTATTTTTTGATTAAATGGATTTAATTTTAATTTAGTTTTGAATTTATATTAAATGTGATTGTATTTTAATTGGTCTTCAATATTATGTTGCTTTGATATATAATATTATTCTACCATTTATTTAGTTTTTTACACCAATTGGTAAATTAATAATGAAATCAAGTAATGGAATGTTTTAGTGATTACCAAAATTCATTAATAAATGAAGTGGGATAATTTAATTTTTTAAGGAAAATAAATTCCATCTTTAGTGCTACATGAGTAATTAAAAGTTACTCATTGTGATTTCTACACTTTGACTTATATTTAGATTTATGGTGAATCATAGAAGATACTTTTTTTATTTCATTAAATTATTTTGATCAAAACCCAAAATTTAACACCTCAAGATTTCGTAGTAAGTTATATCATTAATGTAATTCAATATCTTATACTGCATGAAACACTTAATTCTCTTGCGTTATATAGAAGATGAGTTTCTACGAGGCAACACGTTAGTATTATTATAATTTAAACTATATATATATTTATTAATTAAATATTGTAATATTAATATTAAAAAATAGATTTTAAATGTTATTTATAATGTTTTTACATAAATAAAACATATTTATAATGAAATGATTATGTTTTGTTAAAATAGTTATATATTTAGAAAAAAAAATTCTTAAAAGAACTAATTTTTATGTACTTTTTTCAAAAATAAAAAAATTAATATTAGACAGTCTAAAATATTGAATATTGTAAAATAGACTTCATTTTTGGAATAAGAATATCAAAATTATATTAGGGTTAATATTTGGTATTTTTTTGAAAACTTTCAATTTTTGATGAATATTGAAAAATACTACATAGTACATAAAAACTGAATTTCTCATTTGAATGATTATTTTTAATTAAAATTTATCTAAATTTAAAAATACATACATAATAAAATATAATATTCCAAGATAACTCATTTGATAGAATTTATAATAAGATTAGATATGTAAAATGTTTTGAACGTTTTAGCGTCTTTTACCCACCTTCTAGGCATATATACAAATTTGCAGAAAATGTGATTTTACTACTTCTGTGAATTGAATTTCAAAAATATAACAGACACTATTTTCATCATTATGTAAAATGTGGTATAATATATTGAAAATAATTTTTTTGAATAGTAAATTTTGAATTTTATTTACCACGGTTAAAAGTAAATAGGGAAATTAAAGGAAGAAATAATACTATAATAATATAAAATTACACCAAAACATGTCCAAATTCTATTAGAAAAGTTTTTTCTGACCAAATTCAACCATAGGACAAAAATAAGATCATTTTTGATCCATTTGGGTTAGATTAGAACATTTATTATATTTTATTTAAAGAAGAGTTAAAGGTGTTAAATTCTAATTTGTGTTACTAAACCATTTTTAATATAGGGATATACATAAGATAAATTAGGCTATTAATATTTATTATAAAGATAAAATTATTTCTTACATCATGGTATATCATTTATAATATTCAGACATTAAATAATTAAGTTTATTTATAATAGAATGATGAGGAAGTAATTACCTTATTAATGAATGAATAAAATAATTGATATCAAAAATAATAAAATAAATGTAAATTGAAACTTTTGATTCCATCCACGAATTTTATAGGTGAATATCATATGTAAAGGTTGATTAAATTTATTTTTTTCAATTAATTAAGTTTTTATGACTTTCACAAAAAGCAAATACTAAATGGTGTCAAAATTGACATAAATGAGATTTTTAAAACAAATACTATTTTATTAAAATATATATTAGTACTAAAAATATATGGATTGTTCAAATGAATTATATAATTTTAGATATGAAATTAATTAACCTCATTACGTCATCATGTAATTTTATAGTTATTATATTAACCATTTTTATAAAAATACATGAAGGCATGCTAAATGTTAAACTGTTTAAGAAAGACTTAAATCTAAATGATAAGTTATATATTGAAAACTAAAGATGACTAAAATATATTTGTTGAGATTGGTTAAACCCATTCCCACCTTATACCTGAAATAAATCCATTTGGAGCCATTATAAACTGGGAATAATATTATAATAAATTATTATTTGAAGAATTTCCTAAAGTGCCCCTCACCTCTCTTATAAAAGTGTACTTCCCCTTCTCTTAATTTCACACCTCCAAAGCCATTTTTCTCAGCCAAAAACTAACTGAATATACTCCCAATTACGCTAAATTTAAAATATATTGCTTAATATGATCAGAAATATTTTCTAAGTAGCCCTTTTTCAAATAAAGGAAACACCTGAAAAAGAGGTAATTATTTTATCACATCTTCAAAGTTATATTTCTTCTTCTACTTCATATTTATTTATTTATTCCATAATAGAAAAATAAATCCAGTACCTTATACATACTTATATTTTATTATAAATATGATACAACCATTTTAATTAATTTACCCATCCTATGAATGACAATGTCAACATGCAAGCATGCGTACGGCTTACCATCTCTACACCGTGGTGTTGTCTATTATAAAACACTACATTATTTGTATGGTTATAATTAATAGTATAATTGATGTAAATAATTAATATAAAAAATTATTGATTATTTATATATAATATTCCATCCAATTACATATTATTTTACCATAAATATAATGATATTGTCTTTTGTGCATACATACGACTTACCGTCTCCACGACGCGATGATATTTCATTCCCCATCATAACTATTCAGAATAATTTTCATTTGATGATTAAAAAAAAATTGTTTATAAACATAATATTATTTAGGATATTAATAAAATACGTCTTATCCAAAAAAACATGACTTACCAGAAAGTCTGATCCAAGAAAGCTTGGACCACCAAATTTATTAATAAAGTAAAAGTGCAGAAACATGAGAAGGAAGAGAGAGAGATTACAAGTCAAAACATTCATAGTCACCACCCCCATACCCGATCGTGTCATCAGCATCAGCTGATTCCCATTCTGATTGGGTCTCGTATTGTTTAAGAAGCTTCTTATAGAACTTCCGTTTGTCCATCTGCTCCTTCGATAGCTTCTCAATCTCCTTCTTGGCAGATGCCCTAGTGGTCACGGTCCTCGGAACTGCAGAGTAGTCCTTCCTTGGTTTCCTTGAAACAGGGGTAGATCTGACACCCTCATTGTCAGAGCCTCTTTTCTTTTCTCCTCGGACAATATCACTATATGATATCGTAGTTGCATCCATTCCTCTTCCCTTGGTCTCAACATGAGAGGCACCCCCTTTGAAGAGGGTTAGGTCCCCAACTCTAGGATTGGATTCCTCTGCCCTTCCTTTCTCAGTAGTCTTTGACTTGTCACCATTGCCCGAGACCCTGATCGGTGTACACACCCTCCCCTGTTCATCTTCAGAAATGTTCCCCCATTTCTCAGGTAACTCAGATATCTAAAATTTCTTCTGGATTTCATGATGATAATCAACATGTAATTACACATCACCCTGATTATAGACATCAAACTGGTGAGACTCAGGGATCAAATTATCAGAAGTGATAACCTCCTGATCTCTAGAAGGGCCGCTATAAGATCTTGTCGGAGTAGAATCAACAATCAACTCTTTGCCCTTTTAAGGAGTCGGCACATCGGGGACTACCTTCATAGGAGGGTCGCTGTCCTTGATGACATGCTTTGGAGAGGACGATTCCTTCAATGTATCCCTTTTTCGACAGAGATTGGAGGGGTGTCCTCGCATCCCACACTCTTTACAAGATTTGTTTTTACGACACAACTCCAAAGAGTTCCCCACAGTCATGCATTTAGTGCAGAAAAGAGGCATCTTTTCATATTCAACATCAATTTGAATTTGATCAGACGGAATAGAAAGAGTTACCGTATCAATGAGAGTGGATCTGAGATCAACTTCCACCAGCATTCTAGCGATGTGCCCAAATCTGACATCAGTTGTTTCCCTGTCAAGGCGGATGGGAGTTCCAATTGTCGTTCCAATATCATGCAGGATCTCTGGATGCCAAAGAACCTAATTAAGACCATGAAGACGCACCCATACCTGAGCGAAGACATTTTTTGCATTCGAGACATTAAAATCAAGTGACCATTCGTGCAGATGAAGCCATCCCGGTTTTAGAAACATGGAACCAGAACTCCATGCCCTAATCTTGAGATCCTCCAATGGAAACAAACAGTGAAATAATCCCCGCCCAAGGGAGACACATTTCGAGCTAGAAAAGCCCCACAACATCGAAATTCTACGGAATAAATCATCACATTTCTAGGGTTGCGCACCTTTAGGAAGAACAATGCGAGCAATCAATGAGTTCTCACCCAATGCCAACCTTTCAGCAATCACACCAGGGTTCGCCTCAACGTGAGCCAAAGATCCCTTTCGGAGAATCCTTCTAAAGCAGGAATTCTCAATCTTTTTCTGATCCGATAAAGAATCCTTCATCACATCAACAAATGAACGTTGACCACATGATGCGGCACCAGAAGGAACCCTCATAGATTCCTCAAACTAACCAATATTGACATCGGAAGAGGCAATCTTCAAAACATCCTTTACCTTGGACCTCGAAGAATCCCAAGCACACTGGTTAAGGGATTTGCAGGGTGGAGGTTTCGCAGTGACGGGATTCAACCGGTCCACCCTCGCCGCACCATCCTCCGATCTCAGCAAAGCAGTCTCACAAGAGGAGACCTTCGTGCCACCAGCTGATGCGACATCAGCAGAGGAAGCCTCCAGTTTTTTGAAGCTGCTCGGGTCCGCATCCTTCCCAGAAGGCTGTTGCTCGCCGGAGGAGACCACACCACCAACCGACGCGAGCAAATCATGAGAGGAAGCCGCTGGTTTTCTGAAATCGGAACTCAGCGCAGGTTTTCTGAAATCGGAACTCGGCACAGAGGAAATACCGCTCGGAACCGGATCCTTCCCCACCCTTCGCATGTCGAGGTGATTGAATCCAAGGAAGTGCGGAATCACCATCTCGGTAGAAAACCCTAGAAGACGCCATCACTCCGCGCCGTCGCTCGGTTCGCCTCCCGTCTCGCCTCCCGTATCGCCATCTTCTGGAAAAAAACATGACTTACGTAACAAAACATATAAAGAAAAATGAATCTGTTAACATCTGAAACAATAATACTACTGAAATATTCTTAACAAAGCAATATTAGAGGATCATATATGATATCATATTTATGTATGTGGTTTTTGTTAAAATTTATAACTATGATTTAACCATTATAAATAGGTTAAACTTACCCAATTCTAAATAAAATTATAAGGTAAGGGGTTTTCATCTCACTTTTTATTCCCACGAGATTCATGCTATATTTTCCACTATTTCCACTTGTGTGGATTATGTAATTCCCATGACTATATTATCTATGTAATTTAATTAAATTTAAGGGTATTTACACCATCATTGTATGACTATAATTTCATGGGGTGTATGTTTTGTATGAACTTGATAAGGGTAATATTAACTCGGTTTCGATTAATTGAGTTAAACATCCAAGTCATTAGTTTTGTTTTTACTAGAATATGTGTGAATGTCCCATGACTGATTTACACAAAATATCCAATAATATTGACTGTATTAATATTTTTAAAACCTAATTATGTCATTGATTAATCATTATTCTAAGGATAGTGTCTTTATAAGGGATTTCGTCTGAATTTATATTCCATTGAGTCTTCTTTGTTGTTATGCGCCAATTAACTGTTATATGGTGTATATATTGTCCTCTAACATAATATATCATGATGAAATTTATTATCTTGATATTATAATGTATTTATTAATTTTATTCTTCAATTATTTGTATTCAATCATCTCTCATTTGGTTAGGAGATCTTTAACTAAAATATCATTTTAAATGTTTTAACGATTTATTATTGAAAATCATTCTCATTAATGACCATGCTTTAAAAATGATTTTAATGATTTAATTATATGGACATGAATTTTTTAAAATTAAAATTCATTTGAATGTTTAAAAGTGGTATGGGACAAATTGATTAAAAAATCTCCTTTAAATGACTTCATTGATAAATAGTTTCATATTTGAATGTTTTCAAGAAAAAGGGAATATTTCTCTCAAATAGTTTTACAGATTCTTTTCATTTACGTAAATATACATCATTGTATTTTATTCAATATTGTGGGTGATTTATTAAAATAAAATCATCCATATTGTATTGAATGAGTTATGATGGACTGTGGATGTGCTATTTTTATACCATTCATGGCTTGTGGTTAATCTTTAAAAATTTTGTATGCTAGTTTTAATAAAAATTCATAGATTATGCCACATACATTTTATATGAGGACTGAATTTGAATTAGTAAGTGATGTTTGGGGCCCTCTATATCCCCTCTATGAATCTATAGGTCTTATGAGACAAACTAGTGTCTTGGAACAAGGCCTTAACAAAATTTATATTTGGGGACATGGCACGAGGCATTGACTTATTGGTTAATATGGAAGGTATTAAGTATTACATCATTATGAGATTAGTTATTGATGTTACATGTGATTATTATACTATTAGAATATCCATGTGAATATATAAATTGCATTATTTAATTTATATGTTAGATATTATGCAAAAGATTATGGTTAAAGGGCTTGTGTATCAATTTTATTCGTTTCTATAAAAGTTTAGGATTATTTATGATAGCTTACACTATATTGTTTATTCTTACTGAGTATCTGAGCTCACCCCTTTATTTTGTTTTATTTTAACAATATTTCAAGAAGTGTATAAATATTTATATGTATGTTTAAGCTGGTAAAATAATGGAATTCTCAAAATATTATATATGTTTTATTTTATATTATAAATTATAATGCAATGTTCCAGTATGTAATATATTTTCCAATACTGCATAAGTAATCGGTCCTTTGGGACTTAATTCCTTATAATCCTAAAAATGTAATAAAATAATGCACTGTATTTATGTTTATGGGTTCTGGGCGTTACATTTTTTATCAAAGGATGTTTAGCAATAACCTTGGAAATGAGATTTAGATAAACTATGATTATGAAACATTACACTAAGATAGAATTTGAGGATAAGTATATAATAACATAATATAATTATGGTAATTTAGGGATTTGGTAAGATTTCCATGAAATATATTCATATCTGGATAATACAAGTGGATGTGGTTCTAGCACAAATTTACCTAGGTGTGAAAATTTTTGCAAGGATTTTCGATCTTGACCCGAGGTATCATGGAACATGAAAATGTGCCTTATTGTGCATGTGGTTTCACAATCCTGAGGGATATGATTAGGATAATTCATATCTAATTTTAAATAAAATTTTAAATATTTTAATATCTAATGATAATAAGTAACATTGGTTAATCCTGGGGTGTTTTTGATTGAAATTGAGGTGTCAAGATATTCTCTAAAAGATTTTATGACTATTTTTGCTCACACTATGATTTCTAGATTTATTCAATGGATGGATTCCAATGAAGTCATAGTAACATTGAACATGATGTAGTAGGTGGTAATGGTGGTGTAAATAAACAACAAAATGGAAGTTTGAATGGTGTGAAAGATATCATTTTCCTGATGGATTAGTTTTCCAAAAATATTATCAACACCATATGAATTAACCAACTCCCAAAGTCAACGAACAAGTGAAAGGTGGATAAAGATAAGAGATACAATAGTGGAAACAATGGAGAAAAATATCTCAATTTCTATCATGCATGAAATGTGGAAGTAGACACCCATGAAAGTATCTCAATGGAATAATGAATTCTTTATGTGTGGGAAAGAAGGACATAATGTAAATAATTGCACTGAAAAAATGAAGATTACTATAAAAGAAAATAGAAATGATCCTAAGAATCCATTTACAATAATTTTCCATAAATATAGGGGACTTGGGAATATCCCAAGTCATTTCCCTATTCTATAGTATAACCACACGGTCATAGAAGAACTTATGTGGAAATAAATGGACAATATAATTTTTAAAATGTATTAATGCTCTTTTTTTATGGGATTACATTCGATGACATTTCTCAGGTAAGTGTAACCATACAGTTTGTTATGTGAAAATTCTATTTGTGTAATAATTAACATTTTTTTAGATAGTTATAAAAAACAATTTTGGTTTATTTGATGCTAGAAATTGAGGAAATTAAAGTATATTACATTTCTGGATAAAAATGTGAGGTATGAGATAACATTTGTGATTAAAATATGCCAAGGTTAATTCTGAGGAATTTATCTCAATTTGGGAATGTTATAAAATTATATTCTTCTGAAAAAGGACAACATGCACGCTGGGTGACAACCCATCACATTGGATAAAGATATGTAAATCAATCCCACAACAAAATTGTGAATGGGATTTATCACCTACCACTGGACTACGTGAATTCCCTAGTTAGTGTGACTACTTATTTTTTGTTAGATAATTTTACAAATTAAAAATAATTTGATTTCTGGAACCTATGATTTATCAAAAGGATATCCTTAGTATAGGAATGTGATTTGTATATTGGGTGGAAAATGTTATTTTGGAAGACGTTATCTCATTTGGGAACACTATATGCCTAAAGAAAATAGAAATCTAAGGGATTTAATTTGAGGAGTAATGAGGGATTTTTATTTTGGAAGTATATATGTTTTACTGTTGAATTATAGTGATTTGGGTTATTTATGGAATTGATTAACCTATCATAGTTAATATATTATTTGGTTTATTACATTTAAGTATGTGACTTTAAGAGCAGTCGATGTTATTTGGATATAAATGTTATGATTTATTATGGAAGTCTATGTGATCAAATCCATATGAATTTTTTGATTCCACAATGGTTTGGATTATTTAGAAGAATTTTAAGTACAATTGTTTATTGTATAGTCTTTGTTCAACTATGTGTATTGTTTGTTTAATTTTGGACATTTTGAATATTATATCTTTCTATAAAGGATTACCATTTTTTGGGATCATCTAATATTCTCCAAACAATTTTATTTTTTATTAATGTTTAAAGAAAAGGTAAATATATATTTCATATTTTGTGAATTATGTGGTTCTCTATAAGTTGATTCTAGTGCTTCAGGTGTGACCAATTCATCTAGAATATTCTTCGTTTGGAGGAAAGATGAGTTTGTTGTATAATTTTTTTAAAATATGAAACTCTACATGAAAATTAAGTATATATCCTTATGTTCTTATAAAATATCATAAATAAATTCCTCAACATAATGAAAATTAACTGAAAACAAAATTGTTGCCAGTTTACTCTTCCTATTGGGTAATCATAGACCGTATAATCGATCACAAGTTTATGGTTTTGTGGTAGTTATCATTCACCTAATCATGTTTTTATCACTTTCCATAAGAGCTTGATGATTTTTTTCTCTTCCTTATCTATGTTTTACTATATGGAACCCTTGTATTGGTTGTCTTGGGTGACCTTTGTACTTCTCTTTCTTTCTTTTAAATTGATAGTTTTATTGACTCTTTTTCTGATGTGGGACGTTCAACGTTGTTTCCAAGAAAAATTTTAAAATATAGAGTATAGAATTTCCAAAATGGTGGAAGAATGTAACACCCCATGATTTTATAACAATTTATATATTTAAAGTAATTCAATATCTTGTACTGCACACATCACTGAATTCTCTTGCATTATACACAAGATTGAGTTTCTGCGGGACAAGACATTAGTATTATAATTATTTAAATAATATATATTTATTAATTAAATATTGTAATATTAATAGTAACAAATAAATATTAAATTTTATTTATAATATTTCCACATAAATATGACATATTAATAATTAAATGTATATGTTTTGTTAAAATATTTATATATTTAGAAAAACTATTTTCTTAAAAGAACTACATTTTATGTCCTTTTGTGAACAATAATAAAATTACTATTATACTCTCTTAAAAATTTGTTAATTTGGCTTCATTTTTTGATTAGGAATATAAAAATTAACTTAGGATGAATTTTTGGTATTTTTCTAAAAACATTCAATTTATGATGAAAAGTGAAATATACTACACAATACATAAAAACTGACTTTTTCATTTAAATAATTATTTTTAATTAAAATATATCATCATCTCAAAATAGATACATAATACATATATTAGTACAATATAAGTCATTTGAGTTATTTTATAATAAGATTAGATATATAAAATTTTATTCATCTTTTTGACATCTTTTACCAACCTTCTAAGAACTTTATGAAATTTGCATAAAACATGATTTTACAAATTCTATGAATTGAATTACAAAAATCCAATAGACATAATTTTTATAAGTAAATTTTTGTTCAATAAGATTAAAATAATAAAATTTAATAGTATCTTTTGAATTTTATTTAACAAGATTAAAATTAAATAAGATAATTGAAGGTATAAATAATACTATAACAATATAAAATTTCCCGAAAATGTCTCATAATTATATTGGATAAGGTTTTATAATCTAAAATCAAACTTAGGAAAAAAATAAGATCTTTTTGACCCATTTCAATTAGATTTGGACATTTATTATATTTTATTTAAAGAAGAGTTAAAAGTGTTAAATTAATATTTTAATAACTAATCCATTTTTAATATAGGGTCATACATAATATTAATTATAATATAAATATTAGTTATAAATATAAATATACTTACGATATCATCTTATTTTATTTATAATTTTTAGACATTAAATAAATAAATTTATCTATGTTACGATGATGATGCAGTAATTACTTATTAAGGAATGATTAAAATAATTTATATTATAAATATAAAACAAATGTAAATTGAAACTTTTATACCATACATGAATATTATAGGTTAATATGACATGTCAGGTTTGACTCAATGTATTGTTTTCGATGTAATCAAGATGTTTTGACTTTCAAAAAAACAAATTACAAAATTTTTTTAAAAATGACATAAATGAGTTTTAAAAACAAATTTTATTTTATTTAATTATATAATAGTCATAATAATAAATTTATTGGACAAATTACCTAGATAATAATATATATGTCATTAATTTACAACTTTATGTTCTCCTGGCCTTTTTTAGTAACTATATTCTCCATATAGTGTAAAAATACAGGAAGATATGGAAAATGGTAAACTATTTAATAAAGAGATAAATCTAATAGATATGGTAAATATGGTGACCTAAACTTGTATAAAACATATTTTTTGAAAGGTTTTCTACCCATGAAAACATTATACTTGAAATCAATCCATTTTCAGCTATTTGAAACAGAAAATAATTTTATAATAAATTAATATTTCATGCTTTTCCTAAAGTGCCCATCACCTCTCTTATAAAAGGGTAATTCCCCTTCTATCAATTAAACACTTTCTATACCACTTGGATTGGGAAAACCCAGCCCTAATATCCTTCCAATTACCCTCACATAATCCAAATTTACTTACTATTATCATAAATCCATCTTAAAAAGTCCCTTTTTTCAAATCGAAAGAAATCGCCCAAAGAAGAGGTAAATATTTTATCACATATTTCGAAGTTCTTTTCTTCTTCTACTTTCTCATTAATTGTTGTTTACATAATAAAATTATAAATCCATTACCTTATACATACTGAGTTGTTATTATATATATGGTACAACCAAATTCATTATTCTTTCCATCATATGAATGATAAAGTCATCATGTGTATGCACATACGACTGACCATCTGCACGTTATGGTGTAGTTAGTAATTAAACACTTCATTATTTGCATGGGCATAATAATGAGTATAATTAATTTAAATAAAAATTAAAAAATGTTAATTAATCATTATGTATAATATAACATCCAATTAAATATGATTTCACCATCAATATAATTATATTATCGTTCATGCATACGTACAGATTATCATCTCCACGACGCGATGAGATTTAATTTCCCACCATAACTATTAAAAATTAATATTCATTTCATGATTAAAAAATAATTTTTAATAACATAATATAATATTGGATATGAAAAAACACATCTTATTCATAACAAACATGACTTACATAACTAAACATATAAATGTAAATGAATCAGTTAACACCTGAAACTATGATAATATAGAAATATTATTAACAAAGAAATATTTCAGGTTCATATATGATATCATATTTATCAATGTGGTTCTTGTATAATTTCATAACAATTATTTAACCATTATTCAGGTCGTTAAACACAGCTTAAACTAAAGGAAAATATAAAGTAAGGGGTTTTCATTCACTTTTTATTCATGTGAGATTTATGTTATATTTTCCCCCATTTCCATTTGTGAAGTTTATGTAATGTCCACGATTTTATTCTTTGAGTAATATACAGTAATTTATGTGTATTAATATTTTAATTGTATGATCCTTCTTTCATGGGGTGTATGTTTCATAAGTTACAAAATTGTTAAGGAAAATTCTAATTTCAATTTCCCCTCATTGGGTTTTATGCATACTTCATTGATTATTTTACACCAAGATTAATTTTGAAATCACTATTTATTTATATATGTTGTAATTTCCACTCCCCTTTTAGTGGATATACTTTTGATATGAATAATAACTCCATTTTCAAATTCTCATGTCATATATATGAACTAGATAAGGGTAATATTAGCTCAATTTTCATTCATTAAGTTAAACATCCAAGTCATTGGTTTTGTTTTTACAAGAATATGTGTAACTGTCCCATGATTGATCTCCACTGAATATCAAATAATATTTCTTGTATTTATATTTTTAACATATATTTATTACTCTGATTAATCATTAATATAAGGATACGGTATTTATATGGGATTTCATCTCAATTTACATTCCATTGATACTTCATTGTTGTTATGTACAAATTCATTTTAAATGGTGTATATAATATCCTTTAACATATTATATCATGAAACCATTTAATCTCATGATATAATTATGTTACGTTTAATGTTATTCCTCAATTATTTTTCTTCAATCATCACTCATTTGTTTAGGACCTCTTTAACTAAAATATCATTTTAAATGTTTTAATTATTTTTTATTCTAAATCTTTCTCATTAATGTCCATATTTTAAAAAAGGTTTGAAATATTTATTTATATGGACATGAATGTTTTAAAATTAAAACTACATTAAATGTTTCTAATTGGTATGTTAAACTTTGATTCAAAAATCTATTTTAAACAACTTCTTTGTTAAATTTTTTGACTTTTAAATATTTTACAGAAAAATGTGAAATTTCTCTAAAATAGGTTTACTAGATATTTTCATCTATTTAAAAATCATTCAATGTATTTTATTCTTTATTGAGGATGATTTATTATAATATAATCTTCCAATTTGTACTAAATTAGTTACATTTGTCTATAGAAGTTAAATGTTTATACCCTTCATGGTTTTTGGATAAAGTGTTGACATTTTATATGATAGTTTTAATAATAACGTTAAATTTTGTTTCAACCTTTTCATATGAGGAATCAATGGGACTTAGTATGTGACGTGTGGGGCCGGATATAGTCTATCGATGCATCAGTAGGTCTCATGAGAAAAACTAGTTTCATGGATCAAATTCTTGGCAACATTTATATTTATGGTCTTGGCACAAGGCATTGACTTTGTGGTTAAGATGTCTCATGTTATGCATTCCATCATTATGACATTCATTGTTGATGTTACATGTGATTATTACACTAGTAAAATATCCAGGTGAATATGTAAATTGGATTATTTAATTTGTCAATGTCATATTATGCTGATGTTTATGTCTAAAGATCATCTGTTTCAATTTTATACCATTCCATAAAAGTTTATGATTATTAATGGTAGCTTCCGCTATATTTTTTATTATTACTGATCATCTGAGCTCACCCCTTTTTTATGATTTATTTCTCTATGATTCCAAGAAGTGTATTAGGATTTATATTAAAGTTTAGTATAGTATAATAAATGAATTATCAATAGATTATCTATGTTTTATATTATGTTAAAATAGAAATGTAAAGTTAATTTACGTAATCTATTTTCTAAAATGCTAAATTGATTGGTCCTTTATAACCAAATTCCTTGTAATCATTTCAATGTATTTAAATAATGAACCGGCTCTGGGATTCTGGGGTTAGGGAATTACACAAAATAATTGATTTTTCCCAAAAAATATTATAGTATCACAAAAAAATAAAAACCAGCATAAAGCCAATCACTCTTCTCTCAATTGAAATCTCAAATTTTCTAAAATCCTTCAAACATGATATTGTTTAAGTGACACTAAGATTAGATAATTTCTTCATGGAGAATGAAATTTTGGTAACCACTCATACTACATCATTAGGTTATTTCACATTTTTCCACACATCACAACATGAGTGTCTCAAAAATCATGTTATTATTGGGGATCAAGTGAAAATCTGCATGATTAGGACCTATACTGTGTAACATCTCAATGTTGATCTTGAAATGGGTAGAACATTATTTTCTAGTCTAAGTAATCTAAATCCTAAAAATAATTTCGATGAAATGAATCTAAAAGAATCATGTGTCTTATTAGGACCACCCATAATGGCACTGGTCCAACAGAAAATCTTGTGGGACCTTTGGGCCCTGTGATTTTCAAATCAATAGAATTGGTTAACCATGCCCACAAAATGTGACATTGAATTATGTATAAAAATTGTTCTTGTGCTACCCAAAATTTATGTCCATGCAGTTGAGGACCCTAATCAACACAATTAATAAATATTATGTATGTGTGTTCAAGTAATAAAATGAGATGTGTAGTGGATGATCAAGTGAAGTGGAAGGAATTCCCCATTTCACATGAGGGATCAACAATGTGGTGGTTTTATACTATATAACCCGGAGATATCCAATACATGGATGATGTCCAAAAAAGTCACCTAAAAAAGTTTATAGAGTCCTCTCGAATCATAACAATCAGGAAATAGATTTATTCCACTCAACAATCTACTAGGGAGACTCTTTAATATTATTGTAAATGATTCATGATGCTCAGTAAAAGATGCCTTCACCAAAAATTAGAAGAGAACCTCATCCAAGACTTCTTCTACCATGTATAGCTTTAAAATGATTGGAACATTTTTATGTATCCTCTAGAAGATATTTTATTAAAAAAAAACCCAAAAAATCACAGAACCTGATTAAGAAGATAGCTCAAAGTTCACTACAATTCAATACATGAAGCTCAAGTACAATAGGTATACATGAGGTAAACACTTCTGAATCATCACCACTATTAACATCCCAAATTCAAAAACATATAAGTATTGGGTGAAAAATGATCATTAAGAATGTTAGTGATCAACCATCTCGACCATAGGTATGTGGATTAGTTTCATAACCCTATAATTACATTGGTCAATGTGTTGATATACAGGATACAGAAACTTGTGATGTTTCATTTACGTAAAAACAATTCCCATAAAATCAACAATGGAGACAAGGAAAAAACCAAACAGTATTTAGAGGTCCAAAAAATCAAGAGAGGACTACTTTTCACTAGAAAATTTACAACCAGAAAATGTGCAAGAAACACTTCTAGAAATAACAAACTTTTTAATCACCATTATTCAAGTGAAATTTTTTGGAACAGTCTCCACCAAGTCCACAAAAGTACAACTAATAAATGGATATTTAAAAGATGAAGAAAACAATGAAAAACATAGACCACATGTTTGATAGCCTTATGGATCTTCAGACCAAGAATCAAGGAAAACATTCAGCACAAACAGTTCCAAATATAAAGGAAAATGTTAGAGAAATCACAACCTATAGCGCTATGGAGCTTCCCCCATGTGTGCCATGTTAGTTGGATGATTCCAAAAAACACATAAGATAAAGTCATCCACCCAAATAAAAATTAATAAACAGATGTTCAATGAAAAAAAAGATAAAAGGGACAATAAAGTACCATTCCCTTTAACATTGGCTCGATAATAAAGTGCTGAAGAAGAACAACATCAAAAATAGATCAAGGGTATAATCCGAAAAGATGAAATCAACATTCCCTTACTATAGAAAATCCTCCAAATACATAAATAAGCATTATTTTTTAACGAAATATACCTAAAGATGAATAAAAATTAAGGGGGTGAAGGAATAATCTATGGAATGAGTTTCTCTGCAATGATAACCCCACCTTTACCTAAAAAATGTCAGGATAAATGGACATTTTCAATATCCTTCACAATTGGTTCTTTAGATTTTGTTGATTCTTTGTGTGACCTGGGTTCTTCCATAAATTTAATGTCTAATTTTTATTTTTTTATTTTAAAATAGGTGAATGGAATCCCACAAGGGTGGTTATCCATCTAGAAAACCAATCCACTATTTTTTCATGCAGGGTTGTGGAAGACATTCTAGTGGGGGTTAAAGGACTCATTTATTATGTTGAATTTCATGTACTCACAGTAGAGGAAGCTAATGCACCAGGACATTCACCCATAACTTTTGGATGACCATTTCAGAAAATAGGAATGAAAATCATTAATGTGCACGAAGGAGCCCTAACCATTAAGCTAGGAGATAACATGGAGAACATTATTGTCATTGAATAAAAAAACCAATAAAACAACCATTCCCTATTTGAAATCTACCACATATAATGTATTTATCCCATTGAAGATTCATAAATATGAAATGAATATTTTAAAAATTATATTATTTATAATCAAAAGACCAGGGTGGGACATGACACATTAATTCAAACATAGACGATTCTACCTGGAGACGAAGTTCTACACTACAATTCCTGACTAAAGTTAATGCCCGTTAGGATTCATAATAGATGAGAAAGACCATTTCTTATTAATAATGTATATAATTTTTGGGCCATTAATGTTTATAACAAAGTAGTAGGAATCTTGTTCTCTAATACTAGGAAAATTCTAAAGATGTTCTATGGATGTTTACCTCAAGAACTAGTGTTTGATGTCATACTTCTACAAACCAACTATTCATTTCTTCCCATGTGGTGAGGTCAAGCCAACATAATTAACAAAAGAGTTTTCTAGTAGGTAACCCAATATTAATTGTTTTGATAGGATGGAGTACTCTATTACCATTTTTATCACCTCATTGTGGTTTAAAAAATGGTTATTACACTGGTATGTGTGGTTTTTATTTTTCAAGGATCATCATGGATGGAAACCCAGAAAATGGTCCATTAAAGTATATGAATAGAACCAAAAGTTTTATCCCATGACGGAGTTAATTTTCATTTTATATCTTTCCCCCCTTAATTTTTTGTCAAAAAAATGTTTTGAGCATAAAAATATCGAATTTCAGGCCCACATTAGAATCTATACTCCACTTGACTAAACAAGGAGACATGGTATTATTTGGAATCATGTGGTTCCATGTTTTAGATTTCAATTTGGATGGGATTAAATTGAGTAAAATAAAGAATTATATATTCAAAATGATTCATGGATAAAAAAATTAAGGGCTTATGATTTTATCAAATTGATTAATTCATAGAAATGAAATTTCTCAACGATCTTTCATACGTCGATTTTATGAAATTCAACTGAATTGATTTTCTATTATTAAGCATGCCTTGATTGATTTTATCAAATTTTATGTCACATTCCTAAGAGTATTTCTAGAGTAATTAATTCCTATTTTATGTTGAGAATATTTTTTGAGGGATCTTGGGACATGCCACCTGCTATAATGTGAATTTGAACTTTTCAAATATATGAATGTACATGTCTAAAATTATTGAGGAATAATTTGATAATTTACATATCCTTAAATAGTCCCTTTTAAATCAGTCCATCATTATCCCATAGAGACCATGAATGGACTTGTTTGGGATGAACCATGTTTTAATCATTTTTTATCCATTCCTACCTTACACTTAGTAATTACAATATATTTTTATGTAAACATTTGGGGGTAAAATGAATCATGGTAAATGGATAATTTAAAATGTAAGGAATAAGTGTGGGGGTTACTATTATTTGAATTGTAATGGATTTTGGAATCATTAATTATACTCTATTTTTTACCCTCTAGACTATAAAAAATTAAAATGACCAAAAGAAGAAAACAATGACAGGTGGGTTGTGATTTGGGTAAACCAAAAATCACCATTACTAGAGAAATGATTCTATCATAAATTGATAGGTGGTGTGTGTGAGGTTTATTCTATATCATAACCATCAAAAAAATGAATAATATTCTTTAAAAAATGAATAAAATTAAAATAACTATAGAGGTCACAAATCAGACATTTTTCTTAAACTGGCCATGATCATTACATTTTATATTTGGGAAATAATGGAGTTGATATAAATTGACAAGGATAATTTCATTGAACTTTTATTTTGAATATTAGGATTTATGATTTTAGAGTTGAAAACTCCTCCTTAATCATTATTTTTAAACATAAAATCCATCCAACCTTAAGACTTAGATTCAGTAGAACCTTAATTACATTTCCATATGATTTTATGTGATTTTTATCATACAATGTGGGGAATGTAATTTATTTACAATACTATATATAATGACAATGTTGTTGTGATATTAGCATAAATCTACTTGAATTTTATTTGGGGACATGAGTAAAAATATTAAACTCAGATAAATAATGATTTTTAATTCTTAATAGTAATAGATTATGGGTCATGCATTAATAAGAAGACTGGGTTTCATCATTTTCAAATGGGAAAATTTAAAATGAATGATTTTATTACTTCTTTGATAATTTATAAATTAAATTGGTATTTTGTATATAATTTTTAAAAAATTATTTAAAATTTATGATCATTTGATTTTGTTAATTAATATATGAATATAGATAAAAATGGGTGCCCTATTTAACTTTTTGTTTAGATTTATTGCTTAAGTAAAAGCATGTTTTATGTGTGTGGTTATTTGATAGACCAAAATAATTTTCATATTCTTTACAAAAATTTGATAATTTATTGATGCTTTCAATGTTAAAATACTTTATTTTTCACATTTTAGTGACTTATAGATGAATTGGAAGGGTAACTATAAATTTATTTGAATGATTATACAATAATGATGTTTTGTGCATAAGATTAATTTAAACTTTTTTTGATATTTTAATAGATATTTTGTTTAAAATATTTATAAATATTACGTTGAATTTTTGGTAAAAAATAGGCCAACCCAACCAAGCCTTCAACGGGGATTTTGTGCCACCTAGCTATCCGACACATGGTGGGTCAATTATCCACAGAAGCCTGAGAGGGCCTGTAAGAACCATCCATTGGAATGGAAAATCACCCTTGTGAACAAGCTTGTGTGTGGTGAAACCTCTCAGGAAGAGTTACCACGTTGGGAACATGACATCATAGGTTGTGGGTGAACAAGCTCTGCGGGAGTAGAGGTGGCTCTAAGGGCCTGCATGGGCTGTGTATGTCACAGCCCACATGAGTGTGTGAGTGTGGTGTCCCTAGAGCCAGAATTGCAGTGGGAATTTTTGGGGATCCCATTTTTCGGTTAATATGGAAGGGGCCATCACCACACGGGTTGGATATGGGATGGAATCTCTACCACAGTTTCGCCACGCTCTACTGTGGACCTCCATGGTCATCCAATACTGCACAAATTTTCCTCCCTTCTATATCCCCTTCCACCAGGCAACCACCACACACCACCTTTTCCACCCATCCACCCACACTAGGTGACTAATATGAAACCGCCACA
The DNA here is from genome assembly GCA_963277665.1 of Viscum album. Lineage (NCBI taxonomy): Eukaryota > Viridiplantae > Streptophyta > Magnoliopsida > Santalales > Viscaceae > Viscum > Viscum album. The sequence goes on along the minus strand of OY728151.1, from coordinate 1,823,122,409 downwards.
TCCACATGTCCTTCCCTACAGCCTCTGAGCTCTAGAAAAATTGATGCCTCATCCGGTCACCCATTAGAGCTTATATGGATATTGTAAAGGCTGGATGAGGAGGAAATAAATTTATTCCCACCACCTAAATTTCTCCCCATGCATGAAATAGATCTACCTCATGCTCTGACCTTCTCATCGCTCCATTCCAAAAACCTTCTTTAAAGTGTTTCCTCTAACCAATTCACACGCCAGTGTTGTCGCTGACATTCAGCATCACCGCCAACATCGATTGTGCCTGAGAAACCTACCACTTCTTTCAGTCCTTCATTTCCTTTAGGTCACCATCGGGTCAATCCTCTCTCTTTCACTATTGCCACTACAAGAGCCTCCTATTGCCCCTATGAAGGTCGGAGGAGGATGTCTCCACCTGACACCTCAACGGTCGCCTCTCGGCCTCAACTCCACTTCTCACCTAGACCAGTTCACAAGAGAACCATCATCATCATCAATGTAACATGGACTCATCAATAGGAACCACCTCTTACATCATCAACTAACCTCCCTGATTACACTAAAGCATCCTCACTCAGCATCATTGCCCTCTCACTCAACTATGTAGTGCCTCCCCTAAATCCCAACAATGTCACATCTTACACACGACATCATCACCACACCCGAGATCATCCTCTTTATGAAACCCACACACTCAGATACCATTCATGCACCCAGCCACCTCCCCACATGGATCCCACCCACAAGGACCCCTAACACCCACGATTATGGGTGTACATCCAAAAAAACGAAGGAAATCCATGGGATTTTTTACCTCCTCCTGTTATTTGATGTTTTAGAAAAGGGAGGATGATTACCTCATACTCGCCTATAAAAAAGCAGAGATCCTCCTACCAAATCATCAATTTAAATACCCAATCATCCAGTTCAATGGGAGAAACACTACTACTAATGAGGATATCCTCTTCCTTAATATCTTCCTTCAATTGATTCATGGGTTGTTAAATTTGTATTTTTGTGTCCATTTTTTCATGGAGGTGTAGAATCCTTAGTGATTATATGAAGGGAAGGGCAATCCAATTTTTTCAATCTTGATTTTTTGAAAGTTTTATATTAAATATAATTCTATGGTTTTAGTTATATTGTTTTCAATTTTATTTATATTTTTGATTTTAATTAAATAATATTATATTTAAATTTTATCTTAAAAATTACATTGCTTTTATTTATAATATTAATTAACCCTTTATTTTTTTATACCACTTTCTTAACTAATAAATAAAAACATGTACGGTATTTTTTTAGTGATTACTAAAACACTTAAAGAAATTATGTGGACTAATTTATTTATTTAAAAAAAATCAATACAAGATTTGTTACTTCCTGAGTAATTAAAATTAAACCATTTTGATTTCAACAAAATTTCATGTTGTTAAAAAATGTGAATTTATGAAATAACTTTTCTCATTTCATTAAATTATTCTAGTCTAAAACCAAAAGATTTAATTTTTCTCAAAAACTATGATTACATCACAATAAAATGGAAAACCCAACCATAATCCAATAACTCCTATCTCAATTAAAATATATTGTTTTATAAATTCATTCAAACATGATATTGTTTTGGTGAAACCTATATTAAAACATTTCTCCTCGGAGAACCACATTCTTGTTACAACTCTTCTTAGACCCTTATGGGATTCATTATTTCCTCCACACCATATGAAAATAGTGTGTAATAAAACCAATATCCATGAACCAAAAAAAAGTTTATTAGATCATACAAAAACTCGGTTATCTAGAAAATCCTTCGAAGGAGAATACCAAGAGACTGGGAGAAAAGGAATGAATATTGGATAGTAATCAAGAAGGGATCAAATGAAGCTATCCTAGATTTTATCCACCTTCTAGGAGGTTTGGATGAGAAGAAAGTAGTTATAAGGAACCACAAAACCAAGAAAATATGTAATAGGTACAAATGAAACTGAGTGCGGAACAAAAGTAGGGGTTAAGAATTTTTTAATAATTTTTAGATTAATTATAATTTGTGCGCATGGATATCTAGGCAGGGCCACATAGTTTTAAAAAATTGTCTTCCCAAGTCATGCCCAAAATATTCCATGGTTCATGGTTTCTAATAGGTAAGAAATTATTTTTCAAATCATGTGCCAAACAGGTGAAACTCTACATTATGGGTTTTCACTCTTTTACAAGAGGTGGTGTGTGGTTTGTTAAAAAAGTGTGGCAACCTTGAACTTCATAGAAACATTCATATTTTCAAAAAATATAACCCTAAACTACCCCAAAATAATCCAAACCAATGAATGACAAAAATATGGGTTTAAGAGTACCTAAAAAAAGTAGCAGGATGTTACAGTTTGATTATTTAAAAATATTCCAAACATAACTAATGAAATAATTTAATAAAAAACATTTTTCACATAATCCTCATCATTCCCTCAGTATAAAAATTTATCATGGTTTAACCATCTTGGATACTACCCAGGAATTTTTATGATATTTTTAATTTATAATTATTTTACAATCATATCATCAAAATAATTCTCTAAAAATAATTACAAAAAATTATAACATTCATGATGCTTAAAAATAATAAATCTCATGTAATCCAACATTCTCATTAAGAATAAACAATATTTATCAACATGAATCATTTCCTTCATAATATTTTATTCAAGAATAATCTTTAAAATATTTATTTGAATACGTAAATGTTTTTCAAATTTAAATGAAATAATTTTTTATACTATTTTTATCAATACATTAATCCCCATGAAAATTTAATTCATATGTACATTTGTAATATGTGATGTATAAAAAATTAAACATCACTAGAATTCATTATCAAACATAACCATAACCATTAAAAAATCACATCAATCATTCCATAGATTATTATCATCATGATCACTGTGTAAATATTATAATCGGAGAAGAATGAAGATCAAAACACCTAACCCTTTATAAATTTCATACTTGATAATTAAACATACTTCACTACTTGTGAGATATATGTGGAATTACACATCTCCACCTTTCTCTGATGAATTTTTATAAATACACATCTATAAATTTATATGGAGTACCAGTACAAATTCACATATCTATATATATGAAATACAAATCTCGAAAGCTAAATTTTCTACACATGTCTGAACTACTGAGGAAATTCGCAAATAAAATAGTAAATCTATATAATGGAGTAAATATGAAAATGAAAAACTAAAGGATTTTAACAATCTATATGGTACTATAAATATCATATTAGTGGATAAGGATTAGAGGTTCACATTTTCAAGTAAAATTAGTTATGGTCAAATGTTTCAATCCATGGGTTTAAAATAAACTACCATTGTTGAATACCAAAACATCTTGATGAGTATCCCAGAATAAGAAAATTCTGAATCATTAAATTTAAATTATTTATAAATGATACAAATCACCTAAAAAAAGGTTTTAAAATTATATAAAGAATGTTTGATTTATAAAAATTACAAAAACCTTAAAATTTTGTATCTAATGGTAATAAAATAATCAGAAAATGAAGATAAAGTATGAAATATGAAGAGAATATAGATGAGAGGGTTATCAATTCAATAATAAAATGAATGAAATAGTTTTATAAAGAACCATGCCAATAAAAAAGATAATATTAAAAGGTATTTAATAACATTCCAAGATTCATTTACCATGGTTTGATGAGTTATATTCACATAATCATTGCTTATATTCATCAAATTCTATTATAATGAAACATTAATTATTATTTATATTATATTTACTTTGATCATATAATTTTAAATATCATTTAATCTATAAAATTGAAATATATATATATATATATAATTATCTAGTTTTAGTAAATTAAAATTATGAATGGTTAAGGATTCAAAATCAATATGGAATTTAAAAAATGAAATGTACAATATTTATAACTTACTTGAAATGATTAATTAATTTGGAATATATTATACCTATATAATACAGTTCAGATAATTTTCTCTAAGTCACTTAATATTACCATACAAACCATTGGTAAGGAATAAATATATTATTTGAGGTATCATCATCCACCTCAACCCTATAGTTGTATGTACGAAAGAGAGTGTCCCCACTTTTACATCACCTTCCATAACACTCTCATATTTGGGATACTAGATTAATTACCCATATCAACCAAACATAGAATAATAGGTGGAAATACATATCAAAATGATATCTCTAATGTACTAGAGAAAAAATTGATCATCATCAAAGATAAAATCATATACATGTTGAGAGACATGGGGAAATATATATATCCAATGTGAAATATGTATACTGAAATACTAAGGTAAACACATATCTCTAGGGTTTCACAAATATATCTTGTCCTATAGAATCATAGAGAAATGGGTGGAAGATATATATGTGTGTATATATATATATTGAATCTTAAGTTACATTTCCCATACATGAGATGTTAGAGAATTATTCATCCCTTTATATCTTCTATAAATATTGGACCTATCTAATCCCAATGGAGTGTGTGTGTGGTGGTATATACATTTACATGACATAAATAATGTAAAACATGATCAGTATATGAGTCATGGTGTAGTCATTTTCATTCTAATATTACTATAGTCAAAGGGTGAGTGTAAAGGAGATTGGCCACCACATCTCATTACCATCCATATCCATTAATTAGAAGTTATATCACATCTCAATGTGTGTAACCAAATCTCTAAATCACCAATATCAAAATCAACTATTATTGACATAGTCTCATAAGACATCTCAAATTGAAATCTATCTATTATAACTTTCAAAAAATTCTCCACTTCCCAAACAAATAGGGAGTGAACATCAATTAAATAATAACTAAATGTTGTTACTGAAAATTTTTATCTAGCCACATCACATTGCAGAAGATGTCTCCATTATTATAAAATTCATATAACATAATTATAATTAACTAAATTAACTCTTATGAGGTTCCCTAGGAAATTCATTAATATCTAAATATCTCTCAAAATATTCTAATTATTTAATCATAAAGGTCCAAAATAAAATTCTTTATTCTATCCCCATATTTTTTAGAGATCCATTAATGACTAGGTCATTTATAATTATGACCAAAATTACTATTTATATTTTTATTTTTATTTTAAAACATATAATTTCAACTACAATATTTCACTAATGCTATATTCTTTTCCATATTTATCTTTATACAAACTAGTTAATATAATTTATATCTCAATATATTCATAACTAATCTACATGAAATTTATCATCGTGTTTGAATAATTTATCAAAGTTACCATTCCATTTAGCGTAAATCGTCAATATAAAGGAATTAATTAAATTATATTTCACATTGTTATAAACATGCGACAAAAATTTAATAATCAACTCAATATTAAAACTATTTAATAAACACACCAAATTTTCATAGAAAAAAATGGATAAAAAAAATTTACATAAAATCAGAAAAAACTCACAACATTTTTCATAAGTTATATGTATTTCATTATTCACAAACCATGCATGTTTTACCATAATTCTTTCATATTAAATGCATCATAAAAATTAATTAGGGCATTATTCAATCAATAATTCATGAAAACATTCTACAAAGAGTAACCATTTTTATTTTACCAAGATATACACGTTTCAAATAATCATTTTTTCAATAATAATAACATATCACTTAAATAATTCAACAATTTCATTTCCCTTAGGTTTATATAAATTGATCTCATAAACTTCCACTTTTTATTACACATCTAGTTTCTTTATCAAATAATTATTCATTCCAATTATCATTTTTGACAATTAAATTTTAAATATATTATTTTTAAAAATACATTCATATCACATTTTTTTCAAAATAGTCATTAATCCAAATAAATTACAATATTCACCAGGGATATCAATTTTATTTCAACTAAAAAATTCATAATTACTAACAAATTTTGGAAGAAAATTATTATTTTATTAATAATTGAATTATTTATCTAAAACAAATTGTCTAATCAATTCTCAACTCTAGTTTGATCAAATTAACACTATCATATATGGAATATACATGCATACCAATAGGAAAAAAAACTTTCCCCCTATATATCCTATACAAGAGTGAGCATGTTACCTAAAAATTATTTGAAAATCATAAAAATACAATCTCATACATCTAGGGTAAATTTTCCTTCAACTTTGATTGTCTTGGACAGGCACATGCACACACCATCAACATCATGTTCTTACTCATTTTATACACTCAATCATTTCCCATATACCAAGACATAAGAAAATAATATCATTAATGACCCAATATTTTTTCTATTGAATTTTACCTTTGAATAATTATACATTGTAGTATACAATATAAAACACAAAAACCACATAATAAATAAATAACAATTATAAATTATTGTATTAATTATTAAAATTGAATTTAAAAGATAAATATACCCTAATAAATAAAAATTTTAAAATGTTATAACAATCAAAAAATAATAGATAGTTGTGGATAATTTTTCCTTTTATAATTATAACTCCTAGGAAAAACACTGTAAATAAATAAACCTTAGAAATGTATTCAATATTTTTCAAAATCACGAATATATCTATAAGGGAAGTAGATGTGAATGATGAATGCAGGAAATATGAAGTATTTAATGATAGTATAAAACTTATATGAACATTGGAATAGTAACTCACCAGTTGGAATAATAACTTTATTATTGGATTTGTAAAAACACTTTTTGGTATCTTATAAAATAAAAATACAGGGAATATATATCATTATAAAAATAAGAAATTTATTTAAATTTGATAAAAATAAATTCTAGACATAAATAAACCATAATTTTTTCTAAAAAAAATATATATTGAATTTTACTTAAAATAAAATTATGTGATTAATTTTAAAATTTTAAATAAAATCAATAATTCATTAAATGGTTCTTGAGTAAGAAATAGATTTCATATAAATAATTAAAAACAATTTAATTCAGAATTATATGTTTTTATGCGCTGAGATTTTGATCATATCAAAAAATGGGATTTTTTATCAAATACGTTATCTATTTTCAAAAATAATTTTCTCATGTTTAGAAAATTATTTTGATAAAATTGATATAATTTTTCAATCACAACATAAAAATTTTGTTTGGGTGGTGTTTTGGAATATTCATAAATAATAAAATATGGAGCTGAATTTTAAATATCATATGATTATCTTATTTTTTAATAGTGTGAATGGAAAAAATAGGTTTCTAGAAGTTAGATGTAGATTTTAATATCTAGTTTATTAATAAATCAAAATTAATTTTGTAACGACCCAAAGTTTAATTAATGTAAATCCCTCTTGATCTAATTAAATGTCTCTTTATGTTTATATAAAATGTCAACTTCCTTGGTTTTTTGTTAAGAATTTTGACCGTTGCTAATATAGTCGTTGAACGATGATCACAAGATTAGTATAAATATAGGACTTTAACAAATCCAATTTACGCAGACAAAGGAAGCACCGGCCTCATCCAGTAGAATTTCCCCATATGAAGCCCATTTTTCAGAGCTCGGAAAAGAGGTTGCGTCTTTGGGATTCTCCCTTGACCAAGCCCAAGCTGAGCTTCATCATGTCAAGCTCGAACGTGATCGTCTATGGGAAAAGTGGAAGTTGATTGAAATTACCACTCGAGCGATTTTATCCAAGCCACCCCAAGAGTCTGTCACCATTGCACACCTTACCCTTAGGTATTATGTGGCTGTTTTAAGGGGTTATGTAACAAATAAGTAGTACTATGTTCATGTACATTATATTTTTATATAATAATGAATATAATTTCTAGTCATTTTTGATACATTGTAAATTGTTTTTAAAGTACATATGGTGTTTTTAGTAATTATTTAATTAGAAAATCTATTTTATTAAATTAAGGGATTTTTGAATTAAATAATATTTTAATAAAATAATAATATTGTTATTAAATTATTTATTATTAAATATAAATGATCTTATAATTTTATGAATGCAATTAAAATTTTTATTAAAGTTTGAAAGCCATTTCTGTCAAAACCCGTGAATTTTTGATAAATGTCGGTTTTTATTTTAAAAGTGAAAATTAAAATATTTAGAAAATAATTTAGATAAAATAAATGTTATTTATAGAATCATGGTATCGAAATAATCCAACGGTGAATTTTTCATAATTTCCTGAGACAGTCAAATTTTTGGGTAAAAATTAAATACCGTTTAAATATATAATGTGTTTTATAACATCATAATGACCCAATAGTGATGTAATAAAATACTATAATATTTATGTTCGGACAATATATGTTGTACCAATAAAATAATGTGATTTTGGGTTTGTTTGACTTACTTTTCAAAGCATTAATGGACCGCTCAAGACATATTCAACACTTGGCCCTTTTAAATTAATTTCCATGGGAGTGTGACTCACCTCCACATAAGCAACCTTACTATTTTAAGAATTTAGGACTTTGGCCATATAAAGTATTTTTCCTCTTCCCTTTTCCAAAAAACATGGCCAAAAACCATGGGATGGTTTGTGGTTTGGATTAATTTAATATAAGGGGTCCCAAACCTAAATAATAAAGAATTGGCTCACCATTCCTATATAAACCCACCCAATCTCCCACTTCCTCCTCACTAAAAGCCCTTGGAGTTCGTCCAACCTCTTCCCTACTCTCTCTAGAATCCTCCCAAGGTGCCCCAATCTCCCAATAATCCTCTCACAAGCCTCTCTCTAGCCTTTGGAACCACACTTCCAAGTAAGGGTTTTTTCTTCTTTTCTCATTTTTGTCAAATTTTCATTAAGTTGTTTTGCCCTTTTAATTTCAATTATAAATGTTGGGGTATGGATTCTCACCTCCCTCATACTTTCCTCTTTATTTTTGAATGATGGTACAACCTTTATCTCTCATTAAATGCCTCCCATGTACACCTGTTACTATGCTGAAATTACGAAAGGTACTTCTCTCTCCTCTTTTACATTCAAGAAATACTTTTGTATCATGAACCTAAATTCCACTAAAATTGTTGGGAAATTTATCTATATGAACTCCTTACAGTCCATTAAATATAAATATGAAGAGGAACCCCTTTATCTCTCTTAAACCATTTTTTATGAATTCTTATGTCACGCCGTTACGCTGTCGAAATCACACTGATTTTGTAATCCAATGTCATTGTGTAGTGAATACCATGCCCATTTCTCCATTAAGGGTATTCACCTTTATGCACATTTACTTATTGATTGTAACATTTCATATATTAATTCAAAATTCCATTATTGTGGAATAATTGATTATGTTTTATGAATCCAAGTTTTATGATACATGTGGCACACTTATGCATGAAAAGAAATGTTTCAGAAGGGTTCCCCCTTTTAGCGCTCCAATGCATTTGGTAAAGGATAGTATCATGATACATCATGTTCAATGAGTGTTTACTCATGATAATTCAAGTGAAACGAGGGTTTACTTGTCCTTTATGTGCAATTAGGATTTACTCATGCTCCTTGTGCAATGATCTTTGGATCATGAAAATTCCATGTTAAGTGTTGTTGCCACATTTCCATGTTATGATTATCATGCATTATCATGCCTTTATGTTCTTGTTTTTCTTATTCTCTATTGATATTCCTGTTGTCTAACATGTATTTTACTCCTCATGTTATTCCATGTGTACTTCCTTACTGGGCTTTATAGCTCACCCTTTTATTATGCATGTCCTCAGGTTATCCCATGCAATGCTAAGTACGAAGGAATGTAGTGGTCATGTAAAGGAATCATTCAATAAATATGTTGTATTTCATTATTTACATTTTTATGTAATGATCATAAGCCCCAAAGACACTAAACCTCTCGATCTTATTTGTTGAATCAAGTGAAGTTTTATGTAATAAATCATGTTTAAGTTGTAATAAAAAGCAGGGTTGTCATAGTTGGTATCAGAGGATAGGTTTAGTTATTTTAGGATTAGGAAACCCTAGTAAAGTCTTATATACAAGACTAAGTATAATAAAAACATCCCTATGTTTTGGTAAGTACTGATTAAGTGGTTTATCAAACAAATACATACCCATCTGGATACAAGCAGGTAGAGGCAGATCTGGCACAGATGTATCCTATGTGTAAAACCCGAAAACACCGCATTGAGCTAGACTCAAATGGGAACTGGTGCACAACAACAGGCCTTGATGCACTCTTGGTTACAACACTCATGAGGGATATGTTTTTATAAATTCAAAAGCGTAGTATGAACCCTTATTAAGGGAATTAAAAAAATTCCCCTATGAATATATGTTAGAATGTCGATCATGAAAACCCTAGATTGAGGCCTATAGACTCTTGATTAAGGAAATGAAAGTATATTTATAAGTCATCAACTTTTGTCATTCGATTACCATTTATGTGTTACCCCTAAAATTCCTTTTATTCCATCTAATGGACGGTAAGAGGAGGACTTGGGCTAACAACTGATGTGAAGATCAGTGTGATGAATGTACTAATGAGATGCCCAATCCAATGGGAGCGGGAATCGCGAACTTTTTCACGCTTCTCTCTCAGCTAACTCAAGCATTTAATTGAAACACGGGTCAAGAGGAATGTCCAAACCCCCCTAACAAAGAACAAGTCCCTATCGAGAGCTTCATGAGACAAAGGCCTCCTACTTTTAGTGGATCATCTGATCCCATGATCGCTGAACAATGGATCTACTCGATTGAAAAGATCTTCTCCATAAATCATTTTTTTGAACAAGAGAAGGTTCTCAAGGAAGCTTATCGTATGGAGGGTAAAGCTGATCAATGGAAGACATTGATCAAAAATACGAATCTTGAGGAGGAGATCAAGGCGTTGAAAGGGAAGGATTTCCGGAAAATGTTTTTCGATAAATATTTTCCATGCACCCTCCAGCTTAAGATGGAAAGGGACATCAGTTCCCTCAAGAAAAAAGACTAAGAATTTGTTGGAGTGTACGAGGAAAACTTCACAAGTATTGCACAATATGCTTTCAAATTTGTTGTAACCCCTGAATGCAAGGTTTACCTCTTATTTGGTGGGATGAAGCCTAGCATGCGTAATGAATTATCGATCCGTGACATCGACACCTATCAGAAAATTGTCTGAATTGCCCTCAAGGTCGAAATAGAGATCGAAAATTCACAGGGGTATCATGGGGATAAGAATCATAAGGTGGACTTCAATGCTGGTGGGCTGATGGATAAATCCAACGGTTCTAAGAAGATCCAGCACCCCACTTTCCAAAAGTGCAGAAATAAGAACCCTGGAAATTTCCTTAAGGGGATGAGGAAATGCTTCAGGTGTGGAAGATAAGGAAACCTAGCTGTTAAATATCGGCAAGAAAGACCCGTGGTTGTGGCAGAGGAGAGGAATGATCCGGTCGAACCTCAATGAATTGTTCAATGTTACAAATGCAATGAACCGGGTCATTTTTCAAATTAGTGCCAATAATCCAAGGGTTTTTGGAGATAACCAACATCCTCCAAGGCAGCAAGGAAGATCTTTTTCCATCACTTCTACCGAAGTGAACCCCAAAAACGAAGTGGTGACAGGTACGCTAGTTATTCATTCCAGATTAGCGAACGTAATTTTTGATTTAGGTTCTACGCATTCTTTTATATCTTGAATGTTTAGTAGAACAATCTCAGCACCACCAAAAATCATGGAAGTGAAGATGTTGGTGAGTACGGTAAATGGGGAAATCATTGCATCCCATGAATATAAGTCATCCCCTGTTATAATATGTGGATTGAATTTCCCGAAGAACCACATCATAATCCCTTTGGTGTAATTTGATGCAATTCTTGGCATGGATTGGCTTTCTTTATATAGAGCCAACATAAATTGTTGGGAGAGGGAAATTACACTCCATGTGAAGAATCGAACCCCGATTCTTTACAAGTGTCAGGAGAAAGATGAATCTCTTTTAGCTCCATCATCTCAAGAATGGATATTACTGCCTTATGAGAATGCGTCTCTGGCTCAGATGATTGAGTCCAAGGAAGAAACCATCATTGAAAAAATTCATATTGTGAGGGAATTCACTGAAGTGTTTCCTAAAGAACTGCCTAGTCTTCCTCCAAGAATAGATTTTGAGTTCTCAATTGATCTTATACCTGAGGCACTACCAATATCCAAGAATCCATATATAATGGCTATTTTAGAACATGAAGAGAAGAAGAAACAACTACAGGGGAATCTGGATAAAGGGTTTATACGCCAAAGTGCTTCACCATGGGGTGCACTAGTCCTCTTCGTCAAGAAGAAGGATTGGTCAATGCGGATTTGCATCAATTATCGTGAACATAACAAAATCACGATAAAGAACAAGTATCCTCTCCCAGGAATTGATGAATTGTTAGATCAGATACGTGGAGCACAATTCTCCTCCAAGGTAGATTTCTGGTAAGGATATTATCAAGTAAGGGTGAAGAAGGAAGATGTCCCCAACACTACTTTCCGTACAAGATATGGGCACTATGAATTCATAGTAATGACTTTTGGACTCACCAATGCTCTAGCAATTTTCATGGACTTGATTAATAGGTTCATTAGAGATTACCTAGACAAATTTGTGATAGTCTTTATAGATGATATTATAATACACTCCAAAAACAAGGAGGATCATGAGGAGCATTTAAGAACTGTACTAGAGACGTTGTGCAAGGAGAGGCTCTATGTAAAGTACATCAAGTGTGAGTTCTGGTTGAAGGAGGTCTCATTCTTGGGCCATATCATCACAAGCAATGGGATATCTATCGATCCCTCCAAAATAGATGCAATTGAGGGATGGCTGAGGCCAACATTGGTAACAGATATCCGTAGCTTCTTGGGGTTAGCTGGATATTATCGACGATTTGTGAGAAATTTCTCATGATTTTCCAACCCTCTTATCAAGCTTCCTCGAAATGGATTAAAGTTTTCTTGGAGTGATGAATGTGAAGAAAGATTCAAGGAGTTGAAAAGGAGGCTTATCACTACGCCCATGCTCACTTTACCCACATGTGGGGAGATTTTTATGGTATTCAGTTATGCCTTGAAGAAGGGAATAGGATATGTGCTGATGCAGAATGATAAAGTCATATCCTATGACTCAATTCAGTTGAAAATCCATGAGAGAAACTATCCAACGCATGATCTGGAGTTGTTGGCGGTGATCTTTGCCTTGAAAATCTGGCGGCATTATCTCTATGGAGATAAATGTGAGATATATACTGACCACAAGAGTCTTAAATATATATTCACACAGAAAGATATTAATATGCACCAAAGAATATGGATAGAGCTCATCAAGGATTATGACTGTTCAATCCATTACCACCTTATGAAAGAGAACAAGGTGGAAGATTCCCTAAGTAGAAAGGATCTAGTGATTCTATCAATGATGAGAATTGAGAAGGATCTAATCTTCTTGGACATGATGAAGTTGGACATGGGAATCATAGAGAAGGGAACATTATCCATCCTTTCACAAATTATTGCTCAACAATCTCTTTTGGAAAGGTTAAAGGATGCTCAAAAGGATGGTGTGTGAATTCAAGAAAAAGTGGGAGCTATCGGAAAAGGGAAATCCTCAGAGGTTAATGTTAATTAAGAAAGAGTTGTGCGGTTTGGGAAAAGACTATGTGTTCCATCAAGTCCAGAGCTGATCAAGGAACTTTTGGATGACTCACATAGTTCAAATTTATCTATTCATCTAGGGATCACAACGACGTATCGATATCTCCGATAAATCTTTTGGTGGGATAATATGAAGAAGGAGATCGCTGAATATACATCAAATTTCCTAGTGTGTCAGCAAGTGAAGGCAGAGAGGCAGATGTCTAAGGGGATGATGCAACCATTGCACATACCAGAGTGGAAATGGGAAAACATCACCATGGACCTTGTCACCGGACATCTGAGGAAATCCAAAGGCAACAATGCAATATGGGTTGTTATGGATTGTCTTACAAAGACTTCATAATTCATTGATATTCGGGAGGATTTCTCTTTGGATAAACTGGCACAGATATATATCAGGGAAGTGGTAAGGTTGCATGGAGTACCACTATCTATTGTGTCTGACCGAGATCCCGGATTCACCTCTAAAATTTGGAAGAGTCTTCAACATGCTCTGAATACTGAACTGAACTTTAGTACGACCTATCATCCTCAAACCGATGGCCAATCCGAGCGGACTATCCAAACACTTGAGGATATGTTGAGAGCATTATCAATGGACTTTAAAGGAGGATGGGATCAACATCTTCCACTAGTTGAGTTCTTTTATAATAATAGTTTCAACTCGAGCATCCAAATGGAACCATATGAAGCCCTGTATGGGAAATAGGGGAGAACATCGACATGTTGGGATGAGGTCGGTGAACGTAAGCTGCTTGGACCAAAAATGGTCGAGGAAATGGTGGAGAAGGTGAAAACCATTCAGCAGCATATCAAGCCAGCCCAGAGTCAACAGAAGAGTTATGCTGATAATCGTCGATAAGACCATGAGTTTAATGTTGGAGACGTGTTTTTTCTATGTATATCTCCGTGGAAGAAGGTAATGAGGTTTGGAAGGAAAGGGAAGTTAAGTACAAGGTACATCAGCCCCTTTGAGATTCTTGATCGTGTCGGGGCTGTGGCCTATCCACTAGCACTTTCGCCTACTATGTCCAATGTATATGATGTCTTTCATGTATCCCTCTTAAGGAAGTACATACCAGACCCTTCACATGTATTCGCTTCAGAGGTGGTACAGTTGGATGATGATCTTTCTTATGAGGAGCAACAATTAAAGATTTTAGATCGTAGAGAAAGAGTTCTACGAAATAAGACAATGCCACTCACCAAGGATTTGTGGAGAAACCACATGTTTGAAGAAGCAAGTTGGGAATCGGAGGAAGTGATGTAGCTGAGTTACCCACATCTGTTTTAGTGTTGGAAAAAGAAAATTTCGAGGGTGAAATTTCATAAGGGGGGAATATTGTAACGACCCAAAGATTCATTAATGTAAATTCCTTTTTATCTAATTAAATGTATCTTTATGTTTATATAAAATGTCAACATCCTTGGTTTTATGTTAAGAATTTTGATCGTTTCTAATATAGCCATTGAACAGTGATCACATGATTAGTATAAATATAGGACTTTAACAAATCCAATTTACTCAGACAAAGGAAGTGATGGCCTCATCCAGTAGAATTTCCCCATACGAAGCCCATTTGTCAGAGATCAGAAAAGAGGTGACATCTTTGTGCTTCACCCATTACCAATCCCATGCTGAGCTTCATCATGTCAAGCTCGAAGGTTACCGTCTACGGGAAAAGTGGAAGTTGATTGAAATTACCACTTGAGCGATGTTATCCGAGCCACCCCAAGAGTCTGTCACCATTGCACACCATACACATAGGTCATATGCGGCTATTTTAAGGGGTTATGTAATAAATAAGTAGTACTATGTTCATGTAAATTATTTTTGTATATAATAATGAATATAATTTCTAGTCATTTTTGATACATTGTAAATAGTTTTTAAAGTACAAATGGTGTTTTTAGTTTTTATTTAAATAAGAAATATATTTTATTAAATTAAGGGATTTCTGAATTAAATAATATTTTAATAAAATAATATTATTATATAATATTATTTTTTTATTATATATAAATGATCTTATAATTTTATGAATGCAATTAAATTTTTTTATTATGGTTTGAAAGCCATTTCTATCAAAACCCGTGAATTTTCGATAGATGTCGGTTTTTATTTTAAAAGTGAAAATTACCATATTTAGAAAGTTATTTAGATAAAATAAATTTTATTTCTGGAATGAGGACGTCGAAATTATCCAATGGTGGATTTTTCATAATTTTCTGAGACAGTAAAATATTTGGGTAAAAATTAAATACCGTTTAAATATATAATGTGTTTTCTGACATCATAATGACCCAATAGTAATTTAATTAAATACTATAATCTTTATTTTCGGCCAATATATTTTTTAACATTATAATAATGTGATTTTGGGTTTGTTTGACTTACTATTCAATGCATTAATGGACCCCTCAAGACATATTCAACACTTTGCCTTTTTAAATTAATTTCAATGGGAGTGTGACTCACCTCCACATAACCAACCTTATTATTTTAAGAATATCGGACTTTGTCCATATAAAATATTTTTTTCCACTTCCCTTTTTCAAAAACCATGTGCAAAAACCATGGGATGTTTTTGGTTTGGATAAATTTATTATAAGGGTTCCCAAACCTAAATAATAAAGAATTCCCTCACCTTTCCTATATAAACCCACCCAAGCTCCCACTTCCTCCTCACTCAAAGCCCTTGGAGATCATCCAAACTATGACCTACTCTCTCTATAATCCTCCCAAGGTTCCCCAAGCTCCCAAGAAGCCTCTCACAAGCCTCTCTCTAGCCTTTGGAACCACACTTCCAAGTAAGGGTTTTTTCATCCATTCTCATTTTTGTCCAATCTTCATTAAGTTTTTCCCTGTTAATTTAAATTATAAATGTTGGGGTATGGTTTTGAACCTCCATCATACCTCCCTATTTATGTTTTAATGATGGGATATTCTTTCTCTCTCATTAAATTCCTCCCATGTACACCCGTTACTATGCCGAAATTTCGAAAGGAACTTCTCTCTCCTCTTTTACATTCAAGCAATACTTTTGTATCATGAATCTAAATTCCATTACAATTGTTGGGACATGTTTATATATGAACTTCTTACTGTCCATTACATGTAAATATGTTGAGGAACCCCATTCTCTCTAATAAACCATTTTTTATGAATTCTTATGTCACGTCATTACGCTGCCGAAATCGCATTGATTTTCTAAGCCAATGTCATTGTGTAGTGAATACCATGCCCATTTCTCCCTCAAGGGTATTCACCATTATGCACATTTACTTATTGATTTTAATTTTTCATGTATGAATTCCACATTCCTTTATCATGTAATAAATTATTATGTTTTTTGAATCCATGTTTTATGATCCATATGGCACACTTATTCCTGAAAAGAAATGTTTAAGAAGGGTGTGCCCTTATAGCGCTCCAATACATTGGGTAATGTATAGTATCATGATACGTCAACTGCAGTGAGTGTCGAATCAAGATAATTCAATTGCAAAAGGGGTCTACTCGTGCTTTATGTTCTATGAGGATTTACTCATGCTCCATATGCAATGAGCCTTGGCTCATGCTAATTCCATGTTAAGTGTTGTTGCCACATTTCCATGTTATTATTATCATGATTTATCAAGCCTTTATGTTCATGTTTTTATTATTATATATTGATATTCCTATTGTCTAACATTTATTTTACTCCTCATGATATTCCATGTGTACTCCCTTACTGGGCTTTATAGATCACCCTTTTCTTATGCATGCCCTCAGGTTATCCCATGCAATGCTAAGTACGAAGGAATGATGTGGTCATTTAAGGATGTTTTCAATAACAATGTTGCATTTCATGTTTTATGTTTTTATGTAATCATCCTAATCCCCAAAGACACTAAACCTCTCGATCTTATTTATTGTATCAAGTGAATATTTATGTAATAAATCATATTTGTGTTGTAATAAAAAGCAGGGTTGTCAAAAGTTTACTCTTTAATCAAAATTTTAATCATTATTTGATGATAAATATTTAATTTTAATGTTTTACTAAAAAACCTCTTACTCCTCGGCTTATAAAATACCTCCCTCACCCACCCAATTTATCCTCACTTAAACATCTTACCTAGAAATATATCAACCATACTAACAATCATAAGTCACATGTTCATGTTTCTGAGGGCCCATTATTCCCCAAAGGTCCTTCCTAGAATCATTAAGGTGCAATCATAACATGGTCATCTCAATAAAAGTAAATTTTTTATCCTAAGAACAATCAATAGCATAAATTTTTATTTTATTCCTCTTATATAAAATATAATTATAAAATGTAACATCATACAATTAATAATATAATTGTAATATAATATCAACTATATCATCATATAATTTATCAAATCCATTTTATGGTTGTTTATACCATTGGTTCCATCATTATATGCTTCATCTTCCAGAATAGTAAAGGTTATAAAACATATATTACCTCTATAAATGGATGGATATAAAATTAAATTAAATAAATAAATATAATATATAGGAAATTATTATTATTCTGCAATGATAAATTGGAAATATATTTGTGATATTTAAAATATATTTTCATAGTAATTATAACCCCTCAAAATGAGAGTACCGAAATACCCAAAATAATTTAATGATTTTTTGGACCATATATTGAATTATAGAAATTTTGTACTACTGTAATTATAAATAATCGATACCTATAAAATTTTAGAGTTACAAATATATTCTATATGGAATTCCATCATTATAAATGAATTGATGTGACCTCGAATCCCTGAAATACACATTAACAAGGTGGTAAAAATAAATATAATTTCAATATAAAATGATCATAATCAAAATATAAAGATCAATATTAAATCAATTTTATGATAACGGTTCTAAAGAATAATTTAATTCATTTAATTTTATCAGTGATTAGGTTAAATGCATGTACCATTTGATTCACAACGTAAGGTAAGGGATCTCCCAGACCACCAAATTTCCATTTAAGTTATTCCTCCCATTACCTTACCTATCATATTCTATATTAAATTAATCTTTAATTCATATAAATTTTTTATAAATGTTCGATAATTATATACCTTGATTATGTTCCATTTATTTTCTTGGGTAATTCTTTTTTTCATATTCACTTCCTAATACCATATTTTAAGAGAAATAGATTAATTTTCACTATCATTTTTCATATTTATTTTCATGTATAACTATTATTTCTAAAAATGACGATTAGTTTATAGAGGTATATTCTATTCTATTTTTTTTAAATAAAACCCCATACACTTTTTTCCTTTAATGATTCTTTTCTCATTTAAAGGTTTTATTTACATGCCTATGTATTCCCCACATTATCATTATCATCCATCAATAGATCCCAATCATAATAATATATATTTCTCTATTTGTATCAAAAAAACATAAAAACCATAAATTACATCATTTTTGGTAAATCAGTATGATATATCTTTTGTTTATTCTTTAAAAAAATATTTGTGTAACCCATTTCATTCTTATGGGGATCTTATATTCATGATTTGTGTATGATTTCCTTAAATGGAACACTTATGTGTGTTCATATAATGATTTTAGGTTTAATAATATAATAAAATGTCCGCTAAATTCATTGGCTAATTTTTTCAAATTATGTGATACCATGTGGGGTGAATAAGAAAAAATCACATCGCACTTTGTCATGTTTTCCTAGAAATGAGCACTATCATATGATAATGATTTCATGTTTCATATTTTTAACTCATTATTATGATTTGATGATATTTTGATATTATATCATTTATTATATTGATCCTTATTATTATATATGATCCCCATATTCTATGGAATTAATGTAACCTTCTTCCTACGTTCACGTTACAATAATTGGGTTGAATTGTTTCCAAACCATAGGTTTGCTCCCCTATATTACAGAAGCTTAATAATAGTATTTTGGGTTTGGGATGTTATCTTAGGTCTGCCTCACAGCGGATTTCCCACTAAGATAATCACATACACAAGATAAAAAAGGTGTCACCACTATAATCCATAATTCTCATACCATCAAAATATATTTGCAATACATGAAGCTTTGTCATCCAACTCTAGGCCTCATCCCTACCTGAACCTACAAACATGAGGTATTTTCAGGCATGCAGCTCCATGGCCTCCTAAATACGGTGTTATTATAACTTAGTAAGTCATTGAAAAATATTTTAATGGAATATTTAGTAATTTATTTCATCCCGATATTTTTTTTAGATAATGAAAATAAATAAAATTAAAGAACTAAAGAATATCCAGCATGGGTCCTTATGTACTAAAGTTAAAACCATGGTTGACCACACCGGCATTGGATAGTTAAAAATGTACCCAATCATATCACAAATATTTGGATAAAAATTTATCATCATTTAAACCAATATATATATAAATATTTTTTATCACATGGGCGAATGGTGGATCTCCAAGAACATCTCTAATATACAGTGATCAAGGGGAAGAGTGACCCCACCATTATCTTATATCATATAATTGTGGAAAAGTTTCCCCACCCACGATATCAAATAATTAAATAGGTGGAATATAATCCCCAATATGAATCTCATATAACAAATTCCATGGGAGGATCACCCCCACTATGAAATCTCAAAAATTTTGTTTGGGGGATGCCGGTGCACCCATAATCTCAAGAATTCATTTGGGAGGAAGATATGTCCCTCCTATAGTCATAGAAATATCTTATATAATTATCTTGATAGTGTTTTATACAATAAATTTATATCTTTTATAAATATTTGGTATTCATCATCCACTAGGTTATATCTCCTAAAACCTTTATGGGAGAACATCCACATAATAATATCTAATATAACAATTGGAGGAAATCCTACACCCATTAATATCTCATATAATAATCATCCCCAAAAAAGAATATACATTTTTCAATACCTATCACATATCTCATGGGTTGCCTAATCATGAGCACAACCCATCTAAATGACTCTATCAATTCAAGGTTCACACCGTCGACTTTTAGATTATAAGGTGACACCCAAAATTAAAAATAACTACCTCACAATGCCAAAACTAACTTGTGGGTCGAGGGTTGTTATTTGGTTAGACACACATCATTTTAAATACCATATATCATAGTATATATAAACAAATTCATGAACTTGTGGATATTTTCAATGCACCAAATACCTCATATTGATTTATACCGTTTACCCAATGGTTTTCCACACTTCCCCAATCTTGTTTAAGATCATTTCAACCATCCATCCCCAATCACATTAAATAACATTAAAAAAATAAATTATATCCATTTATAATGAAAATTTCACTTTAATTAAATAATTTATAATTACATAAAATCTCATTGATCCACATTTATGAAAAAAATTGTGACCAACTGTTACTAGAACAACTTTTGCGTACTCCTAACGCCATCCCCAGAAAAATGACTAACAATCATAAACTTTTTAGTAAATAAATTATTAGAATAGAATGAATAAACCAATAAAATTAATAGAGATACATTCCACTAATGAAATATAGTGAAGAAACATGTGATCTTTATACCAGGACATCCTCTATACATGCCGAAAAAATTCACCATCATATTGATACAATCTCATCATTCTCTTGTGAAGTCATCAAAAAAACCAATTTTTTAGAACAAAAATAGGGACAGATACAAGAGTGAGAAAATTTAGGGGAATATGAGGAAACCATACATAAAAATTTATTGAAAATAACAACCATTAATATATAATATCAATGGGAAATTAAGAGTAAGAGAAGTTTATAGAGAGACCCTTGTTCGACTATGTGAGTGGGAAGAAAATTAGGAAAAAGGTGTTTAAAATAAAAGGTGTAAACCAGTAATAACCAACATTATAATTAATTTTATGGATTTTAATTTAATTGAAACATTTTTTTGTGAAATTTTAACCAAATTTGTGGCTCACATGATCTTGACCCACACCCCCTCACATGTCTTGGTCATATGGTGTACTAAACTATAAACCATCCATGCAATAACCTCTATGATATATCATCATTTTTCATGGGGTTTCTCTTGATTTTATATAAAATAGTGGACATTCCATGAACTATAATCCTCGTGAAACATAACTCTGAATGTCTTAATCAGGTTATCCACACATATTTCCATAACCATGATGTGACCTTCACAAGGATAAAACCCATCAAAATTCATCCCATCCTCTCTCAATGTTCACTAGGGAAACAAAAACAATATATGTGGCCCATTATATTTCAAAAAACATTTCCATGAGATTCTCAATTGATCATATTTATAATATGATTCCAAATTCTAAAAAAACCCCAATAATGAAACTACGAAATAAATTTAATTCTAAATTTTAGAACTCTAACATACAAGGGTCATTACAACTGCCCTACCAGAAGAATTATCATCCACTACAAAAATAAATCGTGTACTACCGTAGTTAATAATTCATTTCTAACTTATAACATTCATTACTTGAAAATTTAATTGGATTACATTGACAAACACTAAGCATCATAGTACACAATTCATAAAATTAACATAACCTCTCATCACCATCACTAATACTGAGATGATTCTCAGTCACCCCATTCTAATCTATGAAACTCATGTTTTATGAACCAATTCATCACTAAAACCATGGTACATTTCCACATAATAATTTTCCCAAAAGGCTGATTTCAATTCATGATATTTCCCCTCTATAGGAATCTGAGAACAAAAAAAATTACTTCCCATAGTCCAATGACACACTCTATTCATGTTTCACCGCATCACATCCAATTTCATGAAAATACAATTTATAGACCTAATCTAGTCAACATATTTTTTAAAAAGCTCAATTTTATCTAGCAACATGATATCTCATCCCCAAAAAATTATTCTTAAATACTTATGGGGAATCCATGAGATTCACTAAATTCACACCCTTAATTATTAAATTGATATGTGGTGAATATCCATGGTATAATAAAAAACATTTCACACCAATCATCATCCTCTTACCAAAAGTATTAGCACACCTAGAATTGGAATCTCTTTGACAAAAAAATAATTCAATCCTGAGTGTGAGGCCAATAAAAAAACTCCATCCCATAATACACCAAAATCTCAAAACTAGTATTCACTCAGGAATCATATAAAACTAGATTGACCAACACTCTGATATCAAAATTCCAACTCGATAGTCAAATTATTAGTCTTTCGACATCCACGATGCAATGAATATAATGTTCACATACCCACAATGGAAAAGATTCTCTTTGGTATGTTAGTTTCCTAATCATCACACTGAAAAACCAAGAAACCAATTTCCTTGACCCACATTATTTCTAATAATCGATGAAATGATTTAATGTTCTCATCATTCTATTATTAGATCAGAAATTGGATGCACCAATCACTTCCCATTTCGAGATCACTAGGAATATAACCCCCAAATTCCACAAAACTCTACTAATAACGAGTAGAGTGGATTTCATGACATAATAGTGTACATGAAACTATAGGTATTCATGTATACCACATCCCAAACATAACCATAATTTTTTCTAATATCATATACGAGTCACTCTTTCTGAGCAACGGATGCCTATCTTTTTAACCCTACTTCTGAGCCACAATCACATATCATGTCAACCCAATCCTCCATAAATCCTTGATATCACCATACACTATAAAGAATAATCCTCAAATTCTCATTTGACACCCTATTTGTTTGCTAAATATAATAATTCCATAAAAATCACAAGTCTTTTGGATGAGTATTTCCACCCATAGATCTAAAACCTAATCATAACCACATATACAAAGCACTCACTATCCATCATAGGTTCAGGGAGACTGTCATACTCAGTCATATAAAAACTCGACAAGTGCACACCCACATACAACTTAATGATGAAACTGAACTTGCACTCCCTAATGTCACATCTCATCACAACTAGAATCACACACCTAATAAACTAACAACCATATAATATATGTTAATATTATCAATCTAGAAGAACATATTAACTTCCTCTATATTATCCCTACAAGATCTCACTCATGCTAATGAAAATACCATGGTCACCCTTCACCTAGAATTATTCCCAAAACTAAAGGGTATACTCATAATTTTTAAAATATAGATCCAACTATCTGGGATTATGATCTTTCATCTCTTTAAGAACCACTCCAAAATTGTTAGGTCCAACTTCCCCTTTGATCCTACTATCAATACATATACATAATAAAAAAAGAAATATCACTCATATTACGTCACATACATAAATCCCAAGTCATTTCACAAGCCTTTCGCGACCCACAAATTAGTATCCACATCCCTGACACACATATAACCTCGATACATATACCACACATCTGATGGAACATCATCTGAATTAAACATAAAATCAATGAATCTACCATTTATACCCATATCTATGGTAAATCATATGTTTTTACCAACCACTCTATTGGATTCCCTCATATTTCACAATGGACGAAGGGTCTACCATATATCCCATAATCTCGGTCTCACATAGGCTAAAAAGAATAGGTAAATATCCCTACTCGTATATCAAATATAGAAATACATCTCACATTCCCACACACCCATTTTAGTTTTTTCACATATCTATATTAACATCATATGTAGAATAACTACCCCTCTAAGGGAAAAAATATTCCATGGGAATATGCATAATAGACTAATCCTCAAATACCTCATCACATCCATTCACATGCCATAACATGATCTTGATAAATTTTTTATTAAGATAAAAATACACACTTGGTTTAGTTAATTATAAATACACAAATAAGACATACATGAAAAATCATATAGGTTATTGTTGAATCATTATTTCATTTGAACTACATCATAATCATGAACAAGTAATTAATATTTAAGGAATCTAAATTGCTATACATTTCCTCTATGAGTCACTATACATCATGTTCACCAACATATTTTATAGAAGTTTCCATGAAACAACCTTTAAAAATATCCACCTTGCGTACCACTAAAACCATATATGAGGAAAAACTATATTGGTAAATTTTTACAGTTTAGACAGAAAACCTTAATCATTATTGATGTTAATCACATGCAAGTACATGAATTTAATTTTATTCATATATTCCATTAATGATTCATGTATATAGACCTATTAACTATGTGAAATAGTCAAAGATTATCTATCTTAGATACTATCCTCATAATTGAAAAAATATTCCAATATTATTAAAGAAAATTAATACAACAATACCATATACCTGGTAACATGGAATTTCCACCAAAAAAGATATTTGTGATGCAATTTTCTAAGGTATATAAAATGATCTAAAACATACCTATCACAAGTCTACCATAGCCCATATAGTATTAAAACAATACATGGTAGCACATTCTAATTCCCTACCATGGTCCACTCTAAAATAATCAGTTCAGAGTGTTACTGGAACTCTGACCATCCTCCCTATATGCTAGAGGATGCTAACTAACATGAATGTTATAGGGTGTTACCTTGGGGAGAATAAATCCTATTATAAGATTAAATCATTTGTGAAAAAATGACTAAACTCATAAAAAAATATCCAATGTATATCGACTAATAAAAATAATTGGTTTATAAAAAATTACATGTGATCATATAGTCGCATGTCCTCACTGATCATCCACAGCGAAAAACACTTGTACCAAATAAAAAATAAAATACAATGAGGCTCTATTTTAATCCATGGGAATCATAACATCCAAAAATATATCCAAGATATCCTTCTCTATAAACCAACACTATCCATATTTATGACCTAAACCTTTAAACATGAGGTCTAATCAAGTACCCTAGATCAATGGCCACCCATGTATGGTGTGAGTACAAATCAGTAGGATACCACCAATGTAATTACTAATATAAAAAGATATACTATTTATACACATTTGATTTTCTTAGAATAAATAAATAAATATAAATTGAATCACTATAAAATATCTATCCCTGATCCTTGAGTTAAAAGTTACACTTGAGGTTTACCGTACCTGCACTGAAAAGTTTGAATATATCATTGATAATGTCACATGAAATTAGAGTGACACATGGCCATCCCTAGAATATTATTTTTATATATATATGATCACCTGGGTAAACATTATCATTCCCAAATATTCTCAAATATATAACACTATGGGGATGATTGAATCCACATGAATCTCATATCATACATTAGGATGAGTGGACCTACCTTGAATTTCACATCTTGAAAAGAAGTTAAAGTTATCCACTCATAGAATCCCATATTATAAAGTTATGGGGGAGAGTGGTCTCACCATTAATACCTAGAACACAGGCCTAGGGAAGAGTCCACCCAGTTAGAATTTCTAGAATGCATTCTAGGGGAAGATCCAACCTATTTGGAATATCAGTAATTCTGTAGGGGGAAGAGTTTCCCAACCATAATCCATTGAATATATCATATATGAAACTGAGGGACAATTTTTCTACCTCATGATATCAAAAATGATTGATTAGGGTCCAACATTAATATGGTACTATCTAATATAATCATTGGTGGTTAGAATCCACCTAATAATATCTCATATTCTAATCATACTCAAATACTCTGACCACCTACTGAATCCCATTACGAATATCATAGGATGGAAACTCAAGAACACCATCCATAAAATACAATATAGCCATCGTAGTCACACATTGCTGACTCATATGTTTTTATATGAAACCTGATATTAATAATACCAAACTCACAACACCAAAAAACACGGGTGTCAATGAAGTATTTGTCTACACACTAAAGTCCCCTCTATCAAACCAAATTTAGGAAACAGATTGTTAGACCCACCCTCTCATTATAATGTCTCCATCCAAGACTACCACTTGATGTAAATAATTTATTTATTTTACAATGATCATAGGAAATGTAAAATTGATATCACAGTACAGGGATTGAATAATTACTGAATCACTTCCAAATCATCATAGGTAGGACCCCTCATGATAATCCAACATATAATTAGAACCTGTGGATACCACTCAAGTACCCATGCACTCGTGTGGGGTGATAATCACATCTCTCTCTAAATAACTATCTTGTAGGTCTTAATAATTATCTAGGTTCCATGTATATTCTACATAGTCCCCCCTTTCCATTATATCCCTCTACCCTATCAGGTGGTTTAAAAACAATCTTGAGGTCCCCGATGAATCAATCGTCTTATTCATTCAACATTGGGGTTCACATAACTCATATATTTCATTTATTTTGAAACCTGTGGACATCAGTTCTACATGAATCATGCTAGTGTTCTAGGGTCAATCATAGCCATATAAATGTTTGTCATTTCATGGGGGTTTAATAGAATATTTAATTTTGAAATTATGATCAATTCTACATATATGATGAGTGTATATATCACATGATATATAAACAAATTTATGAACTCAATGAGGTTTTCCAAGGACTACTAACATCATATGTTGTTATTTCCTTTATTTTAATCTACAACACACTACATTATTCTATTCTATAATTGTAGAAACAGTTAAGAAACTATATCAATCCATAGTAATCAGTTACATAATTATAAAAATTTCTAACAATCATATTTATTTAATTTAATAAGTTTTTATTTTTTAATATTTCACTAATCGCACATACCTCACATGAATGACACCCAACCACACTCGAATGTTTCATGATATCTTCTCAAAATTTTCCTTGAAACAATATCTAACACTTTATTCTCAATTAATAAAAAATTTCCTAAAAAGTAATTAAAAAGAATAGAGAAATTCATAGGACAACATAACTATAATTATACAGAGAACAATGATGAGTGATCTTCCTTGTAATATCCCATGTTATTGAATGGTTCATTTTTCATGTAAAATTTAATTTTTATGTTTGTGGTTTGGCCAATCTGTTTCATGATCATCAGAACCTCAATTTGAGTTCTCATTTGACCCATCATCTTATTTTTTGGTGTGGTTTATGTTTTGGAGGGAGTCTAGGGGGTTCCAGAAGACACAGGTGTAAGAGAGGATGACCCGCGTTACTAAAACCTTGTGCCGACCAATTACATGGTGTGTAAATAAATACACAATATTTTATAGTTTTTATTTCATGAGTTATAGGTGTAGACTATTGAAATCCAAAAATTTACATGGTCAGTAGATTCTCATAGAAGTTTTTTTAAAGGGGTTGGTGGATCATCCCCCCATATAATTTTCCTCCAATACAGACAGAAGGGGGAATGATTTGGAGTAGAAAGCATCTCCCCCTCCCAACTAGGGATCTTAATTTATTCACCGCCTGAGATCCAATATTCTATATGTTAGTGGATATAAATATTCTTTCTAAAGGCCTTTAATATGATAGATTATTTTATTCTTTTCTCTCACCTTATGGATATCCAAATCTATGCATGTTTTTAACCCTATATTCGGGGTCCTCATCTAATATGACGATTTCTTCTGATTTAAAACGAGTTAGAGGCCACTATCAGATTATAGAACATCTACCAGTATGAGGTAGGTTGTGCTCATATTTCTCAGTGATTTTGTAGTTTTTTTTGAGGTTACATCCATGAGTACATCATTGGGTAGATTGAGAGAGGCCCAAATTAATTAATTCATAGACTTTAATTTAATTGTGAGACCATATTGGATGCCTTTATGCATGAACAAGACATTACTTCCGTGAAGATGATGGGTATTGTTCTTGAGAGGACATTGGACATTAGGTTTGGATAATTATTTATATGAAATTATATTGTTTTTAAAAATTTAATTTCCCTTCATGAGTTCAATGGAAACTGGATGATATTGGCCAAGGGTTTGAGATGGAATTGGCCATCTGGTATAAGGAAAAGTAATTACCTAGTCGGTAAAGGCCTATAATATATGATTTATGCTTATCATAGGTTGGGAGACTTGGACATCTTTTTGTTGGTAAAGGTTATTAGGTTTTGGGAATGGCTCTAATGATTCAAGGTGGTGTTGACCATCAGGTAGGGGGACAAAGTTACATGGGAATGAAGTACAAGATGATGTTCCCAAGGGACTCATTTGATTATGACCTCTCACCTATATAAGACAATGCACTATTTAGATTCATGTGCACATAGGATGACTCAGATGAGGATGTGGTGATGACCAATCATGTGGTTAGAGGTCTTCTTTATATGAGTGTTATAGAGATTTTTGGAGGTTCATACAATATAATTCCACGTGGATGGTGTGGGGATTTCAGTTAATGGTTTTGAGACTATCTGTTGTGGGTGAAGGCTCACTATATAATGGGGCCACTGGGAAGGGATGATTTGGAGGATGTATATCATTGTACCTTAGGATATTGTGCTTCGATATGATGGGATATTTAAATAAGGGGTCCAAAAGGCCATGTATATATTATTTTTTCTTTCTTTTTAGATTTTGGTACTTATTCAGGATATGATGTGTCGATTGGCATGATGTATAGAGAGATTATCTAAGAGGTGGAACCCGAGGGTTCACCAAGACAGATTTACATCAGGTGATGCCTCAGACATAGTCTAAGGGACCTCTCCACTATGGTAAACTAGCATTGGATAATGTTTGTGATCTCTTCCTTGTGGAAGCTGATCACAAGGGAAGTGGGTTATCATTATGCTCGTTTGTTGTGATAATATATTTTTCATTTAAAAAAACCAACATAGACACATATATAGGAATAGAAGACATTGATGGTAGACTACTGAGATTATTTCTCAAACCCTACATGATCCCTTCGGGGTGTGGGTGGAATTTATGGCTTTGCATATAGGTAAAGGTTTTGGAGGAAGAGATAAACCATAATTTTGGGGAATTTATCATGGGATGGATGGAAAGGATCCCTTATTTCTTTTCTCAGTTGGATTTTCCTAATGAGTTTTTCTATTGAATCAGTATGATTATATATATGTACTATAGTAAGCCACTATAGACACTTCTACTCATTTATATTTATGAATTATTTTGATTTACATTTTATATTAGTAAATTTGACTTATTTATTTATTCCACTGCTATTGTTGATTATATTTCTAATATAGTATGATATTTATTATGCTTACTCTATGGGAGGGTTACTATCCTAGTGTTGATTAAACTTTATTTTCCACTTTAATATCTATTTATATCATTATAATATCATCACCAAAGGTAATAGTCTCCCTATTATTTCCTTTTTAACCAATATATGTTAGTCGTAAGACTTTTGTGTACGACGAGGCATGTTTAAGGCTCAGTGGAACTCGGCCCACAACATAGTTTTAGTGGCTAAATAGGTTGAGGTTCTATGAACAGGTATCGAATGAGTTTCTTTAGCAACATTATTGGTCTTAATATTTTGTCAGTCATGGACCATATATTAGGATATTGTTGTAACTCGGTTAGTAATTCATGTTTTGGTGCATACATCACCATGCATAGGGGAAGGACCATGTTTCCATGGGAGGGAATTTTTTTCCTTCATTTACCCTTCTACAGTATATATGATATCCAAATTCAGTGATGCACAGTGATGTCAAATGTAATCTGTTATGATATGAAACCCTTTACCCGGTGTGGTAAGGAGAAACCTTGGACCCTTTTCCCATTATGGAACGGGGAGTTTGTTTATTCTTTTGGTAGGCACATAGGAATTTATTTGTATATGCATGTCATGATATAACATTTTTTTTTATATGTTAAGTGATACATATGTATGGGACTTGATCTTATGGGATAATACATAGATAATGATGTGGGGTGATGACGATCAACAATTTGGGTGATGAGGTCATCAGATTGAGGAGACATTTTTTATTAGGACATGCATGGCCCGAGGTACATGTGATAACTGGACCTGATAGGGGGGTAAGGGTCCATGAGGTTGGATGTTGGGAAACATGGTTGTTGTGGAGGAGAGTAAGGGTTGTGAGATTGTGCTTGTTATTTTTAGTCTACCAATTATATATATATATATATATATATATATATATTTGTGTGTGTGAAAAATGAGATGGTTTCCAATGGTATTGGTATTCAATGGGATGACTGGCATTCTAGTAGCATGCAAAGGTTGAAACTCTTGAGGTTCAGGATGAGGCCTCTGAGGGTCAATAAGAGAAAGATTTGTAGCTGTAGGATCAGGTAAAGGATCTAGTGTAGGCGAGGCAGCTACTGGATTTGAATGATTTTGGGCCATGAATTGATGAGCATCTCAGACCGATCCAGGTATGTATTAACTAGGGTATTGATAGAGGAGATCATGGAGTGGGTCCTTTGATGGTGTATATGACTCAATATATCTAGTCGTAGAATAATCACAATTCCATGGCGAGGTTGTACCATAGGTGGATAATAATTTTATAGATTCAATACACAAGGAGGATTATAATTGACGTATTTTGTGACAATGTTATTTAATTTCATCTTCCTAGAGATGCTGAGGGTAGGAAGAGCTAGATAGATATTAATCATATAGTAGTGTGACATTTTCTTCATTGAGTATGCAGTGAAATTCATGGATTTGTCTCATTTCGTACCAAGTATGGTGGGTGATGAATCCTCGAGAGTGATGTGTTTAGAGGATTTGTTTATAGAAATATATTCAAGTGTAGGTAAATATATATTTTTTCCACATTATCATTGGTGGGGAATAAGGTTCTCATAGATGAGGTAAATTTTATAAACCAGATTTATTTGAGTCGGGTGACAGATTCATGTAATTTTAGTAAAGATTCATTATATTGCAGGAAACATGGTTTAGATGAGTTCCAATAGGAAAATCTGGCTAACAACTCTTACAGACCACATCAGAGTGGGTCGTCGATGGTGTGATTCTAGTTCAGGAAATTGGGACACATGCAGAAATACTTTAATTGGGCACTGAAGTAGTGACGAGCATGCACACAAGTCGGGCATCTCGATAAGTTCTACAGGAAGTATTCTTGGATAGTTGGCAGTCAGCGAATGAGGAAATTCATGGTTCTAGGATTGGACATATGGACGTACCATGTGATGAAAACTATGTTTAGCTACACAAAGAGTTTTTAGAATGGATAGAAGGATCCATCAGTGGGGTCTAATGCTGGTGGCTGGTATATTACAGTAGGGAGGTTAGGATTTAGGGAGTCAAGAATCATTTTAGGTGCATGGAGTGCATCTTCCAGCTACTTAGATGGTTTTGGATATTATTATGGTTATAGTTACACCATGGGGGTAGTTTTTTTTCAAGTTATTTTTAGAGTCACATATTATTTGGGTGCAAAATGTCCATGAGATGTACTTCTGGACTAGCCAAACTTAGTTTAATAGGTTTTTATTGGTCTAGATGTATTATATATATATGAGGTACATTATCAACTAGGAATTTATGTGCTTTGGGACTTTATTGGTGTGTGAATAACCAAGACTAATTTTAGCATGAAATGATATGTGGGACCTCATAGTTATCATGTGTTTTATGGAAAGGAGGTGGTAATCTACTGAGATGCTGTACTAGATAAGTGTTAGGTATGAAAAATGATCACATGAAGAGTTTCTCAAGTGTGATAATTCATCACGGGAGGACCATGAGTTTTTGGATGGTTGATGAAACAGTAGATTTATTTTGATCATTGTGGTGGGATTCTAATGTGGTAGGTAACTCCTAATGTGGGGAGAGCCTTGAGGTAATTGACATGTTTTTTTGAGGCCGAGTTAGTTCTGGTTAATTATAAAATAGATGGGTGTGTTTAGTACCATTTTAGCATTATGTTTTATTGCTCATGGATGTGTTGGGTTTAGGTTGGTAGATTGTATTGTCCTTGGTTTTTCAATGGGATGTTTTCATGGAAAAATTGATCTTTTATATTAGTGGTTGGATAGACCTTTTTTCTTGATCTTCGAGCAACAATATGAGTTTTTTTGACCCAATAACATTTTTTGGGGTGTTCTATGTTTTGGTGGAAGTCTTGGGGGTTCTTGAAAACAACAGAGGAAGAGTGGATGACCTAGGAAACAAAAATCTAATGCAGAACAACTACAAGGAACGTAATAAAATTAACGATAGAGAATATTTTTTATGTAATTACTTTTGGGGAAGGCGAGAAAAATCCCTTAATTTACATGTAATTTATATATATACATGGCCTTTAAATTAATATAATATTTTTTTCCTTAAAAGGGAATTCCAAAGAGCCACACATCTCTCCCACTCCCTCCAAAGGATCATAATTTCATCACCATATGATCTCTTATCATTGGTATGTTGGTGGATATGGATCCATATGGGTACGAACTTCAATCATCTATCCTCTTCTCTCCATTTTTATTTCCCCATGTAACTCTAAATCTATGTGATTTATTTTACCCCATTTTCATGGCATTCATATTAATTGAATAATTCATTCAATTTGGATTGAGTTAGAGGTTGATATCAACTGAGTGGAAATATACTAGTACAAGGTATGTGTTTCTCATATTTCTCAGTGATGTTTCAGTTTTTTTTGGTAGAGATTTTAATGTTAAATTGGATAGATAGATAAAGACCGAAATTAATTAATTCCACTGCATTAAATTTATTTTTAGGCCATATGGGATGCCTCTATAAATGCTCAATCCAGGGTTTCTATGACCGGGAAAGTTATGGGGTTTGAGGCCACATGGGTAGTTAATATGGGTGTGTTATTTATATTAAATTTAATTGTTTTTATTAACTAAATTGCTTTTGATGAGTTCCATGGGAAGTGGATGAGAATGGAATGAGGAGTTATATGTTGTTGGCCATGTGGTATGAGGTGATTTAATCATTGGTTTGGGATTGTCTTGGATTCTATGAGTTATTTTTATCACAGGTTGGGTGACATTGTTATCAGATTAAGGCGGAATGGTTGTCTGGTTGTTGGCATAGTCAAAGTGATTTGAGGTGGTGTTGACCATTTGGAAGAGTGATATTGTCACAGGGGAAGTAGGTGTTGGATTATATGGATGACCATCTCATTTGGTTATTATCTCTCACCGGTATTTCAAAACACTCCTTTTGGAGTCATGTGCACATAGGATGTCTCATTAGATGAGGTGGTGTGGACCACTTTTGTTTGTACAATCTTATATTATGTGCATATTAGGGAAATTGTTGGAGGTTATTTCCATTTATATCCACATACATAGTGAGGATCCATTGGCTGATGATGTTGAGACAATTGGATGGATTCTAAGGTTCATCGTTTACATAGGTCAGTAGGTTAGGATGATTTGGAGGGAAAACATATCTATACCTCGGGTCATTGAAAATTGATCTGATGGGAGATATTTATCAAGGGTCTGAGGGGCCATGTATTTATTAATTGGGATTTTCATTTCAGATGATGGTACTTATCATAGACACATGGTGTCGGTTGGAATAAGGTGTTGGGTGATACTCTTGGAGTTGAATCAATAGGGGTTAAATTGATTGATTTATATTGTGGTATTCCAGGGAATTAGGTTAAAGATACTCCCTACTACAGTATATTAGTGTTGGCTGAAGCATGTGGTCTCTTCCTTTTGTATTTTGAGAATATTGGAAGAAGGTTATTATTACCTATGTGTGATATGCTATTATTTTTATTATTTAGGCACACATGCATAATCACATATACAAGATATGAACACGTTGGTGGTGGACTATTGAGAGTCATTCTCACACCATACATGGGTCCTTAGAGATGCGTGTAGAAATTATGGAATTATGTTTTGGTAGAGGTTTAGACTCAGGATATAGACCTTATATTTGGTCTTTTTAGAATAGGATGAATGGAATGGGACCTTTGTTTCAATTCATAGATATAATTTTCTTTTTCATTTTTATTTTGTATCATCATGCTTATCTGTGCATAATGTGGTAGGTTGTGGGAGACCCATCTAATTATTGTTATGTATTACTTGTATTGATATGAAATCATAGATAAAAATGGTATGTTATATTTTTTATTTATTCTATTACTGTAGCTGGTTAGGTTTTTACTATATTTTGATTTTGTTTGTGCTCCAACCCTTGGTGTGTTACTGGTCCACTATCTTTTAGTATTCATTTTCTAATTTTATATCTATTTATACCTTTATTATACCATCACTAGAGGTAAGAGTTTCCTGAAATTCACCTTTTCAAACCCTCACTACTAGTCAGTACCCTTTGGTATACAGGGAGGCACGTTTAAATCCATGTGGAACTCAGCCCGTAGCATTATTTTTGTGTCTAAATGGGTTGGGTGCTAAAATAATTATAAGGATTATTATATTTATACTGATGAAAACCCCCGTATTATCCGGGTTATTCCACCAAAATTTTATGGAATCATCATCAAATAAATATACTGGAGAACTAAATTTAGGTAAATATAAATGGAGGATAATACAATTATTATGGATATAAAATAACACCAAAAAATGATTGAGATATCATAAATAATAATAACCCATATCCAGGAAAAAATTAAAGGAATAAAGAAGGAGGGTATAACACGGTTCAACTGTGAGAGAGGAGAGGAAGTGAGGATATGGGAGTTTAAAATTAATCAGTGGAAAGGGTATTTTTAATATTTAATAAAATCTAGGAAACCACACTATTTTCTAAATAATGAACTGACTAATTATCTTACAATATCTTAGACAACACCACTCATGTGGTTTGGTCACTTAATTTACCAAACCTTGAGTTAAACATGTAAAAATATATGTAAAATTTCAGCAATACCCTTGGTTTATCATTCATAGTTTTTTTAAACAATTTTAATGTTGTGTCCCACACCACTCATTAACAATAACTCTATATGGTTTAATATGGTCACCTACATGGTTTTTAAAAAAAGAGTGGGTTCCTGAATATGGGTAAAAATCATCTAACTTTTTTCCAAAATCAACCAAATATATACTCATATTAATCTATCACCCAAAACACTTATTGATCCTCTATAAATAAAAATAATAATTAAGATACACCACCTCTCATATTTCCAAATGGAGCCTCAATTTGAAAAAAAACCTTCTCCATGACAAAAAATTGAGATTGTTTCTAAATTTCACAAATCCTAAAAATGTGGGTCTTTATAATTATGTTATTCCTATTGAATTATATATTTTATATAATAGTTATTTTTTTAAATTACTATTCTTATTAGATCAACCCTTTATATAATGAATTTCCCTAGTGTATTATATTTATTAAGAGAAGTTCAATAGGATTTAATATAACTTTGTGATGTTTCAAATAATGATGATGAATTTTATTGTTATGTTGATGAATTATGTATCTAATCTTATAAGGATACTAGAAATGACGATTTCAATGTTTCATAATGGATATTAATTTTAAAACTTATTTAAAAAAGTGTGTATTGGACACAAATATTTATTGTTGGAATTTAAAAATGTTTATTTATTCATAGGAAGCATGTAAGTGAACCTTATAGAGAATTAAGCATTAATAAAATATATTTTATCCTAGAAATAATTATGTTATTCTATAAATTCAATTTATTATTTAATCATACTATGTACAATGTTTTTCCTTTTATATTCTTATCAACTTTATTTTTCTCAAACCTGATTTTTCATTATTTCTTTAAAAGGATGAAAATAGGGGAAAACATCTCAAAAAGCCAATGTAATAGTCAATGTAAATATTTTCCAATAATTATAACTAGCTAATATGTGGGAAATTTTAGAACCTCATTTAATCACATTCATAATTATATCAAGTATGGAATAGTAACATGAATCATATAGAAAACTTACCTCTAAAGACTGAACAAGTTATAGATGTTTTTGTATTCTATAAAGGCCTATCACAATATGTAGATAATATAATACACTATATGTTAATAAATATATTAATTTTACAAAAAAAATATTTCCCTCTAAGGTTATGATAAAGATAAAGTTTTTTTCATCAATTTTTTACTGAGAGAATCTAATCAGTGGTGGGAACTGATAAAGAATACAAAACCCATCGAATACATCAATTCAATGGAGTTAGATGAATTGAAGGGAATATTTATCAATAAATATTTTCATTACACTCTCTATATTAAAAAGTACACATTGTTTCTTTTAAAAAATAAAAATGAGTATGAATCTATCAATTCTTATGAAGAAAACCCGCTATGTCTTGCAATACATGCCTCTCTATTGTTAATTTAACATAAATTTAATTTTGACTACTTATTTAGTGAACTAATTATTTTTATTTGAATTGAATTGATAATTTAATACTTTAATGTTGAAAATTAAATTTTCTTTTTTTAACAAATGTTTTATGAGGATATTACACTTTAAAAATAGTCTAATGGTGGTGGGGATAAAATACCAGAATGGAGTTTAATTATATTGGGATAATGGATTAATCTCATAGAGGGAATAAAATACAACTTCACACATGTAATAATTATGTTAAAAGAGACTATAGTATTTCCTCAAGAGAATGACCAAACATTTCATGTGTGAATATATGGATCATAAAGGTAATTAATTCCAAAGGAATATGAAGAAAACATATAATATGATGAAAGAATATAAAGTTTTTATGAGTCCCCCACATATAAAAATATATTTCAATAGTAAGAAACATGAATTATACGAATTTTAGTGTACTAAGCCAGGTGTTATTGAATATAACCAATGAAAAAACCTATAGTTCCAAGAGAGTAAGGATGGGATTATATTTTCACTATTATTGAGGTGGGTCCTAAAAATGAAGTATTGAAATGTGAATATTTAATTCATTTAAGAATATAAAATTTATTACGTAACTCTTATTATACCCATTCATTCATATACTAAATGTTTATCATAAATATTCCAACACCTCCATTTGTCATCGAGGATGAGTTGTTAGTCAAAACACCAAGGGGTCATATTATTCTATCTCAACTGTTTTTGTCTTCGAATATTATCTTTTGTGGGAATAATCTCTGATTAAACCTTATTATACCCCCATTAACAGAAATTAATTTCATACTATGAATATATTTTATTTCTATATATAGAGTCAAATAATTATAGTAGGAGAGGGAAATTAAATTATATATCTTTTATAATATTTCATTTCAATACATGTTATTGTAGAATGATGAACCCCAATTTAAAATTCATTCTCAGTCATGAATATTATTGAATTATAAGAAACGATAACATACTCAAATGATTGAAAAGAAGGGAGGATATATACTTTAATACATTTGAATTGTAAGGGAATATTTTTTGGTTTTCACGAAATTGTTTCCTAGATTTCTTTTTAGATTAGGGGTTAAGTTCCCAACTGAAATTATACAGAGGTAATTTTCATTATCTAAGATTCCTTATAGAATAACCCCGATTTATGTTCAAGAAATAAAAATATATACTATGATGTAATATGGACAAGGGTTTCATAATAAAGGCATTACCATAAAGTGTGTATGTCCTATTTTTCCTGAAAAAATATGGGAATCATTAATTCTTCTAAATAGATCTTCATTCGATATGTCATCAATTTAATGGGAAATGTGGGATATTCATTTGACTGCCTTTTATATAAGGTTCAAAAAATATGATTTCATTGTGTTTCCATTTGGACCAAAAAATGATCTATAAGTTTTCATGGACTAGAAGAATATAGTCTTCAGAGATTACCTAGATGAATTTCTAGTAGTATTTATAAATTATATTCGCAAATACTCCAAAAAAAAGGTTGAACAAGTGGAGAACTTGGGACCTTTTCTAATAACATTCAAAATTGGTAATTTATTGAAATGTATTATAAAAATAATTTTAGAAAGGGGAGAGTAAATTTTTTTGTTAATATTATCACAAGAAATGGGATATTTAGTAATTTGTTAAAGAAGGATGTTATGACTGAAAATACTTCGGAAATATCTAAAATAGATATATGTAGTTTCTATTGATTAGTTGGGTAATATTGATGATTTTTGAGTAATTTATAATTATTTTAAAACCTAAAATACAATTAACTCTAAAGGTGATATATTATTAATGAAATGATGCATGTGAATATATATTCAAGGTTTTGAAGAAGAGGCTAGACACTAAACTTATATTCACACTACCCTCAAGTAAGGAAAGATTACTATATATACTGATTTATCCAATAAGGTCTTGGGTTGTGTAAAACTAAAAAAAAAATTAAATTATCATTATATTCCTTTTGAAAAGTGAGGATTCATGAGGAAAATATTCTACTGAATGACCTAATGTTTGTTTTAGTATTCTATTAATTTTTCATTTGGAGACCATGTAAATATGTAAAGATTTGTGGAATATATAAAAATCCTAAGAGATAGAAATATATATAAATATTCACATTGAAGGATCTCAACATGTTCTAATCAATATTTTCACAGTTAATCATAAAAAATTAATTTTCAATCAATTACCATCTGATGGAGAAACATTATGTGAAAAATATATCTGTCGGAATAATCCTAAAATATCCTTCTTGATTAGGTTTTAGAATGATTCAATATTCATAGACATAAGAAGGACAGATGAGGGAAACATAATGGAATGAATAAAACCCTATTAGATGCAATATTATGAAATAACATTGGGATGATATAGAAATATAAGAGAAGGTGGATACAATAAGGATGTGGGAAATCATTATAGTTAATCATTGATAAGAAAGGATTTTTGATATTTGGGACATGGTTAATCAAACCATCAATTCCAGAGATAATGAATGATATATTCTATAATGCTCATAGATCAAAATTATATATTCAGAATGAGATCTTAAATACATTTATAGATATCTAATAGATCTATTGGTGGAAAAAATGGATAAATATATTGTTTAATCTACATAAAAGTACTTATTATTCCAACAACTAATGTAATAATGGAAAATATCCAAGTGGATGATGTAATGAATACTCATACCTATCTAGAAATGGGAGAAAATCACAATATATTTTTCCATAGGCCTTCCCTCTGCATCCAAAAATACTAATTGCATAAAGTTTGTATTAAAAATAAACTACACAATACATATCAACAATATATTTTGGAAGAGTTTTAATCTCATTCTTAGGATTAATATAGTTAAGGAAGCTAGCTACAGGATAATGATTAAGGGATATATTTTCCCCCTTTTCCACATGAATATTTGTTAATAATAATGATGATTTTATGAATTATTTATTACCCTTCACAAATCCTTGATTCCAAACCAAATGCTCTCAAAAATTATATTATCTTTTTCATAATTAATGAGGAATTCTAGGTTGATCAACTTTTTTAGATATTGAAAATGTGGAAATGTAAGGATTTGTGCCTTATCAACTAGCACTCCCACAAAAACTATCTAAATATCACAACATGATCGATGTGTCCCTAAAGATAAAGTAAACATAATATCCCTTTCATGTACTAAATAGATAAGTGGTATAGTTTGATATTTTTCCCTCTTAGAGTGTGTATCTTATCAAGATCTCAGGTCATAGAGTTAAAGTTACATTGTACATTAAAATTCACAAAATCATAGTACTTTTGAGAAAACATAATTAAAAAGAGGAAATATAGGACCCTAAGGATGAAATGAAACATAAATAGCCTTATATATTTTCATCTTAGTTTGTGAAATTAAAATTAATTGATGAAATTACATAAGAAATAATGGTGTATAGATCTATATTTTTAGAATGTGATATTCCTTTTTAATAAATTTCATATTTAGGAATATATTATAAATCACAAGCCTCACATATTTAATAACTAATATTATAGTATTATTTTAATTTATAACATGTCATTTATAGGATATATTTACCCTACAATATTGAGAATAGTACAACAGGGCCATAAACACAAAATAAAAACAATAACAAGAACTGAAAATTTTGGATCATTTTTAACCCATGGAATTATCACACATAATAATAATAACTTAAAAAAAGAAATAATTTGTAATGTAAATGGAATTGTTTCAAAATAAAAAATATCCCCTTTTAGGGAATTTAGTTGTATCTGTACTTAATAAAATATGGGATATTTTTTATATGAATAAAACATATATGATCATTTGAAATATAATGGTTATAATTGTAAATTTTCCAATTGGATAGTAACAAGTCTCTTATATTAGTTTGAAAATATTTTTCTCAGATTAGAAAATTTAAATATATAGAATTTATATCACAGGAAAATTATATAAAGTGTTAAATAATATTAAATAAATATTTTACACAAATATAAAGTAATTTTATTCATGGAAAACTTATTTGTTTTATTTTAATTTAAAAACATTTTTAATATAAATTTAAATTTTTTAAATAAATTTTATATCTATATTATATTTTTTAAATAATAATAGACATTTTTAGATAAATAATAATGTAACATCATGAAATCACAAGTAATTTTTCCAAGGGTTGCAAATTTTATAGTTTCACAAAAATTGAAATTATTCATGATATAAGGTTTATTGAAAAAATAATTATTTTACATTAATAGATAATTTTGGGAAAAATTATTTACTTTTGTTAATGAGAACATATAGTAAAATTTTGGGTAATGTCCTAATATTTTACATAAATGATAAAATACAGATGTGAATAGTAAAGTAGTATATGAGTACATTACTTTTTAGAATTTTGAATGAATAAGTATTTTAGGTTTCTTGAATTTCAATGAATAATAAAATATATCATTTATTTTTTAATCACAAGCCCTTGAATAATGAAATAAAACAACTGATCATTATATAAATATTTTATATTTTATTTTAAACACCCCTCCCATCAATTATATATATCACTCTCTACCATGCAATTTCACCTCACATATATCTTCTTCTGTGGAAAATGTTATACCCAAATAAAACTCCTTGGTATCATATCCAAATTTTCGAGGTCATTTTCCTATCAAATTACCACTCACATTATAAACTATAATGTGCAATCCTATTGTTGTCATATCAAAGTGAAAATTATGTTACCGATCCCAATCTCTACCAATTCATTCATTCATTATTTTCTTAATACTATTTTAATGATAAAAAAATACATCCTGAAATTTATAATATAAATTAATTCAATAAAAATTATACCATTAAATTATTCCAAAAATTAATTTTATGGTTATTTTTGAAATTCATTCTATATTGACCAGTTTTAATTTCCTATATTGATTATGATATAAATAATATGTTTCCTCATTAAATGGGTTGATATAAAAATAGATTTAAAAAACCAATATAATTTTTTAAAAATTATATTTACTTATTAATGATAATTTCAGCATTATATTATCGATATGAACTATAAATTGTCCTAATAATTTTAAGCTTTCAAGATGTTCATATTGAGGAAGCTTCTATAATTTTAATATTTTTTTGACAATCCAATGAAATGTACAACATTTTTTATTCAATAATGATTAAATATTCAATAATTTTTTTTGATCATATTGTCTTATTGGAAAATAACATAATTCATTATTTGTGAAGCGATACAACCTAAATAATAATAAAAACATGCCCTTGGGGCTGTTAATATGATCCTAAGGACTAATAAAATAATCGTAAAATATAATAAATAAACAATAATAAATAATGTATACATGAAAAGTGATATAATTAAAGTATTTAATAAATTTTATTTTATTTTTCAAGAAATTATATTAATGTACAAAGAATTTCAGGACCCATGGTTAGAGAACTCCCAAACAACCATTTTGTTCTGAATTATCTGACTTTTCCACTATTTCCCTCTCTATTATTCTCGTGTGATTATTCTATATTTCTTTTTACTATAAATTGAAATGTTTTGTTTTAAGTGTAAAGGCAATAGAAAAAACTCATAGAGGATGAAATTGATAATTAATAAGGGAATCATCCCAGATAATGAAAGTATTTTAAAAAGGAAGATATCCACGATTCTTCAATTTTGGGGATATCAATATATGAAAATTGATTATACTATATGTTTTTTTGAATTATATAGGGTTTTATACCATTACAAATGGATTCAAAAAAATTTCTCAAACCAAATTAGTTTTTTGAATTAGCTATCAATTATTGGTGGTCCT
The DNA here is from genome assembly GCA_963277665.1 of Viscum album. Lineage (NCBI taxonomy): Eukaryota > Viridiplantae > Streptophyta > Magnoliopsida > Santalales > Viscaceae > Viscum > Viscum album. The sequence continues at coordinate 1,823,079,628 of OY728151.1, read as the reverse complement.
GTAGAACCATTGTTAATATGGAAGAGATGGTTGTTTTGAAATTGTTTCTATTAATAATTTGGGGATTTAAATGCTTTCATTTTTAAAATATATATAATTGAATTTAATGTATCAAAAAATATCATAGTGGTTAGTTATGATTTTTTATTAGATGCTATTATAATTTCAATACATATATCTATTTATTGTTCAGAAGTGTATACTATTATATTGATTCCATTTAGTAAAAGGGAGTAGCATTTAAAACTGACACTAAATAATTAACATAATTTTTAAAAAATTTAGTGGTTTAAACTATGATTAAACAATAGTTAAATTTTATTGGAAAAAGGGAAATCTAAATTCAATACAGTATAGAATTTAAAATAAACATATATAGATAACATAAATAATTCAATTTATCTAATATTCAACAAAATTAATAAAAAAATTATATATAATATGACAAAAAATATTTTAAATAGATTAATATGGTCAAATCTGTAAAATAATACAATGGAAGTATATATATATTAACTGAAATATATACAACACCTGAAAAGAGGGATGTGACACCAACTATATCCCTCTATGTAAGGTTGACTACCCAAAAATTATCCATGGTAATTATGTTATTGTTGGTAAATAGAATATGGTGCATCTGAGGCCAGTTTCATCTGGAATTTTTAATAGAAATTATTTTTAATTACATATTGTGCATACATAATATATTTATAATAATTATCCTAATAATAAAAACATAATAAAATAAATATAAGTATCTGTGTAACACTTGTTTAATTGTCTGGGGGAATCCTCTATTTTATTCCCAAAAGTAAATATGGAAAATTTACTAGAGTTACAATTTATAAGAATATGAAATAATATAAACAAGTAATATTCAATTTGATTTAATTTGACTTTTTACCAAAAATATCACTCTTACAAGAGATGTGAATTTTTCTCCAATCATTATACATGATTTAAAGTGTCCTAACCCCTTCCCCACAATGTGTACCCCTCTTGGGTCGGCAATGGGAAAAGGGAGATAATGAGCCCCCGAGTCCCGCATCTAGTAGGCCCCTGGTTGGCGACTAGCACCGATGGTATAGTAAACAAACAGATGGGAGATATTACCCTCTAAGAGAACACATGTGAAAGAGATATATAAGATAGACACCAACCTACTCTAAATCAAATAGAAATATAAAATAAATCCGAATAACATATATGTAATATCATTAAAAAAATACAACTAAAAGGGGACAACAACAAGTACCCAAAATAATTTAAAACAAATAGCGACTATGAAGCCGAAACAGATCCTCCAACCCCAAGATAGTAGAATCCAGATTCTTCTCCAGCCTTATCTATGTGACTTGAAAAAAATAGTTTATATAGACATAGGGTGATTATAACAGTATACTCTGTAGGATCCTCCCCAATGCCTCTCGAGAAAATGTAAAGAATGCTTGATAAATCACATTGAACAACAATTGAAACTATCTCATCATCTAAATAGTTTTACTATGTTCCCAGCCTTACCATGGATACTCTCACCAAGTATCTCATACAAGATTGTATAAAATAATAATTAATATCATGGTCACCCTGCTACTACTTCCCCAATGGATTGTCACTTTACCCCAACGTTGCACATCCTGAGCATCTCCCTTCAAAAAGGCCTACTCGTAGACACATGGGTGAAGCAACACAACACGCATCTCATGAAACAAAACCACCATGTCCATATAAGAAAAGAAACCATGTAGATTCTAGGATCCACCATAGCTCTCATAATTTGGATCATACTTCGGGTATTAAACCATGAGCCATTATATCCCATACACCGAGTAAGGATCCTCAAGCCATCATAGCCTATACACATTACAGTTATAGTAGATCATAGAAAAATATATCTTTAATATATGTGTGTCAATAACCTCAAGCCATTACATCTCTCTAAACACATCTAAGGGGAAAACTTACCATAGTGCCAACCAGTACAAGTAACTACCAATAGAAGATATTTCGGCCAAAGGGTGTAGTCATCCATCCATCCTCCCACTAGAACATTTGGGAAAATACCCACCTTGGTTCAGAATCCCTGGGGGTCTGTTTCACTAACTGATGGGGTGGAGTAGCGTATAGAGACAGAATAATTATAGAATATACTATAGATCACAACCACACTATGGGAAGATCCTAGTCTTTGAATAAACTACAGCTAATGTCTCTCAAACTAACGACTTCCACTTCTATGTCTATGTATCCTATAAGCACACAACCATTTAAGGAGCTTAATTATGTTACAACATTCTCTATTTATCAATGTCGCATTAAGAAAATTAATTCCTTAAACCTGAACTAACCATTAGATTTTCTATATTACATTTCATTATCATCACACCTAAAGGTCACTATTCCTTCCAATTACAACATCAACATTGCGCCCCAACAAGATCCATCCCCATGGGTTATAATAGTTTATTAAATTATTTCTTTGTAGAATTACCTTCCCATATTCTTAGGCATTCTTGAAAAACATTCTTAACTAATAAACCCAAGGGGGATCAACATGGTCACTATATGAACTACCCATCGAGTCATTTCCACCAATAAAAATAGTATAGGTCAATCCTCCCTTGAGAACCATGACACAGAAAGCTTGGGGCGTACCCCATGAGTCTTAGCCCCTTTTGAATGTTGGTTAAGCAAGACCATATTCCTTGAGTATTAGGGAAGGTAAATCAGTTAAAAACCCAATAAGAATCAACAAGAATCAAAACATTCACATCCAACCCATTTCATCGTCCCTAGTGTCTTCATCTACACCCATATGCATAAACCAATGCATCTCTCCACTCTTGTCGTCAACTATTGCCACAACTAGTAGGTCAATCTGCCCCCACATATCACAACATCCATCCTGGCTCACATCCGAACAAAATAAGTTGGAAAACAACCAATATAACAATTGGAATCTTGGACCTTAAACAAATAAGAGGGTAACTCATAACCATACACAGAATTATCTTTTATCAAACAACCAGTTCCTTAATATATATCGTATTAATCGATTTATATCTTTTAGGTTCAAAATTAGAGAAACCAAACCAGTATGATATCACAAATAATTAAACATGCCTACTTCACTAATTTGATTAACATAAAATTACAAAAAGAAGAACCAGATTCATTTACATGCTTCTTTATATTTAACCAAACAATTATCGATTAATTCATGCTTTGTGTTCTTTACCAATTCCTTAAAGAATGAAAATCTAAAAAATGAAAGCATAGATATCACACTATCTAAAAAAACAAGAATCAATAACATACAATCTATATCGATTTATTTATCTGTTTCAAATATTTATTAAATCAATTCCATTGTGATTCACTGGGATAAAACTTTCTAACTCTACATTTCCACTTAATATAAAAGGGAAGCAATGAATCCCCTACCTCAAATGGGTATTGTCGTTCTTTATACGAGAATGATCCACACAAAGGATCAAGATTGCCTCCCCCCTTGACAATTGTATCCACCTGAGTACATCATGGTACGACCGCACCAACCAAAACCCAAGAAAAATCCAACAGAAGTTTGGATATCACAATCCATAACCGGGAAAGTAGAAATAGAAGTAGGTTAACTAAAAATAATGATGATAAAACATAGCTTATATCGATGAAGGATCAACACTTGCAGCTTGCACCAAAATAGGGGGTGCACATGTAGTAGTAAGAAACTTCAAGGAGAAACGATCTGAGGATTAAGGATTGATTACACCACTCCTATGACAAGAAGTAAAGGTTCAAATTTCTCGCACCAGGGAACAAGAAGGTATAACAAGGGAGGAAGATATCTCATACCTTTAGAAGATTTAACGGAGAAATAGATTATGATACATTGGATTTTCCATTAAAAGTAGATCCCATTAAACCACACTATTTGACCAATTAACGGTATCTCGGGACTTAGGAAAATTAATATATGAGTTATAAGATTTTATTTGGCCTTAAATCCCTTAAAACAGGGCCTTGAATGTTCTTTACGTCCATGAAAATGTCAAAGGGGTGAACTATAGGAAGCTGGAAACACTGTACACCTACAGATCCTGGAAACACTATACGTGATTCTAGAAACACTTTACACTCACTGATCCTAGACTCACTGATCTTGGAAACACTATTCACAAAATGAATCCCTAATACTGGGCTCACCGATCCTGGAAACATAGTTCACTAACTAACTAACTAATTCTAGACTCACTAATCCTAAACTCACTGATCCTGGAAACACTGTTCACAAAATGAATCATTGATCCAAGACTCACCGATCCTGGACTCACTGATCCTAGGAACATTATTCACAGACTGACTCACCAATCCTAGAATCAATGATTCTAGGCTCACCAATCTGATGGTACTTTTCATTGAATGATAGAATGATCTGATGGTTCTATTTATAAAACGATAGATTGATCTGATGGAACAGTTCACAGAATGATAGACCGATCTTATGGTACTGTTCACTAAACAACAGACCGATCTGATGGTAAAATTGACAGAATGACAGACTGATCAGATGGTTATGTTCACAAAACAACAGAATGATCTGATGTTACAGTTTACAGAACAACTCACCGATCTGATAGTACTATTAATATCGGTCTCACTGATGGAACTGTTCACATTGGTCTCACCGGTTGGATTGTTCACATCGGTCTCACCAATGGAAATATTCACATCTATCTCACCGATGAAAATGTTCACATCGGTCTCACCAATGGAACTGTTCTCATCGGTCTCACCAATTGAACTGTTCACATCGGTCTCACTAATGGAACTGTTCACATCAGTCTCACTGATGGAACTGTTCACATCGGTCTCACCGGTGGAACTATTCACATCGATCTCACTAATGGAAAAATTTTATGAATTTGAAAAAATTGAAAAAGTGATGGGGATAAGTAACCTTGACCTCCTGGAACACCTCAGACACCATATTGTTTCAAAGGAATGGACCATAGAGGTCCGATCCATTACATCAAATACCTCTGAAAACATTCTCATCCTCTATAACTTAGAAACATCATAAAATTAAACATAATAGAAGTCTAAACTACCACACATAGAGATACCCATAAAAATAGAGCAAGAAATAAGAAGCAACCAAAGAAATACATCTAACAAACACGATAGTTCAGTAACCAAATAGGGAACAACATTACATGAAAAGAGTTAAACATCAAACAACTCTGGGTACTGATCACATATCTGTGACTCACATTCCCAGATACTCTGCTCCATGACACCTCGTCTCCACAATACACGAACCAATGTAATAGAATGCATGCACAACACCTTCTCTTTATGGTCTTGGATATCCAAATGTCACTCCTCAAAGGTCATATCATAATAAACATCAATGTCTCCCCAATTGATGACATGAGGGTCATCATTAAGATAACAATGGAGTAGTGATACATGAAAAACATTGTCTATCCAGCTCATCTGTGGGAAAAGTCCTACTCGAAACGCCACAGATCCAACACGAGCCAAAACCTCGAAATTCCCAACAAACTAGGGAGAATGATTACTCCCATGAATAAACCTTCGTTGCCCATGACGGGGAGTCACCTTCAGAAACACGTGATCCCAAACAAAAAAATATAAGGGTTTCATACTTTGATCAACATATGATTTCTGGAAATCTTGTGCTGTCTTCATCCTCTTATGAATCACCTGAACCACCTCTATTGTATTCTGCACTAGTTTCGGTCTGAGAATTGCGGACTCTCCGACCCCAGTCCAGCAAAACGGAAAACGGAAAGTCTGTCCATACAAGGCTTCAAATGGTTCCATACTAATGGTGGAATGAAAACTATTATTGTATGTTAATTCCACCAAGGGTAAGTGTCTCGTCCACAAACCTCCAAAATCTAGGACACAAGTGTGTAACATGTCTTCAAGAGTCTAGATGGTCTTCTCTATCTGACCGTCCGTCTAATGATGAAAAGTAGTGCTAAGGCAATGCAGAGATCCCAAAGCATTATGGAGACCTCTCCACACCCTAGAGGTAAAATGAGCATCTCAATTGGAGATGACCATACTTGGGACCCCAAGAAGTCTCACCACCTTCTCTAGATATTACATCGATAAAACATCCACTAAGCAGGACTCCTTGATTTCTGTGAAGTGAGCTGATTTTGTTAAACGATCCACTACCTCCCAAATAATGTCATATCCAACCTGATCTCGATGTAAACCAGTAACAAAGTCCACTGATATGTCCTCCCACTTCCATTGAGTAATATCTAACAGGTAGAGAATACCACTAGAAACAAGGTGTTCGACCATCACCTTCTAGTAGACCAAACAACGAGACACAAACTCCACAACTGTAGACATTAGCCCAGGCCACCAAAACTGACTCCTCATGGATCGGTACATATTTCTCATGCCAATATGCACCATTAAATAAGATCTATGGAACTCTCTGATAACCGTCTTTATCATCGTCAATGGAAAAAATATCCTTCCATGATAGAACACTTGTTTTATTTCATCCTCAGTCCAACCATCAGGGGCCTCCCCACAAAAAACTTAGTCTCTCTAGAACTCCACCTCAAGATCACCCAACTAGGACTCTTCCACCTTATGCACCAGAGATGATGAACCATCATCTGAAAAAGTCTACCTCTGCACCCAACTTCTCCCATATCAAGATGTAATGCAGGTAGTGCCTCCATTACTCTTTAGAAGTCACCAGATTCATGAACTGCATCACTATGTGACTTCCAACTCAGCGCATCAGCTACTATATTCCCGTTTCCAGATGTTTACTATACATGAAGGTAATATTCCTGTTATAATTCCATCCACCAACACTATCGTAGATTCCTATCACACTGGGATAAAACATACCTCAAGCTCTTATGATTGGTGAAAACTGAAAAGTGCTAACCACGGAAGAAATGTCTCTACAAATTCATAGAAAACTTTGCAGCTGCTAACTGGAGATCATGGGTGGAATAGTAATGTTCATTGGGACCTAAATGATGAGACCATTAAAAACAATTGATCTTTCCTGCATGAGAACACAACCTACCCCTAGATGTGAAGCTTCACAGAAAACATGAAACTGAACTCCCTCAGCTAGAAGACAAAGAACTGGAGCACTTACCAACTTCTCCTTTAGATACTCGAAATTTTCATAATAATGATCATTCCATATGAACACATGATCCTTCCTGGTCAAAGCAGTCAGAGGAGTCACACCTCATGATAAATCGTCTATGAACCTCCTACAATAACCTGTGAGAGCAATGTAACTTCACACCTCTAGCACTGTCTTGAGGGATTTCCAAGACACATCTACTTCTATCTTCGATGGATCCATAGATACATCATGCTGGGACACAACATGGCCCATGAAACAGACTTCATGAGCCCAAAACACACACTTCGACAACTCCTAAAAGAGATGATGTTGACAAAGAACTCCCAAAACAATAAGTAGATGCTCTGCATGGTCCTCCTCCGATGTTGAGTACACAAGGATGTCATCAATTACAACCACCAAGAACATGTCCTCGAACTCATGGAACATAGAAATCCTCAATCCCATGAACGAAGCAAGAGCATTTTTCATGCCGAATGACATTACAACGAAGTCATAATTTCCATGACAACAACATAAAATAGTTTTAAGGATATCCTCATGAAACATAAACATCTTATGATATCCAGATCGCAATTTGATCTTTGAGAACTAGCATTCACCATTCCGTTGATTGGATAAATCATCAATCCACAGAAGTGAATATTGATTCATTACTGTCACTTTGTTTAAGTGATGATAATCGACGCACAAACGCAAACTACCATTAGCTTTATTCAAAAACAAAACTGGAGAACCCCATGGTGACACACTCAATTGAACAAAACCACATTGTAACATATCATCATGTTGTATTCATATCTCCCATAATTCAGAAGGGTCCATTCTATATGGAGACATAAAGAAAGGAGATGCTCCTGGTTGTAGCTCAATACCAAACTAGATCTCTCATCAAGGGGGTAAGGCTATAAACTCTTCTAGAAGGACCTCAGGGTACCCTTATACGATCCTAGTAAATAAGAATAGTTGAATCTCTCAAGAACTCACCATCAGCTCAACCATCATGGATGATATGGACAAAACACACCTCTGACCCATCCGAGGGTCTCACTCGCCAATGAACACCACTGGCTCTCCATTTGCATCGAATAACACAACCAGCCTCTTTAAGAAATCCATGATAGCCTACACCAAATAAAACCAATACATGTCAATGATAACATTATATGGTTGTATTTATAAACAAAGAAAATCTCCCCAAGAGTGGTGTTGCCCCAACACTAGCTCATAGTCTCTAAATACTTCAAACATGTCAGCTCAGCCTTTAACAGGCATAGTCAACACCAAGGGAACTAGATGCCTCTCCACCTCAAGTCCCAAATCATGGAAAAGGGTAGGTGATATGAATGATTGTGTTTCTCCTAATTTAAACAATTCATACACTAAGGTAGAAAACAAGAAAATGGTACCTCGAATGACGTCTAACTCGTATGGTGCTAGAAACTATAATGTATGAAGATGTCCATGACCTCCTCTATGGCCTCTCTTACCCTAATGATGACCACCAACATAGCTATGATATACTCTTTGATGAAGGGGAGCTTCACAGGGTTGTCCTCTACCATCCTCATATACCCTCTAATGATCTAAAGCTGGTGCAACCTGCTATTGTTGCCTCGGCTGGAACTGCCATAATGGAAGACCCAGGATTGGAAAACCATGTGCACAATGACTATTCAGAAAGGTTGTTCTCTCTCGCTGCAGATGACCTCGCCCACCACAATAAAAAAAAGTGCATGATCCCTTGACATATCCCTAAGAGATTTTTTCCCCATAGAAATGAGATACTAATGGTTGAGACCAATCATCGGCTGAACAAAAACTCTTATTCCCGAAAAGATAGGAAACCCAGACCATAGATCTTCTTCATGAGGAATCATGAAAACTCCCCTATCATGATGATAAATTTCTTGACAATGTACTCTTGACAACCTATGCCCTTTCCAACACCTCAAGATATGTCTTCAACATAAATGGGGTGACCTTGTGCTAGATCTATGGATGCAAAGCCTCCTCGAAATGCCTCCCCCTATACTCCTCATTAGGAAACAGTTTCAACCGATTTCGTAAAAGGTTTCGGAAATAGATTCCAAACTCTCGCACATTGGAGATCCCTTTTCAAATGGTAAGAATCTCTTAGTGACTTGATGTATTCACAGTCGATGAATGAAAATTGACTCTAAACTTGTCTCTAAACTCATCCCATTAGATCACTAACTCCCCGTGATCCCTGAGGAACAAGAACAACCAATGCCTCACTACACCACATAGCATCATTACCACCAAGGGCACCCACAATCCCTTTGGAGCATGGATCAATCTAAATCCTATCTCGACCTCCTCCAACCAGTCTTCTGTGATTTCATCTAAAATGGATCCCTCCTACTTCTGCAGACTCTGGCACTGAAAATATTGGAGTTTCCTCCTCCATCTGTCGTCATCATTAACCTATACCCTACGGTGATCTGCTGGAACAGCCTGCTGAACATCATCTATGCGATCCTGATGAGGATGTCGACCTGGATCCATACCTACAAAATAAAAAATTGTTAAAGCACCTAAACCTGTAATATAAAGACTCAACATTAATTAATTAATTTTTTCATTTATTCATTTTTATGTCACCCTATCACAAGGTCTACCCATCATACACGGGCACAAGGAATAACAAAGTGTGATACTTTCCTAGGTCTCTACCCTACTACTAGTATCACCTCATTTAGTATCCATTATAAACTTAAAGGTTAAAATATGAGACCCTAGGGGGCCCTTAACGCCTATGTCTTAGCCTGTCTATAGTGTCTGCATCACATTATAAACTTGAATGACACGGTTACCCTTCCAACCCATGAAAACTCACATGTTCCTAACTCCAATCTCCATCATAACCCTCAACCTCCCTTTGATAAAAAAATTTCATGGTCCCTCCCCACAAAGTGTACCCCTTCTGGGCCAGCAATGTGATAAGAGAGATAATGACCCCCGAGTCCTGCCTCCAGTTGGACATAGATTAGAGACTATCCTTGAGGGTATATTAAACACATAGATGGGAGGCATTACCCGCTAAGAGGACACATTTGAAAGAGAGAGATAAGATAGACACCAACCAACTCTATCTCAAACATATTTATAAAATAAATCCAATGTAAACATAGGTAATGTCATGAAAAACTACTACAATTGAAAGGGGAAAACTATAAGTACCCAAAAGAATGTAAAAAAAGCAGCGACCATGAAGCCCAAACTGCTCCTACAACCCCAATCTAGTAGAAACTAGCTTGATCTCCAACCTTCTCCAAGTGACTTGAAAAAAAAATTGCTTATTTTGAAAGAGGATGAGTGTAACAATATACTCAGTTTGATCCTACCCGAAGCCTATCATGCAAAAGTAAAGAAATCATACTAATGAATAGTCAACAATAAGTAAAACTAACCGATCACCTAAACAGGTATACTATGTTCCCAACCTCACCATGGATACTCTCACCATGTAACACATACAAGAGTGTATATTAATATAAAGAATATCAAGGGTACCCCTCTACTACTTCCCCTCTAGTTTTCCACTTTTCCCCAATGTCACACATCCTAAGAATCTCCCTCCAAAAAGGCTTTCCCGCAGACACATGGGTGAAGCACCACAACATGAACCTTGTGCATCAAAACCGCAATGTCTACATAATCAAAGTAACCAGGTAGTTTCTAGGAGCCACCACAGCTCGCATAACATGTAGCATACCTCGAGTATTAAACCTCAAACCATTATATCCCATAAACCGAGTAAGGATCCTCATGAAATCATAGCCTATACACATTACTCCTATAGTAGTTCATAGGAAACAATATCCAAAATATATGTTTGTGAATACCCTTATGCCATTACAGCCTTCTACACACACATATGGGGAAAACGAACCACAATGCCTACCAGCACAAGTAACATCCATGGGAAGTGAGTAGGTCCAAAGGGGGTAGTCATCCATCCATCCTCACACTAGAATATTAGGGAAAACAACCCCACATGGCTCATGGGTGTTAGTTGGCCTAACTGATGGGATGGAGTAGCGTATAGAAACCCAAATCAAGATTGTATCATAATTCATTTATCATAACCATATTTATTGGTTGGTTTTGAAAGAATTATTTATGTATAAAAATGATAGTTATTTCATCATTGATGTATATAATATACTATAGTTTACAACCACACTATGGGAATAACCTAGTCTCAGACTCAACTGCAACTAACGTCTCTCGGACTCCCAGCTTCCACTTCTATGACTAGGTATCCTATAATCACACAACCATTTAAAGAGCTTAGTTACATTACATAATTCACTTTTTATCAGTTTCACACTATGTTTATTAATTATTTTAACATTAATTAACCATAAATAATTCCACATTACATTTCATTAGCATCACACCCAAAGTCCCGTATTCCTTCAAATAACAACCATTGATTTCAGCCCCAACAAGCTCCAACCACATGGGTTAACATCATTTATTCAATTATTTATTTATAGCATTACCTTCCCATATTCCCTGGGATCCTAGAAAAAAATTCTATGCTAATAAACATTAGGGGTCTCAACACGGTGAGTAGATGAACTACCTATTGAGTCATTTCCATCTATGGTAGGAGCATAGACCCATCCTCCTTTAAGAAGATAAACATGGATAGAATGTGGCATACGCCATGTGTATTCACCCCTTTTCAAAGAAGGGAAAGCAAGACCATCTTCCTTGAGCATTGTGGAAGGTAAAGTAGACAAATAACCAATATGAATCAGCAAGAATCCAAACATTCACATCCAACCCATTTCATCATCCCTGGTGTCCTCCTCGACACCCATATGTATAAACTGATGCATCTCACCACTCTAGGCATCAATTTCAACCACAACCAGTAGGCCTCTCTTCCCACACATATCACAACATCCATCCAAGTTTAAATCATAACACAAGAAGCAGGAAAGCATCCATCATATCAATTGGGATCTTGGCCCTTAAACAAGAAAGATGTTAACTCGGAACCCTACAAGTAATTATCTCTTATCAAACAACCAGTTCTTTAATATATCTTGGATTAAATAATTTATTTTTCATAGGGTCCAAATTCCAGAAACCTAAATTGTCAGACATCACAAATAATTAATCATTCTTACAACACCAATTTTATTAACATAAAATTTCAACAAGAAGAACTAGATCCATTTACATGCCTCTTTATCTTTATCCAAACAATTAACGATCATTTCTTGCTTTATGTTCTTTACCAATTTCCATAAAGAACGAAAATCTAAACAAAGAGAGCATAGATATCACACTATCTAGAAAAACAAGAGGCAATAAATTGTGATCGATATCAATTGATTTATCTTTTTCATATATTTATCATGTCAATTCCATTAAGATCTAGTGGGATAAAACATTCAAACTCTGCAGTTTTCATTAAAATAAATGAGAAACAACGAATACCCTACCTAAAACCGTTCTTTTCTTTCATTATACAATAACAATCCACACAAAGGATCATGATCACCTCCTCTTGCAAAAACAGTAACAACCAGAGGATTCCACAGTACGACCGCATGAACAAAAACCCAAGAAAACTCCCTTAGATGTGTGGAAATCACATACCATAACAAGGCAAGGAGAGGCGGAAGGAAATGATACCAAATGAACAAGAGTACAACATACCATATATCGATGGGGATCAACACTTGCTTCTTGCATCAAAACAGGGAGCGTGCATGTAGCAGTAAGAAACTTCTAGGAGAAACGAACTAAGGATTATGGTTTGATCACACCCATCCTATGGTAAGAAGGAAAAGTTTGAGCATCCCACTCCAGGGAACAAGAAGGTAGAATAAGAGATAAATATACCTCATCCCTTTAGAAGATTTAATAGAGCAACAGTTTAAGATACACAGAATTTTCTATTAAAAGAGAATCCCATTATTCCACCCAGTTTGACCAGGTAAAGGCATCCTGGTACGTAAGAAAATTAATATAGGAGTTATGAGATTTTATTTGGCCTTAAATCCCATAAACAAGGACTATAATGTGTTTTATGTCAAAGAAAATGTCAAATGGGTGAAACTGTAGGAAGATGAAACCACTATTCACGATACTGGAAACAATGCAGACCTAATGATCCTAGAAACACAATAAAAGATTTTGGAAACACTCTAAACTCACCAAACATGGACTCACTAATCCTAGACATACGGATCCTGGAAACACTATTCACAAAATGACTCACCAATCTGGGACTCATCGATCCTGGACTCACCAATCCTGGAATCATTGTTCACAAAATGACTCACCAATCCTGGACTCATCGATCCAGAACTTTTTGATCTAATGGTAATATTCATTGAATGACAGACCGATCTGATGGTATTGTTCACAGAAGAAAAAACGATCTATTGGTATTGTTCACAGATTGACACACCAAACTGATGGTATTGTTCATCAAATGACAGACTGATCTAATTGTACTATTAAGATAATGACATACCGATGGTATTTTTCACAGAAGGACAGACCAATCTGATGGTATCGCTCACAGAACGACAGAATGATCTAAAGGTACTGTTTACATAATAACTCAATGATCCGATTGTAGTGTTCGCATTGGTCTCACTAATAGAACTATTAACATCGATCTCAAAGATGGAACTATTCACATCAGTCTCACCGATGGAGCTGTTCACATCAGTCTCACCAATGGAACTCTCCACATCGGTCCCACAGATTGATCTATTTACATTGGTCTCACCGAGGGAACTATTCACATCGGTCTCCCTGATGGAACTGATCACATCAGTCTCACCGATGGAACTATTCACATCGGTCTCACTTATGGAACTGTTCACATTAGTCTCACCGTTGGAAATGGTCACATCGATCACACCAATGAAACTATTCACATCGGTCACACCGATGGAACTGTTCACATCGATCTCACTAATGGAACTATTCTATGAATTTGAAAATATTAGAAAAGTGTTAGGGATAAGTCACCTTGACCTCCTGAAACACCATAGACACTATGTTTTTTCAAAGCAATGGACCATAGAGGTCCGGGCCATTACAGAAAAGGATGTCTCCCAATATGATAATTATTGCAATATAATCCCATAGAAGCCACTTATATCATTTTATGCACCCCATATGATATGAACCTGACCTATAAATCTCTATTTGATGCTATATATATGTAATTTTTTTACCTATGCTAAATTACAACAAAAAACAAAGATATAGATTCTAGTCTCCTTGGGTACATGGTAAATTAACATTTTTCTTTTTCAATACCCATTACATTTAAAATATAATTATTCTTCACATGGGTAACTCACCAATATGTATCCCTTTCATAGGAATTTCCAGAAAAAATGAGAAGCATAAGAATGAGTGAGCTATAATTTCTGGTGGAGGATAAGAAAATAAAATATAGCATTAGTGAATATCATGGAGAAGTTATAAGGTATTATTAAGAATATGAACATAATGAAAAAAGTCATAAAATGATCATATGAACATGATTCATAATAGGATAATAAGTGAATGAGTCATAACATGGAATTCTTGATAATACATAAACACGATATAATCATAAATAATCACTATAACTCATCACTAGGATGTCGTAAATATATTACTTAGTACATTTACCAGGGTATCATCAATCAATACCAAGTCACACTTCCACGGTATCATAAACAGGTCATCTATATAGATTTTTTATTTCCCCAATGCATTAGAGTGATATTAGGGTGAACCATTTATAATATATAATTTTTTCCCACATAATTAAAACACATATAAATCAATGAATAATTGTAACATGACAACCCCATTGGAAATTAAACATGTATCCAATAAAATTTGGTACATCTCTAGGTAAGTACCCACCAATCAAAATAATTAATTCTATTTTATATAAATAATATATTTAAAGGTTATACTATTTTTTAAATAATTTCCCCAATCAATCATTTTACGGGTATCTTGGTGAATATCCTTCCTCTGTGTATTGGGTTGCATCGTGTACCACTTGTACTTCCTCCACAAGCTGCTCCTGCTCTTCCAAATACTTCACTTCTTCCACTACATACTGTCTTGATCCACTTACTATTATTCTTACTCCGCATACATCCCTACTCAATGTACTTTGAGCTTCTTCCACATACTTCCTCTGCAAGATGTGACTATGCACTGCCTTCACAAACCATGTTTGTGTACTTATACTTCTCTGTAGACCAAACTCCTCCTTCATGAGTTTTCTTTTTTGAACTGGCTTTATTCCTCTATGTACTATATTCTTTAAACTATTTTTGACCTCATCAAATTCATTTCATGTTATTAATTAATGTTATTTTTTGTTCGACTTTATCCGAACTACTTCTAGTGTTCACCGAATTTGTATCAGATTATTAATATCGGAGTCATTGTTCTAATAAAGGAACTAGTGATCCTAATATTGACCAATAGATTCTCAAACTCTGGTAAACTATGATTTACCAAATCATTGATATGGAACCACATTCCCACATACTATACATATCACACATTATATATTCCCTACATTTTCCACATACCACCATTCACCCTATACGACGGTAGAAATCACCACATCATTTCCATGAAAGACACCCTTCACTGCTTCTAAAACTCATCATCCTATTCCTGAATGACATTCCATCCTGCAATATTTTTTCCTTCCATGAACTAAAGGTCATACCATGAACCTTATTGTCTCTACGAACCATTTTCTATGGTTTAGGTTGAACCCTCTGTCATCTTTGTATAGTTCCTATAACATGGTACACGATTCATGTCCCATGATATGTGGTTCCCTTCCTTGGGAAATTTATCTCACCATTATGCATTTCATTCACTCATATGAAAAAATAATTCTTTTTTCATAATCAAACACCCAGTTTTGGGGCCTAAAAATTTGGAATACAATGGAAAACTACACCACCTGAAATACTTCTTTCATCCTCAATCGTAATACCACATTCCTTGAAAAATCCTTGATTATCCCTATGTGGATCGAAAACAAACACAAACCATATACCAATTCTTGAAAATAAAATCCTTGATTCCAACATTAACTATAATTGAAAACAATTCATGATATTTCATATGATATGGATCATATGATTTTATCAAAGGAAGCATAGTATTAAACAATCTCTAAGAGTGATGTGATTGTTTCAATAAACTCTTTGTAATTGGTAACTTTGAACAATACTCCCCATAAATGAAAATGAAATTAAATGAAGATTAAAATATCATTAAAATTATTATATTTATTATATAACATTTAAAAGTTAGTATATACACCCCATGTAAAAAATATACGTTCATAACATAGAATGTGTCTCAAAGAAAGAAAATTAAGACAAAATTACATGCCTGATTCGAGAAAAAATAAATTAAACAAAAACCACATAAATTAAATATAAATAAATTGATATGAAAATAACAATAAATTTTATTATAATAGTCATAAAATACACCCATGTGTAGTAGACACCCTACATGAAACGTATGGTTGTTGAATAAATCATATATCTCACAGAAATAAAAAGTTGAGATGAAATCCCATTTCCTTGGGTCTTGACTCTCATCGTACTCTTAGAAGATTCATGTATAATAAAAATAACATTAATATAAATCTATAATAAAATTATATTTTTATATATAATACCATATATGGTTTTATTATTTTATTATATTAACCTCTTGTTAAAAAATCTAGGATAAGGTTTCACTTCGGGTAATATTCTTTTGTTCTTCATATGTGTTTTAATTTATTATATCTTTTTTTATTATATGAATATCATGATTTCTAGAATTTAAAAAAGAGATATAAAAACAATTATATTTATTATATGTGTATTATAATTATATATATATCATAATATTATTAAATGGAATTGATCATCCATGGAGACAGTTGGTCGTACATATCCATGAATTTTTTTTCTACTTTATTGTTGTATTGAAAGAAATAAAGAAAATGTAATATATGCACATATATATAATATATAATTAAATAAGAAGTATAATTTCATATATATTATATAAATTCACTAAAAATGATCTTTATTACATTCCATGTAGTGTTTGAGTGAGACACATCATTTTGAGGGGATGGAAGTTGACACTTCCTCAAATGAAATTATCATATTTACACCAAATGGAATGTTTTATGATATGAGTAATAAAAGGATTAAATATTATCAAATAAAAAATAAATATAATATATATAATATATACACATATTCCCCATCATAATTTCCACCACGAGAGGTGGTAGAAGAAATATGAACAATCATTATTTCATGAGGTGGTAGTTCACCGTATAGATAAATAGTATGTATGTTACCAATTGGATGGATGTGTGTGTAAGTATAGTTATAACACTTAGAATAAAATCATCATAGTATATTTATGTTAATTTTTTGTTATACATTCATGGAATAAGAAATGTATAGGGGTGTGTAATGGAAATAACAAAAAAGTACATTAGAAAGAACATTACATCTTATTCTGGTAACTCCTTTTGGTATGCACCAAACTGCTTCATTGGATTTCATTATTCCCAAAGGGAGGAATAAAGGAGGAAGGTAGTGATTTTGGTAAGTGTATTTTGAATATAGTTTCCAAAACTAAGTGGTTTTAGTGGAGTGGGTAAGTGAGAGAGGTGGCGACCATTTATAGTGGATGAAAAGGACTCACATGGTATTTTTTAAAACAAATTAGTTCAACCCATGTTTTTTGAAACAAAATATTAAAAATTCATTAATGGAAGGTTAGTAAACTAATAATTTCTATTTAATTGGTTTTTTACAAGTGGATAGGTTACTTGGGAACTTATATTTAACGTTCACTCTCTTATTAAGGTTTATTTTACCTTTATCACTATAATTAATTTTAGTTTCACTAATATTTATATAAAAAAATTATGTAAAAATTATTGGAAATAATAAATTATTCTGATTCAAAATATGGAATACATTTTTCCAAATTACAATCATATAAGTGGTAGAAATTAAAAAAAATTAGTCTCACTAACTTGATGACACTATGGGGTTTTAAAGTAAAAAACACTCAAAAGAGTGGAATGTTTGTAAAGTCAATATCAATTTGAAATTTATTCAAATGAATTAAATTGGATAAATGGATAAAAAAGTATCTATTTAATATTTAAAATCAATTTAATATTTAATTTATCTTTATAAATAAATTAGATAAAAATTAGATTTGAACTAAAATTCCTTATTTTTAACAATTCAATGAAAATTAAACCTTGTCAAAAAAATACCAAAAATTTACCTGAAAATATTTTTTTATGCTTATATTTCACATATGATTTTTATTTTTTAAAAAATTATCCAAAAAATTAAAAAAATAGATTTATGGATGATTCTCCATTGAAAGGAGGTATATATTCCTTAATAATAAATATATCATTTTATGCATTAAATTGTTTTTTGTTTTTATCATAAGAATAAAAAATCTATTCGATGAATATGAAAATTATTTTATAGAATATAATATATATATATATATATAAGGAATCAACCTTAAACATTACAAAATATTTAAATAAACGAATAATTCACATTGAGGATCTTTTCAGGTTTATAGTTTTGGAGAATTAGGACATGACTATTACATTTCAAGAGATTACAAGGAAGACACTTCTACACAGTTTCCATTTTTTCATAAAATAAAAACTCTTGGAAAATGGAGTCATGTCTAGTTCCACGTTTTAGACATCATTACTTTTCTTTGATCCCATCCTTGACCCTATTCATCTATAAGTCCAATGAAAACATTTCAAAACTTGGTATGAGCATAAAAAGCTCACTAAGGGTTATAAAACAAAAAATGAAAACACTTGACCATAAATACATTCAAAACATGAAATATTTTACTTACCACATGAAATAATAAGATTTATGAAAGACACATAGAAATAATATATCATAAAGGTAACTTTTGGCATCCATATCATTCTTACATTGTTGCTATCACAGCTACATAAGGAGTTACTTTGGAAGACTCATCACAGTATATTCCTTAAATCACGTTGGAGAAACATTCATGTTTACCTCCTTCATGATACCCAATGCATTGGACAACTTTCTTGGGCTCACCCTCCCTAGGTTTATCACAGAACCACCCGTATACATAAATAATTCCCAAGAACAATAACATGACCATAGTAGATAACATAAGCATAAAGGAAAGATAACATTTCCACATTGCAACAGAAAAATATAATTTGAAGATATTGAAATAATAAATCCTTTCTCCAAATAATTTTCAATAAAAAAAATATGTAAAAAGAGTATCTGGTTTTTATTTTTCATTTTAAAAACATTCGAGCTTGTTAAGGAAGCCAAAGATCAAATAATACTCATGGAGGCGGAAAGGTCATTGTCACCGCTTACGTAAAAAACATTCCTTTTTTTCGTTTAGTAAAATTATTCATATAAAATGATTCCATTTGAATGAAATGAAACGTCCAAGGTGTTTATACAGCGTAAAAAAATTGTGTATTTAAAGAAAATATGCCTTAATGAAAGGAGATTGAGATGAAGTCCCTTACCTCATGTCCAACTTGACTCGATCGTTCTTTAAATCTTTTTAATAATAAACTAATGTCAATTTCTACTTGATAAAAAACCTATTTCAAGTTTATTATTCCTTTTATATCACTTATTACCATGTTATAAATATTATGAAACCATTTATGTTAATAACGTCCATTTTGTCAATATTGGGTACTTCTGTCAAAAATGAACATCCTATATTTACAAGTTGTCCATTTGGTCAATAGTTCATTATATCCAGAATGATATTCATTATTTAGCTATCATATATATCATATATATCTAGTATATACATGTATTTATAAAATTATATAAAATTTGGAGGTAAGAAATGAAATACATCGCTCATGGAGACGGTAAGTTGTACGTACGCATGAACGCTACTTTCAAATATATTTCTTTTTTTAATGGAATTATTACATAATTATACATAGGTATATTATAATTACAGTATAATATCATATATAATATCATTAAATCAATCCTTTATACATCCCATATAAGGCATTAAAGAGTCACATCACTTTGAGGGGCGGTAGTCCGCACTTCCTCAAATGAGATTATTGTATTTACCCACTATGGAAACCATAAAGGTGTGATATAAATTGGAATTACAAAAGAATAAGGAAATAATAAACATAATATATATCATATATACATACATTTCCATCATAATGGCCACCATAAGAGGTGGTAATAGGTAATTGAACGATCATCATTTCGTGATGCATTAGTTTTCCATCCACAGAAACATTATGTTCTTCACACATTAGATGGAAGAGTGTGTAAGTGTAGTTCGAATAATTCGTATAAAAAATCCTAGTATATTTATGATAATGGTTTTTATATAATATAAATGAATAAAAAAATTAGTTCATGGGTTGAGGAAGTAAAAGAAATGAAAAGATGTTAAGATAAATCATTACCCTTAATTTGGGTAACTTCCTTTGGTTTGAACAAAAAGGAATTTTTGAAGTGCCTTCTGCCTATGTTAAGGCTTCTAGGAATAGGAGAGGGATGTAGGGTGCTTAATTGGGTATATTTTTGACCATATAAATGGCTTGAGAGGTGTGTGTAATTGGTTAGAAGTAGTCTCCTTTTATATGGGAGAGGATGGGATCTTTAGGAATGTTTGAAAATATTATTTTATTATAAACTTATATTCAGTTTCAAAAGGTCGAAAAATAATTATTGTAAAATATAAGATGACTTTTGATAGAAATATAATCATAAAATAGGAATTGGGAAGGTTTTGGATAATATTTTAATCATTATATTCTTATTTATTTAAATAATTTATTAATGAGGTAAACACTGCATCATTATTGTGTCATAAATAATTTCAATTATTTGATATCTAAAAATTTTAAAAAAAAATACCATGATGTAGAAAATAATTTTATCTTTATAATAAATATTTATAGTCAAAAATATTTCTTATATAACACCATATTAAAATTAATTTACTAAAATATATTTGTTTTTTTCATTTTTTCTTTTACTTTAAGTTAATTAATCTAAATTGTCATTATCACACCCATGTGTCTCAATGGGGTCCCAAAATCGACCCAAAGATGACCATGGTCGTAAATGACTCAACCAATAAGGTTTGGACAAATGGTAAGGTAATTTTGAATTATTATAAAATTCTATTCACCTTGAATTACCCTATTTACCTTTAACTGCGGTAAATAAAAGTCAAAAGTTACTATTCAAAAAATTATTTTCATATTATTTAACCACATTTTACTAATTGATAACAAAAATGAATGTCGGATTTTTGAAATTCAATTCACAGATTTGGTAAAATACATTTTAATGAAAGAGTCTGTTTTTTTAACTACTACAAAGTGGTTTCACTATTCATCAAAAATAGAAGTTTTTTAGAAAAATACCAAAAATTAAGCCTAAGCTATATTTGATATTATGAATTCAAAAATGACGTATATTTTTCTAAATTAAAAACATAGAAGTTGCATTAATTTATTTAATATTAATTCTTGTTGTCAAAATAAATAACACGTTTTTAAGAAACAATAAATATCAAAATATTGACACTTCTTTATGTCCAATTTCAAAGTGAAATTAATTATAATGACCAACATTGGATTAAATGGTAAAAATATATTATAATTACACATTAAACATAATTAAAAAGATAATATAACTATATAAATAAATTAGATTAAAATACAGTTTTGAATTAAAATACAATATTTTCACTATTCATTAAAAATGAACTTTATCGTAAAAATTACAAAAATTAAAACAAATTAAATTTTGATGTCCCCATTATATATTAGGATTTTATTTGGTTATATATTATGTATTAAAGTGACCAAAACTATATTTAATGAGTTTCCATCATTAAATAGTAATAAATCCTCCTTTTAATGTAAATTATGCTAAAAATTAGATTCAATCACATTTTAAGCATCTAAATTTTTCATTGGATAAATGTAAATACATTTACCAATCATGTATAATCATATTGAAGTTCGTTTTGTTCATTCCTTCCAATACAATTTCAAGGAGTTAACTACAATTTAAAATTATAATATTATATTATTAATATGTAACGTAAGATTTCAAAGAAACATATTGTTGTGTATCGGGTACACTATCAAAAACAGAAACCCTTTGAAAATAAATATATTATTTAATTCAAAAATATTAATAAATAGGGAAATATTTTATTCTTCATTTACTTGGGATGTTACATCCTTTCCCCTTTTGGAAATTGCATCCTCGCAATTTTTATTCACTTATCAAAATATGTGGTGGTATATTCATAGCTTATTTAGATTCCCACGTTGCCTCTTCAACCATATGGTTTTTCCACAAATCCTTTACATGGGGAATTACCTTATTCCACAACACTTTCTCTATAAGGTATGAATCTGGACTGCTTGTTCTTCATAAGCGAGATTCTCTTACAAATGAACAACCTTTGGGCTCAAAACATAAGAGGGATCTAGTATATACTTTCTTAACATCGAAACATGAAAAACATTGTGTACCTGAGATAAACATGGAGGTAATTCCACCCGGTATGGAACTGATCCAAATTTTTCCAGAATTTCATAAGGTTCAATGAAACATGGACTCAACTTTCACTTCTTATCAAAACACATCACACTTTTCCATAGAGAAATGTTGAGAAAGACATGATCACCTCCCTCAAAAGAAAGATCCTTTCTCCGGTTATCTGCATAACTTTTTTGTCTTCTCTGATTTGTTATCATGTGATTTTGAATAAACCAAACTCTCTCTACCAGCTATTCTACTAATTCGAGTCCCATCAGCTTCCTTTCACCTACTTCATCCTAAAAAGATGGAGTTCGACAATGATTTCTATATAATCCCTCAAATAAATCCATCTTTATACTGGAATGAAAACTGTTCTTATATGAAAATTTAACCAAAGAAAGATGTTGGTCCCAACTTCCCAAATAATCCATCATGAAATCACGTAACATATACTCCAATTTTGGAATTTTTCGTTCTTATTTCCCATCTGATTGAGGGTGAAATACTATACTATAATTTAATTTAGTACCCAACGACTTATGAAGGCCTTTCCAAAAGTTATAAGTAAACATATGATCATGATCAGATAAAATGGAGAGGGGAACTCCATGCAACGTGACAATCTATTTAACATACAACCGAGAAGGTCGATCAAGAGACAAAGTATCTTGAATAGGAAGTAACTGATAAGATTTAGTCATTCGATCAACTATATCCCAGATTGCATTATTACCTCAAGATGTCATTGGTAATCCCACAACGAAGTACATGTATATATTTTCCCGTTTCCTCTCTAGCATCGGTAGAAGCTGAAGCATCCCATTCGGTAACTACCACTCTAGTTTAACTTGCAGACAAGTCAAACATTTCACAGTAAAATTAGAAATATCACTTTTCATTCCATCCCACCAATAATACTCACAGAGATCTTTTTACATCATAGTACTGCCAGGATGAACTAAAAACGGAGAACTATGAGCTTCATATAACAACTCATTCTTAAACTGTGAATCAAAAAGCATACATAATCTCTTTCCAAATCTCAAAACACAATATTATCAATGTTAAAATCAAGCAACATACCATTCTGAACCAACAATACATTTTTCTTCAACTCACTGTCTTCTTTCTGCGCATGCTTTATTCTATCTGATAGAGATGATTTTACTCACACCTGAAACAAAATAGAAGAATTTTCTACACCAACAACTTCTATGCCAAAGTTCATCAAATCAAAAACCAAATGATATCATTCTAAATGTAGCATGGCTAATGAGACATTACTTTTTCAACTCAAAGAATTGGTCAATTTATTTGATTTTCTGAGATGGTAATGAATTATGAAATCATAATCCTTGATTAATTCTTTCCATCTCCTCTATCTCATTTCAATTTATTTTGAGTGAATATATACTTTAAACATTTTTGGTCAGTATATATTTCGAATTTTACTCCATACAAATGATTCCACCAAAATTTTAATGCAAAAACAACAGAAACTAATTCCAAATCAGGTATTTGGTAATTTAACTCATGAGGTTTCAACTGATGTGAAAAATAAGAAATTACCTTATCATTCTGAATGAGGACACATCTGAGTCCTTTCCAAGAAGCATCACTATAGATAACAAAATCACTTTTTCTGGTTGGCAGTGCCAAAACTGCGGCATTCATCATTCTTATTTTTAATTACTTAAAAAAATCATCACATTCTTTTGTCTAGATGAATTTAACACCTTTTCGAGTTAACTTAGTTAATGGACTAGATAACCATGAAAAATTTTCAACAAACCTTCGGTAATATCCTACCAAACCAGGAAAACTATGGATCTTGGTTATATTTGTGGGTCTTGTCCATTCTTAAAAAACTTTTATTTTAACAGGATCAATAGTTATGCCATTTTTTGAAACAATATGACCAAGGAATGAAATATGTTGTAACCAAAACTCACACTTGCAGAATTTCCCAAATAGTTTATTTTATTTTAAGGTTTTCAAGGCAACCCTTAAATGATTTTCATGATCCACTTTATTTTTATAATAAACCAAATTATCTTCAATGAACAAAACAACAATCTTATCCAAGAACTCATAGAAAATTCTATTCATAAGATCCATGAATATAGTAGGTGCATTAGTTAACCCAAAATGCATAACTACAAATTCCTAATGGCCATATCTTGTAAGAAATGCAGTCTTCAGAATGTCTTTTTCCATTACATTCAACTTATGGTACCCTGACCTCAAATCAATATTTGAAAAATACTGAACTCCCTAGAGATGATAAAAAAATCATCGATATGTGGCTAAGGATATGTATTCTTAACAGTGATGTTATACAATGATCTATAATCAATGAAAAGTCTCATTGAACCATCTTTCATTTTAATAAACAAGACAATAGCACCCCATGCTGATGTGATAGGTCGAATGAAACCATTATCTAATAACTCCCGCAATTGGTTTTTTAACCTTAAGAGATCAATTTGAGCCATTCGATAATGGGGGTTTCAAATTGGATTAGCCTTAAGAACTAAGTCAACAATAAATTCAACTTCTTGATCAGGTATAATACCAGGAAGCTCATGAGAAAAAACATCAAGGTACTCGTTTACCACTAGCACATCATTAATCTGAACAGTTCCATTATTTTCAACAATACGTGCAAGGTAACCTTCATTTCCATCTTTTACTGGTTTCTCTGCTTCCTGATATGTTATCAAAATTATGGGTTCATTTTTGTATACAAACTGGAAATCATTTTGAAAATAAACCTCTTTATCCCTATAGTCATGGGTTCATTTTTATAGACTCTCCCAATTATTCATTATTGTTGTTTAGACTTATAAATTAATGTTCAGGGTGGTGTTGTGTTATGTTACTTCAAGCATGAGTAAATCTATCAGTGAATATGGGAAATGTAGGTTGGTTTATTTCTGTAAATACTATATTCATTGTTGGTTTTATTTTATTTTATAACATGGAAAAAACATGAGTCTATTTATTTATAAAGGGATTAATTTTTATCATTATGGATATAGTTGATTTTGGGTTTTTTATTTATGATCAAAAAGGGAAATGCCTCACATATTCTTTGTTATATACCCTTTTTTCGGTAAGCACATCATAACATTATAGAGGTTGTCTTTTGTAGTCACTCTCGATCACTTTAAAGCTTTAGGAGGAGTCATTGTGGAAGTTTTTAATGACATTATGACTTATTCTTATTCTCACCATGATTAAATTCCCCCATTATATATGTGTACATACTATGGTGTTGATTTTTCTTCCAAAAAAGATATAATAAAAATTATTTATAGTGACATGATTCATTATTTTTATAAATTAAAGGAATCACTGATTAAATAATACATAATTTTATGTGTTGATGTTTTTCATACATTAAATTCCATGAGACATTGTAGATTTCAATATAGTGGAATATGTTTCCTATTATATCATGTATTGCAAAAGTTGTACATGAATTATAAATTTTCATAATTGTACTCATTAAAGGATATATGTTGAATTATTTATAAGTTGAATGAGAAATTCCAAAATAGGTGATTTATATTTATTCTTAATATCATGTACTTATTATTAGGATGAAAAAAGATAAATGGATAACTTGTGACAATACATGGATGAATATCATTATATAAAAATAATATAATTACTATATATTGTTGGAATATAATAAACTATAAAGAAATATGATGATTAATTATGATGAAGTTGTATATTAATTTTATTATGAATTTAGTAAACATGATGTAATTATAATTTTGACAAGACATGTAAAGATTAAATCAAAACAATGATGTTTTTATCAGAAATATTTATATGATCAAATTATGAAATGTGACTCTATAAAAAATTCCTTGATTAACATAACTTGATGTGGATAAATTTTTTTAATATAAATATTATCATTATTATTACTATAAATATTATCTAGGATGAGTCAATAAATGAAACTATCATATAATTAAATTAAATTAATAAGTGGATATGTATATCTTATAATTATTTATGAATAATCATTTTTATTTTATATGTTTTTATGATTGGTATATTTCTCATGGTCTGGTCATGTGATTTGGTGAACCTCTTATCTTTCTGGAATTTTAATTGTATTCTAGTTGTTAGAGGATATTGGTGGTTACATGAGAGAATTCATTATCACCCATAGACATAGGTTAAATATTTTGAATTATATATTCATGTATTTATTTTCATTATCCCACTAGCACTTGGTTAGTTGTAATTAATGAAACACCATTATTTTTTCTTATATTAATCTATATTCATGGGTTTTAGGTAGATGATGATTATTTTGAATTTTTCATTATTTATCACTCATAGTATTCAAATAGAGGTTCAAAATGAAACATTTATTATTTATACTATTTTAACCCATAGTTCATCATACGATGAAGACTATCCATATAGGTTATGCTCGGATATGAGAGAAGGGTGAATCATGGGTGAATCCCTAAATGTTTGATTTATGATGGATTGTGAGATTTGATATCATTATCTTATATTATGTTATTTCTTCTATGTGAATACAAACCACACATCTGTCATATGAGTTATAATACCCATTAGATAATTTTTATAGTAATTCTCCATAGGGATAATGTTGTAAAGAAATTAACACTCTCTGGGTATCAAAGGTCTAGATTGAGGAATGGGATGGGGTTCAAGGTTTCAGGTGTCTCTTAACAGAACATAGTTTGTTGGGGAAATCCTTATTGAAATATTAATAAATGTGATTATTTGTGATTGTGTGTATATGTGTGTCTAATTATTGTAAATTACAGAGCATAGTTGTGGTGACTTGTTGTAATCCTTTATGTAATATAAATTTTAAACATTAATGTGATAATGAATGATATATGATGATGTTTATTCATTATATATAAATTATATATTGATGAAGAACATAGAAGGTAGTGGTTTGTGGATGTAAAATAAAATATTTTTGATATTATACTAAATATTATTACTCACCCATGTACATGTGCATTAACTTATAAATTTTTATGTTCATACAAATTAGTTGGTGTAGATGGAAGATGTTTTCATATACTTAAGGTGTATTGAGACTTGGTAGATGATGAATTTTTAGTTTTCATCAGATTGATCATACTTGTTTTTTATATTAAATATTAGGTTTCATTACAGCTATTTAAGATGTGTTATTTATACATGGATATTTATTTGGAATTAAAATAATATATTAAAGGGATGTTTTTTATATATTCATTTTCTATTCTACATTAGTGATTATTCATCTACACCATGGAGGATGGTGTTTCAATATTTTTTGAGGAATGTAGAATTAAAATATTGTTCTCCTAGTTGTATTGTGTGGATACCTTAGTTCAAGTAAATATACCCTAGTCTATTGGTGGAATAGATAACGAATTCCCTAAATGAGAGGAAGTGATAATATATATTGGAATCAAAGAGCTATCTTAAACGTGGAGTTCAGGAAATATAAGGATTAGATGTAGAAACTAAGCATAATATGAAAGGGGAATAATATTATATCATGTATGAGAGAAAACCATTATGTATTTTCTTATCACCAATACATTTGTATTAAATGTATCTGAAATTATGTTGATCGAATAATAAACCTATGGATTTTATTTTGTGGTATTGTTTTCATATAGAATACATCAATTAGAATCATGTAATTAGTTAATGTACATGTTTGATTTGATTGATTTTTAATGTATAGTATTCCTTTTGAATAATAATAAATGATTTATAAATATCAACATCCTATGATTTGAGATAATGTTATGTTTCTATTTTTTATGTTTTTTGGAAAAGGAGTTGTATATTATGTCATGAAGGAAGTGGGAAGTGATCGTAAAAACTGATAAATAGTATCATTCATTAGTGAGGTAAATAGATATTATTTAGAATAAAATAAAATATGAGATGATGTGATATAAATTTTACATGAAATCCCACCACTTGTACCCAACCTAGGATGGAAATGAATGGATGAAGTAACACCCCAAGTCCCACCTCTAGTAGTCACTAGTTTTGAGACTAGCATCAAAGGTTTTAAAAAATAAAATTGGATGAATTTCCTTAAATATATGGATGGTTTTGGGAGATAAGATAAATAACAACCAAAAAAACTCCATCATATAATATAAAAGAAACCGAATACCCATAATGCATATCATGGAATAGTAATAAATATCCCTAATAAAAACAATGGAAGGGTAATAATAAATAAAAAAACAATTAGTGGCTCTAACCTGCATGATAGTTGTGTCTAGACATGTCTTTAAAGACCTCCTTATAAACAAAAAAACTTCTTATATATATGTATATTGGTAATAAAATGTACATTAAGTATGATCATACCAAAAATACATCATAAAAATATTTAATGATTTTACTAATTCATAAGTGAATATACATAAAAAAACAAGAACCTAAATAGTTCAATTATCTACCCCAGACACACTAATACTTCCTCACCAAATGACACACCCAATTTAGAAATGTAATTTCAAACAACATAGATAGAGATATCCTTCCTCCACTTACCTACTGGGTTTCCCTACTCACACCCCAATGTTAAAATCCATGTTCTCAGTTACCTTCCATATATGTATGTCATCACATATCAACTTATCATTGATGTGGGCCAGGTATCAACCCTACCTACACCAACATCCTATAAATCATAGAATCATGTAATGAGTTCAGTTAATATCCCCATATAACATTATGCCTCCACATGTCCACATGTTTGCTCAAACATAAAAGTGAAATCTTGTAACTAGTGCATTAGTGTATCTTGAAAATGAAATAAATTATCTTCATGCCCTCCTATTTCCATGCATGACCCCCCACCACATAACACATCCTCGCATCGCTAGGAATCACCATAATCATTCTCTAACCATCCAGTACCCACCACTAATTAGGTACTGTGGTTATATAATACTAGTAATGAGATAGTGGGTAATAGGGGGAAGTGGCTATTTATAACATTATTTACTTAGATGTTGGGTAAACAACCACCATACCCTTTCCCCTAACATTTGGGTTTTGTAATGTTGTACAAGTTGTGGCTAGGTTGTGTATACAAAAAAAATTAATGTTCATGGTTCGATAGTCGCCCAAAATTACCAATATAAGGGTTCATATAAAAACCAAAAACCTCACCCACATGCTACTCTAACATCCCATGATGTATATCACTAATTTATACAACCACTAAATGGTAAAAACCACATAATCTAGTGGAATTTAAAAAACCACACATCCTCTGTCAATATTAAAAGTTTTGAATTTTCTAGAAATTCATATATACCTCCCAATAATAATTTTTCTATTAATTAAAACCATGATTAATTAAAAACCACTCTAGATTTCACCAATGTTTATTTAATTAACTAATATTTTATTTCTAGAATATTATTTCATTACCATCCAAAAAAATCATTTCCTATCCATTCGACATTCCAATTTTAATGTTTTTTGCCTTGTCAAAAAGGTACTATTAGACAATAACATTACTGCACAAAAAAATAAACCATTTATCTCACTACAACCACATAAAATATTATTAAATACCATCATAATAATCCCCTCATACCTCACAATGTCACACCAAGAATTTTAATTCTTTTCTTTGCTTCGAATCCTCTTTTGGATCTTAGATTTCTCCTGGTTTTTTGTGTTCTGTGTTAACTTTTTAGTGTCTCTTGTGGTTTTTATCTATTACCTTAGTATTGGGGGTATTTTATGGTATATGGACTCCTCTTTTTTCAAAGTTATGGTATATGGATTTGGTGGTTTTGAGTTGGATTTATGATGCTCCTAGTGGAACCCCTTGTGGGGAATGTTGTTGGGGTGGTTTATAACCATTATTTGGATGAGTTATAGGGTGGAAAAGTGGTTTTTATTTTTGTATTATTTCCCCATATCCTTGTCCCATAATTCCCCCTATTTTTTCCACTTAGATCCCCATAAAATTGGAGGAGAATGGAATAATTTTTGGTGGCCATAACAAGACGCACTATTTGGAAGCACGGTTTACTAAACCATGCAAGGTGTCTAGGTCATTAAAAATAATTTTAAAATTCTAATTTTTTTCTACTAGAAATAAACATAATGTGCCCAATTAACCACCCATTCGACACTATCATCCATGTGAGGCCTCCACACTCCCTCAATATCTCATGAAACTCATTTTTCATGGAGTATTTGGTGGAGAAACCTCAAGATCTTTCACATAAGTAAATTCCTTCTTGGTTTCATCAATATTCTTTGGGTTTTATTTATTATTTCTTAAAGTTATATGGTTTCCAAAATCTAGGTTTCGTACATAGGGTTTAACCTTGATTCTTTGTGGTGAAAGTTTGTGTTCTAGGGCTCAATTTATCTTCCTTGTGGAGAAACAGTGGTGTGGTTGATGTTTAGCACCAACATTCATATGTTTTTACACTTATTGTTGGTGATTCCATTGGTAATAAATTATAGATGAGTTATATTTTCTGAATTTATATTTTTAGAACACTTATCATCTGTTATCCTTGCGGCGAAATCTGGTTTTGGTTACGTTTGTTCAGCAAATGATTTTTAGGTACCAAATTGGTGTTAAATTGGGTGTTTTGCAAGTTTGTTTTATGTTATGCCAAATGGGGTTGTTTTATAACATATTTAATGTGTTTATAGAAATTTTTAGGCTGTTGAAAATTATGTTTTGGTGAAAATGGATATGCTCATGATGTTCAAAATGGGATTTTATAGGGATTTTGTGTGTATAGCATTTTTAAATTTTGTGAAGTTGTTTTATTTAAATTCGAAGGATTTATAATGTGGTGTAAGTGGTGAAAAACTTATGTAGATAATGTTTTGAGTTTATTATGACCATAACTAATGCGTTTATGTGATAATGGAATTATATATCATCAGATAGTGGTTTTATCACAAAGGGGGACGCTCGGGTACCTAGGAGGGAGGATATGTACTAGTACACTAGTGATCTGGATGGGTTTTGTAACTGTTCTTCTGTGTAAAATGGATAGAGTAAACAATAACAAAACAATATTGATGATTATTGGGGGAAAATATGTTATGGTTATGTTCCCTACTTGTGTCTCGTGCACAAGAATAGATTTTTCGTTGGTTACCTTACACCGAGGTATGTGGTATATAGGGCCTAAGACTACCTAGTGCCTTGGGGTGTTCTCAAGATTGGTTCTCATTGAATCTAGTGTATTTATCTTTGATATATAGTGGTTTTTCTATAAAATAAGGTAGATAATATTGTTACTTAAATTTTTTCATTAATGATAAAATTCCCTATGGAAAACTGTTTACATTTAAATGTTTCATTCTTTAGAGATTAATTTCCCCATTTATTTCTTATCAAAAAAATTAATTCTTTTTTTCTTATATTTTATACTCTATAGAATAACTTTTTTGTATCCTATTAGGATTATAACCATGCGCTAATATAACCCTGTGGGTGTAGGTAGACTTGTTCATGTATGACACAGTTAATGGAAAGTCGTTGGGTGATGGAGGTCCGGGTTGCTAGTTCACTTCCATGGTGTGGCGTTGTGGAGACAGCTTGTGGGTGATAACCCATGGTCATGTGTAATCCTTGGGGATGTTTTGAAGAAGTAATTATTTGTATTTGGACCAATTATTCTATTTTTAAACGTGTTTATTCAGTTCAGTATTTTGTATAATCCTTGTTTGGTATAAATATTTCAGATTCATATTATCATTTGGTTTTATTGTTTTATTCTTCCATATATAGGTAAATCATTCCCAAACCAAAATCAATGATACATGGGAACTTTCTCCAGCCCATGGGGATGCGGAACGCCCTTTGGGAATTATCTCAGACCATGTCGGGTGCCAGTTTTTATAGTGACCATATTTGGTTCATGATAAAATGGTATCTGATGTGGTTCACTCTTTGAGTCATGTTATTTGGGTAAGATTTGGGATAGTCTAGAGCTAGGATTATCGATACATGACACTCCAGTTAAGGGTAGTGTGTCTAGCCATAACACCACCTGACAGGATTCATGTTTCCAATGGATGTTGTGTTTTTCCTGAGTTTATTATTTCTCATTGTTCATTGATGATTGGGAGAAATGAAAAGAGTGTTGGGTCAATGGTCTTAGTGAGCTCACATGGTATGAAAATCCATTTGGAGCCAGGGATATTTCCCAGAAAACAATCTCTATGATAGTGAAGTTATTGGAATATGGCCTCTAACCATATTTCCATGTCATTCATCGACACTAGTTTCCTCTCACATTGTCATGTTCCTCATTGTTTTGGAATCTTGTAAATTTTATTTTTGAAGAAAAAATTACGTTATTTTAAAGAGTGTAAATTTTTTTAATGTAATTTTATAATAAAGAGAAAATGGTTTTATTTTTGAAGGTATAGAAATGAAATTTTATAATTATTTTGAAACCATGAATTATGTGTTTACACCTCTTTTGAAAGTATGAATTATGATAAAGGGGGTTTTGAAAATGTTTTTCCAGTATAATTTTATAAACAATGGAAAAGTGTTTTGAATCGACATATGTGTTCTATAATTTATGTGTGGGGATTGAATATGGATTTTAATTTGGTAAATAATGATCATCTGAAATGATTTATGAAATTTTATAACCTTGTTTTAAAATGATAAGTGGTGAGTTCTTAATTAAATGGTGATTTTTGGAAATGGTGTTTTCATATAATTAGAAGTGTTTTGAAATGGGTTGAAATGTTTTTTAACAGTAGTTCAAAGAATTAAAGTGATTTATTATTTAATTATTGGTGCTTTTCTAAATTGTTTTGTATGATTTAAATTGGGTTTTGATTTTATAGTTTGTTGTTTTGAGAAATGGAAAGTGTGGTTAAAAAGGATTTGATTTTAAAAAGAGCAAAGTCTTGGTTTTGGTCATTGCTGTTCTCAAGGGTGACCACATGCATGGGTTTATATGTGAATATGGAGAGTTAATGGCATGAGTTGATGAGTTTTAGGATAGATATGAGGTGGGTTTCAGGTGTGGCATGTGAACAAGCATGTGTGAGGCTCATGAGATACCATTGGTAAATGCACGACGTACAAAAACATTTTTTACAATGATTTTGAAGTAATGTGTTGTGTTTTGATAATGTGTGTTTGAAAGGTGTGTCTTAAGTGTTTTTAGGATTTTTATTGTGATATGTTTCGAGTTCATGAACCCCTATTAATTAAATTATGTTTTGGGTTGGTGTTTCATAAATAAGTTGGAATAAAGCGTTGGTCAGTGGTCTATTTCGAGGAAAATTTGGGAGGCCAATGTGGTGAATCCCCTCACGTGTTCAGTTTAGGTTTCTAGTATTTTGTGACCAAATGACCAGATTGGATGGGTCCTTTGTTTGTCTAGGGTACGCCCCCCCTTAAAAAGATAATGTATGATTCATGTGTGGCCCCTGGTGAATCGTCATTGGATGATCCTACAGTTGATCTACATAAGGACCTTCTTCTTATGATTTGGAGGTTGAGTTTTCCCCCCTATTCTTTTTCAATTATTTGGATCCCATTTTAGTGGTAAAGTGGTTGTGGGAGGTTAAAATAGACCTTAGTTTATTATGATTCCTCAGTCATCCAACTTGAATGTAGTTTACAGTTGTCAGTGTATAATGATATCTTAAAGGTAATTTTTCCTTTTGTCATTATCATCGAAGAAAGAGTTAATTTTTGGCCACCAGTGTGGAAAATGTGGTCAAGAGTGGTTGTTATGGCTAATAGATATAATTGTGTGTTATTTGGGACTTAGAATAAGGTCAATATCCTTGTGTCTCTTTATCCACAATGGTCATGTTCGGCGACACCTTGTAATGCCGTGTGTTCATTTGACTATAAGGTCTATGTTTGTGAAATATTATGAGAGTCTATATTTTGTTGGATGTCTGTCTCCCTTCAGGTAATTCCCAAATCCTATGTTCTAGAGGAAGGTGTTTCTATATTTCCTTTCATTATGATGTTTCCCATATGATGAAATAAGGGGTGACGTGTGTGAATCCTCTCAGCCCATGTTATGGTAAGATGATGGGTTGGGGTAATGTGGGATAAAGTGTGTCATGTCTCATTGAGATCATATTATATCATAGTGTACTTTTTTGTGGAATAGGAAGAAGAAGTTCTGTTCGGGGGTTTCTAAATCCTATCTGGAGGAAGGATTTACTTAAATCAAATGATCTCCAGTAATTGGTCTTGGAGTAATGTTGGCACGTAGTTAGGGGAAATCTTGGAATCATTCAAACCTTTGGACAATGTCCTATCCTTAGTATTAAATATGGGAATACATTAAAGCTATGCTGTCTTAATCTTGAGCCAGTTTTTCATGTTCTGTGGAAGATGTGGGAGGACCTCGTTTCAATTTTACAGCATGAGTTCATGTTATTCCCTTGGGTTTAATTTGAATTTTTATACAAAATGAATAAATTTGGCAAGTCCTATTGAAGGTCAAATTTTCACATGGTTAGTAGTAACCAGGCACCAACCGTGGAAACCATGTAATAAGAGACAAAAGATACCACACGTTCTCTATAAGGCCATGAACCTTATCCCCAATAACTATGCGAAGCATTCCCTTTATATAGAAAAATTATCACAGTTATTTCACGGTTTCCTAAACCGTGGGGACTAACCGTGTGGTCATGAAAACTCTTTAATTTTGTGGTCTTTTCATGATAGCGCATGATGGTCAGTTAAGATGGTTAGTTATTTTAGTGGGGAGACCCATCATGGATCTCATGTAATTTCCCTTGGATGAATTTTATTAATATTTTACCTCTTATAATGGGGAGACCATTCAGGCCTCCCCCAATAGGTGTCTTGATTCTATCTCAGTAACTATATTGTCCCTTGTGGTGGGAAGTCCATTTGGGTATCCCCATATTAGTGACTTTATTTTCTCCCTGGTGTTTTCTTGGTTGTAGGTATTCTTGTCCAAGTATATCTATCAACCAATTTCATACTTGGGTAAATGTGGTATTGGAGCACACCAAATGGTTTTTTAAAGTAAGGTTGTGGTAATGTTATTCCGATTTGTTATTCATAACCAATGTATTACTTGGGAATCTTCTGATAGTGTTTTAGGTGTTTTGTTTTGGTATTTATATTGAATATGTTAGCTCATTTAAGGTATGTGGGGTAATTTTTTGTTGGTGAGAGCATTCTATTCCATTGTTTGATAAAATGGAGGTGTTTGGCCTTTCCGAAAGAAGGTGAAAACATTATAAGAGATTATATCATTGTCTATAATCTGGAATTTTTTTACATCTAGTGGGGTTGTGGATTTCTCGGGGAAGAAAGCATTATGGTGTGGAGAATTGTCACACACAGAATTTTAATTCCATGCATTGTTTCAAATCCGCTTTTGGTTCTTAGGATTCTCTCAGTTTCCAAGTGATCCGGGTTTAAATTTTTGGCATCTCTTGTGTTTTTTATCTATGAAAATATTCTTGGGGATCTTTTATGGTACATGGTCTATTGTTTTTTCAAATGGATGGTATGAGGTTGAGGTGGTTTGGAGTTATATTTGTGACACTCTTAGTGGCACCCCTTGTAGGGTAAGTTGTTGGTGGTGGTTTATACCATTTAGTTGGATGCGTATTACGGAAGAAATGTGGTTTTATTTTGGGTATTATTTCTCCATATCCTTGGCCCATCATTCACCATAGGTTTCCCCCTTTGACCCCCACGAAATTAGAGGACAATGGAATGATTCTGGGTGGCCAGAATATGGTGCACGGTTTGGTCGTATGATTTACTACACCGCGCAACCAAATCATGCATGGTGTCCATGTAATTAAAAATATTTTTGAAATCTAATCCACCCCATTCTTTCGCCATTCTACCCTATCATCCATGTGAGGCCTCCGAGATCCCTCAAGGTCCCTTGGAAATCATTTTTTATATAGGATTTGGAGGATAATCCTCCAGATCTTTCACATAAGTAAATTCATTCTTGGTTTCTTCTATATTCCTTTGGTTTTTTTATTCTTTCATGAAGTTATAATGTTTCCAGCATCTATTTTTTATACCTAGGGTTTATCCTGGAGTATTTTTGGTGAATGCTTTTGGCCTGGGGCGTCATTTATCTTCCTTGTGGTGCAATAGTGGTGTAATTGATGTTTAGCACCATGATTCAAGGGTTTCAAAACTTGTGGTAGGTAATCCATGGGTAATCAATTATAGATGAGTTTTATTTGCTTCATTTCTATTTATATCACACTTATCATCCATTATATATTATTTTAAATCTGGTTTTTGTGACGTTTATACAGAAAATTATTTTTAGGTACCAATTTGGTGTTAAATCGGGTGTTTTGCATGACTATTTTATGTCATGCCAAATGGGGAAATTTTATAACTCTTGTGATGGGTTAATAGAATTTTTTTGGGTGATGAAAATTAGTTTTTGGTAAATATGGGTATTCCCATGGTTTTCAACGTGGTTATTTAAAGGGATTTTTTGTGTAAATCAGTGTTAAATTTTGTGAAGTTGTTTTATTGAAATTATAAATGGATTTATTAACTGGTGTAAGTGGTTCAAAACATTTGTAGCTACTCTTTTTATTTTATTATGAAAAGAGATGATGTTTTTATGTTATAAATTCTTTTTTTTGTCATGATATCATGGTTTTAGAAAAAGGGGGAAGCTCGAGAACCATGGAGGGTGGATATATACTAGTACGCTTGTCATCCAGATGGGTTTTGTCCCTATTTCACTGAGTAAAATAGATTACGA
This sequence comes from Viscum album, assembly GCA_963277665.1. Taxonomy (NCBI): domain Eukaryota; kingdom Viridiplantae; phylum Streptophyta; class Magnoliopsida; order Santalales; family Viscaceae; genus Viscum; species Viscum album. The sequence goes on along the minus strand of OY728151.1, from coordinate 1,823,041,973 downwards.
CAAAACTAAAAAATATATATTGATGATGAATTGGGAACACTAGGTTATTGGTATGTTACATAGTAGTGTATCATTCACAATAATGTATTTTTCTATGGCTACTTTACTCTGAGGTATGAGGTATATGGGGCCCGAGACTACCTAGTGCCTATGGGTGTTACCAAGATTGGTGCTCATTAAAACTTGTGTATTTATCTTTTTCATATGGTGATTTTTATTTTAAAATATAGTAGCTTACATGTTTTACATAAATATGTTCATTCATGTAAAAAATTCCCTTTGAAATATTGTTTACACTTAAATGTTTCATTCATTAGAAATTATATCCACCATTTCTTACTTATCCAAAAATGGCATAATTATTATCTTGTATTGTTCACATTATGTATCATATTGGTGGTATCCTATTGGGATTAGTCTCACACCTTACTTACACCCCTTGGATGTAAGTAGACTTGGTTTTGTATGAAACAGGTAAAGGAATGTCTTTGTGTGATGGCGGTTCAGGTTGTTAGTTCCCTTCCATGGTGAGAAATTATGGAGTCATCTTGTAGGAGATAACACCTTGTCATGTGGAGTCCTTGGGGATGTTTTTATGCAGTATTTATGTGTCTTTGAACCTTTTAGTCTATTTTTAAACATGTTTATTCTGTTGATGAATTTTTATAAACCTCTTTTTGTATGAATTTCATAGATTTGGGTTATTGTTTGGTTTTGATGTTTTATGCTTCCATATTTAAATAAATCGTTCTCAATAAAATAAATGATACACAGGAACTTTTACCAGCCCGTTTGGATTGGGAATTCCTTTCAGTCCTTGTCACAGACCTTTTCAGGTCCTGGTTTTGATGGCGACCAGATTTGGTTTGTGACACACAATGACCAGAAACTAACCAATAAAACAATCTCTAAACTCACCTTTTTTCAACCAATTGCAACCTCACTACCTATAAAGATTATGCTTCCAAACTTGTCACCATCATCATTTTTAAACCCCAAAATATCCAAACAAGAACCATAATAGTAGAAAACAAAAAATCATGGAACAAAATTAGATCTATATCTCACATAGAATAAAAAAAATTCAAATTTATCACCCGGAAATGATTACAATATATTTCATCAATTCAAGGATCAGGATGTAAAGAAATATATATTTATGGACAACTAGATTTTAGTTGTATGATCTTGAGCCTTAGATAAGGTATCTACCTGTTTAAAATTTTGTTTTAATTATGACTTTAGTGTGTATGATAGATCTTAGGGGAATTATGAGGGTTCGGGGCATGGAAAAGAGGAAAATGGTAAAATATGTGTTGATAGAATGGTAGGTTTATGGTTATTATAAATAATTCACCATAACTATTTGGACTATTAAGTGGTTGTGCACAGAGGAGGAAACCATGTGGGGTAGACCAAGTGACTGTGTGGCTTGGGGACCCTTGGGATAGGAGCGAGCACGCCACCAACCAAAGAATTTTCAAACCTTGTGGGTGGAAAGTGAAACTACGTGGATTGTTTTCCTTTTGTATAGAGGGATATTCACAGGTAGTACAGAGTTTGGAAAACCATGTGGCTAAACCATCTTCCAATTAAAAAGTCATTTTTTTCATTTATCCCACCAAACACTATTTCATTCTTCCTCAATTTTTAATCCCATTCTACCCTATATAATAGGGTTGAAAAACCAGCAGCCTCATCTTCCCCCAAGGATAGTTCTTCATTGATCCTTAGGTGTTTTGAGTGCCATTTTATAAAAATCAAAGCTATGGGTTAGTCTTTATCATTGTTTCCTTCCATCTTCTGGAAGAGTCCTGGTGGTATATTTTATCTCTTTTTTAGCCCAAAACCCTCTTTCTATAGAATATTCATAGTTTTTTATTTTAAGGATGTTTGATTTAGAATCAAGGGATAAATTTAATAGAGCAATTATCTAATTACCTAAGGAAGGTGGTATTAAATATCTTTACCCTAGTCTTGAGGTATTATCTTTTTATATATTTATTATAATGTATTTCATTAATTAATTTGTTAAGGAATGTGATTTGGGAATTAGATTGAGGTGTAAAATCATTCATGTACCCCATTGGGTATGTTGGAGAAGTGAGATGAAACACAGGGATACCAATGGAGTAGACCGAACACTTGTAAATTTTGATTAAATTGGTAAACATTGAGATTGGGAAATTATGAGGGAGAATGGGTTGTAAAAGTGTAATCAGATATGGGGGAATGGTTAAAAAGTTAAATAAAATGATTATAAGTTGTATTTTTTGATATTCTTAGAAGAATTTTTAAATGTTTTAAGTGTAGTTTTTTACTGTGGACCCATCCATGTTTACAATGAAAGAATTGGTTTTTGAAAGTGATTTATGTTTTGAAATGAGTTTTTGAACTCAAAATTATTTGAAAATGGGTTCTTCATAATTGATTTCCAATGATGATTTATAACAGGTTTTTTGTCCCGTTATTTTGAAAAATATATAATGATTGTTTGATAATTGGAATGAGAGCCATGGGGCATGTTTTAGTTTTTATTAAAAGTGGTAGACCCATATTTTAAAGGGTCAATTGGGGGTGCTTTTTAAACGAGTAATTGGATTCATGTGATATCACTGAATTTTTTAATAAAGATGATGTTAAAAATTTTCTAGGGGATAATAGAGCATGAGGGGGTGTTTTTATAATGTCTTATGTGTTAATGGGTAATTCATATAAGTGGGATATGTATAAATAAATTTGATTGTAAATGATTAATGTGTTTAATTGTTGTTGATTTTATTTTTTAAATGAATTATGGTCAAAGAAGCTTGTGAACATGATTTGGTTGTACAAGGGGTATTGAATTTAGGTTCTATACTCATGGGTCAGGTGGAACTGATACCCTAAACCCCACCCCTGTAATGCTTGATTTAGGGGGTCAAACAGAGGCTCTATTCCCCTAACGGTTGATTTTTTTGAGACAACATAGAATGAGGATCCAAAGTATGTTTTATGTATTGTATGATTGGGATGTAAATCAAAGACTCTATGATTAACAATGAATGGACATGGATTGGTTTGGGATATCAAACTAATTCTCTATATTTCCCAAACATATTTACATGGATTTATTACTACACTAAGGATTCGAGGAATGTTGATAATTTATGGCATTTCACGACCTTCTGGTTAAAAGTGTATATCCCCTTATGTCTTGGTTTATGTATCTAGTTTGATAGGAGATAGTTTAGTTAGTTGGTTACCCATTTAGAAATTAAAGAAATAAAATGGTTACATATTAGTTTCGTAAACATGACACACATTTATTTCTCTTTAGTTTCCTTATTTATTTGTGAATGCTTCTTACATACCTCCACTACTGTATAGACTAGATTTTTCATTAGACGTTGTTGGTTGTGGCCTTATGAGTAATACTCACACCCTACTTAGTTTTCTAGGATACTTGGGTACCTGAGAAGATTCTACTAGTTTTCTGATATAGGTTCATGATAAGGACATGGCGTTTTGTTTTGTATGGGATAATGGGTTGGATCGTGTGATGTCTCGACTGGTTTGGGACATGGGTGTGTGCTTGGGGTATTTTGGTAGTTTTAGTTTTGGATTTCATTTGTATAACATCCTTTCATGTAGAGTATACATATCATTATTTTATATAATCTTATTTTTTTATAGTTTTCATTTCTTTAATTTTGTCCATTTATTTGTTCCTACTGGTTAGTATAACTTTTGATATTATTTATATTATATAATTACTCAGATAAGTCGGTATAGGATCCCAAAAATTTATCTATATAACCACACTACTATTCAGTATCATCTAGAATATGGGGGGAACAACTTAGTTCATGTGTCTACTCAGCTCAGGGAACTATTTGTAGAGTATATTGGGTCGGGGATGTAACAAAGTTATATCAGATTCATGCATTTTGACTTTCTGTTTGAGGCATGGAAAATAGGAAACTAGGATACTGTTGATTCTTTCTAATGATCTCATTCATGGATTCCTTCAACCCAACATATTGAAGAAAACCATTGTTTCTAGGGGTTTTAATTGATGTTTTGATTTTTTTTCCTTGTATGGTTTTTTGATACTTCAACATCAAGTGCATGTCATGGATAAAATTTTGTTGATTTATATGATTTTTCTCTAGGACCAGTATGGAATGATAGGCTGTTTAATATCATGAATCATACCAAAAACATATATTTGATAGATCATCCATATGTTTCATGTGATTGATAGTTATTTTGGAGTTTCATGTTAGTAGTGTAATTTATGACTATGGGTTAATCTCATTGAACTCTCTAATTAATGGTTTAGATTGAAAGAAATTTTGAAAAAATAATTTCATGATTTTGGAAATGTTGGTAATAAAAATGGTTTCAAAATATAAATCCTGGAGTTTTGAAAATGGAATGTTTTGAAATGTGAAACCTTGGGAGTAAATATTAATGTTTAATTAAATAATGGATGTGATAAATAATGGAATCTATCGGGGAACTAGAAATGGGTATCCCTAGTGTTTTGTTTCTAACCCTGTTCTTGGTTGGTTTGGTCCATAAGAGAGTCCTAGTTTGAGACCATAGTTTTTTTTATGAGGATTTATTTGGTTTTGATGAATGGAAACAGAGATGTTATTTTCATTAATAGGTTAGGGTTGTGGACTTTTGGGTTATAAGATTCTTCTTCATAATGTGGGTGTAGTAACCCTCATGGGTTTTGATCATGTGATTTATTTTTTGGGCCCTAGAGTGGTGCTTTGGATCATATTTTTTATTTTTTGTATACAAGTATCTTATGTCAGATCCCTAGATTAAATGGTCTCTTGTTGTGTTTGGTGCAATGTGTTTTGGATAGGAAAAAGATAGTCACCCGTTATCCAAGAGTTGCATGAGTGTTTATGTGAATGGATATTTGAGATATGAAGAGGCCTTTGAGTGACATAACTCCATTTTAGGGAGTTGGTATCATTTTAATATTGAGGTGACAATATTAGAAAAAAAACATATTTTGATTACATTTTAACGGTATTAAAAGTTCAGTTTTGATCTTATGGTCCTGAGTTAGTGTATTTTAATTTTGATCATCCATTTTCCCCATTTGTGCACTTCACGGCTAATATGTACCAATTTAGGCCCAATGTTTCATCTGATTTTAAATAATGTAATTATCCAAATTTTAATTTGATATTTTGGGAAATAGATATAAACATAAATATGAACATTTTTCATTTAGGGATCAATGGAGGATTCATAAAGGATGTTGGGGGGGCTCGGCCAAGGCTTCATTTTTTTACAATTTAAGGTAGTAGTGGTGGTGGATTTACTGATCTTGGGTTCTTTGTATCATTATAATGTTATGTTGTCCATTTGATGTTTTAATCATTCTTCATTATCATTTAAGTTGTTTTAATCACATTAGTTCATAATAAAAGTTCTTCGTTTCCTCTTTTTCATTTCTTCTTCATATTACTTTGATACCTTTTCTTTAAGGTGTGGATTTATTCATACCAACACTTTTGAATTTATTCACATAGCGGTGGAGTGATGATTTTTGTTGTTATTGTTTTTTCTTTTTCAATTCTACCCATGTGAGTCTACTTTCCTCTTCCTTTGAGATAATAGAATCAATGGAGGGATAAAACCTTATGGGATGTTCCTAGGGAGTTCCATGGGGAGGATTGGATGTTATTTTATGATCTTATTTTCTTTAATCATTTCATTATTTTACGATTTCTATTTGATGATTTATTTTCTTCTTCGTCTTCACTAACATTAACAATGACACATTTCGAGTGCTAGTACGATCCAATTCATTGGAGTGATAATTTAATTGATCCTCTAAGTGCAATGGTGATTAGCCTTGGAATTGTGTAGGGATTAAATTTGTGAATGATGTTAAGGAATTATATCATTTTGTGGATACGTCTTGAATTAGTGAAACAAACTTTATAAGAAAATAAATACATCCCATCTAACCCTAGTAACAACTTAGGATCAACTCATCTCCATTAATTGTTTTAGACTAAGTAATTGAATGTTTTAATTTATTTTATTTAAATTAAATCAGTAGTTTTTAAAATCAATTCAATCTGAATAGTTGGCCACTTCATACCCAAATCCTTCCAAGATCAAAGTGTCTTTAGGTTCCTTCTTCGATCCCTATGGATTTGACCCCTACTTGTAATACAATGACCGCATAGCTGTAGGGTAAATTTGGGCACAACCAAGACCTATGGGTTAGATCGATCAGGGTTTCTTGTTATTTTGGGTGTGTATGGAACCAGTATACATTTTGGACCATGTACGCGGTACTCATAGATAGTTTCATAGAGTGGGTTTAGCCTAGAGGGATAAGTGAAAATGGTGAGTGATTTTTGATATGTGAATCAATTTTTTTTATTTGTTATATTCATGAGATATCAAATTAATCCTCGAAGGATCTTTTCCTAATGTTATTAGTGAATTGGAATTTGAAGCATGGGTTTTTGCTTCTGAAGTATAATAAATGAATAGTGGGTGCCATCGAGTTTTGGTAAAAGTGAATTGTTGATACGTGGATCCTTTCTCATGGGGACACCGAGGTGTTTGTGTATAGTTATAAGGTTATTTTTATTGGGAAGGATGGTTAGGGTGTCATACATGATGGTGTGGATAATTTTTAATAGAGGAATCAGGATGATTTTAAATGGGAAAGGTAAGGGTGACCGTTGTGTATATGGATTCTTTGAATTTGAATTGAAACATGTGGTGAGGGGTGGTGACATGTTTTTTATTTTTTATAGATTATTTTTTTTATAATATGATGAATTTGAAAATACCTCGGGTCTAAGGAATTTGATAGACTAGGAGGCCTAGTTGGTTTGTGTATGTGGGTGTTGGGGATTGGTGATTATTGGCTCATGGAGTCTAGAATTGGGTTCAGTGAGTAGTCGCAGAAAATTGTTTGACATCAAGGGTCCTAAAGAAGATACAATTTTGGGTAATTTTTTGGGTATCCATGATGTTGTTTGGGATATTTGAATAGGTGACCTAGGATGATCTCATGTTGTTTTTAGTTTCACAAAAGTATAGAGCACTATTTTATTGTGTTATAGTTGGGTTTTGAATCAACATAGTTGTTATTCAGTTTCTGTGTTAATCAATATGGTTGATATAGAAGAACATTAGTGGTGTGATGGATGTGGTTACAATGGAATTATTAGGTCATGACCACTTATTATAGGTTAATAAAATGGTGGTGAGATTGTTTGTAAATATATCTTATGTTGTAATGGTCAGCTATCAATGAGATTTTGGTGGGAAGGAAAGACTGAGGATTTTTATAGGTCAAGGTGTCCCAGTGTGTAAGGTGAAATCAATAATATAATGTTTTTTATGACGTTCATAGAAAAATTATTATCATACTTTGTTCTGGTGAGGATCATGCCCAATATTGTGACATCATACCTTGTATGATAACATAGATCTGTATTTACACATAGAAACAAGAATGTTTTTTAGTTGGATATCGAACATATTAGAGGTTATTATCATGGGAATGAAAATTTGTAATGGAAAGGTAATAAGTACACCATTAATAATTTAAAATAGAGGTCCTAAATATGGAGAAAACATTGAAGAATGATGTGGGTTTAATTCTCAAAATCTTGGAACTAGTAGTGGTTGATGATGTTTTTTTCAGGGAAAAGCTAGATGGACACATGCATGTTTTTGGGTTCAACACGTGATCAATGCATGATCTTTGGTGGTTGAAATTTATTGGGTAATGTGGTAATAATGACATTCCTAAGGTGGTGGGTGGTATATTGGTCAGTGGGGTGAAGGGACTACCATGAAGTGGTGACGGTGGCACTAGGATGCAAATGAGGAAACTGTGAGGAAGAAGTTTGGATTCATTGGGAGAAGCCAAGTGGGAGTTGGATGTGGTGGGTGATAGATAAAAGTTTTGGATTTGGGATCATGGAAGTCTTAAGTAAAATATGACATTCCTTTATTGTAGTTTTTATGGGTGTAGTGAATCATGATGATGGATTTAATGGTACTCGGATACATTAATTGTAGATGTTTACCAGGAGTCATGGAATGACATCGGTTGGTACATTGGATGATGGTGGTACACATTAAGGAAGAAGTTTCCAAGGTTAGGTAATAAAGGAGTAGAATTTCAATAGTTGAAGGTGGGTTTTTTTGGTACAATATAGTTAGTGATGGTCTGACATGATATGGTGAAAGGTATGGATGTGATAAGTTATAATTCACCTCAAGTTTTATCTTTTAAATTGAAAGAGTTTTTTGGAAACAAAGTAAAACGTGAGAGAGGTCATGTTGTTCTTATTCTATAAGGGTATAGTGTAAGAATTTCCTTTATAGGTGGTTTCTATGGTTACGATGGATTCCAATGTTGGATGGTCTTCTTGTGGGTGTTTGGGAATGTGAAATGGGAATGTGTTGAGTATGTTAAAAAATTTAAGTAAAGTTGAATTTGTCTTTTTCAATGATGGAGGTGAAAACCATTAGAAGATGGTGGTGTTGATCTAAAGTGTATAGTGGAGTGAACCTTATTGGGAATTTGGTTAGTTTATTATGTGATCATTTTTTTGGTTTATATGGACTTTTGTAAGAGTCACCATGGTGTATCAGTTTTGAAGAGGGGTGTTGGATAAGGGTTTGACCAGTCGAGTAACATGATATTAAGGCCTTATTTTGTTTTTAATATGGAGGTTTATAAATGGATTGGGGCCATTGTACATTTAGTTTGGGAATGGTTTAGGTCTTGTTATGTGATTGGAAAAACATGTATTCTTGGGTGATTTCAAGTTCGGGTAGCATTGGATGTTTTGAATAGGTGGTAAGGTGGATCCAACTAATTAGGATCGTGATTTTTTTAAATCATTGGACCAAATGTGTTTGGATTGGCTCTAATAGGGTATTTTAGTGCTTTCTCAATATCCTATTGTCTTGTGGTTTAGTGATTTTTCCCATACATTCCTCTAATTTTTATGTTGGAATTCATGAGTTGAGGTGAATGTGTCTTTGAGGAGAATTAGGTTCATGATTGTGGATCACGATGAAGGAAATTAATTTGGGTACGATTTGTTCTTCGATCAGAGGGTAATAATGGAAAGGCCTTGTTTCGGATGAAACATGGGTCATGGATGTTTATTGGTGGTCGCAATGGCCCAACTATCTGTCTTTGAGGCATGGTAATTCATGGAAGTTGTTTCTTGATAATGATATGTTATTATGTGGGGAGGTTATAAGATTCCATCCCTAAGACACAGTATTTCGAGGTATAAAGTTTTTTAAGTAATTTTTATGGTGAGTAGGATAGGTCACAAGGGCGTTCTAGGAGTTCTAGGGACATAAAAGAGTAAAATGCGCCGATTTTTTTGACGGAACAGTTGGTGCACAGTAAAAAGAAATTGTGCTCCAAAACAATGCGGCCTATTGAGAGGGTGTGCGTAGATGAAGGAACTATGTGGGATGGACCAGGAGATATTTTAGTTTGGGAATCCTTATTATAGTGACAATATAAAAACATCCATATTGTTTGTCAAAGCATATAGGTGTAAAGTCAAACAGTGTCTCTTGGTTTCCTATTGGATAGAGGGAACTGTATGGTAGGCTCATAGTTTGGATAACTGTAGAGCAAAAATATACACCACCTAAAAAGTGGTTTTACCATTTTTAACATTCCATCCATATTTATTTATTCCCAAATTTTTAACCCCATTTGACCCCTTACAAAATGGGTGATGAACCAACAACCTCCTCCTCCTCTATGGATTTTCCTCTTTTTATCCGTTGGCATTTGTAGTTCTATTTGATGCAAATCAATGCTTCAGGTAATTTTCTGACTTTATTTCCTTCCATATTCTGGGAGAGAACTTTTATGATACTTCTTCTTCTTATTCTAAAATGGTAAAACCCCAATAATCTAGTAGAATATTGGTTTGTACATGGATGGTGGTTTTAGTTTCAATAAAGGGAGAAATTTAAGTAAGTGGTTGCCTAGAAACTATTAAAATGTGGTCTTAAAAAACATTTCCTAACATTGGATATTTTATATGTGTATTTAGTTTTACAAATTTATTAAATATTTGGGTTTTAATTTTTATTTTGATTAATTAATGTGATTTTGGCATTAGATTGATGTGTGAAACATGTAGGAACCTGGTTTTCAGTCAGGTATGGATCATTTAAATTCTTGTTCTAATTATTTTTTTGGACCTAATATGGAGTTTACATGTGTAAAAAATGTTGAGTTGTGTCTGGGAATTGTTTGGATCCCAAAACCCACCTTTGTGGGGAAAATAGGCATATTACATAGTTTAGAGTAAACTGTGTGGGAAGGCTGCACGGTTAGAGAAAACAGTACCGATTGTTGATTTTTAGGTAGAACCATATCATACAGTTGGTGCATGACCATGTGGACTAATCATGTGAGTGCCCCTTTCTTCCTAATTTCACATTCATGATTTTCATATGTATTGTAAAAGCATGCATCCAAGCCTTGCACATGAAATTTTGTCTGTAAAATGTCATGTTTTCCCTTAATTATCTGATTAAGCCTCCTCTATCCTACTAATCTGTCATCCAACTAGATTAACCTATTTCTATCCAATTTTGGATCCCTTTGAAGGCCTAATCTATGGGTTAAAAAATCTCCTTTTTTTCTAGGATCCTATGTAGATTCCATTCGTCATGTTTGATGTGCAACTGTATGTACACAGGTCCATTTAAGGATTTCTCTTTCTCTTTTTCTCTCGACCTAGTTATCTTGGTGTGGGTTTTTTTCTCTTAACTTAGAAATACTCTAATTCAAGCCAAATCAAGGGCTAATACTAGAGGATAATATTTATACAATCCTAAGGTGGTTGTTCAATAACTCATACCATAAGTTTTTTGATTTTTGAATTGTCGTGTTGGAGCCACCAACTCCATCGAGTGTTGTTTACTGAATTCATATGTCATGATTATAATAATTAGATCTATATGATTATTAAATTTCTATATATATGATTATTTTTTGGTGGTTACACCCTAAAATCCATTTATACCATGTTGGATGATATTCCATAATTGAGTTTTTAGTTTTTTGAAACTTTTGGGACATTGTTCAGATAAGCTCAATCATGACCACATTATTGGTAGGACTCCATATCATAAATTCTTGCTTTATTATGTAATGGTGAATGGAATGTGCCATGTTACTTCCACGTGAACTACCTAAATAAGTGGATCAAATTGATAATTTAATGTGAAATGGAAATTTGCAAGTATACCAAGTATATTACTTGAATGGATTAAATGTAAATAAGTATAGGTTTCATGTCTGTAGCACCCCTTACAACTTTAGAGGAAGGTAGAGGGACGAACATAATTAATTAATATTCCATAAATGGTATTAATAAAGGTTTCATTATATGTGGATTTGTCACAGTAATGAAAATCATGGCTTGAATCAAATGGAATTATTGATTAATTACGACTAGTTTAAATGGTTGAATGCTACTTGAACTTATCAAATTATTTAATAGAAATGAATGAACCAAATAAATATTACATGACTTCATAATTTAATATTATAGGACTGACTTTATCCCTCCATGGATTCTTATTAGGGAATTTCACTAGCACTCTGGAACCCCATTCTGATTCAAGGATACCTCATTCTTAGGATGAGACCCACCTAGATCCTAGTCCTTGTATATTCTTGGATTCTTTGCATGACACCATATTTTCACTCAAATAGTATTATAGGATTCCTTTAATACACTCCTTGGATCCATCATTGACAAGTAGGTGTCATGGTTAAATCCCATCAGGCCCAGTCTTTACATAGCCCCATTTTACCTTGGCTGAACTCCTTGGACTCGGTAGGCATATCATTATGGAAAGCCTTGGACTACGCTCCTTGGATAACATGCTTACCCTTATCTAGAAAACATATATTATTGAGTTGGAAACCTTTGAGGTCTACTTTTCCTTAGTTATTACAATGGAACTTATTTATTAACAATCATTACTAGTTCCCTTATAATAACTTGGAACCTTCACTATTGTTAACACGTGAATCATTTATTAACTGGTAATAATAAATAAATGGATTTATTATGTTTAGACGCCAGCCAAGGGATGAATCAGGTACTTGGATACTTAGATTCATTGTGATGCATTAATTTATATATGCATTCTTGTACATTGTTTCATTTACATTACATGGGATGAATATTATAGACACCATTGGTGGTGACGCACAAAGATTTATCTCACATCCTCTTTAGGTGTCATTTGTTACCCATAGTATATTACCTATTTGCAGGTGATGATAAGGGGAAGAATATGGATTTGAACACTTGACTACTTGTTTTTTTAGGATAGATCTTGATACTGAATGATTGAGTCAGTGCTTGGGATGGTTGGGGTAGTCATTGTTTTACATTATACATTTTGAAACATGTAATGCCTATTGTCTTAAATCTATATTTTTTCAGTTTTCTAGACACATGACCTATCATCATCAGTTGTTCTATGTTATTCCAATTATTTCAATTATTGATACTTTTGAATCTATTTTTCCACAGTTCCATCTGTTTACATGTATTTATTCCTCTATTTTCCTCAATTTATATTTATTTTTTGGGCCACACTCTGGTAATGAGGTCATAGTCTCCCCATGGACACACTTTAGGCCATCACTTCTAGTGGGTAGCCTCTGGAAATTTGGGAGATTCACTTAAGGTCATGTGGCCCACTAGGCTCAAGGAACCTATTAAGTGGAATATGGTTCCAGGACGACACAAAGTGATATCAGAGGATGTTTTTTCTTTCATTCATTAGTATTTAAATACAATATATTTGATATTAGGAATTCATTAGGTCATTCTCATAAGTCATGCTTGGGAGTCAAAAACCCATGTTTGGGGTAAAATCTATATTACCCAAAATTATAATTATTGCTCTATTTTTCCTATTACAGTTTATATTATTTGAATTTTCTGTGATGCACATGTTTTGTGGTTTTTTTAATTATTACTCTGTTTGAGGATTTTCTTTAATTTTTGGCCTGATGATATGGGGTCAAGGATCATTATCACATGCATCATTATAGGCACCAATAAGTCACAATTCATGCATACTTCCATACTATATTAGTGAATTTCACTATTTTTCATTGCTTGATATGCCTATGAATCTTGAGTGATTCTATGATAATTATCTTATTATTTTATTAATCTTGGTTGTAATTGATTGTTTTATTTTCTCAATTGATGAGGTGTATGGGCCCTCATGGGTTGGGATTAGTAATTTACCGAGTAGATCAATTATGTTATAAATAAATGGGTGTAATTTCCAATGATAAGTTTTATGAGAACTGATTCACCAGAAATGGAAATCCATTTTAATGTGAATCATGACATATGAAATGAATTGTTTTCATATTGTTATCCTACCTTGTCGTGTTTATAAAAGGTAATGGACTGAACCAAGTCATTAAATGTAAAATGAAGAGAAACATATAATTGGGAACTTACTGATACCTAATCATCTATGTGGGTAGTCGGGGTAGTAATGCTTGGGTTTTGAGTTTTCTTACGTTTATCTTCTCCTAGTGATTCTATATTTCTATCTATAATATTGTTCATAGGCATGTCTTTACGATTTGTAAACCAATTCTACCATGTCTTCCTCATATCATATTTTAGGAGGGTGGCGATGACTATACTCTGGAAATGGTGGGCCCTGAGTCACCTATCTTACTACCAAGCGTGCCACTAGAGGCACCACATATTTTAAATGATTTGGGAACTAATTCCCATGTCCATGATAGTTTCCTATGTTTGATGAAGTCAATGGATGGTGATCTATGTCTTCCACCTGTGATGGCTGATCTGACTCATGAATTATACCAGAAGCATCCTTATTCGATTTCAAGGGATGGTGGTATGCAAGCTAATAAGTACTGGCTAGAGGCCACCCTATCTATCTTTGAGAATCGATAGATACTTCCAAAGAGGATGGTAAATCATTCTACATACATGATTCTGGATTTGTCTAAGAACTTGGGGGATGTGATTTCCCATGCTGGTTGTCATCAGGGAATGTCATCGGTTGATTTCCATACTACCTTCTATGATCAATTAATTATTTAGACACTGATAGATTATAGAGAACGATATTTCATAATTCTCGAGTAGAGTTATATGTCATTCATGGACTATTAAATGCATTTGATGGAGTTTTAGTGATTTTCACCACTTCTACTCGATGTTGAGCATTCACATTCTAGACGCTTCAAGGATGGGATTGTGCATTACATCCATATGAAGGTGAATATATTTTTCCATCCTACCTTCTGTGAAATAGTAATTCAGGATCTTATCACAAAGCATAACCTGAGGGAAAAGAATAGTATTGGGTTTTTGTGATCAATTCCATGTAATACCAATAGTTCTTCTATTGGTAAGAAACAGTATCTCAAGGTTTCTGATCAAGGAAGTGAAAACTAGAGTGTCCATTTTTATAGCTCCAAATTGGGTCATCAATATAGAATATGAGCTCACCCGAATCCTCATTATCATAGATACCCAATGTAATGTTGGTCTTGTGGAATATGGGGCATCTCTAGAATTTCTATAGATCATTTCCACTAACTTCGAGTAGAAAAGTATATGTACTAGCTCCACATTCGGGGGTAGGTAATTTTACATCGTGTCAGGTGGGGAGTTGGAATAGCACTGACAAGATTATCTATGGATGATTTCTTGGTCATGGAACCTAGACCTCGGATCACCTATAACACCAATAGATCAATTATGGTCGTGGTAGTACATATGTTGTAGAGGGTCATGGATTAGGTTAATTACATTCAGTACAGCCAATACCTATGGATTTGGTTGCGGGACCATCTATAGTACGAGGTACTATTCTTATGGAATCTACAGTAGTATCATTTTTATTTGATATAGGTGATTTTAAATCTTTTATCTTTGTGTATATCATTGAAATTATTTGACTATAGATACAATATTATTATGGTTTAATGACCCTAGATATGCCACTAGGGGTATGAATAGAGGGCATATGATAGTGTAAGGACTACCCCCTTGATGTAGGAAGTTACTATTTCTTATAGAACCTCTTTGTTCTCATGATGATTGGATTTTATGTCATTCTTTGAATGGATTGGTTAGTTTAATATCATTATTTTGTAGACTTCTATTGCCAAAGGGTATGGTTTAAGTCACCAGAGGGTAGGATTTATCCACATAAGGAGGAGTGGAATTTTTAGGCTTGTAGAGATGGACTAAGGAATCATGGTCTAAGTGGATTCACTACCTAGGTTGAAAATGTCTTCCTCGAGGATCAGGGTTTATGACAAGTCGATTTCCCTCTAGTAATGGATCATTTAAGGGACATCTTTCTCGACAGTTTTTCTGTCCTACATTCAAATATATAGAAAGAGTTTACAATCAAACTTGTTCAAAGAGTATCTCTAGGGTCCATATATCAATATTGGATGACACCTACAAAGCATTCGGAGATCAAGTGGAAGCTAGAGGATTTAGAGTCCAAAGGTTTTATATGGCCCAATACATCCTCTAAGGGTTGTCCCGTTCTTTTTTCATGAAAAAGGATGGAACCATACATATATGCATGGATTACATAATTTTGAACTAGTATATGGTAAATAATTATTATCCACTCCCTCGAATAGATGGTCTCTTTTACCAGCTCTGGGGAGCTAGGGTCTTCTCTAAGATTGACATGAAATCGAGTTATCATTAGGTGCAAGTTAGGCCATCAGACATAACATAAATAGATTTTTGTAACCGGTATGGTCTATATGAGTTACTTATTATTCCATTCATTCTTACTGACATGCCATCCATTTTCATGGATCTGATGAATATGGGGTTCCACCCCTATTTGGATACATTTTTCATGTTATTTTTGGACGACATCCATGTGTATTCTCATAACCATAACCACTATGCTAAACATCTGGATATCATTTTGATTACAATAAGGGGGTTTACGATTTATAACAATATTTCCATGTGCCACTTATGGATGAAGAAAGTTCACTTCTTAGGTCATATTATCTCAAAATCAAGAATATTTATTGAAATATAAATGGGTAGTGATGTGGTTTTCTAGGAGTATCCTGATAATGTCATTGATATACAGAGTTCCTTGTGGGTGGATTGATATTATATGAATTTCATAAAAGAATTCTCATAACTTACTTCACCACATAGTGGCATTATAAATAAGGGTGTTAATTTCATGTGGTCAAACTAGTATGAGAAATCCTTTCAAGAGATAAAAGGTAGGATTGTCTCAACACCTATTTTGATTCTTTCAGATCTAGGAAGAGGTTATACTATCTTCTGTGATGCATCAGGCATCATCCTACGAGTAGTTATGATGTATTAAGATAGAGTTGTTGTGTATGGATCTTGGAAGCTATGGACTCATGAGATAAATTACCTGATTCATGACCTTCAGATAGTAGGAGTTGTCTATGCCTTATGTTGCTGGAGACACTATCTATTAGGTGAGATATTTATGGTGTAAATGGACCACAACAGACATGAATATATCTTCACTCAGTGTGACTTTAACCTCTGACAATATAGATGGATAGAATATCTAAAATCATTTGACTTTGAGCATAACTATATTCCTAGAAAGGGAAATGTGGTTACAGATGCAATGATTCCGAAAACTCAGGCATAGGCTGTAGGGGAAGCCAGTGATGAATTGAAGTTAATGGACCTATTTTCTAATAAGCATATAAATTTTCATGGTAGTCACAAGCCATATAATCTCTCATCTTTTGTAGTTACCTACTCCATCCGTGAGAAGGTTATGGATAAAAAAATTACATATCATTAAGGATTGGTACTCCATGAAAGTATATCAGGAGATAACCCACCTCTGCATGGGTCTGTAAATAGAGGTGGAATCCGGCGTATCCATTGATGTGTCTAGGTCCCTATAGATATGAGATAGGATTTGATGAAAGGGTCGCATGCCTCTCAGTGTGTAGTTAATCTAGTAATA
This sequence comes from Viscum album, assembly GCA_963277665.1. Taxonomy (NCBI): domain Eukaryota; kingdom Viridiplantae; phylum Streptophyta; class Magnoliopsida; order Santalales; family Viscaceae; genus Viscum; species Viscum album. The sequence continues at coordinate 1,823,024,894 of OY728151.1, read as the reverse complement.
TAAAATATTTATCGAGACATGAAACTCCAGTATTGGGGGCCTATGATTAATCTTCAGATAGTGGGATTTATCATTAGGTGTTCCCCCTGTCAGCAAGTGAAGGCAGACCACGAGTGACCTATTGGCTTGCTACAAACACTTCCAGTCCCAGAATGGAAATTGGAAGATGTTTCTATAGACTTTGGAGTTTTTTTTCATATGATTCATAGAGTTTCATATGTTTTATGTGTTTTCAATGATAGACTAATGAATGTAGCCTACTTCATTCCTATTTAGGAGACATTTTTATTTGATGAGCTGGGAAGAATATATATATGTGATATTATATGACTCAACGGGGTCCCTCATACTATCATTTAAAATAGGGATACTAATTTTTCATCATGGTTTTGGTGGGTATTGCATAAGGATATGGTAATACAGGTGAATCTAAGAATATATTTTCACCCACATGCCAATGGAAAATCAGAACAAACCATACATGTTCTAGAGGATATGTGTCGAGCATTTTTCATTGATTTCTGCGGTTCATAGGAAAATCATTTCCCTATCATTAATTTTTCCAATAATAAAATCTTCTAGGTGAGAAGTCAGATAGATTCATTTTAGTACTTATATGGTATGCCATTTTGTTCACCCCTGTGCTGGCAAGAGGTAGGTGAGGAAGCCCTACTAGGTACTCATCTCGTTTAGAGACTTTAGAGTAGATTTGGTTTATCAAAAATCATTTAAATACTACAAAGTATAGAAAAAAAATATTATGTATATCAATATTTATAAACTCTAGAGTTTGAGGTCGAGGATCATGTATTCCTTTGGTTATTTCCTCGGATTGATAATATGAAGTTAAAGAAGCAAGGGAAGCTTTCTCCTCATTACGTAGGTCCATTTGAGATCCTAGATAGAGTCGGGTCAGTTGCCTATCGGTTGCTACTACCTCATAGGTATCATGACATGCATGCCATATTACATTTTTCGCAGCTTCACTAGTATCATGCTAACCCATATCAAACCTTTAATCCTAACTAAGATGAGTTATTTGCTGATGCCACCTTTGAGGAGTATCAAGAACACATCATCGACCGGGGTACAAAGGTTATCTAAGGCCGATTTGTCCCTCTAGTGTGGTTGCTATAGTAGAATAGCCACGTGCAGGATGAGACATAGGATAGGGTGTTTAAAATCCATGATCAGGGGATATAATTTCTCTCATACTATGGTCCTACATCCATGTAAGGTCAACCTGGGGATGATTTCTTTTAAGGGAGGATGGCTGTAAGAACCCACTTTTTCACTCAGGTATGGATCCTTTACATTTCAGTATAATTCTTTATATCGGACCATATATTGATGCCTAATGAAGTAAAAAAGGTATTATAGGAGTTTGGGGAATCTTTAGAGCCCCAAACCCATTTCATGGGAAAGACAAGCATGTCTCATAGTTTATAGTAAACCATATATGAAGGCCATACTGTTGGAGAAAAATATATAGATAGTGACATTCTAGGAAGAACCATATTGCATGGTGGGAACCCGACCATGTGACCTAACCATGAGAGTTCCCCTTTATTTTCATGTTCCCATTCAAGGATGGCATAGAGCTGGAAAAATCGTGTAGCCAAACTGTGAACATGCTATTTTATGGGTAAAATGCCCTTTTCTCATAATAATTTAATTATGCCTTCTCCCTCTTCCTAATCTTAGATCTGGTTGGATTAACCTATTTTATCTAATTTTGATCTCTTTGAAGGCCTAAACTATGTATTGAAATATCTCATTCATTTAGGATCTGATTGAGATTTAATTTGTCACGTTGGATGCACAATGGTAAGTACTTGATTTTGTATAAGCCTTTCTCCTTTTCTTTTATTCTCAACCTATTTATCATGGTGTGAGAATTTTTCCACTTTTCTTAGATCTCCTCTGTTCCATGGAAAAACAAGTTCAGATACTAGAGGAAGAGAGTCATACAAGCCAAAGGTGGGTGGTCTATAACTAATCCCTCAATTTTTTTTGATTTTGGAATTATCATGTGGGTCCCACCGATTTCATCAGGTGTTGTTTATTGAATTTATATGTCATTATTATACTAAATAAAATTTTATGATTATTTTATTTCTATATATTTGATCATTTTTTTGGTGGTTATGCCCACAATTCCATCTTTACCATGTAGGTTGATATTCCATAATTGTGTTTTTAGTGTTTTTTCACTTTTGAGCCATTGTTCGGATGTTCTCGATCTTGACAACACAAATAGTAAGCCTATTTATCTTAAATTATTATATTATCATGTAATGGTGAATACCAAGTACCATGTCACTTCCACTTGTTCCACCAAGATAAGTGCATCAAATTGATAATTAAATGTGAGATGGAAATTAGAAATTATACTAAGTATATGACTTTACTAGATTAAATGTAAATGAATATAGGTTGAATGTCTATATAACCCCTTACCAATTTAATGGATGGTAGAATAATGACCCTTTAATAATGAGTATTACTTAAATGGGATTAATAAAGGATGTACTCTAATTATCATTGTCACACTAACGAAAGGAATGACTTGAAATAAAAGGACTTATTGATTAATTATGACTTGTTTAAAAGGATTCATGCAACTTGACATTATCACACTAATGAGTGGAAATGATTGAACCAAATGAACTATTACATGAATTCATTATTAAATTGGAGTGGCTTGACTCGAGGTTGCCTTGGATTCTTATTAGGGAATGCCATGAGCACCGAGGAACCCCATTCTGATTTAAGGATACATCATTATTAGGTTGATACCCACCTAGATTCTGATCCTTGTCTATTCTTGGATTCTCATTATGTCATTATAGGATCCCTCACATAGTATTATAGGATTCGTTGCATACACTTCTTAGATTCATCATTTATAAGTAAGTGAAATTGTTAAATCCCATCAGCCCCAGCCTTTGCATAGCCTCATTTTAAATAGGATGAACTCCATGGAATCAGTAGGTGTCTTATGGTGTAATGACTTGGAATATGTTCCTTATATCACTACTGATAACATGTGACTCATTTAAAATTGGTAATAATAAATTAATGGATTGGTTATGTTCAGATGTCAATCGAGGGTCGAATTCGGTACTTGGGTATTTAGTAACATTATGATTCATTACATTAACTATGAATTCTTGGAAAAGGTTAAATTTCAATTACACGGGCCAGATATTATAGAAATCATTTTCAGTGGCCCACAGAGATTTATCTCAAACCCTCTCTAGGATCCATTTAGTACCTATAGTAGAGTACATGGTTGAAGGTGTTGACAAATAGAGTTTTACATCTTTGAACACATGATTGATGTCTATTTACGATGGATATTTATATAAGATGGCCAAGGCAGAGCTCATGAAGCTTTGAATATTCTTGTATTTCCTTTATAACTTGTGAAACATTTTATGATAATTATCATGTATCCATATTTTCCAATTTTCTAGATACATGACATATGATCATCAGTTGCTGTGTTTTTTTCAATTATTGTTACTATTGTATCAATTTTCTATTAATAATTTTGTATACTTTTATTTCTTATTCTATTTACCAATGTTTATATTTATTCGTTGTGATACACCCTTATAATGAGGGCATAGTCTCCCAAACGACACACACTAGGATCTCACAGCTATTTAGTAGACAATGACATTTGGGGTGATGCGCTCGAGGCCATGTGTCCAACTAGTCTTGGGGAACCTATTAAGTGGCCTCCAAGTCTGGGACATCACAAAACCCTTCACAAACTCCATTGGGTGTATTGGTTAAGTGATATTGAACCTATGACTACCCATGGGGTACACCAAACTATTGTAAATTGTGAGTAATTTGTTAAACATTGAGATAGGGGAATTATGATAATGAATGGGTTATAAAAGTGTAATTGGATATGTGGTAATGGATAATGGGTTTATTGATATAATTATATGTTGTATTTTTTTGAGACTCCGAGGATGTTTTTGAAATGGTTTAAATGAATTGTTTTGGGTTCTGACCCATCTATGGTTTTCAATGAAGGAATTGATGTTTGGAAGTGATTAAAGTTTTGAAAGGAGGTGTTGATGTCAAAATGATTTGAAATGGGGTTATTCATAGTGGGTTTAAATTGATGAGTTAAAAAGGGGGTGTGGACCCATTCTTATGAAAAATTCTGAATGATTGTTTGATAATGGGTATAATAGCCTTGGGATATGTTTTAAATTTTATTCAAAGAGGAAGCCACGTGTTTTAATGGGTGGCTTCAGGATGATTTTAAACGAGTAATTTAATTATTGTGATATCATTTAATTAGGAAATGAAGTTTATGTTAATTTTTGACTAGTGGATAATATAGAATAAGGGGTGTTTTGTATAAAGATATTTTTTAGTGGGATAGGCCTTGTACATGCAATATACAAAATAATTTATCATTAGAAATGATAAATGTGTTTAATGGTTATGGTTTTTTGTAAATGTGTTATTTTTAAGGAATCATGTTCGCATGGCTTGGTTGTATCTAGTGTATTGAATTGAGGTTTTACACACATGGGTAGGGTGAGAATGAGTCTCTAAACCACACCCCAATAATTCATGTGTTAGGGAGTTAGATTGAGAATCTATGCCCATAATAGTTTCATTTTATGAGACTGCATGGATTGAGGCTCCAAGGTAATTGTTATATAATGTATGGTTAGGATGTGAGAATGAGGCTCTATTCTTCTCAACATATAGACATAGAGTGGTTTGGTATGTTCTACTACTACTCTATACTTCCCAAACATTGGAACATGGCTTTATTACTGACTATGGTTATGGGTATGACGATAATTTTTTATTTTTGAATTTCCTTATGAATAAAAGTATATAACCCCTTATGCCTTGGCCTAGGTATTTGGTTTGACTGGATCTACTTAAGTTAGTTTTTTTCACCTTGAGAACATAAAGTATAAAATGTTTACATGTTAATTGCATAAACTTGATACTCCTTTATATCTTTTAGGTTTCCTTGTTTATTTATTAACTATTTTTATCATAATACACTACTTTGTAGAATGAATATTCATTTAGACACTATTGGTGGTGGCCTACTGAGTTGTTCTCACACACTGCTCGGGCCACTATGAACCTTGTTTACCCAAGAAGATGCTACTTATTTTTAGATATAGGTTTGGGATAGGTACCTAGTGTTTGGTTGTTCATGGGATAATGAGTTGGATCATGGGATATCAGAACATATATGGTACTTGTGTCTATGTTTAGGGTCTTTTGGTAGTTTTGGTTTTGGATTTTGTTTGTATGACTTCCTTTTATGTAGAGCATACATATCATTATTATATTCAGTGTTCCTTTGTTGTAGTTTTAATTTTTCATATTCTATCCTTTTATTTTTTTCCCATTTTCATTACTATATCTATTGATAATATTACTATTGTGGAAATAATCTAATAAGCATGTATAGTATCACCAATGCTTCTTCATAGACTCATGCTCCTAGTCAGAAGCCTCTGGCATATGGGGAGGTGCACTTGAGGTCATGTGGCAACCCATCTCGGGGCACTAGTTATAGTGGGTACTAGGATTGGGACATTACATTATCCATATATAATTGCTTAATCATTTTTAAGAATTTAGTTCAATAAATCAATTTTCATTCATCACAATAGTTATCCTAAAATAAAATAATTTTCACTATAATAAAAAACAACCAATATGTTGTCAAAAAAGGGAAATAACATAAAATAGATATATATCACATATGATAACTCACATCCGCCTCCCATTTAAAATTAATTGAGTTCGTTATCTACTTATTTAATTCTAAAATATCCATTAAAATCAAAAAAAGAAAGATAATCCAACTAATGAATAAGGTAATTAGAGAAGAAGGATCCCCTAGATCGATTTGTTGTGAAACCATCTTCGTGTAACAAAAAATTATCAAGTATCAAACTCCACCAAAGTAAACACGAGAAAAACCAAAAGAACACCCATAAATAACAATTTATAGAAACAACTATTTATATATTAGTAATTCTTATTACAAAATAGTGGTTCTTTGTAAGAATTATATCCTATAGGAAAAAATATAAAGAGAAAAAAATAATTGTTTAGGATGTAGAGTACTTTGGTATGAGACTTCGATCTAGATAAACAGATGGTTTATACTCTCCTGAGATATGGATGGGAATTCATTAGAGGAATAGGTATCATCTAGGGTTATAGAGACAAATTTAAAACTTGGATCGAGTATATAATGAACTTGTATTTTCATAGATAGATATTACATCTTTTTAGATTAATATTCCTTATATTAAACAAAGACATTCCCTAGAACTATAATATTGTAGTTCCTTTGGAAACTTGGATAACATTCTTCTAATTCAGTGAACGATCGTAAAAATCCTACATAAATATATCCTCCTTTATAACTCCTAATTAAAATTTTTCATTATAACATTGGAAAAGTAAATATAAGAAAGGGTGATATCAAATAATCATTGAGGGTAGAGAGGTAGATGTGAATGATAGTGTTAACCTAAGGGTATAAGAATATGAGAATAACATTTGATAATTATAACCTTAATATCACAGATCCTAATATTTATTTATATAATAAATCATAAAAATAAATAATACATGAATCATAAGGGAATCAATAGCATAATTCATTCAATCATAACATAGGAATAAGAAATGGAATTTTCACATACACATAAACATTTAATATCATCCCATGTAAGTCAAGGTGGATTTGATATACATATCAAGGAACATCATGGGAACTACTCCTCTAGGTGGGACACACCACTATCCCTAGTTATAGTCATTTCCTTGCAACGTTTTGAGTTTCTCTATCTTCCCATAGTGGATCGGGTTTCCCTATCTTTCCATAGTGGATCAATTTTCTCAATATTCCCATAGTGGATCAAGTTTCCCCTTCTTCGCATAGTGGATAAATCTCATCAAATTATTCCCATAATTATATAATTAGATAAAAATAATTACCCAATGAATTAGAGGTAGATATAGGTCCCCATCCCCCCTTCCTCTCATCCGCCACAACAGCCCCCACCCCGTCCGGCCTCCTGTCTGCCTCCTCCCGGCTCTACCTTCCAGCCGGCTCGCCCGACCCTCACAACGCACCTCAGGCTCCCCAGCTGGACATTCCTCCCCTTCCCTCACCATTCCCGCCGCCTCGACGTCTGTCTCCTCCATCCCGTCGTCGTCCCGCCCCCTTCTCCCTCACTGGACCGCGCTGACACCGCCCCCTCTCATCCGGATCTGGTCCGGCTAACCGTCGTCGTCCATTCGCCGGCCACCAGTGCTCCTCCAAACCCGACCCCCTTTTTCGGTGTGTTTCCGATGAACCCGACCCCTTTCTAGTGCGTTTCTAGAGACCCGAACCCCTTGTGTGTGCCTCCGCCTTGTTCTGGCGCGACCTGAACCCTTACGTGCGCCTTCACCTTGTTCCGGCACGACCCGAACCCTTGCGCGCGCCTCCTCCTTGTTCCGGCTTGACCCGAATTCCCTTGCATAACACCTCGGCTTTGCTCGGGCGCGATCTCGTTTCCCCTCTCTATCAAAACATGGTTTGCATCTCATTATAATTTGGTGTTTCCTTCAATTTTAAACAAACATTGATGTCTCATTTTGTATTTTACTCAATTAATTTAGTGTTGTGGTGGTGTTATGATGCCCTGATATTTTATTTGAAGTGCGGATAATTATTTGGATGATATCTCAGCTTGATGCATGTCTTCTAGGTTCACCGCCACCATCCAAAGTGAGTTTTGGTATCGCACACTCATTTATATTATTATCATTATTGTGTTTTGAATTCGTTCTATTTTATTTATTATGTGGATAATTATTTTGGTGCGCAATCTTTCTTCGACGTGTTTTCATGATCACTGCTTCTATCTGAGGTGATGAATTTAATTCCTTGCTTTGTGCACACTTTATTTTTGGGTCCTATTTATTTTTTTGTGTCCCTGGTATTTGTTGGTTGTGCGTTAGTCCATGCTGCACTGAAATTGGGTGTCGACTGTCTTGTTAGGGTGTGGCGATTTTTTTTCTATTGCATGTGCTTTTGTGGGAGTGCGTGTACATGAGAAGATGGAAGTGTGTTTTCTAAAGCTTTAGCTCTCCCAAATCATCGAGGTAGGTGTTTACAACCATTTCCCCATTTTGATTCAAAATTTGAGCACTTGAATGTCTTCAATTAATCCTTTTATATCGTTTGAATCTTTATTACATTTATGAAAATCATCTGATAGAGTCATATTGCTATTTTAAATTTCTGAAAGTGGATTTTAATTTTGGTTTATATGAAATATTTAGGATCTTAGTAAAGTTAAATTGAGTTCCTTGTGAGGTGTTTGGTTGTAACTGATAGTGATTGTGTTTTAGAAATGTATGATTTGGTTTGGTGTGTTTGTTTGACAAAATGATGAACCAATGGGTTGTTTTAGAAAATGTTTTGGAAATGGTGGTTGGCTTGAAAGATGCAATTTTCGTTTATAAAGTGTTGTGAAGGAATTGGGTTTGGATTTAACGCTAAGTGTTTTATGAAAATGGTTTCTAAGGTGATTCTTCTAAAAACTAGATGTGTCGTTGGATGTTGGCACACTCATGGGAGCACTAGGTGCTCGCATGGATGTGCCTCCATATGAAAACGACACATAAAAACTGTATTTTCTTAAAGATGAGTTTTTGATGAAATGGTTTGTTATTTCAAGAGGGATGAAACGATGTTGGCCCGGTTGGCTTCTGGTGTGAGTTAGATGTTCGTTTTTCTTAAAGGCCCATTTGGTAAACATGAATTGTTTGAGTGAATGTTTCTATCATAAGGGCTAGTTTGGTATTGAAAATGTACATGATATTTGTGTAATGTTTTGGGTAATTCCATTGGGCATGCCAAGTTAAAGGCCCGTTTGGCTCTTCCAACTGAATTAAAATATTTGTGTTGAATCTTTTAAAAGAATGTGTTTTCACTGACTTTTGGGGAAAATGTGTCTGCCTGATTGGAAACTTAACTCATTTATGAAATGTTTTGAAAACTATGCATGATGTGAAGGCTCGGTTGGAACCTTGTTGAATGTGATAGAATTTCATATATACATATTTGTGGGAATCTCTACAGGGGGAATTCCCTTCGAGGGTTCTCATGTAGTGGTGTCCATATAATGGGTTGACAAGTGTGGTGAGATGAGTCATGTGTGCGAGGGACTCTTAATTACTAAGTATTATCGAAATAACCATGGGTTCCTAGGAATATTTTAGAGAATCGAGTGACGCTTGCTGGATAAACCCTATTAGACAGGTTAGTCCCCCCTTGGTAGGTAAGCCTTGTCGGGCGTGCCCCTGGTTGGTGGTTAGGGTGGCCAGTTGGTTATTGACTGTGGAGTACCATACTGGTAGGTAGTCTGAAACTGTGTATATCCAGGGGTTTTTAGGGATGTTTAGGATCACCCATTGTTATTGCTTATATCTGCTTGTTTACTTTTACTTTCACTTGGTTTCCAGCATTTACATATTACTGGTTCTTCTTTTTCACAAATGTGATAAACATAAAATTTGAAATTTCAGTTTTCAATAAAGGAATTGTTTTTGGGAAAACGGGTTGTGTTGTGTGTTGGTTTTTAAGATAGTAAAACAGGATACTTTTCCTTTAAAATATGAAAACCCTATTTTTTATCTTTGCATGTGCAAACTAGAGTTTTGGGATTGTTTCTGGAAAGTGGTTTCGGTTGGATTCTGTGGTTTACTTTGGCATTCCTACTGTGCGTTTTTAATGCTCATGCCTATCTTTTATCAATTTAGTCACAGGTTTCCCTTGTTCAGGTTTTCTTGGCTAAGTTGATCATTATGGGAGCAATGTTGGCCTTGGTTAGGAGGTGACCGAAGGGTAATATGGAGGTATGTCTGTTGTTTGGTTTTATTTCATTCCACTGCTAGAGTTTAGTGCTTTTGTTTTGTTTATTATTATTTAATTATTTATCTTTTCGGCCAAATCATTCCCAATGTTTTAACTTTGTTTCCCCGCACTACTTTCCATCCCGGGGGGATCTGGAACGCTCCCCGGGACTTGCCACACAACGACTAGGTTGACAGGCTCAGGGTCGACCTGGGCTGGTTCATGACAAAATGGTATCAGAGCGGGCCCTTGATAATTGGGATGTCTAGTAGAAGGATATTATGATTGTCAAGGCTCCTGAGGTTGGTTATGGGTCGGTGTGTGATCAGCACTGATCATGATGAGACCTGAGTTACCAGGGTTAGTTCGGGTGAAGCTCGTGCACAATCAGGAAGGAGCTAGGGACCAGAGGATGCAAATTCTTGACTGTGAGGAAGGGGATGCTTTAGCCATTAGAACCCCAGCCACATGTCTCGGGGTGAAGCTTTTTCACAATCAGGAGTTGCTGAAGGTGTATACAACCTCGCTTCAGATTATGTTTTCTGCTTTCTAAAGGGAAATATCTAAAGTTTCCTTGTTTTGTTCTTGTCACCGTTGTAAGCTCATCACAGTTGTGGTGATGTGATTAACTTGTTATACCATAGTCTAACTGGTCTTATCTGTTCTCTGTGTGTTTTCAAATCGTTCGGTTCTCCTTGAAGGGTGATGGGCCCGCGAATGAACGGGTCATTCTAATTTTGAGTTAGGTCTCAATTGTGTTCCTTAGGGGGAAGTTTGGTTTCGTGAAATTAATGTGTAGTATTTCGAGGCCCTTGGTGATTTCAGGCAAGGAATTCCTTAGTCTCTGGTTGTGGTGCGGAGTTTGTTTAGTCGGTGTGGGAGGGGTTGAATTAATTCCTTATCCTCGAGTTGTTTAATCTTTTCTTTGGAAGCTTCCTATTTAAGTCTCCCAGTGTTGTTTGGTCAATGTAGAGAAATTAACTGGGTTTGATTTGGGAGTACCCGTGTTGGCCCTCTCGGGGATGGTACGATCGGGTTTCAAGGTTTCCATATTAGCGGATTCTTGTGGTTGGTAGAACCCTCCTGTGTTCCCCCCTCAACCCGCGGTTTTGTTTTCGCTTGAATTAGTTTGGTGTGACCAGTTGAGAGTAAGGTCATCCCGAGATTTGCAATTCTTCCCCAGTTTTTCCTGGGCATGGACTCGAGTTGTGTCAATTGTTGGATTGGTGTCTTTCTGGTGGAAAAAAGTGTTTGTGGTGGGGAGAATTGTCAAACCCTCTTTTTAGAGTCATTTTATATATTTTATTTCTCTTGGTGTTGAGTGATTTTGCCTAAGTGTGGGTAAGTCCCGATTTAAATTTTTAATGTTGGGACGAGTTTATGTTTTGGGATAGTGCACGAACACCATGCGTTTAAGATGCACAGTCCGCTTGGGCACGTGCTTTCTGCTTGGGAATGTGTAGCCCGCTTGTAGTCCCCTTGGGTACCGTACAGTGCGAAAATATAGCACGATCATCCCGTTTTAAAGTTATGTGTGTAGATATATGAATATGTATGTTTATATGTTTATATATGTGTATATATATGTGTATCTACATTTGTATGTGATTATGTTTTAACGTTGTGTTTAAATATATATAATGTATTTGTATTTATGTTTATAGGTGTATATATATATACATGTATGTTCATAAATAAATATGTTTTAACGTTATATGCTTATGCGTATACATGTTTATATATATGTGCATATATGTTTATATGTTTATATATGTTATATATATATATATATATATGTATATATATGTATCTATGTTTATATATGTTGATATATATTTTTATATATGTAAATATGTTTATAATAATTATGATTTATTTTTATTTTTATTTTTACTTTATTATAATTTTTATTATTATTATTGTTTGTAATTTGGTATAATTTTAATTACTCTTAAAGTTTGTTATTATTATTATTATTATTATTATTATTATGAGAAAAAAACCCTAATCTACCCGGCCCCCCTTTCATCCCCACGTGAGCCCCCCTCCCCCTTCCTCTAGTCTGCCGCGCGAGCCCCCTCCCCGTCTGGCCTCCTCGCCGCCTCCTACCGGCTCAGCCTTCCCACCAGCTTGCCCGACCCACCCACCGCACCTCCGTCTCCCCAGCCAGAACTTCCTCCCCCTTCCGCGCCATTCCCGCTGCCTCGACGTCCACCTCCACCAGCTCGTCGTCGGTCCGCCCCCTTCTCCCTCACCCGACCATGCCGGCACCGCCCCCTCCCATCCGAATCTGGTCCGGCGAACCACCGCCATCCATTCTCCGGCCACTGGTGCTCCTCTGAACCTGATCCCCCTTTTTCGGTGCATTTCGGGAGAACCCGACCCCTTTCCGGCGCATTTCTGGAGACCCGACCCCCTTGTGTGTACCTCTGCTTTGTTCTGGCGCGACCCGAACCCTTGCGCGCGCCTCCACCTTGTTTTGGAATGACCCGAACCCTTGCGCACTCCTCCTCCTTGTCCCGGAGCGACCCGAATTCCCTTGCGCATCACCTCTGCTTTGCTCAGGCGCGATCTCGTTTCCCCTCGCGGTCAAACCACAGTTTGAATCTCATTCTAATTTGGTGTTTCCTTCAATTTTAACCAAACATTGATGTCTCTTTTTGTGTGTTACACTATTTATTTAGTGTCTTGGTGGTGTTATGAAGCCCTGATATTTTATTTGAAGTGCGGATAATTATTTGGATGAGATCTCGGCATGCCGCATGTCTTCTAGGTTCGTCGCCACCATCCAAAGTGAGTTGTGGTATCGCACACTCATTTATTTTATTATCGTTATTGTGTTTTGAATTCATTCTATTTTATTTATTGTATGGATAAAAATTTTGGTTCTCAATCTTGATTCGACGTGTTTTCATGATCACCACCACTATCTGAGGTGATGCCTTTAATTATTTTCTTTGTGCACACTTTATTTTTGGGTCCTGTTTATATTTATGCATCCCTGGTATTTGTTGGTTTTGCATTGGTCCACTCTGCACTGACTTTGGGTGTCGACCGTCTTGTTAGGGAGTGGTGATATTTTTATTCTACTGTGTGCGTCTTTGTGGGAGTGCATGTACATAAGAAGATGGCGGTTTTTTTTCAAATGCTTTGGCTTGGCCAAATCCTTGAAGTAGGTGTTTCCTACCATTTCCCCTTTTTTATTCAAACCTTGAGTACTTGAATGTTTTTTATTCATCCTTTTATATCATTTTCATCTTTATTAAATTTGTGAAAATCATCTGACAGATTCATATTACTATTTTAAGTTTCTGAAAGTGGGTTTTAATGTTGGTTTATATGAAATACTTAGGCTCTTAGTAAAATTAAATTGAGTTACTGGTGAGGTGTTTGGTTGTAACTGATAGTGATTGTGTTTTGGAAATGTAAGATTTGGTTTGGTGTGTTTGTTTGAAAAAATGATGAACCAATGGGTTGTTTTAGAAAAGGTTTTGGAAATGGTGGCTTGTTTGAAAGATGAAATTTGCTTTTATAAAGTATTTTGAAATAATTGGGTTTGATTTCAATACTATGTGTTTTTTGAAAATGGATTCATAGGTGATTCTTCTAAAAAACATATGTGTCATTGGATGTTGGCAAATCCCTGGGAGCACTAGGTTCTCCCATGGATGTGACTCCAAATGAAAATAACACATAAAAAATATATTTTCTTAAAGATGATTTTTTGATGTAATGGTTTGGTATTCAATAGGGATGAAAGGAAGTTGGCCCGGTTGTCTTTGGGTGTGAGTTAGATGGTCGTTTTTCTTAAAGGCCTGTTTGGTAAACATGAATTGTTTGAGTGCATGTTTCGATTTTAAGGGATAGTTTGGTTTTGAAAATGTAAATGATATTTGTGTAGGGTTTTGGGTAATGCCTTTGGGCATGCCAAGTTAAAGGCCCATTTGGCTCTTCCAACTGAATAGCAATATTTGTGTTGTCTCTTTGAAAAGAATGTGTTTGCACTGACTTTTGGGAAAAATGTGTGTGCCCGATTGGAATCATAACTCATTTATGAAATGTTTTGGAAACTGTGCATGCTGTGAAGGCCCAATTGGAACCTTATTGAATGTTAAAGAATTTCATATATACATATTTGTGGGAATATCTACAGGGGGACTTCACTTCGAGGGTTGTCATGTAGTGGTGCCTGTGTAAGGGGTTGACAAGTGTGGTGAGATGAGTCGCGCGTGTGAGGGCCTCCCAGTTACACAGTATTATCGAAATCTCCATGGGTTCCTGGTGTCTATTAGAGAATCGAGTGAAGGTTGCGGGATAACCCCTATTAGATGGGTTAGTCCCCCTTGGTAGGTAGTACTTGTAGGGCATGCCCCTGGTTGGCTGTTAGGGCGGCCATTTGGTTATTGATTATGGAGTACCATGCTAACAGGTAGTATGAAACTGGGTACGTCCAAGGGTTTTCTAGGGATGTTTAGGATCAACCATGGTTATTGCTTATATCTTCTTGTTTATTTTTACTTGCACTTGGTTTCCAGCATTTACTTATTACTGGTTCTTCTTTTGGACAAATGTGATAAACATAAAATTTGAAATTTCAGTTTTCAAGAAATGCATTGTTTTTGGGAAAACGGGTTGTGGCGTGTGTTGGTTTTTAAGATTTTAAAATAGGATCCTTTTCCTTTAAAATATTTAAACTCTATTTTCTATATTTTTATGTGCAAACTAGTGTTTTGGGATTGTTTCTGAAAAGTGGTTTTGGTTGGATTCTGTGGTTTACTTTGGCATTCCTACTGAGTGTTTTTAATGATCACGCATATCTTTTATCATTTCAGTCATAGTTTTCCCTTGTTCAGGTTTTCTTGGCTGAGGTGCCCATTCTGGGAGCAATGTTGGCCTTGTTTGTGGGGTGACCGAAGGGTCACATGGAGGTACGTCTACTTTTTGGTTTTATTTCTTTCCGCTGCTACAGTTTAGTGCTTTTGTTCTGTTTATTCTTATTTACTTATTTATATTTTGGGAGAAATCGTTCCCAATGTTTTATCTTTGATGACCAGCACTAGTTTCCATCCCATGGGGATTGGGAACGCCCCTCGGGACTTGTCGCGGACCGGCTCGGGTGACCGGCTCAGGGTCAACCCGGTCTGGTTCTTGACAACATAACATAAAGGAATTCATGGCTTAAAAGAGGAGGGTGAAAGGATCCCTTACCTTGATGAGTAACATCAAAAGCATGATGGTCGGGACCTTGGGAGTTTTGAGGGAACCATTGGAGGAATCCTTGGGAGTTAAAGAGACTCGAAATTCATTTAAGAGGATTTTGGAAAGAAACGAATGAGGTAAATGGCTTGGTATTTATTAGAAAAGTGAGGGAATAAATTATTAATTTCTAAGGGACACCTCATTAGTGGTATTTCCAAAACCATGGGTTTTCCCAAGGTATTTGCCCAAGGTATTTGCCACTTAGGACACATCATATCATATATCACTATTCATAGGTCTACCAGAATGCTTACATCATTAATGATGTCATTAAACACACAAAACTCAAAAGTGTAATTTTTTACTATTCACCAAAATTTCAACTCTTTCAGAGAAATCCAAAAAATAAAACCTAACCTAATATTGATGCTATTAATTCAAAAATGAAATCCATTTTAAGAAAATAATTTTCTCAATATTTTTAATTTAACTTTTAAATAAAATCATTATTTATTCCAAAATTCCAACTTTAAAACTATAACTCATTTTGTAACACCTTAAAAAAATTAATCAATGTCCTTTAAAATTATAGTATAACCAAAATACAATAAAGTTACAATTTATTATTTCATTTTATGAAAATATATTTCCCTTTTAAATTGTTAAATTAATTATAAAATTGTAATTAAAATATTTATGACATACAAAAATACAAAAACTTATACTATAATTGTTTTTTCACTTTTAATATTTTTAAATTGTATTTATACATTCAAGGGTGAAGTTTCATTTTTTTCCAATTTAATATTCATTACTATTCATATGGGTATGTTACTGTTCATATTTTACTATCCACTAAAAATAATGTTCATATTATTAGACTATAAATTTCTCACTCATGACAACTGTAGATGACCATTTTTTGAAAACCATTTCACAATATTAATTATTTAAATAATAAAAAATTATTTTAAAATACCCATTTTTCCTAAATTAATCAATAATACACATCCTATATTTATCCAGATATTTGAAATTCATAAACTTTTCCATAATAAGAAATAAAAATTTTATTTATATAATAGCATTACACAATTTAGTTAAGGTCACGTTACATAGCCCCTTATAACACCATCATAGGAACTAAGTGTAAGGTGTGATATTGTGATAGAATCTTGTGGTGGCTCGGATAACAATGCTCGAGTGGTGACTTCTATCAGATTTAACTTCTCCCTTTAGTGATTTAGTTCAAGCTTCATATGTTTTAGTTTGGCTTGGGCTTGGTCTAGTGCAAAGGCCAATAATGCAACCTCCTTCCCAAGCTCTGAAAAATGGGATTCATATAGCCTGAGTCTACTGGATGAGGCCATTCCATCTTTTTTCTGTATTAATTCACCAAGATAATTGTATTTATAAAAAACAACATTAAGATTATAGTTTCTAATTGTCATATTGACCAAGGGTCATATTGACCAATGGTCATATAACAGTCGAAACCCAACGGTCTCATTTTAGTTACACCCACATCATTAATTATAGGAGATAGTATTGTTGATTATAAATTAAAATAACACACAAATTTAGGAAACCAATATAATTAAAAAGTTCGGATTGTTACATTCATCCCCACCTTAAGAAATTTCATCCATGGAATTTTATCTCATACCCTCTGATAAAAAATTATGTGGGTACTTTGGTCTCATAGACTCATCCAGTTCCCATTTGGATTATTCACATTTGTTGTTCCTCCACAGCACCATAACAAGGTGGGTAGTCTTGTTATGTTGAACCTTGTCTCTACGATCCATGATCTCCACCTGCTGCTCCTCATAAGAGAGGTCATATTCCAGTTGTACCATCTCTGGGTTTAGTACATGTGAACGGTCATGTATGTAATTCTTCAAGAGGGATACGTGAAATACATCATGAACTTTTGCTAGATTTGGAGGATGTGAAAGCCGATAGGCCACTGCTCCCATGCGATCAAGTATTTCATAGGGTCCAATGTACCTATGGTTGAGCTTCCCTTTCTTCTCAAACCTCATGACTGTCTTCCAAGGTGAAATTGGAAGAAATACCTTGTCAAAAACATCAAACTACAAGTCCCTCCGTTGGTTGTTGGCATATCTCTTTTACCGACTCTGAGCTAGCTTAATGTGTTGCTGGATGGCATGGACATTTTTTTGTAATCTCTTGCACAATATCAGTCCCAAGAAACTTTCTCTCACAAAATTCATCCAAATAAGTAGGAGTTCTACATCACTTCCCATGTAGATATTCATAGTGTGCCATTTTAATGTTCGAGTGGAATCTATTTTTGTAAGATAACTCAATTAAATAGATATGTTGATCCCATCCACCTTTAAATTCCATTGATCATGTTCTCAGCATATCATCGAGTGGTTGAATGCTCCTTTCAGATTGTCCATCATTTTGGGGGTCATAGGCCATTCTGAAATTCAATTCAATGCTCAGAGCTTGTTGAAGACTTCTCTAGAATTTTGATGTGAACTGTGGATAAAGATATGATATGGTAGAAAATGGAACTCCATATAGCCTTACCACTTCCTTCATGTAAATCTTGAAAAGTTTATCAAGGTATAAATCTTCCTGAATGTAGATAAAATGGGAAGTCTTGGTGAGGTGGTCCACAATAACTCATATTGCATTGTTTCTTTTGGAAGTTCTCTACAGAGTATTGACAAAGTCTATAGTTATATTGTCCCACTTCAATGATGGTATGGGTAGTGGTTGCAATATCCCTTTAGGAAGTTTTTGCTTTGCCTTCACTTGCTGACATAACAGGCACCTTGATGTGTAGTCATCAATATCCCTATACATATTATTCCACCAATAATGATCATGAATTTACCTATACATTTTCATGCTACAAGGATGTATAGATAATGTAGAGCTATGAGCTTCATCCATCGGCTCCTTCTTTATTTCCGTAATAGATGGGACACATAGCCTTGTACGAAATATCATTACACCTTCTTGCTCAGTATTGAACTCAGTAAACCTCCCATCCTTTACAGCCTCAAACTTCTTTTGTAACAGAGGATCTAAATTCAGATCTTTCTTGATCTTCTATAGTAATGAAGGTTGAGATTTCATTTGGGGTAGTGTTGATAATGTCTATTTATAATTCCAACGTCCAGTTTTACTAACTCATTGATCAAATGATCTCTTTGAATCCTCATAATGGACAGAACATCTGGGTATTTCCTACTTAATGTATCAACGACATTGTTTTCTCTTCGAGGATGATAATGAATTGAGAAATCATAGTCTTTGAGAAGTTCCAACCATCTCATTTATCTCAAGTTCAATTCCTTTTGTGTGAAAATATACTTCAAACATTGATGGTCTTTGTATATATCAATTTCTCCCCATAAAGATAGTTCCTCCATATCATCAGAGAAAAAGAAACTACAACTAGATCCAGATCATGCATAGGATAGTTCTACTCATGAGTTATCAACTGTTGAGATGCATAAGAAATGACCTTGTGATTTTGCACGAGGATGCACCCAAGACCTTTTAGAGATGAATATATAAAAATATAGTCCCTCCCAACATGAGGGAATAGTTATCATGAGTGCAGAACCCAATCTATTCTTCAACTCTTGGAAACTTTCCTCACACTCCTTTGTCTAGATGAACTTTCCCCCTTTTCGAGTTAACTTGGTTAATGGATTATAAATTTGTGAAATTTTTTTTAAAAACCTCCTATAATATCATGCTAATCCGAGGAAACTACAAATCTCAGTTATTGTTGTATGTTAAGGCCAATCCTCTATACCTTTTTTCTTTTTAGGATCAACTATGATTCCTCCATTGGTAAAAATCTTCCCTAAGAACGAAACATTTTGTAACCAGAATTCACATTAACTGAACTTTCCAAATATCATATCCTTCTGTAGAGTTTTCAATATAACCCTTAGATAATCCTCATGCCTCTCTTGAATTTTGGAATATATTAGAATGAAATCAATAGAAACTACCAAAAAGTTATCAAGGTAGACCTTAAAGACTCTATTCTGCCAATACATAAAAATAGATGGTGAATCAGTCCGTCCAAAAGGCATAAAAACAAACTCATAACTCTAATATCTTAATCAGAATGTAGTTTATGGAATATTTTCTTTCTTCACCCTCAATTGATGATAAACAGAATGAAGATCAATCATAGAGAATAATTAAGCCCCATGAAGTTGGTCAAATTAGTCATCAATTCCTGGAAGAGGGTATTTGTTCTTTACTGTGATCCCATTTAGTTCTCTGTAATAAATTCATAGCCACATCAATCTACCCTTTTTCTTTACAAAGATTACAGGTGCACCCCAAGAAGACACACTCGGTCAGATAAACCCCTTCTCCGAAAGATGTTGGAGTTGTTTCGTTAATTACTCCAGCTATACATTTTCCATCTTATATGGGGTCTTTGATATTGGATGGGATCCAGGTATAAGTTCAATTGAGAACTCTAACACTCTTCCTTGGGGAGGTCTAGGCAACTCCTCAGGAAATACATCAACGTATTCATGGACGATGGGGACATTTTCTATCCTCAAACTCTCATTTCCTTCTTCTTTATAGATAAAATCTATATAGAAGGATATATGAGGTTCTTCTAGACAAAGATTATGTTGAGATATTTCTCATTGGAAGATTACTGTAGGTTTTCACATCAAGATTACTGAGATTTCCTTAATTCTACATTTTATCCTAGAATTATACATTGCTATCCAGTCCATCCCTAGTATAATGTCGAATTCCAGCAAGGTAATGACTATTAGTTTGGCGATAATATTTTTCTCACCAAAGTAAAAAAACTAGAGTTTCTAAACACAGAAGATGCTTGGATAATCCCACTAGGATTATGGACTGATAACTCTACTTCTAGAAATTTTGGGGTTGATTATAAATTATTTGCAAACATGGAGGAAATAATGGAATGTGTAGAACCAAAATCAAACAAAGTACTTAATATCATTGAGAGAACACCAAGAGTACTTGCTACCACATCATTCAGAGCTTCAACTTCAGCTATTGTGATAGAAAAATAACTACCTTGCTCCCTTTCCCTTTGTTGAGGCTGATGGTGGATCCCCTCCATAGCCCTCAGAATTGGACAGTGATTGGAAAAGTGCTCAAGTTGTCCAGACCTAATTCACTGGACATTAGGTTGGGCCTTCACCATCTTCCTCTTGTCGTTAGTGTGTGTAAGTTGAGTTTTTACCTCACTATGACAATTCCTCGCTATATAGACATCTCTTCCATACTTGTATCATTTCCTTCTCCCAGGTAGGCAATTCCCCGAATGTTGATTCCCACATTTATTATACATGGGAAGTTGTACTTTCTTTCCTCCTCTTCCCTGATCAAAGTTCCTCCCTAAGATGGGCTCCATCAATATCAGTTTTTTGTTAGATTTATGAGACCATTGCATCTCACTGAACTGTCGTTCTACTTTCATTGTTCTCTCTACGATCTCCTCATAGCTGTCATAGTCTCAGTTGGCTAGATTATTCTGCAGATGATGTCTCAGTCCAGCTAAGATTCCGTTAACATTACCATTATTATCCATGAAAAATCTTTAGGTATAATGGGAAAGACTTGTAATGTTTATCTCGTAGTTTCCCATAGATTCATTCCCCTTCTGCTTTATCTCAATAAACTCCTTCTCCATTCATGTTCTCATGGAATGAGGGAAATACATACTAAAGAAGATACCTCTGAACTCTTCCCACTCTATAGCTTCAACCTCCACTCTTTTCCCCATGTTTTTAATCTGTTCCCACCACTGATCAGCTACTCCCTCTAAGAAATAGACAGCCAGGGTGACCTTCTCTTGCTCTGAATAGCGGAGAACACCAAAGATCTTCTCTATAGAGCTAATCCACTATTCATCAATAAATGGGTTGGTCTATCCACTGAAGGTTGGTGGTCATTGATTCATAAAGGACTCAATAGAATGTTGTTCCCTTCGCGGTGAGATGAGTCTCTCAACTTGATTCATGTTATTTCCCATTACTTGAGTCATTTGGTTCATCATTCAAAATAATGTTTTCATTCTGGATTCCATCAGAGGGTCGTCAGTGCATAGTCCATTGCAGTAACCATTTTCATGGTTCCTCCTATTTCCCTCCATTTTTAATAGAAAAAAAAACTTAGTGAGAAAATTATTTCATTTTATGAATCTTTTAACAAAAAAGGATTTTATGTATTAAAACTTTTTTAAACAATTACATTTCTCTATAAATCCTTCATAATTATTCATAAAAAGATTATGATTAACCAAACATATCCCCTAGGAGTTTCATAACCAAGAGTGTAGTAGGTCTCGTTGTTGTGTACCGGGATACCTCGAGTCAAGCCCGAAACTCCTTGTCGTAGTTTTCACTCCTAGGTACCTCTATGCTAGAGCTGCCTCTACCTGCTCATATCAAGACAGTGATATATTTTCTTGATAAAACACTTACTCAATATTCACCAAAATACCATAAATTTTTCCTATATTTAAACTTTTCTATAAGATTCTTCCTAAATTTTTCATATCCTAATTTCTATAAAAAACTAAACTATCTTTTGATACCAACTATTCCATCCTACCTTTTTATTACATATATTTTCATTACATTTTATATACAGAGGATCTTACAAGTCTAGTGCCTTGGAAATCAGGAACATAATACATGAAAACAACATAAAAAATACTTCTAATACACTTTTAAGGCTTTATTATAGGTTCATACTATGTAAAATTACTGCATCTCTTAACATAGAGACATACATCAATGGAAATGGTGGGCAGAAGGCTCACTAAGAAGAACAAGTGAAACATTTGAGATGTTATCTTGAGCAATATTAATAAGAACATGATAAAAGTCATAAAGGAATGAGAAATGGAATAATAGGAATATAATAATAAAAATAATATTAATCATAACATGAATATGTGGCTACAACATTTCATTTAGACATTCATGAACGTATCACTAAGGTTTATCCATAAGGTTTTATAAAAAATACCATGGTTATTCACCAAGGTATCATGAAACTAGTCATATCTAGAGATTAAATCATTACCCAATGAATTAAATCACTATCAGGGAACACTCTTAATATGTATTTAATTTCATTTGAGACCCAGAGATCATAATAAAACATTTCATAAATAACCCAAATGGAATCAAGGAAATGGGTCTCATGTAAAAATCATGATGTTTAAAAAGATCTTAAAAATAAGATCATTAATTTATTTATAACCCAGGGAAAGGGAGTGGGGGTTATATGTATGTCAATTCCAAAATCAAATATATAATATTTTTTATGAACTCCCATAGAAATAAAATAGGTCTGGGTATTCACAAGATAATTTCATGAGAGAAATAGAGAAGAATTTAGAGATGATAATTATACAGCATAATGGCTACATAAAATCATTTTTGAAAACATTAAAATGAGAAGGGACAAGGGTCACAAACTCATAAATAAATCATAATAAAGTATGGTTATAGAATAAAAAGAAATAACATCATGGTATGTATATTTGAAGGAAATATCATATGAAAATGATACTCAAAGGAAATGAGAAGATGCAGTTTCTTTTACAAAAAATTCGGCAGCCTAACGTCTTCACATAAAGATTCAGAAAATATTTTAATGAGAGTAGAAAATTTCCCTCATAATTTAGACAAGTAATGTAAATTATTAACGTTATAGAAAAAAAATTTCCCACCAAATAAAAAGGAAATATTAGACATAACATAAAAAAAGTCATGACTTAAAAGAGGTGGGTGAAAGGTTTCCTTACATTGAAGACTAACATCGAAAGCATGATGTTTGGGACTTTGGGACGCATGAGTGAACCTTGGGAGGACTCCTTGGGATGTAAGGAGACCAAATCATAGTTTTGGAGGATTTTGGAACGAAATGAATTATGTAAATGGTTTGGTATTTATAGGAAAATTGAGGGAATAAATTATTAATTTCCAAGGGACACCTCATCGGTGGTATTTGCAAAACCATTGGTTTGAAAATGGTATTTTTCAATTTTATTGGCCACATGGGACACCTAATAGATTATATAACTATTAATTATTCAACTAGAAATCTTATATCATTAATACATCATTAATGATGTCATTAAACACCCAAAACTCAAAATTGTAATTTTTACTATTCACTGATAATTCAACTGATTTTGAAAAATCCCAAAAATTAAAGCTATCCAAATATCAATGCTCTAATATAAAAAATGAAATACATTTTACGAAGATAATTTTCAAAATATTTGTAATTTAATTTTTGAATAATATCATTATTTATTCAAAAAATACAACTTTAAAACTATAACTCATTTTGTAACACCTTAAAAAAGTAATCAAGGTCCCATAAAATTATTGTATAACCAAAATACAATAAAGTACCAATTTATGATTACATTTTATGAAAATATATATCTATTTCAAATTATAAAATTAATTATAAAATATTAATTTAAATATTTATGACATACAAAAATACCAAAACTTATACTATGATTTTTTTCACTTTTAATGTGTTTAAATTGTATTAATACATTAATGGGTGAAGCTTCTATTTTTTTGGAAAATTTACTATTCATTAAAATTTATTACAATTCATACGGGTATGTTACTATTTATATATTACTATTCACTAAAAATCAATTTGATCTTATTAGACTCTAAATTTCTCACTGATCACAACTGTAGAAGACCATTTTTTCAAAATAATTTCACATTATTAATTATTTAAGGAATGAAAAAATATTATAAAATACCCCTTTCTTCCTAAGTTAATCTATAATACACATCCTATATTTATCTGAATATTTTAAATTCACAAACATGTCCATAATAAGAAATAACAATTTTATTTATATAAAAGGATTACACAAAGAAGTTAAGGTCACGTTACATATCCCCTTATAACACTAGCATAGGACCTAAGTGTAAGGTGTCTATGGTGATAGAATTTTGGGGTTTATCAGAAAACATTTCCTAAGTGGTGATTTCTATCAGCATGATATTATCCCTTAAGTGATTTCATTGAAGCTTCATATATTGAAGTTCAGATTGGGCTTGGTCTAGAGCAAAGTCCAGTGATTCTACCTCCTTCCCAAGATCTAACAAATGGGCTTCATATGGCCTAAGTCTACTGGATGAGGCCATTTACTCTTCATTCTATATTAATTTACCAAGATAATTTTATTTATAAAAACACAACATTAAGATTATAGTATCCAATGGTCATATTGACCAATGGTCATGTAACAGTTGAAACCCAACTATCTCATTTTAATTATACCTACTTCATTAATTAAAGGATATAGTTTTGTTGAGTATAAAATAAAATAACACACAAAATTTGGGAAAAAAATCTAATTAAAAATCTCTGGTCATTACAAGAACCCCTCCCCAAAGTAGGATTCAGAACTAAGGACGTAATGGAATTCATTATAAACAATCAAGGAATCCATTTTCACTTATAATGTGTGATGACTGTATATGTAGCTATAATTCATCTTAACCAAAATAAAGTTGGTACATCCCCATATTTTCTAATCCTTTCTGGGAAATAACCCTTGTCACCCCACTCCCCAAATATCTTCGCTCATCACCATCCTACTACCAAATGTAATCCTTGGGAATCATAGTGGGAGCTGCCATGAAATATTTTCATAAGCTGGAGAAGAACTGCTGAAGCCCAAGACCACTAGGGATTACCTCTAGGGCCTTGAATGACCACTATAAGTACATTTTGATTAATCTAGATACTATTAATGTCATATTAATTGGTTGAGTATCCCACAAACCATACCATGTATTCCATGTGTGCCAGATTCCCTTTTATGATCATGCCTGAGTTATATTCCTGGGTGAGGAGTTCCATGCCATGTGAGATTCTACTACAAATTTTAAAGGTCGAGATTTTTTTGATTCCAAAGACTACAGTTAGGTCATGAGGATACTTTGAATAAAATTATGAAAACAGATAAATATATAAAAATATATGACAATTATTTTATAGACCTACTAACAATGGATATTTATTTTTTCATATAAGAAGTACAAGGTGATTCATCATGAGGAGATTGAGGAGGCATCACATGTCAGTGGAGAACCTAAAATGTTTCTGCAGTTTTATTCTACGTTATTTTCTATTTATATTTAAATTATGTTTTAGTTTAGTTTTCGTTTATAAATGTAACTCATAATTTTTTATTTTATTCAACAATTACCACTAGTTTCTATTCCACTATTTCTCTCATTCCATTTTTTCATTTTTTATCTTATTCTCTAATTCTAATTCATCCACCATTACCTCTTGAATTTGATAATGAGTGAAGGACATAAGGCTTGGCCTCGATGGATCTTAGGTGTTTCCTAAATTCTATTCTTCAATCCTTATGTTTTATTTATGTTTTGGTGAATAAGAGAAAAGTTTACATGTATGGTGATTATCCACCTTGAAATGGATCATAAACTCACTTTTATTAATTTATTAAATATTTTAGCTTCATTTAATTGAACACAAGATCATAAAAAATATAGTCGAGCAATTTAAAGGATGAAATGGCATATGATGAAGCCTGGTCCTACAAGATAATGCCATATCGATTAAGTTGTGCCATCAACTTTTATTATTGGATTAGGAGGAATCATGTTTTATTTTCCATTTGTGATTTCTCATCCCATAAATATATTAATAATAGTTAATTTCATAAATTTAAGAGTTGATCTATCAAACTAAATTTAAAGAAGAAACATGAATAATGATTGAATCATAAACTAATCCATAATGGAAATGATCTTTCTTCACTAACCCCATTATGTTGTATTTCATAATTATCCTTGAATTTAATGCTCATTTTATTATCTTTGAACTGTTTTTATAAAGTTATTATAAAAATATGAATAATTATTTTATACGTGAATTAGAATAAATAAGTGAATATATTGTGAATCTCCTCATGTGAGACATCCCTATTGAGCCACTATGATGCACAAATAAAACAAAAATATTATATTTTACCACACCCCATTATTGGTGGGTACTAGTAACCAATTGATTATATCTACTTAATCTACATACCACCTCATAGAAACCTCCATGATAGTAAATTATAGAATAAACAGAAAATTGGTTGACTTCTTCAGTAGATCAATAGTCACCCAAATGGAATCACATAATCCTAGGCACAGGGTATCCAGTTTATTAAAAACATAGAAATATCCCCCTAATTTTACTCAATGATATCTGTTGTTTATAATAACCCCATAGGGAAAATCTCTATTACTTTACCAATTGACATAACAAACACCACACAACATACACTACTACAAAATGCTTCAAGACTTTCCACTATATCTTCCACTTCATGCATCAAAACATCTCAGATACATTAGGATGAATCATTAAGGGTGTGTCATTAAAGTCCAAATTAACTCACTCATGCATGTAATATATATAAAATATCCTACCATGGAATGAAATCTAATTATATCCATATTCCAACCAATTTTACGTATCATCACTATGTTTGACACGGTCTCATATTACTTCCACCTCCATTTATCGTTACTAAGACTCTTTAATTTCCCACAAAAAATGAAGGATAAACTATCATATAACCTAATAAACATCTAAAATAAGTATTATTTACTCTAAAATATTGATCCTTTAACAAATCCATCTCCCCCCACCTAGGATTTTTTTTCACTTCATTCTAGTTCTTGTTTATTTCCTTAGGGGCTAGGTGTGATAGGTTTGAAATTTTGGGGAATATTTTCCTTTATTATTTGGCCTATATTTACTTCCCTAGTTTCCCCTTGAACCCCCAGAGTTACCATTGAATTCCCCAAGGTTCCCCTTGATTTTTAAGGAAAATGGAATATTTTTGGGTGGACAGAACAGGCTGCATGGTTTGGTCACACAATTTACTAAAACATACAGCCAAACCATGAACAGTGTCTAGAACATTGAAAATTTTAATTTAATTCCAATATTACCCATTCGGGCTTAAATCAAATTCACCCTTTCCTCCCTCATTTGACCGTATTTTCCATTGGAGGTCTTGAAGATTCCTCAAACTCCCATATAACTCATTTTTATGTTGTATTTTGTTGGGAAACATCAAAATCATGCAAGAAAGTGTAGTTCTCTGTTGATTCTTGATTACCCTTGGGGTATATCCCACACTTTCTTGATGTTATATGTCTTCATAACCTAGGGTTTAAAATTGGGTTTTTTGATGTAATCTTCTTGGCTTTGGTTCATTTTCATTCCTTTGTAGTATAGAAGTGTGGTTGATGAAGTTTTACACAATAATTTTAGGCGTTTTTCATCTAATTTATGTGATTCCATGTGTAATAATTATCTGATAAACTATATTGGATTAATTAAAAAATTTACCATATTCTTATTCCATTTTTTATGGTGTGAAAACATTTTTTTAGGATTGGTTTAGCATTTAGTTTTAATGTTTCAGTTTTTCTTGAAATTTTTTGTTTTCCATGTGTACATTTTGTGTTATTATTTGAGGTCATTTTATAAAATACAAGAGTGGTTTATTAATTGTTTTTAGGGATGAAAATTCTATTTTTTTTGTGATTTATTATGACTTTTTATTGAAATATGGATTTAAATGGGTTTTCTGTGAAAAAACATTGTTATACATCTTGAAAGTGTTTTATAAAAATTATAAATGGCTTATTGAGTTGAAAAATGTGTGAAAAGGATGTATCAGTACTATTTTTGTGGGTGTGTGTTCTTAAAATGGGTTGATTAAAGATAATGTTATGATTGGTGATTTAAAAAAATGTGAGAATGTTTTTTAAAATTTTGAAATGATTTATTAAATTATGTGAAAGGTGTGAGACATGTTTGTGGGATGTTTTGGTGTGAGTGTGATGTTAAAATTACTTTTAAGGTGAAAAGGGAATTCTATTAAATGTGTGTGGTATTTTTGGTGTTTTTATGATTTGTAATTTTAATTTTCATGACCAAATTATGTTTGATAACATGTGGAACTTGATTGAACACAAAGAGGAAAACTCGGGTATCTAGGTGGGAAAACTAGGACTAGTATTCTTGTGATCCAGAATGGTATAGTCCCTATTTCACAAAGCAATTTTGATGATGAAAACACAAGATAAACTATTATTATGATGATTGGGGACCACAAGTCCATTGTTTTTTCCACTCTTAATGGATCGTGCATGGTATAGATTTGTGTTATGGTTACTTTTACACCGAGATACGATGTACCTAGGAAACCACAACTAGCTTGTCCCAAGGGGTGTTCTTGGGACTAGTGCTCATTGGATTTATTTTTATTATCATTGGTATATAGTGTGTTTTTTTTTGGAAAATTTAGTATCAGTTTTGTTTCATTTAAAAGTGTACATTCATTAATGTAACCCTATTGAAAATAGTTTTCATTTTAAGGATTCATCTCTCTGAAATTATTACAGGCATTCTTATTTTAAAACACGCAAGATTTTTTTCATTTAATTTTTATCGCGTGGAATATTTTTGGTTGGGATTCTATTAGTCTAATTATAACACCCAACATACACCTTTCGGTGTAATTACACTTGGAAATTTTTTGTGTTGGCTTGGGTAAACATCTTAAAACCTGTGGTTAAGGTTACTAGTGGTAATTCTTGTTGTGGTGTCATGGAGATGGATTGAGGGTATTTCCACCTTTTCATAAGGTAGTTCTTGGGATGTTCTTTTCAGATTTATTACATTTTGGTGGTCTTGGGGCTTTTGTTTAAACTTTTTAATCCAATTATAAATGTTATTTAATGATTTTTCGGTTGGGATTATTTAGATTTAGATTATCTATTATTTTTGGTTGTTTTGTGACTCTAAAATTAGTTAAATCATTCCCAAACATTTATTTATCATACCTGGGAACTTTTTACCAGACATGGGGATAGGTAATTACCTTCATATATTTCCATTGAGGGTTTTGGATTTTTGTTTTGATGGAAACTAGACCTAGTTCATGAAAAAATAATATCAGAGCAGGTTTACATTTTTTGGGTCATGTTATTTTGGGAAATAGTTTGGGTAGACTGGATCTATAATTTTCGAGAAAATACATTCCAATTTTAAGTAATTTTCTTGGAAAATAAACCTCATGATGTTACTCAAGTCACTATGGGAAGCAGGGTTTTATCTGATTTCTTTTGTTTTCAAGGTTTGTCGATGATTGGGGAATGAAAAGAGAGTTGATTCAATGGTCTCAATGAGCTCGTGGGGCCTGTAATGCCATATGGAGTAGGAGATATTTCCCTATAACACTCTCTATGATAGTGAAGTGATTGGTGTATGGATTCCAACCATATATCTAAGCCACCCAGTCACACTAGTTTCCTCTTGTATTGTCCTCTGTCTCTTTATTTTGGATTCATGGAAACATCGTTTTAAAGTAAAATTAATTGGGTTTAAGAAATGTAAATTTTGTGAAATTATTTTCCAATAAATTAGAAATGGTTGATTTCTTAAAAGGTGGAAATGAAATTCTAATGTTTTTTTGGAATTTTTAATGGGTGTGTTTACACCTCTTTTTAATTTATAATTTATGTTAAATTTGGTTTTGAAAATCTATTTCAAATATAATTTTCTGAACTGTAGAAAGTTGTTTTGAATGGGAAAGAATGTGTTGGATGTTATGTGTGGAGTTGGGAATGGATTTGAATGTATTAACTAGTGATCATTTTAAATGTTCTATGAATTACTAGAACCTTTTTTAAATAAGTATATATGAGTTTAAAATTAAATGGGTGTTTATGAAATGATGTTTATCATAAAACCAGAAGTATTTTGAAATTGGATGAGATGTATTGAAATTAATGTGTATGAATTGAAAGTGATTTTTGATTTTAATGGATGGTGATTTTTTAAAAGGTATGTAATATTTGAATTGTGTTTTGTTATTTGGATATTTGTTTTGAGAAAATGGAAGTGTTGGTTGAATGTATTGGTTTTGAAAATTGGAAAAAAATAATTGTTTTAACCTTTAGTATTTCCATGAGTGGCAAAATGCCTGGGCTTACATGTGATGATGGATGGTTAATGTCATGAATGGTTGAGTGCAGATATGAATATTATTGGGGCACCAGGTGTGGTATAGAATCATGCATTTTTTAGGCCAATGGTGTTCCAATGGTAAATTCTAAAACCCCCTGACCCCGTTTTCTTTTAAGGAAATTATTTTTACAGAAAATATGATAATCTAAAAATAATTTTTTGGTTGGTGTGTTTTTTGTTCTTTTGGGACTTTTTGTGTGTGATGTTTATATTTATAGAACCCCTCTTGTTTGAAATATATTTTGGGTTCGTGTTTCATCGTTAAGATTTGTTTAAGTGTTGGTCAGTGGTTTCATTTGAGGAGTGTTTTGGGAATCCTTTACGGTGTTTCCACTCATGTGTTTGGATTTGGTTTTGAAGTGATTTTGGATTGAAGGAACATATTAGTTAGGTCATTGGGTTATCTTGTTGGCTAACGTACATCCTCATAAAGAGTTAATGCATGATTTTAGTGTGGCCAAGGGTGATTCAATGTTGGTAGGTCCTCAAATTAATCAAAGTTCATACTCTCTTCCCATGTTTCAGGGTTGAGTTTATCTCTATTCATTTTTAGATTACAAAGATTATATCATAGTGGATGAGTGGATATGGAAAGAGATGAATGGAATCATGGTTTCTAGAGTTTCTTGAATCATCAAAGGTGAAGTTTGACACTATTTGGTCTATAGGTTTTCTTTTGAAGTGGTAACGTGGAATTCTAGTGAGGAAGGTGAAATTATTCTAGTGTAGTCGGTGTATGATGATGTCCAAAATGAAATTTGGCTATTTTTTTAGTCTCTTCAAAGAAATGGTTCATGTTATTCCACCATTGTGGATTAATATAGGTGTTCAAGGCTATTATGGTTACTTTTAGTAATCTCGTTCTACTTGAAACATTGTTCAAGGTTTCACTCTATGTAATGTCTCTATCACTTTATAGGGTCAGGTTCAGTGGTGTCTTGTTTTATTGTGTTTGATTTTAAGGGAATAGGGGGTTGTTGTGAAACATTTCAATGGATTCAACTTAAATGGATGTGTGTTTCTCATCCGAAAATTTCTTAATTCCTTGTTTTGAGTGAAGGTGTCTTATGTGTGTACTTTATTCTAATGTATTTTATTTCGGGTGAAAGAGGTGATGCATGTGTATCTACTAAGCCCCTATCTTGTTGTAGGTTACATAAAAAGGGGAGAGGTTTGTGGGATGTTATGGGTCTTATGGATGTTTTGGGATCATGGTGTAGTTGCTTGTGGAACTAGGGGAAGAATTCTCATTCAATGGTTTTTGGTTCCAGACTATGAGGTAGGAGATGCTTGAATCACCTATGATCCATCCATAGGTTCCATATTAAAGCTTGTGAGTAGTCAGGAAAAGAAGGGGGAGTAATGGATCTTAGTTTAACATCTGTCACTAGTGTGGGATGTGGAGATAGTTTGAGGTTTTGATTTGGTGATTTCATTCCCAGTGGTGTAGTGTAGTGAAACAGGACGTGTGGCCCTTGTCCCTGAGGGTTTAATATGTGTCAGTGTAAAAGCCCCGCATTGATTATAAGGTGGAAGGGTGGTTTTTTTCTCAACCCTTAGTTCTTGAACCCTTATGGGTTCAAATATCTGTATGGTTTTTCATGTATGAATAACCTGGTATGCTATTTTTTGTTATGGTCTTGGTTGGACTCATCTGAGGATAGTAGTGTTTGTGGGAGTGATGTACCAGTTAGTATCCCTATTGGTTTGTAGATTCATTGTCTAACCCCCCCCCCCCCCTTGTAGTGGGGATTGGGTCTTACAGTTCATTTTTGTGTCGTCTCATGCTAGTTTGTTGAGATGGTTGGTTCTTAGGGTAGGGAGACCCACCTTGTGCCTCATGTATGTTCTTTTTTAATAAGTACAGTGGTCGTCTATTACATATGGTGGGGAGTCCATTTGAGCGTCCCCCTATTGGTGTCCCTATATTTTCAAAGTAAATTAACTATTCTCTTAGGGTGGGAAGTCTGTCTCGACCTCCCCATGTTGGTGTTTTAGTTCTGCCTCAGGTGTTAGTTCATTTATATGGTGGGAGTCGCTCAGGTATCCCTGTATCAGTAATGAGATTGTTCTTGGTGTTGGATTGGAAGAAGGTAGTCTCATTCAAAAATATCTAACCACCAATAACCAGCATGCATAATCATTGGGATTGCAGTGTTCCCAATGGTTTTGTTGGAGTAAGGTTGTGGTAGCCGCATTCAAATTCATTATTCATTTCAGGTAAATTACTTGAGCTTCATTAGGTACTAGAAATGATTTTTTGTCAGTGTATATGGTTCGATTATGTTTTCATTTTCCAATAATATGGTGTATTTGTTAGTTAGTGAGAGTATATTATTATTTGTTTGATTAATTGTAGTTGTTTTGGCTTTGGAGGGGGGGTGACCTTTACTGAGGGAGTCCTTCTTGGCCTCTCGAGTTAGCTCATAGACATCTTTTCCTATTGGTTGTGTCCTTATTTAATTTTTTATGGGAACCCCACATTGAACATGGAAATAGTTTTGGGTTTTGTTTTTTCATGTTACCTTTTTGTGGCTTCCCAGGGGTGGAAAGCTTTTTGGTGGGGATAATTTTCACACCCAGGTTTTTAGTTTTCACTTCGTTCTGGTTCTTGTTCATTTCCTCAAAAGCCATGTGTGATAGGTTTTAAATTTTGGGACATCTTTTCTTCATTTTATCGGTCTATATTTCCATTGCTAGGTTTCCCTTTAACCCCCTATGATACCCTTGAATACCCCCTAGGATCCCTTTGAATTTGGAGAAAAATGGTGTAACGAACCGGACCCAAACAGTGCTAAAACGGGTCGGGTTCTACTACCTTAGGCACACCTCCCTAAATGCCAAAGGTTACTCACTAGCAGTGAGGGTATTATAGGTATAGTGGGGAAAAAATACGATTTCAGAGGATTATAATAATGGTAATGGTCTGAGTATAAAAATAATGCTGCTGCGGAATAAACGAATCAGCCGACTCGAACCAGACCCGCAGAGCGGAAGCACATTCAATATCAATAAATAGTAAAAATAATAAATATAACCAACATCATCAGAAATAAAAACAACAGTATGCTGATCACTTGTAACTACTATTGAATGACAAAATACGCATCCAAAGTAGGTCATACGTATCTAAATATAAAGGGCCTCAATGGATAACCAATTGTAGCTACAAAAAAACATGATGATACCGGAAATAATGCAAAACATAGTAAACTCCAGCTAGGTAAGACCTAAAGGTCCATTACATCTCCATGCAACAGCTAATGAAGCCTAGCTCTTAAGGTTGTCCTTTTTCCTGCACGTAAATCTATAATGTCTGCACGCGTCCTGATGGTCCATTGAGTGGTGTGAGACGAATCATATAAGGATACCACCAAATGGTGCATACCTAATATAAGTGTTTAAGCGAGCATTAATTTGTAAGGAATGAAGTAGACAATATGATGCACAGATAAACACAAACTCCACTGGTGCTCAGCAGCCACCATGGAGTGTCACCTGCTTCGACCAACGCCAGAATCTCTGCCATGTAACCTGACACCATGTTCCCCCTAACACCACATGTCTCATGTATCGACATACTGAAGGAATGCCCAAGAAATAGTAACTCGGAGGAACAGTGATGCCTATACTCAATAAGTAACTAGAGGGACAACATTGTGTGCCCTCAAAATAAGTAGCTGGAGGGACAGTGATATCTTCCTTTAAAATAATGTATCCAGAGGGATAGTGATATCTGCCCTCAATTAACGGAGAGCCTCTTCCAGAAACACGATATCCTCAATGTTATCCCCTGAAGGATCCTCACCTTCCATGTGGCTTCCTACGGCTAGGACCCCCAAACCGATAGCACCTTGACCGCAACTAATGGGGGCCTCTACCGACACGAGTGGTAAAAACCACCTCATTGCGGAGTCTCTATGTGTGCACACTACTCAATGTTTCTGGGTGAGCAGTAATACCCAAAATAGTACCCAAGCCACAACACCTCTGACACCTCATTTCCCTACAACCATGCCTCTCATGTCTGATGGCCTCATCATCCTAGTAACCCAGGCCATTCCCAACATGACATTCATACTACCTCAAACAGGCACCCATGACGCCCAATCCCGTGGTCAGAACCACCTAATGTAACCCGAGCCTAGCCCAACATGATCAAAATCACTCAAGAATATCTGGGATATTCCCAAAACAACCAAAAAGATTATAGAATATGAAATTTATAAATTACATATATACACATTTAAACAAAACACAATATCAGGAAAAACAATCTAAATAGTTGAACTGCATTGGAGCAGTAGTTATCTAACAACAACACTGAGGTCTTTAAAGCCTCTAACATGTCATATAAAGGTTCAATAAACTAAACTCAATAGATTAAAACAATACAATTCAATTAATACCTTTTTGGACCCCCGTAAAAAATGCCCCAATGTGCAATGGAAACTCACCCAGCCCCAGTCAGGAAACACAGGTAATAGGGAATACCTAAAGGTATCCCAATAGTCAAAGAACAATGTAATATGTAATATCAGATAAAACGATGTCCATCTCCAAATACCCAAAAAACACTGAAGGCTACGTCACCCAAATGAAAACGAAATCATAAAAGGAGGAATGCACCACCTACCTGAGACCCGCACGATGCTACTCCTCCAATAACAGCCTCCAATTAGGTCTAAAACGTGGTATATCTACAAATGAATCAAAAGTTCTCATACCCCAATAACTCATTCTTGAACAGAAATCATGAAAAATGGATCAAGAGGAATCAAGACCTTACCTAGGGGGTTCCAACGGATCAACCTGTGTTCGAATCGGATCTCAAATGAAGGAAACGAAGGGGATTGAAGTCTCGGCCTCCTCTCCCTGCTCAACCCGACGAATCTATTGAGGTTCAGCCTCAATATGAGGCTACTACCTTTTTTAGCGAGAGAGAAAAAAAAGAAACTACATGGCGTGTACTGTAGGACTACACACCGTGTATAATTATATTATTCATAAGATGGATGATATTTCACTAACTTACTTTCCCGAACTTTCCAACTTGCGTACACGGTGTGTACATTGGGGTACACGACGTGTACATAGTATTTTTTTTCTTTTCCTCGCCGACTTACCAACACACCATGTATATCCCTCATACACAGCTAGACTACACAACATGTCCAAGTAGGAAAGGTTTTGTACTTTGTTAAACGATTCTACCCAGCCAATAGGCCTACACGCCATGTATAGCCTCCACACGGTCACATGTACATGGAGTGTCGACAACTACACAACGTGTAGTAAGAAATTACTACACGGTCATCACACGACTTGTACTTGGCGGCACATGGTCGGTGCATGCCCAACCCATACACAACATGTAATCTATAGTACATGGTGTGTAGTCTAGAAATTTCCAGAAACTACCAAATTTCAGTAGTTTTTTCAGAGACAAGTCAAAAATTGAAACACGGTCAGGATTTTGAACAATTCTAAATACTCGGTTTCTTAAAATCTCCCCACGTTAATATTGCTTTTCCTCGAGCTATCAAACAAAACCCAGAGATGGAACTAAGCATACCACACCGATCAAAGTATCCCGAACATCCCCGGTCTCAATGGTTCTGGCTAAATTCCTCAAGGGTTACCCCACCTTAGGAATCACCTACTCAGTATCAACACGAAAAAACACAAAACAAAGAATGTTTCACTAACATATTTTCCAGATTCGTAGTTCTTCCATGATGCATCGTCACCCCTGCTCCTCATTGGTGCTCATGTGTCATTCCTGACACCCAACAAATCCTGCACAACATCGGTGTCTTCCACCACAAGGTCTTGCATCCCATGGATGCTATATAACAAACCTGGTGCCTAGCACCTCAAGTAACCCGCATCCTCGATGCCCTGATTCCCAAGGCACCTTAAGTAACTCACATCCATGATGCCCCTGATTCTACACATCTCATACATATATATAAATATATCACGCACTCGATATGGTTCCATTCCTGTAGACTAGAATCTAGTCAGTCCACATTGATCATGTGCATCACGTGCACTCAAAACAGACATGCCTCTACAGGTCATGACAAAAGGAAACATGGAAATCATGGCCACACCCGTGGTGTACCTCTAACTGTTATCGGCTCACCGGCCTGCATAGCCTCTGGTAGCTCCCCAGCATGCACCTGGCTTAGAGTATGGCTACCTGATGCCTCAACTCCCTGCGGTGCTACTCCAGGCACCAGCCACTGACCCATATACTGGATCTCGTTCTCTCTGTCACATTCTCCACATGCAGCTGAACCTCTGCTACCCTCTCCTAGTACCAAACACAAACCAACTCTAGATGCCACTTTCTTTCCTGGTCCCTCCCTGTCGGCTCTCTGAGAAGGCTTCCCGCAAAACCACTCAAGGTCCTTGACCAGTCCACATGTCCTAAACTCATTTGGAGGCCTATCGCACTGAGTCTGAACATTACATGGTTGTCCACACTTAAAGAAAACAACTAATGAACTTCTACAAGGTGGTCTAGCTGAGTCTTTGGCCTAAATGTCCTGCTGAAACTCATCCATTCCTTTCTTTATACTGTCTGAACCCTCACCTGAAGTCATCATTCGGCCAACCTAAGGCATATCCCTCTTGTTTCCCTCCACTATGAGCGCCTGATTCACCACCTCAAAAAAATAAGCCAGCCTAAATATATTAAACTGGATCCAAATGGTGTGTCGTAATCCATCCTCAAAGTACCCCACCCTAGCCACATCATCTCTTACCATATAAGGTGAAAATCGAGACAGCTCAGTGAAAGTTTCTATATAGTCCATGACGGACATGTCTCCCTACTGAAGACTCAAGAACTCCCAAGCACTCTCTTCTCTTAGTGTCTCTAGGTAAAAGTGCTCAAAGAACCTGTCCTCAAAGTCCTTCCATAATTGTCCCTCGTGCCTGTGAGCCTAAAATTTCTCATCCCACTAACTCTTTTCAAGTCCTCAAAACATGTCTGTCTCCAGCTTGACCCTCTGCCCTGGAGGCACCTTGAGCTACTCAATGATCATCTCCATGCTCTCTATCTAGTTATTATCTGCCTGCGGACCACCCTCACCCTCAAAAAGTAGCGGGTGCTGCGACTAGAAATCTAGAGTCATATATGCCATGGTGGCTCTGTACCCTGATCACATCTGTCGATCCCCTGCAAGTCATATACGAGGCTAGCTTGGAGCTTCTCATCAAGACATGGTCCGAACGCTGCCAAACCCGACTACTGTCCTGCCTGCACTAGATCCTAAACCTGATCTTGTCCCTGAGCCTGTACCTGTGGCTCCTACCCTGCCTACACCGGATCCTGAACCTGATCCTAAACCTGTGACACTCTACCATCTCCCATCTGACGCTCCATCTAATTCATCTATGTGGAACCTACTAAATAACATAAATGGTTAGACAGCCCACATACATAACAATTTATACATATATAACACAGATAATGAAAGCAGTAAAAGGAAGTGCATAACAACTACCCTTACTATCCCCCACAACAACCATGCCCTATAGAATCACGACCTTGTGGACTCCTTACCCGCCCTTACAAATCCAAGTATCACATGTACCTCAGGCCATGCCTGTCCTGACAACTACTGTTTTCTCAAACCAATGACTGATTCGCCCATTCCTAGTGATCAAAATCACCTCAACCGATAATATCTGCCTTCTCGTACAAGATCCATACACAAATACCTTTTCACATGCAATTCTAAAAATATATAAAGCCTAGAATACACATTGAAACAAAAAAGTAACTCTATCAGGAATTTCACCTTTTCACATTTCAAGAATACAAAGCATGAAAATTGATATCATTCACATGGTATTATCACTTCACAAAGCATACATGTAGTTATGAAATTGAAATTCCCTAAAAATGTGCCTATAAAAATCCAAGAAAACAAGCCTTGACATACCAGGGTAAGGTCTAATTCTCCCTTACTGCACCAGGTCAAGGATTAAATATCACAATCATTAACATCACACACCAAGTGAGCCATCGAGGTGGAAATCATTTAAATTTCAATCTAAGAAAATATTAATTCCCACACATTGATACTTGGTACATCCCTCATACCTAGGGCTGTAGGCACCAAAGAACAAGCTTGAAACCTAGTTCCAGAAACAAACTATCTCTAGTCTACCATATCCCAATTAGTAAAACTAGCAAAAAAAAGAGAGGCCTCAATCTCATTAGTATCCAGCAAAACACTGCGACTAAATCTCTATTATGAACTCCTCTGATACCACATTGTAATGACTCGGACTCAAACAACCACCCTAACTACAAAAAACAGGTCGGGTTCTACTACCATAGGCACACCTTCCCAGATGCCAAAGGCTGCCAACTAGCAGTAAGGGTCTTATTGATATAGTGGGGAGGCTATACCCTCTCAGAGGATAATAATAATGGTACTGGTCTGAGTATAATAATAAAGATACAGAGGAATAAACCACTCAGCAGACTCGAACCAGACCCACAGAGCGGAAACACATTCAATATCAATAAACAACATAAGCAGTAAATATAAACAATAACAACGAAAATAAACACAACAACATGTTGATCACTTCTAACTACTATTGAATGACAAAACATGCATCCAAAGCTAGTCATTCCTATCTAAATATAAAGAGCACCAATGGCTAACCAACTATAGCTACCAACAAGCATGCTGATACAAGAAAGTATGAAAAACATAGTAAACTCTAGTTAGGCAAGACTTTAAGGTCGATACCATCTCCATGCAAGAGCTAATGCAGCCTAGTGCCTAAATTTGGCCTCTTTTCTGGATGTAAATCCATAAAGTCGGCATGTGTACCGAAGGGCCCGTGCAGGGTGTGAGACGAATCTCAACAGGATACCACCCAATGGAGCGTACCTAATATAACCGTTTAAGAATGCATGAATTTCTAAGTAAAGAAGTAAACAGTACGATGCAGAAATAAACACAAACTCCACTGGTGCTCAGCAGCCACCATGGAGTGTCACCTGCTTCGGCCAACGCCGGAATCTCTATCATGTAACCCGACACCATCTTTCCCCTACCACCACGTGTCTTAAGTACTAGTGTCACAAAGGAATTCCCAAGAAATAGTAACCTAGAGGAACAGTGATGCCCGACCTCAATAGGTAACTGGAGGGTCATTGATGTATGCCCTCAAAATTAGTAGCTGGATGGATGACAATGTCTACCCTCAAAATAATGTATCTGGAGGGACAGAAATATCTTCCCTCAAATAATGGTGAGCCTCTTCCCACAACCTGAAAGCCTCAATACTCTTCTATGAAAGATCCTCGTCTTCTATGTGGCTTCCTACGACAATCACCCCCAAACAGATAGCACGTAAACCGAAACTAACTGGGGCCTCTACCCACATGAGTGGTCAAAACCACATCATCACGGAGTCTCTCTGTGTTCACACTACTCAAAGTTTCCGGGTGAGCATTAATCACCAAAATAGTACCCAAGCCACCACACCTCTAACACCTCTTGTCCCTGTGACCATGATTCTCAAGTTTGATGGCCTTACGTTCCCAGTAATTTGGGCCATGCCCAACCTGACATTCATCCTGCCTCAAACCGATGCCCATGACACCCAATCCCATGGTTAGAACCATCCAATGTAACCCAATCAAATCCCAACTTGATCATCATCACTCATGAATATCTAGGTCATTCCCAACACAACTAAAAGGGTTCCAGCATATGCTATTCCGAAATTACATATATACACATTTAAACAAAACACAGTAACAGGAAAAACAATCTAAATAGTTGTATTTCACTAGCCCAGTAGTTATCTAAAAACATCACTTAGGTCTTTAAAGACTCTAAGAAGTCATATCAAGGTTCAATAAACTAAACTCAATAGTTTGGAACAATACAATTCAATTAATACCATTTTAGTGCCCCGACCAAAATTAATCGATGAGCAACGACCACTCACCCATCCCAGCTCAATCAACAAAGATAACAGGGCATACCAAAATGTATCCCATAAGTAAATGAAAAATGTAATATTCAATATCAGATAAACCTGGGTCCCGCTCAAAATAACTAAAAACGCATTGAAGTCTACATCACACAAATGACCACGAAAACACCAAAAGAGTTATTCACCACCTACCTGATAATCGCACAATTCTACCCATCCGAAAACAGCCTCCAATTAGGTATAAAATGTGGTATATTTATAAAATAATCAAAACTACTCAATCCCCAATAACTCATTCTTGAACAGAAATCATGAAAAATTGCTCAAGTAGAATTAAGGACTTATTGAAGGGGTTCTAACGGATCAACCAATGTTCAAATTGGGTCTTGGAAGAAGGAACAAAAGGGGATTAAAGTCCTGTCCAGCTCTCCCCACCCAACCTAATGATGGTATTGAGGTTCTACCTCAATACAAGGCAACATTAAATTTTAGCAGGAAAAAAAGAAACTACACGGCGTGTACTTCAGGACTACACACCGTGTATCATTTTATTGTTCATAAGACGTGTGATATTTCAACGACTTACATTCCAGAACATGCCGACCAGCGTACAAGGCATGTACCTAGGGGTACACAGCGTGTACTTAGTTTTTCTTATTTTCCTCACTGACTTACGCACACACCATGTATATCCCTCATACACAGCTAGACTACACAGTGTGTCCAAGGAGGACACGGTGTTTACGTGGTTAAACGATTCAACCAAGCCGACATGCCTACATGCCATGTGTGGCCTCCACATGGTCATGGGTACATGGCATGTTGATAACTACATTTCGTGTATTAATAAATTCCTACAAGGTCATCAAATGACATGTACTCCGCGACACATGGTCAGTGCTCGCCCAACCCATACATGGCGTGTACTCTATAGTACACGGCGTGTAGTCTGGAAATTTCTAGAAACTGCCCAATTTCTCTAGTATTCTCAGGGAAAAGTCAAAAATTCAAAACAATTTTGGGATTTTGACCCATTCTAAAAACACTAATTCTTACAAATGGAATCTTTTTGGGTTGACATAACATGTCACATGGTTTGGTTGCATGGTTTACATAACCTTACATCAAAACAATTAATATTGTCCATAACATTAAAAGTTTTAGTGTAATTATAATTTTACACTTCTAGGCTTAAACTAAATGCAACCCATTATTCCCCCATTCGACCCTAGCAGCCATGGTAGGTCTTCAAGTTTCCTCAAGCTCCCATGGAACTCATTTTTGAAGGGGGGTTTGGTGGGGAAACTTCAAAATTTTGTAAGTAAGTGAGTTTATCCCTATATTATTCATTCCCCTTTGGGTTTCTACATCTCATTCTTGAAGTTATATGATTCTAGAACCTATGGTTTCATCCTTAGGGTTTACCCTTGGGTTTTTAAATGCAATATTTTTGGATTAGGTTCGTTTTTGTTCCCCTGTGTTGAGGTGGTGGTGCAGTTGAAGGATTACAAAACTATTTCTGGTTTTTGGAATCTAAGGTTGGTAATTCCATGGGTAATAATTATTTTTTGAGTTAGCATGGGTTTATTAACATTTTTACTATGTTCCTCTTCCATTCTGTTTGGTGTGAAAACCATATTTGGAAGCTTTGGTTGAGCGTTTAGTTTTAAAGATTCATTTATGTTTGAAAATGTACGTTTTTCATGTGAAACTTTTATGGTATAATTTGAGGTCATTTTATTACATATGTTAGTGGTTTATTAATATTTTTTAGGGCTAAAAATTCTTGTTTTGGTAGGGTTTTAGTGTTCATATGGCCTTTAAGGAGAGATTTTAATGGGTTTTATGTGTAAAACCATGTTATAATTTTTAAAAGTGTTTTATGAAAATTATGATTAGTTTATTGAGTTGCAAAAAGTGTGAAAAATATTTCTGGGTACTATTTTGGTGGGTGAGTCTTCTTAAAATTGGGTTTTAAAAGATAATGTTATGATTGGTGATTTAAAAAAATTAGAATGTTTTGTAAATAGTTGAATTTTTTTATTAAATTTTGTGAAAGGTTTGAGAAATTTTAATGGGAATTTTTGGTGTGAGTGTGATGTTAAAATGACATTGAAGGGGAAAAAAGAATTAAATGACATGTGTGTGGTATGTTTGTTGATTGTATATTTTGGAAATCTAATTTACATGTTAAAATTTTTTTATAACATGTTGAAGTTGATTGAGCACAATGAGAGAAACCCAGGTATCTTGGTGGGAGGACTAGGACAAGTATGCTAGTGATCTGTAGTGGCATCGTCCCTATTTTACGTAGAAAGTTTAAAGATGAAAATACTAAAAAAAGGATTATGATGATTGGGTACCACTACTCCATTGTGTTTTCCCCCTCTTAGTGGATCATTCATGAGATAGATATGTGTTATGGTTACTTTTACCCTGAGATACGATGGATCTAGGGCCCCACAACTAGCTAGTTGTTAGGGGTGTTCTTGTGACTAGTGCTCATTGTATGTATTGTAATTACTGCCAGAATACGGTGTGTTTCTCTAGAAAATTTTATAGCATGTTCATTTTATTTAAATGTGTACATTATTTAAGGTATACCTCTTTTAAATAGTTTTCATTTAATGGTTTAACCTCTTTGAAATTTTTACTAGCATTATTCTTTAAAAAGATTGCAAGATTTTTGTCTTAAATTTTTTATCAAATTGAATATTTTTGGGTGGAATAAAATTTAGACTAGGATCAAACCCTACATACACCTTTTGGTGTAATTAGTCTTTGTAATGATTATTGCGTGATTAGTTGAAGCTCTTAGAACCTTTGTTTCGGTTTACTAGAGTTCCTTCAAGATGTGGTGTCAGAGAGATGGCATGAGGGTGTTTCCACCATTCCATGAGGTCGTTTTTGGGATGTTATCATTTTATTTATTTTATTCTGGTGGTCTTTGGGCTTTTTTATAAACCTTGTAATACCATTTGGAATTTTTTTAAAGATTTTTCTGTTGGAAATTTTTAGATTCAGTTTATCTGTTATTGTTGTTTTTTTTCTCAAATCGGGTAAATTATTCCCAATCCTTTATTTTTCATACCCAATAACTTTTTCTAGACTGTGGGGATAGGGAATTCCCTTCGGTCCTTGTTATGGACTAGGTCGGGTGTCAATTTTGATTTCAACCAGATCTGGTTTGTGACACTTTGCTTCTCAAAATATATCTTTATGTAAATTATTACTCAATACATTATCCACTACATTCCCCATTCATAGGAAATATTAGATCAAAAAATGAAATTCATAAATAAAATCCATCCACCTATGTTAATATAAATTAATAACCATATATGTGAAAACATTCATCAAACATGTGTGGTTTTTGATGACCATAAAGTGCTTGTTGATGAGTTAATGTCACAATAGCTTCCGATAAAATGATAATGTTTCCATCGGCATGTCTTGAGTGGAATTTTTATTTTCATTTG
Source organism: Viscum album (assembly GCA_963277665.1). Lineage (NCBI taxonomy): Eukaryota > Viridiplantae > Streptophyta > Magnoliopsida > Santalales > Viscaceae > Viscum > Viscum album. The sequence continues at coordinate 1,822,981,169 of OY728151.1, read as the reverse complement.
AAAGTAACTAACTAAACCCATATGAGATAAATTCCCATGGAAACCTCAAGATTCATCCCCACCATAGAAGGGGAGTATCAAAAAATCCCCTAAACATCATCCCATCATCAAGAAACTAATTCATTAGGGAATTAATAATTTTATACATTATATAGTCAATAGCTTCTTGAAATTTATTATTATAGATAATGGCCTTGTATTTCATCATCTTTTCTTTTAACAGGGTTAAAATCTATGAAAATATAGACACAAACCTCTGTTAATATCTTCTAAAACAATGTAATCCATGAACCACAACCATGTTATTTGGTTCTTCTGATGTAAAATTTACCTCAAACATCATTTGGTCAAAGGAAAATCCTAAAAGAGACAACACATGATTAAATAATTTCACCTCTCTCCACAAAAACAATAAATTGGATTTATTCAAATGGAGTTGATGGTGTTTAGGAACCATTATGTTGGCTCTAAGATAATCAACATGCTCATCCTTGGACTTCATGTATATGTGGATTTCATTGATCAAAAAAACTATGAACTGGTCCTGGAACTCACATAATATAGTTTTTATAATCAACATGAATAAATATGTAATATTTTTTAAACAAAATAGAATGAATAAAAATAATAATTTTACATATGTACATAAGAAGTAATTCTTGAAGATATCATCCTAATTTACACTCATTTAGGGATTTCAAATCTAAAAATTAACTTTTGAAAACCAAATATACAATTTATAATATTTGAATAGATCGTATATCCATAGAAGAGTGTAATAGTTATTGATTTATTCCCAGATCATACTTCGATTATCCTCATTCATTTTTCAACATTTTTTGAAAATAACATTGAAACACCCAAAAGAGATATATAGGTTCATATGAATTTATATTGTTATAAATAAATAATCAGAATTCACATCACAAAAAACCTCATGGATGTCATGTAATCAGATTTTGTTGATATGAAACATCCCCTTATGTAAATATCTATCATAAATTTTACACAATGATGGGATGGTAGTGTCACAACCTCATCAAGGAAGACATATAAGAACTCCCATAAGACTAAAGGAGCCTGTATTGCATGATATTCCCATAAAACTCTACTAATGAAGATAATAATGGATTAACATGCCTACCACCCATTCTAACACATCACTCACCAATGCACATAACTCATCAACCTTCCACACCAGAAATTTTGACACTCCTATGAAATATTTTAAAAACTACATACATGGAATAGGAAAAATAAATTTATAGGATTTTGTCTTCTGGATGTGTCTTGAATAATAATAAATCAACCATTGAATAGTGATACTACATCCTCATTCTAAACTTCCAAAACACATCAAACAACATAGCTTTACCTTCAACTTGTGTACATAACACCTAGGTCACTAGAATCCTCATTACACCCAATCCTAATTCTTGGACCAAAGAGTGGGAAAAAAGAAGATGCATTAATCTCAAGAATCAAACATGGTATAAACTAAGGCAGATGATAAACATAGCATTCCTTGATGATGGACTCCAATAAGACACTATAATTTTGTCTCTAATGGAGAGGACCACTATGGGGATGTCTTATACGAAATCTAACTCGTCTCAACTGATGATAAGCTTGTTGAACCATATTATGAACAAACATTGGTTGACCTTACTACTGATATTAAATTAATTGTATTTACTACTGCTAAAAATTTCAAAAATATCTTCTCTCAATGTGATATCCCTTATTATTTAGGTACTAATATTGAAAATTAATATGATACCTATTTGTAAATTACATCATATATAATCTTGAGGAATATTCTTGATAACTAATATCGCTAAAAAATGTGAAGAAAAAATGCTACAACTGACTCACTAGTAACTATAACCTTGATTTCCCATACATAATAGATCCCCAATCTGATGCACTACTCCTCGATAATCTCTACTAACCTCCATCTCAGATAACTCCTCCCTATAAATTCATATAATTGATCGCATTGAATTTATTCTGAATGTATAAGAATTTTGGAAGCATAAATTGAGTGATAGTATATTTGAGTGATTGATTAAATGTCTCCCCATTATGAAACAATATATACTACTTATCTATAAAGGTATTAGTAGGAAAATGAAATATGACCTTGAACTTCATCTCAAGCATTCACATTCTCCAGATTTATTTTTGAAGGTGTAGCATCACCTCCCTCTTCACTATATTTATTTTGAACAATAAGAACTCTGAATAGTGATCCTACTAGAAATTATCCTTGGAAACATCCACCTACATCCACTCTCTGTGACATAGTTTCCACCAAAAACATACCACCCCTAATAGATGAATGATCTCCAATGTAAAGTAGTACTCAACATAAGCTTAAATCGGATTGATGTTGATATTAGGTATCACCATCTAGAACTATATATCCAAATCCAAAACACTCCAATCAAAATTTATTGGACTATGATACTAGAATATATGTAATTACTTTGAATTAACTCATTCTTCTTAGATGTATCAATATTCTAATTACCTAATGGATTAGCCACATGAACCACTTATCCTATTACTGCATAATGATGATGAAAAAAATCCATTTAGTAAAATAACAATTAAGAGATATCCTAAGTCTATTTTATCGGAATTTATTTAGATTTATATATTTATATTCATTACAATTTCTATAAAACACCCCATTTAAAAAATAGTGCAAGTGAAAATGATTAATATTCAACCCCGAGGTGTGTACCTCAAAAAGTGTGTCACTTCCCTAAGAATGTACATCAAGATTATTGTTATTTCATCATGTTAAAGGTTTATTTCAAAAAATTATTACTAGATGGTATCTATGATATATATCATGATCTTATATCAGTTGAAACCTTTTCCCTACAAACCATTTAAAGCCTCATTGGAGCCTAACCCAATGTACTATCATATATACGAACCAAAAGCCATGATACCTCTCTATGATGAGCCACACCTCCACTGGTACCCTTATGAGGATGATGATGATATAATTAAGATACCCCCCGAGTCTCAACTCTAGTAGGCCCTGAGTTTGAAATTCTCACTAAGGATATAAAACACTCTAATGGGAGTCATTGCCATCAAATATGGAAAGGGTCAGTAGATAATCTTAAATAAATACAAAAAAATGTATCATGTAATATAAAAGAAATCAATATACCATAATCCATGTCATGAATTATAAATAAAATTTTATAACCTATAATAGAAAAAATAAATATCTTAAAGTAGAAACTCTTCAGTGGCTCCAACATCCATGATTCTAGTGTCAAACCGGTCTCTAAAAACAATCTCGAAATATGAAAAATAGTTTATATATGTGTAAATAGATTATAAAATGTATAATAAGTATGATCATACCAATGTAAATTCATTTAATTTGGAAAGTAACACACTAACTCCCAAGTAAACAAACAACCAAACAAGAAAGAACCTTAAAAGGTTAACTATCTATCCTGTCCTCACCAAGGACCCCTTTCAAAGTAATGCATCTATGGTTGTATGATAATATATATATATATATATATAGGTTCCCCAAATCCACTTCCCCATTGATTTTCCCCTCTCATTACCTAACATGTATTTCTTATAATCCCATCCATTCAATATATTCCAATCATTACATATCAAGTCATCTCTAATGTGGGTCAGGTAACAACCCTAAATATAACATCACCATTCATATCCCAACATCATGAGATAGTATCAGTCAATATCCATATATCAATGGACGTTTCCAGATCATCATATGTGATGTTCCATATACAATCACAACCTCATGACCAGTATATTATGGTATCAACATTAAGGTCATCAACCACGTTCTCTCCTCTAACCATACATGACCCCCACTACATATCACATACTCCCATCATTAGAAATAAACAAAAAAAATTCAATAAACAAATTATACTCACCATAAATTTGGTAATGTTATCCCATACTACTGCTAGAGGGATGGTGGAAGAGGGAATCAGCCTTCCATTCCAATACTAACTTGCCTGATGATGAAAAAACCTCTTAAAAAATTGTTTGTTAGTACTTATTACTTGATATAACTGGGATATATAAAAATATCTTGAATGTATAATTATAGTTATTCTCATACAATTCCAAAATCAAGGGTTTATATCAACAACACCAACCCCACCCAAACACTACAAGAACATTCGAAAACATTCTCCACCAACTGAGGCAACCACTAAAGGAAATTTCCATGAAAAAAACTATACACAAAAACAAAAATTTATCTCATACAATTAAAATTTTACCATTTTATGGATTTTCATATTTACAATATAATATTAATTTCTAAAACCATTTAACCCATGTTTAATGATTAATTACACTAGTAACCCCTAGGTTAATTACAATCCATTTCTGTTCTATTTAGATAATAATATTTCATTAACAAACCTCTTAATTTTCATTTCCATCCCAATACACATTATTGTTTTCTCATTTAGAGACTTATCCCATAGCTACTAGGCACAAAAACCACACCAAAAAACATAACAACCCATTTTCCCCACCATGAATGAGTCATGACCCTTGTAAAACCATGACAACAACCATATCATCATATCACAAGTTCCACTAACAATCCCCCAAAACCATCCTTCAGATCCTCCTGAGGTAACCAAACTCGACATCACTACCCATTATATTCCACAACTAAACAAGCCACAAAAATCACCATAAACCCCCATGAGATCCAAAAAATCATTAGAATTTAAAAAACACCAATAGTGCACAATAATAAATTTATATCTCCCAAAAAAATTATAATCCAATTTCGTATCTAAAGAGGGATTATATAATATTTCATCATTTCTATCATGTGAATTTTACCACAATTTCAACATTTATACACAAATTGATTTTAATCATATATAAGTACTTATTATTTTATATGAGGTGATCTTAATAAAATCATATGCATTGAGAACAACACTTACTATAGTAAAAATCTATTTTAACGAAATGATAAACAAAAAAACTTATCATAAAGGGTAAAAAAAATAAAATAGACAAAGAATAATTGATAACTCCCTTCACTCTCATATTTTAATTTAATATGGTTCATTATATTAATATTTCAATATGTAATATCCACTAAAAGGGAAATAATAATGTGATTCCCATAGATATGTAATTTAAATAGAGAAAAATAGTCCCATACCTTGATTATATGTTTATCATTTTCTAAGGAAGAATAAATGATTAAGGATCAACCACATCAAAAGGAAACACCACCAGAACTGATGGATAGACCCCAAAAATCCTATCCACAACCACCACCATTTATCTTTCATGAATCACACCCAAAAATATTGGTTACAAAATAAAAAATATATTCTATAAGATAAACAATAAGCAAAATAAATAGAATATGTAAGGATGTGGAGTACAATGATCCAAGACATCGATCATGACGAAATGAAGAGTTAAAATCTCAAGATATGTGAATAGGGAGTGGTGATAGGCATAAGGATACACAAGAGTATGAGAGAATATTTGAAACTTTCATCCAAGTAGTCAATGAGGTCTAATTTATATAGAAGGTTTCAATATCATCGGTCATGGCGTAGTAAACAAAAGTACACCCATGGTGCGCATTGGTAAAAGGGTTATCATAAATTCAATAATTTGAAACCGTAACTTTGGATCATTTTTAATACTACAATGACATATTTTTACTTCCACTGTGAGCTCATCCAATGTGTGGCTGGATTTCTTTAAACATTTTTACCCACCACATTAGTCATCATTATGTAGGGATTCCCCACACTCTTTGTTTCCACAAGTTACTCTAACCACTTGACTCTACCAATAGGCATGTCCCATCTAGTATTCTATGATATAGGGTAATATACAGAGCCATTTTAAACTTCCACTCTAATTCGTACGATGGGGTAGTCTCCACATTTCGTATTTTTGACTGAATAGTTGACCACAAATCGCACCCAATCTTCTTTCTAAAAACTGTCTCCCTCTATTATTTTTCCATTCAGTCACTTCACATAGGAGTACCCCATTCATAAAACCCTATTAAATATCCATCCCCACCAATTCAATTATCATAGTGCACTCTATCACCAAACGACCAAATCTATATCCATCCATTACACAAGGTTAAATAAATAACCCATAAGTGAAAAATTGTCTTTATGTAAGATAGGTTATAAATTTACACAGTTTTAAAAAACATCATCTTACATTTATAATAAATATATATAAAACTTGGAAAATATCCACAGGGTCATTTCACTCACTGTGGTGTACCAAGTACCAAATGGATTTCTGTAAAATTATTATCATGTAAACTATCATCTGAAATGGAATTGTCCATACTGAATATTCTAATAGATCTTCAAAACCATAAACACCTAAACCTCCCTATGACATGGTGTCCCTATGAATTGACTAAAACTTATATCAAGCCTCAAAAATATCTTTGGACTCCCTCTCAATACCTCCATGACCTAGGAAAATAAATTTCCATGGATTTATTATTCAATTCCATTACATATGGTGTTACAGAGATTGAGATTTCAAGAATAATCAAGTTTATTCTTTGGTACATTATTTTTATATTATGTGGTAGTAACTAATTTCTCGTAATTATGTAGAAATTATATTATATCATATTATTTTCTCCCTTATAATTTCTATAAATAATGTAAATTTTAAATTATTCCCTTAAATGATATTTTAAAATTTGGTGGAATTTTATTTAAATTTAGGAGTTGAGACCATTGTGTATGAAATGATTATAGTTCCACTAGTGGTATATCATAAAAGGATGATTATTTCAGAATATGAGTGTCATAGACATACACATATGATTATTTTAAAACTTTTAATCATTTAGGAGGGTAAGATATCTCATGATGTAGAGGAGATATTGTATGGGTTTTATGAATGGATGTTTCTAGGGTGATTGATTTAATAAAATTATTTGTGGTTGAATACATTAATATGTTTTACTTTATAATGACCTATATAATTATGAAATTTTTTTTTATGACTACACTACTTTTTTCTAAAAGAAATTTTAAATCATACATATGAACAGACAACTGCTACACCTATTATAAGATTCCTAGATAATGTTATATCATATGAGGTTTTTTATGACTTCTATTACTGAGATATTGGAGTTATCACAATGATGGATCATGTAGTTATTGTGAATGTAGAAGGAATACTATTATAATATCTATGATAATATGTTTGATGAGCCTTGTGATGCCTCATCGGTATATAAAGAAGTATTATAGAAAGGATTAGATGATAATTATGTATTTTTCTGGGTCCCCATAATCAGTGATACGAACAAAATATTCTCATTAGGTTTTTGTATTAACATTGATTTAGTGGTTATGGAACAATGAATGGAATATTTTTTGTGGTTGGGATATTATATTCATTATTTATAATAGAGTAACTCTATATTTAAAAGGTGTAATTTGGGGTTCTATAGTAGAAAAATCATGGTCTTTTGTATATATTATGGCTTCTCTATATTTGATATAATAGTGTGGATTCCCAAAAAAATACAAAAAAAATTAAAAAATGTATAAATGATGCCTAAATTTTCATAAAAGATACAAGACCTATTTTTTGGTTTCATATATTGTTTAGTGATTATGAATTGACTATGATAACTCGTAACTATTGATTAAAGCATAATATAATGAGACCGTATGTTGATCTAGTAAATGATCTAAATATAATAATAATGTATTGTTGGTTTGTAAAATAATGGATAGTGTTTTTTACGTAAAATTTGATGATCTTAATGTGGATTCCTTGAATAATGAAGATGAACGACTATAAGGTGTTTATAATAAACTACTATAGAAACTGCAATTTGATTATTCTAAAACCATAGGATTGTTTATAGATATTGGTCATAGTTATTGTATTTTCAGAAACCTATGACTAATGAGGTTGTTTTGGATTTTTTAGTGAGGAATTAATTAGATTGGGTGAATGCTAATTGGGAAATTTGTACATGATTCTATGGTATGAAATCCAATGTACTATTTATCATATATGATAAAAATGAATATATGATACATACAATGTAAAATTTCATTGTAATATTATTATTATTTTTTATATATAATTTATTTTATATATAATATTACACTTCATAAGTATTCATAAAGTGAGTCAATATCCTTAATTTCCTATCAATTGTTGTTCATTGAATTCATTTTAGGTGTATATATAATCTCTTATACCTTTTTTTAAAGGACTTCCCCATAAATTTATATCCACTAAACTTAATAGGGATATTAATTATTTATTAATGATAAGTTTATATGATAAAAACCCATTTTTATTTCATGTAATGGAAATATCACTCTAAAAGAGGGATGAACTCTCATGTAATTTCATATTACCATGATAGACATGGTGGATTTTCATATGAATGAGATAGTGAGGTTATTATTATTTCTAAGGATATTCAAGTTGTATATTAATCTATTAGTTATATTTTGATGATGATTTTCTATATTATTATATATTCCTAGGTTAAACATCTTGAGGATTCACCTTAAAGGTGGGGAACCTAATGCTCATTTCCATTAGATGTGTTATGAAATTTAAAAGGCTATTGAATGAGTTATTGGGGAAGCCCCACACTTTTAGTTAGTGGTATTTTTTACTATATTTAATGGGTTCTTTAAGTATTAATGATTTTACTTTCATGACTATGGTGGATTGTTTTATGTTTTTCTTCTATCTCATTATATATTATGAGGAGGGTTGAGAAACATGGTTCTACAGGATTGGTAAGTCAAAAATTTTCTTTTTAGAGACGAGTGTAAAGAGTTATTTTTATATTTTCATCACCATACATTCATCTATTCATGGTAATTACTTGTTATTAGGTGTTTTAGTAATTTTTTAATCCATTTACATATAGTTCAATAACTCCCTCCATGTAATTTTAGATAGATAATTATTTAGGACATATGATATGTCTGATATAGAATTAAACTGATGTTGATTAAAATGATCTAATGATTGTTTTAGGAAATTTCAGTATATATGACTATAATATATTTATATTCATAATCATTGGCGTCATGTTACAAATTTATAGATATTTCCATGTTAGTTATTATATATCTTGTAGAAATATTATTATAAATAAAAATTCAATGTTTTTTCATTGATAGTTAGTGGTTTGTGAATAATTACACGTATGCTTCTTGAAAAATTATAATGTGATATTTACACACATTATTCATGTAAACCTAATAATTCATTTATAGTACCTGTTGGTTGAATTATATTTCTTCTTTTGTGATAAATATTTATAATGCTTTCTTTTTTATAGTTTCAAATATTTAAGAATGATATTTCATGAGATTATAGAAATAATTAAAGTATATATTGTCAATTTATATCACCTATAATTATTTTTTACTCATTTCTTATTTAATAGAAAGATATTAATTTATTTTCCAAAATAAATAGTTCAAGGGAGAAGATGATCTAGTGACCTGGTAATACATCATTTTTCTTCTTCTTGAGAACAAAATGTTTTAATTGTAGTAGCAATGTTATATAATGAGTTTCTTCTTAAAATAAATTATCATGTGAAAAAAATATTTAATTTCAATTTAATTTTTTATTTCTGGTTTACTTACTTAATATATTATTTATTTTTCATTCTGAAATAAGTGTTATAATCTATTTATAAAATATTTTATAACTATGAATACCATGGGTTACTAGAGGATACCTCATAATTTTATATGAGAATGAAATATCTAAAAATTATTATTCTACAATCATTTAAATTTCATTTTATGTATTTCTCCAAATATTACTTAAATTAATCCTTTTAGTAACTTCTTTTAGTTTTATAAAATGTTTTAAAGGAAATACTATATTTTTAATTGAATGTGTAAAAACATCATATTTTCATTTATGGTGTCACAAATTGCACAAAAGACATGAACATTTTTTCTTAAATGAATATTATCCATTTAGTTTGGATTTTAATACATGATCAAAACTATTTGGATTTTATATGACATGGGGATTTATAAAAAATATTATAGTCATTTAAAAAGTAATTTTTGAAATAATGGTTAATATAGATATTCATATTTTTATAGTATTTGAAATGAACCCCAAAAATAATGATAATCCTCTGTAAATAGGGGTGGAAATCGGAAATGTGAGGATTCATCCAGATTAATATACCAGTAAAAATGAGTATGGTTAATTTATTTCTGTTCCATTTGTGGTTATTTATGATTATTCATATCTAATTCAGAATGTTAAATTCTATAAATAGAATTGTGATATGAAATTCATATGTTATAAAGATTAAATATTGATTGGTAAAATGTTGTTGTACTGAAATCAGTTTTTAATTAAAATGTAGGTGATTATTAAAGAGAATTTGGACTTTCCTAAGGTAACCACTATTATTTTAAGGCCTTGGGATAAAACTTAAATGGCATGAGATATATTCATGAAATTATTTTCATATGATAATGATATCTATAATAATTTTAAAAAAGAACTTGGTTTATTTCTATATTAGAAATATTATCATATCATTTTAAGTTAAAATGATTCTATTATATAAAAATTAATGTTTAATATTTCAAATGATATATTATTAATTAGTTCATGGAGAAATAAATCTTACAAGAATAAGAGTATGATGTTACTATATTCAAATATAATTCCTTTGGGATGAAATATTTTCCTGAATGAAAATTTATATATAATATTTCAGGGATTTATTACTAGTTGTATAGAATTGAACATATATTATTTATTCTCAAAATAATAATATGGATCTATGAACATTTATCATTTATAATATACATTCCATTGCATGGTTTATAACATATATAGAAATAGTCATATGTAGATCATGATATAGAGGTTGTGGAAAATGTTTTGGTTTTCTAGTAGTAGAATATAATAGCACTTGGAGGATAACACAGTCCTCCAGTAGTGCATCATGGATTCATAATCTGACCTGTATGAGAAAAATTGATTTTTTAGGTCAAATGTAATTTATTATTTCCACGAAACCTATTGTAAGAGCTTAACAACCTCGATAAATTTTATTTTATCAACTACATAAGATGATAACCAATGGGGTTATGTTTATATATAGGTATGATGATCATTTGTAGATTATTTTGGATGATGTGTGGAATATAATGAATAATTAAATAGGAATATCACACTCACACAATAGTGTGAGATGGTTTGGGGGTTCACGAAGTGTATATGGATTCATGTGGAACCCCTATTGGAAGAAAACATATAAGGAATGTGGGGGAATGTTAGAATCTAAAATTATTCACCATAACAATTTTTATGGACTTCTCTTCACCTCAAGCACCAAATGAAAAAAATTAACATTTTACTGAATATTGATAGTTCAATTTGACTATGTTTCATCAAATAGTATTCATAATCTTTTGAGAGATTATTTTAATATCAAAAATTGACTAAATACTTCTTCTGGGGATATATAATTTCTATTATGTTAAAATTGAATTCACATAGTGATAAATCTCATTAATCATGGTTGTGTGATTGATTGATTTCTGAAAATAAGGGAATTTTTCATTAAATAATTATTAATTAAATTTATAGTTTGTTAGGTGACATAAACTACCTCAAGGTGTTTTTGATCACTTTCATGTAGCATGGGTTTCCTATAATAATTGGGATTACATAATAGGGAAATTGATTACATGTGATTACACATGATGAATAATTTTTTTAGAAAATAATTTTAGTGGAGGTGACCAATAATTCATTTGTAATCTTATCCCTTAATTGGTAAGATATAGTTATGATAATAACTAATGATAAAATGTCGATAGATATCATTACTATAAAATGATATAGTTTTTATAGATAATGTTTTTATATGATATTTTGAGGAATAATTGGTAATACCAATCATTACATGATATATAGATCGAATCTAAAAATACATAAAAAATACATCAATACCATCATTTAATTTATCCTTCTCACAAGTAGTCGCGAAAAAACAGAGCTAAATCTTTAGTGTCTTAGAGACTATAAATAATAAAAAAATTATTTTTCATGATATGACCATTTATCCATAAAGTAACCCCATTTAGACATTCCATGAGACATGATCATCTTCAAGTCATGGGTAAGGTAAAACATAAGAAGGGGTGGGCTCAATTATTCAGTTAGGGATAACATAACAATGTCTAGAGTGGTTAGATCATAAAAATGTGGGAAATTAATAATAAAGAAAAATATATAATTTAAAATAACATAAATAAATAATTTCTTACCCTAATCAAGAAATATAGATATATAATTTCAAATAAAAACTCTTTTACCATGTCATGTGATGACAAAAATGTGAATTTTATAACATGAGACGTCGAATTTTGGAAACCAAATGGAATAATCACAAACATATAATTTCATGTATTTTTTTAACCTTGATACCCAACAACCAATACCAACATGAAACTATGTGTGAAGCTAACCTCCATCACAATCACCCTTATTAAACCAAGGTAATTTATAACCTGTTCCCATAACATTTCAATCTCATGAGATATAAACCTTTACTTATTTCATAGAAGGTATTTATAAGTATCACCCATATTATAATATTTAAATTTCATTTCCAATATAACAAAATAAAATAACATAATAAGATAACCCATATAATAGAAAATGGGCTTGATGGAATTATCAAAGGAAATATAATAAAATAGTTTCAATAATAAAATCAAATGATTCCAAAATTTATTCACCAAAATGAAATAATAAATGAGAACATATTTGTTGGACCATGAAATTGGACTCCAATTTATGTAAATAATTTATATAATGAGAAAAAATCAATGGAAAACTATTTAAAAATTTATTTCGGTAAAACCCTTGTAAATTGTTTTTCACATGTATTTAAAATCATTTTCAAATTATATTTATTAAATATTGAAATATAAATTTTCTAAAAAATGTTTATATAAATTAATAATTATGTAATAATAATTTTTTTGTATAATAAAATTTCGGTTAGGATAAAATATATTATATTGAAATTAAAATCATTTTTTATCAAAAAAATATTATTTGGTATAAACCCACATCATATTAAATAATAATAAAACAACCTCTTGAAATGTGTTAAATAGAAATATGAGTGTACCAAAAGATAAAACAAAATATATTTCCAAATAATAAAGAAACAAATATCTAGAAAAAATTATCGATATCTAATGAAATGTTTCATTAGATAATATGTGAATTAATCTTTTCAATTTCACAATTAATAAATGAAATTTTCATGGAATAAGAAGTGGGTAAAAACATAATTTCATAAAAATAAAGTAGGATTACACAGTGATACCATCATCGGGATGATTAAAATAATATTATAATAATATATTTCAAAAAAGAAGTGTATAATTCTGTGAAAACTAATATAGCTATCAAAAAATATACCTTGATTTTCTGCAAACTCATCCTTACTTAAACATCATTGATTTTTTTTTCTTGGAGAACTATATAGAAATGAAGTAATTGAAAAACATAATGGTGAAAATAATCATATTTTTTAGAAGAATGTTATTGGATTAGAATTTTGGTAGTGGTGCAATAAATATTTTGACAGAGAGATGAGTCTTGAAATCGGTTAATTTGTACCATTTTATATGTGAAGTGAAGGGTAGTTTTGGAAATACTAATTTAATATCAATAACGTTATATCATTTTTAATGTTTTTATGTCTAAAAAAGTAAAAATGATGAAATAATAATACTTTTGGCTGAGACACACCTCAACCATAAATCTGGAAACATTTTATTAGCATTTTTTCCCTTTTCCCCATAGTAAGAGTCATTTTTAACCATTTTACGTTGTTATAGAATAACTGATTTTAACATTAATAAATAATTTAAATAACCAAAATAAAAAAATAAACTATTATATAATTTGAAATATATTCTCTAAAATTTAAAATTTATTTTTTAATATAATATTTCTAATGTAGAAAAATGTTAAATTTAAAATAATCGCATGTAATTGCGTAAAAACACATTTTATAAGAAACATGTCAATAATAAAAAATTAGGTATAATGTAAAATTATCTTGTTTAATTATTAAAATTGAAAAAACTGGTTTATTATATAAAAAATAAATGTTATGAGGATTTCAAAAAAATCCAAAACAAAATCTAACTTTAGAAATATTTTATATAAAGAAAATTCTGAATATAAATTTTCATTAAAGTAATGTTTTACTTTAGTAATAAAAATGTTGTACATTAGTTTTCCTAATTACAATTATATTTTATAATTTATAATTATATTACTTAAATTAATATTTTTTATCCTAAATGTTTTTTTTATATTTTAGTACATTCTTATATAATTATGAAGTAACAAAAATCATATTTTTCATAAAAAATGTATTTTTTACTGAAAATAAAAAAAGATAAAAATTAAACACATTTTAAATTTTGTTATGATGAATTCAAAAAATATTTCAAATTAAGATTTTAAATTTTTAAAATTAATATTTTAAAATAAATCAAAAATATATATTAAACACCTATTTTAAAAGGAACCATATTTCTATAATAAATCATATTGTTTCTATATCATATAAATGTAATAGATTTTAATTTATTTACATCTTATTGAAAATTATAGATTTATGATAATTTTCGTCTAATAAGATTCAATTATGTTATGTTGTTTTTAGTTTATAATCCATGATATCAAACATAAAATCAATTTTACAGTGTCTATAAGTTAGTGTCATTACATTCTACCCCCATAAAGTAATTTTATCCTAAAAATTTTATTTCAAAATGGAAACTAAGTAAGGATAAATTTTCCTAATTACATCCTTAGGATCCCATATTTTACCCTCAATCATATGGTTCCACCATAGAACATTGAATATATTTGTGTAGCTATTGCAGAGAAACATGTCTATTTAAACTATTATATTCATGGGTTCTTCTTCATAAGAGAGGTCATTTCCTAGTATCACTGCTTCTATGTTTTGTATTTACATTCTCATAAATTATTCATAAAATACATCTTGTATATGGGAGATGTGAGGAGGGATTATAAGTAATAATATTGGACCCTGAAAAGATCATTGATATTGATGAGACTGTTGTATCTAGGGAACTATTTCCCTTTCATCCCAAATATCATAACCCATTTCTAGAAAGGTATTTAACGAAAACCCTTACCAATGATGTGAAACTCGAGATATCTTCAAGGATTGTTTTTTAAATATTATGTTTTCTTCAAACCATTTTCATATGGAATTTAATTTTATAGGACCTTAATTGTCATTTCATGGGAATGTTTAGTGGCAATCAATTTTAATTCCATATCATGTTGGAGTCCTTCACCACTGCGTATACAGAGGCACATATGCTTCTATTTAGATGATATAATAGAATCTATGGTTATATGACAACTCTATTAATGATCCAAACATAATTGTTAATACATTTAATGATATCTAAAGATAACTTATTGAATGTGAATGGTTCTATTAAATAGACCAGCTGTATGAGAGAGGAAAGTGGTGAAGAAAATCATCCAAGTCCCTAAATATTATTAAATACTATTCCAGAGTATCAATTTAAAACTTTTATGTCAATAAGTTATAATTGATACGATTAATCCATGATTCTAAACCACCAATATAATGTATATTTTATAAATATCATCAAGAGATAAATATTCTCAAATGGAAATTAAATGTTTAAACATTATAATGTGATCGATAGTAACGCATTTGCAATTATGTACTTTAGATGTCCTAGGGAGCCCTATGATGAAATTCAGGGGGATAATTTCACATTTATATGAAGGTATGTCTAATTTTATCATTGTGCAATTAATATTTTCCCACTTTATTAAAATTTAGAAACATACAAAACGTCAACATATATACTCTGTTATTGACTTCTTTGGGTTATCCCAGAATAAGTGTGGATTTAGAACCGTATACATCTTTGTGCCTCTTTAATGGATAGAGAAGTAAGATCTATGAGTATCAAATAAAAAATCCCTATTTAGTTTCAATATATATAGGACACAAATATTATTTCCAAACCTTATAAAAAATCATTATCAAAGTTAAACTTTGGAATATTTGTATACTTATTTTGTAACTCCACATAATTATTTTAGTCTCCTTTGAATCTTTAATGAATAGATGATTGATAATAAAATTAGGTAAGGTGTGATTTATACCCTTAAATTTTGAATTCATGATTAATATTATGTATATCCTTGAGTATTGGTTCTTTTTCATTCTTCATCATTGATAATCTAGAATGAAATTTTATACTCATCACATCAACTTTCTTGATTACCATTCTAGGTTGGTAATGTATCGAGTAGTAATAATATTTTATTATCTCTACCATATCTATTGGATCATATTTAAATCCTTATATGTGAATATATATTTCAAGATCGTGTAATCATTGTATATATCACACTTTTCAACATAAAGGTAATGTCTCCATATTTTCAATGTGAAGATAACTATGACTTATTCCAAATCATGAATTAGTTAATTTTTTTCATAAGTACTTTATTGGAATATAGAATAATCAATTTCCTTACAATTTTTCATGAGGAATCATCCTTTTCCTTTTAATGATGAATCACTATAAATTACCAACCCTTAACCACTAAAATTTTATGTATGAATGGGTGGAATGAACAAACATCCCATAAGCTCCTTAAATATTTCCTTATATTATTCAATATAGGTGAACATAAATCCTTTCCCTATTTAATTGGATAGTGTATTTGATATCTATGATAAGTTTCTCATGAATCATTGATAATATCCATCTAACATAAAAAAACTATGGATTGTTGTCATAGTGGTTGGTCTAATTAATTTCTCAATAACCTCTATCATTTTTGGATCTAAATATATAACATAGATTGATATGGAATAACCTATGAATGATATGTTTTGTATCAAAAATTAAACTTTACTAAATTTGGCATATAATCACTCCTTCCTATATGTGTTCAACATAATCCTTAATTGATATTAATGACTATACATGAATTAAAAATATATAAGAATATACTCTATGTATACTTCCAAAAATTTATCAGTATAATCTATAAGGTTTCTATTTATAAGATGTCTGAAATTGAAGGTGGAATTTTTTTATCCAAATGGAATCACTATAAACTCATAGAGTGCATGCCTTTGTTGGAAATATATCTTTGAAATAACCTCCCTTTTTCAAATTAATTAATGATATCTATATTGAAGATCTATTAATGAGAATAATTTACCTCTTAATGGTCATAAATAGAGGGAAGAGGTTACATATTTTAAACTTTTATTCTTTTGATATCATCATTATCAATAGAATGATACATTGATTTATCCTTATTATTTATAAAGTGTACTGGTGTGCCCCAGAGTGATGCACTAGGGCGTATAAACGACTTGATAGTATTTTCTTATTGCTTCTTATTTAATTCCTCTAATTTAATAGATTATATTCTAAATGATATATTTGAGATAGGCAGTGATCTCGGTTTATGTTATGTTGAGAACTTTGTATCATATTTTGGGGGGAATCTAGGAAATTAATTTGGAAATAAATGAGCATATTCTCATATAATGGGAATAGTCTCAATTAGGAATTACACCCAGATCATAAGAGCTAGGAACCATTATTACTGGGTATCAATATCGATATTATATATTTTTATTCTAATTAAAGTGTAGGATCAAGTATACATTGGTACTTGATGACTAGATTATTTAAGGATATGAAACAATACTTATAAATCTATTAAATTGATATGTTATTTATATATGGAATTATATTGCATATCCATAATTATGTCAAATTAAACTACAATAATAATAACCATATTTTAAAGAATTGTTTCATAAAAAATATTTATTTGTGAACTGTAATACACCTTAGTTTTATTTAGTGTATAACCAGTTTTTTCATAGATATCTCAATATTCAATATTTGAGGAGTTCATTCCTTGTTCTTTGTAAAGGTATATGATATAAGATAATGAAAATAACCAAAATCAAATAATGAATTAATTTTTCTTGATTGTAGACTGTGTGAACCTTGAACAACTCCTTAATTATGTTCCACCTTTGAAATAGTGATTGGGTATGTTTTCCCATTCTTCTTTCATTCGTGAGATTATGGCTACTTATTCCCTTAATTACATTAATTTTTAGGGAATTGATTTCCATAACTCCCATTTTTCTATAATTTGAAGCATTTAAGAGACAGTGAAGCATCGGCTAGGGAATTCTTCCCCTCAGTGGGGTTATTCATCCTCTTTCTATTTATTCATTACTTGTTTTCTTGGTTTCTTTATATACTACAATTATAACATTTTCTAGAAACTCTAATAATATTACCTGAGTGTTTCCTCACATATATTTTACATGTGGGTAGTTTTATGTTATTACCCCCATAATACTTTTAATTATGTCTTTTGTGATACACCAACACTATTTTTCGTTTATCTATAATCATGAGGGTCTCTAACATCCATTTAAAACTTAAGCACAAGTTAGAAAATTTCTTTATAGATTCCAAATTCTCTTATAGCTAATGATTTATGAATATAGGGTTTTAATCCAAAACATAATCAATTAATCTTCATGTCATGTTTAAAGATAGGGTCCATGGTATACCATGTGATTCTATTGAAGTTATACTTATAAGATTCTAGAAAACTCATATTATATATATTTGAATTCTAAAAATTATCACTACATATTATTAAGAAGAGTATAAGGGAAATATTTAGTAATTAATATTCATATGAGATATTCCCAAACCATAAAAAATCCCTCTATTTTTCCTAATGGGATCCTACTACTAGTTAGCCTCACATTATTTACAATAAAAAGACAAAATAACCTTCTCATGCTTCATGAATTCAAGAAAAAAATATCATTTCCTTATAATTAATACATTTCTATATAATCAAGAGGTTTGAAGTCCAATTAAAGGAATGTAAAAGTTGACATATAAATCATCAACAAAAATCTTTCCCCTTTGTGTGGGATATGGTAGATCCACATTATTCTTATTATTATAAATAAATTAAGAGGTTTGAGGAAGAATTTCCATGACATTGTGACCTAATTTTCCCATATAATTAAGAAAATCAACTTATTTTCCATTTTGTCCATCATTACATCAATTCGTTCTAGTTCCCTCAATATCATTTATAAAGTAATGTTCATGGTGGGTATACTTCAATTTGTAATTGTATCAAATGAATAATTATAATCATAGAAGAAATAGTTAAAAAAATTAATATATTATTCCTTAACAACACCCAATTTTTTTAATCTAGGTGATCCATAGATATTTCAATACTTTGTTTTTATTTACCTTTTATGTTAACATAATTACTAAATCGTTAAAAATTTATCATTGAAATTACTTTTAATTGACTAAATCATATACTTTGGGAGTGTCAATCTAGTTGGGTATTTTGGACTCTTCTTTATGAACCAAGTCAGGGTTGAGTTAAAAACCATTGCACCATCTTTGGGCTTATTCTACCGTAGTACAGTTGTGTTACAGCTTGTATCCATTTTCCAGTATATAGACATGGATTAATTTTGTAGGGAAATTACAAAACCCATAAATCACTAAAATATCATGATGTTATTATAGACAAATCCTGAGGGTTTTGAATAATTGTTTCTCATCCTAATCTCAAAGTATATGTAAACCTTCCAATAATACCAACTATTGTGATCCAAACTAATCATATATAAATAATACCTGGATAATCTATTTTAATCAATGAATACCACATATAGTCAGACAACCCATGGACCTAAAGGGTTATATTTTTGGAGACTAAAAACAATAAAACATTTATTTTACATGTTGTGGCCATTTTTTCATAAACTTAACCCCATATTACACATTATATGAGACATAATCATCTAAAAATTGGAGGGAAGGGTAAAATATAAATGGGTGAGATCAAATAAATTGTAAGGGATTACATACTAATGTCCATAATTTATATATGATGAATATATAGTAATACATGAATATGATAAAATATCATATTTAAGAGAACATAAATCAATTAGTGTTGAACAAAATAATTAAAGATAGACATATCAACTAAAAAAATATCACTTTGCCCATCGAATGATAAAATAAAATATGTTTCTTATAAAATGGTTCATGGAATGTTATAATGATTTTTTCACAAAAATAAACATAAGATTTATTTACATTATAGACCTGGATACCCACCAAACTGCTCACACATAAAATTGTGAATATAGATAACTTCCATCACACTCACCCTTTGTGGACATTTAAAATCACTAACCTATTCACATAAAATTTCCTTTCTATGATATATAACTATTTAATCGATTCATTAGAGGGAGATATAGGTTCTATCCATCTTATAATCAATACATTTGCGTTCCACATGAGAAACCAACATCACATAATCTCGTAAAATATTATCGAAAAAAATCAAATGATATCAATAAGAAATCAAAAAAATTAAATACCTTATAAGATAAAAAATAAGTTGAATCATGAAATAAAACCCAGTTTATGATAAATATTTTATAGGTAGAGAATAAATTAGAAGTGAAACATTATGAAAAATATATATCATTGAAACATTTATAAATTGTACGTAAAACAGATCTCAAAATAATTTCAAAATTATAATTTTTCAAGTATCAATGGTACATTTAAAAACTATTTATCATAATAAATAATCAAAAATGAATAACATTCTGTTATGATAAAATTTGCACTAGAATTAAATATGATTTTGTTAAATTAAAATCCTTTTATATCCAAGAATATTCCTTTGTTGAAACCCACATTATTTTATGAATTAATAAAAATTTGTTTTAAAAAATTATGTTGTTAAATTTGATATTAAAAAGATATAAAACATAATAAACTTTCAAATAATAAATAAAATATTGGAGGTAAGGGATTATATGGATGTGGAAATTAATAGTTCATTTTAAAACCTGATGATTATTCTTTGTAATCTAACACTTTGTAAATTAAATCATCATGGAAGATGTTATTTTGGTTAAAAAAATTAAAAATAAAATAAATAGGGATTATATAATTGTATCATAAGGATAGTTAGAAACAACTTTTAAAAATATGTATCAATAAAGAAAAGAGTACCTTAATGAAAGGTAATTGAGTTAGAAAAAACCATTAATTGGAGTTTAGACTACCTCGACCTTTCACAAAAATCATTAGAATATTGAGTTTTATATTGAAAATTTCCTTGTAAATGAATGCCTCAATAAAAATAAAGTTTAATTGATTGTTATAATCAAGGGAGAGGGTAAAAAGGGGGAATGTGGATTATATTCAATAAGAAATTTGAAGGGGATGTTAATCATCATGGGGTGGAGCATTACTTTTTTTAAGCGAGGAGAAGGAAAGTTTTAGAAATTCCCATTTAATATAAATAATGTTATTTCACTAGTAAAGGTTCAAGGTATTATAAAAGTGACAACTAAAGAATGGTTGCGTGGCTTGGTTAAGCCATATCTCAACCATTAATTTAGAAACACGTTTTTAACTAGATCTATACTTTTCCCATTGGTAAATACTTTATACCATTTTTACATTTTATTGGGGTATCTAATTTTTTACCATGGTAATTAAATTTAATGAAAAAATATTAAAATTTAACTTATTAACTAATATTAATATTATGATTTAAAATTTGAAAGTCATTTTATTATATAGAATTTATATATGTGTAAAAATTTTATTTTAAAATAGACACATGTAATCATGTAGAAACACTTTGTTGATGAAACATGTCTTTATGATTAAAAGATATGTAAAAGGTAAAATTATTAATATTTCTTATTTTTATGTAAAAAAAATATTTATTATAGATCATATAAAATTTATGAGGACACCAAAAAATCAAAAATTTAATTTCACCTAAAAATGTATTATTTAATAAAACCAAATAATGGTTTTTAAAGTAAGTTAAATTTAACTCTAAAAATGTTGTAAATGGGTTTTTCATGTTCTAATAATACATTAAAATTCAAATTTTTATTCCATAAATAAATATTTTATTACATAATTTTTTTATTCATATAGGCAATTCTAACATAATGATAATTTCAAAAAAAAATCAAAACCATATTTTCCAACTAAATATAAACATTCTTAAAAAATTTGAAAATTTTAATACTATTTAAATTTTTCTATGATTTTTTTAAAAAATTATTTAATGAAATTGAAATTATAAATTTTTTATAATTAAATTTTAAATGAAAACCTAAAATTTATGTAAAACTGCTTTAAAATGAAAAATTATTCAATAATAAACATATTTATTTTTTTTCTTTTAATAGTAATAGTTTTTTATGTTTTTCCATATTTATGTTTATTATTTAATTATTAATATTATTTTATAATATTTTTTGGTTATTTTACATTTTATGTATCATTTAATGTTAGTTATCGAACATAACATGAGTTTTACAATGTCTATTATTTGGATTTGTTACACATGAGCTGTTGAGTTTTCAAATGAATGATGTGTGTATATTACGATGTTAAAATGGACATAAGAAATGTATTATAAATGACGATGTGTATTTATTTAGTTTATTATAACAAAATATTCTAGTAGTCCCAATATATTATTTTAACTATGTTATAGATAAGTTTTTTTGATGTTAATATGATTTCATGAAATAGATATTTATATGATTATAATACTATTTATCATGGAAAAATAATTAAATGGAAATAATAATTAATCAATATGGGAATCCTATAATATTTTATGATAACTTGTATTTATTATATCAAATTTCAATGTGGCTCGTAGATTGATCATGGAAATTTAGTATGATTCATTTAACCACTAATTATTCTTTTGTATTCACTATAGTTCAGTACTTGAATGATGTTGATGGTGATATTAAACCAAGTAATTCATTCTCACATAAAGACCTTAGTTTGAGATAGAATATGACACATTAATTCATATATTCCCTTTCTCACTAATTTCCATTTCATAAAGTCAATTGAAGATACACCAATATTTAATCTTTTTTTCACCCTATTTCTTGTGTTTTATCTATATGATGATGAACCCTGATTGTTTCCACTCATTCCATTTCATTTCACTAAAATTTAGATGGATGATGATGTACTAATTATTTTATTCTATTGTCACCCAAAATATTTTATTTGATTTATACATTATATAAGGTTTCTTATCTAACATAAGATAGTGGTAAATCTTGGGTGATTCATTGAATGTGGGATTTAATATGGGATATGAGAAATGATATCATTAATTTTATATTATGTTATTTATTATCAAAAAATATCATTTTCATATGAGTTGAGGAGGTTCCAAAATCTATTTTTGTAGGTTTAGAGTGATTCAATTGGTGTAAAAATTCTTATTTAAATTACTATGAAAGTCTGAGACCCACACACCTGGGATCCAGTGCTTATAAATACATTTTTTCCATAAAAAATTAATATCTACTTGGTTAAAACAATTTAGAGCATTAATGATTAAAATATCATTCAAAATATATTTATTAATATACATTAAAATTATTTTTTATGTTGTGTGTATAATAGAGTTAGGAAAATATTTTCTCTAACAATGTTTGTGTCTTTATTATCTTATGGGAATTTTCCAATATATATTAAAATAAATAATCAATAATATGTATTCATAAATTTATTATAAATTCATCCACAGAATCTAAAACTATAGACATATCATATTTAATAATTTTCTTCCTAACCTAGTGAAATGGAAATATAATAAGGGAAAACTCAAATTCTCCATAAGGGAAAAAATATCAAAAAATATATCAACTCAGAAACATGGAACAAATAATATGGTAGGAAATATAAGATAATTAAATAATTCAAAATTACTAATCACATGATCTGTAAAATAATCCCTGGATATTAGTATAAATAAAAAATAACTAATGATAATTTATTTCTTGGTGATGTAATGTATAATTCTATAAAACAGTATCACTAGAAAAAGTCCTCCGGAAATAAATTGTTCCTTCCATCATGTCCACAACCTTGACATCATTCTTATTTTCAAGGTTACATAAAATAAATCATGATTTCATTTTTTAATCATTAAATAATCCCCAAAACATATTTTCTTATAAATCTAATTGATGTATTTGGGTGTTATATTATATCAACTCCACTAGTGAATTCTTTATTTTTATTTTATTTATCTTATGGATGATATGACTATCAATACAATTAAAAATAAAATTTCATTAGTAATAAATAATGATATATATTGATATACCAACATACATGATGTCAATAATTTTATAATAAATAAAGAGCATAATTTATATATAGAAATAAGAAGTATGTATAAATATTACTTAACAAATTTCATAGGTAATCAATGAATTTTATCATAGGAATAGAAAATACATGGATTTTCAATATTTCCCCAATAAGTAAATATAAAATTTTTCTATATAGTCATCCATAAAACCAATTTGGTATTGAGAAAGGTGTATAATGTCAGGTCTATAATTTAATTAATCAATCAACGTATAATATCTTAGTGAACACCCAACATTCAATGGATGAAAATATACCATGTTCATAAAGGTAAGCCTTGGAAGAAATAATAATCCCATAATAGTGGATTATATTGTAAGAAATTATAAGTGATGGATTTCAACTTGTTTAATTCCATAAAAATATCATGAGTTTATTTATAAGTTAATACTTATCCAATATATTCACCACAATTGAAAATAAGTGTTGAATATGAAACATATCTCAATGATGAAAAATAGAGATACAATAACCATTATGATAATTGTAACATAAGAATAAAAACAACAAGATAGAGACAACATGTAATTAACATATATTGAAACGAATAATATTCATTATACATTATGGTAATAGTGTAGTTAAAAAACCATATATAATAAAATATGATTCACAACACAAAACGTTTCCTATGGATTTCAAAATAGAAACTAGTAACACATACGAATTTAGAAGCATATGAATCAGAACCCATTGAAAGATATAATTTCAAATTGAACATTAAATTCCATGAATGATGATATAATATGATGTGAAATATAATATGGGTATTAATTACACCATAAAATGGAAATAATGGTGTGCAACATAAACTTGTTTCAAGGAATTAAAATTTGAGGTAACAAACTATTACATCTTTAGAATATTTCAAATCAAAAAACCGTGATGGATATAAATTCAAATAAAACATTAAATACCATTAAAAATAAGAAAATAATTATATAAAATAATTAAGTTGTCATTATATATTCCATAAAATTAAAATGAGTAATATAATAATAAATATTTCTCATGGGTGAATATTGAGACAAAAAAACCCTTACCTTAAATCATTATTTTTTGAAATTAACTCTTACCTATAGTATAAAAATAATCAAGATAGTATATTTAATAAATATATTAATATAAATTAAATATTTTATAGGTAAATTAATATCATTTATCAATAATATGTTGGGTTTTTATAGCTTATTTTTATCATTGGGTGTTAGTAACGTTAATTGCATCGTGCATGCTTTGTGCTATTGATTTTGGTACCCAGTATTTGAAACCAAGTTCATAATTCGCTGATCACTAATGGAACTATAATATATGAAATATATTTATTGATACTTATATTATCAATTAATATATGTATTAGTTACTCTTCATGAAATTTGAATTGGTGTTGATTTATTTCTGTAATTTTAGCGATTGAAGAGAATATTTTAATAGTAAAATAAATAAATAATTTAAAATTACCAGAATCATTATAAAATCATTATTTAATTATTAACATATAAAAATATTGGTGTTTATGTTCCTATACTCCTCAATGGAAAATTCATACAGAATGCACAACTAACATTTTCATAACCCAGTGAATGAGAGGGAATGAAGGTGGAGTATAATAATTATATTAATAATAATATATCAATTAAATAATTTATGTTTGTTATTCAATCCCATAATAATAACCATAAAATATAGGTAGTGGTGGGAAAAAATTTGCCTCATCACGGTGAAGGTAGTCCACACAATTTTTAGATCGAAGTTATTTTATTTTTCTTAATGGGTGGAAAATTATAAATAGCAGTTATTAATTTAGTATAAAAATAATATATTATAATAAAGACATAAACGAAATTATATTTTTATTTTTAGGGTATTTATGGAATATATATATCAAGAATAATAGAATATAGATTAAGTTATACTCACTTTCAGGCCTTGAACTTTCTCATGAATTTATCCTTAAAAATAAAGAAATTAGTCTAAATTATTGTGACCATGGTATTTAGCTAATGAAATGGAATTATAGGTGACGATATATAAGAATGGTTTTAGTGAAATTTTAATTTCTATGTATTACTTTTCTTCAGTGGAAGTGATCACATTTTATAGGTGAAGAAAATTGAACTTTTTTTAAGACCAATTTTTTCGAAAGTAGAATTACACTATTCAAGCTTTAATGCTTCAAAAATTGTAAAATAATTAATTCTCTTATGATAAAGTTTATATAAATTTTATAACAACCTTTTTTAAAAAAATAATCATTTCTCATACCTTCTACTATAAGATTTTTTACTTTTAGCATTTTTTTTTTACAAGAGTAAATAATTTTCAAATTAATAATTTTCTTTTAATACATATAATTAAAATAATCCTTGTTAAATAATTTATACCAAGTGATTCTAAATAATAGATGTAATTTTTAAAATAATATTTTTATATTTAATAATTAATAATTTCAACATTAGCGCATTTGACATGAAAATCCATGATTATTGAACAAGTGTATATTTAATCATAATATATATATATATGATATAATTATTAATTTTTTATATTTTATGAAGAAAATATATTAATTATAAAAAATATAAGTTGATTTAAAATAAAATAAAACTGTAATTTTACCATAATAATATTTAATTAAAATAAAAGACCAAAAAAGGTTTCTTTTATTATTAAATATTATATAATATTATAAAATGGTAAAAATAATTTTTATAAATAATAATATAAAATTTAAAATTAATATTTATATTTTTTAATTGTAACTTTGATCATGGATAATTTTTTTAAGTATTTTATTTATAGGTATTTTTTAATATATCCGTCAACTCTGCAGATTTACTAAAAACATTATTTTTTCAAAATTCACCTAACAAAAAATTATTTCAAAAATAAAAATATTCATAAGCTAATATTTCTACTATAAATGAAATAATTAACTTAATTTGTTGAAATTAAAATAATAAAATAGTATAACATAACATTTGAATTAATATATAATTATATAATGAAAAAATTTTCATAGGAAAATAAATAATTTAAAATATTAATTATTCTTACACTTACTTCCGATAAATTTATAATAATGATTTGTTAACATATTATTCACATAAATAACATATTTTAAAATAAATTACATAAGATATAATTTTATGAGGATTACATTTTAAATCATAAGTCATCCTTATTAATTACTTATCCATAGTAATTGAATTTTATCAATTCCTTAGTATTAAAAATGACCTTTATTTTTATTTATACAAATATTTATTAATTATGTTACCTCTATTTTTACCTAACATATCTATTACTAAATATTAATGGTTATATACTATTTCATGATTCATTTGGTATTGGTGTTGCGATTGATGAATGTTATACAACACATTAGGTTTAAAAAGAAAATATAATTTAGTATCTCGTTGTGTTAAATTCTACCCATTTATATGAATATCATCTTCAAAAAAAATTATCACATGCGAATAAAATAAGTTAAAGGTTTCAAAAATATAGGAATAACTAAAAATATTATATCAAATTAGGTTTTTAATGTAATAACATTGGTATGATAAGGAAACACATATTTTTGCTCACTATGTTAGTATATTGGATAGTTTTCCCTTTGTAAATTTTTTTATGCCATACTCTTTTATAAATGATTTAAATTTTGGTTTCTTTGAGACGTTTCCCTTTTATATTCTTCCTACATTTTCCACATGCATGAAATTTAATATTCTTCCATTCATCATATTTTTCATCCAAACATCGATGAGACATTATCCTTCCAATCTTTGGTGTGTTTGGTAATTAAAAATTGTTCATATTGTTAATAATAATTCATGATATCAAGATTAGAATAATCATATGATTTATCCCATAAAATATAATCTCATTTGGTTATCCTTTGATTAAATATCTTTATTTTCCATGGAACTCATTTTCAACATGGTTCTTTAAGGCCTTATCCATTAATAAATGAAAAGTTGTTAAGGGTAGTGAAGAAATATTTTTATCATAAGTGAATTATGAGAAATAAAACATCAATGTGTCTGAATCTATGAAAACATCATTTTAGATTACATTTCATGAAGTTCAATTCATATAACTCTTAGATCAACCTATGTTTACTTAGGTGTGGTACTCTAATTAACGTAATATCAGAAAATAACAATCCAAAATTACCATATATGATCATAAATAATATAAAAATAAAATTCGTTGGAATATAGGATCTAAGATTTCAACATTTACTTTATCCGTTAAATAACCTGAAAATAAGTTTATATATTATCATATGAAACATAACATCTTTATATAATTTAATCATAATGATTCTCCAAGTATTTCCACAAATTAATGTATTTAAATACATAATAATTGTTTGTAATATTTCATTGAATTATCAA
The DNA here is from genome assembly GCA_963277665.1 of Viscum album. NCBI lineage: Eukaryota > Viridiplantae > Streptophyta > Magnoliopsida > Santalales > Viscaceae > Viscum > Viscum album. Next base: position 1,822,952,269 of record OY728151.1, on the reverse strand, counting down.
TGGAAATCCCCCCTTGGTTTTTCTTTCCAAGTGTGTACTCTTCGGCTAATGCATCAGGCACCAAGTGAATATTGAATCAATACTCAACTAGAATTTTTTGGTATGATTACCCTTAGGAAATTTTGTTCCACATTCGTATCTAATTTCTAGTATCTAGACATGGGTGTAATTTCTAAGAGACCATAGACTCCCTACATTTCCATAAAATTTTATATTTTTCATTATGTAGAGTAATTCGTAGGGTTTCTATATTCTTATAGTATCTAAATCCCTAGGTAAAATAAAATATCCCATACAATTTCAACCATTCTGAAAACATTATTTATTTCTTTTAAATTATAAAAAAAGTTTAATTTAGCAATAACTTATGGAATTTATAACTTTTAAATTATCTTTGATAGATACCATCCTAATATCTACGGTTATCTAAACCTTCCTTCGATACCAACTATGACAACCTTTGAACCACACTCTTGGGATCTTGTGTTCATAAACACATTCTTTAATATATTGACATTAATATGAACCATAGTGACCCAATTTTATCCACAAATAATTAAAATAACAATAACACATATTTAACCCCATAAATTCAAAAAACCATTTAGGTTTAGAGTTTTATAGAGTTATTAAAAGCATATAACTAGAATTCTGATGTCTTTCTAATCAAATGGAAGTATTTTCAACTATATTAGAAGATAATTAATCCATAATATATCTTCAAAATATTTAAAAAAAGTCAACACATTATACCCTTTTAAACATTTCTTGTGTAATATTTTTATTCATTATAACAACCTGTCCAGGATTCCACTCAATGATACCCCAATATGGTTGGTTACAATACCTCAAGTGTGGCTCCCCAAATGCCAAAGGCTGCTAACTAGAACAAAGGTCCATTGGTAAGTCTGTGGGGATACTATTCCCTGATTTATCAGAGAAGAGAGAAACCATATATATTTATATATTTATATATTTATAAGAAATGGTGGAAATTAGTGTAACAGATAATAGCAGGGGAAAAATTATATTCATACATGGAAGCTATGTATGTTATAAGAAGAATCATAATAATCCAAGATAAAACATGATTAGTATGGTATAATTCCTATAAAAAATTAAATTCATGGGATAGGGGATATAATCATATATAACATACTCACAAAATATAAAAAAGGTCTAAACTATTGTGACTTGTATCTCAAGCGTAGGCTATGTTCCCTTCTCCCAACTCCATACTAGTAATGGAAGTAAACCATGAATTGGAAGCTGGATGTATCCATTTTTTATACATTCACCCATAATGTCTATTGTGACTAGTATCTCAAGCATAGGCTTGGTTATCTTCTCCCAACTCCATACTAGTAATGCAAGTCAACCAAGATTTGGAATCCTGATGCATCCCTTTGTCTATACATTCAGCCATAAAGTCTACTTCTTTACCAAATGGTGCCCAAGAAGGTTGTGGAATTCATTCTCAGTAGGTCAGCACCCACTTTTTCTAATAAAATCTAGAACATGGATTATAAAATGTACAGTGTTAATTAATAATTTAAATAAAAAATGGGATAAACAAATATTGTATTAGACTAGGTTCCACTTAGAGACACATCCAACTTACCTAATTCATCCTAATCCTATGCATCTGAAACCAAATATCCTAAAATGGTATATTAAGTAGTGTAATATGATACCAGATGTATTTTCCCCAAGCTTTTTATTGGGATTGAAGGACACACACATGCATTTTATAAATCCAAAGGTCAATTCCCTTTTGAAAAACATTAATTCCATCATTAAGTCAATTTTAAATCTCACTATATATTTTGGAGTCACCCTTATCCTGTCCTTGAAAATATTGAGAGACATTCCATGTATCTCTTGAGGGGATTTGTATATGCCCAATGTTGTAGAGTCTATCCATGGTGACCCAGGTATGATACCCAGGTGTCCCTTTGGTATGGTTTGAAAATATTCAATGACTAACAGACCTCCTAGTATATACCATGTAGCACATGTAGGGTCCTAACTCTCGCTCATAGAAAGGAACAACCAATTATTTTATTTAGACCATCTAATGGGTCTCCCCTTGGGAACTATTGTCACTCATCTGATGGTGAAAACAGATAAGGCACGGTGAGCCCAATCCCAGGAATAGCTGATATTTCCCCCACTGTGTTTAAAAAACATTAAAAAAATCTATCTAATGAACAAGAGTCCATCCAAGGGGTATATAATTTATAACCCTTTATTTCACCGACAACAACAAATTAAAGCAGCTAAACCATAATTACATGTATAACAAATTTATCATGAGGGTTCATTTCAGTTAATTCAATCCTTATTAACCCAATAGGTATATTAGTAAAGGAATTCAATTAAAAAACTATTTTTTAAGAATAAAGGATATAAGGTCCTATATCATATAACACCCTAATAAAACATTTAAGTCAATAATTAATGGTTTTTATTAAAGATAAATCCCTTAAGGGTGGTCAAAAAGCCAAGTAAAAATGGAAACAATAATTTAAGGTGAGACACACCCATTTGGATAGTTATGGTCAAGGCGATCTTCCCAAGTTTTTGATTCTCCACTCTCTCGGGTCATTAATGGAATGGTTAGGCATTAATTTTAATTTAATTTCTCAAAAATAAGCGAATAGGAATGGCTTGGATCATGATACAATGGCACGATTTATAGAATGAAATGAAATGATAGGAAAATCCAATACCACCTACCATATCCTCATATAACATCGCAAATTTAACCTCAACCTTTGTTTCGATCTCGGTTGGAAGAAAACATAGAAATCATAAAATTCCCTAATATATGTAAAATGATATTACATTTAGATAGAACAACATATCAAAATAAGATCTCTAGATATATTAGAGAGGATTTAAGAGCTTACCGAGATGGATTCGATGCTTCCGAATGTGAGTGGAATAGATGTCAGATGAAGTAGATCTATTAATCCTTAAGTTATTTAAAGAGAGGGGTTTCAACATGAGAGAGATGATAAAATCACTAGAGAAAAAGAAAATAAGGGTGAAGAAAATAGTTAAATTCATTTTAGATTGGTATATTTTAATTTCACCCTAAAAAACTATGGTACCAGGTTTTTTTGTATGGCTGGTCAAACTATGCGCTAATCATGTGCTCAACACTACTATTAGGGGCACCTCAAATGGTTAATCTCACGGTTTATCTGAAACTATGAAACCCATGAGAAATCACACTTCTCCAAATGTTAATATCACTACATAGTTGTGTTTACTAGATTTCATGGTTGCAGAAAAACTGTTTTCCCCCAAGTTCCCACCTTCTTCAACCATGCATTATAGGGAAACCATGCGGTTTGGGTGACATGGTTTCTCCAAACCATGTGGCCTGTATATTTCTTCTCATTCAGTTTTCTGATCTCCAAACAAGACCCAGACACACCCTAGCAAAGCTTACCTTTATTTGGTATCAAAATTAGGTCCACTTAATGTAATTACAACAAAAAATTAGTGGTATATACCTTTGATAAATTTTAAGATGTTACAACCTCCCATCCTTGAGAAAACTCATCCCTGAGTTTCCCTTCTATGATTAGTAAAACCTTATCTGAGAAGATTTCTGGCCACTCAGAACATACACTGGCCTTCCACTCCTAAGACTCTTCGTATACACATCATTTTTACCATATCACATTGACTAAAAGAACATAAATTTTTCATAGATCCATTGTTCATTGATCGAAAATACGTATTGGAAGATCCTCATAGGATAAAACCACTTCCCACTGTATATATTTAACGTCAAATAAATGATATGGGTCATGGTGACACTAATGAAGTTTTGATACACAGAATATGTTGTGAATGGAATGGTACCTCTGAGGTAATTTCAAATGATAGGATACCAACACAACAATCTCCATTATCTTGTAAGTACCTAAATATCGTGGAAATAACTTACCATTTCTTATAATTCATCTCTACCCCAATATATGTGATACATGTAGAAAAACCTAATATCCCACCACAGACTCTATAGGTATACAGTGATGATCGGTATAAGACTTCTTCCTATAATGATTTGTATCCATATACATCTAAATCATCCAGGATTTATTTGTAGAATCATAAAAAAGATGAGGAAATATTAGACCTTCCTCACCTACTTCAATCCATCATGTAGGTGAACAAAATTGTCTATTATAGATGGCCTCATTCATAGCAATATTAAATATTTCCTAAAATATTTTTTTGTAGGAAAACTCAACTTGAGAAATATGGTTTTCCCATAAACCCCCAAAAACATGTATAAAGGTCTGTAGCATATCCCTTAGCACTTGTATGGTCTACTCAGACTTCCCATTAGTCTGAGTTTGATAGGTGGTACTCAAGATCTCCAATTAACCCAATTCCATAGGTAACCCTTAATAGAATCATGATGTAAAGAGGGTGTCTCTGACCAAAATGAATTAATGGTGTACACCATGAAGTCGTAATATCTCTCGAATATATATCCTTCCTAACTCATTAGTAGATTAGGTCTCTCATATCAGTGGAATGTTTGTGAACTTGGTCATCCTATCGATGATCACCTATATCACATCACTACGTCTAGGAGATCTAGAAAATCATATCATCACACCCACAATTACTTCATTTAATTTTCACTCAGGAATAAAGAGAGGTTGTAGAATTATAGCAGGTCATGGGTGCACTTCCTTCACCTATAAACAAGTGGAGAACTGGGTGATAAATCTTGTAATCTGCCTCTTCTTACCTAACCACAAATACAGATGATGGATACCTTGGAATATCTTGGTGAGAGCAGTGTGAACTTCCCACAATAAGTCACATGATTCCCTCATTTTCTCTTTGTGTTTATTTGAAGGCATCTGAAAAAAGAACACATAAGTGAAGGATCACACTCGCATCCATAACCTATCAATGAGATGGGTTCTCTCTTGTGACGTTATCGCTCAAAACAAGGCCTTAGAAATCTAATAACTACTTCATTCAAACTCATTCCAAAAGGGTGGAGCTCACTACTAGCACTACTAGAACTAGATAATCATGTCATTCTTAAACATCAATATTCATTTCAGAAAATATAGCCATAAACTTCAACTCACTACTAGCCTATATTTCTACTTGCGTTTGAGTCTTCTGGATCAAGTCATTAGTTATAGAATTAGCCTTTCTAGGTGTGTAATAAAGCTCAAAATCAAAGGATTTCATGTATTCTACCGACATACACTACCTCATATTCAAGTTTAATTGAGATGACATGTATTTTAGACTTTTATAATCCATGTAAATAATGAATATCTCAACCAAAAGATAGGGTCTCTAATAGTGTAGATCGTGAACCATGATTTTTAGCTCAAGGACATGAATGGGGTAGTTTTTCCCAAGAGGTATCAGTTGGTGGGGCCCATAAACTATAACCTAATCACCATGCATTAAAACTACACCCATCCCTGTACATGAATTGTAACAATTAAAAATATAGCTTCTACCCAAATCATGATGAATTAGGATTAGTGATGATGTTATTCTTCCCATTTTCTCCTGAATGGATGTCTCACATGAATCAATCTAATAAAATTTCACATTCTTCCTAGTCAAGATCATAAGTGACAGTTCTAAGAATGATAAATCCTAGATGAAATTCTTGTAATAGCAAGAAATCACTTAAATGATTATGTATATTGAATACGATCTTAGGATACTCCTAGGAAACCATTTAACTCACCTTATCTGGTTTGATTGATACACTATCTTCAGATATGATATGATCCAAGAATTTTACCTTTCTATTCTAGAGTTGAAATTTACTAAGATTCAAATATAGCTGGTGCTCTTTTATTTTACTCAATATGATATCAATATAATTGGCATGGTCATTTCTGGTGTGAGAGTACACTAATATATCATCTATGAAGACTACCACAAATGAAACATTGTACGGGTGGAAAACTTGATTCATCAATTCCATGATGACTTCTAGTTCGTTCATTAACCCAAATGAAATAACTAATTACTAATATAATCTATACTAACTCCATAACCTTATAAATGGTATGCATGATCATCCCAATTTCACCTGATGGTATCTCGAACTCAAATTGATTTTAGAGAAAAAAAAGTATCACCTTGGAGCTGATTAAAGATGTCATCTATTCAAGGATATGGATACCTATTTTTCATCATAAGTAGATTCAATTAGTGTTAGTCCCAATACTATCTATACATTCCATCCACATTCTGGATGAACAGATTAGTGAACCCCATATCAATGTGTTGGGTCAGATAAAACCATTAGGCTTGATGTCATCAAAAAAGTTCTTGAGTTTCTAGATCACCGAAGGTGCAATCCTGTATATAGAAATATACACTGGGGCCACACCTAGCATAAACTCAACAGGGAACTCATCCTCTCTCTAATGAGGTAATCTAGAGAAATATTCAGGAAATATTTCCCTAAAATAATTCACATCAGGAGGAAGATCTAAAAGTTTTATCCCTTGATTGCTCATAAAGAGACTGGGCATCAGATTTTTCATCCCTCATATCCTAGTATGCTTGAGTCTAGCTCAACAGGTCTGGAGATCCCATTCTCCCTTATTCATATATATATATCCCTTAGGTGATGATAAAGACGCATAATGGTGATAGAAATCTAGTTGGGTGAGATAAGGAACTATCCCGTACATATCGAAAATGACATCTAAAAACTTTATCTCAAGGACGAAGAAACTCCACAAAAATTAAAACCCACCTATTTGTAGGAGAACTCCTTGAACCGGATTATACCATCTTCTCAAACACTTAGTAATGTATACAGGGTTATAACACCATTTGAGTACTCTATCAATTGGCCCAAACTTCCCATAGTTACAACATATTGAAAAGAGTGTGATGAAACTGTATCAAATGATGTAGATACTAAAGTTGAGGCTAATAGGATCGTACCACTCACTATAGATGGACCTAGATTATTCTCCTTTGGAATAGGATGAACTACATAAATATATCCTAAACCATATATATGATATTATTTCTATGTATCTTGAGTAAGTACACTTTAATGACACTAAAAGTATGAGTTCTAACCACCTCATCCAGCACCTCATTCAAGGCCTAAATAGACAATAGATGACCAGCTTCCCATCTAAGGAGGATTCATTGATATTGAACCTGAAATCAATGCTAGCAAAGAACCGTTATTAATTAAAACTAAATTAAAGTGTTTGAAGAAATTTTTTAGGTGATGCATCCTACTGCAAGACCAACATTTGATCTGGTTCTTCATGAACTAGGGATTTTATGACCTGTCCTGGTACAATAGTGACATGCCACATTGGATTCATTGTGTGTCACCTTACTAGTACTACCCCAATGTGAAATGTCAATTAATTTCTTCCTTCCACTGGATAAACCACTTCCCTCTCTAGAAGTTGAACTTCCGTGCTTCACATAGCTTAATTCCCTTACGTTTCTCTCAATGATGAATTCTTGGTTCACTATCTCTGTAATAGTGGTAAGTTTAAATATATTCACCCATGCTCAAAATGGAATAAGCAAACTCATCTGAAAATTTACAAAAATTATTCATCTCATAACCGATAAGGTTGGTTTAAAAAGACACAATTCGGGGAGTGGGTAGAGAATTGTATTATTGGTATGTCACCTTGAACAAGTTGAATGAATTTATAAACATGACCGTTTCTCTTGGTTTGATGGAAGAATTAGTCAATGTTGGTTTTTTGGAAGTATACCAAGACCATACCCTGATGTCGACCATCGAGAGTCAAAATTTCCCACTAGTTCTTCTCGATGTCACATAGCAGATAGGTCATAAGTTTGACCCTTTTCTATGGAGGCATCTCAATATGCTCGAATATGGAAAAAATGTCCTCTAACAAAGACTCAGTACCTTGAGGTCATCCGTCCTCCGAGAAGGTGGGAGGATGTTGCTACTTGAACCCATAGGTCTTCTCTTCTATAGAACGGGTAGGTCAAGTTTCACCCTAAAAAGATTTCATAAAATGAAAAAATATATAGTGGAACTAGGAATATGAACCTAGTGGAAGGTTTGTAGGAGGTGTCTCAGGTTGTACTAAAAGAGGTATCATAGGTTTATTAGGACCAACCACCTCCGATGTATGTTCATTTTTACATTCCTGGCAGACCACATGTAGTTTTCGTGGTGTTATTTCTCTTCAATGCCAAGCCCATGCCTATGATAGGAATTATAATAGATAGGGAAATAGATATGAAAATACAAACTCATGGTTATCTTATTAAAGAAACACACCCCTCTACCTACTCCTAGAGCCAGTTCTTGGGGAGAAGAATGAGTCACAGAAGAATCATAGGATACATGGCCTATAGACCACTATTACAGATGGGTCAGGATAAAGTCTCATGTTACCATATATAAGGTGGCCATTTTAATATAAAGTTTATATTCACTTTAATTTATTTGGTTACTAGCATCATGATCCAACAAATTGTGTCACCAATTCCAACACATAAGGTCTCAAACACCTAATAAATTAAAATAGGAGTGTTAAAATAACTATATCATGGACCTTACATTATAAAACATATATAATAGGATATGGGTTGTGTTTTTATTGGATGGTCTAACATTGACACTCACCAATGAAACCAACTAATTGTGGAGTTACTATTCATGTGAACCAATTATACCCAAATAGAGAATAAAATAAAACTAAAATGTATAACAAGCAAGTCACAATATAAAACACATGAAAAATAGGAAATCCGCATAGAAAGCTGATATGGCATGGTATAATGCAGGGAATTTTAAGTCATATTGTTCCTAGAGTGATGTAGGAACCTTTAATTTCCTCATATCATTGGACTGAAATAATATTTATCTCATAAAAATAATAGAAATTAGGAGAAAATGTGCCACCCTGTGTTAAAATCCATAAAATCATATCAAACACAAGTAATGATGACATTTACCCATCCTAGGCATTTTGGGTTTCCCCTATATCGGGGGTAGATACTCCTAGGAACAAGATCATTACAAAATTATAGTTTCCTAGTCTCTTATATAAACCCAAATAGTTATACCAAAAAGGAAATAGTATCTAATATAATATTGTAGAATCCCACCCAAGATTCTACTCAACGGTGTCCTGACATGGCTTGCCATATGAACTCAAGTGCACCTCCTTGAACACTAGAGGTTACCGACTAGCAGCATGTGCCATGGTCAAGTCTATGGGAAGGTTATTTCCTCATTGATCGTATTGTAGAACAAGTATATATATATATATAATAAACTATATAAACATAAGTATCATATAATAGAAGTGGAAGAATTATAATCAAACATTAAATCTAAGTAAGCGATAAGTGGATGATGTATAATCAAAGATACAACATCATGAGGATGGTATATTGGATATACAAAATTGAATGTAGGGGTAGGGGATACAATAATATACATCATACTGAAAAATATAAAAATGGAAAAACCTTTTATGACTTGAAGCTAAATCATAGTCTTGGTCCTCTTCTCCAAAATACATTCTAGTAATATATGTCAATCAAGTATTATAAGTTGGATGATTCACTTTTTATATAGCTACAACTATAAAGTCTACATAGGTAATAAATTTAAATTGACCAATATGTGATATACCATCTCATTAGGCCATCACCCATGGTTTCTAGGAAAATATAAATTTTTCATTATAAAATGAGCAGTGTTCATTAATAATCTAAAGAAAAATTTTGATAAATAAATAATAAATTGGAGAAGATTCTACTTGGATACCCATAAAATTTACCTAATTTGTCCTCAATTGGTGTGTCTGAACTGAAGGATCCTAGAATGATAATGTAAGTGCATTAATGTGAAAGTATATGGACTATCCGCAAGATTGTGATTGGGATTAGAGGATATGTCCATCTGTTTTTTGCAATCCAAATGTCAGTTTTCATTTGAAAACATTAAACTACTTATTTAATTCAATTTTAAATGTCTTTATAGATTATGTAGAGTCTCTCTTAGCCCTTCCTTATTAATCCTTAGAGTATTTCCATGTATTGATCGAGGGGTTCAGTATAAGCAAAATACTAGGGAGTCTATACAAGGTGACCCATGTATGTTGTCTTAAGGGTAACACTAGTATGGTGTGAAAATAGTCAAAGTCTAAAATACCTCTTATTCCATACCTAATATTGCAAGTAAGGGACCAATTATCACTCATGACATGGTTCAATCAATTGTGTCATTGAGACCATCCAAGGGGTTTCCCCTCAATAATATGTGTCACTCGTCTGGATGTGAAAAAACACATGTTGATATGATCTCTGGAATAGATGATATCCACCCAAGTGTGTTTATAAAACATTAACAAAATCTAACTAAGGAACAAGAGTCCATCCAAGTGTTCATAATTTTGGAACCACTTATTTCACCCTCCGAACTAAATTGAAGCTTCTAAACAAGAATTACATGTATAACAAAATTATTAAGAGGTTACATTTCATTTTATTCAAGACTCCATAACTCAGTAGGAATATTACTAAAGGAATACAATTAATAAACCATTTATAAAGGTCAAAGTATATAACAGACTATCTAAGAGAACAATCCTCTAAAACATTCAAGTCAATAATTCAAGGTATTTATAAATGGAATCCCCATTAATGATGATAAAAAAGAAATGTAAAATATGAAAACTAATTATTTTAGGTATGACATGCCCATTTGGATATATATGGTCAAGTATATCAACCCAAGGGGTTGATTTTACACTTTTCTATGTTTATAAGAGCATAGTTAAGAATTCATTTTAATTTAATTTGACAAAATAAGGCGATACTAGATAGTTATGGATTAAAGAACAATGGAATGATTTATAATACACAATGAAATGATGGGAAAATTCTAAGACCGCCCTCCATAGCCTTGTAGAGCTTCCCTTGTCCATACTCAACCATTATGTTGATCTAGGTTGGGAGAAAATAAGAAAATCATAAAATTCAATGAAAATGTGGAAAATTAGCATACATAAAGATAGAAAAATAGTTCCAAACATTAACATGAAATATATTAGTGATGACTGAAGATATTACTAATATGGGTCTTATGTTTCTAATGGTGATAGGAACAAACGTAGGATGGAGGAGATCTATTGATCCATAGCTTCTTGAAGTAGGATGGTTTATATGTGAGGGTGGAGAGAACATCACTGGAGAAAAAGAAAATAATGGAGAATAATATATTTTAAATCATTTAAGAGGGATGTTTTATGAATTTCACCTTCAAACACTACTACACATGGATTGGATACAAGTTTGGTCAAACTGTGTGCGTCTCACTACTATAAGGTGGGCCTCACATGGTTAGGCACACAGTTTATCAAACTATGTGCAAAAAATGAAAAATCATATTTCCAAAACTGTTTTCAGCATCAAACAACCATGCATCCAGAGTCGCATGGTTGCAGAAAAAATATGTGGCCACTAGGTTCCCACTATGTACAACCATATGGTTTTGGGAAACAATGAGAAATGAGATGCATGGTTTCTATTAATTGTGAGGCCTATACTTTCATTCTAATTTCAAAGATACAAAGAATCCCCAAATGAACCTGATCCCGCCTTAACATGATTAGGAATTATAATTAGGGTCATTTATAGAAATTAAATTAAAAAAATAATAGTTTTTACCTTTTATAAAAGTCGAGATGTGACATTCATAACCTGGGGAAGTGGAATCATAAGTAAGGTGATCTCATATTCTTAGTAAGGGAAAATTTACAACTGAATCTATCAATTCATAAACATGGAATGGATAATATATCAGAGAAAATTGATAATTAAGTAAAATCATATATAAAATCACATGAAATTGAAATTGAAACATGATTAATAATATAAATAAAATCATGGAATGAAATAATTGAATTTATTATAATGGAAAGAATAATGTTAGATATAATGATCATTATTGTCATGGACTTAACCAAGACATCATTCTTATGATCAAGTACATAACCAAGAAATCATTATTAATGATAGAGTTAAAACTATGATATCATACTTACATTATATAGGAATACCCTAAATACCTTAACCATTTATATAATGAAACAAATAAATTCATCAAGGTGATATATATTATTGGCCCCCATCCATCACTTCTTTATGTCTAATGAATTCTCCATGTGAATGATAGAAATATAAGTTCAATATATAATAAACATTCCATTTTAATCAGTAAAAATGTGAATTTAGATAATATCATATTTAATGTCAGTAATTTCCATTCAATAAATGAACAGATGAAATCCACAAAATGAAGGTAGATGTTTAAATAATATATAGTCAACTAGTTCGGGGAACCAACAAGCATCGGTATCAAAATATCAGGTATATTCCTTTTCCATATTTCCACAATCAAAAAATGAATATATTTTTATGTAATAATCCTTCAATTTAACAACTTATATATAATAGGTTATCCATTTAAGTAAATAATATTATCAATAAATTGGGGAATGGAATCTATTTGAACACCCTTCAATCAAAGGATTTAAATAGAAAGTGTTCCTAAAATAAATTCATTGGGAAAGAAATTATTCCCATAAGAGAAGATAATTTTGAAAGATAAAATCATTGATTAATTTTTGATAGTTTAATCCCCTAATAAAAAATATCATGAAAAATTTGGAATGTAATCTATGAAAATATATAATCCAAAAAAAGAAAACAAGTTCATAATATGAACTGTATCTCATTGAATAAAAATTATAAATAAAAAACCATTATGGTAATAGTAAAATAAGGATAAAAATAACATATGTGGGATAACATAAAATGAAAATATATTTAAGGAAATAAAATAGTAAACAAACAATATTCAAGGTCATATGGTGTGAAATATCAAATGTGTCAAGTGGAATTTCAAATATAGAAAAATGACACATACATATTTTGAAACATTAAAATGAAACCCCTTAAAATATATAATTTCTAAGGGAACATTAATAATAATAAATCATTATAGAATCATGACATAAAATATCAATGTGGAAATAAGTACACCACATAATGGAAAATGGTTTATAACATAAATATGTCTAAATTAATTTAAATTTGAGATGAAACACTTATGATATTATAAACTTTAGAATTAAACCAAATTTAAGGATATAATTTCAAATAAATCACTAATTAACATGAATAATGATAATTTAATCATTAAAAATATTAAATGGTGTAGTATATGAACTATAAAAATGAAAATCTGTCTTATAGTATGAAATATGTCTGAAGGGGAGAAAATTTAGACAATGAACCCTTACATTAATTCATACTTTCTTACAATGTTCTCTAATGAATTATGTAATAAAAAATGTTCCTCATATTTTGTTTCAGAACATTATTCTTATATAATAATATTTACATACTTCATTTATGATAATTTATTATGAATATATTTCTTTTTTATACCTTGTATTTTCTATTAGGTGTTAGTAACCTCAATAGTTTTGTGCATGATTTATGATGTTGATTTAATTGGACATCATTTGATACCATGTTAATAAATTATTTATTTTAAAAGGTTATGAAATATATAAAATATATTTATTTATAAATATCTTAAAGTATTCTATATGGTTTTAGTTAATTTTCATAAAAATTAAATATGTTTTGATTTATTTTGATAATTTTGGAGATCAAAGATGAAATTTTATTTATAAAATAAATACATAACAAAACATTTAAAGAATAATAAAACAACCATTTTTTAATAAATTTAATTAAAATTTTATTGTTTATATATCTTATCATATTCTTCCATGAAAATTATTTATACAACTACTTAAGTTGGTGGTTAGACCGACCCAAACATGAACATCCAATAATTAATGGATGATTATTGTTAAGAAACTGGTTCATTTACATTATATCATTATTAAATAATAGAAATGTTATTATTTAGATATTTTTAATGTTGTTAAAAATATTTTAATATATTTTAATAAATAATAATGAAACTAGATGAAAAATGATACCTGTTATTTGTGGAGGTGGTAGTTCTCACAATGCACGATCAACATTTTTATTTCCCAATAAAATAGAGGGAAAATTTTGTATTATAATTTTTGTCTTTAAAATAATATTTATATTTTATATTTTATACATATTCTTCAATTATAACATTATAATCATTTAATAGAGGTAATGATGAGAAATATAATTTGTCGCTCTATGGAGGCGGTAGTCCAAACAAATGTATGATTGATGTTCTTTTTTATTGGCTGATAAAATATAAAAAATAATATTTTCACCATTAATATAATTACACGTAATTATAATAATTATATTTATTTAAAATTATTACTATGATTCGGGTTTTTTGTAAGATAAATATTAAAATAATAGGATAAGGATTAAGTGATACTTACTTGGGGTCCTTGAAGATTCTCCTAAAAGTCTCCTTAAAATAAAGGATTTAAGTCATGAAACTGAATTTTTGGGGAGGAAATTTGTTAATAATTTCAAGGTAACATCAAAGGGGATTTGTAACATTGATAGGATCCATGTGATCCACTTTTATATGTATTGAAAAAGGAACTTCTGTAAACCTAAATAATTTTCCAATAATGGAATGACACTGTTCAAGGTTAAATGGTTCCAAAAGTATAAAAACTGTATTTTAGGGTGATATACGATTGGTAAATCCACTAAAACTCATTTTAAAACATTTTTTAAACATATCTCAGTTCTTTTACTCTTATATTTTTCACCTTTACCATTATTTTAACTCTTAAAATTAATTTCCTCTAATGTAATTTTCATTTAATGCAAAAAAATAAAATAGAATATACTAAACAATTTAATCATAATGTTTTTAAAATATAGATCCATATTATCAAAAAATATTTATGTGCCTATGAATAGATAATTTGAACATAAAGTCATTTCATGCATAAAAACATATTTTTAGAAGAAGTATATTTTTAATCATTAAATTTATGTATTGGCTAGAATTGTCAATATTATATCTTTTTGAAGTATATATATGTTTATTATATAAAAAATTATATGTATTTTAAAGAAATTAAAAACCAAATTATACCGTAATAATTTTTAATTAAAACAAAAGACCAAAAAAAGTTTCTTCTATTGAGAAATACTTCCTGGATTTAATAAATGTCAATCATAGGATTTCTAAATCATAATATTATTGTGAAATGTTTAGTTTTACACATTAAATACATGTCTTATCATTGAAAATGTGTAATATATTTTTTATTTATATTAAATACTAAATATAACTATAAATACAATGGCATTTGATAAAAAATATTTTTCAATAATCAATTAAAAATAAATTATTTTAGATAAATAAAAAAACAATTATTAAGATAATATTGATATTATAAATCCAAAAAATGTTACAAATTAATTCATATTAAAATTATACAAATTCATAATTTAACTTCTAAATAAAAACATAAATATATAATGAAAACTATTTTCATAGAAAATTAAAATTTTATACTATTAACTATTTTTATTCTTAATTACTATAAATTATAAATAAAATTTTGTGTTAACTTATTATTTATATAAATAATATATTTTAAACTAAATAATATAAAATTAAATTTTAAAAGTGTTTAATTTTAAATAATAAATCAACCATATTAGTTACTTAGTTTCACTTACATAATTTTATTAAATCCATCATATTAATAATATATTTTTTTATAATATAATACTCTAAATGTTTTTAAAGTAATACTATGCTCGACATATTTCTTGATAAGCAACACTAAGATAAAATGAACTGTGATATATTATAACCAACCGGTTAAATTTGAATTATGAATAGTAATAAGTACATTATTAAATAATATATATATATAATTTTAACATTATTAAAATTTATTGATTAATTAATACCAAATAAGTAATGAATTTTCATTAAAGCCATTTTATACTAAAAAAATATGTTTTCTTAAAAAATGATTCTTAATCAATTTTTCAAACTGAAATGATAAATAATTTCTACAATTTTATGAAATTTTATTTGAGGAAATTAATATAATTTTTTAAATCATCATGTCAAAATTATATTAGGTTAATTTTTAAGATTTTTCTATGAATAGAAAATATACAAATATTTTGTAAATAATATCATTTATCTTCAAGTAAAACTCAAATTATATTATAATATTAATAATAAATTTTCATAACACTACTTTAATAAGAAATAATATAATTAATACCATAAGAATTATCATTATAATGGACTTTGGTATAAATTTATTTTTCATCTTAAATACACATTTTTCTAAAAACTTTTTTAATGTGTGCAATGTATTTTAATCGTACTAAATTAAATTGATCTATTTTTATTAATGGTTTTAATGAAATTTATATATTTTATATTCAATAAAATATTATAACAATAATATGATGATTTTTACAAGAAAATTAATGTAACTACATTACCTTTTATGCTTAAACATTCATTTTCCTAAAATGGGTTTTCGTTACGGTTTACATGCTTAATTAAAATTAATTTATCCAACTTATAGAAATTAAATCATATAAAATATATTCCATATTTGAATTTAAATTAATTAATAAAATCTAGTAGGTTCAAATAATTTTTTTTCACATTAGATAGTAAAAACATTAAAAAAATTACCACAGTTTAGGAAACAACTGGTCTACTAGAGGATAAACCAATAGATAACAGTTTAATTTCCAACCTATCCAATCTAATTTTTATTTGATGAAGATATTTCGCCATTATATATTAATTATTTAAAATACCAATCCTTTTGGAGCATTTTTAACCTGAAATTGTTAGTATATAATTTAATTATTTTATGAAATTACATTTGGTTCCCTCCCCTCACATTTAAAAAGGAACATATCTTTTTCCCTTATTCACATTATTTGATCATTCTATCTCTTCCAAGGACTACTAAAAATAATTCCTAAAATCCTTAAATTCATCATAGAGCTTTTTTTCTTCTCTTAATACCAATCTTTTAAGGCTTAGTTTTAACTCAAAATGGGGTATCTCAATGAAGAAGAGTTTAGAGTGCTTATAGATAAAAATATATATAATGATAAGGTTTAATCTCAATTTATATTCATTGAGATAAGTTTTAATGTTATAAAAATTTTATTATTTATATGGTGGATATATTTCCCCTGAAAGTATTCTGGAATATTCCATGATTTATTTCATACTATTTATAGAACCATATGATTTACATGCTTCTAATGACATTGGTTTAAAAAATTACTAAACCCATAATGGTTCTTCATCTCAAAATATTTTTATTTAGTCATGTTTGATGTTATATGAATATATTATTTTTTATGTGTATCTACTACCCAATTGATATTGTTTATCCTTTATTTCCTTATGTTCATGTAATTTATGGTTTCATTTGACGTTATTTATTTCATTGAGTTTGTGTTTCAATAGTTACAAAAATATTGTGAGTGTTATGTTAAAATCTCATTTTTACAAGGATTATTAATGCTTAAATTTATGTTAAATAAATTATCTAATATATCAAGATAAAAATTTGCATCCATTATTTTCCTTTATATATTTATGTATATGAATTTTTTTTCAGTTCCCTCCATCAATATACTCATGAAACTAAAAAATAGTTTTTAGGAGAAACAAAAAATGTTATTTAATTTGGTCAGGAATCTTTTATTCCATGACTATATTTTCAATAAAAAAATTCCAATAGTATGTTTACTATTATGAAAAGATTATTGAAATTAATAAATAACTTCATTTGACTTTATTTAAAACTATTTAAAAGTAATATTTTTATCATTTTCAAAACATATTTCTTTTAACTTTTTACCAAAAATGTGAAATAAATTTTTTAACGTACCCCACATGAATAGATTTTTCCCTAATCATTAATAATATTTTTATTGATTCTTAATTTGTACTTTTTTATGGTTATTTTCAAAAAAATTACTTCTTTAATATTTTTGGAAAAAAATTTAATTTTTAAAAAATTCATATCAAAAGGAAAGGGGTATTTTTCCCCAAGAAATGTCATAATGATATTTAAGTGGTTTTTTCATATATAACAATATATTTTTATGTTTATTATGATTAGATAACTATTTTCCCTAATTTTACCATCATTATTCATTTTTTAGATGGTTTATAATGATGATTATGAAAAGTTACTGAAACTCTTATCCCTTTCATGAGTTATGATTTGATGATTTGAGGAATGCTTAATGATCTTATGGAACACATATGTATGGTTTTCATGGTGTGGAAGGTAGGATTTGGATTATATATCCCCCAAATAATTAAGAAAATAAGGAAATCTCATAATATAATAAGAACACAAATGGGATGTGAACCCAGTTTAGTAATACACGTTGTCCAATAATATAGTAATGTGAGTGAACCATGATAAAGAATGCTGGAATGGGGAGTAAACTAAATAAATTGTTCTAGAATTGGGAGTTATCCTTGACTAAGGGAATGATTTTATATGCTTATTTGTAGTCAAAAAATTTATTTATTATTCTTATGATATATTATCATGGATCATGATTATGTATTTTGGATTCTTCACCCATATTTCTTATATATTTTAATTTTAAAAAATTAATTTCATGTTTCATAAATATAATCTATGAATTAGTGGGTATGATTTTCTATTATTAATATCACGTTCTCAAACCCTTTATCATATATTATGTTCAATTACTATAATTTATTTATATATATTATATTTAACCTTACTAATATCTAATCTCACTATTTCATTTATTTCCCTTCCCCAGGTTATGGGGAAAGTTTTTAAGGATGAAATTTCCTAAAATTTTGTTAGTTATGATGAACTTAATGTTAAATAATATAGATCATTGATGTAAAATATTTTTATGAATCAATGTTTATAAATATAATAAACCACAATGGATCAGGATGGATCATATTTATATGTATTAAATATTTCTATAAATAATATACAGTATTTATGTATTTACATTTTCGGTCTCTAGAGTTTGTATCAAAGAAAATTTTAGTTACATTTGAACACTTGGATGATGAAATATTAATGAGATTAATTATGATAATATTATGTATAAGATAACATCCAAATGTTTTTTAGGTATTTATTTTGAGGTTTACCTAGTAATACATCCTTTTATTGGTACTATAGGTCATTGTGGTTTTTAGAAAAAATCATTTAAGGTAATAACCCTGAAAAGAGTTGGTCAAGTATAACTCAACCATCATTGTGGAGCATATTGAGTGGTCCCTTACTACACACCTAGTTTTAAAATCATAAGAGATAGTATAAAGATTGTTTTTTATAACATTATAGAAAATATAAAGTATTCAGACCAAAAATGACCATGGATGGCCTAGGTTAAACCAGTAGTTTCATAGAATGAAAAGGATGTGTTATGGTTTAGAAATTTAATTAATGATTTTTCAGGATTATATGATTAATCATTACTATTGGTAACTCTATGCTTCTTTTTTTAGTTAATGGATGTTTGATGGATGAATCATGTTAACACATAATATAATGGATAAGGTAATGATTTTACTTATAAGAAACCAAATGATATGGGATATGGAATAAAAAATATTGTGGTTATAACTAATAAACTATATCAATATGTAATTAATAAACTGAATATATAAATGTTCATTAATGAACCAAATAATTAAAAATTTAGTTTCATGAAGATCATGAAGTAAAGAATATTATAATTCTACATATTAAGAATGTGGGAATAAAAACCTAATGAAATTTCTCAAAAGAAAGGGAATATTTTTTATATGTGGAAATAAAGGATACAAAGAAACTAATTTCTCAGTAAAAATTAAGATTTAAATGGAGGTAAATAAATTACATCCTAATGTAAAATTTAAATTTCATTATCTTATGTGTGGGGATCATGAGAATTATCCCAAAAAATTTCATAGTCTATGGTATAAATTTCATACAAAGGAAGGGTATGCACTATTTGAATCATTAAGGTAGAATAATTTAAGTGTTCATGTATTTTATTTTGATAATTTTGTTTTAAAAATGTTTTATTAATGATATTATGGTTATAAGAATCATGAAACATCTCAGGATTGTTACATGGTGGTTTTTTCAATTAGGTTTTTAATAATACATTGAGTAGTAATAATAGTATAGACAACTGATTAAGTGGTTAGGTGATATTTTTTGAAAACATTTTATTGTTGTATATACAATCTATAATATTTTCCTAAGGAAAAGATAATAATGTTTATTTGGGATAAACAGATGATTTATTTTTAAAAGTAAATTGGATAGTATTATTCACCTTGAAATTGATTTGTGATTTTATAGAAATATGATTTATGTTACCTTTTATGATTTTATTACATTTATTGATATATGAAAACAATAGAATAGATTTCTATTTAATTTTAGAAAAATTATAGTGTTATATTTCGGAAGAATATTTTTTTTAATTAATGTTTTATGATTATTCTAGTTATTAAAATGTTTTTTAAGAATGTTTGATCTTCGTATTCACATGTTCGATATGTGACATAATGATATACTTTTGGTTTTTTGAGGATTAATTTTAATTAGATTTTGGAAATTTTATAACCATTTTTCTGAATTTTCGGGCATTAAATTTTTTTATACATATTAAGTATGAGTCTTGAGGACAACTATTTATGGAATTGTTTATGATTAAATTTTGGTGTAATTGTTCAAGTATTATAGATTATAGTAATATTTAATTATATAATTATTTATCCATATTGGATAAAATGTACAATGAATTATGGTTTTCATAAATATTTAGAGAATAATGGAATTATTTTTCATTCTATATAGGATCTTACAATCCTTTGAAAGGAAATTTTAGTGCATCGAGCATGAAATGTTTGTATTTTTTGAATATAGATGAAAATATTTGGAAGATAATTAAAATACAAAACCGTAGAGTGAAATTATGTTTATCGATTTAAAGAAATCAAGTATGAATATTTTCTCTTATTATATTTAAAAATAATTCCTCATCACTTAGAAAATGATATTAAAAATTAAAATTTTGTCCTTCTTATAATCATTTTGAGGAGTTAATGGTCACTTTCACCCATCACTGATTTATATTTTTTGGTCATTAACATTCCCAAGACCATTTTCCCTATCAGTTTATATTTTTATTTCGATGTTTTCACTATCCTCTACATCTATAATTTCACTTCCTTCTAATGTTCCTCTTATCTGAGAAACTGGTTATTTGTTATTCAAAGAAAACTTTATTTTTTCCACTTTTTCATTCAATGTAAGTCTTATTATTCATTCTTAAAATGTGTTTTTTAACAAATTTATTAATGAATAATGATACTTTTATTAAAAATATAAAATTTTCAAAGAAAAAATTTATTTAAGTGGTATATTTTTACACTGTGTAAATTTATATTAAATGAATACAAGGCTTGATAGAATTCATGACACCCAACACCGAACATAAAAAAACCCCGATATATTATAACATAGTCGTTAAATTATAATTATGAATAGTAATAATTAAATTATTAAAAAATTGTAAATAATTTTTAAATAATTCAAATTTATCAATTAATGTATAAAAATTAAGTAATGAATTTTCATTAAATTCTTTTTATACTCCAAAAAATATGTTTTCATTAGAAAAGGTGTTTAATTCAATTTTGCACAAATAATTTATAAATAATTTTTATCGTTGTTATAAAATTAATTTGATTAAATATAGACCATTTTTTAGATCAACATATCGATAGTATCTTATTTTGAATTTCTATTATTTTTTCTAAAATGATTTATTTGTCTTTGACTAATAAAAATAGATTTTTTTGTAAAAAAATAATTAATTTTCATGTAAAATTACCATTATGTATTCAGTTTGATATTAATGTAACATAAGTATCATTTCATTAGAAATAATATAACTAATTAAATAATAATATTCATTATACTTTATTTTGGTTTATTTTTATTTTTTTACTTAATAACACAAGTATAAAAACTATTTTTATGCATGGAATGTGTTTTTATCTTAATAAGTAAAATTATTCTATATTGATTAATGATTTTAATGATTTTTTTTGATTTTATACTAAATAATTTATTTTTAAATTCATTTTATGGTCTTTAAAATGTTATTAATGTATTTTAATTATGTTTTAAACTTAATGATCCATTTTT
The DNA here is from genome assembly GCA_963277665.1 of Viscum album. Classification (NCBI taxonomy): domain Eukaryota; kingdom Viridiplantae; phylum Streptophyta; class Magnoliopsida; order Santalales; family Viscaceae; genus Viscum; species Viscum album. Next base: position 1,822,929,995 of record OY728151.1, on the reverse strand, counting down.
CTAAATTGAGTTTTCATTGTGGGTTATACACTTATTTAAAATTAGTTTCTACAAACTATTGAAAATGAATGTAATAAAGTATTTTCTATATTTTAATTAACAGTAATTAATATAATATAATAGGTTAAAACTAATTTTTTCATTATTTATAGTAAAAAAAGTTATAAACATAACATAGTTAAGGTTAAACAGGTTTACCAAGGTGTTAATCTAAGAGATAAGGGTGGTATTGCCACTCATAACTATATAATTATTACCATTTGATGATATTTCAATATTATATTATCATTATTTACAATCCCCCTCTATTTTTATCTAGTTTTTCATCATATTTTTCTTATATATATTATATACTTTAAGAAATTCCATGTGCATCCCTCCACTCACTTATAAAAGACAACCACTCCTCCTCCCTTATTCAAAATAATTAATCCTTATATCTAAAGAAATTATCTACTCAAACGTATTAATTTAATTATTTTTTATATTCTATTTATTTTAGTATTATATTAATTCCAATCCTTCATGGATTTGAGAGTAATCCCAAGGAGGTAGCTCAAAGAGCAGGATTTTAGAGAACATACAAATCAAGTCTGATATATCGTAAGGGGTTTGTCCCGATTTCAATTAATTGAGACATTTTATAATATTATATATAAAATTATTATTTTTATGGTGAATAAAATAACAATAATTTATTTTATTATATTAAATTTTTTTAATAGAAGTTATTTATATAACAATATGATTTTCAAACATCTAATGACATTCATTTTAAAAAATTATAAAGTTGTAATGAATCTTCATCAACATTTACATTCATTAATACATGTTTGATGTTATACACATATATTATATTATGGTGTGTTTATACTACCATATATTTATTTTTAATTATAAATATCATTATTATTATGGTATTTATTGTTTTATATGAAGTTATATATTTCATGGGGGTTATGTTTCAAAATTTACCACAACGGTAAGCGTTTTATGTTACAATTTAATTTTTAAACTATTTCTTTAGGATTGAATTTATTATTAAGAACTTCTGTAATCCAAATATCTAAAATATTATGTATTTTATTCTCCTATGGTAATTTATAGATATTATACATTTTCCTTTCATTTTTCACTCTCTAGATACTCAAGTAACCCAATGAATGTTTTTAAAGAAAAATTACAGTGGTATTCCCTTTGGTCAAGAATATTTTTTTCCATGAACATATTTTGCATAAAAAAGTAAACATTATTTTTAGTATTCTCCAATTATTATTGAATTTCATTTTTAACTATATTTTATATTCTTTTCCAGGTTATAAAATAAATATACTTATCATTTTCCCAAAATGGTACTTAAAAATATTTATTTAAAATGTTAAATGAATTCTTGTTTTAATGTACACCACATGAATATATTTTTCCATCAAAATGAATAATATTTTCATTTAATTTTTAATTATAGTTTTACTTGGTTCTTTACAAATAAAATTTTTTATTGAATATTTTGGAGAAAATATATATTTTAAATAAGCAATTTTAAAATGAAAGGTGTGTTTTAATTGTTAAATGTTCTAGTGATGTTTACAATTTATTTCAATATATAAAAAAATACATTGATGATTATTATTATTTAATGTTTATATGCTCCAATGTTAGAATCTTTATTGTTTCACTCTATTTTTTATGATTACAATGATGAAATGTTTATGAAACCTATATCATGTCCAGGAGTTTTGAATTGATAATATAATGAATTATTTATTATATTGTTTCAAAAATATGTATGGTTTTAATTAATTATAATGTGGGCCAAGAGTTATATATTCTCCAAATGAATTAGGTAAATAATGATATCCCATGAGATCATAAGGACTGGAATGGGGAGTGATCACTGTTTAGAAAGGGACTTTTACTAATAAAATAGTATTTTGATTGATCCATGACTAAGGAAAGATAGAATATGAAGTGAAACCAATTCAATATGATAGTATTGGTAAATATCCTTAACAAGGGAAATGATTTTACATTCTTTTTTTTTATTCTAAGAACTTACGTATTATCATTATGATATGTTCTCATAGATCATGATTGATTATTGATAATCCTACACTCACATTTCTTAAGTACTTTGATTGATAAAACTTTATTTCATGTTTCATGATTATGGTCTATGAATTTATGGCTATTACATTATATTGTTATTCTCAAGTTCACATACCATTATTCTTAAATTATTCCCACTTTTGATCATTTTTTAATATCTCTTTTGTTTTCCATTTCTGAGCATCTCAGATCACCCTTTCTTATGTTTTTACTTCACATATTATAAATAATGGTTTTATATATGTGATGTTTAAGAATATTGATAGTTGTGAATAATATAATGGGAAATGAAGTAGATCATTATTGTACTACTTTTTTTATGTATATATGTTTTGAAAGATAATATACCTATTTTGTTATATAATGGATTGTTTTCATATGTAATGAATATTTCCATTAATAATATTTTTTATTTATGTATATAATATTTGGGTTGTAATATATATATATATATCATAATTAATTTACCAATATTTTTACGTTCCAATTATAGAAAAACATTTTACCTATTATATACTATTATGTGATTAATTTTGGTTTTATGTTTCATGTGAAGAAAGATATCAAAAAAATTAGTTTTCAAAGGAAAATATAATTTAAAAACATTGGGTGTTATAGTTACCCATATCTGTGTATATAATGGTCACATTATAATTATATAAGATCTTTGGTTTATAGGTTTCTCTTTTATGACATAGTTCTTAGGGTCCCATATTTTTATTGTTTTATAAGACATAAGTGTGATTGTTTGTTTCCGTATGATCATTATTATAAACTAATTTTAGTGATATTGATCTATGGTAATCTTTAATATGGAATAAATAATAGATATTTTTTTAATCATTGATTAATTGGAAAAGGTTTTTAGTCTTTCCTATACATTATATATTGATTATGAACATAGTCCCATGTGGTATATGTATGTTAGCCAATCGTTTGGAATGACTATACTAAGAATTATTACTCCCCCTTGCATTAAAACATTCATGGTTCTTGTCTTTTGTTAATAAAAATTCATAGGTCTAGTTGGGATATCTTCTTGAATGTTAATGGATGAAAGATATATGGTATAATATTTTTGGAGTCTTTATTGGGGTGATCACAATGAATTCATCATTATTTAGTTTTATGATTACTGAAATCTATCCTGGAAGAGTTATTTATATATCAATATATATTTAAACACATTTTATTTTATTCTGATATTTTTTATTTAATTTTTCAAATAAATTTGTAATTGAAAATTATTTATTTGTAACATAGTGAATGATGTTGTAATATATCTATTGATGGGAAATATTCTAAAGTAATACATTCCCTTATGTTATATAAATAACTCATTATTTGTTCCTAGAATTTGTTCTACAAGAGGTGAGATGAAGGAGTTCACTTTCTGATGGGTAAAAATATGAAAAACTTCTATTAAAATTTTTGTTACATCATATTGATATGAAATTTTTTTTTGAAATATTCTCCATTAATGTATATGGATCAAATTTCAGTAAATGAATACTAGAGAACCCCATAATAGAGTATGGGGACTTACACATTTATATGAAAGGATTATTTTTTTATTTATATGAAAATAATGAACATTTTTCATAGGGAATTTTTAGGAATGATAATTCTTTATAAAAATTTAGGTTAAGTTTCAATTTGTTCATTTGGTTTTAATGATATTCCCGTGGAATATTTTTTCATGATGTAGATATAATAATTTTTAATAATTTTACACATAATATAAAATGGTCTCATGTGCAATTTTATTTAAGAATATTCATTGATTAGGATATAAAGATGATATAATGGGGACTAAGGGAAGTGTTTAAAGATATTGGTGTAGTACATCATACATCAGTGTTCCTGACATAGTGATTTAAAACCCAAGTAAAAATATAAGATTCTATAACATAGAACTGATATTATTTTAGATATTTTGATTTTATGAAATCCAGAGAAAAGATTAATAGAACAATAATTTTTCATTAATTTTATTAATATATTTTAATAAAGATAAATCCTACAGAATTTTTTATTTCACACTTTTAATTTCTAATAATTTACTATAAATTTAAATTTTTTCTTACTTAATATTTTCAAATTTCATTTAATTCTAGGTAAAGTCAATATTTTAAACTTCTAAGTTTATAGTGATGAAATTGACACAAATTTTTACAATGATATAAAGATTATTCTAGTATCAAAGTGTGAATGAACTATATTTATGACTATTGTAAAAGTTCATATTTTTATAGATTCTAAAATAAATATTAATAAAAAATCATTATATGAGTTTTGTTATATGTTGTCGCATGAGTGATTGGGTATTTCTGATGATATGAATTGGAATTTGGAAAGAACAGATTTAATTGAATGTTTAAAAATGTATTTTTATATACATTTTTATGATATATTTTTATGATAAAATTATATTATGGTTAATAGAAATGTGAAATATTCATAAAGATAAGTTAATCAGTGAATATATTTTTTAATATAGCATCTTGAATTCAAATTCCACTTATTATTTCATCATGATCGGTGGGCCACATGAACTCAAGAACATCTCCCCAAACTCCAGAGGTTGCTGAAATTCAGTGAGGGCCTAGGTTGTGTCTATGGGGAGTCTATTCCCTCATAGATTGGATTTTTCATGGAGGTAAACAATATATAACTAATTGAAGAAGCTATAATTATAAGAATACAGTAGCTAAAGTAATGTAATAAGTAGAAAAATATAATTAAATAGTTATGTAATCATAATATAAATAATACATATAATGGTAATGATGTCATGTCATGATATTATACAAAAATGTGCATGCAGGGGAATAGGTGTACAATCATATACTGCATGCTACACAAAACTACAAAAAGTCCAAAAACTACTACACAACATCTCAGGTATTGGATCAGTCCTCTGCCCCCATGATAAATCCGAAACGACAAGAAAATCATGAATCAAAAGTAGCCAGATTCCCTTTATCCTTACCTATGATCATAAACTCTATTCAGTTACCAAATGGATCTTTAGCAGGTGGTGAGATATAAGTATCAATAGGTTGTCACCCATGGAGGCTAGACCTTTCCATTTTGTGCTAAAAATAGATGAGTTTTCAGTTGATATAATAAAATCATAGTATTAAAAAAATAAATTAAATTTATCTTGGTTTGGGTTCCTAAATGGACTCTGATCCCATACAACCTGCATCGGCATATGCCAGAAGTCTGAAAAGATTACTTGTGCATGTATAATAGGTATACAAGGGACAATATTAAACAAGGAAAACTAAAAAAGGTGTACCCCCAAGCCTGTGATTTGTCGTAGGGTCTAATTATGATGTCATTGTATTAGTATTCTAGTAAAGCATGGAAGTATCATCACAATTTCATGCTCAAATATAAATAAGAAGAAACAAGTATAGCACAAGCAATCAAATAATGATTTAAATATATCTATCAATTCTTTGGGTGGAATCCCATGGATGTCTAATGTGATCTAAAAAGAATCCCAAGTATCTCAATAGGAATATACAATAACCTAATACCATGTAATCTATCCCACAAGACCCATAGAGTGTCCCTACTATCACTCGAGGTTTGGTAACTCTGAGTATGTCCCAAGTATCTCACATAGGGGACCGAGAATCACCCAAGTCATGGCATAGACATCATGATAAAGGTCACATCCAGATTTTCTCCCCTAAGTAACTAGTATCACTCAAAATTATTTGAAAACACATAGGAACCCCTTGTCTGGAAAGCCAAAGCATCACTCCTAGTACGTCAGGTATTAACCCACCGTGTACAGAGAGTCTATGCATGAGTCCTTAATATGGAACCCATATTCTCTCATATCCCATATCATGTGAACCAAGTATCCAATTCTTATATCATTTAAATAATCAATGAATATCATAAGGAATGGGATATACATAACAACATGAAAACAATTTTCATATAAATACCACATTCTTCCATTTCAAAAAAGACAACAATAATGGAAAAATTTATAAGGCAAGGAATAAGGTGTCATATAAGAGAAATGAATGGCAAAGTGTCATAAGAAACAAGGCCTCACATGTAAAAAAATAAATATAAACATAGGCATATTACATTATCATGCCTCTTACCAATGTTCATCAATGACATCTTAGTACCTCAAGCTATCAATCATGACCAAGATTATTGTTTCAATTCAAACCAAACATATGGTTTAAGACATAATGACTAAAGAGGCAAGGAAAATATCGTAACATGAATAAGATTAACCATAAGGAATTACTAATAAGATTAGGAATAGAGTATAAAAAAATTTAATATAATAAATGAAAGAAATAAAATATAACATAAGGAATGGGATTCAATACCTACATGAGTAGTTTGATATAAGGAATTTTATTTTCAAAGAAGACTTCAAGAATTAAAAAGTCGTAAAGAATTACTCAATAACCCATCAATTATCATTAATCAGTGGAATTTCCATGGTGGACCCAATTCATGGTTCATTACTCACTCTAAGTCCTTTAACCAAATTAAAACATAATACCAAGGTAAACCCCACTCAAGGAAAAATGGAAAAATGGTTTGTATATGGTGGAACACCCAATGGGGTGGATTAATGGCAATGAGAACACCCTATGTTCGGTTTCACCATATGATAAGGTCTCTATGAATAAAGAATAGCATTCCAGTTAATTTAATATGTGATCAAAAAGCTTCTCCAAGAGGTTCTGATGAGTTCCACAATGGAATAATATCAGAAAGTGATGAAAATTATGGGAAAAGTGTATATGCTCTACCTCATGGTCATAGGACTCCACATGCCTGGTAACAAAGATTAAATCAACCTAAAATTTAAGAAGTAAAGATATTCAACAAACCCCCAAAAATAAAGAAAATATCTATCACTTGAAGATAGCACAACAGATTATAAAAGAGAATTGAAATCATGGAGTGAATATGGTATAGCTTACCAAGAGGATTGTTTTACTAATGACGGTTATGACATCAGATAAGAGATGATGGAGATCTCTTAAAACCCTTGAGGGATGAATAATTAACAATGCATGCATACAGGAATGGGAAATGAAGTGGAACAGTAGGGAAAAATTAAAATATTGTTAAACATATCATTAAGGGTGTAGTTTTAAATTCATCCCCAAAAAGAAAAATATATGGTTTGTTTACAGGGTTTGGCCAAACCGTGTGCCAACCATGTAAATGTTTCTGCTTCTCTAGGCACACTACATGGGAAATTGAGAATTTTGACTAACTATATGCAAACTATGTGTTTTCCCACTATTAAAAACCTATGACATGGCACACAACCATGCACCCTGGATAGCAAGATTATAGAAAAAAATTTCGACCTAGCCTTTTTCCATATTTTCAATGCTTAAGGCTTCAAAAAATCCCCAAGCACCCCCAGGACCACCTATAACATCTTTGTATTAAATTTAATTTCCATTTAATGATATTAAACTAAGAAAAATAAATGGTATGTTCATTTGGATAAATCCAGGATGTTAAAACCTCCCCTATTTAAAACAACGCACCCCTGGGTTGTCTTTCTGAGGGTGGAAAAATGTCTTATGAGAAAATATCAGACAACTATGCACATACATCAGCCTCCTGCTCCTATGTGTCATCCTAAAAATGTATGTTCTACCATAGAACCCGAAATAGAGGGACTGACCTACCTTATAGATCCTTTATATTATAATCGACAATAGAAATCAGACACTCCTCAATGGACACATCCGTATCTAAATTTATGTCCTCACGATCAAAAAAATGAGATGTTTTAGGATGATAATATAGAAGGGGAGATACATGGAAGATATCATGGATGGAATGGTACCTCTGAGGTAATAGTAACTGATAGTCTACTGGCCCAATTCACTCCACTATCTCGAAAGGCCCGACATATCTCTATGATAACTAACCATGTCTTCTGGTTTGTTTATGTCCTAACCAAGGCATTACGCACTGAAAAACCTAATTTCCCACCTTGAACTCAAAATGTCATGGTGACGATCGATATAATATTTATTCCTTGACTGTTTTGTTTACATATGTTTCTAAATAATATGGAATTTCTTTGACATCAGCTAAACGAGACAAGGACCCAATAGAGATACCTCACAAACCTCAAGCCAACATAGGGGTGAATATAATGTTCTACCATAGAGATCCTCATATAGATCCATCTAAATCATTTCCTGAAATAAGTTATGTAGAAAAACTCTACCATATGAATTTTAATTTCCTAGGATCCTCTAAAATAAATGATATAGGCATGTAGCATGTCCTTTAACTACTGAATATTATACTTGGACTACCCATTGATCTGAGGCTAATATGTAGTACTCAACATCACTTATGAACCCAATTCATTTTGTAACACATTCCATAACTACTATGTGAACCTATAATATTAGTCTAAAATGATATAATGTTGAATTCCATGAATCCACACTATCTATAAGTTATAAATCCTTCATATCTCATCAATTGAGAAGATTTCCCAAATAGAAAGCAAGTGTGTGACTTTGGTCAACCTATTGATGATCACCCATACTGCATCACTACCTCAAGAAGATCTCATAAATACTATCACAAAATCCATGGTCATTTCATTTAATTTTCACTTAGAAATGGGAAGATGATGAATAATTCCAAAAGGTCATTGGTGCTCTTCCTTCACCTACTGATAGGTTGAGCATTGAGTGATAAATTATGTTATCTTCTTCATCATATAGGGACACTAGTACTGATGATGCAAGCCTCAGTATACCTTTGTAATACTAGAATGAACTACCTAAATAGAGGTATTAGATTCCCTCATTATCTCTTATCATATGTCGGGAGGTACTCATGTATAGCCATAGTAGAGGAGGGTCTATCATCCATCAACAACCCAACTAGGTGGTGGGTTATCTCAGGTGACACTCTTCCTTAGTAAAAGGTCTTATAAATTTGATAACTGACTCATCTAAACCAATTCCATAAGATAATTCATTACTACCAAAGTTTCTAATATTTGTTTCCACTACTGTTCTTGATCCTCGATATGAAATTTAGAAAACAAATCCATCATCCGCCACTCATAGATGTCCACATTGACATCTTGCATTTGTGTTTTTAACTCAAGGCATCAGACATGGAATTACACGTATTGGGTGTATAAGTAGGATAAAACCAAAATATTATAGTTATTCCACTAAACTGTGCTACCTCATATTCAAGTATCATTGTGTGGAAATATATTTCATGCTTTTATGATATGTGTAAACAACGAATCACTCTCCCAATATATAGTTCCACCAATAGTGCAGAGCATGAACTGTGGCTTCTAGATTGAGTTCATGTGCAAGATATCTCCACTCATGAGGTCTCATCTGATGGGATCCGTAATCCATGAATCGATCACATTGCATTATAATTTCACCCAACCTAATCCATGATCCATCACAGTAGATTTTATAACTTCTTCCCAACATAGGATGAATCAGAATTGAAACTAAAGTGATCCTTCCCTTTAAATCCTAAAAATCATTCTCCCATGTTTCAAACCACAAGAAACCACAGCCTTATTATTCAAGGTCGTAAGAGGCATAGTTAAGTGGTTTAAGTCCTAAATTAACTTCCTATAATCGACACTATTCCATAAGAAGTTGTATATGTCAAACACATTCTTGGGATACTATATGGAAACCATGGCGCTCACATTCTCTAGTTTAATAGATACACCTGCCTATGATATAACCTAACCAAATATGCGAATCTTACTAATTCAATAGTGGAATTTCTTTATCATATCATATAGATAATTCTCTCTTAGTATTCTCAACATGATCTCAAGATGGTTTTCATGATCGTGTGTGGAACGTGAATAAACCAAGATGACATCAACGAAGACTGCCATGAACGAATCTAGATATGGGTTGAAAACTTGATTCATTGGAGCCATAATGATTTTCAGAATTTTTTTCAGACTAAATGGCATAACCATGTACTTGTAAAATACATAGATACTCTAGAATGATATATGTAGTGTTTATAATGGTCTCACATGAACTTGATGATATCTCGACCTCAAATCGATCTTAGAGAAAACAGTTTCTCTTCAGAGCTGGTCAAAGAGGTCATCCATACAAGGAAAGGGAAAATGATTCTTTATCATGATCTACTTCAACCATCTATAATCCATGAATAATATGATAGTATATTCTACTTTCTTGGTGAAAATAATGGGTGAACCCCATTACAATGTTCTGGGATAGATAAAACCCTTAGCCTCAAGTTCTTTAATCTTCTTCTTGAATTGCTAGAGCACTGTAGGTTTCATCCTATAAAGAGAAATTGAAACTAGTGTCAAACCTAGAAGTATCTCTATAGTGAACTCATCCTCTTTAACCATATTTATGACAGATAAAACATCAGGGAATACTTCCCTGAACCAATCCAAAATAATAGGGTATTCTACTAAATGAATTCCTTGGTCTCTTGTTAAAAAAATAGATAACTAATTTGTCCCTCTCCCAAACCTATATTGCTTAGGTCCAGCTCAATATTCCAGGATATCTCATTCTCCCTTGTGTATATAATCATCACCATTAGGTGATGTAAAATACACTTGGTCGTGATAATAATCCACTTGGGCATGATACAACATAATCCAGTCTATACCGAGAATGAAGTCGATTCTAGTCATCTCAAAGATGAAGAAAAACCAAAAGAAATGGTACCCAGCTATCTCAAGGGGAAATACTAATATTGAATTATGCCCTATAATCTAACCCATATCAGAGTGTTGAGAGAAAAAATTCCATATAAGAACACAATTTAAAGGCCTAGGCTTTCCACACATGAAGTAGACATAAAGGAGTGTGATGCACCAGTATCAAAAACAGTAGAAAAAATGTAGAGGCTACTAGAATAGTACATATAACCATGGATGTACCTGGACTCTACTCCATCAACAATAGATATACTTCATAAATACTGCCTGAACCTCATCCCTGAGAAGCTGTCTGACTAGCCCGACCTGATTCACAATACTAATACTGAAGATCTGGCCCCTGGCTACCTCGCCCACAACCACTACTGCCCCGGCCCGATTAGAAAGTAGAATACCAAATCCCATCCTAAAATGGATTTATAGATCTTTTACGTAATAGAGGTGGTGTTATGGATTCTCTACAACCGGATACCAGAGGAAAATAACGGAATGAAATCTGGAGGTGACCCATCCTTCCACAAGATTGGCATTCCATCAATTTCTTCATTAACTAAGGCTTCTTATTTTATATCCTTTCACAATAGTGAAACACAATAGAGGTATTAGTACATGCCACCAAGCAGTTATCATTCCCATTTTCACCTTTAATGCGGTACTTCCTAATTCTTGAAGAACCATCACCCAGACGTGGAACAGAACTAGCATGGATCATAGGACCATCCTCGTTGATATTTTTCTATATAATTAAGGCCTTATTCACTATCTTTTTAATGGTAATAAATCAAAATATGTTCACCTATGAGAATACAAAATACCTCAACCCATCCTCAATGTGCCTCGTAGTCATCAATTCATCACTAGCCAGATATTAATCGAAACACTAAGGCTCAGTGAAACAAGAAGAATACTCAAGAATTATCATAGAGCCCTGTTAGATATTTATGAAATCTCTAGAATGATATTCCATCAAAATCTGCAAAAAAATGATCATATAAATCCATTTGGAAGCCTACCCAATCCAGGTCTTGGTAACGCTCAGACTGAGAAAAAAAATACAACCAATGTTTGGAAGAGTCATGAAGCATGTATGTAGCATGCTTGAACCTCTACTACGGTGGCATCTCAAGATTCTGAAATATGGATTTAAAATCTTCTATCCATGATTCTATAGTATGATTACTTCCATTACTCAAGAATTTGGTATGATACTAATATATAAAATCCCATGTAAGCTCTTCCATAGTCATGGTAGGCCTGGGAGAACCCTAAAAAGACCATATAAACCTAAGATAAAAATACCTAAACTAAGAATCAAATCCAAGTTAATTATCATTAGGAGGTCTCTAATGAGTCACTACAAGAGTTATAACATGTGTATTAGGTCTCACCACCTTTGGAGAGTTCTCATTTCCACTCTTTTATTGTAAAATATGTGGATTCCTTGGTGGAATAGCTCTAAAATTTCCAAGAATACACACCTAAAACATGATTTATAATAGCTAGGGAAAGAAGTTCAGAATAAATAAGGAATAACAAGTGAAAGGCCTCCCTGAAACATGAAATAGTAGATAGGTAAAGTGATAAAGAGGATAGGTGTGTCGCCTACCTCCGAGCATAACACAACGGGCTACATCCATCAAGATCTTGGTCTAGAAAAGAGGTTAGAGACATTGTAAGGATCATAACAAACACAGCCAAAATACATTTTCCAAGATAAATTTCATGACCTGTCACCCAGGGCCCACACCATGACTACCTCAAGCCCGCCTTCCATATCCCAGGGGTTGGTGACTAGCATGAAAAGGTGTATCCCTAAAACCGGAAGGCATTTCCTTTAAACCTGTACAAAAACATAGACTAGAAAGCAACAAGATGAAACCATGAAGTAATATTGTTGTAGTAGAAGTGTGTACTGGAAGTAAAGGGTCGGAACACAAGACCAAATAGAAAGATATAGCTACTACTGAAAACAATAAATAGCTCATGAGATCATCCACTGGGGATCCTACTCGAAGGTTTGGTACACATCATCTCCACTGCTCCCCACGTAAACTATCACCGCCATCAACCATCAGGTCCTAGCTCCCTGAGTCTCAGTCAATGCTGCTCATCATCAGCACAAGACATAATAAGGTCCGAGAAAATATCGTGAAGGGGTGAGTATAACAATACCTAGTAGGGACCTCGGGACCTATAAAGGTATATCATAATTTCACAAGGAAAACCACAAGCATGATCTCAATCACAAAGCACAAAGAAAAATTAACATCTCAAACTAGGTATAACTAAATATAGTAGTACCGATGATTATCTATAAGGCTAGATCATCTTAAACATTCCCAAGGCACTACTGCTGACCCACACAGTGTTGATAGGTACTAACCACCGCAAGACCCACACAGGATTGATATGTACTAACCCTCACAAGACCCAAAGAGGATCAATAGGTACTAACATCCGCAAGACCCACATAAGAACGATAGTTGCTAATTCACATTGAATTGTTGGGTCTTGATTCACACAGTATCGTTGGCTGCAGATTCACATAGAATCTTTGGGTGATGATTTATACAGAATTTATTAGTGCTAATTCACACAGATTAACTTAGGGATGATTCACACAGAATCGTTGGGTGTCGATTCATAAGAAATCACTCGGTGATGATTCACATAGAATCACTTGGTGCTGATTCACAGAGAATTGGCAGGTGTTGATTCACACAAAATCATTGGGTACTGATTCACATAGAATCACTCTGTACTGATTCACACAAAATCTCTTAATGCTGATTCACACAGAATCACTCATCATTTTTCACGTCTTAGCCAGACACAGGATTCCCAATCATAGTATGCATGTCTTAGGGAGAAACTTCCACTCAAGTTGTCCTTCATATTTCATCCAGAATTAAGTCCCATGAAGAAGTAACCTGATGAACATCCACTTCATACGGGTTTCAATTCCATCGACGGAGTGTTAACCGGACGCTCAGTCAGTGAGTTATTTACAGTTTAGTTTCAATGGTCTGGTTGGATTCGAGTTCTATCCTACCTATATGTACTATAACATTCTACAAAACACTCCTGGAGTATCATAAAAGTTCACCCTTTCTCTATGGATCCCAACTCCATATATGGTTTGTCAGACATACATTCGGTTTTCAAGATACCTCATTTTTAGCGTTTCTGGGCTGGACCAACCGGTCTGGGACCGACCCGGCCCAGCCCAAACAACCCTAGGACAGCCTAGTTGGTATGGGTCGTGAACCAGACCAGTCCATTGGTTGGGCATCACCTTTCAGGTGATGCGACACGGTGTGCTAGTGCGGCTCTCCAGTCGGGTGTCTGCCAGCTCCTCGAATGGCTCAAGAATAGTCGTTCGGCTCTTCAATTAGATGTGCCATGTGGCACCACCACATGGTCCTCGAGTCCCATGGTGTGTGGGTCCCCTTCCTACCACAGATCCTTCAACATGGTGCGTGATTTCCCATTGCCTCGCCAATGCGGTCGGCTGGTTTTTGGCCGCTCATTCGTGTACGCCGCGGCACCATACGGCGCCACCCTCTTCTGCGGCCGGTGAGCGCAGGCCGCCGCCTTTGCCGCCAGCACTGGTCATCGGTGATGTTCCGGTGAAACTTCTTCTACCCATCGGGTGAGCTCAGGTGGTCTCTTCTTCCTTCTATATGTATCTAATGTCTTTTCAGGATTCCTTCATCATTGACCACCTCTCAGTTTCAAGGTTTCGTCATGTCAGTATAACCCGCCTCTGAAGAACAAATGAAAATCAAGTGGTGGGGGTCTGCAGCTTTTTCATTTGGCCCATGCCAACTGCAATAGCATTATAAAAAATGGGTGTAATGGTTGAAGTGAAGCCTCCAATAATGGAATCTCGGCGCATCGAATTCAATGGTGCCCTCAGATTTCAATTCCGTGCATCGGTTCAAAAGTTAGAAAACACCACCCACACATTTACTGAATGTACCTTAAAAAACTCAAAAAAAATATTAGCAGTCATCCTCAACCCACGTCGGTCAAGGATAGGATCCTCCTTAGGAGAACACACCCTCATGAGCTCAGCGATACTCACAGATTTTCAATCCGAGTTACTGTTTAGATGATAAGGATTTTACTATAAAATAATTTTCAATTAATTATATTATTTACGGCCAAAAACTAACTTCAAATAGTTTCCCACACCAGCCAAATTTAGTATCGGCCTAAGGAAATCATACCCTTGAGAGTTTAGCAGTGGTCTATTATTTTTAATCTGAGTCATCTTTTGAGAGTTATAAGAAATTGAAAAATAAAATAAATTTTATTTAATTATTTTGTTTATAGTTATTCTATTTTCAGGTTTTCTCACTAGAGGGTTGCACAAACTAAACATTTGTCATGCCTTTCATAAACCAGACATTTTGAACGCAATGGTTCCCATGGATTTCTAATCCAGAAACCCATTTAAGAGTTATTCTACTTTTTTATGAAAACTACTCAGACATGGTATTTTATGCATAACACTTTTTTGACGGATCATTTCAGGAACTCCGGGACATAGAATCATGTGTCGTCAGATTTCACGGTCTCGTAGAAAATTCCATTTAATTAAAAAATATAATGAATTTATCAATCATTAAATTCTCTCCAACTTATGGATTTAAATATCTAAAAGCCAAAACAAATGTAAATCAATCAAATGATGATACTGAGAAGGAATATGAGCCTCCTGATCCCATGTGCTCTCCTAGAGGTTCATGTGCTTCCACCGAACCCACACCAGAGGGATTGAACATCCATGATGGACTCTCTCTTGTCGATCATCTATCTCCACTATGAACTCTGTAAAATTCACCACATCATCAATGTCCAACTCGCCATAGTTGATAACATGTGATGGATCATGTGTGTATCTTCTATGTTGTGACACATGGGAAACATTATGCACTCGGTGCATCTGTGGGGGAAAGAGCTAGGTGTTATTCCATCACTCAAACTCTAATGAGAATCTAGAAAGGTCTGATAAACCTCAGATAAATGTTATCGCCCCATCCAAATCTCCACATTCCTTTTTAGGGTGAGACTCGTAGGAAGACAACGTTTCCTTCGTCGAACTCTAAGGGAATTTGTCTCCTATCCGCATATGGATTCTTCCAGCTTCGTACTGTTTTCATCTGCTTATAGATGATCTGCACCTTCTTCGTGATAGCTTGTACCAACTCATGACACATAAGGGATGACTCCCCTGGGTCTGTCCAGTACAGAGGTGACCTACAAGGTTGACCATACAGGGCTTCAAACAGAGTCATGCCAATAGTGGAGTGATAAATGCTGTTGTATGTGAATTCCAAAAGTGGCAGGTGGTCCTTCCAACTATGACAAAATCTAGGACCCAAGCACGAAGCATGCCCTCCAAGCGTTGTATGATCTGATTCATCTGACCATTTGTCCGGGGTTAAAATCTATGCTCAATTATGCAAGAACCTGATGCTCAGATTTCACTTGCAAACAAGCGGGGGTCATGACTTGAACACTACAACCACATTATTCATACCTGGCCACCATTAATAAGGATAGAGGTCTTGGTTCATCTTCACCACACCTAGATGTACCGCCCAAGGGGATGCGTGAAACTCCCTCAACACCTACTATTGCAACATCACAGGTACCATGGTCTGTCCTCTGAAGAGGATGGTGATCTCCCCACCTTTCTAAAATCCATTAGGAGCATGTACTAAGGATATATGAGCATGGTGTGCCTTGAATCCACCCCCCCCCCCCAAATTGTGCCTCCTAGACTCACTGATGGAGTGTGGGACTAACTATTATAAAATAGAGATAATCTACTCCATCTCTATCCAGGAAGGATGTCTGCAATGCAGGTAGCTGCTATGTCACCTCACTCAGCAGCTGTAGAACATACCTCCTATTGAGTGTGTCTGCTACTACGTTCCCCTTCCTAGGAGTATAGACTATCTCAAAGTCATAGTCCTGGAGGATCTCTAGCCATCTTCGTTGTCTCAGGTTCAGTTCCTTTTGTGAGAAGATATACCTAAGACTCTTATGATCAGAGTAAATAGTAAAACATTCTCTCAACAATAATCTCAGTTCCTTGACCTCCACAGAATCCATCAGATATGCAGTTGTAGATATTGGTGTCATCCCTCTGTGCGTGCCAATGTAGATGTCCCTCTCCCAACAGGGAGTTAATCCAAGAAACATCTTTTGAAAGGATTTTCTTGCACTCTTCCACTACAATTGGGAACTAAATACTCAAAAAACATGCTTCCATAAGGGTAAGGTTGAACTACTCAAGAGTAATAAGTTTCACCCTCCTATGCATGATTATAACCCATGCTACCAAGGTTTCCTTTTTCACTGACTAAGGAAAACCCCATTACAATGCAGTAGATGTACACCAACCATTTTTCCTAAAACAGTCTATCTATGCATGAACTGTGGATGACCAGTCCATACTCAATCAAACGTCATAAGGCCTCAACACTTCCACCAATAGGTTCTAACCGAAGCTCTTGCCTCAAGGGTTAGATCACAACATCATCATAAGTGTGATCATCTAGCTTCCTCCTATAGGTATCTGTAGACATAAGTTTCACGTCAATGGTTTAACCGGAAGCTCATGGTCTTGATCAGGATTTGTGACAAGAAGGAATGATTAGTACCTATGTCTATTAATTATGGTAGCTAGTAGTAGACAGAAACCATACTTTGAATCATCCATGGAGCCATTGGGTCACACTCTTTGACCACATTCAGCTACTCCCTTCCCCAATACTAGAGCTCCCGGAGCCTGGTGGGGACCACATTGGGGTGGTGGTTGTAACACGTTGAAATGTATACAACATCATCCTTCTCTCCTAGATCCACTTCTTCATCTGATTCTCTACAGATTCATCTGTCCCAATCATTTCCTCTTCCCAAAACATTTTTCACACCCAATTCATTGAGTTTGGAGTCAGTTTCTTTCTTTCCCACTGCTAACTTTCACAAGCTGTATCTGCTCAGCCGATTAACATTCAACCACAAAGGTTATATCTAGCATCCAAGCATAAGTAGGAATGCACAAAGGAAGTATTGTCAGATTGGATGTCCCTTAATACATCCCTCTTAGAGGTATGTGCCCTGAAGCACTATCCATTTTGTATTCATCAAATACCTAGAATGGTCAGTACGCCTCGAGGAATACTTAGAAACCGACAGGTCATTCTGCAGAAGCTATAGAAGCTCTTGGGAACACATACCCATTAGATTTTAAGGAAAGACACCCCTTCTCTTAGGAAGGTTCTCAAGTTCTTTCCACTGAAAATTTACCACATCGTAAGTTATAGGTAATATAAACCATGTCATTGCCCTACTGAGCCATGTATAATGCTCACTGGCAGGACCACAATCTTATCTAATTATACCCTATCTAGATGGAAAATCAGTAACCACCACAGGCCGGTCCTTACCCACCTATGAATCAGGCTCACCTCAGATCATAAGGGGTATCTTCCATTGAAACTCATGTACGGAACTAATACTATATGAGTTCTATACCGGTAGTGATAATAGTAACTGCTGACCAATGGGTAGTGGTATCATTGGTACACCACCCGATGGTACCATCTCGGGCAACAGTCCTTGTACAGAAGCCTCATCACACTGTGGACCATCCTCATGGTCACGTATTGGAATCCCAACTGGATGTCTACATAGAGGCATATTGAAAGAGAATCAAGATAAAACACAGTCAATAGTTTATAGATGGTGATCTAACTCAATTAGATCCAAAAGAAAACAACATTTTTTAAATGCGCGAAACTAGTGTTTTCTTGTATCGAGTCGGAAATAAGAATTCAGGGTCCTCATGTATTGATACTTTGGTCGCTGCACCAACACTGGACTCCCCGAACTATAACCCGAACTCATGACACATAACACTATTTATCCATTGAAAAAATAGACACTTAGTTCTTCCAGTAGAACTAACTTCCTCTAATACTACTTTGTCATGACTTGTCCCCCAGGGCCCATGTTGTGACTACCCCAACCCAACCTTCCATAGTCCAGGGGTTGGTGACTACCACCAGAAAGGAAAATCTTTAAAATGGCAAGGCATTGCCTTTAAACCTATAGAAACACATAGTTTAGAACACAATAAGATTCAACCACGAAGTAATACTGTTGTAGTAAATGTGTGTACTGAAAGTAAAGGGCCAAAATACAAGCCCAATTGGAATGATGAAACTAAAACGAAAAACATAAAACATCTCCTGAGATTGTCCACTGGGTATCCAACCTGAATGGTATGTAATGATCGTCTCCACAGCTCCCCACTTCATCCTTCACCACCATCCACTATCAAGTCCTAGCTCCCTGAGTCTCAGTCAAAGCTACCCATCGTCTGCACAAGACACAACAAGGTGAGGGTGAAGCCCGTGTAAGGGCGAGTATAACAACACTTCGTAAGGACACAGAGACCCCCGATGGTATCTCAAAATTACACAAGGAAAACCACACGAATGATCTCAATAACAAAGCACAAGAAAAAATACACAGTTCAAACCAGGTATAACTATGTACTGGATTACAAATGATTATTCATAATGCTAGATCATCTTACTCGGTCAAGAGGCACTACTGCTGAGAAAAATAGGAACGATAGGTTCTAACCCTCACAAGACACACACATGATCAATTTATACTAACCCCTAAAAGACCCACATATGATCAATAAGTACTAACCCCCGCAAGACCCACACCAGATCGATTGGAGCTTATTCACACAGAATAGTTGGGTGCTGATTCACATAGAATTGATGGGTGCTGATTCACATAGAATCACTAGATGCTGATTTACATAGAATCATTGGGTGCTGATTAACATAAAATCGTTGGGTGCTGATTCACATAGAATCTTGGTTTCTGATTCACATAGAATCGTTGGGTGCTGATTCCCATATAATCCTTGGGTGTTGATTCACACAGAATCGCTAGGTGGTAATTCACACAGAATTGCTCTTCATTATTCATGTCTCATCCAAACACAAGATTCACACTAATAGTACGCTTATCTCTAGGAGAAACTGCTCCTCAATCCATAGGTCGTATTTCAACCGGCACAAAGTCCCATGAAGAAGTAACCTGATGAACTGCCTCATTATAAGGGATTCAATGAAACATATAACACGTCAACCAGATTCTTGGTCTTTGAATTATTGGCATTTAATGGTCGAGGGACCGGTTGGGTTCGGGGTTGATCCAATACATCTGCACTCCATATTTTTCCAAAACACTTGTGAAGTATATCAAAATTCATGTCTCACTCCAAGTATCCCAATGCCAGATACAGTTTGTCCAACAGACATCTAGTTCACAAAATATGACCTTTTAAGCATTTCTGGGCCCGAGATGGGTCCGGGTCTAGTCCGACTGGGTTGGACCAACCCGGCCTGACCAGTTCTGGGCCAAACCGACCCAGTTCAGGTCCATCCCGGCCCGGCCAAAACAATCCTAGGTTGGCCCAGTTGTGTTAGGCCACGGTGGGCTTGGCCCACTGGACCGCGGAGCGGCCCAGCCTACTGGATAGGAGTGAAACATCGTGTGACATGGCTCAGTGCGCTGGCATGGCTCGCCAGCTGGGTGGCCGCCAGCTCCCTGAACAGCTCTTGAAGACCCGTTCGACACTTCAATTAGCAGCATCAGGTGATCTCTGGTACCCATGGGGTGTGGGTCCCCCTCCTGCCACATATCCTTCACCGCGGAGCGCGATGGCCCCCCTCCTCACCAACATGGCCCCAACCTCCATCTTTGCCACCATCACCAGTCTCTGGTGCCTCCGTGCTGGTGTCATGCTGGAAAATCTTTTGCGGGACACTGGGTGAGCTTCTGTGGTATGTTCTTCCTTTCGGACGAGCCTAGGGTCCTAACGAGATGTCATCTTCATTGCACACCTCTCAATTTCAAGTTTCCATCAATCTGGAACAACAAAACTATGAATAAATAAATTTAAATCAAGTGACGGAGGGTCCATGCCTTATTCATTTTCCCCACACCCTCCGCATTAAGATTATATCAAGTGGGAGTAATTTATACATCACATTAAAATAATTATAATCCCCATTTAAATCCCCTACAACAACCACCTACAAATTCAAGAATGTGGAGAAGATTCATGGTAATTTCTTGAATTAAAATACAACCCCTACCTCGAGATTCATTGGAGACGTCGCAGTGGTGGAAGAAGATTTCCCATTCGATTAAGTCATCAGTGTTCTTTGATCCCGGTTCTTTGTCGCCTGAGCTTACTTCTTTGTCGGTGGAATGTGTTACGTCACTTTTCCATAGGTTCCCCGCTTTATGAATTCATGCCAAAAACTCTACCTCAAGACCCATTTAAATAGAGGGTAAAAGGGTGAGTAACACACTGAGGAATTTATGAGATTAATTAATTGACATATTTAATGTGCCACATTAATTGTCATAATTAATTTTCCATATTAATTACACCAGGGTTTGTAACACAACCAAAGTGTAACAAAGTAATTAATATCACATATTAAATGTCTGACTACCTCTGTGGTCCTCACCGCCACCACTCAATAGGTGGTAGGAAAAATGAAATAAAATAACAATTTACATGTTATTTTATTATTCTTGTAAAAGTCTAGAAAACTCTCTTTTTCTCCCGACCAACTGTAGTCGAAGTGAAGCCTTCCTTAATTGAATTCTGGTGTTTTAAATTCAATAGTGCCCTCGTATTTCAATTCTGAGCATCGATTCAAAAGTTAGAAAACGGCACCCGCACATTTACTCAACGTACCTTAAAAAAATAAAAATATATTATCAGTCACCCTCGACCTGCGTTGGTCAAGGATAGGCTCCAGGTAAATGGAAAACACCCTCACGATCTCAACAGTACTCTCGGATTTTTAATTTGAGTTTCCATTTATATTTTAATGATTTTACAACAAAATTATTTTCACTTAATTATTTTATTTATGGCAAAAAACTAACTTCCAACGGTTGCTTATGTCGGCCAAATTTAGTATCTACCAAAGGAAAAAATACCCTCAAGAGTTCAGTGGTGGTCTCTGATTTATAATCTGAGTCATCGTTAATGAGTTATAAGCAATTGAAAAATAAAATAATTTTTATTTAATAATTTTCTTTAAAATTATGCCATTTTTAGGTTTTCTCACTGGAGGCCAGTGTCGACTAAACGTAAGTTGTGCCTAGGGTAAACCCACCTTCCTGAACACAACAGTGCCCTCAGAATTCTAATTTGGGAACCTATTTATGATTTATTCCACTTTTTTAGGAATACTACTGACCCGCGCTATTTTACGTTTTACACTTTTTCGACGGATTGTAGTGGGCACTCCGGGCAACGAAATCACATACCGTGAGATTTCACGGTCCCGTAAAAATTCAATATAATTAAAAACAATTATACAAAATTTCTGGGTCATTTAAATAAAAATAAAAGTCTTATAATTATTATGCTAGATGACTAATCCATTTTAAATGGCGGTATACACTTTGATTTATTTATGAATTTAATTCTATTTTAAACGGATTGAACTAGGTGCATAACCATTCCAATTAATAAGGGCCCATTCACCTTATATATTGAATTTAAATTTCAAATTATTATAATTCATATAATTTCCATGAATTTCAATTTATCACACTTCAATATTCATAGCAATTTATACACTCTAGGATATAACAACTAGGCACAACTGCAATCACATGCAAACAGGAAGATGCATGCCTAAAGTATACATGGATTGGAAATTTGCATGATACATTAATACCTATATTTCCTAGTATGATGGATTCAATGACAATCCCTCATTTAATTTTCTTTATGTAATAGAAATCATCATTTCAATCATACCAATATCAATGGAATCACAAAACATATAACAACCCTGCACTTTATTTCAAATAAATACATGTTTTATTACATAAAATTAAAATTAATACAACTCAAAAGGCTAATAATTCTAGTGTTTTCTATAATTAGGTACATAAAATAATATCTCGAATATATGATATAACAACATTGGTAAAAACATCCTTAACATGCTTCTAAAATTCCTTATTTTTTAAAACTACAGAGGATAACCTGTGGACAAACATAAAAAAGGTGTGAGCTGTAATACCCCATTGGGGAATAAACATGGAATAACATGAAAAATATAAGACATTTTAGACAATAGGCATTCCAATGTGGCACAAAAATAGTGGTAATCATCAACATGAACAATGAGACATGATATAGCATTATAATCATAAAAAAATCATGGAAAATGCGTGAACAACTCAAAATGTTGAATCATAAACATAATTCAAGGATAAACCTACTAAGACATCATGGTGGATAGATCCCCATATTGTAATAATGTTTACTCCCTATAGAAACATTTTGTATCATGATACTAAACATTACCCAATTAATTGGAGCGCTATCTGGGTGTACCCATCATTTCATTTCATTCTCATGCTTTTGTGTTCCACAAAGATCATAAAACATGGATTCATTCATCATAATAATATATTCCATGATTAAGGAGTTTTTAAATAATATGTTTAAGTCCTAAAAAAAGTATATTTTCATATAGGTGAACACTCTTGATAGGAAATGGGTATGATATTCACTACACAATTGGTTTGGCATGGAAAACCAAAGTGATATTTCGGTAGCATGATGCCGTTAGATAGAGATTCATAAAATTTTGTTGGTGAGAAATAATGGTATTTCTAATCACATAGAAATAAAATGGGTTGTAATAGGGACTTTTATAAACATATACCATCATTAGAAACTTGAAATATATTTCATAAGGAAATGACTAAACTTGAATAGAGAAAATAATCCTCTGGAAATTTCAGCATTGTAATGACTGTACATAAGGGATCATGGGGGGATTAATGATATCGAAAGGTAGATCACGTAATCTATAAATTAAATATATAATGATGGTAAAATTGAAAAAAAATACAAATGTAATTAAATTTAATTTACGATAAATAACATAAAATAAGTTCTTGAATGGAAATGATAATAAAGAAATATCTTACTAAATTTCGGTTTGGTAAAGGGTTCACATAAAGGTTCTTGGGATGGATTAATGAGGGATAAAAGGGTGTATAAAAATTTATAAATAATATTTAATGTAAGGGGATATATAAGAACATATCCCAACATGAAAAATGATAATTAAAAGGCACAACATAAAATAGGTTCTTGAATAAAAAAGAAAGAGGGATATGCCTTACAAAACATCGGCCTGTTAATGCGTATACATAAAGGATCATGGAAGTATTAATGATAATGAAAGTAATATATAATTATTAAAAAATAAAATTTAAAGTAATGGTAATATGTAATAACATATCCCTACATAATAAAAATTAAATTTAGAGACATAACAAAAAGTAGTGCTTGATAAATAGAAGAGAGTAGACGATTCATTTCAGATTTTCAACATAGTAGTAGATTAGGTAAGGGTCAAAATGAGAGAGGATAAATAATATGTCATACATATAACATAAATTTAAATGTTAGGTAGTTATTATAAATCAATTAAAATATAAAAAATTAAAATTGAGATGACTAATTTCAAAGAATGTGCTTGAATTGAATGGAGGAGAGGATGGCGAGCAACCCTTATTTTAGTGTGTGACTAAAAATTCCTGAGAGGGGCATCATGGGAGATTGGGGGAGACTTGGGAGAAATATATAAAGGGTATGGTAGAGTAAATATCCATTCCAATGATTTCTTGTGAAGATAAATGGCATCATGGTAGGGTTTATATAGGAAAAGATGAGGATTTCTTTATTATTTTGGTTTTGGGATCTGCATAATTAAATATCCAAAACCATAAATCATAGCATGTTTCTTGCAAATATTTTCTTCAAAAAAGGAGTGGTTTTAAATTTTTTATATGTAAAAGGTCGTAACTTATTAAAATAATTCCCCTTTCTTATGTGGAGGTGAGTCACACTCTTAAAGAAATGATTTCAAAACCTTAAAATCTATTATAGGTTTTCGAGGATTCATAATTACTTTAAAAAATAAATAAAATTATTTTAAAGGTAAAAAATTCATTTTATCTTCTATCACATTTATATTAATTACTAAATAACTTTTGTGTCATTATGATATCATATTACTGAAATAATATTTTTAAGATATTTAATTTTTACCCGAAAATTCAACTATCTTGGATAATTATGTAAAATTCTCCATTGGATAATTTTGATGTTATGATTCTAAAAATAATATTCATTTTATCTAAATATTTTAATAATTTAATGAATTTTCACATATAAAATAATAACCAACATTTATTGAAAATGATATATTTTTTTTAAAATAAAAGATTTTGAGCCCTTATAAAAATTACATTTGACTACATGAAAAATTATATGATCATTTATATTTAATAAATATTATTAAATGTTTTATTAAAAAGTTATTTATTTAAAAAATAAAAGATATTTTTAATTTAAATGGATTAATGTAAATTGAAAATTACCTAATGACACAATTTGTGTTTTATCATAGATTTTTTTATCAAACTTTTTACAAAATCATTTATAAATTAAAAACAACAATGATTAAATATAATCATAATTTTAATGAGATTTATATATAAATATTCATAAAATTATATTTAATTAGTTTCTAGTCTTTGTTAAATTGTTTTTCCCTTTATTAACCTATTTTCGTTTTATCGTGGTAATTAATATTTACTACAATTACTATTCATACTGATAAAAATTTAGTTGAAATTATTAACTAACATTGCTTAATATTATTCCAAATATGGAATAAATTTTATTAAAATCAATTCATATATTGGTAAGAATTTAATTTTTTTTAAAATATGCAAGCATGATGGAAAGCAGTTTTCAAAAAACTCCATCTTTCAAGGAAAAGATGATTTCACATAAACTATATAAATATTAAAATATATTATATGGATTTAAATTCATAAATATAGATATTCAATCTAAACATTTAATTTAAATCATTTCTCAATGGAGTTTATTTTTATTAATTATAATCTAGGGACATTTGACATTTTTAAACAATTTTCAAAACAAATTCATTTGAAGCTTAGAAATAAACTTATACTAAAGTACAATTGAAATATGATTTAAAATTAAATTAATCTAATACAATTAAAAAATAATTAATTTACCTTTAAATAAAAATTAAAGTATAATTATACTTTTTAATTAATTAATTTACCATTACAAAAGTTAATTTTACATAAAAATAGTATTTTTCACTATTCATTGAAAAATCTGTCTTTTATGAAGAATTACAACTTTTTATCCAAAGTTAATAAATATATTATTATATCAACAAAAATGGATTTAATTTTATAAAATAAATTTTATAAATGTAATATAATATTATTGTAATATATTTTTCATAAATGAAATAAAAATCATTTTTGATGAAAACATTCAAAAAGACATTACCAAATGTTTATTGATTATTTACTAATCACTTGTCAATATATTTAT
This sequence comes from Viscum album, assembly GCA_963277665.1. Taxonomy (NCBI): domain Eukaryota; kingdom Viridiplantae; phylum Streptophyta; class Magnoliopsida; order Santalales; family Viscaceae; genus Viscum; species Viscum album. The sequence continues at coordinate 1,822,903,596 of OY728151.1, read as the reverse complement.
GTAATATATATATTTCATAAATTATTTAATCCAAATAATATGCTAAAATTTAATAAAAATGTTAAAATGGTCATATTTAAATAATCATTGTCTTTTGGGTTTGGTATTGCGTATCACATAGGTTATCAAAAAATGTTTTCTCTTTTTAAAACATAATGGGTTACATTATTACCCATTTAATAAATTTCATAGTCAAAATTTAAACATTAAATAATTAATAAATGTTTTGAAACTTGTAAATATCTTTATTAATAACCCATATCATAAAAAGGGTTAAGGAAACATCCACTTGAAAACATAGAAATATATGTCTGAAGGGCATCACATAAATAGGTTTCCCGATATTAGAACATTATTGGGGGGGAAACATAGAAATGGATGAGAAAACTAACACCAAACAACTCGTTTAATGTGATATAGAATATAGTAAAGATAAATTAAATGACTACAAAACCATAAATTGTTTATCGATAAAATGACCATCGATTCAATATAATATTAATAAATTTTTTATTTAATATTATTTATCTAGAGATAAGGAATTATTTTATCATCTAAAATAAGAACATAATAAAATATTATTTCATGAAAAGTACAATTAATTTCACTACAATCACATATTGTTTTCCAAACAATGAGAACTCAAGATGATTTTTTTATACTTGAAGCACTAGAACAAACATCTAATGAATAAAATAATACCTCAAATAATAAATAGTTATACCTCCTTCCTTGTCTAAATCCAATATTTTTAGAATAAAGTGACATAATACCTTCTGACATTAGTCTCCAAAAATCTAAAAAAACCCAAAGCTTTAATATAGATCATTCTTTAAATAAATACACCTATATAACTGTAATAAACACAAACATAAAGAGTGTTTTAACTTCAAAGTATGTCTGATAACATTCTCTACACACCTCTAAAAATGTAAGTTAATTCATCTCTTATAATCCTAATAGGTATATATTCCACAACTGAAATAAACCATCTTTGAAAATATGGTTAATCACATCATAATAAGAATTTTTTTTCAGTATTATGTTTCTAAAAATATCATACTAAATATCCATAACATAAATCTTTTAAATATTAATTAATACTTTTAAATAAAATTGTATACTTAAAAATATAAACCAAAGAATTAATAGGTTTGTCCCATATTCAATTAATTATTAAGGATCATAAATCCATAAATCATGTGTTTTATAAAATATCACTAAATCCCTAAATCACTTTTATTGGTTTTTTGGTACTGTTGAACATATGTTTAAAATAATTAAATTATAAAACTACTATGGAAGATGTTTCATGATTATATAATTTCGTTTATATACTAAAAAAACATAAACAAATTAATACTTACACAACAATTGTTTCCATATCATAGGTCCTTCCTCAGTTTTAGATTTAACACTTAGATTGGAGAATTTTCTAGGATCCTCCTATTTTCAACCATTATCAAGAATGTAGAAAAAAACATAAAATTAGTACTTTTAAACTATTAAACACATAAATGAAAATCCAATTAAATTAAATCGATAAATTAAAAATTACATTTATTTCCTTAACTTATTAATTTCTAGGCTTAAATCTATGTTATCCATGATAAATTTCCTAACATATATTCTTATAATAATTTATTTGATCCATTAATAATGGTTCATGATGAAATTATGATTTTGATAAAGCATATCCCCAAGGGGTGTCAAACCAGGTGTGTAGTAAGGATCATTATCATGTACTGGATTACCATGAGTCAGACTTGGGACACCTTATTGGATTTTTTACTCCTAAGTGCAACTATAACAGAACCACTTCCACTTGTAGTATCCGTACACTGATGTAATTTGTGGATAAAACATTTACTCTATACTTAAAAAAATTAAGGATGATTTATTTTACTTATTATTATCCATTATTCTTTCACTATATCTTTCTAATCCTAATCCCAAAAATAAATAAACAGTTTCTCTCAAACCAACTATAACAACCCTGTACTTTATTTCACATTAATACATGTTTTTTTAAATAAAAGTATATTTAATAAGACACAAAACATCTATATATATTTTTTATTTGGTAATTAGTTTTATAACATAAAATTATGAAAATGTGATACAAAAACATTATTAAAAACAACATTAACATACTTCTAAAATTCCATTCATTCTATAACTGCATGGGATAGCCTCGGGACAAACATAAGAAAGGGGTGAGATATAAATACCTGTATGCGTATAAAAATGGAAAAACAGTATATAATACATTTTTGGAAAATAGGCATATAAATGGGGAATAAAAATATATGTAATAACGAACATGAACAATGAGTAATGATATAGAATAATAATCAAAAAACAATATAAAAATGTGGAAAAACATAAAAAACTGAATCATAAACATAGGTAAGGATAAATCATTCAAATCATCATCGTGGAAAAAGTCACAAAAAAGAATCAACTTCACTCCATATCCCAACAAGATGTATCATGATACTAAACATTACTCAATGAATTAGAGTTCTATCTTGGTGCACCCATCAAATTCATATCATTATCACACTTAAGTGTTCCACATAGATCAAAAACATGGATTCGTTCATCCTAATAATATATTCCATGCCTAAGGAATGTGGAATAAATATTTGTTACTCCCTAATAAAAAATTATATGTGCCTAAAGGCGAACACCCTTGATAGTAAATGGGTATGGTATTCTCTATACAATTGGTTTGGAATGGAAAATCACCGTGATATTTTAGTAGCATAATGATGTCAATTAGAGATTCATAAAAATTGTTTAATGAGAGAAAATGGGTTTCTCATAAAATATCCATAAAACGGGTAGGTATAGGGATATGTATAAAAATATACCAACATTAGAAATTGTAAATATAAGGAATTCGGTACTAAAGAAACTTGAATATAGAAAAGGATCTTTATGAAATTTTAGCATGGTGGCGGGTGTACATAAAGAATGATGGGGGGTTAATGATAGTGAAATGGCGATCTAATAATTTATAAAATAAACTTAATATAATGGGAATATGTAAAAACATATAACTACATTATAAAATCTAATTTAATATACATAACATAAAATAAGAACTTGAATGGAAAAGATAAGATAGAAATCTCTTACTAAATTTTGGGATGGTAACAGGTGCACTTAAATGTTCTTGAGAGGGATTAATGATAGATAAAGGTATATATAATAATTTATAAGTCAAATAAACATTATGACGATATATAATAACATATCCCAATATGGAAAAATGGTAATTAAAAGGCACAAAATAAAATAAGTGAATGAATAAAAAAGGAGAGAGGGAGATCCCCTACAAAACATTGACACATTAATGGGTGTACATAATAGATAATGGTAGGGTTAATGAGAATGAAAAAAGGATATAATTATTTATAAATAAAATTTACATTAAGGGGAATATTCAAGAAATAATACCAATATAATAAAAAAGGAAATTTAGAGACATAACAAAAAGGGGTGCTTGATAAAAAGAGGAGAGTGGAGGATTACTTACGGAATTTAAGCATAATAACGTCTTAGGTATGGGTCAAAATAAGAGAGAATAAATGACATCACACACATGTAAAATAAATTAGAAATTAATTTAATGATTATAAATAAATAAAAATGTAACAAATTGAAATTAAGAAGCTGTATTTCAATGAATGTGCTTGAATTGAAAGGAAGAGTTGAAGGTGAGGATCCCTTACTTGAGTGTCTGACTCCAAATGCTTGATAGAGGATACAGGTGAGCCTGGGATCACCTTATGAGGACTCTAGAGAGGTTAGGGATGATATGGATGTTATCTAAGGATTTTTAATAAGAGAAATGGGGTATTTTGTGGGTTTATATAGGAAGAGAGGTGCATTTTTCTATTATTTTAGTTTTGGATTCTACATAATAAAATATCCAGAACCAAAATCTATACCATGGTTTTTGCCCATGGTTTCAACCAAATGGGAGTGATTTTTATCTTTTTGGACGTAAAAGGATATAAATTATTAAAATAAATCCCTTTCTTATGTGAAGTGTAGTCACACTCTTAAAAAACTAAATTTAAAAAATTAAAATATATTATAGGTTTGGGAGGATTCATAATTTCATTAAAAAATAAATCAAATAAACATAAAATAATATTATTTTAATTTTAAAATAGTTATTTGGTTGTTGAACCCATTTATAGTAATTATTACACCACTTTTGGGTACTTATGATGTCATAATACACAAAGTATATTTATAATGTGTTTAATTTTTACCCGAAAATTTGATTGTCTCAAAAAATTAGGAAAAATTAACCATTGTATAATTTTATAATTATGATTAAAAAAATAATATTCATTTTATCTAAATATTTTTCAAAATTTATGAATTGTTACTTTTAATATAATAAGCATTATTTACTGAAAATGATGGAATTTTTATAATAACAATTTTGAGCCCTTATAAAAATTACATTTGACTTCATAAAAGATTATATGATCATTTATATATAATAAAAATTATTTAATATTTTTTTAAAATATTATATATTTTAAAAATAAATTAATTCATAAAATAAAATGGCTTAATTGAAATTACATAATACTTAAAAATAAAATTTGTGTTTTATAATATAATTTTTATTATCAAACTTATTACAAAATCAGTTTTGAAGTAAAAACAATAATGATTCAATTTATTCATTATATTAATGAATAAATATAATCATCATATTAGGAAAATTTAAATATAAATATTCATAATATTATAGTTACATTTTTCTAGTCTTTGTTAAATTATTTTCACCCTTAATTAACCTATTTCCCATTGATTATAGTAATTAATATTTATTAAAATTTCTATTCATATTGATCAAAAAATAATTTGAAATTATGAAATAAAATTAATTAAGCTGATTATAAATATGGAATCAATTTTATGAAATTAAATTCATAGAGTTGGAATAATTTAATTTAATATAAAACCAACATGAACAATGGAATTCTTTTTTCTGAAGAAGAAAAATCCATTTTAAATGTAATTGATGATTTTACTTTAACTATATAACTAGTAATATTAATTGTATGGATTTAAATTAATAAATATTGACATGTAATAAAAACATTTAATTTAAATCATTTCTCATCATGGTATATTTTAATTAACTATAATCATGTAACATTTTCCATTTTAACGTAGTTTTCAAAATAAATGCATTAGAATATTAACAAATAACTAATACTAAAGTTCGGTATTTAGATGATTTAAAATGTAATTAATTTATTATAATTAATAAAATAATTATGTTATCTTTAAATAAAATAAATTTTATAATTATACTTTTTAACTAAATAATTTATCAACAAAAAGATCAATTTTAAATAAAATTTTATTTTTTTAGTATTCACTGAAAAATATGTATTTTCTAAAAAAACACATCTTTCACCATAAGTTATTTATGATAAGATGATATAAAAAATGGAGTTAATTTAAAAAATAAATTTTATAAATGTTTTACAAAATAATTATAATATATTTTCATAAAAGGAAATAAAAATCATTTTTAAAGAAAACCTACAAAAAGATATTGCCAAAAAATTGATTGATTATTTTCTAATCATTTATCAATGTATTTAGAGCCTATATATATTTCATAAATTTTTTAATCTAGCACAAATAAATATATTTGATACTATGTTTAAAATAGTCATAATTAAATAATTATTTTTTTTCGGGTTCGGTGTTTCTTATCTCATTGGCTATCAAACAATGTTTTCTCTTTTGAAAAAACATTACATTATATTATTCCACCCTTTAATAAATTTTTTATTAATAATTTAAATGATAAATCAATAATAAATGTTTTAAGACATGTGAATATTTATGTATACAACCCAAATCGTACAAATGGTTAATGATACATCCACTTGAAAAAAGAGAAATAGATGTACAAAATGCATCACATAACCAAGTTTCCCAATATGAGAACTTTAGTGGAAAGTGAAAACATGGACATATAAGAGAAATCTAACCCCAAATAACTAATTGAGTGTGATAGATATCATGTTCAGGATAAATTCAATGAACACAAAACAATAAATTTTTATAGATAAAATGACTATCAATTCATCATAATATGAAAATATTTTTTTATAAAAGACTATTTATCTAGAGGTAAGAATTTACATTATTATCTAATCTATGAACATAAAGAAAAACTTTTTCTTGAAAAGTAAAATTAATTTCCACTACAATATTATATATTATTTTCCAAATGATGTGAACTCAATATGATTTTTTTTATTTCTGATGTAATTGAATAAACTTCTAACGGATCACATAATACACCAAAGAATAACAAGCTATACCTTATGTCTTTTATAAATCCAAAATGGTTAGCATAAAGTGACATAATACCTTAACTAGTTAGTCTCCAAAATTATACAAAAACCCAATGTCTTAACATAGATCATTACTTAAATAAAAACCCCAATATAACACTAATTACCTCAACATTAAATAGTGTTTTAATTTCGAAGTATGTCTCATACCGTTCATTTTACACCTATAAAAATATAATATCATTCATCTCAGATAATACTAAAGGGTTTATATTCCTCAACACAAATAAAACTTATTTGAAAATATGGTTAACAACATCACAATAAGAAGACATTTTTTCTATAAAATTTTTCAACATATATCATAATAAACTTACATCACATTACTTTTCAAAAGATTTATCAATAATTTTAAAGAATGTTTTAGCCATAAAAATATCATCCTAAGAATTAATAGTTTTGTACTTAAATCATTCACCTATTAAGGATTATCAATCCCTCAATAATGTGTTTTATAAAATATCACATTATCATTAAATAAATTTTATTGGTTTTCTGGTACCATTAAAAATACATTTAAAAAACATAAAAGTAAAACTATTATGGAAGATGTTTGATGACATAAGAATGTCATCAATATACTAACATAACATAAACACATTAATATATACATAACAATGCTCTTTATATAACATGTTTTTCCATATTCTAGGGTTTAACCCTTAAATTGAAAATTTTAATAGGTTCCTCATATTTCCAGCCATTAGCTAAAATAAAGGAAAAAAATTAGAATGATTACTTTTAAAATATTAAACACATAAAGGGGAATCAAATGACCATAAAGAAAAAACATAAAAATTAAATTTATTTCCTTACCTTATGAACTTTCAGGATTTAATATATGTTATCCAGGATCTATTTCCTAACATAAATTCTTATCATCATTTTTTGTTCACTTAATAATGGTTTTTAATTCGATTATGAATTTAACAAAGAATACCCCCTGGGAATTTCAAACTAGGTGCATAGTAAGGTCATTTTCATTTACTAGGTTATCCCGAGTCTAGCTTGGGACACATTTTTCTAGTTGTTACTCCTAGGTAAATTTGTGCATGAACCACATCACCTAGTAGTATCCAGATAGGGACATAATTTCTTAATAAAGAAATAACTCTATACTTACCAAAATTTTGGGATGATTTATTATACTTAATATTATCCCTTAGGATTTCACAACAGTTTTCTAATTCCACATCCCAAAAATAACTAAACTTTTTCTCTAATACCAATTACATAAACCCAGATTTTTATTTCAAAATAATACATGTTTTATTACATAAAATTACACTTAATACAAACCAAAATATTGAGAAGTCTAATGCCTTTTAGAATTAGGCACATAACATGTCATCTTGAACATGGGGTACAAAAAAATTATTTAAAACATCCTTATCATGCTTCTAGAATTCCATATCTTTTAAAAATGCATGGGATAGGCATGGAGAAAAAATAAGAAATCATTGAGATATAAATCCCAATAAGTGAATAAAAATGTCATAACATGAAGAAGATAATACATGTTGGAAAGTAGGTATAAAAATGGGGAATAAAATGTGTAGGAATCATGAACATGAACAATTATACATGATATATCATAGTAATCATAATGGAAACATGGAAAATGTAGTAACCACTTAAAACACTGAACAAAAAACATATGTCATGGTTAAACCCACCAAGACATCATGGTGGAAAAGTCACATAAAGGAATTAGGTTCAATCCCTATCCTGACGTGATGTATAATGATACTAATCATTACCAAATACATTGGTGTGCTATTTGAGTGAGGCCCTCATATTCATTTCACTATCATGCTTCCCTTTGACACATAGATCACAAAACATGGATTCATTCATCATCATAATTTATTACATGATTAACCAGTGTGGAATATGTATGTGTAATTCCCCAATAAAAAGTATATTTTCATAAATTTTAATACCCTTGATTGAAAATGGTTATGGTATTCAATACATAGTTGATTTTATATGGAAACGCAGGATGATATTTTGGTATCACCACGATGTCACATAGAGACACAAAAAAATCGGTTGATGAGATAAAAATGGTTTTATCATCACATAGGCAAAAAAATGGTAAGTAATAGAGACATGAAAAAATATATCCAAACATTAGAAATTTTAAATATGAGACATATGGTAATAAATATACTTGAATTGAGAAAATAAGGCTTACAAAATTTCAGCATGGTAAAGGGTGTACATAAAGAATCATGGAAGGATTAATGAAAGTGAAATGGGGATATCATAATTTATAAATAAAATGGATAGTAAGGTGAATAAGGAAGAATATATCCAAATATAAGAAATTGGAATTTAGGATACATAACATAAAATAAGTGCTTGAATGGAAATGATAAGAGGTAAATCTCTAACTAAATTTTTGCACGGTAACAGGTGCACGTAATGGTTCTTTGGAGGGACTAATGAGACGTAATGAGGAATCTCATCATTTATAAAACAAATTTATAGTAATTTTTATATAAATTAACATATCACAACATAAAAAATTGGTAATTAAATGGTACAACATAAAAGAGGTGATTTAATAAAAAGGATAGAGGGAGATCCCTTACAAAACATTGGCATAGTAATAGTTGTACATAAAGAGTCATGGAAGAATTAATTTTAATGAAAGGAATATCTAATTATATAAAAATGAGATTTACAGTAAGTGGAATATGTAACAATATAACCCAACATAATCAATGGTAAATTTAGTGACCTAAAAAAAGATCTTGATAAAAAGAGGAGAGTAGAAGCTTCCTTACTAAATTTTGGCATAGTAACAGCTTAGATAAGGGTAAAAATGATAGAGGATAAATGATATCCCATTAATATAACATCAATTTTATAGTAATATAATTATTATAAATGAATAAAAATATAACAAATTGAAATTAAGAAAACTATTTTTTAATAATGTGTTGTAATTGAATGGTTGAGAGGATGGTGAAGTTCCCTTACATGAGTGTGTGACTCAAAAAGATTAAGAGAGGCTTCTTCGGAGCATGGGAGAAATACTTGGAGGACTCTATAAATGGTATTACATATTACAGACAATATAAATGAATTTTTATCGAACAAAAATGGGCTATTGTGTTGGTTAATATAGGAAAAGAGGGGGATTTCATTATTATTTTAGTATTGAACTCTACATAATAAAATTTCCAAAACCATAAACAATCCCATGTATTTTACACATGGTTTATTAAAAATAAAATTAGTTTATATTATTTTATAATTTGAAGAGAATAAATTATTAAAATAATTTCCTTGCTTATGTGGAGCTGAGTCACACTCTTAATGATATTATTTTATAACCTTAAAATATATTATAGGTTTTGGAGGATTCACAGTTAATTTACAAAATAAATAATGTAAACATAAAATCAAAATATTTTAAGGGTAAAAAAATTATATGGTCATTTATCCCACTTATTTTAATGATTACATCACTTTTGGGTTATTATGATGTTATAATACATAAAGTATGTTTATATGGTATTTAATTTTTACCCAAAAAGATAACTGTCTCAAAAATTTATGAAAAATTAACCATTAGATAATTTCAAAATTTTGATTCTAAAAATAATATTCATTTTATCTATATATTTTTCTAAATTTATGAATATTCACTTTTAAAATAATAATAGATATCTATGTAAAATGACGTTTCTTTATAGTAACAGTTTTCCAGCCATTATGAAAATAACATTTGAATTCATAAAAAATTATTTGATCATTTATATTAAATAAAAATTATTTAATATTTTATTAAAATATTATTCATTTTAAAAATAAATTAATTCATCAAAAGAAATTTTTTAGTTGAAATTATGTATTACATAAAAATACAATTTCTATTTTATAGTATAAATTTTTTTATCACAATTTTTACAAAATAATTAATAAATTAAAAAAATAATGAATATATATAAAAAAAATTAATGAAATGGAAATATCAATATTTATACAATTATATTTACTCTGTTTCTAGTATTTGATTAATTATTTTGACCCTTAATTAATCTATTTTCATTTTATCAATGTAACTTATATTTACTATAATTAATATTCATATTAATCAAAACCTAAGCTGAAAATATTAACTAATATTAATTAATATGGTTCAAAATATAGAATACCATTTATGAAAATAAATTCATTGTGGTGTAAGAATTTAATTTAAAATAAAACATGCAAGCACGATGGAAAGCGGTTTTCCAAAAAAAATCATTTTTCAAGGAAATGATGATTTTTTATTTAACTATATCGCTTGTATTATTAATTATATGGATTGAAATTCATTAATATAGATGTTTAATATAAAATTTTAATTTAAATAATTTCTCATAAGGTGTTATTTTAATTAATTATAATCGAGAGATAGATTTCATTTTAAAACAGCTTTCAAACCAAATGAATTTGAGACTTAAAAATAAAATTATACTAAAGTCTAGTAAAAGGATATTTTAAAATTTAATAAATTGAATAAAATTAAAAAAACTTATATTACCTTTAAATAATATAGAAAGGATATTTGGACTTTTGAAATAAGAAATCTAATGGTATAAATAACAATTTTACATATGAACTCTATTTTCACTCTTCACTGAAAATTTATGTTTCCCCAAAAAATAAAAAAATTTACCCAAATATAATTATGATATGATGATATTAAAAAAAATATAGTTAATTTTATAAAATAAATTTTTTAAATGTTATATAAAATTATTTTAATATATTTTTCATAAAATAAAATAAAAGTTTATTTTTTAAGAAAACAAACAAAAAGACATTACAAAAAAATGAATGATTATTTTATAAAATTTATTGACATATTTAGACTATATATATATATCATAATTTACTTAAAATAACTCATATCCTTAAATTTAATAAAAAAAATTAAAATGTTCTAATTTAAATCATCATTGATTGTTTGGGTTCGGTGATTTGTATTGCATAGGTTATCAAATAATTTTTTCTCTTTTAAAACATGGGGCATTACAAAACTAGTGTGTCACCCAATGGTGAAGTTGTATCATCCATCGATGGAATAATCAATAACATTGTTCCCAACCAATGTAATTTGGGTGTCCCCTGTACATGGGTTACCAATGTCTACGAATAGGGTAAATTCCAAATCCCTATATCCTAGTCTCCTATCAAACCCCAAATAGTATGAAAAAATAAAAATACTCTGATACCACATTGTAGAATCCTAAACCAGAATGCCACTCAAAAGTTCCCCAATCATATTTTTCCATATCACCTAAAGAGAATTTTCCCAAACACAAGGGGCTTCCGACTAGTATCGAGAGCTTAGGGTGTGTTAGTGGGGAGATTATGCCCTCATAGATCAGAGGGCTCATAATGGTAAATAAAATATAATAAATAGACAAAAAAATAAGAAAAAGAATAAAAAAGTATAATTAATGAAATAATTACAACAACAGATGTAAATAGCTGGAATAATTAGAATATAAATAACAGATAAAATGATAATCATGGAATTTCATGTATTTGTAAAACAAAATGATTGTGTAGGGGAATAGGGGTACAAGAACATACTCTATGCTACAAAAAACTACAAAAGGACCAAAAACTATTTCACAACATCAAGTGCATAGGCATGGTCTTCTATCCCCATGATACATCCTAAACATTAAGAAAATCAAGTATCAAAAGCATCCCACTTAATTTTATCCATATTTGAGATCAAAATGTCGACTTGGGAACCAAATGGCACCCTAGTAGGGTGTGAGATATAAATCTCTGTTGTCTAGAACCCAAAGTGTCTAGAACATTCTATTTATTGTTCAAAATAGATGAAAGTGTTCCAAATATATTATAATAATAGCATTAAATAAATAAACTACATCTTTCTTCGGGTTCCTAATAAAACTATCCCAACATATCCTTTGGGGCCCATACCGTGACTACCCCAACCCACTTTCCCTAGGCCAGGGGATAGAGACTAGCACCGAAAGTTGTATTCCCTAAAATGGGATGGAATTTTCTTTAAACATGTACAAACACATTGTATGAGAACATCAAAAGAAGCAATTGTGAAGTAAACTGTTGTAGTAAAACGTAGTGCTGAAAGAAAAAGGGGTCGGAATACAAGCCAAAATAAATGTACGAGTACAAGTAAAAAAGTACTAATACAACTGAAAGGAACAATAAAACTGAAAAAAAGGAAAAGTAGCTCTGTATAATTGACCATGGATCCTACTTAAAGGGTAGGTACAGCTCACAATCAGTAGTCCCTGCATTGCGTCACACTAAACGGCCCCCCTTAGATCCTACATGAAGGGTAGGTATAACTCACCATTAGTAGTCATTGCATCACATCAGACCAAATGGACACCCTCTGAGCACCATCCAGTCCTGGCTCCCTCATCTTCGATCAATGTTGTATATCATGGACAAAATACACAATAAGTTATCGTCCAAGCCCATGTAGGGGTGAGTATAACGATACTTAGTAGGGAACCCAAGACCACATAGGTCTCCTAAAGTTCCAGAAAAAAACCATAGAGAAAGATATAAAATATACTTAGGTATATTCCCATATATATACCTATGTTTTCAAGAAATACTCATATGATACATGAGGTAATTATTCCACAATGTTAACATCGTGAAGGTAGAAGAACCATAGATGTAACACCACGATGATAGTACCACAAAGGTAAAAGACTTAGTTCAAACAGAGCATTGGCTAAAACCAGGAATACAACACAGAGAAACAGAATTATGTTGCTAACCCACATATGATCGTTATTGAAGCTGATAGATAGCCATAGATTCTCTAGGCCTAAGAACAAGTAACATTCCCAGTCACAACATCAAACACCTCAGCTGCTGGAAAACTCTTCCACTATCGAGTATAGTGGGTCTCCCGTGTCACATAGAGGTGCTTCCAAATAACATTGAACTGTTGAGGTAATCCTCTCCATCATGTACTGTGGTCACTCCCCACTATTTCCACTCCCATCGTGTCCTACTGAGGTACTCCCCCTATTGTGAATCATGTCCATTGAATCACTCCGAGTTGAAAAGTCAGCAGTCGTCAGGTCTCAGCTATTCATAGGGTTCCGTACATAGCGTTCTTGGGAGAACCTCTCCCCAATACCTCAGTCATCTATCAACCAGTAAGAAGTCTCACAAATAAGAAACCCGATGATTTATCGTGTTACAAGGGTTCCAACGCAACGAATGTTGCGTCAACCAGACGCCCGGTCTGTGCATTTTTGGTATTTCTATGTCGAGGTCCCAGTTTGATTTGGGTGCGATCCAACCAGACCATACTCCATGTTTCTCTAAAACACTCATGGAGTAATTAAAAGGGTCTATCTCACTCCATGTATCCCAACCTCATATACAGTTTTTCAAACGGATGTCCAGTTCTCAAGATAAGGCCATTTAAGTGTTTCTGGGCCCGGTTCGGCCTGGGTCCGGTCCGACCCAGTCGGACCGACCTGGCCCATCCCAATCTAGTATGGGCCAAGGTGGACTCATCCTGCTAGGCTGAGGTACGATCAAGCCCAAAAAAGGGGCGGCCCGTAAAGGCAGACCGCAACGGGGTGGCCTGCAAGGGGGTGGCCCGCAAAGGGGCGGCCCGGTAAGACGGCGACCAGGCTATATAAAGCGCAACTCGCAAGGGGTGAACCCTAGCTACCACCGATGGAGTGACCCCCACCCTCTGGTTTTCCTGAACAGTCGAGATCTGTTTGGTCTTCTCACATATGTGGCTCCACGTGTCATTTCCAGGTGGAATGTAGGACCCGCAATCGTGGGTCCTGTCGGTTATATTGCATCCAGTCAGTGTGCCAGCCAACCTATCATGTGGCACACGATGGCATGTCGCACCATCACCCACGGTCGGCCGGTGTGTCGGCTGCCTTCCTTCGGTCACCGCGACTGATGATCTATGGCCATCCTTGTTCATCGGCGGTGTGCGATGGCATGATGCGCCTCCTCCACGACCGACCAGTGATGGTCGCTATGAAGGCGTACACGACTTTGTGTCACGGCCTCCTCTTGTGGCATGCGTCGACGCACTATCCCCCACATAGCCGGTCGGTATCACTGCGTTGTCGGTCTTCCATGGAGGCACATGGATATAGTAAAGATGTTGGAGGGTTCTATCTGGTTTCGTTAGGCTTGAGCCCTACGCATTAGCTCAAAACAAGAGGGGGTTAAGGTTTTAATAACAATTGAATTAAATAATAAGATAAACCCCAAAAGATACCCCACAATGACCTCCTGCAAAGACAAATGAATCACGGGTCAACCCATTAGTAGTTGATCCACGTTCATTTTAATATTCAAGAAGAAGGAACAGGAAATCATTTAAAATACATAAACAATTAAACCCCCTACCTTGTATCACTTTAGAGAGCGTCCGCGGCTTGAAGGTGGATCGTGTTCTTCGTTTCAGCAACTAGTTTCCAACGACGGCACTCGCATGTCATCCTTCGGTTCGTGGTCCGGTATCGCTCGTCACCTTCTTCTAGTATTGGCTTTATCCTCCAATGGTTTGGCATCACATAACCCCTTCATTACTTCGTTTCATGGCAAATTTGTGCCAGTAATTCCCCCCAATCTATATATATATATTAGAGGGGGAGGGTAAGTAACGACGTGGGGAATTATGGGGGGATCATAAATTAAAAACCTTCTTAATTACTCACAACATCTTTACTTAGGGTTGGTAGGTCAATCCATTTATTGTCTTCACACAATGTTGGACCAACACATCTCTGGTATGTTGGTTGATATTGATGAAAAAATAATAATAAAATTATTTCATTTCTATTCTTTATAAAAAGTCACATAATTTAACTTTTTCTCCAGACCTACTGTGGTAAAAGTCAAGTCTCCATTAAAAAAATCCCAGAACAGTAGGATCAATGGTGCCCTCATATTTTTAATCCAAGCACCAGTTCAAAATTTAGAAAATCCCGCTCGTGCGTTTATTGAACGCACCCGAAAAAAAGATCAATAAATTAATTACGTTCACCCTCGACCCATGCCGATCGAGGTTAGGCTTCACCTAAGGAGTACACGCCTGAACGAACTCAATATTACCCTCATATTTTCAATCTGATTTACCATTTAGAAGTTATGTATTTTACAATAAAATAATTTTCACTTAATTATGTTATTTATAGCAAAAAACTAACTTTTACTAGTGGCTTGTGCCGACCAATGTTAGTATCATCCTATGAAAATCATACCCCCAGGAGTTCAGAAGTGTTCTTGGATTTTCAATCTGTGTTACCAATTGTTAGTTATAATAATTTGAAAAATAAAATAATTTTATTTAATTTTTTATTTACAGTTATGCCATTTTCGGGTTTTCTCACAGGAGGCCCGCACTGACTAAAATTAAGTCGTTCCTAGGGTAAACCAGTCATCCTGAATGCAATGGTGACCTCATATTTCTGATTTGGGCAACTGTTTAATAGTTATTCCACTTCATCAAGAAAACGGCATATGTGCGCTAATTAAATATTAACAAAACTTCAACAGATCATTCTAGACACTCCGAGCCTCAGAATCATGCGCTGTTAGATTTTGTTGTTTCGAAATATTTCCATATAATAAAAAAATTTAATGAAATTACAAAACATTACATTCTCCCCACCTTAGGTCTATACATCCTGAAAATCCAAAACAAAGTAAAATCAAAAATATGAGGGTATTGAGCATGAATCTAAGCCTCCCACTCTTATGTGCTCTCCTGGAGGTCCCCATGCAGCCACCGAACTTGCACTAGAGGGATCAACCATCAACAAATGACTCATTTATGATGATCCTATTTCACCACCAAAAACATTCTAAAACTCACCCCATCATCAATATTCAACTCTCCCTAGTCGATAACGTGTGATGGATCATGTATGATTCTCCTCAGCTACAACACATGGAAAACATTATGCACTCGGTGAATCTATGGGGAAAGCGATAGACGGTATGCCACCTTTCCCACTCTGATGAGAATCTATAAAGGTCCAATGAAACTCAAAGATAACTTGCTTCTCCATCCAAATCTCCACAAAACTCATCAATGAGAGACGCGTAGGATGGCATTTTCTCACACCTCCAGTCGGCATATTACTTCTACAGGCTCTGTGTAGTCTTCACTTGCTAACAAATGAAGCATCGTGATACAAACTCTTCAATTGATTCCTTCATCCTTGTCTACCAATACTAACGTCGTAGGTCCTAGTACATCTTCATCACTCTAGGATACACTGTTAAAGGGGACGTATGGTACACCCTCAACACCTCCTTCCATAGCACCACTTGTACCATGGAACACCCTCTGAAAAGGATGATATGCTCCCAACCCAAAAAAAATCCATCAGGTGCCTATCCTAAAAATATCTAAGCATGTCGTGCCTCACAACAAAACTCCCCAAGATGAGCCTCCCTGACTCGCTAAAGCAGTGGGGGAGTGACGGTCATAGACAAGAGGTAAGAAACTCCATCTTTATCCATGAAGGATATCCGCAACGCGACTAGCTTCTTCGATGCCTCACTTAGAAGTTGTAGACTATACCTCCCGCTGAGTGTGTCTGCTACCATTTTCTACTTCATAGAATTATATACTATCTCAAGGTCATAGTAATGGATGAACTCTATCCATCATCACTATATTAGGATTAGGTCTTTCTGAGAGAAGATATACTTGAGACTCTTATGATCAGAGTAGATTGTACAACGTTCACCCCTCATGTATTGTTACCACATCATCAGGGTGAAGAACACTTTTTCTAACTCCATATCAAGGGTAGCATACTTCTTCTCATGTTGTCTCAACTATCATGAGCCATTAGTGATCACTGCTCACTCCTACATTATGAAACACCCAAATCTATTACAAGATGTGTCATAGTAGACTATATACCCAACTCCCTCTTCTGGTAGCCTCAAGATGGGGGCACTCGTCAGTCTCTACCTCAGCTCCTCAAAACTCAGTTGGCCTCTCTCCATCCATGCGAAGGGCTTTCCATTGTTTTTCAAAGATGACAAGGGTTCCACTATCTTGTAGAGGTTAGATACAAATCTCCTATAGTACAAATCCAAAACAGAAGTCCCTCTCTCTTTGGGGAGGTAATCCTGGAAACATGTTTTGAAAAGATGTCCCCGCACTCTACCACTCCTATTGGGAACCGAAAACTCAATAATATTTCTACCATGAAGGTAAGGATGGATGGCTCAAGAGTAATTGGTTTTACCCTCCTATGCATGAGTTTATCTTGTGTTTGCTAGGTTTCTTTTTTTTCCAACCAAGGAAACCCCAATTCCAATGTTGTAGATAAAACAAAACTGTTTACCTAATACAGACAATCTGTGTATGAATGGTGGATCTCCAGTACATACCCAAAATAACGTTGTAAGGCCTTGACATTGTCCCCAAGAGGTTCCAACTGAAACTCTCGACTCAAGGGTCTGATCACACCATCTACGTCAGTGTGATTATCAAGTCTCCTCCCAAAGGTATCTCTAAATGTGAGGGTCAAGTCAACAGTTTAACCGGAAAATCTAGGTCTTGGACAAAATTTGTGGAAGTAAGGAATGAGTTGTACCTATGTCTATTAATACAGTAGTTAGTTGTAGACACTTAATGAACCTCTAATAATTCCTAGAACCCTTGGTTCACACTCCTTGACCACATTTAGCTACTCTCTTCCCCTATCCTCCAACTCCATGAGCCTGGTGGTCACCACATAGGGGTGGTTTGTAACATGTTGAAATGTACACCACCTCATGCTGCTCTTCTATCTCTTATTCCATGTATGTGGCCCTATAGATTCATATGTCCCTATCACATCCTCTTACTGAAGCATTTTACATGCTCAAATCTCTAAGACTGGAGCCAGTTTCCTAATTTCCCACTGCTAACATTCACTGGTTGTATCCGCTCTTCCAAAAAACGTTCAACCACAATGGTTCTCTCTTGAACCCTAACATAAGGTATGAATTCCAAGAGGAATAGTGTTGGCTTAGATGTCCTTAAACACACGTCACTCGGAGGTCCAATCCACAATGAACTGATTTTATCATATTCATCGAGTACCAGGAATGCTCGGTACACCTCGATGAATACTTAGCTACCGACATGTAGTCCCGTTGAAGCTATAAAAGATCTAGGGAACACTCATCTCGTAGATATTTATGGAAAGATACCCCCTTCTCCAAGGAAGGATATCAAGCTTGTCCATAGAAAAAAGTCACCCCTTAGCAAGATCAGGGTAACCTAAACCCTATAATCGTCCTACAGAGCCACATAGAAGGCTCTTTATCGGGACCACCATCTGATCGAATGGTTCCCTGGCTAGATGGAAACTCAACCATCTATTCAAGACAGTCCTTAGCATCCTATGAGTTGGGCTCACCTCGGAAGCTGATGGGTATCTGATGCTGAAACACATGTAAGGCACTAAGCCTACATGTGTCCTCTACCAGTATCGTCGGTTGTAATTGTTGACCAACTAGTAGTGATATAGCTGACACACTACTCGAAGGTACTATCTCGGGAAATGGTCCACGTACCGAATCCTCATCACTATGAGAACCATCCTTATGGTCACTCACTAAAAAGACTAATAGCTAAGATCACCATCTACTCTACTAGTGTCTCAACTAGACGGAAAACTCTAGTTACAACCTCCAGCAAGTCCTTAGATACTTGAGAATCAGTCTTGCCTTGAAACCTCGGAGGCCTCTGCCACTCGAACTTGTGCAACATGATCAGTTGGCATGCATCCTCTATAGTTGGAGCTAGTGTTAACAGCTACCCAATGGGTAGTGGTGGTGTCAGTACACCACCAATGGTACTAATTTTGTAAGAGGGCCATGCATCGAGGCCTCATCGCTCGGCGGGCCATCATCACATACTCTCTTGGGAATCCTAGTTGGCTATATATGCGGTGACATCCTAATAAAGAACTGGTGATCCAGGGTCATTAAGTAATACCTGGTGATCTAAATCAAATAAATCACAAGAAAAACATTTCAAAAGTACATGCAATCAATGCTTCCATATTCAGAGTCGGAAATCAGAATTCAAGGTCCTATTATAAGGATATGTTAGCCGTCGCACCAACACTGGACTCCCTGAACTGAAAACCACACTCATAACACATAACACTATTTCCACGTAGAAAAGATCAGATTCCTAGTTCTTCGGTAGAACATAACTCCATTGATACCACTTTTCCATGACCTGTGCCCTAGGGCCCGTGCCGTGACTACCCCAAGCCCACCTTCCATAGGCCAGGGGATGGAGACTAGCACTGAAAGGAGTATTCCGAAAAATAGGAAGGTATTTCCTTTAAACCTGTACAAACACATGGTCCGAGAACACGACAAGAAGCAACTGTGATGTAAACTGATGTAGTAAAAAATTAGTGCTGAAAGAAAAAGGGGGTGGAATAAAAGCCCAACTGAATGTACGAGTACAACTGAAAATTACTAATACGACTAAAAGGAAAAATACAAATTAAAAATAGAAAATAACCTTTTGTATTGTCTACTATATATCCAACCTAATGGGTATTTACAGATCACAATCAGTAGTCCCTGTGTTGCGTCACACCAAATGGTCCACCCAAGATCTTACCTGAAGGGTGGTTACATCTTGTAATTAGTAGTCCTTCTGTCGCATCACACAATTTTTTTTACCTCTGATCACCTTCCAGTCCTGGCTCCCTCACCCTCGATCAATGTCATACGTTGTCTACACAAGAAACAACAAGGTGCAGGTGAAACCCATGCAGGGGTGGGTATATCGATAATCAGTAGGGACCCCGAGACCCCGTAAGTCTCCTAAAATTACACAAAGGAAAAAAACACATAGCAAGACATAATATATACTTAGGTATATTCCCATACATATACCTAGGTTATCAAGATATACTCATCTCATACATGTGGCAATTATACAAAAAAGGTAACACCTTGATGTTATAAGTACCACACAAGTAACACCATGAACATATTACCATAACGGTAAAATACGTAGTTCAAATAGATCTTCAGCTCAAACTAGGCATACACCATAGAGAAATAGAATTATGATGAGGACCCACACATGATCTCTATGGAAGCTGATAGCCAGCCACATATTCTCTAGTCCAAGGAACAAGTAACATTCTCAGTCACAACGTCAAACACCTCGGCTATTGGAGAAATCCTCCTCTATCAAGTACAATGGGAATGTCGTGTCACATAGAGGCACTTACCTCTATCTTTGAACAATTGAGGTACTCCTCCCCATCGCATATTGTGGGTCTATCGGGTAACACAAAGCTTCTCTCCCACTATGGCCTGCAGAGGTACTCCTCTCCATCGCTTACCGTGGCTGCTCCCCAACGAGACTACTCCCCACTGTGTCCTACTGAGGTACTCCTCCCCATTGTGTACCATGGCCATCGAGTCACTCTGAGTTTAAAATTCAGCAGTCGTCAGGTCTCATCTAGTCACAGGGTTCAGTAAATAGTGTGTTGGCGAAAACTACTCCCTAAGGCATCAGTCATATTTCAACCAGCACGAATTCTCACAAATAATTAACCCTATGATCTGTTATGTCACAAGGGTTCCAACTCAACAGACGACACATCAAAATGATGACTGGTATATGCCTTATTGGCATTTCAGGGCCGAGGACCTCATTGGATTCGGGTGCGATCCAACCCGGTTGTACTCCACGTTTCTCCAAAACTCTCATGGAGTAAGTCAAAAGGACCATCTCTCTCCAAGGATCCCAACTCTACAGACAGTTCATCAAACATAGGTCTAGTTCTCATGATAAGTCCCTTTAAGTGTGTATGGGCCCGGTTGGGCCTGGGTTTGGTCTGACCCGGTCGGACCGACCCGGTCGGACCCTGTTTTGGCTGGGATAAGGGGAACTCATCCCACTGTACTGAGGTTCGGTCTGGCCCGAAAAAGGGGTGGCCCTAAAGGGAGGCCCATCCTACAAAGGGGTCGCCCACAGGGGGTGACCTGGTAGGGCAGTGGCCCGGAAGGTCAGTGGCCCGGGAGGGTGGCGATCCGGGATGGGGTCTGCCCACCTGCATGAGGCGTGACCCGCAAAGGGTGCACCCTTGCCTCCACCAAGGGAGCAGCCCCCTGGTTTTCCCAAATGGCCGAGGTTCGTTCGGTCATCTAGCAGTGACGGGGCCACATGGCGCTTCCAGGTGGCACGCAGGACCCACAGGTGCAGGTCTTGCTGGTTCTATCGTGGTCGGCCAGTGTGTCGGTCTACCTCTATAGCAGCACGTGATGGAGCGTCACACCATCACCCATGGTCGGCAGGTGTGTCGGCCTCCTTTCTCAAGTCATTGTGGCTGATGAGCCGCGGCCCTCCTTGTTAATTGGTGATGGGCGATGGCGCTCCACGCCTCCTCCACGGTCGGCCGATGTCGGCCGCTCAAACGACCATTGCATCTTTGTGCCACGACATCCTCTTTTGGCGTGCATTGACTCGCTATCCCCAATGTAGATGGTCGGTATCGCTGAATTTTTGGTATTCCATAGAGGCACAAGGATATTGTAAAGATAGCGAAGGGTTTGGTCTGGGTTCATTAGGACAACTTCTTTTGTGTTAGATCGAAAACATAAGGGGGTTAATAATTAAATAACAATTGAATTAACAACAATATAAACCCCATAAGATACCCCTCAACAACCTCATACAAAGACGAATGAATCACGTCTCAACATGTAAGTCGGTTTACCAATGTTCATTGTATTATTCAAGAACGAGGAAGAGGAAATCATTCAAAATGCATAAACGATTAAACCACATACCTCGTAGCCTATTGGAGAGAATCTACGGCTTGAAGTCGGATCGTGTTCTTCATTTTCGCAACCAGTTTCCAACGAATGAACTCGCATGTCATTCTTTGGTTTGATGTTTGCTGTCACCCATCTCCTCCTGCAAGGATTGGCTCCATCCTCTAAGTGTTTGGCATCGTGGTGCTTCATCAGCACTTCGTTTCTTAGCGAAGTTGTGTCGGTACCTCCCCCCAAGATTCATAGATATAGGAGATTGGGAGGGTATGTAAAGGCATGGGGAATTAATAGGGGCTCATAAATTAGGAACCTTCCTAATTCCCCAACTATGTCATTAAT
Organism: Viscum album; assembly: GCA_963277665.1. Classification (NCBI taxonomy): domain Eukaryota; kingdom Viridiplantae; phylum Streptophyta; class Magnoliopsida; order Santalales; family Viscaceae; genus Viscum; species Viscum album. The sequence continues at coordinate 1,822,881,004 of OY728151.1, read as the reverse complement.
TAGGTTTGGCAAGTCAAGCCATTTATTGGCTTGAAACATCTTGAGACCCACACACCTCTTGTCCGTTGGAGTATATTGATCAAAAAATAAAATAATAAAATTATTTAATTTCATTTATTTTAAAAAGTCACAAAATATAACATTTTCTCCAGACCTATTACGGTGAAAATAAAGTCCCCCTTAAGTGAATACCAGCACTGTAGATTCAACAGTGCCATCAGATTGTTAATCTGAGCACCAGTTTAAAAGTTAGAAAATAGCACTTGCGTATTTACTGAACGTACCTGAAAAAAATTCAATAAATTAATTGTGTTCACCCTCATCCTGTGTTGGTCGAGATTAGGCCCCGACTAAAGAGAACACACCCCAAAAAACTCAACAGTGCCCTCATATTTTCAATCTGAGTTAACATTTAGAAGTTATGGTCTTTAAATTAAATAATTATTAATTAATTATTATTTTTAGGGCCAAAAACAAACATTCACTAGTGGCCAATTCTAGGCAATGTTACAATCATCCTAATGAAATCATACCCTCTTGAGTTCAGTGGTTGTATTGTATTTTCAATCTGAGTTACAGTTCGTGAGTTATAAGCATTTGAAAAATAAAATAATTTTATTCAATAATTTTATTTACAGTTATGCCATTTTTGGGTTTTCTCATAGGAGGCCCGTGCCATCTAATATTAAGTCACGTCGTGATTAAACCCGCAATCCTAAACACAATGGTGCCCTCAGATTTGTGATCTAGGAAACCGTTTAAATGTTATTTCACTTTTTTAGGAAACCTGCTTATGCAAACTAATTAAAGCTTAAAAAACTTCTATGGAACATTACAAGCACTATGGGCCACTAAATCATGTGTTGTTAGATTTCACGGTCTGAAAATAATTCCATATTATAAAAGAAATTATACGGAATTTTTGGAACATTAAAAAAACATGGGTTCCATACCACCTACTTTGGCATATGTAAGAAGTCTAAATAGAGTACATGTTCATGTATAACTAGTATACAAGGTCCAATAGTAAACTAAGAATACTACGAATGGCATAACCTTAAAATTTTTCTTTGAATTCATGTCAAATTATTATTTTACCACATAAGTATTCTACTAATGCATGGAAGTATCATCAGAAGTGCATACTCTAATATAAATAAGTAGAAACAAGTATAGAAGAAGAAATAAACCAATGAAATTAATAAATCTATCATTTCTAGTGGTAGAGTCTCATGCCCATCCAAGGTGATCTAAAATAATCCCATGTATCACAATGGGAACATCAGATAATACAATACCACTAAGTACATCCTAGGTGACCCATACGGCATCCCTAATATCATTCGAGGAATGGTCACTCTCATTCAGTCCTAGGTATCTCGCATAGGGGACTGAGTATCACCCAAGGCATGGCATAACCATCTTTCTAATGGTTCTTGTAACGTCCTAGTTCCGGGTGCCGCCTAGAGGTTTCCCATTCCCGGTTGGTCACATGCCCTCAAGCGCATTTCCCCAAACTCCATAGGATGCTGATTAGTAGCAAGGTCCTTGGGTGTGATATTGGAGAAACTATGCCATAATTTGGTAGAGTAATATAGTGGAAATAACATATAACAATAATATACAATAGCAGATGTAGTAATAACATGCAACAAGAAAACTGCAGAAGACTGAAAGTAATAAACAACTAGAGAATATATATAAATGGTGCAGTCACACATGTATAAGAACGAATCCAAAAAAGTCACAATATTGGAATATAGTACTAAACCAAAGTAAAAAAGTAAACAAATAAAATCTAGTAGCATCGCAAGCCTCATCTTGGTCCCATGCTCTCTAGATCCACAACAATAAAGTACCTGAAGTAGAAGGGAATTTTCCCTTATCTAAAGCTACAACAATATAATCTGTTTGGGACCAAAAGCATGATCCAAGTAGGGAGTGAGACGAATCTCAATAAGAAACCAACCAATGATTTTTTCCAAATAGTCAGTGAATATATAAGGTAGGTTATATGAAAAAGAAGTAATAAACAAGGACGTACTCAAAATTAAATAGTCTTACTATTTCAATTACAATCATTTACATTTAACAATTTATCCCACCAATTAAAAATTTAAGAAACCCTCTCAAAAATTTCTCACGTCCTATCTTCTCTGGTTTAACCAACAATCTCAAGTAACCCTCTGGGTAGTTCTCACAACATTACCCTTATGGTTCAATTTACAAGATGGATAAAATGAATACTCTTTGAGGAAGCACATTCCATAGATTCCTCATTTGGTCTCACATAATCAAAGACTCTATGAGGAAGCACTCACCGTCAATTCCCCCTATAGAATTTTTAATGGTAAAATACAAACTCTGAGGAAGCACTAAAAGTTAATTCTTCTGTGGTATCATAATGTATCTATAGACACTCTAAGGGAGAACTCAACTTCAATCCCCCCTATGGTCTCGCAACGTGATATTTATAATAAACACTCTAGGAGAGCCCTCACCATCAATTTCCCCTTTGGTCTCCCTACACCAGGTTCCCACAGCCCCGTGTGAAGAAATCGTATAGATGAAATAATCAGTAGTCAAAGTAAACCTCAAAGTATAACTTGGATAATTAGATACAGGCCATTTCACAATATATCAGATAAATAATCACACCATCCTAACAACACTAGGAATGGAAACAAATTTCCTAAAAGGAAAATCTAGACCAAACTGTCAAAATCAAACAAGCATGGGAAAACACATCCATAGAATTTCAATTAACCCTATTCATAATCAACAAGCTCTATTAAAACATACAATGCATAACAGACATGAAAAGGGTTAAAATCCCTAAACACTCAATACCCAAAAAGAGGGTATTGTGAATTTTTCACATATAACTCAAAGACTAACTACCGAAAGGGTAAAACCGCCTACCTCGGTTTTCTATGATCAATATAGTTGAATCCAAGCCTTTGATTTGATGTATAATGTTTTAGATCTGTAAAAACATCGAAAATGTCCAACCAATAATAGCTCACAAAAAGAAGAGGAATCATGAAACAAGGCTCTATAAGAAGGACGACAACACCATTGTGATTCCAACGCAATTGACAATAGTTAATTTGGAGAATGGATGGTGAGTTTGGTTCTTAGAGAAGAATCACATCATATGGTCGCTCGTGGATGAGACAAACAAAGAATAAATGTGTTCTATTGATTATATGCAGCCTCTGTCAATTTTATGAAATAAAAATAAAGAACACAGCTTGTTCATCAAGGTTACACGGAATGTACTTGTCTTTACCAGGACATACTTTAGGCAGCTTCCAGGTCACTCCACATGGCCAAGTACTTAGCTATTATACAGCCAGTACACGGTCATCCCCGAAAACTGGGTACACAGCATGTACTTATAAGTACATGGCGTGTAATCTTAAAATGTATAAAAAGTCATATTTTCCTAAAAAACAACCATAAAAGAAAAACATACCTAAAAAAGATCTAGGTTCCTAAAAACTTCCCCATTTAAAAAAATTTGTCACTGAATTTCACAAGCAAGATAGTGTAGAAGAAGAATCCTCGAACAGGTCTGGACACTACGATCCTACATCGTCCTCCCTCTCCCAATCCTCATCATGTACTCACCCGTGTTGCTATAACACCCATACCAGAAGAACAGAATTCCTATGGATAACCCTTGCACATTGATCAAAAATTCAGATAGGATGACTCTCTAACAAAGAGTCCACCTCTAGCTCAACCTGCTCAGGTTGAAAGAAATGAGATGGGTCTGAAATGTAACTTCGTAGCTAAGAAACATGGAAGACGTCATGCATATCCTGATAACTATGAGGCAACTTCAAATGATAGAAAACTAGGCCAAACCTTTCCAAAACCTAAAATGATTCGACCTACCTCGGTGAAAGCTTACCCCGTCTCTTAATCCTCATGTGTCCCAACCGCGATGTGATATGTAAAAAAACATGATCTCTGGACTTGAACACTAGTGGTTTTCTCTGTCAACCAACATAATAATTCTGTCATGACTGTACAATATCCAACCTCTTCAGAATCAACTCCACTTGCATATGGTCTCCAGGACAAGATGAGGTCCCAGCATAGCCGTCTCTCCTGCCTCTAGCAAACATAGGGGTGATCGGCATGGTCTACCATACAAAAACTCATAAATTGACATCTAAATAGTTTCTTGAAAACTATTATTGTACGAAAAATCTATAAGAGGTATTTTCATCTCTCAATAACCTCCAAAATCCAAGACACATTTATGTATCATTTCCTCTATCACCTAAATCGTACGCTCAGATAGACCATATGTCTGGGGGTGGTATGTCGTACTCAAAAGTACATGTGTACCCAAAGCCCTCAGTAATCTCTGCCAGACTCAAGAAGTAAAATGTTCATCTCTATCTGAAAAAATGGAGTTTCTAATCCCATGTATATGTACAATATCTCAAATATACATCCTTATTAGCTAATCTAAAATGAAGGTCTCCTTAATCGTAAAGAAGTGAGAAACCTTTGTGAGTCTATCAATGTCAACCCAAACCGCATCATTCCCTCAAGGTGACCTTGGGAAAAAATCATGATGTCCATCGCTACATCATTACACTTCCACTGTTGAATGGGTAGGTGCATCAAAATCCCTCCTAGTAAGGGGTGCTCCGCCTTCACCTGCTGACAGGTGGAACACCTCATCACAGAACTAGAAAAATCTCTTTTCATACCTGGCCACCAATACTGATAGTGTAGATATCGATACATCTTGATTACACCAAAATGAACTACCCAAACTGAGGAATGAAAGTCCTGCATTAGCTCCTCACATGTGTCTTCTGACACCCATACGCATCCATGGAAACGCAAGATCTCATCCTCGCCTACGGTCCATTTGGGAATATGGTCCTCTACTAACACACATTTCCATATGAATAGGCATTTCAAATATGATATTTTTCTCATTTTCACTCATTCAAGTATAGTAGATTTAATAGCTATATAAGAATGTAATGTATGTACCTATCTGTCGTGCACCTCCAAATTCATCTTAGAGAATAGAGCAATAAGCTTCCACTCACTACTGGCCTCCCAAACTCCCTGTATCTGAGTCCTCCTACTCAATACATCAGCCATTGTGTTGCCTTTTCCAGGCATGTAGGTAAGTTTAAAATCAAAGACTGAAGGTACTCAACCCACCTTCACTGTCTCAAGTTTAGTTTACGCTGAGTAATGATATACTTGAGACTTTTTTGGTCGGTGAAAACAAAAAAATTCTGCCCAGAAGATAATGTCTCTAATTGCGTAAAAATGAATGACTTCCTCCAAATCAAGATCATGCATCAGATAGTTCCTCTCATTTGGCCTCAACTGTTGAGACTCGTACACAACAATGCCTTCACCCTGAATAATCAATGCTCGAATCCTGATACCTGATGAATCACAATATATAGTATAAATATTTCCCAGCTCTGGGAATACTTATATAGGTGTTGAAGTCAACCTCCCTTTCTGCTCTTGAAAGGCTGACTCACAAGATTCTAACCACAAGTAATTCACACCATTCTTAGTGCGGCCCATTATGGGTGCTTCTAATCATGAAAAGTCCTATAAGAAATTTATGTAGTATCCATCCATCCTAAGAAAAAATTGTATCAGAAATGCATTCTTTGGCTACTCCCAGGAAACTACTTCTCTCACTTTCTTAAGGTCTACTACTACTCTTGTCCCTGAAATAAAATGACCCACGAATTTAATCTGGTCCATCAAAAAGTTTCATTTTGACATCTTAAAATATAACTTTTTATCTCTCAGTGTACTCAAAAGAATCTCGAGATGGGTATCATGGTCATGTTTAGTGTGAGAGTACACCATGATATTGTCCATGAAGACTACCATGAAAGAATCCAAGTATTGATGGAACACTCAGCTCATCAGTTCCGTAAAAACATTAGGCACGTTCGTGAGACAGAACGGAATAACCATATATTTGTATAGACCATACCTACTCCAAAAAGCTCTAAGAGGTATATCGGATGGTCTAACGTGCAGCTGATGATAATCAGATCTCAAGTCAATCGTTGAGAACACCCGGGCTCCAAGAATCTGATCAAAGAGATCATCAATCCTTGGTAAGGGATATCGGTTCCTGACCATCAATTAGTTCAACTTCCGATAATACACAAAAATTCAGTAGGTACCATCCACCTTCTTCGCAAACAGGACAGGCGAACCCCAAGGAGAAGAACTGGGTCCGATGAAACCCATTCCTACAACTTCCCCAACAACTACATGAGCTCCAATAACTCAAGTGTAGATATCCTATAAGGGGGAATGGACACTAGTACTGCTCCTAGTACAAGATCAATAGAAAATTCCACATCACGCTCTGATGGTAATACTAAAAAGTCCTCTAAAAAGAAATCCATAAAATGATTAACCACTTGAGGAAAGTCCAACAGCGAAGTCACCTGGTCATCCAGATATAGACTAGTAATCTGGGTTGTAACTCCTCCCAGCCCAAGCTACTTGGGTCCCGCTTTTCCCGCCTGGACATCCCATTATCCCTTATTAAGAAATAATCTATCATCTGGTGATGTGAAACTCACCCTACGACAATAGTAGTTGACAATAGCCAGGAAGGGAACTAAACCATCCATTCTGAGAATGAAATCATAGCTCATCATCTCTAAGACATATAGGTCCCATAATAAGTGACACCCACCAAACACTAGAGGGAACTCCTTGAACATTCATACACTAGCTGTTCTTGTCCCCAACAGAGTTTACAACATCAATACATCTGCTGAAGAAAAGAAACCTAGCCCAAGGATCTCCATAACTGAAACAAATATATTTCTATGGGAAGACCTTATATTGAAATGAGAAGTAAAAACTGAGGCAAAATGAATAGTTCCTCAAATTGTAGAAGGAATGAGATCCTCCTCCAGTTGGGTATGCTCCACTACAATAGTCTAACCTGTATCATGACCTTCTGACCCTGCCTGACCACCGTTTTTTGATTTACGCCTAGAGACTGGTTACCATGGCCATGACCGCCACCTAATATTGAATGGCTATAAAAACTTCAGTTCCTAGAATGATGAGAAACTGGTGGTCCTGTTCCTGAATGTAGAGTCATTGATGAACGCATATCACCACTTTCTGGTGAGAAAAACTGATAGAACCGATGAAGATGGAACCTCTTTACTCATGATCGGCACTCCACTGGGACTCTCGGGCAATGTGGCCACATATTCCCAACCTTCCCACACTGGTAGAATACTCCCTACCTTAAGGGGAATCTCGCCTACTTGATTCTCCAACTGTAGACTCCCTACAGTGCTTCTTACTATTAGCCGGAGATATACCAACTTGGGATGTTGGACTGCCCTGGTCCACAAATCAATAATCCCTCAGGTTTTTCTCCGTGATCAGTGCCTAATTAATGATAGAAGATATAGAATTAAATATGATGATGTTCACCTGGGATCAAATGTAATTCCTGAGACTATCCTAAAACAACCTCGCTAGAAATAACTCATCTCCCCAAAAAGGGTGTATAATGCTACATTCTGAGAAGTGAGAAGAATACTCCATGACTGAAAGAGTACCCCACTCAAAACTAATTAACTCTTAGGCTCGATCATCCCTCAAAGTCTCCAGGTTGAAGAAATCATAGTAGTTACATTGAAACTCCTCCCAAGAAAAACCCTACTAGTGTCCCACCTATGAGATCACATCCCACCATATCTTGGAAGAAACCTGAAGCATATACGTAGAGAGAATGACCCTCCTATTAGGAGGAGTCTCCAGATTCTCATAGATCATCATCATGGATTCTAGACATGAATCTGTAGCCTAAGTTCCTCCATCCATTGTGAAGGTGGGATGATGATACTGCTAAAAACACCATGTCACCTCTGCAATAGAAGGGTCAGGATGCAGTACTCCTCAGAAGGTCTGCATGAACCTCAGGAAGCCCTCTCAGAACTTTGCATCAGTACTTGTATCTTGAATAACGATTGATGCCAAGGCTGGAACTATAGGAGGATCTTCTAGTAGTCCATGATCATTCATATTTGGTGTTTGATCACCACCCTATGACTATCGTACAACCGGAGGATATCTCAGTGGCATGACTCTGCAAGGTCAAATGCACACCATAGATCAAGATTATCAAGTAATAAAACATAGAAGTGTAATAAGGGAACATGATAATGAAATCATTCCGTTTTTTTTTTCAAAACATGGATACCCAATGTGTATAACCCCTACACAGCATGTTCCCTTAAGACTTTAAATGGGTGTGTACTTCTACTAACCATTGTAATGTAACACCACACACACGCGACGTGTTCTCCCAAGACATGTCTTGTACATGAATTGTGTTCCCCTGACCGAGTTCCCTTACATAGATATCCCACACAGTTTTCCTAGAACAAGACTACACAGCTTGTTAGTGCCAGACATGGAGTGTACTAGATAAACTTCACTAACCCATATTGTTAGTCACACGGACGGTTACACGGCTAACTCTACACAACATGTTTTTCTTGACACGACATGTACAAACTACCGATAATCAACCTCTGTTGTCAGTCACACGACTGGATACATAGTCTCTACAACACGGAGTGTACATCCGGTACACGGCGTGTCCCACCAAATATTTATCAACCTCGTATCTATGCCTACACATCCATGTGACATGGTTAGAGACAACACAGTCTATACATACTGTACATGGCATGTAATGAAGAAAAACAGTTAATCCATGAATAGAAGGGTGCATGGAGTGTATTTATCATTACACCCCATCTATTCTAGGTTTTTTTAGATAGTATTCCTTAGAAACTACTCTGAAATCCAAAAAAACCCTAAAACAAACATTAAAGTGAAAAATTACGATCCGTGAGGGGCTATACTCCCTGAGAATCGAATCTTGGCATCTTTTACAAGTCATAAACAAGCATAACAGTGAAATGATCCACCAAATTCCAATCCACGAGGTCCCATAACACCTCATGAACAAAAGTTTTGCGTTCATTCAAATGAAACCTTTCACGATTCAATACCCTATGAAATAGATGGTATTCTATCAAGGCATCTTTCACAACAACATGAATATCTTGCACAACATCTATAACAATAACATTAAATCAGTAATGCACCCTAAATTGAATGATAGGAATTCATGAGATGTGATCACTAAAAAGTTCCTATATGATGCATGAGCTGGAATACCCTAATCTCATTGGCTTGAAACAGAAATAGAACCTCAATAATATCAACGATAATAGCACAAAACAAGTGAATCACCCAAAAGAAAAAAATAAATTCCTGTAGCATCGCAAGCCTCATCTTGGTTCCATGCTCTCTAGCTCCACAGAAATCAAGTACCTGAAGTAGAAGGGCAATTTCCCTTATCTATACCTACAATAATATAATCTGTTTGGGCCCAAAAGTATAACCCAAACAAGGTGTGAGACAAATCCCATTATACACCACTCAATGATCTGTGACTAAAATTCAGTGAATATATATGGCATGTAATATCCAAAAGAAGTAATAAAGAAGTACTCAAAAGTAAACAGTCCTACAATTTCAATTACAATCATTTACATTTAACAATATAAACAACCAATTACATATACAAGTATCCCTCTGGGAATGTTCTCACAGCCTATCCCCTGTGGTTCAACCAATAATCTATAGTAAACCTCTTGATAGTTCTCACAACTTAACCCCTATGGTTCAATTTAAAACAAGGATAAAATGAAATCTCTCTGAGGAAGAACTTACCATCAATTCCCCATGTGGTCTCATATAATCAAAGACTCTCTGAGGAAGCACTCACCATCAATTCCCCCTATATCCTTTTTTAATGGTAAACTATAGAAACTTTGAGAAACCACTCAACATCAATTCCAAATGTGGTCTCGTAACATATTTATAGACACTCTGATGGAGAACTCAATTAAATCCCCCCTATTTTCTCTTAGTGTGATAATTATAACAGAAACTCTAGGAAATCCCTCAACATCAATTTCCCCTACGGTCTCACTACACCAGGTTCCTGCACCACCGTGTGAAGGAATCGTGCACAAATGATAATAAAAAAGCCAAATTAAACATCAAAGTAAAACTTGTCTAATTAGCTACAAGGCATAACACTACATATAAGGTAAATAATCACTCTATCCTCACATCACAAGTAAGGGACGGAAATATCCTAACAGGAAAAGCTAGACTAAAAGGTCAAAATCAAACAATCATGGGAAAACACATAAATAGTATTTCAATTAATAAAATTCACAATAAACAACATCTATTCAAAAATACAAGGTGTTGAATGCATTAATAGGGTTAAAATACCTAAACACGCAATACCCCGAACTAGGGTATTGGGAACTTTTGCACATATAACTCAAAGACTAATTACAGAAAGGCACTGACCATCTACCTCAGCTTTGTATGGTCAATATAGTTTAATCCCGGCCTTTTATTTGACCTAGAATGACATCGATCTACAAAAATGTCTAAGACGTTCAACCAAGAATAAATAATGAATGAAGAGGAATTAGGAAACAAGGCTCTATAAGAATGAAGAGCTTACCATGGAAATTGCAATGCAATTGACGGCGGTCAATTCGGAGAATAGATGGTTAGTCGAGGGATCAGAGAAGAATCACACCATATGATCGCTCTTGTATGAGACGAATGGAGAAGAATGGTGTTATGTCAATTATACTTGACCACGGTCCATTTAATCACATAATAAGAAATTAAAATGTGTCTTCTTCAAGGATACATGGTGTGTACTTTCATTTATTAGGACCCGCTTTAGGCGGCCTCCAGGTAACCCCAAATGGCCATGTACTTGGCTGTTACACGGCTAGTACACTGTCACCAACAGAAATAGGGTACACTGTGTGTAATTACATGTACACAACTTGTACTCCTTAAATTTCCAGAAACTCCTCTTTTTCTCAAAAATAACCCAGAAGGAAAAACATACCCGAAAAAAAGATCTGGGTTATTACAGTTCCTTCCACAGTTTCTCCCTTAGGTAACCAGTACATATCAATAGTTTAATAAATCATCGTGGAATCTTCTGCATAGCAATCAAAATCAACTCCCTCAATGCTCCAAATCATAACTTACCAAGCCCGATGTTTCCATCCATGAGTCCTTAATAAAGAACTCATGTTCTCCCCCATCACATATCATGTAAACCAAGTATCCAAAGAATATCACAAGTAAAGTATCAATGTATATCCCAAATTAAGGAATATATATAACCACGTGCAATAAATAGACATATCAAAACCACATACTTCCATTTAAACAAGACAACAACAATAGAACAATTGTTTAAGAATTCTATAAGGCATAATATAAGATCAATGGATGAGAATGAGGCATACATGATAAGTCCTATCTTTTAAACAATTAAATACAACCTTATGCATAATGCATTATCATGACTCTTACCAAATTTCAATAGTGAAATCTCAGTACCTCATGCTATCACGCTTGACTAATCTTACTATTTTAATTAAAAACAAACATATGGTTTAAGCCATAATCACTATAGAGGAAATTCATGTATCATAACATGAATATGGGAAATCATAAAGAATTAAGCATAATATGAGGCATTGATCATAAAGGTCATGGAATATCATAAATGAAATTAATAACATATAACATAAGGCATATGATTCAACACTTTCATGAGTAATTTTATATAAGGAAATTAATATTTAAAGGATACTTTAAGCATGAAAAAGGCATAAATTATTAAAATATAAGAATTAATTATAATTTATCATAGGCATTTCCAAGGGGGGCTCAATTTATGGTTTATTTCTCATTATAAATTCTTTAATCAATCTAAAACATCAAACCAATTTGAAACAACACTCAAGGAATAAGGAAAAATGGGTCGTTTAGGATGGTACACCCATAGGTGCATTAAGGAAAGGAGAAACCCCCCGGTTGGGTTTCTCCATAATTCAAAGGTCACTACGGACATGGAAAACCATTCATGTTAATTTAATATCTGATAATAGAGATTCGGCAGAAGGATATGGATAGTGCCACAGTGAAGTGATATAAAAAAGAGATGAAAATGATGGTAAAAAACTCCGGATTCCCTACCTCAATGTCATAATACTCCACATATATAGTAATAAAGAATAATTCAACCTAAAATAAAATAAATCAAGATGTTAAAAAAACCCCCCAAATAGGGAAAAGATCCTTCACACGAAGATAGCACAACAGATGATGGAAGAGACTCAAAATCTAGAAGTGTGGATGATAGATCTTATTGATATAAGTATATTTCTTCTAATAATGATGAAATCAAAAAATAGATGAAGGAGATCTCTCAAAACCCCATGAGAGAGTAAAAATCCACCACTCATGTCTAGAGGAAAAGAAAATTTAGGTGGAAAATTATGGAAATAATAAAAATAGTATTAAACATGTCATTAAAGTTAAATTTGTAAATTCACTCACAAAAAGCACTGCATGGGGCTTCGACACACAATTTCCCCAAATTGTGTGCTAATTATATGCATAGTTCTGCTTCACTGGGCACACCATATGGTAAAGGCGCACAGTTTGACTAAATGTGTGAAAAATGAGTGTTTAATCATTGTTCAAAACATGCAACATGTCACATGGTCATTGGACCAAGGTCATATGGTTGCAGAAAAAATGTGTTGCCATGCCTTTTTTCCATATTTTTGATGCTCTAGGATTCAAAAAATTCCTAGATTCCCCTAGGTCCTCCTTTAATTTATTACGATTAAAATTAATTTCCATTTAAATGTATTCAAAAAATTAAATGGTTCTTACCTTTGGATAATTCCTAGATGTTACATTAGATTTCTAAATAAAGGGACACCATATGAAATATCTTATAATGTCTCTGTTTTTTATATAGATGTCAATAGAAATAGGATCATGTATTTTTTGATAATAAGAAACAATTAATAGAGTAATTTTATTGTTTATATGAGTTATGAGACTTATGATGGATTACCTATGTGGATAATAGTTAAATTGAAATGTCTGGATGGTAGTTTCATATTTTTTTTCCTTTGCAGAATCACAATGATAGATATAAAGATAATCATCTCACTAACATGTGGATTAATAAAATATTACTGATTATTTTTTTTGTGAAATAAATTACTATAGTGGTTGTGATATGGGAATCCTTAACAATGTTAAAGTAACTCAAAATTTGAAAAAATTATATTATGGGGCCTGGACCAAAGAGATCATATAAATTTAGGTGGATTGGTATCAAATATAGAATAATAAATCCATGAAATAATATAAAATATTTTTTTAAAATCATTTAAAGTGGGAGTAGTGTACTTAATGGACAAGTTACCTTCTTAATATTTTCTTAGGAGACATAGTAGCAATGATTTGAATGAGATTCCTTATCATTGTAGATGAGATTTATTTTGATTAGTGATAGATGTTTTTTTATAAATCATCTAAAAATAATTAAAAATATTATGTTTGATTGTAAAATGATTATCATTTTTCCATTCCTATAATTTTATGGATTTTATTGTAAATTAATTGACGATTAATGATTAATGATCATAAAGTGCACGAAATAAATTACATTGTAATATATGATTCGAATGTGTTAAAGGACATGTAGAATTAAAAATGATAATAATATTTACCATAATAGTGAAAAAATGGTTCTTTTGAGGGAGAACCATAAGATTTGGTGGAAACATCTTTATTTTGGGATAAGGATAAACATGAAATTGGTACGAAAATTAGTGGTGAATAATGAAATAAGTAATTCATTATAGGTTTCAAAATACACAATATTGAAGTTTCGAAGTGACTATTTTTTTATTAATTTGTTAATCACTTTCATATGCAAATGAGGTATTCATAAATAATTATTTTATTTTATGTTGGTATGATGAAGTTCTATAAATATAGACATATTGAGAATAGTTAATGGGTTTTATTACAAGATTATATGATTAACATCATTCACATTAAATGAATTCAATTTAAAATGATTAACATAATAAGGGAAAGGGGTTTTATTTACTTCTATTTTGATAAGTAGATATGATTTTAAACCATTTTTATTTACATTTAATATTAATTTTACTCATATATAATGATTAATTAATATATAATGTTCTATTGATGGGTTTCACTAGGGGGTTTTCATATGGTTCTGACAGTGAGGATGTGTCAATCTTTATTGATGTTAAAGTTTTGTTATAATCTATTGGTAACTGTTTGACTATGATATATGACATAATTAAATAATTTTCGGTGAAAAACCTTGATGTTTCATCTAATATTTTGGGAGTATGACATTCTTTTCACTAATATTAACAGATAAATTTAACAATCTATGAAAGAATATATTGACCAAGTATTAAAATTTCTGGTAGTAGTGATCTCAATATTTTTAATGATTATATTAATTTTTTAGGATTATATTTTCACGATAATGGTGGGTATTATCTTATAATTATCTCAATACCTTATCAATTATAAGGATATTTAAGCTACATGGTTCTCCTCGATTGGAGTGAAGTTTTTTCTTGGTATTTTTCTCACCATCCATTTTTATAGCGATTATGATTCGTTTTTATTTTATGGATGACAAATCTACTGATCAATTTATATGTTGTTCAAGAATTAACATTTTGGAATGTGAGATTCCGAAATATTCAATTTGTTTGATATATATTTTTTTAATAAAGTTTTCATTGATGGATATGATAATAAAATTGGAATAGAGGTTTGGTATATTTGAACTAATCATATTTTTATTTTTACTCATTAACATAAAAAATTGTTTTTAGTGTTATATGTACGTGTTTTTTCCCACGTAATGGAATTATATTATGATTAAAATAAGTGTGTATTTTCAATGATAATTGGTGTTACAGGTGGAATGAAATTTTTAGAATTCTATTAATCATAAATTATGTTACATAAATTATTCATGTAAACTTGATTATAGAATTCCGGGACACATTAGGTGAAATTAATTTTTTACCTATGTGTTCAATATTGATGATATTATATTTGGAGTAGTTTCTGATTATGACATATGTTTTTCTGTGAGGATTTGAATTTATTTGTAGTTTACTTTTACACATTACATGGATATAATTTATGCAATAATTAGTTTTTATATGGTATGTTTTTTATTTTTTTAATGAAATAAAATATTTGAGGGAGAAGGGGATATAATGACCATGTTATTAAGAGATTTTTTTATCAAGGTTGAAAATTATTAATGTTTCAGATAATTTAGTATTCTTGGTCTCTTCTATGAATGTATTAGATTATGCAAAAAAAAATTAATTTCATTTCATTTTATATAGATTAAATGGTTTCATTATTTATTAAATAGTTCATTTTTTGGCTTTATACCTATATGAAATATGTAAAATGATAGTATAACGACTATAAACATATTAAATGAGAAAGAAAATGGTGGGGAATAATAAAAAATAAAGAAATTCATTTTGAGACAAACCTTACCTTGAATATTGGATCACTTAATATTCTCATCTAACCACTTAAAATGTTGAATTATTTATATTTATTCATATTATATGAGCTTAATAATTTTTATTTAATTTATTATAATTTATATATTATCATTTATTATTTACTTATTGAATTTATTTTGTTTATGTTGATGGTTTAGGTTTACTCAGGAAGCATTTCCAAATATGTTTCTATATAATAGTAAGGGTCGATATAAAATATTCAGTGCTTACACATATTCTTAAATTTAATTGGATATTAAACATTTTATTCCAATATTATAAAAGTTACACATTTTATAATATACTATAAAATAGTTTCAAATATTGATTTATTTTTTGGAAATATTTATTTTAGATATTAAACTAACCTTGAATTATTATTTTTAATAACATTTTGATCTTAGATATTTTTTAATTTTATAATTTCATACATGTATTAGATGGGTTATTAATATTATAATTGTATATGAAATCATTTTTTTAAACTACCATGAATAATTATTATGATTATAGAACATCAATGTCCACAAAGGTGGTATAATATTATCATGGTTGAATGATATTTTTAATAGATACTAAAATGAAAGTAAAAAATTATTTATATATTTGAATAATTATAAAAAATTATTATATTTATATAATGTTATTACAAATATAACCTATAATTTATTTTGGTTAACCAATTAAATAATATTTAAAAAGTTGAGCTAAAGTGGTTATTACTTTTTAATAAATCCTCCTCTAAAATTATTCTTAATTATTTGATGTATGGTATTTTTGTTGGACTAGATTTTGATATTGAGAAAATGTTAAATATGGATCAAGGAAGAAGTATGAAGAAATGATGAAGTTTTGAACTAAGGTCTAGAGTCTCAGGAAAAAATATGGGATGCATGAGTCTATATTGGATGTGGTCACAAAAATAAATTGTTTTATAATTAGACAACCTTCAACTTGTTTGATCCCTATACCAAAGTCCTTTTATGAGATGTAGTCTTATAAAACCCCTTAAAACTTCATTTTATTTGCATTTGGAATATTTTAGTTGTTTTTATAATGATTTAGAATCATAGATCACTTAACCCCATATTTTGATCCCCTATAAATACTTATTTTAAAATTTCCATGGACTCTAGAAAGTGAGACATATCTAAATTATCTTATATAAATCAATTAAGTTCAATAATAAAATATTGGTTAATTATCATGAAACCCCTCTTCCATGATGAACAGTTTTCATTTAAAGGCCTGATATGTCTCAAAAGGGAATGTCTCATGTAACCCATATCATGAAAGAACCTATATTTTACAAACCCATTTTGTACCCCATTTATATAGACATTCTACCATTATAGTTATGTAATATCAGGACATCCCAGGTAACCCAATGTTTAAGCTCCACTAAATATCATTTTTTTTCATTCCTTTCTTGATGCTTGACTCATTAGAGGATGAGGTTAAACTTAATGAAATAGTTCTATCACATGACCATTACTTGTGAAAATTTAAAAATGTCGGTTTTCATTTATTATTTTAGATATGTAGGATGTATCTTAGAGGTTTAGTAGAATCATTAATATCATCATATCTCCCCTAGATAATTGATATTCCCAATAACATGATCACAATCCTTGAGATAATTAATCCCCCTATAGTACCATCTTATGGATATTAATTCCATAAATTGTCCAAAAAAGACATTATATGATGAGTTAATCCATTGGTATTTTAATAATAATAATCCCCACTCGGCTCTAAACCATCAGTGTCTTGAATGGCCTCTAACCTTGAGTGTCTGCACTAGAATCTAGACAATGAGTGCCCCCTCTAGATTATAAACCACGAGTTACTCCCTATTCCGTATAAAAAATACAGATATCTATAACATTCCAGGAATCAAAACTATATACCTAACATAAATTATGTTGGGGTAATAATTTAACCATATATACTTGCATAAGGAAGATTTTAAAACATCAAATTTTCCAAAATATTTTATCCCTTTGACTATAAGGTCTTAACAACGTAATAATATAAATCATTATAATTAATATTTATACACATTAATGTCATCATAAAGGGGTAAATGAACATGTCTTAGATCTATTAAGGATTTCCAAACATGGAAACACACACCTTTTGGGGATACATAACCTCCCATCATTCTATCTAATTAAATATTCCATCCCCATAACCCAAATGGGGAAAGGAATCGTGCCACTGTAAAGTGGTAACATATGACTAGATCATGGAAAAAAAATTCATTCATTAATCCTAGTGTAGATAATTATAATGATAAATTGTAATCTTGAAGGGAATCACTTCTCATTCAATAATTAGTGGATAAATAATGTTGGGTATCAAATGTGTCTCAAGACAATGGATGGTTTTTTGTAACTACTAATGTAGAATTCTGACCATTTTGCATTCAAGGTAAGGTACCCCTATGGCTCTTAAAAAAAGATGTTCTAGGAGAGACACCCTTGATGTTATTATTACTCCAAGATATCATAATACTAAGATATCATACACTTATAACACGGAGAAAACTATTTTTTCCCCTAGATCATGAGTTCCCTCTCCCCCTTTCCCTGATAAAGGTTATACAATGTAAGGTGATCAATGCCCTCATTCATTAGTATAAGAAATTTGGAATAATCCATTATCAAAATATGGATTTTAAGGATATTTAATACATTTAACCATGTCAGAGATATCAAAGTTAGGGGTTAGGTAAGGGAAATCCCCCCTTGTCATTACCACCAACCTATTTAGAAGTGTCTCCATGGAGTTTAAATAAAACAACATCACATATTATAAAGTGGTGAGGGAATCCAAGATGAACTACTACACAATAACACCTAGGAGTCTTTAATAAGGGAACCCCCCAGGAAGCATCATTATCAATTGAAAACCACCATGCCAATTGCCAAATTGGTCGAGACTACTCTATTTTTTGCTACCCAGTCTAAGATTAAAAATTCACACATTGTTGGAATGACATTATCCCCACTCCATAGGATGAACTTCCCTTAGATAACATTAATATTTTAATAGAAACCACTTTATGGGGGTAGATTCTCCATCATACATGGATTAATGACCCACACACCCAGAAAGTGATCCAAATTGTCTCTCTCATCCACTTATTCAAACAAAAACCATCATAGTGTACTTCATTACAAAAATATTGTTTATCTCCATTAATTTTCTCTAAAAGTTTAAATATATACGAAAAATTATAAAGGTCCTCACTATGTTTCCAATAACAGTTCTTCTGGGAAATATCCCCATAATGGAAAGTAGAAGACAGTTTAGGAACTCCCACAAAAAAAGTAAAATTTCCAAAAGTTGGTATTGATGTTGGATTAACATATACTATTCTAAACAACAGGTCATTGATGAACCAAATAAAAAATCACAACTTCACCACTAAACCCCCTAGAATCAAGCACTCTATGGTTGAGGATGTCCACTGTAAAAAATAAAGATCACATGAACCTATAGACCTTATATACATATTTTTTCAGGAAGTATCTGGTGTCCTCCTTTCAAGGGATTTACATGATTTCATGCCGAGAAAAATATGAATTACTTCCCTATATTTATACCCTATAGGTGGGAAAATCATTAAGGTTGGTATAAAAATTTTCAAATTAATAATGATATCCATTGTTCCCACAGGTACCCGATATGTTCCCTAAAAAAGAGGACATCAAGTACCTTATCAATAAATTGATGTTATTAAAACATAAGAAAACTCTTAAGATTGGATTGTGGTTTCCCATATGGTAACACTCCAACCCAATGATCTACAATAAGGGGGCTCCTACTTCCCCCTCTGTCAAATGATAGTAAACCCACTACTTCAGAGAACAGATTTCAATTTAAGAAATATAAGGATCTCTAGTTAGGTTATGAAAATATTTGATAGTGTGGTTCTCTATAAATAATATTATTACTAAAAGACACATGGAATACATATAATAAAATATATGGGGGACATTCAATCACAATAATAGTGGGAAGTTAGTGTATCTTTGATGTTCTTCCCACTATAATGTTCTAAAAAAACTGTAATGAAATATGGACCTTTATCCTCTTTTGATTTCTTAACACCCAGAAATTGGTGGATTTCATCATAACATCCAAAAGGTATGTTATAAAATTATTTTAGTACAATGTTAGATCAGCCATGTTAAATCTCTTCATCTGTGTGTAAGGGGATGGAGGCATTATGTTTCCATATACTTCACTCCCCACAAGCATCAACCTCACGTTCATAAAACCAAATCAACTTTTTCTATCAAAGAGGATATGTATACTATATCTTATGATATGATAATGGTAAAGATTATAAAAAATTGAAATCATTACTCCCATTCTTGATTTGGGATGACAAGTTCCCTGTATCTCAGTCATGGAGGAAATAAGTCCAACAAATCCTTGATTCTATCAGGAGACTCCAAGAAGCTATTTAGTTGATAAGTAGTGTATTTTTTACATTAAATCCTATTTATAGTTCTCCCTTTCAGCATTATAAGTCCCTTTTTCACCATACTCATTATTCATGGTTGGTAACAATATTTAGGATGATACACCATCCTTTACTAAACCCATGTCCACCAGTCCCATAATATCTCCCAAAACCCCGAGAGAACCTATGTTCACTAAATTATGTGTGGGACATCTTGTGGTTTCTAGAAAATATTTAACATATAATATAAATATTAACCAAATATATTAACTCATGTTCACACTCCATGATTGATAGAAAGAAAATCCTAGATATCCCATCAAGGCCCCCTTTCAGATGATCGACCCAGATTATCTATATTTGAAGGTAGTTACAAGATGTGAAATTAAAGACTTAGTTTTACCAATGATGAAATCATAAAATTTTCCCCATAAAAAAATATAATAATAAGTTTTATTATACTCTATTTCCTTATAAACCAAGATCGTGATATTTTTAATGAAAAATGAAGGGATAATTTTCCCCTTGAGAACACATTGTGATGGGTGAATCCCCTTGGTTTTTTTCACACATGAAAAAAAACAATTAATGTGTATTGGGATTATACTACCATTCTAATACTAAATACATATTATATTATTAATAAATGTAATGTTATTATCAATCCTTCTAATATTCATAAAGATCCAAAATTGATCTCTATAGATACTTAAATAACTTCTTTTCTATATAAACATGAGATATATAAATAACATAATGTTAATCACTTTAGTCAAAACAATCCTCATTCGGAAAATGTTTTAAACATACATGTTTTACAAACCCAATAGTTTTATAAAAAACATACACATGATATATCACGTAGGACTAAGGCCAGTTACTCTAGTAGTCCAAGGTTTAGTTTGATAGTTCTTATAGATCCCTATTTGGATAATCATTGTGATTTCCCACCTATAGACCTTGGTTATCCCACTTCCTGAATAAAATTACCAACAAGGATATAGAAACATAAGGAAATATCTTGTAATGATCTAATTTGTGACCATGTCACTCAAATAGAAGATAGAGAAATTTAACAAGCTTTAATATATCCTGAAAGGAAGTTTTACCTAGAATGGATGGAAAATACACCCTACCAAAATTTTCTATAAATATATGTTTCTCATCCGATAATGGAATATGTGACCCAATTAAAATACCTGCATACATTTACACTATGTGTGGCTTAATATTGGTGATCTTAGAGTATCTGTAGGTAGTTTAGCTTCACTACTTTGTCCTAATTTTTAAAGGACCCACTTTTGTCTCAAATAATAATTTATTTATAGTGTTACTTGTTAGCTATGAGGATCAATGTCAATAGGGAATTTACTATTTCAACTCTACTATTCATTGTATAGACATCAATGACCCCTCTTTGTAAAAATTTAGATAACTATCATGTCGTTTATTTCTTTCTACTGGAATGTTCTAATATACTCTCATGACATTTATATTATATAAGATTTATTGATAGGCATGTGCATAGAGAATTTTTGGGATATAATGATACTAAATTTAGTCTCCCTAAATTATCTTGGTGGATTATAAGAGTTCTTTGAGAGGTTGAAATATATATAGGAGGAATTCTAGTTAACCAAGTGTTGGTATAATCTAATACATCCCTTACCTATGTAAATTTTAGAAAGTGAATAAATGACTACTATGACATAATCTCTATCTCACCAATCGATCTTGTTCTTGGTGTCTGAATAGAATAAAATGTATATAGGACTGTATCATTATATGAATTATTAACAGGTATCGTGATATGACTAGATGGTTATACTCTTTTCTGATCAAAAGAAAAGGTTCTATTCCTTTAGAAATTAGAAACCTCATAGATTATTTATATGTGTTATATAAAAGAAAATTCAAGATCCTCCAAATATATAAATCCACAAGAAGAAAAGATTTAGAACTATCCCAACTATTATTCCAACCATGGGTTCCATAGACACACCATCTAGGATTTAGTTATCATTATGTATTATATTTAAAAGATGATTATGATGGAATACTGTATTTTCAAGATCCTTAGTCCCATGTAACGTGAGTTTATTACTCTTTATATAGGGATGAAGTTACAAAGTATTTCTATCATTTATTTATTCAATATGAAAAAACTTAAATGAATGGATTCCTTGAATGTATAAATCTTGGTCCCATTGTGTAATTAAAGCCTGGATGAATAATCCAACAACACTCTAGCAAATTCAAATTTTATAGAAACTTTGTCAACATAAAGTGCATATAGGGATCAATGGATTCAATTTTGATGTCACATATAAAAAAAGTGTCCCTTGTGGATTCCAAAACCATACAACACACTCATGGATTTCATTCCCATTACATTGGAATGAAATTACATAGCCTATTAGGTTCTATAGGAATTGTTTAATGAATAATATTAGTTTCCCTCTATCAACATCATTAGATTGGTCTACCAATACAATAATACCATATATAGATCATACCCAAAAACTCTTTTGAAATTCCATTTATTGTTTCTCTCAATATAGTGATGATATTCATTGGGAATATGTGGTTCTTTGAACACCATCCCAAAAAACATTATCATTTTTGAAGAGAAAACAAGGAAAGTGTTTCTATTAGCTCAAAAGGAGAAACCAACTATGGTGGGTAACACCAATGTAACCCTATTTCCAAATAAACTTATTGACTAACTAGATAATTCATAAAAATCCAACTTTTAGTTGAATTTTGTTAGTGTCGGACAAGAACCTCAACCCGAGTCATTTGGGTTGTCTATAATTCTGGTCATGGAAAACACCTTTCAAAAATAATCATGACCTTTGAGAAGAAGTATGAAACACTCAATTACCTTTGTAACACCTCGTGTTTTATGAAATAATTATCTTGAAATAAATTTCATTTCTTTGATAGCCTTATTTACACACAACACCATGTTTATGAGGACCGCAACATGCTATTGAAATATTATTATTTAATTTTTCCATTATCACCTAATAATTTGATTGGAGGATCTAAATAGTACTAACTAAATCATAAAATGGAATATTTTAGATATATATAAAACGAATTCATTGGTTTTCAATAGGTTATATGTTAAAATAAAAGTATTTAAATGTTAAAATAGATTCTTTTATAGAAAAATACTTTTATTATCACAATGTTTTTTTATCGTAATAAATTAATTTTTTATCTCCTGATGAATTATTTTAATTCATTTTTTATATTTTATATTAAAACAATACTTTAACATTCATATAATGTTTTCTATATGCAATGGAATGAATAAAAACTCAATTTTATTTTCTAAATTACTTTTTGATAAACATGGTTTTTTTTTGAGAAAAGTGAGTGTTGAGGACCTTGTATTTAATAAAAAAGAATGAAAAAAGGAAAAATGAATGAATTTGAAATTTATCTCAGAATATAATAGGAACCATGCCGTCATGAAAAGCGGTCAAGTGACGACACCCTTTCACATTGGACCCTTTATTTTCCATCCCATAACTAATATATTTCGCCTCATATAAATCATGGGTGATAAAGTAGTTCAAAGAGGATAGCTTGTCAAGGAAGATCACCCACTTAGAATCCACCCTCCATGATAAGTTCCTCTACCCCATTCTTACATCTTTCACTAGAGTGGTGGAGTCACATTCGAAAAAAAAATTATTCTAATTTTTTCAGACGACAATATCAACTACCATTAAAAGCCACATCATCTTTGATTCAAGTTCCCTTACACTTCCATAATATCCATACAAGATTTCAATGACGTCCCCATTCCCATCTTTGAAGATGGTTCCAAAACCCAAGCGGCCTAGATTACCCCTCGAAGATCCATCTATGTTGAATCTGACCCATCCTTCAAAAAGGGGGTGTCTAGAAAACTTCCAATGTATGTCGATGGTCTGAGAAATTTTCAACAATGTTCATCCTCCCAAAGACCACCCAATCATCAATCAGGTTACTGTAATTTTTTGAATGAAGGCTATTAGCAGCAAGAACTGCAGCGAGGACAAACCCCACTATAAGTCTACATTGAATTAGGACCTGTTGTGCACAACCGCGTTCATGATGCCTCATAGAAGTGTATTTTCTCTGCCCAAGACACTTTAAATATCACCATAATCTACTTGTAAGGAGTGAAATTGCATAGGTCTATGAGAAGAGTACAGATAGAATCAGTACAGGAATCTGGGTTCTGAAAATCTACTTCACTACCATCCAAAGTGAGGAGGGAGCCTGACATATCATGAATAAGTGGTCAATGTCTTCTATATTTTGTATGAAAATGTCACATAGAGAACATATGGATACATCAAGCCTTTGGTGATTGGAATCCACAACTATCTTGTTGAGAGTCATCCTCTATAAGAGAGTAAACTATGAGGGTGTCATCTATTTTTTGTTCAATTTTCCTATCCATTGTTTCTCACCATCAATAAGATGTATGTAAAATATTTTTGAATCTTGAAAACTATTTTCAAACCCCTACCATATCATATAATCCTCCTGATTAACAAATTCATAGCCATTAACACACTGGACAACATCTTCTAGTATCATTTCCAGGTTTTCCATTTGCTCCCTAATCATGATTTTATGGTCAATGTTAGTATCCTCCATGTTAACATGATTAATTAGTGGCTCACTAGTCTAGTTATCATACCAAAAATGTAGGTAATAATCCTTGTTCTCCATCCTTTTGGAATGATTTATATCTTTCTGAAAGAATGATTTTATTCTAGTCCAAATGGAGGACACCAGATTGTTGATTTTTCTTGCAATAAGTCTTTCACTAAACTTATTTTTTAAGAAGTCCAATCCAATATATTTACTATTTTGAGTTTCTAGAAAAACTAGGCTTGTAGAAATAGGTTGAAAGCCTCCACATTATGGATTCCATGTCCTCCCAGGTTGTATGGAAAATAACAATTCATCCATGGGGTAGTGATTACCATCCTTTCCACAATATATCCACTCCAGAAAAAGTTTTTCAAGATCATTTTAAGCTTTATAATGATAGAAATCATCCATAGATACACTATAAAATATTATACCATGTTCAATATAACAACATTCTTAATAAGGAAAATGTTTCCAACCATTGAGAGGGACTTCCCTGTCCAAGAGGCGAGGATTTTCCTCATTGGATCTAGTATATTTAAAAAATGATCCTGAAGAGGTTTTCCACAGAACATTGGAACACTGGGGTAGACAAAAGGTAAATCACCATCCTTTGTTTCCAACTTAGAGGTGAGACAGGTTATCCTCAAGGTTGAAATGTTCTTGCTAAATTAAATGAAATATTAGCTTCATCTGATGACTTGACCAGACACATTATCATAATGTTATAGTGCCATTTTAATATTTTTGATGTTTCTTCTACCCCTATGTAAAAATGACAATGTCATGAAAAAATAATAAGTGATAGGGAGTGTACGTACCTCATCCTTCCCAGATTATGGACAATTCACCCTTGTGAATGAGATAAATATATTTTAATTTATTGAAAAATTATAAGTGTGTCCTATCCCCCACTTATAAATGGGCACTAGAAATCCTCTCATATCAACAATTAAATGGAATCTTATATCATATGATACCTAACCAATTCATTTCATAACATCCCTTTCCACCTCCTATAGATCCATGTATTACCATAATACCATGTAAACAAGTATTTATGTATAAACCAAATTTAGTTGTCCAAAGAAGATGTATATATTCTTACCACTATTTTTTAAGTTTAATTCTTTTTCTACTTCAAATAAATATGATTCATCTATAAAAACATAATGAAACCATTTCCCTAAATATACTGAGAATTTATTATAATTATGTTGGACCCATTATCCACCTTCTTTCAATCTAATGAGAAATAAAAATATTACTAGTGGGTACGTGTGGACTACCACCTCTAAGTAGAAATATGATTAATTATATATCGCCCCCTTTCATGTTTCATAATTATAATGGATTTATTGTTTTTATATTTTTTTAATAAAATAATTATGAATCTATAATTTGAAGTTATTATATACCCAACTAACTTCCCATCCATTCAAAAACAATAATGTCCCTCGTGCGTTTGTGTGGACTACTACCTCCATGAAGTGATGTGATTTGTGTTCCATTTCTATTTTACATCGATGGTAATAATGGTAGATTTAGTGAATTTAAATTATATTTATGATATAATATTGATTCTGTAAATTTTAATTATTATTTTTCTTTCTTTCAATCCATGCATCGAAATGTGAAAACATCACTCATGCATACATACTAACTACCATATCAACAAAGGGATGTAATTAATTTTTCCTTACCACATTATATAAATGGTTACAAAGGAGTATAAAATGAATAAATATGTTACATATTTAATTTTTATAATTCTATATATGATTTAACCAAGAAAAAGGTTCATGTAATAGAACCATTGAACCAAAACATGCATGGAAAATGGATTAGTTTTCACTCAAATGTCTATTTTCAGGATGAATTGTTAATAAAATGATAGTTAGGAATAATTAGAAAATGGAACATACTAATTCATGTATTAATATGGTTATATAATAGATTTATTATAACTTTATATATATTATATAGGATTTTTGAATGCGTACAATGAATGATGATACTTGAGGTAAAGGATTTGTGTTACAATCTCATCTCTTTGAGTGATTTTTTATGTTAAATTCCCATTGTAGTAAATTAATTGTTCCTTATACATCAAACCCATATATTTTTTTCTCAACTACTTATTCCTCAAATTTCAATGTAATAGTAACTTTTTCATCTCTTTGATACTTAAATTGAAAAAGAATTTTTTTAAAGAGAAGTCATCATAATTTCCTCTTTTTCTGGAAAAAGTTTCTTCCATGTCCATGTATTCAATAATTTATTTTCAAGTATGTTTTTAATATTATAAAATTAATGATTGTATAAAATAATACCCTTATTTTAATTTATATAAATAATTTCAAAAATAATATTTTTATCATATTTTTAATGAGTTATTGTTAACAATGTTGTGAATGAATTCATTATTTTAATGTATACTCTAAAAATTAATTTTCGTGTTTTCATTAATAATATTTTATTTGAAGTATCATTTACTTTTTTTCATGTTATTTTAATATAATTCTTCCCTTATTATTCTAGAAATATTTAGATTTTAAATATTTTATATTAAAATGAAAATTCAATTTTCCTAATGAAATGTTCTAGAGATATTTCAAAGGTATTTTCATTTATGACAACACACATTGATGTTACTTATGATTATATGGGGACATGAAAAATGATACCATACTTATTTTTTTTGAGGTTATTTATTTTGATGTTTAAATCACGATGAAACGCTATTTCATTTTCATGGGTTAATTTCTGATGAAATGATAACTGTTTACAAGACCATGTGGCATAAATTTGAATGAATTAAGATTAAGTTATTGTTTTTTCTATTATATATATCCAGTGAATTGGTTAATATGATATAGATTAATCATGAGACGATAAATATAAGAATATAAATTATTGATAATAGTTATGTTCTCATTTTGATAAATGGGTATTATTACTTCTACATATGCTCACATGATTAGGCATTGACATGATTGTGAATAGAAATGATCACATTTTGATGAAATCGTATGATTTATTATATCTATGATCAAATGAATATTTGTTGACATGATTGAAATTATTCATGTTGTAAATATTATGATGTTCAATGCTTATGATTTCCTATACCTATGTTATGACTCTTGAATGATTTTTATAGCATAGAAATCCTTAATAATCCTTCCTCTATATGTTACTTGATTTTAGTGTTTATGATCTATGATTTTATTATTATGAATATTATACATTGACAACACTTTATTGATTGTGTTGTCATACCCTTATGATCATATTATGCTCATCTGATTGGTATAGATAATTTTTACCCTTACTAACCATATGAGATCACCATTTCATACATTTTCCTTCCCCTAGTTTTGATTAAAATTTCAAATTTTGATTTTTTCTATAGTGGGACTAATATATAGATATTTGGGGTATATATTGAACATATTTTGGGAAATAATTTTATTCTATATCTGTTCACTGAGTACACTAAAAATTTATGGTCCTAGAGCATGAGTAATTATAATATGTATTGTATATTCAGAAAAATGATGTTATATTAGTGTGTAGTTTAGTTATTTTTGGAGAGAAATTTGTGGGAAATATGCAGGTAAAACCCATAAAATCCTATGGTGGACCAAAAGTGATATATGATGTAACCTAATATATCATATATTGATAAGAATATATAATAAATTAATACATATCAAGAATTATTTTCTTTTTATTTATAACTCTTTTTATTATTTCTCAAAAATTATGTTAACTACATTGGGTTTTAATTAATAACTAGAATCATAAGGAATTATACTAACAATGAATGTGATGAGACTATAAAAGATAATACCCATGAAAAACCAAATGTATTTGGAGCTTATATGAAATATAATGGGGATATTATATCTAAAATATCTCAATCTAAGAATAATAATGTGAACCATTTTGAGCTTCTAAATATACCATGGACATATGAATATTTCATTATAAAGGTTATATAAAAACATCGACCCTTTTTTGTTGGTATTTAGATCCACTAGTTTCTAAGAAATGGATCAATTAATTTGAAAATATATCTTCAATTATTCAGTTCATTTATCATGCCAAAATTTTGTTTAGTATTCAATCACTGTAATGACATAGATGGTCCTTGGTAGATTCTTACAAAGAAAATTGGGTTGGAGAAAAAAAAGACTCCATAGAATTGAAGGGGTTTTATAGGCTATTTATCAATAAATACATTCTTCAAAATCATTTAAATTGTAAACCCCAAAAATTTATATTTAAATAATAATAATCATTATGGATTTATTAACATTCAACAGTAATCTTTAACTGAATTGAGTTGCATTATAAAAATATTATTATTTAAATATGATAGTTATAACCTATATATTGAATAAGTGGGTATGAATAGTATTAAATGAATTATGAAATATATATATATATAGGACCAATGCAATATAACATTATAAATTATTCTTATTAATAATCAATCAATTTTCAGTAAATACATTTTATTCTTTAAAATAAGTTTTCTTCATAAATAATTTTTAATGACTTTTATTAGAAAATAAAATATTTATTTGTTGAAATAGTTAGAAAAAATATATAAAATAATAAAATTCATTATTTAAATAATCATATATAAACTAAAAGAGGGTGAAATTTTTGGATTTTTCTTCAATGATTGTTTTTCTAGTGGATAGTGAAAAATACTAACTTTTATTAAAACTCGTATTGTTGTTTCAATTATTTTTACAATGTCCCAATTTGTTTTAAAATGGTTTAAATGTAAAATTAGTTGTATTATATTATTAATAATAAAATTCATTCCACTGTAATCAATTTTATGGTTGAATTTGGTATAAAAACATTTTTATATAGAAAAATTCATTTTTCTAACAAACAATTTTTCATAATGTTTTGAGTTTTTATATTAAATTAAATTCTGACACTTATATAAAATTAATATTTAGAAATATATAAAATATTTTGGAATCATTATTATTTAATTTGTTAAATAGACCTCTTTTATTTTTATGCATTATTAATCTTACCCGTAGTAAATATTTTTCGCCACTGTAATAGTAAGTCGGGTAATTGAGGTTAAAAATAATATGATAAGGCCAAAAACTCAACCTAACACTTGTATTAATTTTATTTGATAAGCTTTTTTCAATAAATAATATTAATTATCAAAAAAATTATCAATTTGTTTTCACATTCCTTTTATTATAACATTTCTAATATTTTATGTAAATATAAAGTCAAAAATTCCACTCTCTTTCTTTTAATATCAATAATATTTTCTGATAGTGATAAAAGAAACTTATGTTCGGTTATAAATTTTTATTTTATATATAAATGGTTTTAATTTATTATGGTTATTTATTTTTCATTTCCAGTGATCAAAAAATTACATTAAATACTTATGTAATATAGACCTAGTATTTATTCAATTATTAGACAAATAAAATAAATTATTTAAAAACAATAAATGTAATATTTTGTGGATTATTTATAGTTCCCCATGAACTTTAATGTTACATATTAAATATTTAGGAGGGTCTAAATTTTTATATTCGAACTATGTCTTTATCTTTATATATTTAAAGTCAAATTAAATGAATAACATCTAATGTTATATTAATTATATTTTATACTAAATAATAATTTATTAAATGATTTAAAATTCATGAAAATAGTATATATATCAAATTGAATGAGATATGTTTTAAAATATCTTCCATGGTCCATTTATTGGACACCATTACATTTTAGTTAACATTTATGACCCTTAAACGGTAGAAAACATTGATATCGAAGTAATGGTCAA
The DNA here is from genome assembly GCA_963277665.1 of Viscum album. NCBI lineage: Eukaryota > Viridiplantae > Streptophyta > Magnoliopsida > Santalales > Viscaceae > Viscum > Viscum album. The sequence goes on along the minus strand of OY728151.1, from coordinate 1,822,850,439 downwards.
AACGGTTAATAAGGGGTTAAAATGAGAGATTTGTGTAAAAAATTTACGAAGACATGTCTAAATTTTTTTATAAGATATTTTTTATATTCATAATTATATTATACTCTAATTATATTAATTTTTACAAATTTTTCAATGAAAATTAATTTATATTAATTTCATAATCTATGTAATTCCAAGAGTTCCCATACCCTCACTTGTAAAGGACACCCCTTCCCACTTCTGTGTGCACCATGTTCGGAAAACTAAATAGACCAAAACCTTCCAATTTCACTTTGAAAATTAATTAATATAGTTATTTAGGTTAAATTCATTCTAAAATACCAACCTAGTGTCACGTTAGAAGAGATCTGAAGGAAGTCTACTCAAGAAGTGGCAACCATCTTTATCAAGTCCATCATGTTTATTTCTTCTTCTACTTCCAATTAATATTCTATAACCATACTAAAATAATATATCATGTTTTATAAAAATAATTATATGTTATTATTAATATGTTTTTAAGATTTTCCTTCTCTTTTACGTCCTATGAAAAGAGAAGACATCGCTTTTGCATACTTAAGGCATACTATCTCCCCATAGTGGTGTAATTAATTTTTATTGACCACTTTATTTCTATTATAATAAATATATAACTAATGAATATATATTATATTTATGAAATTATTTTGAATTTAAAATTATAATATTATATTTACTATCTTACATCCAAAAATTTGGAAAAAAAATAATGTCAAACATGCGAACATGTGGACTACCACCTCCACAAAGTGATGTGATCCATTTTTCATTCCTTAATTACATGGATGGTAATAAGAATATATTTAATGGATATATATATGATATTTATATCATTATAAAAATTATGTATATTACATAACCTTAATCAAATTAAAAGTTCTAGAAATACTAAAAAAAATTCCTGAAAAACTATGTAATAAACACCTAAAACAGTGATAATAAAAACAATGGGTGATAAGATGATATAAAGAGATTATATATGATTTTATAGAAATATATAAGCTTATTTTAGGTTTTAATATTTAATATAAATTTATTATATACATTTTTAAAATAATTATGAGTCATGTTGAACATGAGGTAATTTGTTTCATAACTCAATTTATTTTCTTTTGTATATATCACTTATTCATTGTATTTTATATGATAAGATTATTTGTGTAATGAATTATGGTTATATTATATTGTATTTCCAATTTTATATGTGGATTTACATTTTTTTATATATAATCACTTCATTTATTAATTCTCATTTAAATGATATATTTTTAAGGTATTTTCTCTCAATTCTTACTCTATTAAGACATATTTGGTATTATACGCCTCTTTACTCTAACATTTTGTATATAAAAACCCTTTGACATATTTAATCAGAAAAAATATCTATAAAAATTATTAACATTTTAATTTAGATTAATCTTTCATGTGGTTACAAACATAGAGTTAACAAATAGTTAAGAGTTTATTTTACAATCTCATTTAATATTTCACTTATTTTCATTGAATTAATATTATAATATATCATTTATAAAATAAATAAATTTAATTATCCATTACATAATTAATATGTTACCATGCTTTCTTCCAATTTATACTCTCAATGAAATTTTAATCAAATTATGAAATTTTTGAATGAAATGCGGATATTATTTCTATTTTGGTCATCTATATTTTTCTACCCTATCAATATTTTTTAAAAATTTATAAAATTATATTTTATTTAATAAAATAATTTTTAATGAAATTATATGTTATGCATGAATTTTTAAAAGGTTTTAATGGAATCTTCATAATGTTTTAAAAAAGGTTTGTTTCCAACTTTTTTATAAAGGGACAAATGGAATGTTTTTGTTTTAATATAAACAGTGTTTACAGAATTTCCTACTTCCATAACTGTTTTATGATATTTATCTTCTGGTATAAGTTATATATGATTTTTTAAAAAAATAATGAAAATTTATATTAAATATTTTTATTAAATTAAATTCTATTCATTAATGGAATTTATTTGACTACAAAATATATTTTTTATATGGTCATCTCTCACATATTAATTAATTTAGTGTTCATTAACATTAGTTTGAAATGTTTTCTATATTATGATCATCCTTCATTGTGAATTAAATTTATCTTAAATATTCATACCTATTGTATCTTGGACATTATTATTTCCTAACCCATATAAAATGTCTATATATGGTATTTTACCACGAAATTTATTTTATTGACTTCTGAAATATTGATATTCTATATTATTTACTCAACCTGGATATGTTTTGATAAGTTATATTTTTTATGTATAAATTTGATCATTTAATATATATAAATATATATAAGGAACTCATTGGATATTCAGTGATTAGGGGGTCTAGAATTATATATCCCCTTGATGCATTTAAAGATCTCATGAGAAAAACAATTCGGTTATAATTGTTAAAAGTTCATTTGGTGTATGCCTAAAAATAGTTTAAAAATTATTTTTCCAAGTAATTGGAGTTAAATATAACATGATTTATAAGATCATGATTTCCAAAATTAATAATTACCATCATTGAGAATTTAGGTTTTATTGTCCATAATATTTTTGCACTTATGTATTCATTAAGTTCCTTCTGTGATTAAGTTATTGACTAAAAGGCATGTTTTTTTATTTATTTAACTTGTAATAGTGTTCATACCTTATTTAATCATGATATATTCCACTTTATATAATCCATATTTTGTATCTATAATCACCATTTATTTTTTTCAATTCCACATTATATAAAGAGTGATCTTTGAATGAGTTCAACGCTGCGTAATTTCTAATTTCACTATGTTTTATATTTTATTTACAATATAAAAATGGGAATCATGTAGGTTTATAGGTTTACAAGACTAATTAATTATTTGGTCCTCTAGGATGACATTTCTTATATATTATACCAATTTTATAAAGAATATATAAACTTTGTGTTACAAAATTTGGGTTTGTTATAGTTGGTATATGCTAAAGTCTAGTAGAAACATATAGAACTAGATTTAGGAAATATTATATTGGGAAACATAACTATATGAACGATTTTGAGGAAATTATAAGTAAAGTATAATATCCCAATGTTTTTAGGTTATGTGATATTCCTATAAATTCATCCCTATCTTGATTCTACATGTGAACATGGATTTAGTATAAATAAATCTAGGGTAACAACTCAGAAAATATTTGGTCGATTATATCTCATCCATAATTTTGGTAAATTGTGAATAACCCCTTAATAACCACCTATATTGACACTCTCATGGGATGTGGTTGGTTTAATTGATATTTTCTTCATGAACCATTAAGATGAAGGATATGATAGAACCTCTGGAACCTAGGATATTACATAGTGATATTGGAAAAAAAAGTTTCCTTAGATTATAAGTCTAAGGTTAATCTTATATTTGATGGAAAAAATACCCCTTTGAGGTTTTATGGGAGTTTTACATGATTAAGAATATTTTGGGATACATATATGGGAATAAAAACCTTTTATTTAGTATATTTTTTAGTTAGAAGATTATTTTTGGAATAATTTTTTTATTATTTATGCATATAAGCATAAATTTATTAACCCCTATGATTAATATGATAATTTATGTTAAGGTAATAATATTAAATTATGATATATGATCCTGTGTAAAAACATACATTTATAGAAAAATATTTTGTTTAAAAAATGATTTTATGATTATTTTTATTTTTTAGGGATGTTTATTATATTTTTTAATCATATATGAATTATAATAATATAATTATTGAAAACAAAAAATGTGTATGCCAGGTGAAAACTTGTCGCATCTGATAAGGTTGTGGGGACTGAACACATAAGTGAAGGGTGATAAGAGAGTATCATGTGCCACTAGTCTACATGATTCCCAGATTAGTACGATATTTTTTAAAATTATTTTTATGGAAAAATATTATGTTTATTTTGGGTTGAATATTTGAGGAATTTTTTATTTTATTTTATTTGTATTTTGATGTTATTAATGAAATTTCAATAGAAGTTTTATTGGTTTGAGGAATATAGAACATTTAGTTTTAACATAATTATTTATTTTTGAAGAATAATATTATGATTTTATAGATTTAAGATATGGGGAATGAAATAAAATTTGAGTTTATAACATTATTTAATGTTGAGGTTATTTATAGTATAGGTATATTTATTTATGGAATGGATTATGTTAGTTTTTTTAGTTATTATTAAGGTTTTGGAAAATAATGTAATATATTTATCCATATTGGATAATTTTTGTTGAAGATTTTAGTTTTGAAAAGTACTTATAGAAACAATTAGTGATATTTCAATATTTTATGGATCTTATAATTCATTAAAAGTTTATTTTTGTGCTTCCGACATGAAAAATTCATTTTGAATACTCATCATTTTGAGTAAAACATGAGATTGTGGTGGAAATTGATTAAAGGATGGAATTATACTTTTCATATAACAATATTTCCTTATATATTCAATCTTGTTGGTAAATGAATTATTTCAATTTATTAAATAGATCTTGAATAAAAAAATGTCTCCCTAATAAATTTGATTCTGATGAATTGGTGGTCTTTTCACCCCTCCCTAATTTATGGTTTTATAATTAATAAATTTCTCATGTCTATGTTCTCTACTAAAATTTATTAGTCCTTGCATGTCAGTATTATTTTCTAATTCTATATTTTAACATCCTACTAATTTTTTCATTCTCTTAGAACCTGAATATGTTATATATTTTGTGAGCTTTATGTTTAACACTTTCTGTTTTTAAAATAAGTCTTATTATCCCTTTATACGATGTTTATTTTTAAAATAAATCATTTCCAAATATTGAATACCTGATGTCAAAGAAAAAATTGAGAGTATGAAATTAATTTAATGGGGAGATAATTTTACACTCATTTAAATTATATTAAAATAATAATAATCTCAATATCTTACTTTACAAACAACACTAATCTTTAAGAGAATTGAGAAGTATTATAAATATATTATTATTTTAATATGTCTATTATAACCTAGTAATTTAATTTGAGGTTAAAAATATTATTAAATATATTTTGAAATATATACAAATTGTATATACTCTATAAAATTAATTGATTAATACTTAAGAAAAATCACTCAAATTTTATTCAGCAAAATAATTTTTCTTTAAAAGTGATTACTATTTATATTTGTGAGAAAATAATATATTATCTTTGAACACTTTAAGAAATATTATTTAGAAAATAAAATTCATTTTGAAAATAATTATATCATAATTCAATTAGGGTTACATTTTGGTATTTTCTGATAAGATTGAGCTTCTAGTGAATAGTAAAAAATACCGATTTTATTGAAAATTGTATTTTTGTTTCAAGAATTTACAATGATATTTTTTTAATTGGTTTAAAAGAAAAATTAATTATAAAATATTATTAATAAACCAACTAAATTATTTTTAATGAATTTAATTTTTAAATTTGGTATAAAATCATTTTTATACTTAAAAAATGATTTTTTCATAAAAAAAGTATCTTTCATTGAGTTTAGAATTTTTAATATAAATTAATTTCATCCTATTATAAAAAAAAATAAAAAATAATATATTTATAATCATAATATTTAAATTTGTAAAATATAACACATTTATTATTATGTATTATAAATAGAAACCATAGTAAATATTTGTCACTCAGTAGTGGAAATTTCAAAAATTAAGATTAGAAATATTATGATAAGGCATAAAACCCTCCATAACTATTGTATTTAATTAATATTATTATTTTATTTCTATATTTACTATTTAATATTCCAAAATGTGGATGTTTATTTACAATTTCCTTTTATTATAACATTTATATTATTTTAAGTAAATATAATGTAAAAAATGTCACTCTATTAATTTAAAAATAAATATTATTTTGAGACAGGATCAAAAACAACTTATGTTTGGTTCTAAATTATATTTTTACATCTATTTTTTTTGTCATGGAATTTTATTTTGAATTTTTAGTGATTGAATAATTACCTTAAATTCAAATGCAATGTCGACATAGAAATAATGTAATTATTAGAAAAATAAAATAAAATATTTTACAAACGCTAAATGTAATATTTTTGGTGAGTTATAGTACCCCAAAAATTTAATATATACATATGATATTTTAGGTATGGGTGAAAGAGTTATATTAAAATTCCATATTTCTATTGATGTATTCAAAGTCAAATTAAATGAATAGTGTCAAAAATTACATTAATAAAAATTTTATAATAAATAATATTTTATTAAATATTTTAAAAATTGTGAAAATATTATATTTGACCAATTGAATTGAATATGGTTTAAAATATCATCCATGGTCTATTTATGGGTTTCTTGTCTTTTTTTGGTAATATTCATGACCCTTTACAGGTAGAAACATTTATATTGGAGTAATTATCTCAAGGGTGGACAAGAGGATAAACTGATAGATAAAGGTGAAAACAGAAACAAAACATGTCCAAATATTATTTGATGAGATTATTTAGGCTTATAATTATATTATATTAAAATTATATCAATTTTGGGTGCATTTTTTCTTGAAAATTAATTTATATTCATCAAATAATTTTAGTAATTCTAATAGTGTCTCTCCCCTTATCTCTTTTCTTTAAACCATATTAAGAAACATATATTAAAAAAACATGATCATTTTTCTTATTAGATTCATTATCCATGATTTATAGTTTTCTTCCTTTCCAAATGATCAACCATAGGTCTCCTAAGAATATATATAATTGAATTCTACTATATAAGATGTAATTTTCTTTGTTAATTATTTCAAGATTATTTCTTCTTATACTAGTCTTTTATACAGTGCTCCAATCATAAATAGTTAATATTGTATGATTAATATATTGAAATTTTATTACCATTATGTGATAACCATTTTCCATCTCTTTTTCACCCAATGAAAAGCAAAAACTATGCTTCTGCAAACGTAAGGCTTATCATCTGCACGTAGCAGTGTAATTCATTTTTTCATCACCAATTTATGTGGATGGTTATATTAATGTAAATAATGATTATATATGATATTTTTGAAATCATTATCCTTCTGTAATTTTAATATCAAATATACCTTTTTACCTTCCTATTATTTTTAAAATGATAACACCACCTGTGTGTATGTGTGAACTACCACCTCCCTGAAGCAATGTAGTTCGTTTTCCATTTCCTATTTTCATGAATGGTAATAAGGAATTAATTAAGGTTTGTATATTATATTTATAACATGATTAATATTTTGTATATTATAAAACAATAATCAAATTACAAGTAATATAAATACTAACCAAAATTCTCCTGAAAAACGAGTCTACTAACACCCAACAAGTAATAATAAAACATTTTCACAACGGATGATAAAATAAAATAAATGGATCATATTTATTTTCATAGATATATATTTACTGTTTTTTATGTATGCATAATTAATCTAAATTTAATATATAAGAGTTAAAAATACATATGAGGGAATTTGAACATGAGGTAAGGGGTTTCATAACCTCATTTCTCTTCACAAGGTTATATCACTTATTTAATATATTTGATATTAAATGATTATGTGTGTAATGAAATCATATTATTTTATGTTTTATTTATAATTGATTTATGTTTATTTTATTTTTTACATATAATCACTTCAATTATTAATTCTCATTTCAATTATATGATTAATGTAATGTATTTCATCTCAACTTCTACACCATTGAGACATATTTGGTATTACACGCCTATTTAAATTTATGGGGTGTATATACTTATAATTTGATTTATTTAACTTGTATATGTATTTATTCATGATTAGTAACATTTTAAATCATTTTACTCTTTCAACAGGTTAAAATTTAGTGTTCCCAAATTTGTAAGAATTTATATTGTAATCACATTTTTATTGCTCTTATTTTAATTAAACGAATATTATAATATATCCTTAATTAAATAAAAATATTATGTTATTCTATCATTATTTATGGTGTTTCATGGTCTTAATCAAATTTTTCCACTATTTTAAACTTTAATAAATCTATAAAAAAATTAACGAAAAAAATATCTTATTTTTATTTTGATAGTGAATATTTTTCTTCTTTATCAATATTTTTCAAAAATTTTAAAAAAAACATATTTTTATTTAATTGAATTATTTATTAAGGGAATTTTATTTTATCATTTAAATTTTAAATTTTTTAAAAGTAATCATTATAGCATTTCTAAAAGATTCATTTTCAAATTTCTTTATAAAAATTAAAAAATAAATTTGTTAAATATTCCTGACATTTATGGAATATTTAACAACCATACAAGTTTATGATATTTTTATTAGTATAAATGTTTTCAATTATTTTTAAAATAAAATTTTTAGGAAATATTATATTAAATGTTTCTATTAAATTTCCTTCTATTCCTTCAAATAATTGATTTTACTTTAAAATTAACTTTTTGAATAGTCATTACTCATATCTTGATTAATATTTCTGTTATTATCTTTCTCTTTAAATATTCAGGTCATCGAAATAATATTTTATTGGAATTTATATTTCTATTAAATATAAATATTCATTGAATAATGAATATTCCTATTTCCTAATGAATATTCAATATCTATATATGGTTTTTTACTATTAATGTCATTTGATTAACTTGGGAAATATTGACATTCCACAATCTTCACTCATTATGAATATTTTTTGACAGGCATATTGTTCATTAATTAAATTTATCACACAATATATGAGGAATTAATTGGATATGTAGTGAAGGGTGAGGCTTCGAATTATAAATCCCATTAATTCATTGATAGGTCTCATGAAGAAAATCAGATGGCTATACATTTTAAATGGATTTTGGGTGTGTGCCTATAGTTAGTTTAAATTACCTTGTTATAAGGCCTTATGGGTAATGATATCATAATTTATGTGATCATAAAGTCAAATATTAATAATTTCCTTCATTAATAATTTTGTTTTTATTGTTAATGATATTGCTACATTGATATTATATATAGATGCATTTTGTGATCAAGTTATTGATTAAATGGAATGCATTTTCAGTTATTTATCTTTCCAAATTTAGTATGCCTTATTTACTCATGATAGCTTCCAATGTGTGTGACCCTTATTGAGTATCTTTTCTCAACTGTTATTTTTTCATTTCCTTAGGATATAAATAATGAATATTTGAATTCATTCAATAATGTAGAATATTTAATTCCATATTAATGAACTAGATCAGGTCACAAACCAAAACTTCACCCAACCCGGTCCATGTAATAGCCATAAGGGCGTTCTATCTCCCAACAGGCTGGAAAAAGGGCCCAGGTATCATAAAACAGTTTTTCAGAATGATTTACTTGAGTTTAGAACCATTAAACAACCAATAATAAAAAATTAAATGAATATTAAAATTTAATCCAACAAGCCTTTAATAAAATTCATAGTTGAATTATGTGGTTTAAAAAAGACACTGGGGGGAACAACTATGAAGGATTAGCACATTCAAATCAAGAACCACCACACAGAAAGGGGACGTCAAACCCATGCCTTCATCAAAACACCGCCCCAAGGAAAGAGGATAACAATATGAACTACTATCACTGAGGACATTTCCCTTACCTATGTCAAACATTATCAATCCGACTTATACCCAAAGGTGTATATAGTGTGTGATCCTAAGACCAATAGGATTCCACCAAAAAATATTCCATGTGATAAACATTTTAAGAAAAAAATCATACATGTTTTTATAAACAAAAAATGCTAGAACAATTTCTAAAAGGATAATTATTAAATGAAAACATCATTCCAGAGGGAAACTTTTATTAATATACACTTTTGAATAAAAAAACATGATACATATTTTTGAAACAAAACACACTGTATGATGAAGGTATGTATAATATCGTTTATGAGCACTAGTCATAGGAACACCCCTAGAACTACCTAACTGTGGGGAACTACGTACATTGTGTCTTGCTGTAAAAGATTCCATAACCAATTACTTTCTCATGAATGTGCCACAAGGATGGGAAACACCAATGGCCTATTGGTCCCCAAACATCATAAAATTTGTGTTACATTTCTCAATGTCAATCTTGGTAAGTGAAACTAGGATGAGGCCACTACCGGATCACTAGTATACTGGTCCTAGTCTACCCACCTAGATACTCGATTTTTCCTCTTTGTGCTCAAAAAAGATCCACAAGTTATAAAATAAAAATTACACATGAAAGTACCATTTTCACATAGAAATAATATTTATGAATAATAAAAACCCAAAATAGTATCCAAACATGTTCCACACCATCAATGTAATTTTGTAAACCATTTAAATATTTTATAAATCAATTTCAAGAGGTAAGTCAATGATTTTCCCACAAAATACATTAAAAAATCCTTTATAAAAGCTATGTTCCCAGCAATACCACACCCAACCCGATTTTCAATCACTATAACATTTTGTAATCCAACTCATTGTGTCACAAAATAATACCAAAAGAAAAAACATGAAATACATATGAAAAACACTCATTTTCATACAAGAATGAAATTTTAAAATCAACCACTTAATCAATGCTACCAAAAAGGTTTTCACACAAAAAAATGGAGGAGGAACATTCAAAAAAGTTAAATCAATCATGATAAATTCATAAAATAATTTCTACTCATGGAATCACTTACCATAGGTTTCAAAAACCCCATGCCATTTTGAAAAACATCAACCACACCACTGTCACACCACAAGGAGATGAAAACAAACCCTAATCCAAAATATTGATCTAAGAAACACAAAATTAAACCCAAGGTATGAAATCCTAGATTCTGGAAATTTGTAACTTCAAGGAGGAAAGAAAACCTAGATAGAAGGATGAAAAAAGGTGAAATCACTTACTTGAATAACCTTGAATTTACACAATCGAGAATCCCATCAAAATGAGTTTGAATAGAAGATGATAGTTCATGGAAGCCTTCCAAGGATTCTAGGGTTAAATGGTTGCAGAAAGGGGTTGATTAGGTTTATTTTTAGAATGTTAAAATGGTCAATACCCATTTTTTTAACACCTGGACAATGTACACAATTTTTTTTCATAGTTTAATAAAATGTGTAGCCATACCATGCGGCATGTTCTTTCCACCAAAAACTTGTCCATTTTCATCAAAATTAATGGGGAAACTAGGGGGAAACTAGGGGTAAATATATGAAAATAATTGAAGAGTAAGATGCCTAAAAGTAATGGAATGGATGTGTCATCCATTATGTGTTATATTTTATTTCCAATGTAAAAATGGGAATCATGTATGTCTATAGTTTACCAAAACTACTAAACTATTTTTCCTTTTGGGATGTTATTTCTTGTATCTGATTCCAATTTAATAAATTATACATCAAAACTAGGTTATGGGATTTGGGTTTGTTATAGTACTAATGTAGAATTTTAATTTATCAAGGTGAAATAGAAATATGATGAATTCATGGGTACTTATGAATTAAACTATACCATTATTTCAATACACTTATCTAGATTTATAATCGACCCTATGAGAAAAATTTAATGATTCAATAGTGTCATGAAATAATTTTTTTGAATGGAGATAGCCATAAATAATTTTTTAACTGTGTATAACTCCATTATTATTATTTGAAGGTAGAAATGAAGATAGGGAAGTGTGAATATTAATCCAGTTTTAGTAAAAAGAAGAGAAAAATGGAGCATCATGTAAACTATAATGGTAAATTCCTTAGTGGAAATAAATTTTAACCACATACATGGAGAATTTAGGGTGGAAAACTAAGGGAATTTTTTCAAAGTAAGTGGGATATTATTAAATTATGGAAGGGTTGACCATTGTGTAAGTGATTATCGATGAGGGATGAAATTGTTAGTTTATGTAGTCGAGGAGAAGATGGATTCAACCTATAATGTTCAATAATTCTGATGCATGGATATTAAGAATTATGTGATTAAATTCACTAATACAATTGAAAATAATTATTATAGGCCTAAAAAACATAACTAGAGTGATAATATAATACCATGGGACCTGCGCTTGTGCTGAAATCCATAACATTACATTTTCAGGTTTGATGCGATAATTGTGACTCAATTTTTTTTATCAAACCTTAAAACATAAAAAGGAAAGGTTGTATAAATTATATTCCAAATTACCTTTTAGGTTTATAGTTTCGAATAATTAGGTAATAATCCTATATAAACAATTCAAATTACAATAAATGAAGATTTCTCCCTCTTAACCCATCATTTCTTATTTCACAATACGTCATAAAAATCATCCTTTTGAAATAATTTATCGAAATAAATAATTCATCATCTTTTTTAAAAAATAGGTGAAAAGGAAACATAAGAAGGGAGACCTAAAATTATCATTAAGGGGAAACATAATCTTTGATATATGAATTTCATCAATGAGCATAATAGTGCATATGGGTATGATGACATAATCTTAGTGCATGAGTAACTTATAAAAGAAATCAAACCCATAAATACATGAATGATAATATATGAAAAAATATAAAAGGAAATACTCATCAAATTAAATAATCAAATTATATATTAGATCAATGACGATAATTAGAAACATTATAAACACACAAAAGTAGTCAAAACTCTTTCTAGTAACTTGGAGCATCTATTTCATAAAACACTTTCAAAACCCTTTTAATTGGATGAAAATGTGACCAAATTCTAATATATCATTACCCAATTAATTGAAGTGACATCATGTGGCTCACCCATTATTTAAGATATATCAGTATCATCCATTCATTATGAACTATAATGGGGATCAACCCTTCTTATAAGCTATATTGGGCCCACCCATGAACAATAATGGGGCTCAAACATCTGTATAAGCTTTATTGGGATTACCTGTTTTGTGTAATTCTTAATTACCATATCTATAATAAAACACTTCCATTATAGAACTCATATAAACATTAATTATTCATTTAAAACCAGATCATCCCATGGAAAATAAATGTGTTTAATATCAGTATCTTTTTAACATGATTATAATGTGGAGAAGAAATGGGTTCCATGAAAATATATTTTAAGAATTATTAACAAGTGAAAAATAAATTGCTTCAACAAAAATATCTTTGAAATAATATTAACCCATGTAAAATAAATGGGTTTTATAAAAATCACATTAAAATATGGTTATCCAGTGGAAAAGAAACAGCTTCCATAATAATCTATGTGTAACAATATTAGTCAATTTATAAAATAATGATGATGGTATCAATAAAAAATATCAGAAGTGTAGTTTAATTTAAAACATTATTTTTTCGCAATATTTAATGGGAATACCATTTAAAGATAATTTAAAACATTCATGATGAAAATAACCTTTAAACATTCCAAAGTGTTACATGCCACCTTGAAATATTTGAATCATAAGCCCTATGAAATAATAATTTTAAATGAAAAATATAATATGATGATAAAAATTATATTAAAGATATATCATCTCAAAGGATATGTATACACACATCATAAAATAAGATAGGTGTATAACATAACAAACTTCTCAAATAAAGAAAATTGTGACAAAAATTACGCTTTAGAAACACTAAAAATATAAACCCCATGAAAGAAATATCATAAGAGGATATGTAAAACTCATAAATTTAAGGATAATAATAATAAAATACATTCATGGGAATTATATAATCCACACAACAAAAATAAGTGGTGAAAAAAGAATATATCTTAGAGAAATAAAAGTTATATGAGAAAAAATCCTTACAAATATCATTTCATTAAAGTGAGAATAAATCAATGAAATAATTATTTTTGACAATTTTAAATCCAAAAAATAAAATTGTAAATATAGTATAATAAAATCATATTCCATTTCACATATTTTCATATCATAACATAACCAATGACATAGATTTTTAACCCAATGAATGGATATTGAGTTAACAAATCCCTTACTTTGAGTATAATTTGTCATGATTTTCCAATATCTTCCTCAATAATAAATGTATCTTAATTATTTAATTTCTTCCGAACCGTTTAAATTTTTATTATAACTTTTATTTCATCTATATACAAGTTAAATACAATTACTTAATCAATAATATTTATGTTAAATTTTTTGACCATATCCGGCTTTTGTGTCAAAATATAATTTAATAGGTCAACTATGGTCAATGAGGACATTATTTTAACATCTATAGAATGAAAAAAATTAAATAATTATAAATATTTTACATCAATTATACTTTTAAAATATTATATGAAATATTATTATAAAAAATTAACAAATGTTATGATTATAGAGATGGTAGGTCGTACATATGCACGAGTAATGTTCCCATTTTTCAATGATCATTACCAAAATAAGGTAAGTAATGTTTCTCTTTATATAATGAAAATTATTTCATAGATAAAATTTAATTTAATTATATATAATTATATATATCATTATTTTTATGTGGTGATTGAAAAAGAAGAATCACACCACCTTAATGAGGTGGTATTCCACACATCCATGAACGACGTTATCACTTTTTCAATATGTGAAATGGAAAGAATAAAATATGTTATATTTAAATATAGATAATTATGTCATTGATATCATAAATATTTCATTTGTTATATATATTTTTATTAAATCTATTCTTAATACATTCTATATAGAGTGTGAATGAATAACATCGCTTTGAGAGGGTGGTAGTCCACATACCCACAAACGATATTATCATATTCCCAAAAATTGAAAGTAAGAAGTTATGTATTACATAAATTTTTCTGAATCATGGTAACATTATAAATATAATATAAATAAAATAAAAATTGAAATTACATCGTTATTCCCATCCTTGAAGGGTCGTAATTGAAGAAAAAATGATATAGGTTCACGATGAGGTGGTCTGTCATACACACGAACGATGATTGTGTGTCCCATTTGATAGAAGTGCGTAAAGGTTTAGGTCAAACCATTAACATGAAAAAATAAAATTATATGTATTATACTTATGTTATTATATATTAATATAAAAATAATAATTTAACTGGTTTGGGAATGAAATAAAATAGAAGTGATCATTGAAGAATTATTTTCTCTTTTTTGGGTAACTGTTTTTGGTTGACACCAAAGGGATTCCTTGGTTTTCTTTCTTCCCAAAGTGAGGATTATAGGATGATAAGAGATATTTTGTTAGATTATTTTGGTAGGGTTTTAATGATCCCAATTTATTGATATTTTTTAATATGTGGGGAGGGTGTGTCTTTTTATAGCGTAGAGGGAGTGGTATTCTTGTAAATATAAAAAGTTAAACACTATTGGGAGGACTGCCTTAAAACATATTCCGCTGATAATGAAAAAAATATCCAATTGGATATATGGAAAAATAATTTCAAAAAAATGGGTTTTAGACATGTTTTTAGGTCATTTTACCTCTTTATATTAATGTTTAACTACTAACTAAACACATTTTTTACCATAATCAATGTAATTAATTGTAATTTTATTCAGAGATATTTTTGGTCAAAAACTATTTTCAAATTAAAAGATTTTATAAATTGTTTTGATTAAAAATTTGGAATCCTTTTTTCTAAACTCTAATCACATATGTAGAAAAATGTAATTTAAAATTAAACCTTTGTACGGGATGAGACTATGGGTTTTTTAAAGAGAAATGTTCAAATGTTTGAATTGTTTTATATCCAATTTCGATGTGAAATTGATTAAAATGGAATAAATTTGTCTAAATGAAATAACATTTATCTATTTATACTTTAAAACCAATTAAATTTATAATTTAACACTAAAAATAATTTAGATGAAAAATAATTTTTCAATTATAATTCGATGTCATTCACTATTCATCAAAACATGAATGTTCTCAGAAAAAATACCAAAAATAAACCTAAAGGAAATTTTTATACTATGATTTAAAAAATACATGTTATTTATTCTAATAAAAATCATAATTGAGTTAAAATTTATTTTCAAAATAATTATTCCATAAAAACGATGTAAAACTGCCTTTTAAAAATGTACAGTTTTTTATACAAAAAATTGGATTTATTTTTATCTTAATCCGATCCAAAATATTGGACGAATTTAAAAATACATTATTGAATATATAACATGTAAATTTAATTATTATATTTCAATAATAGTAATTAATTTAATTTATTAATATAAAATTCCATTATGGTCTGAAAAATAGTTTTTCATAAAACACATCCTTTATATTCAATTGATTTTTATTTTATTTTATAATTAATTGGTCACAAAATAATTCAAAATATAATAATGTGTAAATAATGTATTCCTAATTTATTTAATAATATTAAATCACTTCATTCCAATGGATAAGTGTTTACTATAATATTATATATTAATATTATAATGGTGTTCTGTAAAGTTTGATCTTCAATGTAACACATGTTATCAAAGAGAGTCAATGTTACATGTAACATAAGATAAAAATAGTTTTGTATACAATGATATATAAATTATTCATAACATGTAACACAGTATATACAATAATTGAAATTAATTTTAATGAATGTATTTTAAAAAATCTTGAGACGTTATTTCCTACCCCCCCCCCCCCCCACACACACTCATTAAAAAACATTACTCCCTTGAAATTCATATCGGTTATCAACAGATTAAAATTTTTGGAATTCCTATATTGAAACCCTTATCTATTTTTTTAATAAAACATCCTCTTAAAAATGAAAAGTGGGAAACATAAATGTATACAAAAGTTATGCATAATTAGGATTCGACATAGGGAGAACATAGGTGGGAATAGAAGAAAATTATAAATAATTATAGAGAGTGACTGAGTTCATTGATCATAAATAACTGATTGATAAATGGAATTATAGGGGCCTCATAAAAATAAATATTTTATGATCAAAAAGTCCATCAGTTCATCATAATTTAAGGTACTGGGATAATACATTTGTTTCAAAATCCTTTTCCTATAGTTAAAAATTATATTACTGCCTATACAAATAGAAAGTGAAAAAGAAAATATACATACATGATAGTTATAATTATATCTTTTAGTCAATTTACACAAAAATATCATCTTTTGCTCCAAATTATGAGTATTCAATATGAATTTTGAAATCATGGATCACTAAAATAAACATAAAAATAACACATAACCAAAAAATGGATAATCAGGTTATTCCACATTCCATTATACATTAAAAAATAAAACTATTTTAACATTGTAAGATAATTTCTAAAATGTATTATACTTCATAAGATACATTAATCTATAAAATTTAATAGTAAAATCTAGAGTTAAAACAAAATTATTCCATAAATAACAATCCTTAAAATTCTTCATAATTTTCTAGATTGTTTGAAACCCAAATATTAGAAGGATTTGATCGTATTTTATTACAAGATAAATCAACCATTAATCCTCAAATAAAATATCTTGTTTTTATAACATCATTTTTACGTATAAAAATATTTCATTCTAACCTGAACTTCATGTTGATTAGTGGTAGTTCAAAAAAACCATATCGTCTCTCGGTCATGGGTTTAATCCCCACTGATTAGCTGGATGCGATATGTTTTCACCAATCATATGGGTTGTGCTTTTTTCATTTAAACATGAAAACTAATTCCTCCCTAAAAACTTCATTTTTATCCAAGGGGTTAAAAATGCATCGTCCTAAAAAAACAACTCCAAAAATCAATTTATGATCTCATTACTTAAAAACTCAATGGGGTGTATAATACTTTGGAACTATGATCATTATTAATCTTATAAACCTTTTATGGTATCCAAAACATTTAATATAACCTCTTATGAAAATATCATAATCACAAATTTTATCTAAACAAACCTTTGATACCAACTATATCATCCCAGGATCCACAATCCATGATCCTATGGTGAAATACATAATATCACATTTCAATATTTAAGGCCAATAATTGTGACCTATTTTTTTATGAACCCTTACAAAATGAAATGTAAAAATTGGATCACATTTATTATTGATGAAATTTTAGATTTATAGTTTTATATAATTATGAGAAAATCCTATAAAAATATTTCACATGACTTTAAATGATCATTTCTCCCATTTAACCTATATTTTCTTGTTTCAAATTAGGTCATCGACATAATCCTTATAAAATAATTTATAGATATAAATTACTAAAAAAATTCATAAAACCCTGGGGAAATTGAAAAATAATAATGGTGATCTCAAATTATTAGTAAAGGAAAATGTAATAATTAACATTTGAATGTCATCAATGAGCATTAGAGTGCATACGAGTATGATAACATAATCAAAGTGCATGAGAGACTCATAAAAGAACTCAAACCTATTTACACCTAGATCATAAAATATGAAAACATGTAAAAGGAAAGAGTCATTAAAATAAACAATCCAAATCCATTTAATATCAATATTTATTAATATAAACATTATAAACTTATAATAATATGTTAAAATGCTTTTTTGTAACATGGATCAACACTTTCATAAAACTGTTTCAAAACCATTTGAAACCCATTTTAATTTTAATAACCATGTGGATGAATTTTAATATATCATTACCCAATGAATTATATATCTATAATGGGGCTCACCATTCATATATGACATATGAACCTCACACATTATTCATGATCTATGATGGGGATCAACCCTTCGTTTAAGCTATATCCGGCTCATTTGAGGGCTATAATAGGGATCAAGCAATTTTATAAGTCATATCTAGATCACCCATTTCATAAAATTTTCAATTTCCATATCAATAATAATATAAAATAATCATAAAACTCATATATATATTCATTATTAATTTATAACCTAATCAACCCATGGAAAAAAATGGTTTTAATATCGCTTTTTTGAAACACGATTAATCCGTGAAGAAGAAATGGGTTCCATGAAAACACATATAAAACTTGAATAACATGTGATAATTAAATGGGTTCCATAACAATATTTTTGAAACCATACTAACTAGTGGAAATGAAATGAGTTCCATAAAAATCTCATTGAAACAAGGTTAGATCTTGGAAAAGAAACATATTATATAAAAATCTCTTTAAAATAATCATAATTCATTCATAAAATAATTAGGATGGTACCAATACAAAATATACCCATTATGTGATAAGTATTAACAATTTTTTATGTTTATGAGGTAAATATCATTAAAATATCATTTAAAACATTCATGAGGAAAATAACTATTAAACATTCCAAAGTGACCCATACCAAAATGAAACATTTGAATCATAATAACAATGAAGGAATAACATTAAATGAAACTTATAATATCATGAGAATAATTATATTCAAAATATATTATGTAAACGGAGAATTATAAACACCTCAAAAAAGAATATAGGTTGTATAACATAACAAACATCTAAAAAATAGAAACTATGACAAAAATTGAATACATCTTTGGTAACATTGAAATAGTAAACCCCATGAAATAGATATCCTAAAAAGTATGTGTAAACCCCACTAAATTTAATAATAATAATCTTAAAATAAATTTATGGGAATTATATACACAAAATAATAAAAATAAGTGGTGATTATGGAATATATCTCATATAAATAAAAGTGAGACGAGAAAAACCCTATCAAAGATCATATCATTTGAGTGGGAATAAATAAATGAAAATTTTATATGCGTAAGTTTTAAATAAAATAAATAAAAGTTGAAATATATAATAATACAATAATAGTTAATTTCACACATATTATTGGAATAACATATCCAATTACATAGAATATTAAACTAATGAATGGATATTGAGTTAAGAAATCCCTTACCTTGAGTCCAATTTGTCATGGTTGTCCACTATATTCCTGAATAATAAAATTATGATAATTATTTACTATATTAATAACCTTTTCCATGATTATTATTGCTTTTATTCCACTTATAAACAAATTATACTAAATTTCTTAATTAAAAATATTTAATTTGGATTATTTGACCATATTTGGAATATGTGTCAAAACTGACATTGATAGGTCGACTATGGTCAATGAGGTCATTATTTAAACATATCCAGACTAATAACCATTAAATAATTTTTAAATTTTTAAATCAATTATGCATTTAAAATCATACATAAAATATCTTTATAAAAAATGAACCAATATTACGATAATGGATATGGTAGGTCATATATATGCTTGAGTAACGTTCCCATTTTTCAATAATCATTATGGAAGGAATTTATGTAATGTTTATCATTAAAAATGAAAATAATATTATAAATACTATTTTGTCTAATTATATATACTTATATATATATATAATTTTTGTGATTTCATGATAAAAAATGGAGAATCACATCACTTCGAAGATGCGATAGTCCACACATCCACGAACATAATTATCACTTTTTCAGTGCATGGAATGGAAAGAACAAAAATGATGTGCTATATGTCCAAATAAATAATTATATCATTAATTTTTCGTTTATATCATATATTTCTTTTTAACACATCCTTAATACATTCCATATAATGAGTGAATTGATCACAATGCTTTAAGGGGTGGTAGTCCACACATCCACAAATAATGTTATTATATTCCCAAAATATGAAATCATGATGTTATATGTAATATAAATATTATAAAAGCATAATAATATTAAAAGTATCGTATATATAAAATAAAAAGATTAATTATATCATTATTATCATCTTGAGATGTTGTAATGGAATAACGAATGACATTAGTCTCTGAGGCAGTAGTCTTCAGTACACATGAATGATAATTGCATATCCCATTTGATGGATGTGTGTGAAGTTTTAGGGAAAATATTTAACATAAAAAATATCAGTATATTGATAATACTAAATTTATTATATAATAATTTATTGAAAAAATTTTATGTTCATTCAAAAATAAATAAAACAAAAGTGGTAGTTGAAGAATGTTACCTCTTTTTCGAGTAACTCCTTTTGGTTTTCACCAAAGATCTTACTTTTTTTGATTTATTCAAAAATTGATTCTTCTAATATGATATTAGGGATTTTGAGATCTTATTTGGTGAGGTTTTGTATCGTCCAAAGGTATTTATATGTGTAAATAAGTGGGAAAGGTGAGTGACTTTATTTAGTGGAGAGGGAGTGGCATTATTATAAATATAAGATGGTATGCACTATTGGGAGGTTTCCCTTACATAATGTGCCATCAATAAAGGAAAAAAAATCCAGAAATGTTTGTATATGGTAGATTAATTTCCATACAATGGGTTTTGGTCATTTTTCTAGGTCCTTTGGCCGCATAATATTATTGTTTGACCACTAAGTAAACACAATTTTTCCATAATTACTTTAATTAATTTTAATTGCTTTCACAAATATATTTTTTAAAAATAATAGTTGAACATTCAAAAAATATTAAATCATTCTAAATAAAAATATTTAATTAATTTTTCAAAATTAAAATGGAAAATTGTTTATAAATTAATTTAAAATTAATCTTATTGAAGGGATGAGACATCGCATCTTTTAAATAGAGAATTTAAAAAGTTTGAAATACTTTTACATATAATTTCAATGTGAAATTTATTCTAATAATATAAATTTTATTAAATGATATAATATTTATCCAATTATACTTTAAATCTAATTAAATATATAATCTAAAACAATAAAATATTTAGATGAAAAATTAGTTTTTAATTAAAATTTGGTGCCATTCATTATTCATCAACACATTGAAGTTCATTGAAAAACACAAAATTAAATTAAATTTTAATATTACTCATTCAAAAATGATTTTAATTTTTAAAATAAAATTTCATAATATTTCACAATTATTTTTATAACAATCCTTCAATTAAAATGAAGTAAAATGGCCTTTAAAAAATTTACAGCTTTTATGGTTAAAATTGGATTTATTCTTCTCATAAACATATCAAACTTATTGGATGAATTGAAAAAAATATTGAATATATAACATATAAATTTTATTAAGATCATTTAATAATTGTGATAAATTTAATTTATTAATATAAAATATCATTCTAGAGATAAAAATAGTTATCCATAAAACACATCATTTATATTCATAGATTTTTATTTTCATTTATAATTAATTTGTCACAAAATAGTTCATTATATAAACATGTGTAAACTACATATTCATAATTTAGTTAATAATATTTAATCATTTTATTCCAATGGCTATGTGATAACTATCATAATATATATTAATATTATTTTATTTCCCCATAAAACATGGTCTTTCATGTCACACATGTTATCGAACAGACTCAATGTTATGTGCAATTTAAGATAAACTTGGTGTTTCATATAATATAATATAAACTATGAATCGTTTTTTACATAATATATCAAATAATTTAAATTAATTTTAAAGAGTATATTTTTTAAAATCTTAGGACGTTACATATAAAGGTAATGCCTTTACTATCACAACTAAACTGATTCAAGATAATGACTTGGTGAAAGCTGTAATTATCATCCAATTAAGAACAATCCTCCAATGTCCTAAAGGCATTCATTTTTTATTGATTTTTGATAATCCAACTTTTAAGGGGTGATTTGGTACCATTAAAAGGCATGTAGGCGTAAGTATTAGATGGATCATTGGCCTTAGAGGAATTAATTTCTAGTAAGCTTCAAACATTACATACAACCCAGACTACCTACTTGGAACTGCTCCTCCCTATAATCTTCATCATGAAATCAACTCCTCACCTTCGCATGGCTATTTTGCTAGGATTTCTCATACATGCACAAGATTTTCCCAATGGAAGGTTTCATACCCTCTCATTCTTACAATCAGTTTGGCTTCTACTATAGTGAAAGCTCCTTGCTAATCATCCTTATGAAACTTATTCGTTGTAGTTTGTCTGGTTTCTTTCTGCACTAAATGTGTCCTAAAGGCCTTAAGGTGGCCCAAAGGCCTAAAAGGACTTAGGGACCAAATTGGTTTCTCGAAGGCCCAAACAGTTTAATATTACTGGCTGCTACAGTGATAAACAGTGCCTGCTACAGTTCCCACTATAGTACCAGCTACAGTACATGCTACAGTATTGCACAGTTCCTACTATAGTACTGCAACAATGACCCAGAAATTAGCCTCCGCCTGGATTTGATCCTTGGTCTCCTGGATGCACTTAAATATTCCTCACCAACTGGGCTAAGGATCATGTCAAAATTAAGAACAATAGATGTATTATTTTATTATATATCTACACAATATTTTATATCTGAATAATTTTCTAAATTTATCACATCACCACCTCAATGATTAGATGATAAGATGAACATAAAACTATTAATGTTATGATTTTTATATATCATGTCTATTTCTCCTCTTATATTGATTTTTGTGGGAGTGTGCTTATTGAAAATCATATGATTCTCCCTCTAGTTGAATTTTATGTGATTTGGCTAATGCATTAAATTTATCAAAAAATTTATCTTATGATTTTTTGATGAAGGGAAGCCACATTTTATATTTAGAATCAAACTAATATTGTTTATTAAGGAAAGGATGATCATGAAATTTCTATGGTAATTATATTCATTGTATGATTATTATAATCTAATTATGAGGAATACATATTAAAAATGGTTAGAGTGAAACTCATCCTTGATGATATAAATATTTTGTGGATATTTTGATATATTTCCTGAAGACATTCTTTGTCTTCCCTTGAATTATAATGTTGTATTTTCAATATAAATTATTTCTGGTGTTATAGATCTTTCAAATACTCAATATAGAAAGGTCTTAATTAGATTATAGGAATTGAAAATTTAAATCTAGGAGAATAATGATAAAGATTTCATAACACTGAGTGTATCATCATGGGGTGAACCTATTCATTTCATTAAGAAAAATCATGATTCAATGAATCTATGAATAGATTATCATGAACATAAAAATATCACAATCAAGAACAATTATCCTTTACCTCATACTGATTATTGTTTTTTTATTAACTACATAAAAGTCAATACTTTTAAAAAATTGTAACATGTTTTGGTTATCATCAATTGATAGTCAATAAGGTGGATATTTTAAAGACAGTTATCATATTAGGTATAGAAATTATGAATTTATATTAATTCAATTTGGATTTACCAATTCCCCCACTATCTTTATGGATCTAATGAATAGAGTCTTTTGAGACTACCTTGATCATTTTATGGCAGTATTTATAGATAATATTCCTATATATTCAAAGATAAAAGAAGTGAATAAATATCAATTTATTATTGTATTGAAGACCTTGAGGAAGGACAAAATTATAAAAAATTGTGTATTTTTGAATTTTAGCAACAAAAAAATTCATTCTTGGGTCATATAATCTCAAGAGACGATATATTGGTAAATCCTTCAAAGATGCATGTTATTAACCAAAGGTACAGATCATCCACGGTAACTAAGATCCATAGATTTCGTGGGTTTTATGTATAATATTGGAACTTTTTTGGATATATCACGGATATCTATTCTAGAAAATATGTCTACATAATAGGGATCGAAGATCCTTTAGTTAGATAAATGTGAGTAAAATCTAATGAACGAAAAAATAGTTGGTTAGAAAACCTATTTCCACATAAACAATTAGTAGATAAGGGTTTTTAATCTATAATTATGCATCGATAAATGGAATGAAATGAATCCACATCCAAAATTACATGGTTATAGCTTATTTCACACACTAATTTAAAAATAATGAACAAAATTAATTAACTCATTATTTATATCTAGAAGTAGAAATTTTTTCATTGATGATATGGTGTAATTTTCATTATGGTGAAAGAGGATATATATATATATATTATTAATAATAAAATATTGAATTATATATTCACACTAAAAGTGTTGAATATGAACCAAAGGATATGGTTAAAATTAATTAATGATTATGACTACTCAATACAAAACCAATCTGAGAAGTTGAAAAGGTGGATGATGTTATGAATCAAAAGAACCATTCTAGTTTATCCTTTAAGAGGATTTAAAGATATCAATATTTATGTATTTATATAATATAGATCTCAAAATCATGAGGAAAGGGACATATATTATCTTTATTAGATGAACGTTTAACTATTAATCTATACGTGGATTGAAGATACAAAAAATGAGGATGTGGAACTACAAAATAAGGTGACAATTTTTCCTGAGATCATCCTTGATTCTAATGGAATGTTATTGTTCATGAACTGAGTACTAGTCCCATCAATACTATAATTGAAGAAATATTTATTGGTTAAAGAACAAAGTTCATCTTTCCTTCTTAATCCTAGATGTAAGAATATTTATAGTGGTCGAAAAGAGTATTTCTAGTGGTATAACATTAAAAGCGATATTTCAAATTATTTATCTTGATTTATAGTATGTTATAATGTTAGATATGAGATACTTATGTAGAGTGTGTTATTAAAACCATTAACTAAAATAGAATGTAAATATGAAAATATTACCAGGGATTTCATTATCAGACTCCCAAAAACATCTAATGGTGAGAATAATATTTGGGTTTTAGTATATCTCCTTACAAGGTAAAACTATTTAACTTAAATAAGAGAAGATTAATCTCTTGTTCATATTTATAAGATGTAAATTAAGGAAGTTATTATGTTTCATGGAGTGCAATATTTGATTTTATTTTATCAGGATCAGAGGTATACCTTGAAGTCATAGAGAATTATTCAACATGATTTCAATTTTCAGTTGAAATTCAGCACAACATATCATCCCCATATAAATGGATAGTCTGATAGAAAAATCTAAACCCTAAAATATATTTTGAGGTCTGTTTTTATGTGTTTCAATTGTATTTGGTATCAAAAAATTCCTTTTATGAAATTTTCATACAAAAATAACATTCACTCAATCTGTCATATGGCTCTTAATATAGACCTCTATTGTAGGAAGTGTAGAATACCAATGTGTTGGGATAATTTCATTGAAAAAAAACTATATGGAACTTTTCTAGTTAATGAAATAAAAAATAAGGTTAGATAAATTAAACAACACATCTGATAAGCTAAAAGTAGACAGAAGAAATATACTAACAACCATTAGAATGTTATAGAGTTTGTAGTTAGTGACAATGTATTCTTAAGAATATATCCTTGAAAAAAAAGTTATGATATTTTTAAAGAATTTAAATATAATACCCATATATATCATCCCATTAAAAATTCTTGATCGGGTCAACATAATTGATTATCACATGGTTCTTCCACTAAATATCTCACAAATTCCAAACTTGTTCATTGTATATATCCTAAGGAAGTAAATACCTAGTCCTTCACATTTAAAAAAACCATGATTTATCAAAATAGCATGATCTCTCTAATGAGGAACAAACTATAGATATTATAGATTATATAGGGAAAGTGTATCTAAATAATACCACACATCTCGTCAATGTTTTGTGGTGAAACATGAAATTTAAGGAATCTATGTGGGAACCCAAGGAGATAAAGAAGAAGTATAATCAGATTTTTGTAATAGAGTGAAGGAATATAATTGGTGAAATTATAATATTGGTAGAATAATCTTACACATAAATATTTCATTTGTTTGATAGATTTCATTACACACCACATTGAGTTTAAAAAGATCATGATATATTATTAAAATATAATTATTTAATGTGATAGTTATGGAATAGCCATGATATTTAGTAGAATGAGGGGGAATATCTAAAATATAAAAAATTATTTTTTTCATTTTTCTCAAATGAATTTTGGGGTTATTAATTTGATATAAATTAAAATAGAAGCATTTCAAGGAAAAAGAGATGTTTTTATAAAAAAATGTTTTCATAATGTATTATAAAATTTATAAATTAAAATAATATTTTTAATGAATGAAATTAATTAAATTTTCATTTAAATTTTCAATAAAATATTTTATCATTCATCTAAAAAAATTATGTGACTTGGAAATAAGTTAACAGTGTTTTTATTCTTAAAAATAAGTCTTTCTAAAAACTGTTTTTTTTTGTATTTTTTTCCTTATTTGAAAATGAATTTCATCATTTTATGGCAATTTTATACTGTAAAATTGATTCCATATTTTTATTCATCATAATTATCAATGTTTAATAAGATATACCAAATTTTTTTCATTATATATAAAAACTGGGTTAAAAATACATTATTTTTACATCAAAATAATTATGTTAATTGAAATGCTGATACATTCCTTTTAATAAAGAAAGATATAAAATTTGTTTTTTGTTCAAATTTATGTTGATGAAATTATATTTGGATCAGCTTGGAAATCATTAACTGATTCTTTTGCGAATCTAATGAAATCTGAGTTTGAAATGAGTATGATGGGTGAGTTAACATTTTTCATTGGTTTTCAAATTTCTCAAAAACCAGAAGGAAACTATATATCCCAACATTAGTATATTAAGGATATTCTTATAAATTATGGATATGAAAATTCCAATAGTATAAGTAATTTTATTGGCACCTCAATGTATCTTGATCTTGATAAAGCTGGGAAACCAGTATATCAAACATCTTTTAGAGGTATGATAGGAACTATACCTTACTTGACAGATAGCCATCCAGACCTAATGTTTTCAGTATGCTTATGTGCAACATATCAATCCAATCCAAAAGAATACCATTTAAAGGTAGTAAAAATGCATTTTCACTACTTAAAGGTAACCATGTATTTAGGACTCTTTTACACCACTAGAAATGATTTTATTTTAAAAAAAATTAGATACTGGTTTTGGTGGATGTAGAATGGATAGGAACAGTACATCCGGAACATTTCATTTCTTAGTAGATTCATTAGTTTATTATTCATGAAAAAAGCAACACTCAGTAGCACTCACCACTACTGAAGCTGAATATGTAGTAGCTGGAAGTTATTGTACACATGTGTTATGGATGCAACACACACTCACAAACTATGGTATAAGTTTCACCCAAACACAAATTTTGTGAGATAATACTAGTGCCATTGCCTTAAGTAAAAACATTGCATGTCACTCTCATGAAAAACACATAGATATTAGGAATCACTTTCTTATTGATCACACACAAAAAGGGGATGTCATTCTTCAATTTCTTGTAAAGATCGACTAGATTACATTTTCACAAAATCTTTACCCTACGATAGATTTGAATACAATAAACAGAAGTTAGGAATGATATCTGTAAGGTAATCTTCCATGTCAACTTCCAGTTGAAACAAACCTCCTTATAGTAATAAACTTCTTTTTATTGGGGGAGTACATTTTCTTGTAAAATTCTAAAAAAATAATTTTGTATAAAATATATTCGTAGTCTAAATTTTTTTCGTAGTCTAAATTTATTTTTTTAGATAAAATTTGCATAATAAATAATTTTTACTTAAAATATTCATAATGGAAATTTTTGTACATAAAATTCTTGTAATGGAAATTTGTGAACATAAAATTTTTGGAATTAATATTTTCATATTAGAAATTTTCTTAATGGAGTCTTCGTATCTAGAATTTTCGTAATTAGGATTTTTGTAGTCAAAATTTCGTAATCAAATTTTTTCAGAATCAAAAGTTCTTCAAGAAGAATTTTCTTCATCAAGAATAATCTTCCTATAAATACAAAGGTATATGAAAACAAAAGAATCTCTTAAGGCTTAGGAAGAAAGAATCAAAGCCTTATAGAAGAAGAAAAAAGATCAGGATCATCTTCTCAAACAAGAAAAGGAAAACCACAAGGAACTCAAGAAGCTCAAAACATTAGTAAAGAAGTTGATACCGTAGGAAAAGGAAGGGTAATCTTGTTCAATACTGATCTTTTGTTTAGTTCCTTACTTGTACAAATTTTTCCAATCATAATGAAATTTTGGTTTACTCTCTATACTTTTGGTTGTTTAGTACTAATATTTCAAGTACCATATTTAATTTTCCATTCCCTTTAATCATTTTTAAAAATCAAAAAGGGGGAGAAAGGAATGTGAAAAAAAGAATACTAAGTAAAAGAATAAATTTCCGTAAGTAAGGGGGAGTTTATCTAAGTTGGAGTTCTTATACAAGAATATTTTCGGATGTAATGAAATACTAAGTCTCAATCCAGAAATCAAGAATATGACTTTTAGTGTTTCCAAATCCTAAAGCGGAGTTAGTCTTATTCATCTTTTCCCATGTGTTAAGTGAGATAAGTTTTATTTTCAAGTCCATAAAATTTCTAAAGTCCTTATATTCTTTCTCATAAGTTTTTTTGTGATTTCTATAAAGGGGGATATTGTTGTGTCAATAAGGTTCCCTTATGACTTTTCTATTCCTTTATGTTTGGGGGAGAATGTTGAGTCAATAAGGTTCCATTATGACTTTTCCATTCTTTCCTGTTTTGAAAATCACAAACACCCTATCTTAAGGAAAAATTTATTTTCCCTAATATTCCCTTTAATAAGGAAAATTTTCCTTCCCCAAGGAAAATTTATTTTTACCATGTTTTCATTGTTCTTATTTTAGTTGCTATAAAACTAACTCATTTTATTTCTATGTGTAAAAATCAGGTTCACATATTAAACCTCAAAATATTATAAATACTTAGATCTAGGGCATTCTGTTTTTAGGATCCAAATTCTGGTTCTGAATTCTCTGAATTCAGAGACCGAACTTTCTGAGTTCAGATTCCAAATTCTCTGAATTCATACTCCGAACATTCTAATTCATACTCCGAATTCTTTAGAATTCAGAATTCACATTCCTAAAAAT
The DNA here is from genome assembly GCA_963277665.1 of Viscum album. Taxonomy (NCBI): domain Eukaryota; kingdom Viridiplantae; phylum Streptophyta; class Magnoliopsida; order Santalales; family Viscaceae; genus Viscum; species Viscum album. The sequence goes on along the minus strand of OY728151.1, from coordinate 1,822,820,637 downwards.
TCAGACTCTGAAGTATATAGAATTATGATTCTGAATTCTAAAGAAATAGAATCCTAATATCTATGAAATATAGACTTTGAAAGTTATCTTTCTCAGAATCTGAACTTTTATTTTTCCTTACATGTTGAAAAATGGTTTTGGTTAAACAATCATATTTTTTCTTACTCTGGTTTGAGTTATTAAACAAGGTCGTGTATTTTTTTATTTAATAACCATTAATTAAGTGACATGTATACAGGTCCCCCTAAAATTCAAGGAAAATATGATCGTCAGAGGAGGAAGTCGATCGTTGAAGATATACCTATAAATAAGAGTTCATTTGAACGAGCTCGTTACTTTTTGACTTTTGGAAAATTGATGAACTATTTATCAATCTAGAGATTACATGCTAGAGAGAGAGGCTCTTTCAACTCTCAGTGATTTATGTAGATTTTTTTAACTACATGTTCTGGTGAGAACAACTGGTTCAGACTTGGTTTGTGCAGACTCTGATCATGGTGATCGTGGGCTTATAGTTTTGGAAGATAGAGGCTCCAATTTCATTTTAAATTGAGGGCTTTAGGGGATATCAAGATAGATACTGATCTTCAAATTGAGGGTTTAACTGTTTTTGGGTAAGACAGACTTTCTTGAATGTATAAATCAAGCGACCTTTATCCATGGTTGTTGGATACCCTACTCTTTGGGTTAAAATATTTCTATACTTTTTACTTGTACTGTTTCAAGTTTTTTTCCCTGTATTTTTGTTGTTGAGGAAAGTATAACTATCTTATACTTCCTTATATTTATACTCTAATCAAATAAGATTCGATACGCTTTAAGGTAGAATCATTGTTTTTGTAAACTTTTGTTATGTTTCATTTTCAAAATCACATTTCTGGAATATAATTCTTTTCAGAACTACATTTCCAGAACCGATTATGATTGTTCAACCAGTTTCATTTCTGGAACAACATTTCCAGAACCTCATTTTCTGAACCACATTTCCAAATTGAATAAAGTTTTTAGAACTTAGAGGATTTGTGAAATTACCTTGTTTAACCTTGTTAAACATTACCATCGTAAACATTTATAATGGAATTTTTTAAAGTATACAATTTACCCACCCCCCTTGTATATTGAGAATATATATCATTATTTCGATATTACAATCAGTATAATTTAAGTCCACCAATTGATATCATAGGAAGTCTCTAAAATACTTATATTCACAAATAAGTTTTCTTTATCATGTTTTCCATTGTTCTATATTTTCCATGCATAGGATATTTTTATCATTGTTTATGAAATTTTATTACTAACAAGTTTGTGTGGAAAGACATATTTTTAAAGATAGAAGGAATAAATGTTGGTTCAATTGAAAATATTAATCCTAGTAGACCACATATATTTAATGGGAATGATTACGAATATTAGAGAGATCTTATGAAGACTTTGGTCATTAACATTGTAGTGGAAAACTTTGATATGTTTACTAGAGATTAAAAGATTTCTGATAAGGAAGTCAGAACTTTTACTAATCAAGAGAAGTCAGAATATCAACTTAACTACAAGGTACACAATACTTTTTTGTGTTCCATGACCAGGAAATTATATATTCTAATATCCTCATGTGAACTTCAAATAGTGAGGGATGTGACCGTAAGGGGCGCAACATTACACGGCGCTCTCCTCATCGCTGCCTCCTTCCTTATGGTTTTCGCAGCAGCCTTCCATCTTCTCAGCGAGTCCTGGCAGTTCCTCAGTTCTGGTGGATTCGGGGTTCTGCCCACCATTGCATTCACTGCTCGCCCAACTCCTTTCACTGTATAGGGTTTTCGTTGGCGGCGTGGTGTCGGCCTGAGTACAATGTTCCAGATCCATTCGCCTGAGGTCATGGCCTTGCTTCTGGTGTGGGAAGTTGGTGTTTTGTAGAATCTCTCGAGGTCAAAAAGGATAGAGGTGATGGGATCTGGGAAGCGAGTTTCATCTACATGTAGCGGTTTCTTTATTCCTCATGTTTGGTGATCCTTGATTCCATGATGGTGATGATACTGTGCAGATGATTCTGAATGTTGGAGATAACTACCGCGTAGGGTTTGAAGGATTGAGTTTTGAATTTTGAAAGTGTGATTTTTGAATTTGTACTTGGATCTTTCCTCCTCGTGATTTCTGGCATTAGAAGGAAATGCTTCCCGGTGGTTGGCGTCGCTGGCTCTCTGCTCCGGTGGTGACGCTTGAAGGCGTAGCTGGTCAGACCTACAGGTGTAAGACCGGTTTTTCACCAGCATACTCTTCGGTGCGTTTTGGGTCCTTCTCGGTAGCGCGTCGATGTCTTGTGGTGAGTCCATGGGGGTCTCCTTCTGTGGCAGTTGTGTGCCTTAGTTTTTCTTCTGGAATGTATTTTATGTTTTTCTAGATGATGGTCTTTGGGATGGAGGCCCTGTTGTTTGGAAACGATGAGGAGCGCCAGTTGTTCGGGGTCCTGTGATCCGTGAAGGATCGTGAAGATGGTGGCTGGAGCATATTTTCTTGATGCTCCGACGATGGCTCTACCATCGTCCAACATTGAATGGTGGTGCGTGGTGTTCTGGCTTGTCTCGATGGCGGTATAGTGGATTTCATGTGGATTCGCTCCTCAAGGTGGTTGCGTGGCTCGAGGCGGGCACGTGCTGCGTGGTGTTTTTGAATTTTGAATTTCTAAAGATGTTTTCTTTTAGATGATCTATTGTTTGGTTATAAGGTTACAGGTAATCCTAAACAAGATTTATGAAAATAAAAAAAAGATTTGAAGTAGTGAAGCTTCAAATAGTATCTGGAATAAATTGGAAGTTATAAATTTAGGAACTTATAAAGTTATAGAGATAATAAGAGCTATGTTGAGAGCTGTATATCATGGCTTTATCTTTCATTATAGAGAACCCTTAAGAAAAGTTCATCAAAGGTTTATGACCATTTTAAATAGATTATAGTCTATGGTAGAAAAAGGTTTGGATGATGAGTCACCTGTAGACAATATTATAGATATCATTCCTAAGGAATTGGAGTCCTAGAGAATAGTAATTTATGAGAACAGGAAAGTCACCAAGATTTCGTTGGATGAGATTTTTGGAACTCTTCTTCAGCATGACACTAGAATGAAGAGAGATGCGGACAATGTTAACAAGAAGAATTGGAATAGAGGAATTTCATTTACAACTACATTAAAACATATGAAATCCAAAACTCCTAAAATATTTACTAGATCAAAGTGAAATAAAGTTACTACTCAGTAAGAATCTAGTGATACAGAAAAATTTGAGAATGAGTTAGCTAATCTTGCTCATAGAATGAACAAGATAGTAGCTCAAAAGAATTATCAAAATAAGTTTAAGAAGAGAAAATACAATGAAAAGAAATATGGGGAAGTCACTTGCTACGAATGCAGAAGAACAGGTCATATCAGACCTGATTATCCTCTTTTGAAAAACACGGATAGGAAGGAAAGGAATTCTGAGAAAAATGAGAAGATGTTATACCATTCTAAGCATAACAAAATTCTTAAATCAAACGATACAAGTATTTATAGTTGTGAATACTCTTCTAAAATTGAATCTTCTAAATATAAATAATCATAACATAATAATATTGGATTCATTTCTACTACTTCTTTCCCAAATACATGTCTTATGGCCAAGGTATTCTCTACCGAGGCTTTAACAAATTTATCTCTTGATAAGAATAATTATCCCAAAGATATTACTTCTGATGAAGATACTTCATATTCAGATAATGAAGAAATACCTGTGTATGATGGAGTATCTAGATTTTCTAAGTTGTTAGAAGAAAAAAATTATAAAATTTCTATGAAACTAAACAAGAAAGAAACTAGAGAACATGTTCTTACACAAGATATTTAAGACATCACTAGACATCTTGAAGATAAGGATGAGATCCTAGAACGAAATTATAAAGACCTTAATTAATTAAATTCTGAAAAGGAAAAACATTCTAAAGATCCTATGAATTCTATTTCAAAAAAATGTTTTTGAGGAAAAATCAAACTCTAAGGAAATAATTCCTGATGATAGGAATTTAGTCATAAGACTAAAATCTAATATATATTCCCCTAAGAAACTTCTTACCAACTTTATTTCTGGAAAATAAAATTTTGACAAGTTGTATTCCCAAATCTGGCCTCACGAAAATACTTCTAGAGTAGGTTATACCCACAGAAAACCTATTTTCAATAATATTTATTTTATTCCATACAAATCCTCCTTCTATACAAAAAATTTCCAAGTGGATGACAATGGAGGAAAACCTATTCCTTAAACAAAATTCAATCTTAAGTATTCCACAAGGATGATTTTTATAAACAAATGTGGATACCCAAAAGTTTATTGTCTAACAATTCCGGATCCAATAATTTCTGGTTTCCAAAGTCTAACACTCTTATTATCAGAAAAATAAAGGTAGTACCACTAGAAATACCTGGTAAATGGATATTGGATGTTCCTGGAATATGAATAGTAACAAAAACTTCTTTCAAAATATTATCAAGAAGAAAGGAGGAAAAAGTAACTTTCGAAGATAATGCTAAGAGAAAAATTATTGGTATAGATAACATTGTTCTTATTGAAAAAACATTGATTAAAAATGTTTTATTTTTTTAGGGTATTAAGCACAACCTCATTAGAATAATTCAATTATGTGATGAAGGATACCTTTTGAATTTTAGGAATGACAAGTGTTTAGTACAGAATACCAAGGAAGAGTTGATTCTTTCTCCCAATAGGAAAGAAAATGTTGACACACTAAACATTGATGACCATAGGATACAAGACCTACCTGGTCTTAGTGCAATGGAATATCATTCTTGTTTATGGAATTGATGGTTAACACAATGTAACATTAAGAACCTATGAAAACTCTCTATGAAAAGACTAGTTATGGATCTATCGGAGTTTACATATGACTCTTAAAAAGTTTGTGATCCTTATGAATATGGAAAGCAACATAAATAAAATTTTAAATCAGTTGGTGCAGTCTCAACCACTGATTCATTGTAGTTAGTTCATATGGAACTTTTCAGCTCAATACAAACTAGAAGCATTGGAGGGAAATATTATGTATTTTTCATAGTTGATGATTACACTAGATTTACATGGGTGTATTTTCTAGCAAATAAATCTGATGCTTTTTCTTATTTCAAAACATTTAGAGCCCATGTTAAAAATTAGAAAAAAATTCATTTGATAAATATTCATAGTGATCATGGAGGAAAATTTCAAAATTATGATTTTGAAATTTTGTTGTAGTATTAAATGCATTACTCAAATGTTATCAGCACCCAAAACACCTCAACAAAATGGTGTTGTTGAAAGAAGATATAGAATTCGTTAAGAGATAACAAGAACCATGGTGAGTGAATATTCATTAGCCAATTTTTTTTGGGCTAAAGCTGTATGTACTACTTGTTATACTATAAATAGAGTTTTGATTAGACCCTTTCTTAATAAAACTCCTTATGAGTTAGGGAATGGTAGAAAACCTAGACTTTCCTACTTCCAGGATTCTGGTTTCAATGTATTCATTTTGAATACTAATGTTAATCTACACAAATTCACACCAAAATCTGATAATGGAATTCTCTTAGGCAACTCCACAACTTCTAAGGCTTATAGAGTTTCGAATAAAAATACTTGTATTGTTGAAGAAACAGTACATGTCAAATTTGATGAATCCGATCCTTTTGTTTTTAAACAACCTCAACCTTCATCCTCGGATGTGTTTTCAAAAACTGATTTTCAACCCTTGATAGAAGATCCTTTTGATAAGAAAAATTTTCAAGAAAATATTTATGAATCATTTACCCCAGAAGACTTCATACCCTACATTGATGACTAGGTTTTACAAAACCCAAATCAGTTGTTTTTAAAAAATCATCACAAAGATAGTATTATTGGTGATGTAAATCAACCTGTAAGTACTAGATGTTCCTCAATAAATGAAGTTGAACATCTAGCGTTCCATTCCCAATTAGAACCAAAAAGAAGTGATGAATTTTTATGTGGTGGTGATTGGATAAAATCTATGCAATATGAGCTAAATGAATTCGAAAGGAATAAATTCTATACTTTGGTTGAAAGACCTCAAGAAAATTCTATTATTGGAGTAAAATGGGACTTCAGAAATAAGAGTGATGAAAATGGAATCATTGTATGAAATAATGTTAGATTAGTTTCTAATGGCTATAATCAACAAGAAGGAATAGACTATGAAAAATCTATGCTCCAGTAGCTAGACATGAAACTATTCATATTCTACTTTCCTTTGCATCATTCTTCAATATCAAAATTTTTCAAATTGTCGTTAAATGTTATTTCCTTAATGTTTTTGTAAATGAGGAATTTTTTTCCAACAACCTCCTGGTTTTGAAGATAAAAAAAATCCTGAACATGTTTATAAACTTACCAAAGCCTTGTATAGACTTAAGCAAACCCCTCGAGCCTAGTATGATAGACTTATAGGATTTATGCTTCAAAATAATTATGTTAAAGGAAATGTTGATCCAACTCTTTTTATAAATAAAGATAAGAAAAAAAAATTATTTCTCACATATATTTTGATGACATTATATTTGGTTCAACTTATCAATATTTAACTAATTCCTTTGCAGCTCTAATGAAATATGAGTTTGAAATGAGTATGACGGGTGAGTTAACATTCTTCCTTGGTTTTCAAATTTCTCAAAAACTAGAAAGAATATATATATATATCCCAACATAAGTATATTAAATATATTCTTAAACAGAATGTATATGAAAATTCCAAGAGTATATATACTCCCATTGGCACCTCAAATTCACTTGATCTTGATAAAGCTGGGAAACCAGGGGATCAATCATTTTCTAGAGGTATGATAGGAAGTCTACATTACATGAAAACTAGTTTTCTAGACATAATGTTTTCTGTATTCTTATGTGAAAGATCTCAATCTAGTCCTAAGTAATCTCATTTAAAGGCAGTTAAAATGAATTTTCGCTACTTAATGCGAACATGGATTTAAGATTCTTTTACACCTCTGGAAATGATTTTATTTTAAAAAGTTTTTTAGATGCTGAATTTTGTGGATGTATTATGGATAGGAAAAGTACATTAGTACTTGTAATTTCTTAGGAGATTCATTAGTTTTTTGTTCATGAAAAAAGAAACACACAGTATCACTCTCCACTACTGAAGTTGAATATGTAGCACCTAGAAGTTGTTGTGCTCAAGTGTTGTGGATGCAACACACACTCACAGACTATAGTATGAGTTTTACCCAAACACAAATTTTCTGTGATAATACTAGTGCCATTTCCTTAAGTAAAAACCTGCACATCGCTCCCAAGAAAAACATATTGATATTAGGCATCACTTTCATAGGGATCACACACAAAAAGGGGATATCATTTTTCAATGTATCAGAACACATGATCAATTTGCGGAAATTTTCACAAAATCTTTACCATCTGATAGATTTGAATAAATAAAATTGAAGTTAGGAATAATAATCATAATGTAATATCCATGTTAACTTCCTTTTGAAACCAATCTCCTTACAGTAATAAACTCCTTTCCATAAGGGTAGTACATTTTCCTGTTAAATTTTAATAACATTTTGTTGTCTAAATTTTTTTTGTAGTCTAAAAATGTTTCTTAGTCTAAATTTCTATTTTTGTACTTAAACTTTTCATAATATATATTTTTTAATTAAAATTTTTTTAATAGAAAATTTTTTACTTAAAATTCTCATAATGATAATTTTTTAACTTAAAATTTTTTGGAATGAAGATTTTCGTACCAGAAATTTTCGTAATGGAGTTTTCGTATCTAAAATTTTCTTAATAAATATTTTTGTTGTCAAAATTTTCAGAATCAAATTTTTTCAGAATCTATTGTTCTTTAAGAATAATTTTACTCATTATGAATAATCTTCCTAGGAATCTAAAAGGTATGTGAAAACAAAAGAATCTCATAAATCTTAAGAAGAAAGAATCAAAGCCTTAGGGAAGAAAACAAAAGATCATAATCATCTTCTCAAAAAAAAGGATGAACACAAAGAACTCAAGAAGCTCAATACTATTGTAAAGAAGTTTATGCCGAAAGTGAAGGAAGGATAATCTTGTTCAACACCAATATTTTTTTGTATTTTTTACTTGTATAAATTTTTCCAATCATAATGAAATTTTGTGTTTCTCTTAATATTTTTGGTTTTTTTGTACTAATATTTTAGGTAACATGTTTTATTTTTCATTCCCTTTAATATTTTTTAAAAATCAAAATGGGGGAGAAAGGAATGTGAAAAAAAATACTAAGAAAAAGAATAAATATCCCTATGTAAGGGGGAGTTTATCTAAGGGGGAGTTCTTATCCAAGAAGATTTTAGATGCTATGAAATACTAAGTCTCAATCAGGAAATCAAGAATACGATCCTTAGTGTTTACAAAGCCTAAGGGAAAGTTAGTCGTAATCATATTTTCCCATGTGTTAAGGGAGATAAGGTTTATTTTCAAGTCCATAAAATTTCTAAAGTCTATATATTCTTTTTTCGTAAGGATGTTTTTGATTTCCAAAAAGGGAGAGATTGTTGAGTCAATAAGGTTACCTTATGAATTTTTCATTCCTTTATGTTTGATGGAGAATATTGAGTCAATAAGTTTCCCTTATGAATTTTCCATTCCTTCTTGTTTTGAAAATCACAAACACCCTATCTTAAGGAAAACATCATTTTCCCTATGATTTCCCTAAATAAGGATAATTTTCCTTCCCCAAGGAAAATTTTTCCTTACCATGTTTTCATTATTCATATTTTATTTTCTCTAAAACTAACTCATTTTATTTATATGTGTAAAAATAGGTTTCACATATTAAACCTCGGAATATTATAAATGGTTATATCTAGAGCATTCTGTTTTCAGGATCCGAATTCATGTTTTGAATTCTCAGAATTCAGACTCTGAACTATCTGAGTTCAGATTCCAAATTCTCTAAATTTGTACATTGAACTTTCTATGTCCAGACTCTGAATTCTTATGAATTCAGACTTCAAATTCTTTAAGAATTATGGTTCTCAATTAATCATAATTCAGAATTCGAATTCCTTGGAATTTAGACATTGAAGTCTAAATAATTCTGATTCTGAATTCCTATGAAACAAAATCTAAATATCCTTGTAATATAATCTCCGAAGGTTACCTTTCATAGACTCCAAACTTTTATTTTTCCTTAAATTTTGAGAAATTTTTTTGGTTGAACAACCATATTTTTTCATACTCTCATTTGAGTTATAAAACGATGTCATGAATTATGTTATTTACTAACCATTTTTTAAGTGACATGTATACAGGTCCCTCATAAATTAAAGGAAAATATGACCGTTGGAGAAGGAACCAACCATTTGAGATGTACCTATAAATAGGAGATCATTTGAATGATCTCGTTACATTTTTACTTTTAGAAAATCGATGAATTGTTGATAAATCTAGACATTACATGCTAGAGAGAGGCTCTATCAACTCTCAATGCTTTGTACAGATGTTTTAAACAACTTTTTCTGGTGTTAACAACTTGTTCAGACTTTCTTCGTGCGAACTCCAATTGTTCTGATCATGGGATTTCATGTTTGGAAGATAAAGGTTCTAATTTCCTTCTAAATCAAGGGCCTATGGGGATATCAATACAGTTACCTATCATCAGATTGAGATCTAACCCGGGTTTGGGTATGACAGACATTCTTGAAAGTATAAATCAAGGGACCTTTATCCAATGATTTTGGATACCCTACTCTTTGGATTAAAAGATTTCTATACTTGTTACTTGTCATGTTTAATGTTTGTTTTCTACTCTATATTGGTTGTTGAGGAAATTATAACAATCTCACACTTCCTTATATTTGTAATCTAATTAAATAAGATTATATACGCTTTAAAGTTGAATCATTTTATTTTTAAATTTTGTTATGTTTCATTTTAGGAATCACATTTCTGGAATATAATTCTTTTCAGAACTACATTTCTTGAACTGAATAAGTTTGTAGAACTAGTTTCATATTCATAACCACATTTATGGAACTTCATTTTCAGAACCACATTCTCGTATTCAAGTAAGTTTGTTGAACTAATAAGTTTTGTGAAATTGCATTGTTTAACCTTGTTAAACATTACCATCATTAAAAGTTCCTAAGGAATTTTTTCAAGTATACAATTCGCCCCAATCTTTTATTTTTCGCATCTACATCATTATTTTGATACTACAATCAGTATCATTTTGATCCTACAATTGGTATCATAGGAGGTCTCTGAAATACTTATATTCATATATAATTTTTCTTGCTCAAATTTTCCATTGTTCTATATTTTCCTTTCCTAGGATATTTTTAACATTGTTTACGAACATTTATTACTAAAACGTTTGTGTAGAAAGACATTTTTTTAAAGATATATGGAATAAATGTTGGTTCAGTTGAAAATATTAATCCTTGTAGACTACCTATTTTTATGGGAATGATTACGAATATTGGAGAGATCGTATGAAGACTTTTGTCATTAACACTGGAGTGGAAAACATTGATATGCTTACAGGAGATTACAAGATTCCGGATAAGGAAGTCATAACTTTTAATAATCAAGAGAAGTCAGAATATCAACTTAACTATATGGTACGCAATACTTTCTTGTGTTCCATGTCCAGGAATATATATAGTCAAATATCCTCATAAAAAGCTTCAAATATAATCTAGAACAAATTCGAAGTTACACATTTTTAAACTTCTAATGTTATAGAGACATGAAGAGATATATTGAGAGCTGAATATCATGGCATTATCATTCCTTATAGAGAACCCATAAGCAATGTCCAGCAAAGGTTTATGACCATTGTGAATAGCTTATAGTTTATGGTAGAAGAAGTTTTGGATGATGAGTCACTTTTAGACAAGATAATAGACATCATGCCTAATGAATGGGAGTCCATGAGAACAGCAATTAATGAGAACAGGATAGTAAGCCATATTATCCTTAGATGTTATTTTTTGAACTCTTCTTTAGCACGACACAATAATGAAGAGAGATGCAGACAGTGTTAAAAAGAACAATGGGAATGGAGGAGTTGCATTTTAAAATACTTCAAAACATATGAAAGTCAAGACCCCAGAAAGAGTTAATAGATCAAAGTCAAAGAAAGATATCATTCAGTCAGAATCTAGTGATACAGAAAAATCTATGAATTAGTTAGCTAATCTTGTTCGAAGAATGAACATGATAGTAGCTCAGAAGAACTATCAAAATAAGTTTAAGTAGAGAAAATACAATTAAAAGAATTATGGGGAAGTTACTTACTACAAATATAGAAGAACAGGTCATATCATACCTGATTTCCAACTTTTGAAAAAGAAGGATAAGAAGGAAAGGATTTTAGAAAAAAATAATACGAATTTATAACATTCTAAGTACAAGAAATGTATTAATGAAAATGATAATTGATGTTTTAGTTGTGAAGACTCTTATGAAAGTGAAACTTCTGAATATGAGTCATTGTCACATAAAAATGTCGGATTCATTGCTTCTACTTATTTCCCAAATACATGTCTTATGGAAAAGATACACATTACCAAGGCTTTAAAAAATTTATCTCATGATAAGAATAATTATCTTGATGATATTACTTCTGATGAAGATACTTCGTCTTCAGATAATGAGAAAATACCTTTGTATTAGGATGTATCTAGATTCCCCAAGTTGATAGAAGAAAAAAATTATAAAATTTCATAGAAAATAGACAAGGAAAAATAGTGAGAATAAGTTCTTATAAAAGAGATTTCAGACCTCACTAGAGATCTTGAAGATAAGGATAGTCTCTTAGAATGACTTTCTAAAGTCCTTAAGGATGTAATTTCTGAAAAGGAAAAAAAATTAAAGTTCTTAAGAATGATATTTCAAATATAAATTTTTTGAGGAATAATCTAACTCTAAGGGAATAATTCCTGAGGATAGGAATTTAGTCATAAGACTAAAATTCGAAATATATTCCCTAAGAAAATTCTTTCCAACATTATTTCTGGAAAAGAAAATTTTTACAAGATGTATTCCCAAATTAGACCTTACGTAAATACTTCTGGAGTTGGTTATACCAAAAAAAACTATTTTCAATAATAACTATTTTATTCCATCCAAAGCCCCACTCTATACAAAATGTCAAAATAGAGGACAATGGAGGAAAACTTGTTCCTTAAAAAATTAAATCTCTAGGATTCCACAAAGCTTATTTTTCTAAAGAAATGTGGACACCCATATTTTTTCTAACCATTTCTAAAGACAATACCAACTACAATACTTGGTACATGGATAGTGGATGTTCCTGGCTTATAACTAATAACCAAAATTTCTTTGAAAATATTATCATGTAGAAAGGAGGAAAAGTAACTTTCATAGATAATTCTAAGATAGAAATTATTGGTATAGGTAACATTGTTATTATTGTAAAAATGTAGATTTCAAATGTTTTATTTGTTAAGGGTCTTAAGAATAACCTCATTAGCATAATTCAATTATGTGATGAAGGTTACCTTGTGAATTTTAGGAATGACAAGTGTTTAGTACACAATTCCAAGGAAGAGTTTATTTTTTCTTCCAATAGGAAAGAAAATGTTTACACATTAAACATAGAAGACCATAGGAGCCAAGACATACCTTGTCTTAGTGAAATGGAAGATAATTCTTGGTTATAGAATAGAATGTTAGGACATTGTAACATTTGGAACCTATGAAAACTCTCTAAGAAAAGACTAGTTAATGATTTATCAGAGCTTAGATTTGTCTCTTCAAAAGTTTGTGATCCTTTTCAATATGGCAACAAACATAAATCAAGTTTTAAATCAGTTGGCTATGTATCATCCACTTATGAACTACATTTAGTGTATATGGATCTTTTTGTTCCAACACAAACTGGAAGCATTTGAGGTAAATATTATGTATTTATCTTAGATCATGATAACACTAGATTTATGTGGGTCTATTTTCTTGCAATGAAATCTGATGCTTTTTCTTATTTTAAATCATTTAGAGCCCAAGTTAAAAATGAGAAAAACCTTCCTATGATAACTATTCATAGTGATCATGGAGGAAAATTTCAAAATTATGATTTTGAAACATTTTGTAGTAGAAAAGGCATTACTCATAACTTCTCAGCACCCAAAACACCTCAACAAAATTTTGTTGATGAATGAGGAAATAGAATTCTTCAAGAGATAATAAGAACCATGTTGAGAAAATATTATATAGCCAAAAAAAATTGGGCGGAAGCTGTAAGTACTTCTTATTATACTATAAATTCAGTTTTGATTAGACACTTCATAAATAAAACTCCATATAAGTTATGGAATGGTAAAAAAGCCAAAACTTTCCTACTTCAATGTTTTGGATGCAATGTATTGATTTTGAATTATAAAGATATTCTACACAAATTCGCACCAAAATCTGATAAAGGAATTTTTTTAGGCTACTCCACAACTTCTATGGCTTATAGAGTTTTCAATAAAAATACTTATACTGTTAAAGAAACATTACATATCAAATTTGATGAAACTGATCCCTTTGTTATTAAACAACCTCAACCTACATCTTCGGATGTGTTTTCAGAAACTGATTATCAATCCTTGATAAAAGATCCTTATGATAAGAAAAATGTTCAGGAAAATGTTTATGAAGCATTTACCCTAGAAGACATTATACCCTATGTTGATGAACAGGTTTTACAAAACCAAAATTAGTTGTTTCTAAAGAATCATCCCAGTGATAGTGTCGTTGGTGATGTAAATCAAACTATAAGGACTATAAGTTACTCTAGAAATTAATTAGAAAATCTAGCATTCATTTCCCAATTAGAACCAAAAAGCACTGATGAAGCATTAGGTGGTGATGATTGGATAAAAGCTATGCAAGATTAGCTATATGAATTTGAAAGGAATAAAGTCTGAACCATAGTTAAAAAACCTAATGAAACTTCTATTATTGTATTAAATGTCTTTTCAGAAATAAGTGTGATGAAAATGGAATTATTGTAAGAAATAAAGCTATATTATTTGCTAAAGGATATAATAAACAAGAAGGAATAGAATATGAAAGAAGCCTATGATCCAGTAGCTAGACATGAAACTATTCATATTCTACTTTCCTTTGTAGTATTCTTCAATTTCAAAAATTTTCAAATGGTTGTTAAATGTGATTTCCTTAATGGTTTTTTACAAGAGGAATATTTTGTCAAACAACCTCCGGGTTTTGAAGATACAAAACATCCTGAACATGTTTATAAACTTTCCAATTCCTTGTATAGACTTAAGCATGCCTCTCGATCCAGGTATGATAGACTTACAAGTTTTTTGCTTCAAAATAATTATGTTAAAGGAAGTAATGATCCAAACCTTTTTATATAGAATGATAAAAACGAAATTGATTGTTAAAATTTATGTTGATGACATTTTATTTGGTTTAACTCAGAAATCATTAACTGATTCCTCTACGGATCTAATGAAATCTGAGTTTGAAATGAGTATGATGGGTGAGTTAACATTTTTCCATGGTTTTAAAATTTCTCAAAAAACAGAAGAAATTGATATGTCCCAACATAAATATATTAAATATCTTCTTAAAATTTATGGATATGACAATGTCAAGAGTATAAGTACTCCCATTGGAACCTCAAATTCACTTTATTTCGATAAAACTGGGAAACCATTACATAAAACATCTTTTAGAGGTATGATAATAAGTCTAAATTACTTGAAAGATAGTCATCAAGAATTAATGTTTTTAATACGCTTATGTGCAAGATATCAATTGAATCCTATGGAATCTCATTTAAAGGTAGTGAAAAGTATTTTTCGCTACTTAAAGGTAGATATGGATTTATGACTCTTTTAAACCTCTAGAAATGATTTAATTTTAAAAAGTTTAATAGATGCTGATTTTGGTAGATGTAGAATGGATAAAAAAAGTACAACCATTACTTTTAATTTCTCATGTGATTCATTAGTTTCTTGGTCATGAAAAAAGAAACACTCAGTAGAACTCTCCACTGCTGAAACTGAATATTTAGCAGCTGGAAGTTGTTGTGATCAAGTGTTGTTGATGCAACACAAACTCACAGACTATGATGTGAGTTTTACCCAAACAAAAATTTTGTGTGATAATAAATGTGTAATTTCCTTAATTAAAAACCCTACACATCACTCTTGGAAAAAACACATAGATATTAGGCATCACATTCTTAGGCATCACACACAAAAATTGAATATCATTCTTCAATTTATCGGAACACAAGATCAACTTGCTCACATTTTCACAAAATCATTACCCTCCAATAGATTTAAAAACAATAAAAAGAAGTTAGGAAAGATAACCATACGGTAATCTTCCATGTTAACTCTGTGTTGAAACAAATCTCCTTATAGTAATAAACTCCTTTTCATAGGGTTAGTACATTTTCATGATAAATTCTAAAAACTTTTTATTGTCTAAAATTTTTTTGTAGTCTAAATATTTTTCATAGTCTAAATTTCTTTTTTGGCTCATAAAATTTTCATAATAACTATTTTTTACATTAAATTTTCGTAATATAAATTTTTGTACTTAAAATTCCCGTAATGAAAATTTTTGAACTTAAAATTTTCAGAATGAAGATTTTCGTACCAGAACTTTTTGTTATGGAGTTTTCGTATCTAAAATTTTCATAATAAATTTTTTCATAGTCAAAATTTTTGTAATCAGACTTTTTCAAAATCAATAGTTCTTCAAGAAGAACTTTAATCATTACAAATAATCTTCCTAGAAATCAAAAAGGTATGTGCAAACAAAGGAATCTCTTAAGGCTTAGGAAGAAAGAATAAAATCCTTATAGACGAAAAAAATATCAGGATCAGCTTCTCAAACGAGAAGAGGAAGACCACAAGGAATTAAGAATCTAAAAACCATAGTAAAGATGTTGATACTGAAGGAGAAGGAAGGATAATCTTGTTCAATGTCAATATTTTATTGTATTCCTTGCTTGTATAAATTTTCTCAATCGTAATGAAGTTTTGGGTTTCTCTTTATACTTTAGGTTGTTTTGTACAAATATTTCAGGTACCATATTTTATTTTCCATTCCCTTTAATCCTTTTTTAAAATAACAAAGGTGGAGAAAGTAATGTGAAAAATAAATAATACTATGTAAAAGATGAAATTTCCTTATGTAAGGGGGAATTTATCTAAGGAGGAGTTCTTATCCAAGAATATTTTTTGATGCAATGAAATACTAAGTCTCAATATAGAAATAAAGATTACGATCCTTAGTTTTACCAAAGCCTAAGGGGGATTTAGTCGTATTCAACTTTTTTCATGGGTTAAGAGAGATATGTTTTATTTTCAAGTCCATAAAGTTTCAAAAGTCCTTATATTATTTTTTGTAAGGATGTTCGTGATTTCCAAAAATAGATTGTTTGTTGAGTCAATATGGTTCCCTTATGAATTTTCCATTCCTTCATGTTTGGGGGAGAATATTGAGTCAATAAGGTTCCCTTATGACTTTTCCATTCCTTCTTGTTTTGAAAATCACAAACACCCTATCTTAACAAAAACATCATTTTCCCTATGATTTCCCTTAGTACGGAAAATTTTTCATCCCCAAGGAAAATTTATCCTTCCGTGTTTTCATTGTTCATATTTTAGTTTCTCTAAAACTAGATCATTTTATTTCAATGTGTAAAAATAGGTTTCACATCTTAAACCTTGGAATCTTATAAATACATAGATAGAGAGCATTCTATTTTCAGGATCTGAATTCAATTTCCAAATTCTCGGAATTCGGACTTTGAATATTCTGAGTTCAGATTCCAAATTCTCTGAATTCAAAATCTGAACTTTCTAAGATCAGACTCCAAATTCTTTTGAATTTCAGACTCCAAATTCTTTATGAATTCCAGTTCTGAATTCTTCTGAATTCAGAATCCGAATTCCTCAGAATTTATAATGAGAAGTCTATAGAATTCTGATTCCAAATTCTTAAGAAACAGAATCCAAATATCCTTTTAATATAGACTTCAAAGATTAAATTTCTTAGACTCCAAACTTATATTTTTACATACATTCCGAAAAATGGTTTTGGTTCAAAACCCATATTTTTTCTTACTCTCGTTTTAGTTATAAAATTATGTCATGCATTCTGTTATTTAATAACCATTATTTAAGTGACACATATATGGGTCGCTCTAAAATTCATGGAAAATATGCATGTTGGAGGATGGAGCTGACCGTTGAAGATTTACCTATAAATAGGAGATCATTTGAATGTGCTCAGAAATTTTTGGCAGATGGAAAATAGATGAACCAAGGATCAATCTAAAGATTACATGCTAGAGAGTGTTGTGAAAAACTTGTTCTGGTGTGAACAACTTGTTCATACTTGCTTCGTGTAGACTACAATCATGTTGATCATGGGCTTCTAGGTTTTAAAGACAGAGGTTCTGATTTCCATCCAAATCAAGGGCTTGTTAGAATAACATGACCGATACTGATATTTGGATTGAGGTCTTACCTAGGTTTGCGAAAGACGGAATTTCTTGAAAGTATAAATCAAGGGACCTTTATCCAATGTTATTGGATACCCTACTCTTTGGGTTAAATGAATTCTATACTTGTTACATGTACTATTTCAAGTTTTTTTTCTTCTGTATTTTGGTTGTTGAGGAAAGTGTAACTATAGTATACTTTTTTATATTTGTACTCTGATTAAATAGGATTCTATACAATTTAAGGTAGAATCTTTGTTTTTGTAAACATTTGTTATGTTTTATTTTCGGAATCACATTTACAGAACCTCATCATTTTCAAAACTGCATTTCTAGAACCGATTAAGTTTGTAGAACTAGTTTCATTTCTGGAACCACATTTTCAGAACAACATTTTTGGAACCACATTTCCAGATTCATGAAATTTAGTATAACTAAGAGGTTTTTTTAAATTTAACTTGTTTAACCTTATTAAACATTACCATATTTTAATGTTCCTAAGGAATTTTTTAAAGTATAAAATTCACCCCCTCCCCACTTGTATATTTAGCATCTACATCATTATTTTAATAATACAATCAGAATCATTTCGATCCTACAGAGAAAGATAATCCAAATAAATAGTATCTCTAATAGGAATAAAATATAAATATTTAGTTATTTGATCAAAAATTAACAAAATTTCATTTTTACCTAATGAAGTATTTGGTAGTCCCACCACAAATTCCATGGATATATTTTCCCATTTCCACTCTGGCATTGGGAAAGGATAATGATTCCCCTTTGGTAGTTTTCTCTATTCTTTAACCTAATGACATGTAAAACATGTCATAGTAAAATCAACAATATCTCTTTTCATTCCATCCAACAAGTAATAATTATGAATGTTTTTATACATCTTGGTGCTACCATGATGAACTAAAAATGGATTACTATGAGCTTCACATAATAATTTTTTCTTCAGCTAAGAATTAAAGGGAACACATAATTTGTTCCCAAATATAAAAACACAATATTTTTCAATATAAAATTAAGGTAAAATACAATTCTTTAACAATTATAATTTATTATGTAACTCACATTCTTCCTCTTATGATTGTGTAATTATGTATAAAAAATATAATTGTACTAGCACTTGAAACAAAACAGAGGTGTTTCCTGCACCAACATTTTCCAAGAAAAAATCCATCAAATTATAAACCAAGATGCCATGTTTCAATCATAACATGGTTAATGTATCAAGATGTTTTCTACTCAAGGAATCCACCACTTTTTTTATATTTTCATGGATCGTAATTGATGATGCAATCACAATCCTTTATCAATTCCATCTGTCATTTCTACCTCATGTTCATTACCTTATGATTAAATATATACTTCAAACTTTTATGGTTAGTATATATTTAATATTTATCTCAATATAAATGATGTCTCTAAATTTTTAAAGTGAAAATCACATATACTTATTCCATATCATGTGTTGGATAATTTAACTCATGAGGTTTCTATTTTCATGAAGCCTAAGAAATTACCAGATCATTTTACCTCAAAATGCAACCATGTCCCTTCAATAAAAAGTCACTATAGATAAAAAAACCCTCTATTTCTAGAAAGAATGTTCAAAATTGGATCATTCACCAATATCTTATTTAGTTACTGAAAATAAACATCACATTATTCTATCCAAATAAATTTAACCCCTTTTGTGTTAAATTAGTTATTAGACTAGATAACCATGCAAATATTTTAACAACCAATCGTTAATATCCCATTAATCCAAAAAAATTGTGAATCTCGGTAACATTTGTAGTTCTTGGTCATTCATCATCCAATTTTTTTCAGGATCAACATTTATTCCATCCTTATTTACAATGTACCTAAGAAAATAAATCTGTTGCAAACAAAAATCACATTTCCAAAACTTACCATATAACTTTTTTTATTTAAAGGTTTTTAGGATAGTCCTCATATGTTTTTCATGATCTTCATAAAATTTTCAAAAAACTAAAATGTAATCACTGAAAACAACCCCAATCTTATCCAAATATTCATGGAATATTATATTCATAAGATAAATAAATATATAAGAATCATTTTTCAAACAAAAGGGTATTAAAAAACTCATAATGCCCATATGTAGTACGGAAATCCGTTTTTGGAATTTCATCCTCCTTCATATCCTGATGATGGTACTTGGATCTTAATTCAGTCTTGGAAAATAATCTGCTCCCTAGAGTAGATCAAAAAAAATCATCGATATGAGGTAATATATACTTATTATTAAAATTAAGGTTATTCAAATCTCTATAATCAATGAAAATTTTAATGGAAGCATTTTTCTTTGTAATGAAAAAAATAGGTTCACCCCATGGTGAAGTGCTAGGATAAATGAAACCATTATCAAGAAAATCATGTAAATACTTTATAAATTCATGAAGTTCTACTTAATCCATTTGATAAAGGTATTTTAAAATTTTCATAGCATCCAGAAATAATTCAATAGTAAATTCAAATTCCCAATCATGTATAACACGAGGCAGTCCATAAAAAACCATTTATTCATTTACCAGTAGCACATAATTAATCTGAATTGTTCCCTTATTTTCAACAATGTGTGCACGATAAATTTCATTTTATTCTTTTAATAGTATCTCAACTTATTGATATGTTATCAAAGGTATGGGTTCATTATTGTAAAAAAACTAAACCTCTTTTTGAAAAAAAACATATTTTACTCTATTATAAATCATTTCGTGATTAAAAAAACTCAATCCATACCTAGAATAACATCAAACTCTACTAAGGTAAAACAAAAATTCTTTCCGGTAATTTCTTTCCATATACAACAGCATGATGATTTTTATAATTCATTTTTTACCTTAACATTTGCATCATGTGTTTTTAACATAAATTCTTATTCCATTTCATCAGGTGAAATTTCTATTTTACCAAAAACTTCTTCAGAAATAGAGGAATGCGTAGACCAAGTATCAAACAAAACATTAGAAAAATCTGAGTAAACATACAAAGTACTTGATACCACTACATTGGATGTCCCAACATCTGTTGATGTTGTTGTAAGAGATTTCACTACACCTTTCTTCTTATAATATAGATTCCATCCATCATTTAGATATTTCTTTGGGCAGTTATTTTCATAATTCCCCATCTCACTATATTTAAAAAACTTTATAGATTTCTTATCAGAATTAAACTAAAGATCAACTTAATTTCAATATTCGGAAATATTTCTAAACATACCACATAAAAACACATATCAAAATTTTCAAGGAATTACCTAGGGTGATTTTTACCACACTTCCCATAAACTAGAAAATAAATTTTCTTACCTTCATATTTGTTTGATTGATTCCTTCACATTTCCTTCCATCTAGACCTTTACTTTTTTTATAATTTCAAAGTAGATTTGATTATTAAAAAACTCTATTTCTACCATTTTATCATAATGTACACGTTTATTATAATTATAGAATTAATTGGAGTTCATTTCCCTTTAATATATTGGCTTCAATACTGAGTAAAAATGGTTGATTTTACTACCCCCCCCCCCCCACGAATGGCCCAACGGCCTTCAATTTTTTTGATTTTTGATAACACCCATTCAAGGGATGTGGGGGAACCCTTACAAGCCATATAGGCACAGAGATTCATGGCCAGTAGGCTTAGGAGATTACATGACATGAAGGTCTTAGGTAATTCAACTAGACTATAAATAAGGAACTGCCCCTCCGCAGCATCTGCATCATGATAGTAGCTCTCCACTTTGGCATTTTTGTCTGGATAGGCTTTCTGTGAAAGCACAGGAATGTCACGATGAAATAGCCATACCCTATCAATCTTAAAAATACATTTTTCTCTACTCTGGTGAGTGCACCTACTCTGAATCCTCTTATGGGGCTACTCCATTTTTTTAGAGTCTGTCTGGGGCAACTGTATGTGGCCCGAAGGCCATGAGATGACCCGAAGTCTATAAAGGGGGCCCGAAATCCCTAATAACCTAAAGGCCTAGGTGGCCTAAAATCCTTAAGTACTCCAAGACCAAACCGGTGGCCCATGGTGAATAGTTCTAGCTACTACAGTACCAAACAGTACCTGCTACAGTAACTGCTACAGTCCGCAAAGTTCACATTTCTGCTACAGTACCTGTACAGTGTCCAGTTCTGCTACAGTACCTGCACAATGTATAGTTCTTATATAGTTCCTACTACAGTCCCTACTACAGTACTACTAAAGTACCCTGGAAATAAGCATCTAACTAGTTTTGAACCTAGGTCTCATGGATGCACTTAAGGATACCTCATCAACTGGTCTAAGGCTCATGTGCGATTGATTTTACTATCACGATCCCAAATATGATTTCGAGCATGCCTTGACAATCAACTGAATTTTTCTTCATACATGGCCACTAGATATTTCTATATTTGTTTTAATTCATGGAATATTTTTCCATTCTAATTTCAAACTCCTAAGGAAAATAGTTTTCAAGTAATCAATTCTTAAATTTATCTCATTTCAATGCTTCAATCTCTTCTCTATCCATAATATTTGTGAGCATTTACTACCACTGGTAAGATTCACCTTCAAAGAAATAAATATAAGGGCTAATATTTTGATTATTTTAACACCTTGTGACATGAAATATATTTTCACGAACTTTAATTCAACCTTCATTCACCCCTAGGTCAGAATATTCAATGAAAGTAGGAGGGTGTTTCCTTATAAAATGTTCCATTTTCATCATGTTCCTTTATGGTAACTTTGGTTTTTCACTTGCATGAATTCTACAACCATTTATATTCTAGTCCAATTAAACCATCACCCCCTTAAATTTCTTCATTCCAATTCCCACCACTCCAGGTTGCGGATTCAGAAAAATATCATTTTGTAAGTGCCTTTCTACTACAGGTTCCTTGTTTCTTCTGAAGAAAACGATTCTGAATAGACATATCTTAGAAGGATTTACATGGTAATATTCAAATTATATATCATTTCAAATTAACCATAAGGGGAAAATAATTTATGGGTATTATAATTACATCATCTTAAAACCAATATTTATCTAAATTTTGCATTGATGCCAACTATAATATACCAAACTTAAACATTACATAATCTAGTAAATTATTTTAGAATTCACTTTCTTATATTCCTATAAATCTTTTCAATTTATAGTTTTATATAATTATTAAATTATTAATCTATATAAACCTACAAGAAAAAAAATTGTACTATTAATATAGTTTCAATTTTTTTCATAAACTAGAATTTTTTAGTAGAACATGAATTCTTCCATGAAAAATCATCACAACATTCATCTTGGATTACCCTTTTCTTTTACCCATACATAAAACACTATGAAAAATATATTAAAACATGAGATGAGAACAAAAATCTCAGTAAGGGATATAAAAATAAATTTATCATTATTCTATGAATACCTATAAACATATGAGACAATTTTCACAAATACAAACTTCTCACCCCTAATGTATCATATACTTTGTGAAAACAAGAGATTTCCAAAAAGTATAGAAAACATAAATAAAACCATAAAGGTAACATGGGAATTACTTACTAAATATTGTAAATATCATGGATAAAATATTATTTTTGACTATCCCAGCTACCTTATAATGTAACTCCCATGGCTACCATATGGTGTAACCCTCACGACTACCATATAGTGTAACCATTGCAGTTATACATCGAATAACCATTGCAGACATCTTTCAACATAAACATACCCAATGCATTGGAGAAAGATATAGGTCCCACCCTTAATCATAAAAAATTACCAAGAACTATAATATAATAATAAAACATGAACACTTTCAACATAATGACATTTATTTTTGATTTTGTAAAAATAGAATTTTGGAAGAGTATTTTTTGAATTAAAGTCCCTTAATTCTGGTTTATCTTAATTAAAACATGTTCAAACCTCCAGTATAATGGTTTAATGGGTATTATTGATATATTAAAGAAATTTTTTCAAATATATAATACCTTATATGATATTTTTATAACAACATTAAACCCATTTATTAATAATATTTCGTTATTTACATTGTTTCGGATGCATTAATTTCATAGTTTCCATGGTTGGTACATTTTGGATTTTCTTGTCAAATGAAAGTGAAAACCCAAAAGTGGAATGAAATGATATTAATATATTTAAAATAATATTAAATTATATCATATATAATTTATTATATTATAATGGTTCATTAGAAAAAACATTAATGAAAATGAGTTAATTTATTTGGTCGGTTTTACGACCATTTTGAACATATATCATTTTATTGAATATCATGTATATATATGGGTTCCAAAACATTATAAAACTTATAATATGTATAATAAAATCTGATTTAGCCATCATAATAGTTTTATGACCTTCTTTGAAGGTGGTAAAGGAAAATGAAAACACATAATCCATGATGATGGTAAATCGACACATCACGTACAATGCTTTCATATTTTGGAATAACAGGAGAAAATGAAAGGTTTGAAGATGAATATTCTATTAAAAAATAATATTATATTATATTTAAGATAATGGAGTTATAATTTCACTTGTATTAGGGGATTTTTGGAAAGATTAAGAGAAAAAAAGGAAATTGAAAATAAAATAAAAGATAATGAAAGATAATTTTACCTCTTGAATTCTTCTATTTCAGGAGCTCATTAAGGTCCTTGGTTTTGTCCTTTTGGTGATACCAGTAGGTATTGGACATGGGGAAGAGGCTTGAGAATTTAATTTCATATAAATTAAAAAAGATAAAAGGCTTTTGATTTGTGAGGAGAAGAGGTGGTGAGGGGTGGTATTTATAGTGGTGGAGAGAGGTGTTTTTTGATTATTTTATTCATTAGTTTATTATTTTGGATCAAGACTATGAATAGTTAGATAATTACCACTAATTATATTCAAAAAACGAATGTTATTTTTATATTATTTTGTTTAATTTATTTTTTACTCAAGGAATAGTTTATTTTACTTATAATGTATATATACCGTAAATTACCGTATTTTACTATTCACCAAAAATTCTACTATTTTAGAAAAATACAAAAAATTCACCCTAAATATTTTTTTATGTGTATAATTAAAAAGTTAATGAAATTATATGAAAATACTTTTCTAAATATGAGAGATTTAATTTTAAATGTAAATCATTATTTATTCAAAAAATATCAATTTTAAATTCATAACATATTTTATGACACATTGAAAAAATAAATGAGCTCTCATAAAATTATAATATAATTATAAGAAAAAATATAATAATTTATGAATCTAATTTATAAAGATAATTATTATTTTAAATCATCATATTAATTATAAAATTGAAAATAAAATATTTTTGTGCACCAAAAATACCAGCACTTAATTTATCATTTTCAAAATATTTATTTACTTATTGCATGATATAAATATATCATACTTTATCTTATAGTAAAAATAAATTTTATTTATACTATATTAGTTGAGGTAACTATTGTATCAATATAAATTCCTTAATTTCCGTAAATACCACTTATTTCGTTATGCATTTATAATGACTTTAACTATTTAATTCCAGAATGAAAAAATATATTTTATAAGTATTGGGATTGTAATATATTCCTCGCATCTTATGGGTATAATTTTAAATTACATTATTCCACTTATGTGAATTGAATCTTGAAAAATGGTTTCTTTATTAGGAAATAGGAGTTCCATATTTAATAAATAGGCACCTTTTAAGTTTGGTTATTGAGAATATAAACTATAGTAAATAATTATCCCAATGGTAAGGGTAAATAAAATAATTATGGTCAAGAAAAATATGATATAGAATAAAATGTATCCTAAAAAATTTTCATAATCCAATTATATAAGTGTATTTCGGCCTTCTGCATACAATCCTTCAATATATGGCCAATTGTTTTCCATATTCCATTGATTTTTTTTTTCATTTACAATAATTAAGAAAAAGATAAAGAAAAAAATATCACTTTCTATTAATATCAATAATATTTCTTGATAAGGTTAAATATAAATTATGTTTAGTTAAAATTTTAATAGTGAAGATAAATGGGTTTTGTGTCATGGTAACTTATTTCGAATTTATCAGGATAAAATAATTACTTTAAATTCTTGTGTAATACTGAAACGTTATTTATTTAATTAATAGTAAAATAAAATAGGTTATTCTTAAAATTCTAAAAGTTATATAATTTTAAGTAATTATTGTTTTCCATAACTTTTTTAGATAAAAATGTCATTTTATTTATTTTTGAATGGATTATATTCCAATTCCACTGATTTTATGTTGTTTTCAATGTCAAATTAAAAGAATAGTTCTAAAAATTACACTATTGAGATGTTATAATAATTAATATTTTATTAAATGATTTAATATTAATAAAAAAGTTATATTCATAAAAGTTATTGGGATATGGTTAAAAATATAAACACATTTTTCATTTGTTTTCAAATTTTCCTTTTCAAGTTAATATTTTGACTACAAAAAATTAAAAATAATGAGATTTGGGTAATTGTTAAAAAGGGTTAACTCAAGTTAAAACAAATAGATAAGGGTAGAAACATAATCTAAACATGTAAAAATTTTATTAAATGATATTATTTTTACCCATAATCAAACCTATAATATAATTATTTTAGTTTTTATACATTTTTCATAGAATTTAATTTATATTAATTAAATATTTTATGAAAATTAAAAAGTTCCCCTTCACCCACCTATAAAAGGCTACATCATATCCTCTTTTATTCACACTTAACATACATTTTGGTTTACCAAATTCCTTTACATATACCTTCTTTACTTTCTTTTCCTTTTCATAAAGCCCTTTTTTCGTATAAACCCATATATGAAGGCTTTTGGTGTAAACCTAAAAATGTTGTCTAAAGATGAAGTATCATTCTTAACCATGTATTTTTATTTTCTATTTTCTTCCTCCCTATTAAAATATTTTTCATCCATGAAAATATAATAATATTTATATCTACCATATAATTTGAATTTATTATGTTAATGTAATAACCTACATCCATCTCGTCTTTTATAAAATGTGAATCGAAACCTTCATTTGTGTTTATAGTGGACTACCGCATTTCGAACAGATGCAATCCATTTTCTATCACTTCCTAGCATGACTAGTAATAGTGATATGTTAAATGGAAATATATTATATTCATGAGATATTTATAATTACAAAAAATCAATATATCATATACTTTATTACCTTACGATCCATTGAAAATTGATAATGTTGTTTGTGTGTAAGTGTGGACTACCACATACATGAAACGATGTGACTCATTTTCGAGAACCACATCACATAGATGATATATATAAGTTTATTTAATAAAAAAATATGGTATTTATGAAATAATTGTTTTTATAAAAAATTTAAATAATACTTTTGTTTCTTAAAACAGGATCATTGAAAAAAAAACTTTACTCATGTGTATATACGGATTATCGTCTCAATTATTTTAACATAGTTCATTTTTCATAGCCATATTTCATGGTTGGTTTTAAAATTATAACAAATTTATGAAAATTATAATTATTCAACCATTATTATTATTTATATTATGGAACAATGACATATTTTACCAATGATAACCTACCAAAGTCATTCTGGGCATATGAACCGAGTATTGTCAAAACATCTGATGTGAAGTCAATTTGTTAAATAATCCAATATAATATGGTAATAAATAATATAAAAGGAATAATTTACAATAAAATATTATTATTAAATTAAATGATCAAAATATTTTTACTTTTTAGAATGATTAAGATTGTACATGTTGAGTCATACCATAGGTAAATGATTCTATCTCGATTTTCCTTCATTGAGGTATATTTTATTATTATAAACCTAATTTATTTTATACGGTGTATATAATAATCCTTTTACATGTTATAACATGAAGCATTCAAAATTTATGCTATTGTAATTTTCATTTCAAATTATTTCTTTTTAGGGTATTTAACTTTATAGTTTCCAAGTGGTAAGGTGATTCCTAACATAATTTTCGTTTATTATGTTATAATTATACATAATTGGCTATGTTATACCATTATTAAGTTTGAAATGAACTATAATTTTATATTTTATATTTACACATGTTTTTTACAATTTTCACACATAAATACTTTATTGATTAATTCTCACTTAAATAATATAACTTTTGTAAGGTTTTCCAATCTCACTTTTGTATGAACAACACATATTATATATTCACTACTAATTTTTTCATGTGGTTTATATATTTACCCCACTGATATGATATATCATAATTCCATTTATATTCGTTTAATTTAATAATTCATTTGAATTTATCACTTTCATGGGAGTTATGATTCCAAAGTTTCCAAAGTAATAAGCTGTTATTTCACAACCACATTTTAAATTATGATTTTTTATTATTGGATTTTATTTTGAGAGGAATTGAATGATCATTTTATAGAAAACCATTAATTTTTATAAGGTACTAGATTTTTGTGGTCCAACCCTTTGTGTGCTTTCTGGGAATGAGGTTCTCAACGGAGTCTTGGAAGTGTGCTTGTGGGGTTTGGCTATAAAAAGCTGTAAATAGAGAGATTTCATGTTTTTTACTACTTTTATGTCATTTAAGTGTGGTTCAAGACATGTGTAGGGTAAATTTACAATGTGTAAGTTTTGTGGTTAAATAATAATAAAGTTCGTATTTGTTTAGAAATATATACCACAATATTTAGATGATGGAAAAAAGGATTACACATTATGTAAATCCCCTATGTTGTATATATTTAAATATTTCATCTACATGGGTTTTCCTCCAAACCATATGACCAGAATCTCTCTCTCTTATTATAGGAAATCCATCATCCCTCCCATCAATGCTTTAAGATTCTTTCAATGGGAATTTATCATTGGGCCTCATTCATAGATCTTTGGTGACCCAAGTTGATCCAAGATGTTTTCTTCCAGCATTTTATATAGATTTATCCTAGTTTGATCTCATTTACTAACATATATTATGTCAATGATATTGATTTTGATCCTCTATGTTTATATTCATGTTTATCTTAGTTACTGTTTGTGCAGTTTATTTAGATTCCTCATATGGATGTTGTTCATGTGGGAAATGATATTGATGATCTAAAACCTTGTGTGTTCTCATGTGAAGAACGTTGATGAAATTTGAGGTAGGCGATTCATTTATTCTCTTTTATTTATGTGTAATCATAAATTAATCATGGTTTAAGACTTTTTATATAAATTAAATTTACCTATTAATTATTGAACCAAAATAAGAACTTGGAGATAGATTTCATGTTTTCAAGGTTGATTCCATATACTGTGATGTGGTTTTGCCTCTTGATTTTATACATTGTGTGATATCTAAGACTTCATTTGTTATAATATTTCCTATTCTACGTATTAGCATGTTTTTCATGGTGTAAATTGGTTAATAGTGTAAATCCATAACTAATATATAATTAATTTCCAAAATAATAAAGAGGCATGATTAATGAATCTAGTGTGGTAGTAATTTGATGATAATAAATTGATGTGATGTGTATGTTTAATTAATCCATATTCCATATGTTTAATTTAATAAATAAGGAATATGAATCATAATTATGCTTTTGGTTGATAATAATAAAAATTAATGTTAATTGAGAATCGTAATTATATTGGTTTTTTTTAAATAGAAATAAATGCTAAGAGATTATTTTTCCTTTTATATTTTGTTTTATCTTGATCCCTTTGGTTTCCTATTGTTGCAACTTGTTAATAAATGAATTGGTTAATTCAACATGGAATAAGAATTGATTGTGTGATAATTTTTTTTTTCTAGGACATTATTTTCCCATTTTCATTAGAAGGTCGAGTGCTTTGTTTCAGATCCATGAGAGCTTGTTTTCATGAGAAGGTTGACTGCCATGTTTGAGGTCTTAGTTGCCCTATTTATTTCTTGTTTGTTCCAGCTGATTTTTTATCCGGTCTGGATATAAGCCTTGTGATATGATCTTGGAATGGTAAATAGAAGAGGGATAATGTGTGATATGTATTGGGGAGTCTTGGATATGATGTGAGCCTGAGATGGATGATCCTGGGATGGATGTTATGGTATATGAATATGGAGTCCCAAATAATGTGGTAGAAGGTCGTGCCTATGATGAAAGATGCATCAGTGTATGTATGTGGGTGTCGAGGATGGAACTAAAGGTGATGAAATTGGTTAAGTTTGGTCTTACCTATTGATACGATTTTGTGATCTTTTATGCTCGATTGAATATTTTAAATGGTTGATGGTTTGGTTTCTTGTTTTATCCGCATTCCTTTTCCCCACTTCTTGTGGTGGCTAGATGTGCTTCGTTTCATGTTTCATATTGGTGGTATCTTAGGATGGTTTTCTATGAGTAAATAGAAATAGAATAATGATAATATTTAAATAAATAAATCTTTAACCCATGGAGTTGGTTATTGATCAAATTAAACTACTTAAATATGATAATCATAATAAACCATATACTTGGTTTGATTTTTCCTGGAGGGCATGGAAATTTAATTCAGATGATAATTGATGTAATTAAATATAATGTAATGTGGGAAAACGTTAAAGTTTAATTAATGGATATTTAATTAATTATGAATAATGTATTTAATGTATGTCATTAATATTCTTATGTTCTTATATGATATCTATTCTTAGTCGTGGAAACTGCGAGTCCGAGTGATGTTCGTTGTAGTTGAATCTAATACTAGGTTATGCCCATTGTTTGTTTGTGAGCTATATTATATCATTTGTATTATATGATTTTATTCACATTCCCCCACCCATGTTTATTAGGATTACTAACACCCAGTGGACTCTAGGAGGGTGTTTTCCCCCACATCCTGGTGGGAGGATGGATAGCTGCCTACCTCTTCTTTCCCCACTCTCTTCTCTTTCTAGTTAGTTGTGTTGGTAATCATGGCGGTTAGTTTTTCAATATTTGTGTGTAGAGGTTTGTTATCTCTTTTGGTTATTTTACAGACATGTATTACCGTATATAGTATCTAAATGATGATTATATGTATGAAATTTATAGGTTGTGATGGATAGAGGTACTTACTCAGTGTATGGGTTGTAATGGTTTGAGCCATAATTCCTAATGTTTGATATACGTCATAAGGGCTATTGTGGATCCCGAAAACAACTTTATTACTATATGTGGATATGTGTATGGGATTATGTTGTTATGTAATGCATCATGTGTGTGTGGTGGTGCCTTTCCCATGTGTTTTTAGGCCTGCTCACGTTTGGAGAGAGATGCTCGGGATGTGTGACGCTGTGGAAGAGAAGAAAACCAATGGGGAAGTAGGATAGTGGTACCATTGATGCTTTATTACTATATTATATTCTCACTTATATGCATTAATTAGTGAGAGATATCAATTGTGAGGTTTGGAAATTATTATACATTTTACATGATGAGTTAGTTTCACTGTTGTTCATTAAGCATTAGTATTCTTTCTTTATATGTTCCATCAATGGATTTGGGTAGGATCTTATTGAGTATACAATTAGGCTCCCCTATGTATATAAACTATTTTTAGGTTAGCTAAAGTAGGTTAGATTTCAAGATAGATATTATAATTTTGGGGTTTGGCAGGAGCTGCTTGGGATTGTGATCGTTGTTGTCTTCACCTTTTTTGTACATGTATTTTCTCTTTTAGTTGTTTTAGAACTGTATGAAATTTCATGCTTCTTATGGGTAATCTTTATATATATATATATATATGTATGTATGTATGTATGTATATAATAAATTGTTGGGGTTTTCTCCCTCATATATCTCTCTTCAACATGTTTCTCTTAGAGGGTAACGCCTCCCATATGCATGTTTATTATACACTCGGTTCTTATTTCCAACCTAAGACCTACATGAGGTGGGACTCAAGGATTAACCATATTTATCCCCTCAATGTTTTACATTTTTGTTTAGGGTTTATGATAGAGATGTATCAAAGGTTTATATTAAGGGATATGATGGAGTTTGGAGTTAGTCACAAGTGAGGTTTCATGGGATGGTAAGAAATCAGTGTCAGCTAAGTTTAGTAAGTGATCTAAACATGGGAGAAAATCTATGAAACATGTATTTTGGGTTCCCTATGATATGATTAATCTATCTTTAAGTAATATTATCCTACTAACTTATCTGATACTGGTTGTATAGTAAAGACCTAGTAAAGGTCCATGCTCATTCTTCTTTTCACTTTTGTTTAAAATGGGTAGACCTTGGGATTTGTTAAAACCATAAAATGGATAATTAATAAATCAATTAATTATTATTAACTATACCATATTCCTAGTTTCAGATATCTAATAGTTTGTTTTTTCATTTGTATGTATGGTTCTAGGTCAACGTCCTCCACAATTTCATGCTGATGTTGTTCAGCATGATCTACCATAGATCACCGTAGAGTTGAGGTCGATGAAAAAAAACTTTGAGGGTGATACTCTAAGAGTTTCATCAAAAAAATTTGGAGAAGTATGATGGATTTGTTTTATATTCAATAATAGAGGACTGATTAGAGGAGGTGGATATAGATTTCAATTAGATTCATGCTCATAAGGATCACTGGATTTTGTTGGATGTGACGACTCTATGTGGAATAGTGTGGTAGTGTTTTCTCTTGCTACTCAGGGATCTAGAGGATTTTACAGTATTTTGGGAGAAATTATAAGACCACTTCAAGTCAAAGTTTCTTTCTTTGATGGTGAAGGTGGCTAGTCACCAGGGGCTACTTACCCTTCGTTAGGGATGCTCCATTGTGAGAGAGTTCATGATCCATTTTAGTACACTTTTAAGATAAACTTCAAAATTGTTTCTAGAATAGGAGGATTGGGTGATACATTTTAAGGAGGATTTTCATCTATATATCTACCTATATGTCACCATGTTTATGATGAACTTGTATCTTGAGGTTATGGTGAAGTCATGGGTTACTGATAGGATTATGGACAACATCGGTTCTTTATGAGAGGAGAGTCATTAGGGTTCCTCACAAGCAAAATCCATGGTCTGGGGTTCCCAGTTTTTAGGACATAAGGTTTTAAGCCAATCGTGGGTAGGTCTCATCCCTATTTATCTTGTTTCTCAGCGGCATATCTCAAACCTATGTCAATGGATCATACATGAGTTTTTTATTGTGGAGGCCAAGGTCATAATCAGCGACATAACCTGACCACTCTAATATAACATTGTGTTTTAGGTGTTCTGTTTCAAGTTCCTCTTTTGAGGTAGTTTCAACTGAGGTAGAATCATTATGGTGGTCCATTTTGGGATTAGAAGAGAGGATATGGGGAATTCATAGGACGGCCTTGGGATGTTCCTCGTCCTCAAGGAGTAGAGTGCGGGCATATATGTGGTCTTTAATAGGGTCAAATAGGATGAGGATATGGTCGTTGTTATCTTAATAATATTTCATTGATAGCACCAAGTGATACAGGCATCATTTAACTACCTTTTACTTGTTTTTTACTTGGGTTCATACATTTTCTAGATTCAGGAGTGACACGCTCCTTTATATATCCTACCCCATCTGTGCTTTGAGACATTAGGTAGAGACGATTTTAGTACCCTTGGCATTAACTCTGCCAGTTAGAGGTTTAGTTGACTTGTATAAAGTATGTAGAGATTATGAGAATGTGCTGGGGACGCACCACTATTGGGGATATTTTCTGTGTTTATGAATATAACCATATGACATCATCTTCAACATGGATTTTTTTGTATTATGTGTATCCTATCAAAGATTTCTTCTAGTAGAAGGTTCTGTTATATGATGTTTATGGAGATCTAGTAATGTTTTTTTGGTGAGAAACACCCTTAGATGTTTTTGAGGTGTGTTCTTTCCTTATCATCTTTGATGACTGATTTGATGTTGATCTCATCAGAGGTTTTGTAGTTCTTGTTTCCTAGGGTTGTGGTGGAGTACAATGATTTCATTCCGGAAGAGGTTTTATAATTACCCCTCCATGGGATATTGAGTTTAGGATTGAGCTATATCTAGGTGTGTCTCCCATATTGATGTCTCCATATAATATGGTGCCTTTTGAGTTGTGAGATGTATGGGTACAGCTCAATGATCTTCTCCAGTGGGGTCTATTTTTGGACAAGTGTGTCACCATGGGGTGCGCCAGTTTTTTTCATAAAGAATGATTATGGAAATTTGTGACTTTTTATCGATTATTATCACATTAACTATGTTAATGTGAAGAAATGATATCCTCTTACATTGATTGATGACTTATTTGATCTTATTAAGTGAGCATTTTGGTTTTCAAATAGCAATTTGTTGTCCAAATATCATCGGATCAGGATATTCAAAATAAATATTTCCATTTTAATTATACAAATTATGAGTTACTTGTGATGTTATTTGGTTTGATGAATGCTCTAGTTGTGTTCATGGGGTAGGTGAACATAGTGTTTAGAGTGTTCTTGCATAAGTTTGTGGTGGTTATCATAGATGGAATCCTTGTGTACTTCACATATAAGGAGAAGCATGAAGAGCATCTGTGTATTATTTTGGGAGTTCATTATCATGAGAAATTGATCAGAAGGTTTTCAAAGTGTGAGTTCTAGGATCATTAATTCCATTTCATGTAGCATGTTTTATCCCATAAGTGATTATTTGTGGATCCATTGAAAATAGAGGATGTGAGGTATTTAGAAACTCCCAAGATAGTGGCAGAGGTGTGAAGTTTACTTAGTCTTTCAAGCTATTA
Source organism: Viscum album (assembly GCA_963277665.1). Taxonomy (NCBI): domain Eukaryota; kingdom Viridiplantae; phylum Streptophyta; class Magnoliopsida; order Santalales; family Viscaceae; genus Viscum; species Viscum album. The sequence continues at coordinate 1,822,786,283 of OY728151.1, read as the reverse complement.
CAGCTGGTTAATAGCTTCATTCTCTCTATTTGATACTCCTCTAACATCCCTGACCTATAATGATAATGTATTTTTGTGGATTGACCAATTTTGGGAAACATTTGATAACCTGAAGGAGAAGTTAGAAAATTCTCAAGATCTTTTTTTTCTAACCGAGGGTGTTCATTTTGAGGTTTTATATGATGCTTTACAACTTTTTTTGGGAGGTTTTCAGATTTATTAGAGTTCAATTGATTCTTATGGGTCTCAGAAGTTATGTCCCCATGAGTTTACCTATGATACCCATGATCTTGATTTGGTTGAAGTGACGTTTTCTTTGATTTTGTGGAAACATTACCTCAATGATGATCATTTTGTGGTTTTTACTAACCATAAGAGCCTAAATTATGTCTTTTCCCAAGCTTAAATGAACTTACACTAGCCATGGTGGGTGGAATTCATACAATATAATGACTTTGAAATCTCCTTTACACCAGGAAAGAGAAATGTTGTAGACAATGCACTGAGCGAGAATTCACATAATGTTGTCATGCATGAATATGGGGATTTCATGAGAGTGATAGAGGAACTATCAATGATGCATTTTGATATGGAATAGGTTGAAGGTAGAGGTTATATTTTATAGATGAAGGTGAAGTAATCTTTGGTGCAGAAGGTTGAAGAGTCCCAGTTGGTGTATTCTTAGGTGTAGGTCTAGAGATACCGATTTGTTTTTTGAGTTACCATTGATAGTTTTTATAAGGATGAATGGTACTAGGTTTTGTTCCTGGGAAGGATTTTTATTCCTTCGAAAACACCTGAGATTATTCATTTTGATTTCTATAGTTCACCTTTAGATGTACATCCCATCATGAAAAATATGTACCAATCATTAAGAGGTCATTTTTGGTGGCCTTAGTTGAACCATATAGTTGTAGAGATTGTTTATTTATGTTTGGTCTTCCATAAGGAGAAGGTTAAAAACTGTGTTCCAGATGGTTTTCTCCAGTTTTTAGATGTTCCCCAATGAAAGTGTGATGACATTTTAAAGGATTTTTTACAATTTTACCTCGTGATTAGGGAGTATGTGATGTTATATGGGTGATAGTTGATCGTTTGATGAAATAATCACACTTTATAGTGATTAGGGAGTCAAGCTCAGTGGAGGTTTTTTCAATGCAGTATTTGGAGGAGGTGGTGAAACTCCACAGAGTCCCAAGGATGATCATTTATGATTAAGATTATCATTTTTTTCTCCATAGTGTGACAAGGTCTACATCATTATTTTGTTTCTTTGCTATTTCTTAGAACTACTTTTCATCTCTAAGAAGATTGTCAGATAGAGTGGACCATCGAGACTCTTGAAGTCATGTTTCTCTCTTGTGTCCTAGATTTGAGAGTTTCGTGGATGAGGCACCTTCCCTTGGTCGAGTTTTCTTACAATAATATTTTTCTCTACACCATTAGTATGGAACGCTTTGATGCTTTGCACGGATGACCTTATTGTTCAAAAGTGTTCTGGTTTGAGGTCGTAGAGGCAGTATTTCTCGATCTAGAATTGTTACAGAATACAGAAGAGATGGTTTACGTAATTTTTCATAGGATGAAAGCTATGAGGAATCACCAAAAATCTTATATTTATCATAGGAGTAAGCCTCTAGAGATTGAATTTATAGATCACAAGTTCCTAAAGGTGACTCCTCATTATGGGACGTGACGTTTTGGTCAGGGGAGTATTCATTTTCCCTAGTTTTTTTGTCCTTTTGAGGTTTTGAGTCATGTTGGAGGTGAGGAATATCAGATATCACTTCCCCAGTAGATTACCCATATATAAGATGTTTTTTATTTTTCAAAGCTCTATTTTTATCTTGATGATAACTCTCACATCATCGATTTGGGGGAGATTGATGTTGATGATGATGCAGCCTTTGAGGAGAGGCCTATAGAGATCCAGGTCCGCCAAGAGAAGGTGTAGTGCGGGCATGTGGTTCACTTGGTTCATTTCTTGCGGCAGTGTGATGGCAAGAAGGAGAATACCTGGGAACATAAATTGTAGATGTGTTCTTAGTATACCGAACTGTTTTAGGTTTAGCTCTTCTATTGTAAGGTTGTTTCTCTTTTTGATGTGGACTCTTATTGTTTATGTGATGGTTTCCTCATTATTTTTATAGTGTATTTACTCTCATTTGATAGGTATCTCCCAAAATAGATTATGTAGTAGTTATTTTTTGTTTTTTTGTGGATTTACACATGTTTCCTATGAGTGAGGTGGTTGAGCTCCTATGGTGATGAGACCATTGGGAGGTCTCTCACAAGTTAGTTGTCCAGAAAACCCTTTTTTCTCTCTAATTTGGTTTTAGATTCTATAGGGTGATAATTTTTATATAGGTCCCTAATGTAAGGTCTCAGGTCCATCTGTTATGACCCTTTTCATTTTTCTAAGGCTTTAGGTGCTTTGAGGAGACTTAGAAGTGATCTGGAGGGATTTTCTACTAAAAAACTATAAGTAGGGATATTACAAGCCATGTAATCCTTACACATCATGTAAGTGTGGTTCATTAAAAAATGTATGTTTTCAGGGTTAAATAATAGAAATTAGATGTCTTTTTTATAGAAAACCATACCCTAACATTTACATTATGTGAAATGGGATCACACATTCTGTTTATACTTGATGTTGTACGACTTTAAATGTTTCATCCACTCATGATTTCCTCCAATTCATATGCAAATAGGCTCTATCTCTCTCTAATTATAGGAAATCCAGTTTCCTTCCCTTTGGATCTTTGATATTCCGTAAAAGGGAAATAATCATTGGGAATCTTTCTTCAATCCATGGTTACCCATGTTGATCCAAGGTGTGTTATTCCTTCATTTTCTAGAAATTTCACCTATTTTTACCTTGTATCTTCATGTAAAATTTCTCCATTTTTTGGTGTTTGATCTTCCCTATTTCTAATAAGGTTTCTCTAGGTTTCTCAGGGTGTGTTTTTGCCACAACATCCTTGGATGGATATATTTTCTATAGTAAAGAAGATTGATGATCCACAATGTGGTTTGTTCCCCTATGAAGAATGTTGATATCTTTTGAGGTAGGGGATCCATTACTAATCTTTTATTTATGTAAAATTGTAAATTCAGAATATTTTATACCTTTGTGTTGAAATTAAATTGACCCAATGATTATTAAATTGGATTAAGAAAATGGTTAAGGATCACATGTTGTTGATTTTTTTCCTTATATTGTGATACCAGTTTTCCCTTGATTTTCTATATAGTGTGATATCTAAGCCTTACTTTGTTTTTATGTTTATTATGTAATGTGTTATCATTTTTTTCTTGATGTATATTGGTAAAGAACTTAAAGTTCGAATTAATTGATAATTAATAGGATGAAGAATATAGAGGCAAGTTTAATGAATCTAATTGTTGTTATAATTTGATGTTGATCAAATTGATGCAATGTGCATGTTTAATTAATTAATATTCCATATGTATGATGTAATTGATTAAAAATATTGATCATTAGTATTCATGTTTTTTATAATAATTAAAATTAATGTCAATTGATAATGGTACTTCCCTAGGTTTTTTGAAACCAGAAATAAATTCTATGATAATGTTTTTTCGTTAATAGATTGTTATATTTTGATGCATTAGGTTTCACATAGTTAAAACCTATTAATAAATGAATTGATTAATTCAAGATGCAATAAGAATCCGTTGTGTGATAAGATTATTTACTAGGGAATGAGTTTCTTATTTTATTGAGAAGGTTGAGTGCCTTATTTTAAAGACATGAGAGATTATTTGAATGTGAAGGTGGGGTGACTTATTTGAGGGGCTATTTTACATGTTGATTACTTGTGTGTTACTACTAATTATTGATGTGATATGGATATGAGCCTTGTGATATAGTACTAGTATAAGTGATCAATGAGGGATGATGTTTGATATAGGGTGGAGAGGCCTAGATGTGATGTGATCCTGAGATGGCTAAGTCTGGTATGGCTATTGTGGTATATAGGAATGTAGTCCCAGATGATGTGGTAGTAGTTGATGCCTATGATGGAGATATAAATCGGTATATGCATGTGGTTATCAATGATGGAACTGAAGGTGATGGAATGGGGTAAATATGGGCTTACCCATTGATGAGGTGTTGAGAACTGGTATGCTCACTTGAATCTATTAAATGGATAATGGCTTACTTTCTTATTTTATCTGTATACTTTTTTAACCACTACTTGAGGTAGCTAAATGTGCTTGGTATTATTTTCCCTATTGGTGGTATCTTAGGATGGTTTTCCTAGAGTACATATAGATGGATTGTTGTTAATAATTAAATAAATAAATGTTTAAGCCATGGGGTTGGATTTTTATTAAATAAAAATGCTTAATGATTATAATCTTTGTAAACCCTAGACATGGTTAGATTTTTTCATGTGGTCATGTAATTTTTATTTTGATGGTATGTAATGTAATATAATATAATGTAATGAGTAAAAATTTAAATGGTTAATTAATGGTTAATGAATTAATTAACATGAATTTATTTTATATATCTATTTATATACATATGTGCTTATACGATATCGGGTCATAGAATTGGCAGTCGAGAGTCCGAGTGACATTATTTTTTGTTGAGTCAAATACTATGTTATAACCATAGTGTGCTTGTGATCTGTATTATATCATGTATATTATATGATTTCATAAACTTTTCCACCCTAGTCGGTTAGGGTGACTGAAATCCAATTGACATTGGGATGGTGTTTTCCCCAACATCTTGGTGGGGGGGTGGGTGGTTGACTACCCCATCTTTCAATGTTCTCTTCTCTTTGTAGTTATTTTTTCTAGTATGCACAGCTGTTAGTATTCCCATATATTTGTGTAGGGGGTTGTGATATATTGTGGTAATTTCACAAAGATGTATTACTAGATATAGTATCAAAAGGATGATTATAGGTATGATGTGTATAGGTTGTGATGGATTTGAGGTACATACTCGATGTATGGGTTGTAATGTCTTGAGGTATAATGAACAATGTTTGATATACATAATACAGGCTATGTTGGTTCCGGGAAACAAATTTGTACTATATGTGGATATGTGGATCAGTTTATGTGGTTATGTGATGCATGAGGTCTATGTGGTGGTTCCTTGTATTAGTATTTTTTGGTCATCTTACATTTAAAGAGAGATGGTTAGGACATGCGACATTGGGGTCGAGTAGAAAAATAGTGTAGAAGCAGGAGTGTATAACCATTTATGTTTTATTACTATATTATATTCTCTCATGTATGCTTTACATAGTGAGATTTATCCATGATGATGCTGGGAATATAGTATACATATTTAGGTTATGAGTTAGTTTCACTATTTTTCACAATGATTTAGCATGTTTTCATTATCTTTTTCTCAAGAGGCTCGCATGAGGATCCAACTAAAAATACTAATACACTCACCCAAATGTAAAAGAACTATTTTTTGGGTTATCCAAAGAAATTTGGAGATCAAGATGGATATTAGTAGCTAGGGGTTTTTCAGAATCTATTTAGGCTTTGTCGTCGGTACCGTATTTACATTTTTGGTACTTGTTTTTTCTCTTTCATTTGTTTTAGTATTGTTTGACATTGCTTATTACACTTGGGTTTTCATTATATATATATATATATATATGATATGTTTTTGGATGTTTTACCCTTCATATATCTCTATTTATAATGTTTCTCCTAGAGGATAATTTCACCCATATGCATGTTTACTATACACTTGGTGGTAGTTACCAATCTGAGGCCTATTAGAGTAAAGACTCATGTAGTCATCATCTATCTCCCCTCATTTTGGTATCTTTTTGGGGAGGGGGTAAAGAAAATTTTCTTGTAATATTTTTATTTCAATAAATAACAATTTTTCTTTTAAATTTTCACTATTTAAGTACTCAAAATTATAAAATCATATTTTTAACTAAAAAAAAGTTTATCTCTCTCTTCATTTGAAAACCTATATTCTTCCATATCCATGTTTTCTAAAAATATTTGAAATAATTTTTTTGATATAATATATGATTTTTTAAAGTCATTTTTATTCATAATTGAATTTTTAATAAATGGTTAAAAGTAAATCTTTTTTTTATTTTCTAAAAGTGGGGTTTTCTCTTTTTACTGGTAATATGGAAGGAATCATTTTTTACCATACATGACATGAATGGAATTTACTATAATAATGACTACTAATTTATTTATAGCTTATATTAAATGTTATCATGGTTATTTTTAAATAAATTTTTTTCCTAATATTCTAGAAGGTTTTTTTAAGTGTTCATTGATTTGAAAAAGATATTTTACTGAAGAATGTCTATAATATACTCCTTATAGTATTTATATTCATAAAAACCCCTTTTATTCATCATCAGATATATGTTGTAATGATAATGTCCATATGCTTTCTATGGATGGTCAATGATCAATGTGACTGGGGAAACTATTAACATTTCATTAACTAGTTTATCCTATATTGATAGTTTTCTAATATGTCATATTGAATGACATGTATTATTTATTAATATGATTAATGAATTAGAATTATTATGTGAAAATTGGGGACCTGAATTAAATATCCCCAATATGAATTGATGGGTCTCATAAGACATACCATTTGTATGGCCTTATTAAAAAAATGGTGTATTCATACCCATATTTTAAAATATCCTAACATAAGGCCTTGATGGTATGTTTTAGATTTATCGAATTATGAATTTCTTCATTATAAAAGTAGTTATTAATTTCCCTACGATTACTTTGAATAATATTTATGGATAAGTTTCATGCTCATGTGATTATTTATAAGGCATGATTTGATCATCATTTACTCATGTCTCACTATTCTTCCTAAACAGGTTATTTATTAAATAGCTAGTGTTTCCAGTTATTTACATTTCCATATTGATTATGAATTGTTTAATCATGATATATTCCACTATATATAACCCTTACTAAGAATATTATATCACTCTCATTTTGTTTCCTTTCCCTATGATAAGAATATGAAATATTTGAATGAGTATAAAGGAGGAAGAATATTTATTTTCCCTATGTTCTATATGCTTTCAAATGTAATGTGATGATCAAGTATGTATCTAGATTACTAATATTAATAAAATATTAGGTCTTTTGAGATTTAAATCCTTGTAGCTAGTGTCAATATAATAAATTACCCATCAGGTCTGGGATACTAGGGTTGGGGTATTTAATGTTGGTATCAGAGAATGTTCAGTAGAAACCTTGGGAACTAGATTTAGAAAAATCATTGATTATGTATCATCACCCTAAGATAACTTTGCGGATAAGTATCACTATAGGTTAACATCCTCAAATTTGTTTGGGTATAGATTATGTGGGTTTCCTAGTAATACATCCCTATCTAGATACAATCATTAAATGTGGTTTTAGCATAGATGATAATAGGGATAATAACCATGAAAATAGTTCACAGAGTATATCTCATACATCATTATGGTGCATTGTGAGTGTGAGCATACTAAATAGATAATCTGATAACCTCAGGGGATATTCTTGGCTTAATTCACAATTCCTTGATCAACAATTTTGAGGAAACAAATAATAGATCCTATGGAAACCTATTATATTCTATAGTGATATGGGATAAACCTAATGTATATTGGGATGATATGTCTAAGATTATTCATATGTTTAAAAGGATCAATACTCAATTTTAAGCTTTTGGAGATGGTATTTTAATGTGATTAATTACATTTTAAGAGATTTTGTATATGGATAAGGTATGTGTAACCCTTAGTTTCAATATGAAGTATTATTTGAGGAAGCAAACTATTTTAATATATTTAATGGTATTTATGACCTTAATGGTTTATACGATATCTGATGATTGATTTTATTTTATGATTTGTCATTATATTTATGGTGATTTTATAATAATTATAATAATATAGTTTTAGTAAAAAGAAAAACATATCACATCCAGAAAGGTTGATGTGCTTGAACCCACACACGAAGGGTGATGGAGTGGAATTCCTACCACTAGCCTACATGATGTCTTGGTTTGTATGACATTTTTTAAAATGATCATAATGATATAGATTAAGTTTATTTTTAACAAATTTTTTTTATCACAGTGATAACAATGATATTGAAAATTTATTTAGTGGTTAGGAAATTAACTATTTTGAACCCTATATGATTAATGTAAATAGAACATTATGTGATTTTATTTGAGGAATAAATGTTGAATTGTATTTTTCAAGAATATATGATATTAATATAGTATTATTGTGATTCATTATATTTATAGAAATTATTATCATATCTTAGAGACTACATGATATAGAAATATACAATTTTTTGAGACATTAATAGTGATTGATGTTATTTGGAGATAAATGATATATTAATCTTAGTCGAGCATGTAATCAATTATCTCCATAACTCTCTATAATTATTTTTACATTATAATTTTTCTCTATGTATATACTATCACTTCCCACAAATTTGTTCCTTTTTTTAGACCTAATTATGTCATGAGATTTATATTTCTTTTTCCCTCATTTCAATACGATGTTTTTTAACCCTTTTTATAATGTGGTATTTCAACAAAGAAATTTTCATATGTAAAACCCTTTCCTACTGAGCTAGATTTAAAATATTGAGGATTAAATTTGTTATATGGGGGATTAATGTAACACTATGAGTTTTTTAAAGAATGTTATTCTTGATATCTTAAATAACACGCAACACTGGTCATTAAGTAAATTAACGTATACCTTAAAAATATTATTATTTAAATGTGATCATTATAATATAGAAGTTGAATTGGTTAGTATGAATAGGATGAAAACAATTATTATATATATAAAAAGGACCTGAAATTTTTTTTAAAAAAATATTCATAGTAAATAATTAATCAATTTTTAGTAAAGTCGTTGTATTCTTTAAAAATACATTTTTATTGAGAATTGTTTTTTATATTTTCAAAAAAAATATTATACATAATTTATGGATAATTTTGAAATTATATTTCATAAATAGGATATAATTTTTGATATTAGTATATCAAAATTATCATATTCTTAAATTTTGATATTTTCAGAAAGGATTGATTTCATAGTTAATAATAAAAAATACAAATTTTTTATTGAAAATAGTATTTTATATTATATTACTCACAAGTTAAAATTATATTTCGGATTAGTTTTAAAATTAAATTTGATTATTTTTATTAAAAATAATCTCATTATGTTATTTTTAATGACATTAATAGTTTCATATGGTATAAAAACCTGTTATATTTAAAAGGGAATTATTCTAAAAAACAAATTTTCATCACGTATCACTGGACTAATTTTAAATTAGATTCTACTACATTTTTTAATGGAATATTTAAAAATTAATACCATATTTGGAATTAGGGTGCCCAAATTTTTTAAATAGTACCCTATTATTTTTAGCCATTATGAATAGTGAATATAGTAAATAATTATTACCACAACATTTATAAATCGGGTATTTAGTGTTAAAAATAATATGATAAGGACTAAAAATTATCCATGAAACATTCTTTTATCATATTAGATTAGTGGATTTCATCCATTTCCATAACATTCATGAATATATGGCCACATGGTGCCATATTTATTTATTTTATTATTTTTTAATAATTAATTATAAGATTATGAAAAAATATTGCTTTCTTGATTTTAATATCTATAATATTTTGGGATCAAGATTAAAAAACTTATGTTTAATATTAAAATTTCATTTGAATGATAAATTATTTTTTATCATATTATTTTGTTTATAAATTTTATTGATTAAATACTTATATTAAATTCTTTTTCAATGCCAACATAACATTTATTTATTTAATAGAAAAATAAAATAAATGTTTTTAAAAATTATAAGTGTCATAATTTGAAAGAATTATTATGTTCCATGAATTTTTTAAATAATATATAAAATTTTAGGTATGTTTTAATGTATTATATAAAAATTATATTTTTTTCCTGTTTTTTCAATATCAAATTCAATGAATAGTTCCAAAATTGACATTAATGATTTTCTATAATAATGAGTATTTTATTAAATGATTCAAATCCCAAAAAAATTATTATTGAATGTTATTAAGATATGGTTGAAAATTTTAACCATGTTCAATTAATATTTCCAATTTTCCTTTTATAGTAACAATCTTGACCGATAAAAAGTAAAAACTTTATTATCATAGTAATTGTCAAAAATGGTTAATGTGGGTTGAAACAAAGAGATAAGGGAAAAACCAAATCTAATCTTATCCCAATTTTATTACATGTTATTATTTTAAACCTTAATCATAATATATTCTAATTATATTTTTTTATCCTATTTTATATAAAAATTAATTTATATTCATTTAATATTTTAAAAAATTCTAAATACACCCTTTTCTTTACTAATAGAAGGGAGCATTCTCTATTTTTTTATTCACACTTTAAAAAACATTTTTTTCATCAAATACCTACCCAAATACCTCCCTAAAACTTACTATATCCCTTTTTTGATTATAAATCCCTCTAATGAAGGATTTTTTTGGTAAACCATAAGTGGTTGTCAGAAGATGAGGTATCATTCTTAATCGACAGATTTTGTTTTATTTCTTCATCCGCATACATAAAATATTATTGAACAATTAAAATATAATAATATCTATATTTACAATATAATGAGATTTTATTATGTGAATTTCATAATCTACATCTTTCCCCATGTCTATCAAATGGGAAATGAAACCACGGTTTGTGTGTATGATGGATTGCTGCCACTCAAACTGAAGTAATTTATTTTCCATAACCACCTTTCATGACTGATTATAATTATGTAATAAATATATTAATATTATATTCATTAAATATTTATCAATATATAAGATTAAAATATCATGTACTATCTTACATTACCATTCATTAAAAATGATAATGTCGTTCATGCATATGTGTGGACTACATCCTCCATGAATTGATGTGATTCGTTTAGCATCACCACATCAGATAGATTATATATATAAATTTATTTAAATATAAAAATTTGTATTTTTTATATAATTATAATTTTCGAATGATAAAATAATACTTATATTCTTTCAATCATTATCATTGAAATATGGAAATGTTATACACGTGTATATACAACTTATCATCTCCATAATTGCAACATAGTTCATTTTTCATAACCATATTTAGTGGTTGGTTTTAAAATTATATTTTATGTAAAAAATGATAGTTATTTCATGGTTATTATTTTTTATATGATGTAAAAATGAATTGTTTTACCATTTTCATCCGACCGAAGTCATTTTGGACATTTGAAAAAAATATCGTCAAAATATTTGATGCAAACTTGATTGATTTTTTAATTAATTATAATAAAGAAATAAATAAAATATGGGTAATTATGAACATGAAAAGGGTTTGTATAAAATTAAATAACTGAAATATGTTTATTATTCTGGAATATAAAGAACTTATGTGATCGGTCGGACCAATGGTAAGGGATTTCGTCTCAATTTTCCATCATTGATACATATTTTGTTATAATGGACCTAATTTATTTTATATGGTGTATTCACTTCCGATTTAACATTTTATATAATTAATAATTAATAATTCATGGTATTTTATGTTTCAGTTTAATTTATTTAATTTGATGGTATTTGAATTGAAATTTACCAAGTGGTAAGGTATTTCTTAACTCAATTTCTATTTATTATGTTATATTACTACTTCATTGACTAAGTTATGCCATGATTATGTGTGAAATGACCTATGGATTTATTATTGATTACATTGAATTTATTTTTTTGTGGATTTACATTTTTAACACATAAATACTTTATTAATTAATTCATACTTCAATTATATGACTTTTCTAAGGGTTTCTCATCTCAGATATTTTTCCATGAGATATATGCCGTATTCAAAACTTATTTCTACAATTAAGTGTATTTAATGCCCATATGATATGATATATCATGATTAAAACTATATTAGTGGTATTTAAATTTTTATTTGAAGTTTTATCTTTCATGGGAGTCACAATTTAAAAGTTACTAAATCCTTAAGGGATTATTTTACAATCTCATTTTAATCGGGATTTTTAATGCTTGAAATTATTTAAAGAAAATTATTTTCTCATTTTATAATAAACCAATTTCATTTCATTATCCTTTGGTTATTTTAGTAAATTACATGTTTTTACTTTGTTTCCCACTCTTTAAGTACTAAAAATAACAAAATAATTTTTTTAATAAAAACTAACTTTATTTATATCATCAGATAAAAACATTTCTCTTCCACATCCATCTTTTATTAAAAAATTAAGGATTTTTTAAAAAAATATCATATTATTTTTTAAATTCATTTTTACCCAACATTTACTTTTTAAAACATGTTTTAAATGGAATATTATTTTTGTTTTTAGAGATAGTGTAACACCCTGAGATTTTATGAATAATATTCTTTCAATTTCATTGATGTCTTGTGTTGTACGCTACAACAATATTACCTTGCGCTATACGCAACACCGTATTAGCTTGCAGTATATGCAACACTATTCTTGGATCATGTTACACACAATTTTGATAGTAGTTATTCTATGTATCATTGAGTGTGTATATACATATATATATATTCAGTGTAAAAATGAAATATGGTTGGATTTTGTTATACGAAACAACAAATAAGTCTTGTATCACACACAACCCTGACTTGGCTTGCATTACACACAATCACATCCTTCCTTGATAGCGTGTGTAGTACTCAATACTGAGTTTCACTAAACAACGATATATGTTTATAATAATATTATGGACTAGCCTTTATGAATAGTATTATCTACATTTTTAATTTTATAACATTATTTTTCATCATACATATTTTCTAGAACATGGTATGAGAACAAAATAAATTCGTCAGGTAAAATAAGTAATTTTCAAAAAATGCAGTTTTGCCTCCTTTTGATGGAGCACCCACATTAAATATTTTTTTCGACATGTCTATAAGGTCAATTTAAAAAAATAATGTAATTCTTTGGAATCAGGATATAAAAATTTACTTTGGATAATGTTTTCATATTATTCAGATAACTTTCATATTTTAATGAATAGTGTAAACACGCTATATTTTAATTAAAAACAACTTTTTTCATCACAATAATTTATATTTATAGAATATCTTTTTAATTGGTTTTAAAGTGTAATTAGAATATATTTTTACCATTTAATCCAATCTTAGTAATTGGAATTAATTTCACTTTGAAATTGGACATAAACAAGTGATGATCTTTTGATAGTTATTGTTTCTTAAAAACACGCTATTTGTTTTGATAACGGGAATTACTTTTAAAATTAATTAATTCCACTTCTATGTTTTGAATTTGGAAAAATAGACATCAATTTTGAATTCAGAGTATCAAATATATCTTAGGCTGAATTTTTGGTATTTTTCTTAAAAACGTCAATTTTTGATGAATAGTGAAAACACTTAGTTTTTGGTTAAACCCGACTTTTTATTTAAATAATCATTTATTTCATTTAAATTTATTTTAGGTCAAAATAGATACATAATATTTATATATGTTCAATGAAATTCATCGGACTAATTTTATTATAATTTTAGATTTATAAAAATTGTATTGAACGTTTCACCGTCTTTTACCCACCTCCTAGGAGCTTTTGCAATTGTTCATAAAATTTAATTTTATCACTTTTGTGAGTAGAATTTCGAAAATCTGAGAGAAAAGGTTAATATCAAGGATTAAAATGTGGTTCAATTTGAAAAAAATGATTTTTGGTGAATAGTAACTCATTACTTTTATTTACCACAGTTAAAGGTAAATAGGGTAATTCAAGGCTAAAAGAATATTATAATAATTCAAAGTTACCTTAACACTTGTCCAAACCGTATTGGATGAGGGATGGCCGACCATGGGCATCCTTGGGTCGATTTTGGGACCCCATGGAGCTACTTATGAAAGACAATGACACATTAGATTAATTAATTTAATGTAAAGACAAAATTGGCATTAACAAAAATCCTTTAGTAATTAATTTTTATAAGGGGATATATAAATTATCTTTTCAACTATAAATATTAATTGGAAAGATAAAACAATTTCCCACATGTTGGTTTTTTTATGATTTTTAGACATCAAATAAATTAAATTATTTATGACACAATAATGATGCAATATTTACCTCATTAATAAATGCTTTAAATAAATAAGATTATAATGATTAAAATATCATCTAAAACCTGTCCAATTCATAGTGGATGATTTTATTTAGAATATGAGTCATCTTATCTTCGAAATTAATTATTTTGGACTTCTTGAAACCGAAGATAAGTTTATAATAAAATAATGTTTTCACACTTTCCTAAAGAGCCCCTCCACTCCCTTATAAAAGGAGACCACTTCTATGAAAATCCTCACACCTCTCAAGCCTTTTGGCTCATCCAAACTCTACCCAACTAAGCTCCCTACATCCATCTCCTCCCCATTGAAGCCTTACATTAGGTAGAAGACACTCCATGAAGTCATTTTGGTTCAAACCAAAGAAAGTTACCAAAATTAACGGTAATAGTTTCTCTTAAGTTGTTTTATTTTATTCTACTTCTCCAACCCCGAAACTCTTTTTAACCCTTTATTTTGTGACAACACCAGTATCATAAAAATACTTGGATGTTTTTATGAGATGTATTAGAACTAAAATTACACACACCTCCATCTAATGGATGAAGAACATAATGTTTCTGTGATGGCAAACTAAAGCCTCGCGAAACGATGATTGTTCGATTTTCTCCTACCGCCTCTCATGGTGGCCATTATGATGGGACTATATTTATATATGATATATATTATGTTTATGATTTCCTTATTCTTCTTTAATTCCCAATTCTATCAAGCCTTTATGGTTTTCATAGTTGATAAATACGATAATCTCATTTGAGAAAATGCGGACTACCACCCCCTCAGAGTGATGTCCTTCCTTAATGCCTTATGTGGGATGTATAAAGGATGGAGTTAATGATATTATATATGATATTATACTGTAATTATAATATAACTATTCATAATTATGTTTTAATTCCATTAAAATAAAAAATATAAATGAAAGTAGCGTTCATGCGTACGTACGGTTTACCGTGTCCATGAACGGTGCATTTCATTTCCTAACTCCATATGTCATGTACAATTAAAAATAAATGTATATTCTAGATATATAATGAATATATATGATTTAAATTCTGGAAGTAATTAAATCATGATATAATTAATAATAACACCAAGAACAACAATTCCTAACACGTACAATAAATAAGATGATTTTACCCAAAACGTTGCTTTAACATGAAATTTACAAAAGAACAGGTAATATAAAGATATAAGTGAACCATATATGATATCATAACAATGAATATGATTTTTAAAAAGTTAGTTAAATTATTTAAATCATTATAAAGGAGGTTTGGATTCACACGAAGCATATCGGACCTAAGGTAAGGGATAACCTTTCCAATCTCATTCTTATCCGAGATTGTTTATTCGTAAGTATTTGATGGGGTTATTGTTATCATCCATGTAAATGTTTTCTAAAAGTGTTTTTATGAATTTTTAGTTTTCTTTTTACCCATTTTGTCTTTTAATACATGGTATGTACGGAATCATTCTTTTGTTTATGTTATGAGGTACTTTTTGGCTTTTCCAACAAAAGTACGTGGAGAATGTTTTTTTAACTTATACGACATGAAATGTTTTTTAAGGTTTTATAAAGCTTTATTTTCATGTAGCTTCCTCCAAAAGATTTCATGATTATTTTCAAAAAATATCTTTCTTTTAAAATTGCATGGCGTTTTGTGAAAAGAAATTTATTTTTAAGAAGAAATGATATTTTCCTCAAAGATTCATTTGAAGTGTTTTATCAAAACCATTTTACATAAAAGATGACATTATTTCATATGTGTATGTTTCATTTATAATGTCTCTATGATTTACATGGTTTCACTTTTCTTATTATGAAAAATACATTTGTTTTATATGGATTATGTGATGATGGGATGATGTTTATGAAACCCATTTAATTATTTGGGTTATGATGAATGTTTTATGTTTATTTTGTTTCATAACTAAGAATGATTTAATTATGATTCATGTGGGAGCTATATATCCCTCCCATTAATTTGGTAAACATTTATATAGCATGAGATAAGCATGGCTAGAACAGAAAGTTAAACTGGTTCAGTAATACAGGACTGGAACGAGGACTGAACTCTATTCAGAAAGGGACTTTGTCCACTAAGATAGTCTTGGCAGAAACGCCTTGGGTACTATGGAATTAATTACATGTGCTTAATGTTTTTCCAGAATAACATATTTTATTCCCATTATATTGTTTCATGATTAATGCTTCATTATGATCTATTCCTTATGAACTACCATGTTTTATGTCATTGCTCAAGAATTTGATGTTTAACCATTATGTTCAAGTTTTAAAGTTCAAATAAGTATGGTTTGTTTTATTTTTTCTATTATTAACCTTACAGTGCATTTGAGCCCACCATTTATATGTTTTCTTTTCCCTAGGATATAAAGAAACGTTTTAGGTAAGAGAACCAAAGGGGAAGATATTTATGGGAGAGGTTGAAGATCTTTCACCACGATTAGAAGAATATATTCCAGGTTTCCAAAGACACTAAACTTTTACAGTTCTTGTGTGTCTGTTTTTGTTATATATTAAGTATTCCACAAAAGTAATGTAATGTCCATGTAATTCAATCTTCGGGCATCTATAGCTGGTATCAGAGGAAAGGTTTAGTCATCCTTTGGAAACAAGGATGCGAGAACTTTAGTGAGATCCCTAGATATATTTCTAAGGTATGTCTAGGGATGTCCCTAAGATTAAGTATAATTATAGGTTATAGTCCTAAAATTACGGTAACGATCATAGATGTAAACCTAAGATGTTCTATATTGAAGTAACTCACACTTTATTATGTTGTTTTCCCTAGCATGATTTTTTCCTCTCACACTACTCTTTTTGGGTTTTAGATGATGGCTGGAACCCGAAAGAAGGGTGTTGATCAATGTAATGGATGATGCCATGATTGCCCTCCTGAACAAACCAAATTATGGGAGATGGAGTGAAAAATATTAATGCAATACTTACACAAGCTATGAATCATTCTGGACTTCCAAATGACCAGAGAAGGAAACAATATTCTATTGAGTCCTTCATGAGGCAATGCACACCTTATTTCAGTGGGTATTCTGATCCACTTGTTGCTGAAAAATGGATCAGTACCATTGAAAAGATATTTTCCATACATCGCTATTCGGAACATGAAAAAGTCATTTTGGAAATTTACCGATTAGAAGGCTAAGCATAGCAATGGTGGAATTTAATTAAGAATACATGTCCCCAAGGTGAAATTGATTCCATGGAATGGGATGAGTTCAAGAACTTATTTTTCAATAAGTAATTCCCTCGTATTCTTCGAACAAAGATGGAAAGGATTTCCTTGACCTTAAGAAAAAGGATGTTGAATCTGTTGGTATATATGAAGTGAATTTTACAGGGCTTGCAAGGTATGCATATGGCTTTATCATCCAACCTAAAAGTGAAGTCGTTCAATTCTTCAGTGGCTCAAAACCAAGTCTTAGAAGGGAATTATCTATAAGAGACTTCAGTAGCTATGAATAAATTGTGCGTTGTGCTATCAAGGTAGAACTGGAAGTTGGTGTTACATATTCATCTCATGATTTTAACAAGAAACAAAGATTGAGTTCAAGGAGAAATCTCATAACAATGGTGAAAAGAAGATGAATTTTTCATTATGATCAATTTTTGGAAAGAAGAAAGGTAGAGATTGCCTAAATGGTACTAGAAAATGTTAATGTGTCTAAAAGAATGTCATTGAGAAGTTGATTGTCGAAGTAATTGTAAAAAGTTTGCTAATGATGTGAATTGAGAAAATACAATAGAGAACTCTCCACCAACAATTAAATGTTTCAAGTGTAAGGAAATGTGGAATTATGCTAATAAATGCCCTTATCCATGGTTTAATGATGATAAATGTGAGCAACCACTTAAGGCAAAGGAAAAAAGGGAAGTCACATGCGATCACTGTTGGAAATGTTGAATATGACAACGATGTGGTGGAATGATTTAGTGTTCATGTAATGGGATTAAAAAATAATGTTGTATAAGTAATCTCATGGTACTATGGAATAAAAAGACATCTAAGGATTGTTACACCGTTGTCTTTCCTTATGTTTTGAATGTATATAATGAATCGTACCAGTATCAATGAACGGTTATTCAAATAATTTTGGAAAGCACCTAATATGCGCATAAAGAAGTGATAAGGAGATAATGAAATGTTTGATAGTATTAATGAGCTTAGGAATTATGTAAGGACAAAGTGATATCATGGTTTGAGTATAAAGAATTTTTGGGATTTTGGTATGTGGAAAGAGTTAACTTTTGACATCATTCATGTTTTCACTAAGGTTCAATGGGTATTCATTTTTTCAAGAGAATACATGATTAAGGTATTCACATGATTGAATTGTGATCAACAAGCTATATCAGTGATAAATGATGGTATTCACATGCTTGGTAGATGACATTTCTAGTAATTTTTTTCTTTATACTATAATCTTGGACAGAAGTATTTTGGATATGCCTAAAGATTTGTAAAGGGTTATGTCGGACATCATATTGTATTGTTTAAGGCTAGACCTTTTTAGAAATTATTTCTGTAATGTTATAATAGTGTAGTTTTAGAAAAAGGACAACCTGCAGGATGAGCGACAACCCCTCGCATCGGACAAGGCTGTGCGAATCGAACCTACAACCAATGTGTGACGGGCCTATATTAACTACCACTTCCCTACAAGAAGTCCCTGGTTAGTAGAAACTAGTTTTATTTTATTATGCGGTATGTTAGATGAAGTATAAGTCCATTTTTTGAATCATATATGATTTATCTCCCCATAGATGGATTTATGTATATTTAATAACTTATGATAACCTTTCTATGATAGAAACAGATGGAATGACTTATCATTCTATGGTATGATCTGCTAACAATTCATGAATAACAAATTCAACTTCATTTCTTAAAGAGATGAAGTGGAAATGGTTTAAGGCGCGAACAACAGTGACATTGTACCAAAATCATGTAAGTATTTCTTTTAATTCATCAACTTTAGGGAAATGATATTGAAAACCAAAAAAAATGTTGTCCTAGTGCCCTCATATCTGACGAATCAGATGGTACCTTAGATCATCCCAAATTTGTGGCTTTCTGATTGTTGACTTTTTCATAGCCATGTTCTCTACCACTCTCCATCAAAACATGATGGTTAGATTTTTCTTCCATATCCATATTTTCACCTATGTTCTCCTATATGGAAACCCAATTATGAGTTACTTTGGGTAATCGTTACGTTTCATACTTTAGTATTTAAAATCAAGTTTTCGTATTCCTTTTTACGATGTGGTTTTATATGAATCGTAAACAATTTATAACCCCGACAAATTTCGAGGGCGAAATTCATTTTAATGGGGGTAGAATGTAACACCCCAAGATTTTAGGAAAAACATTCTTTTAATTTCATTGATGTCTTGTGTTTTATGCTACACCAAGATTACCTTGTGTTATACTCAACACCGTATTAGCTTGCAGTATACGCAACACTATTCTTGGATCATGTTACACACAATTTTGATAGTAGTTATTCTGCGCAACATTGAGTGTGTATATACATATATATATATTCAATGTAAAAATGTTATATGGTTGGATTCTATTATAAAAATCAACAAAGGATTCTTGCGTCACACGCAACCGTAACTTGGATTTCATTACATGTAATCACAACCTTCCTCGATAGCGTGTGTAGTACACAATACCGAGTTTCACTAAACAACGATATATGGTTATAATATTATTATGGAATAGCCATTATGAATAGTATTAACTACATTTTGAATTTAATAACATTATTATTCATCTTAAATATTTTCTAGAACATGGTATGAGAACAAAATAATTTTTTTGGGTAAAATATATATTTTTCAAAAAATGATGTTTTGCCTCCTTTTAATGGCGCACCCACATTAAATCTTGTTTTTGACATGTCTATAAGTTAAATTTGAAAAAATAAAATTCTTCTATTTAATCAGGATATAAAAATTTACTTTGGATAAATTTTTCATATTATTCTGATAAATTTCATATTTTGATGAATAGTAAAAATACGCTATATTTTAATTAAAAACAATTTTTTTCATCGCAAAAAATTATATGGATAGATTATATTTTTAATTGGTTTTAAAATGTATGTAGAATATATTTTTTCCATTTAATCCAATTTTGGACATTGGAATTAATTTCTCTTTGAAATTGGCCATAAACAAGTGATGTTCTTTTGATAGTTATTGTTTCTTTAAAACACACTACTTGTTTTGATAACAGTAATTACTTTTAAAATTAATTAATTTCACTTTTATGTTTTGAATTTGGAAAAATAGACATCATTTTTTAATTCTGAATATCAAATATATCTTAGGCTGAATTTTTGGTATTTTTCTGAAACACTTCAATTTTTGATGAATAGTGAAAACACTGAGTTTTTGGTTAAAACCGACTTTTTATTTAAATAATAATTTATTTGATTTAAATTTAATTTAGGTTAAAATAGATACATAATATTTATATATGTTCAATGAAATTCATTGGAGTCATTTTATAATAATTTTATATTTATAAAAATTGTAATGAAATTTTCACCGTCTATTACCCACCTCCTAGCAGCTTTTGCAATTGTTCATAAAACATAATTTTACTGCTTCTGTGAGTAGAATTTCGAAAATCCAAGAGACACGTTTAATATCAAGGAGTAAAATTTGGTTCAATTAGATAAAACTAATTTTTGGTGAATAGTAACTTTTTACATTTATTTACCACGATTAAAGGTAAATAGGGTAATTCAAGGCTCAAAGAATATTATAATAATTCAAAATTATCCTAACAGTTGTCCAAACCTTATTGGATGAGTAATGGCCGACTATGGGCATCCTTGGGTCAATTTTGGGACCCCATGGAGCCACTTATGAAAGACAATGACACACTAGAATAATTAATTTAATGTAAAGACAAAATTGGCATTAACAAAAATCCTATAGTAATTAATTTTTATAAAGGGATATATAAATTATCTTTTCGACTATAAATTTTAATTAGAAATATAATCCTATTTCCTACATTTTGGTATTTTTTTATAATTTTTAGACATCATATAAATAAAATTATTTATTACGCAATAATGATGCATTATTTACCTCATTAATAAATGATTTACATAAATAAGTATATAATGATTAAAATATTATCCAAAACCTGTCCAATTCCAATTGGATGATTTTTTATATAATATGAGTCATATTATCTTCGACATTAATTTTTTTTGGACCTCTTGAATCCGATGATAAGTTTATAATAAAATACTGTTTTCACACTTTCAAAAAGAGCCCCTCCACTCCCTTAAAAAAGGAGACCACTTCTACGAAAATCCTCACACCTCTCAAGCCTTTTGGATCATCCAAAAACTGACCAACTAAGCTAATTTCATCCCTATACTCCCCCTTTATGCCATACATTTGGCATAAGACACTCCAAGAAGTCCTTTCAGTTCAAACAAAAGGAAGTTACCAAAAATAAAGGTAATAGTTTCTCTTAAGTTGTTTTTTTAATTCTACTTCTCTAACCCCTAAAATAATTTTAATCCTTTCATTTGTGAAAAAACCAGTATCTTAAAAATACTAGGATGTTTTTATGATAAGGATTAGAACTAATATTACACACACCTCCATCTAATGGATTAAGTACATAATGTTTCTGTGGTGGAAAACTAACGCCTCACGAAATGTTTATTGTTCGATTTTCTCCTACCACCTCTCGTGGTGGCCATTATGATGGCACTGTATTTATATATGATATATATTATGTTTATGACTTCCTTATTATTCATTACTTCCCAATTATATCAATCCTTTATGGTTTCCATAGTTGGTAAATACGATAATCTCGTTTGAGGAAGTGCGGACTACCGCCCCCTCAAAGTGATGTCATTCGTTAATGCCTTATGTGGGATGTATAAAGGATGGAGTGAATGATATTATATATGTTAATATACTGGAATTATAATGTACCTATGTATCATTATGTTTTAATTCCATTAAAATAATAAATTGAAATGAAAGTAGCGTTCATGTGTACGTACGGTTTACCGTCTCCCTGAACGGTGCATTTCATTTCATACCTCCATATGTTATGTACTATTATAAATACATGTATATGGTAGATATATAATTAATATATATGATTTACATTCTGGAAGTATTTAAATCATTATATAAGTAATAATAACATCAATAACAACAATTCCTAACACGTACGATAAATAAGATGATTTTACCCAAAACGTTGCTTTAACATGATATTTACAAAAAATCTGGTAATATAAAGTCATAAGTGAAACATATATGATATCATAACAATGAATATGATTCTATAATAAGTCAATCTCATTATTTAAATCATTATACAGGAGGTTCAGATATGTACGAAGCATATCAGACCTAAGGTAAGGGATAACCTTTCCATTCTCGTTCTTATCCGAGATTGTTTATTCATAAGTATTTGGTGGGGTTATTGTTATCTTCCAAGTCCATGTTTTCTAAAATTATTTTTATGTATGTTTAATGTAATTTTATCAATTTTGTCTTTTACTACATGGAATGTAAGTAATCTTTCATTTGTTTCCGTTATGAGGTACTTTTTGACTTTTCTGACAAAAGTACAAGGAGAATGTTTTTTTAACTTATACAGCACGAAAAGATTTTTACAGTTTTATAAAGCCTTATTTTCATGAATATTCCATCAAAAAATTTCATGAATATTTTCAACAAAATATATTTGATTTAAAATTCCATGACGTTTCGTGAAAATAAATTCATTTTTAAGAAGAAAGGATATTTTCCTCATGAATTCATTTCAAGTGTTTTATCAAAAAAAATTTCCATCTAAGATGACATAATTTCATATGTGTATGTTTCAAGTATAATGTCAATATTATTTACATGGTTTAACATTTCTTAAGATGAAATATCCATTTGTTTTATATGGATTATATGATGATGGGATGAAGTTTATGAAACCCATTTTATTCTTTGGTTTATTATGGATGTTTTAAGTTTATTTTGTGGCACAAGTAAGAATGATTTAATTATGAGATGGGTGGGACTTATGTATCCCTCCAATGCATTGGGTAAAGATTTATATCTTATGAGATGGACATGGCTGGAATGGAGTGTTAAACCAGTTCAGTAATACAGGACTGGAACGAGGAGTGAACTCAATTCAGAAAGGGACTTTGTCCACTAAGATGGTCTTGGCAGCAATACCTTGGATACTATGGAAATCATTACATGTGCTTAATGTTTTTCCACAATTACATGTTTTATTCGCATGCTATTTTATTATGAATAATGTTTTTTTATGATATATGCCTTATGAACTTCCATGTTTTATGTTATTGCTCAAGAATTTGATGTTTAACCATTATGTTCATGTTTTGAAGTTCAAATGTGTATGGTTTGTCTTATTTTTCCATGCTTACCCTTACAGAGCATTTGAGCCAACCCTTTATATGTTTTCTTTTCCCCAGGATATAAAGAAATGTTTTAGGTAAGAAAACCAAAGGGGAAGATCTTTATGGGAGATGTTGAAGATCTTTCACCACAATTAGAAGATTATATTCCAAGTTTCCAAAGACACTAAACATTTACGGTCCTTTTGTGTCTGTTATTGTTATATCTTATGTATTCTAAAAAAGTAATGTAATGTCCATGTACGTCAAGATTTGGGCCTCTACAAATAGGAAATTATTTATTTTTAATTAAAATGTTAAAGGAATCCAAGGTTTAACATACACAATATAAATTGAAATTCATGTCGTTATGAACTTTCATTTCATTGGTGATTAATTTACAATTTTCCATGTATATTTTTTCAAAAAATAAATTTCCTATCATTGTTGAAAATATTTAGTTTTTAAAAGTGGAATTAAAAGTGAAAAGGGTATTTTCCTAAAGAATTGTTTTAATGATATCTTTATATTATTTTAAATAATCAAAAATAATAGCCCTTTTATTCTCCATTATGGATATGTTATAATTTTTTCATCCTTATTCTTTCTCTATGTGGTTTCTTATTAGTTTTAGTAGGAAGAGTATTGATATTCTATATTCCAATTCTTCTAATATGGATAGTTTTTTAATATGTAATATTGATTAAGTTGTATTTTTTATTAATGTAATGAATAAATTAGACATTATAAGTGTTGTGTGGGGCCCATAATTACAAAATTCATTGATCGGTATCATGAGGAAAACTAGTTTATAGGCTTTATTAAATGGGTTTTAGGTGTATTCCAACCCATAGTTTAAAATATCTTTGTACAAGGCCTCGATGGTATGTTTCATATGTCTTATATTTTTCATTACATTAATATGAAATAAATATTTATTTTCAATGAAATTATTTTTCATAATAACCAAGTGTAATTTTCACAATCATGTGATTATTTATACGGCATCATTTGATCTTCATTTACTCTTACAATATTATTCTTCATCCATAAGTCATATATTAAAATGAATGTGTTTCGAGTTATTTAACTTTACATATTTATTATGCCTTTTTTACTTATGATAGATTCCATTGTACATAAACTTTATGGGGAATCTAACCCAGTCCTTATTTTTTTTCTTTTCCATAGGATATGAAGATTAAATCATTGAATTAGTTTCTGGGAGGTAAAATATTTTCATTCACAAAGTTTTGTATATTTTCAAAATTAATATGACATTCAAGTATGTATCTAGTTTAACAAGGGTACTAAACAATTTTACCTTTTTTATATGGTTCATTTTATCTATTTGAAATTTAATAAAGTAACATCCATCTCTAGGCTACTATGGTCGCGGTCCTTATATCATCTCTTGAACTTATATATAGGAACCACATATCCTATCTTATCCACACTTCAAGAGACTCTTAGATCAACTGATCCCTAAGAAAATTATTATTTTTACATCCCCTCCACCCCCAAATTGACCGACGCAGCATGGGAGAATAGTGGAAGTTAGTTTTTGGTGAGGTTATTCTTTCCTTAGGCTGGCCTTAATATTGGCTAGTGCATGCCAATAGTGGAAGTTAGATTTTGGCTATAAATAAAATAATTAAGTAATAGTTATTTTATTGTTAAAATCCATAACATCTAAATGGTAACTCGGATTGAAAATCAGAGAGTACTATTGAGTTTGTTGGGGCGTGTTCCCCTTAGGCTGAGCCTAACCTCAACTGGCGTGGTTCAAGGGTGAATGTTAATAATTTATTAAACTTTTTAGAAGGCACATTCAGTAAATGTGTGAGCATAGATTTCTAACTATTGAAACGGTTCTTGAATTAAAAATATCAGTGTCGGGATTCGCTTAAGGGGGGATTCACTTCGACCGTACTAGGTCAGGTGGAAAAGTGAAATTTTTGGACTTTTTAAAGGTTTATAAAATAAAATGTTATTTTATTTTATTTCTTTTTCTTTTCACCAATGGATGAGCGGTGGTGGCGGTACCGATGAAGTTTCAGTACATTAATGACTTGACTCGCCCTTGTTTGTAACTGTAGTATTGGGAATTTTATATCTCCATTAATTAAATGAACCTCATTAATTCTTTGTGTGGGACACCATTTTATCTTATCTTATTTATATGGAGCTCGGGGAGGGGTGTTGGACGGCTTCACTAATCGATGAAGCTCTGGAAAAGTACTGCGATTCTAACCACATGGAGGATGAGGCCAGATTCAGTGATTAGTGATGAGCACCACCGAATCTTGAACCGACCAAAACAACGAATGAGGTATCATCGATGGTCATCAACGAATGTCTTATCCAAGTAGTGGGTTTATTTAAAAGTTGTCTTTGATGATTTACCTTTCTCTCGATTACTATCAAATTAACGTGGAGAGAGCGGGCCAAATGAGCATGGCCCAGAACCTCTGACGCTTCACTCATGTTCCGTTCTTCAGGGATGGTTTCCACATAATGACGGAAATGAAAAATAGCGGGTCACGCTACGATGGAGGCAGCACGTGGGAGCCATAGGTGCAGGAAGCATAAAGAACACACCACCGGAGGACGTCCGGTGGCCTGTGGGTGAAACCATTGGCGCGCCATGTCGGCGGCGGTCGACAGTGGCTGTAGGAGATCCATGGAAACTGAGCATTAAAATGGAAGGCAATGTGTGATGACGTGTCATGGGGGCCGAAGGTGGCTGTCTCGATCTGGTCGTGCGGGACAAGGGTGGTTCCCACATGATTCAACGGTAGTGTGATGTAGCCGCAGCTAGTGTGCCTTGGAAAAAAGGGGCAGCACGGAGAAGTAATGACCAATGAGTCATGGAAAGAAAGAGTGGTGCTGCCCCGTGCCACACCCTATTGGTGGAACTCGGTCGACCAAAATGGTAAAACGTTCATGCGGTGGGGATGTTCCCCACTGGCTGGAGAAACGACCCCACAACCACGAGGCTAGAGAGACACAACGGTCTGCCTTCAGCTGGGACCGAACATGCCAGCAGGCTGGGCCGGACCCGCGGCCCAGCGGGCCCGTGCGAGTGGGTCGAGCCCCACCTGACGGGTCGGGCCAACCGCGACCCGATACCGTGAGAATGATGGGCCAACACCGATGGGCCAGACCCAGTGAACCGAGCCAACCACTATTGGGCTGGACCCGAGAGGGGTCAGGTAGACCTCAGGACCCATTGTGTCCGACCAGTCTGACTGAGTCGGACTGGGCCCAATCCCAACTGATACTCGAATAAAGAAATTCCCATAACAGACAAACGGGGTATCTGATCGATACTCCATCAGTGGAATTGGAACCCTTTTTGGGAATCTATCCCTTTGGCATATTCTAGTGGGCTCGAATGAGATGGGCTGGACCGAGGTGTGGTCACTCTCGTTTCACGGACAGGGGTGTAACTAACAGACCAGACATCCAATCGGTGCGCCGTCTGCAGCATAAGGATCCCTGCGACAAGGAGGTACTATGGAGAAACTCTAGTTGAGTTTTGGTTGAGTTTGATGTGTGACTTAGGTTGGATCAGACTTGAATCCAACCAGACTCTTTTTACAAAAGTTCTCATATCTCACCGACCGAGCGTTTGTTCGACGCGTCGTCTGTCACGTTGGGACCCCTATGATGGGTCGGTCCCTTGGGTATATTTTTTGAGGGAATTAGAACCATTTGAAATATGACCGATAGTTTGAGGAGTATTTATCCCCGAATCCAACGTACTATGAGTCGGAATCCAGTGGCTGGCTTTGACATGAAGTAGAA
This sequence comes from Viscum album, assembly GCA_963277665.1. Classification (NCBI taxonomy): domain Eukaryota; kingdom Viridiplantae; phylum Streptophyta; class Magnoliopsida; order Santalales; family Viscaceae; genus Viscum; species Viscum album. Next base: position 1,822,758,767 of record OY728151.1, on the reverse strand, counting down.
GAGAAACCAATACGAATCTGCACCAGCGACCAATACGGGTCTGCACTAGCGACCAATATGGGTTTTCACCAGCAACCAATATGGGTCAGAACCAGCAACCAATACGGTTCTGCACTAGTGACCAATATGGGTCCGTAGTAGAGTTACTACAAATAAGATGGTCAGGCTACATGACTATACATACTTTTCCCAGTAACCTTGAAGTTATACTCTCTGAGTGAGTTGTCTCTTTTTCTTTGTGATTCATGATTTAGAACGTGCTTGATATATTACCTTTGAGGTATATATTGTGATGTTTTCCTTTATGTATTGTTGAGATACCTTCGGGGGTCTCGGGGTCCTCTACTAGGTATTTTTATACTCACCCTTGCTCGAGCTTCACCCGCACCTTATTGTGACTTGTTCAGATGACGTGCAGTCGGGCTGAGACATGAGGAAGCCATGACCAGGTGGTACACGGAGGAGACGGGCTGACGTGGTGTGGCGTGAATATGATCATTACCTACCCTTCAGGTAAGATCCTCGGTGGATGATCGAGGAGATGTTTTTCTCTTCTCAGTTATAATTTTACTTTTTCAGTTGGGCTTGTATTCCGCCCCCATTACTTTCAGCACACTTTTACTACAGTAGTTTACTTTGTGGTTGCCTATTTTTGTGTACTTGGGTTGAGTGTTTGTACAGGTTTAATGTCAATGCATTCCTCTTTTAGAAATATGCCTCTTCAGTGCTAGTCACCAACCCCTGGCCTGTGGAAGGCGGACATGGTGTAGTCACGGCACGGGTCTCGGGGGATGGGTTTTGACAATGAAATCAATTTTGATTATCAAATTAGGGAAGATTATGAATTCAATTTCATTCTATGGGTCATTAAAATGTTCATTCATTATGATTTATTTCAATTTATGGAACAAATAATCTTGAACATGTTATGATGGGTGAAACAAGATAGTTCTCCAATGCATTGGGTAATTTTTTTTTGTCTCAAGTGACATTATGTATGGATTAGAGAGTAAACCTAATCCATAATGAGACTTTTTATACCATGTGATGTTGACTTATATGTTTTCCTTGACTTATGATTATTTCAAGTTTTTTTTGTTTCAATATTTATTATCTTTATAGGATATTATTATACCATTTTATTTATGCTATTCTCTAATTTTATTACACATGATCCTTATCTTTTATAAAATTGCGTTATACCTTTGAATGACATATTATGATTTCTTATCATGATTATTTCCTTACTGGGATTTCTATATAGCCTCTTTTTTCTATGTATTATTTTCTTTACCCCAGGCAGTTTTATAAACCCAAATGTATTTAGGATCTCATTATTGAGATTAAAATAACTATGTTTTATTTTCATATTTTTCTTTTATATTCCTATTCTAATAAAACAAAACCTTTTGAATCTTATTTTGTATTTAATGGACAATTATGTAAAAAATATGAAAGAATGTGGTAAAAAGGATTGTTTCACTATAGTTAGAATAAAAGGTAGGTTTAGTTATTTTTAGGGAGTAGGACTAGAATAATTTATTGATTAGCCAAGGGACATTTCTAATTATGGTAAAATATCTTGTAATTTTTGTTATTATATAGTGAGTGGTTTCCATGAAAGTACTTCCATGTATAGATACTACAAGTGGATGTGGATCTGGAATAGTTTTACCAAGGGGTATTAACACCAAAAGGTATAATTTGTTATTTACTCAATTGTCTCTTGGTGCATGAAAAAGAGGGTTTTCTATAAAACTTCTTTGACTCTCTTGATAGATAATATTTTAATAAGAAAAAAACTCTTTATGAACCACTATGATGGACTTAGATAGATTGATTGGCTAGAAAACATAATATAAAAATTGCCATGTTTAACCTAGATTAAAACCTATAGACTCATAACATAGGACATAATTATCATTGTTAAGTATTATTTCTATGTTTATATTTGTCTCTTTTGTATGTTTATTAGTTGAAGTATTCTCATGTGGTTTTTCTTATTTTAGTTAATGGAATGAAATAGATGAAACTATTCTAATAACCAAAGTGATAGGCAATGTGATGATTTACTTATTGATATGCCTATCCTTATTACAACAGGTGTTAGGAACATCATGGAATTACTAGCTTATCAGACTCATTTATATAAACTAACCTGAATCATGCATAAATACCTCCTCATAATAAATAGAAGGTTGTGGTTGAGTATTATATGAAAATGAGGCCTTCTGCCTTTAGTGTGTCTTTTTATCCCCTCGTCATAGAATAATTAATTAAATAGATTGAGAGGATATTATTTATCCTTAAATTATTATAAAAAGAGAAATTTGTTCTCTCTATTATCACATGGAGGGGGAATATGATCAGTAGTGTATATTGATCAACAATATTAATTCTAAAGAGGATATTGATTCCAAGGAATGGAAATAATTCAAGAAAATATTTTTTTAATAAATATTTTCCCAAACTACCCTTATTAAAATAGAGTGGTATTTCCTCATACAAAAGTAAATGGAAGATGATTATATTGGAGAATATGATGAACACTTCATAATAGTTTCATGGTACACCTCCATCTTCATTATAAATTCCAAAGTATAGGTGGACCACTTCTTTAGTGGTTTAATTCCAAGTCTACACAAAAACTTTGGATATTATAGACTTTGATATATATGAAGATATTTTTAGTTATTTTCTTAATTACGAAATGGATATTGGTGAATATTAATAGTCTCATGGTCCTAGAGATAAAAATAATAAAATGCAGTTTTCATTAAGATGATCAACAGATAAATTTCATAGAGTGTATAAAACCCAACATCCCATGTGTAAAAATTATGGGAAGAATCATCTCAAAAACTATCTTACTGGAATTCGGTGATGCTCTAAGTATGGAAAATAATGGAATCATGATAATCAATGATGAAGTAAAATGTTGAGTCCTTAAAATGAAATTTTGGAAAAGAATATTCATATTGAAACTCAACATGTGGTGTAGTGTTTCAATTGTAGAAACATACGCATTATGGAAGACTATTCCCCAAGACAAGGGTTTTTAAATAAAATCAATAACAACAACATCCAAGTACGTAAGAGAAATTAAGGGGAAATTCAATCACTACTAATGAGGTGGACACCCAAAATAATGTGGTGATAGATATTCTAGTTTTTTATTCATGAATAGAAAACAAATTTTTATATTTTGGATTAACACATTATTTCATATCTTGAAATATTAGTATACCTATTAAAACACTATCTCAAATCATGGGGGTTTAGATATCTATGAGAATAGAAAATATAGGAATTATTACATCCAATGTATATAACTCCTACTGAGTCAATGTTTTTGGATTAAAAATTTTAAAAATATCATCTTACATTAGTGGAATTTGATGTTATATTGGTCATGTATTGTTTGTACTGATATAAATTCAACATGAATATTTGAGAGAGGAATATCACATTTCATATTCTAATCCATCCTCTAATTCTATACAACTGTAAGGATGAGGATGAATCTCACATATAATTTTATACTCAAGAATGGATATTTTTTCCTTATAAGAAAGCATACCTAGCTCAAATGATTGAGAGAAAGGAGGGAATCGTGATTGAAGGCAAGCCCATCATGAGGGACTATACTGATGTATTACCAAATAGTTTCTATTTCATACTTTTGGATGAGATGTTGAGTTCTCAATCAAACTTATACCTAGAAATTCTCCCATATCCAACACTCCATACAAAATATCCATCATTGAGTTTTGAAAACTAAAAATGAAATTACAATAGAATCTATTAAAGGGATTTATATGACCAAGTGATTCACCATAGGGTGCTCTGATCCTATTCATCGTGAATAAGGATGGGTTAATTATGATATATATTGAATATCATGAACTTAACAAAATTATGATAAATAAAAAGTATCCCCTTCCATTGAAAGATGACTTGTTTGATAAACTAGATGGGGGAAAACATTTCTCTAAGGTTAAAAATTATTTGGGATATCACTAATTAATGGTGAAGAATGAATAAATTCCAAAATATCTCTTTCAAACAAGGTATGTATAGTAAGGGTTCTTATCGATTCCTTTCAGACTCCCTAATTCTATATAAATTTTGGGGGTATTAATGAATAGAGTCTTTAGAGATTACCTATAAAAATTTATTGTAGTATTTATATATGAAATTCTAATATAAAAAAAGAAAGGAAGAGCACAAGAAACATTTGAATACTATGATAAAGAATTTATGAAAGGAACAGATATATGAAAAGTATAGTAAATGTGAGTTTTGGGTGAAGGAATTATTATTCATGGGGCATATTATCACCAGAAAAGGGATACCTATAGACCCTTCTAATATAAAGGCAACTGAGGACTAGCCTATACTCATATTTGTAAAAGAGATTTGTAGATTCCTTAGGCTAGCTGGTTATTACTAACAACAAGTGAGAAACTTATCATGATTAGGAAAAAAAATTAACCAAGATAGATCGGAATGAATAAATATTTTTCTAGACCATTGAATGTGATGAAATCTTTAATAATTGTAAAATATTCTTATAACTAGACCAGTCCAAAAGATACCCTCAATTTGGAGACTTCTATTGTTATTCATAAATTCTTAAACTGAGGATTTGGTCTATATACTAATGAGAAATGTCAAAGTGATAGCCAACGCCTCATGTAAATTGACTGTTCATGTGTAAAACTATCCAATATTTTATTTGGAGATGTTTGTAGTGATCTTTATGTTAAAAATGTGGTGGAATTATCTCTATGGGGAGAGCTTTCAAATATACTTGGATCATATGAACCTAAAATATGTATTCACATAAAAGGGTATTAATATGCACCTATTAATATGGATAGAGATCATGAACAAATTTTACTATTCAAACTATCATCATCCTGGGAAAGTAGACAAAGTGGATGATTTAATAAGTAGAAAGGATATAGAAACCTTGCACTAATGAGATTTTAAAAGGATCCAATATTATTAGATATAAATAAGATATAAATGAAAATTATAAAGGAACGTGATCGACCCTTTATATAATTATTTCTCAACCATACCTTCTTGAAAAGATAAAGGATTCTCTATGAGATGATGTGGAAAATAAAAAGAAGGTGGAAGCTATAAATAAAATAAAATCCTTAGAGATCAAAATTGATTATGGAGTTAAAATATTTGGGTCATGTCTATGATTATCATCAATTATTATTATAATGAGGGAGTTTTTGAGGGAACCACAAATCTCAACCATTTATATCCACCCATGAATAATGATGACTCATTGATATCTTAGAGAATAATATTGGAGGGCCAATATGAAGAAGGAGAACACAAAATATAATTCAAATTGTATGTTCTGTCTATAGGTGAATTCTAAAATTAAAAATTCTAAGAGTATTATTTAACAATTACTTATACCTAAATGTAAATGGGAAATAAATAACCACGAACATTGTCACTGGTTTTCCAAATTCATCAAGAGGAAATAATTATATATAGGTTATAATGGATTTTCTTAAAAAGTATGCTCACTTTATTATAGTTCAATAAGAATTATCACTCAATAAAATTTCAAGGATATACATAAGATAGGTTTTAAGGATCTATATAATACTACTATATTTTTTTGAGTGAGATCCATGATTTACCTCCATGCTCTAGAAGATTCACCCACATGATCTAAATTATGATTTTAACTTTATTAAAGATTATCAAACACAAAGAAATGTAAAATATGAGTGTAATGTCAATACACTATAAGATATTTTTAGATCATGGTCTATAGACTTAAAAGGAGGATGGGATTAATATATTTCTCTCGTATAGTTCTCATATAATAATAGTTTTCACTCAAGCATCCAAATGGATACTTGTGAAGCCCATTATAGAAATATATTTAGAAATCCTATGTGATGGTATTAAGCTATTTAATGAAGGTTTTTGGGAACTAAAATGGTTGAGGAAATTTTAGAAAATTCCAAGACCATTTTGTAACACATCAGGGATGCTCAATGTTTCTAGAAGAGATATTCAAAAAATCATCAGTGAGGCTTAGAGTTTGAGGTTAGAGATAAAATGTTTCTCTGCATATCCCTATATAAAATTTTCATGAGATTTTGGAAGAATGGTTAGCTAAATCTTAAGTACATATTCCCATTTTGGATTCATTATCACATTAGTGTTATGTACTATCAACTATAACTTCCACCAACCTTATCTCAAGAACACAACATATTCCATATATTCCTCTCAAAGAAGTACATACTAGATCCCACACATGTGTTAATTTCATAGGTAGTATAGAAATAAAATTATATTTATTATAATTATAACATTATTAATATATTAGATCAAATATATAATGTTTTATGAAAAAAATAACTCTCATAGTTACTGTACTGTGGGGAAACCATAAATACGAGGAGGAAGTAAGGGAACTAGAGGAATCCATGAAGCAGAATTACCATCATCTATTTTAATCATTTTATGTAATATGAATTTATAATGGGGTAATTTCTTAGGTTTTGAATAATGTACATCCTAATATTTTAAAAAAACTATGTTCGATACCATATACGATACATAATACCAAGCCTAAACAAAAGATAAAACATTATTATTTAGATATAACTATTATAACCTAGCCATTAAATTAGAGAGTATGAATAGATTAAATGTTTTATTAAATATATAAAAATTACCAAATAAATATAAACAAATCAATAAATTATTAGTAATTAATCACTGATTTTTTAGTAAATTCGTTTTATTCTTCACAAATTTGTTTTCTTCTAAAACTGGTTTTTATTGGTTTTTGTGAGAAAATATTAAAATAAATTCTTATAAAATTTATATATTTTAAAATTTATATCATTTTTGAAATCATAATATCAAAATTACATTATGTTAAAATTTTTAGATTTTTCTGAAATGATTGATATTTAAATGAATAGTGAAAAATACTAATTGTTTTTCAAAAATTGTATATTATCTTAAAATATTTAGCAAATAAAATTATATTTTGGAATAGGTTTAAATTTAATTAGTTCTGTTTCATTAAGAATAATCTCAATATAGTATTTTTAATAATTTTTATACTTGAATTTGATATGAAAACATTTTTATACAAAAAAAACATATTTTTGAAAGAAACAAAATTCATTGTGTTTTCAATATGAATCATAAATTAATTTCTAATACATATATAAACTGAATATTAAAATTGGTTCCATATTTTTAATTTTTAGTTCCAAATTTTCTAAATATGTACCTTCTATTTTTGGGCATTATTAATAGTATCCATAGTGAATAATTGTCACCATAGTAAAGGGAAATCAGGTAACTATGGTTTAAAATAATATAATAAAGACTAAATAATGACCATAAAACATTCATTTAATATATCTAATGAGTTTAGTTCATAAATTTCCATCAAATTTTAGAATATATTGAAACTTTGTGCCATATTTCTTTTATTTTTACCATTATATTATTTTATGTAAAGAAAAGTAAAAATTTCATTCTCCTTATTTTATTATCTATAATTTTTTTATATAAGAATAAAAATAAGATATATTTGGTTCAAAATGGGTTATTTCAAACAAAATTTATTGGTTTTTATCATGGTAATTATAAAAAAATAGGGATGTAATAATTACCTTAAATGCATATGCCACACCAGCACAATATTTATTCAATTAATATAAAAAATTAATGATTTTAAAAAAAATGCCACATAATAATAATGAATTATTATATACGAATAATTTTTTAGAAAAAAGTAAAATATTTTGGAGTTTAAATGGATTATATTTTACTTCCATTATTTTCATGATTTTTTTCAAAGTCAAATTAAATTAATAGTTTTAAAAATGGAATTAATGTTATTTTATAATAAATAATATTTTATTAAATGATTTAAAAAAATAAAAACCATATAATCGGAATTTTAATTGGTATATGATTTTAAAATACCATCCATAGTCCATTTATTGACTAATTTGCATTGTATAGAATCTTTTTGAATCCCTAATGTGTAAAAACATCATTATTTAGGTAACTGTCAAAAAGGGTTAATGCAGGTTAACACAATGATATAATGGTTAAAACAATTTCTAAATATGTCCAAATATTATTATATGATATTACTTTGATTCATACTCTTATTATATCTAAATTATATTAGTCTTATACATTTTAAAATGAAAATTAATCTTTGTTAATTTAATATTTGATGTAACTCCAAGAGTGTCACCCCCTCACTTAAAAATGTGAACCTCGTCTACTATTTTTTTACACTTAAAAAGAATTTTATTCATTAAAATACATTCAAAAATAACTTCCTAAAATCACTCCCCAAGTCTTGGAGGCCATATTTTGGGAATAATACCACCCTTAAAGGATTTAAGCTGTAAACAAAATGAACTTGTCTGAAGAATAGGAATAGTTCTTTACTGATTTTTTCAGTCTTATTTCTCATTCAATAAAGATAAAATAGTCTTAAAATAGATTGAAATAATATAAAATATATCTTAAGTAATCTTATATTTTATTATGTTCTTTTAATCACCTATATCCATCTCTCCATCCATCAAATGGGAAATTTAATTGTTGTTTGTGTGTACATCGGACTACCACCTCATGAACTGATGTAATTCTCTTTTAATCACTTCCTCACACAGATGGTTATAATTATGGATTTTATAAATATTTTTTTTTATTGATACTATAATTATTTTTTTAATCTGATTTATTATTTACCTTTCTTTCTTACCATCTTCCAGAAATTGAAACAGTGTTCATTCGTGCATACGACCTAGCATCTCCATGAACTGTGTAATTCATTTTTATCTATATATTTTATGGATGACGCTAAATATATATATATATAATGAATAAATATGATACTAATTACATATTTAAAATTCTATATATGATTTAACCATGGTAAATGTATAGATATTTAGACTGTCATACATGAAAATGCATGAAAAATATAGTAGTTATCACCTGGAATAGTGATTTTAATAAAAATTGTTAATAAATGGGTCGTATGATGTTATAATAAAATCATATATTGTATTATATATATGATTATTATTCTATAATACTTTTATATTAATTTAATATTTTTTATATATGATATTCTAATTCATACGAAGAAGTATGATACTTAAGGTATGGGATCTCTTTGAACCACCCTTTTTCTTTAGGTTATGAGCATTATCTATCTAACTCGCATTCTATAATTATTTTATGATATTAAATTATTATAAATTCTATATATGTGTCTATTAAATATATATCTATCTTATAATCCCTTCTCTTTTTTGTGTAATACATGAAATAATTTTATTTATCAAATGCCTTCTTTATGAAATCTCTTTTTAGTAGATATGAGGAATGATTATTAAAACCATTTATTTCCAAGTTTAATTCATATGTTTATACGATATGATTGATTTACATTTTTGTAACACATAATCATGAACATTAATCTATGGGTTCACCCCAATTCCACTCCAATTCATTGGGTAATGTTTTTATCTCATGAGATTTCATCTATGGGATTATGGAGTAAACCTAACCTATCATGGGACACTATCCACCATGTGGAATTTTCTTGGAAGTTAGACTTGACTTATAATTTTGTTAAGTTTTTTATGGTTCCACATTTCCTATATTTCCATTATCTTATGATTCCATGTTTTTTATGTTATGATCTCATTTGATTACTCATGAGACTTCTATTTAACGATATCATGGTATGCCTTTGACTCACACGTTATGATTCTTTATCATGTTTATTCTCGTACTGGGATTTTTTAGCTCACCTAGTCTGTTTATGTATTTCCAAAGTTACCTCATGATATTTTAGGACCTAAAATGGAATTAGGAGATCAATATACAAATTATAATAAAGATTTTTTATTTTTATATTTTTTTTATATGCCTAGTCTTCCAAATATTCTAGACCTTTTGATCCTTGTTTTGTATTTAATTGATAATTTAATTAAAAAATATGTATTAATATGTCTAAAATTTATTGGTTTATTATATTCAACAAAATTATTATGAATATCCATGATCAAAACATTATGATTCTCAATTCTTATAATTCAATATTCCTATGTTATGACTCTTGAATGATGATTACTTATTTAAATCCATTATTAATTTTGCTTCTAGATGTGTCTTTATATTATATATTTGAGTGAATATTATTCATTAAGAAAATTCACTTGATTAGTTTGTCATGTCCTTATGATCATATTATGATCTTATGAATGATATCTCATACATTTACACTCACTGAGCATATAATCTCACTCTTTCTTATGTATTACGTCCCTGTGATTATATAGATGGTTCTAATTATGATATGTATGTAAGGGTACTAATATAAAGCTTTTTGGGATATGTTCATGATCTTTTAAGAAATATGTTGATTATTTATATTCTACCAATACACAAAACATTTATTGTCCTTGAGTGTGTATAATTCTGATATATATTAATTATTAATACAAAATGATGTGATGTTTATGTGTGTTATGCTTGGGTCACCTCAACCACACTGATATCCTAGGTCTACTTTAATTATTTTATATACTTATCTTATCAAATTAGATTCATGATACCCTCATTGAGGCCCTAAAGGTAACTGTAGTATTTGAGACTCAATTATATTCTTCTGAAACATATTGTATAGAACAAGAAGAGTATTAAGAATGTCAAGTCCTTATCTCCATTTATAGGGAGGATGTGGTAGTGGTCATATAGTTTCATATACAGAACCTATTTGTTTTAGGAACTATCAATGGGTTCAATGTGTTCTAATTCATGGTGGATAATTTATTTGGTCAAATATTATCCTAGATTGAAAAATGCACAAAAAAATATATACAAAGAATGATCCATCCTTATCCAATAAAAAATATCATATATATGACATGTGTAAGAAAACGTTGATCTAAAAAATCTAGTTAGAAAATATTTTAGTGATTTGGTATATAATAATTAGTTCATGGGAGTATCATAAGACAACAATTTCAATTCATTATAGTGGTTCACTTGACTAAATATTTATAAAGTTGTCCCTTTATCAAATCAATAGTGCCTTAAATACATCCCCAACAATCAATTGTGGGTGATCCATGTTTATTATTCCTTATATGACTTATGTGTGACCGAATACATAAATTCCATTTATTATAAAATTAGTATAATGTAGACTTCTGTTATGTAATGCAAACACATCAATGACCATAATGACTTGTCAGCCAACTTGAAATTTAATTTGGATGACTTGAAGAGAATGTGTTCACTACTAATCCATAATTTTGAAAAAATAAATCAACATATCATTAATCACTGCATTATTATATATAAAAATGAGTTCTCATAGATCACATACCTCTCATATGAGGGGAATGAGAGTATTAATTCAGAGGATAAATTGATTAATATACATTGTAGTGTTTTCCATATGTCAATTATCTCAAACCTCATTCTTGTATATCATTTAGAATCATTAACTATGATTATATTGTCTTATAAAAATTATATCAATATATTGGGAGGACCATGTAGGAAATTATTACAATGATTAGGGGTATCGGCATCCATGAATATTGTTTCCATATAAATAAAAATTCAGATAGTCTTTTCAGATAATTATTCCCTTACATTGGAAGATGATGTCACCCTATGTCCCACCTATTCCTAAGAAGTTTAATTATTTGAAAAACCCTCATTATTATGATGATTAATAGTTGAATAAATCAACACCATATTCTAAATACATAGTTTCAACCACCATTGATGAGGTGATATAGGTGATCTTAGATATTGAAGAAAACCTAAGGCTAACATTGATCATTATTATCATGCCTCCTGATGAAAAAAAGTAGTATATCTCATTTTTTAAGTAACACCAACATTTAGTTTCTTGGAATAAAAAATATATTTCAGGAATTTATCCAAAATTCATCATTAACCAAGGAGGAATTCCATTTAGAGACTATATATACAAACTTGCACCTAGAATAGTACACACCTCCAACAATGCCATGGTCAATGTTGATGTTGAGAAATTGATTAAAGAAAAAAAGTTCCCAATTGTCAAGGAAATGTTCATACATATTGGAAGAAGAACAAAAATATCAGATTCTATATCAACATTTAGGATATAAACAATCAATTCCTAAAAGATGAATTCCCATTTTCAGTAATAGAGTTTTTGATAAATTCATTCACTATCTTCCATGTCATCTCCTTCATAAATGTATATTTCATATACAATAAATTAATGATATCCACCAAAGATGGAGTGTCCACTAAATTAAAAGAACCTCAAGGAATGTACTATTAAAATGTGATACCTTTTGGATATAGATAATCAGAGAATCCTATCAGCGGTATTTTCATCACATCTTTATACCATTTTTGGAAAATGTGGTGGAGTTCTATGTTGATGATTCGATGGTTAACTCCCTATAAATATAGGACCATCTTGGTGATATTGTGAGAATGTTATCTATAATTTGTGTAAATAATCTTATTATGAACCCCTTGATATGTTCATTTGAGGTCACCTCAAGCATGTTCCTTGGATTCATTATTGGATATAGAGGCATCAAGACTAACCCCCAAAAAATATAGTCCAACATTAAGATTCCTTAACCACTGAATTTTTGAGTGGTGAGAAATTTTTAAGGTAATATACAATATGTTAAAAAATTAACAAACCAACAATACAAGTGGAAGTCATTCTTGATGTTGAGGAATGAATTTTCCCCTCACTAGTTATATGAGGAATGATAAATTTCATGCAATGACATCAATTAGTACATACTAAATCCTAAAATTTCAATGCCACATGTCATGGGAAATGATTAAATCCTTCATATTTAATTACATGTTTAGAATTTTTAGCACCCTCTTTTCTTAGATGATTGGTTAGGGTAAATGGAATAGTCTCAACTAACCAAGACAGATGATGGTAGAAATTGTGGTTAGATATTTCTATATTAAGAATATTTTCCTTCATTAGAATTTGATATCTAGAATCAATACCATAAATAGATGAATAATTAGGTTGAGTTAATCACCCTTATTTACCCATTGATATGTATCTCCAATTATACCATGCTAACTGTAGAATTTCTATGATGGGTAGCGATCCCCTAATGAATTAACATCAAATTAATCTCACAAAATTCTATCAAGGGGAAAGCTTTGGAATACTTCCATGCCACACACCTAACCCCAAATGAGTCCCCCTATAATTCCATAATTTTAATGAGTCCATTCCCTTTATCGATTGAGTATTTCCATACTAAGAAACTAACTTTTATAGTTTCTATCATATAACAATTGGGATGATTATGTACATCCATAAACTCAATTGTGTTTTATTTATAATTTTCCTTATACCTTCCCCAAAGGCCCTCATGTTGTATTCATTTATCCATTTGGAGGGTTTCACCAACAATGAAGCTGAATACCAAGACGTCATTACCAATCTCAAGTAGAACCTCGAGATCTATGTTACTTGGGTTCACATGGGGGTAACTTTGATCTAGTCATCAAAAAAATTAATAGTTATTATACCATCAATAAGAATGAGATTTTACTTTTTATAGAGTTCACCAATTACATAATGGAGATGTTACCCTTTGAACTGAAGGTGTTTCATGTAATTAAATCTCATAACAATTAGTTAAATGATTTGTAAAACTTTTCAACGGTACTCACTAAAAAAGATATGGATGAAATGGTCATCCTTATGGTGCATCAGTGAGAAAAAAATTCACACCTTTCTTAATAGAGATGAATGAATGTTAAACTAAATCATTAGTAAATATTCATATAAAGGGCCCTAAAATAGTTCCATCATGGAGTATGTGTTCAATTAAACAACCAACATGATTTAGTAACTAAAATATTGGATTCATCCATCAATATGGGATGAGTGATAATAGGATTTTAGATAAGAAACAAATATTTTCATTTTGGATGTCCCCAAATAAATGAAAATATTCTAAAAATAATTCTTTGACATAATCCTTATTTATTTAATCAAGGTAAAGGAAATATCTTATGATTTATAGGATGTTCATACTAGTTAATGTGGGTCCTATCATATAAGATTGAATCTATCCCATGAAGACTGAGGTATTTTTAGTCGACAATGATTTATGACTCAATAGATTTCACTGATAAGTTTTTTGAATTCCAGGTTCATAAAAATTTCCCACATAAAACTCAAATGGTTATTAGAACCACCAAGTACTCTTGAAACTTTTATTTGGTGGGAATCATTATTAAAGGTCTATACAAATCTATAAAATTGAATAAGTTCAAGTTCCTACTTTATACTACAAATTTCATTTCAAATATATTTAATGTTTTCCCCCTAAATGAGGTCAATACTACATTAGAGATTGACCTTGTGAATTCCAACATCATTTATCTATTTGAGATCACATGAACTATTATCACTCATAAAAGAACCAATTTTGTATCCTGTAATCTAAAGGGGTGTATTCCATGAATCATATCTAATCTAACCATATATTCCACTACCATGTACTGATGAATTTATGAATCTAGTCATTCAATAAATACATATATAACATTCAATAGACGTTATTGGATTAGAAAATGAAATGAATTCCCAAAAAAACCAAATTTTATGTTTCAATATTAGACCATGACTTCTAATTTTTCCTAGGAGTCCCCTTACTCTTTGGTTTATTGAACAGATGTAGTGTTTCCGATTAATGTCCATATAATATTACTTCAGATAGATATCTACAATAAATTTATGGAGAAAGAGTGATAAAAAATATATCTATAATATTTTGAATACTTTTATGAAAACAATCCCGAATAATATAAACTCTCAAGTATAATTAGAAATAGATGTCTTAAGAATTCAACAAATCAAGCCATCTTCACTCATTCATCCATGGT
The DNA here is from genome assembly GCA_963277665.1 of Viscum album. Classification (NCBI taxonomy): domain Eukaryota; kingdom Viridiplantae; phylum Streptophyta; class Magnoliopsida; order Santalales; family Viscaceae; genus Viscum; species Viscum album. The sequence continues at coordinate 1,822,743,761 of OY728151.1, read as the reverse complement.
ATCTTGGTGCAGGCATCAAGAAATAGAATGATAAAGGGAGGAAAACTATAGAAGTTCAAGATAATATGGGAATTACACTTTTTTTCCAAGGAATACTATAATGGTTCATATTCATTAATTATCATGGATGGTGAGTTCATTACACATCAAAAAAAAGAATTTTTTCTCAAAAAAAACCATTTATAGGATGCATTGTCCTAACTTCCATGTCTCATGATGTTAAAAAGCACATAATGCTTCATTGTAACATAATATTAAACAATATATAATACTTCCTTGACAAAAAAATTTATACTACATGAATTATATATTAATAAAAAAAATTTAAACAACATGGTATTTATCTTTGTAACATAATGGTAAATAGAACACCCACGATGCATCATTACATCCCCATAAAAAATAACAAATTAAAAATTTATAATTTTCTCAAAACAAAATAACTAAATAGACCTATGTAAGTGGAATTAAGGGGTCAGTCTTGTGTAGAATGGGAAATCATAAAAATAACCCTTGACCAAATGTTAGGTCGCCCTAATTTTATAAAATTTCTATACTAATAATTCAAATTATAATCAATATATTTAAATTGAATATCTAGAAGAGTGTGTAACTAAATTCCATGGGTGTTTATCCTAAATGAATTGATCATTTTTAACTCACAACAGATACTATAATCAAAATTTATGAAACCAAAAACATAGTATACAAAAATTGGGTCAACACTATAAATACTAGACCATCATCTAAATCAATTGTAGACTGATGAATAAAAAATACTAAAGAATATTATGGTAATATTTCAAAATCAATAAGGATAATCCAAGTAAATTCTCATAAAATTAATTACCTCAACCATATTGTTTATCGATCATGGTTACAGTAATTCATTTAATGAATCATTGATGAGTATGGTAAACATGCTGAACAACATGATACTATTGTTTACAATAATCCTTTTAGTTAATCTAAATTAGAACATATTGATACACACCCCATTTAATGTGGATTTTTCTCCCTTATAGTTTTATCCCTTCATCATCAAGTGATCATCAATGATAAATAAACCACAACCTATTGAGGATAGATTAGATAAGAGAGAATAAGAAAGAGAATAAAGAAAGGATAATAGAATTGAACAAAAACTATAAACCATAAAACAAAATGTGAAATAAAAAATATAGAAATATAAAACTAACTACAAAATTCTTATAGATCAGAAACTTAGTGGCAGCCTCCTAGTGGTCAAACTCTTAGGTCCTTGATTCCATCTTAAATAGGTTTAATACTTAATTTAATTTCACATTTCACTAAATTTTCATGGATGAAACCCCTAATAAAACCCCAAAAAATAGGAAAAAATGGTATATATGGAACTTCTAATGAAAAAAATCTAGGTCATAAATTAATGATTCACATTGTTAATAGAAATGGGAACTCATAATGGAATTTGGAAACATTTAAAGATATTTAACCATTTGATATGATGTTTCATTCCATGAATTCCTTTAAGTCCATAACTTTATTGTTTCACTCTTTTAACTACTTAATTACTATGTTTTACAACTTGAGTATTGTTTTATATAATACCATGGATATAATGGTATGTTCCTTATCAACCTATTACTTTAATAGTTCATGAGTTAGAGGTGTTCTAAAGAGGTTCATGGATGGCCTAGTAGAGTTAGAGCTCCATGTTTTCTATAGCAGATGGTTGATGATATGAATAAGTAATTCACATCATGATAATGTGATTCTCATATTGTGATTCCAGTTATTCATAACATAAATGTAGGTGAGGTTCCCTGTGTGAGATGAATTGGGGACCTGAAATGGGAATTCAAGAAGTGAATATAAATAGGAAAAGACTCTATGAGTTTTAGTTAAATCTCTAATGTTGAGGAATTCACATCTTGTATCAATTTCATTTATACAATTTCTAGGATTCATGAAAACTCACATCAAGAATATGTAATGTATGACACAAATTAGTCAAATTTTTGGGTATTTATAAATATGAGGGATAATCTGAATCCCCCCATTTGTCCCTCGTTTCTCTCCTCTAGTGGAAAAACCATGGGAATTATTGAGTGATCATCAAGCCTCTTTACTCCTTCTTGGATCCATGGGTTACATGGGATGATATTTGGAAATGGGAGGTGATTTATTCACTTCTTACCATGGTTTCCATATATTCATATTTTGAGGATTAATTGTAGTGATGTTGTTTTAATTCAGGGTGTATTTGGGACACATTCTTTATGATCCATTGGTACGATTTAGGATAATCATAGGTTTCCAAGTGTAGTTTTTTTCATTTATCAATCACCCTATTGTGCTAAACAACTCGGAAAATCTTCCTTGTGGTTGGGGATCCTTGTTATCTTCCTATTAATGTGAAATATGTGGGGACTACATGCTTTTTCCTTCCACCAGGTGGATAGTAAGGGTATGATTAATGAATATAATAAATTTGGTTAATCTAAAATTTATGGGAATGGGTATAAATCACGTTTTTACTACTTGGAAATTATTTTTGATGATTTCATACTTTTTTTACATTTATGAAAATCAAGATTTTTGGGAAGCTAGTTTGTGATGTATTTGATAGGATTATGCTACCCTTACTGTGTTTCTTATTTGATCACACAAAAAATAAAATTCCAAGAACTTATATATGGATAATACAGTATATTCCCTTGGATATTGGTTCTGTGTCATAATAACCATGTTAAATAATAAATTAAATTGATATAAACCCTTAAAAATAAATTGTGGAAGTCATGACGTGTTGTTGTATGTGTTTGTGTGTGTGCTTGTTATGTTTCCTTGTGTGATGTAGGATGTTTTTTTGGTGATTTTGGTGACTATTTGATTTATGGAATAATTTGGGAAGTGATGTGATGGTTTGTTTTCATGGGATGGGGTATGGGAAGTTGTGTGGGGGTAGTTTTGTGAGGTGGTTATGTTTTTTAGTGGTAAAGTTATGCAGTGGGGTGATGTTTGGTGGAAGTGATGTGTGGCTATTATGGTGATATGGATTGGATGGTGTTGTGAAATGGTGATGGTTGATTTGAGATGGGTGATTTGTTGTGTGGTGTGGTTTTGTTAGTTTCCCAATTATCCTTGTAATAAATTGTAATGTTTACAATGAAATTTCATGGTTTGGTAAATGAGTAATAATGTGATGAAATTTATTTGTGATAATTAGATTAATTTATTGAAATTCTAAAAGAACCGGTTTTGTAAATGTGAATCAAATTTCATAGAAAATGGAAGTTAATGTAACTTGTTAAATATGAAAAATGGTGGAACCTATATTTGAAAGTGTAAATATTTGGTTATGTGTGTTGGTTGTGTGGTGTGATGCATATAGTGGGGTTAGTGGCTATGATAGTTTGTATGTGGTGCAGTGTCAGTGTCATGGTGTACAGTAGTGTAGTTTTTGTGTACTCATATGTTGGTTAACATGGTCTATCTTTTTAACATGTATTTTACGTTATTTTTATATTTTTCTCACCTAAGTTGTATAATCTTATAAATTTCCAAAGCATTTCTATTTATGTTTTTTCAAACATTCAGGATAGTAGTGATATGTATAGCTAGATACAACCTCTACTCTGGTCATCCATTAGTAATAATGATATGGGTTGGTGTTGTAGATTAACTATTGATGATATTGGTTGGTGTTTGAGATTACCCAGTGGTGATGATGATGTGATATCTGGTGGGGGTCATACAGGATAGAGGAGGGAATGATGATGATGCCCTTCACATTCTTCATACCCTATTGACTTGGATATGTGATAAAGTTATAATGTTATGAGGCTATTATGTGGTGATAAATAATTCTAACAACTATTTCTAGACCAAGGTAGGTCAGGGTAGGTAGGTATATGTCTCAACCCCCATCACAAATGGCTAGATATGTGATGTGATATGTTTTAAATAGATGGGAGCATAGGATGTTTGTATTTGGGGAGTGAGATAATAAAATAAGCTAGAAAGTGTCTATGGGTAATTTTTGTTATGTTTTTGATACTATGTAACTAAATTGAATGTAGGATTTGGTGATCGGACCATGGTTAGGTTGATATTAGTAAGATTACATGTTTAGGTGCTTGTTGAATCTAAAGATTTTTTGCTGGTGCATTAGTATTCTATTTTTACAAATATACTTTAGAACTTAGGTATGATCCTATTGATTATATATTTCATGATCACCCAAAATATATAACTATTTTTTAGGTTTCTAGGAGGACATTGGGGGTTGATATGGATATTACTATATTGGGGTTCGAAGCTATAATTGAGTCATTACTATAGGATTTATCTTTTAGTATTTACATAGATACATTAACTTGTATTTTTTGACATTGTTCATTTTTCATGGAATGGTTTTTGGTTTAACTTTATAGTATGTGATCGAGTTTCTTGTTGTTTATTATCATATCTCTTGATCGTATATTATATTGGATGGTATTTCCTTCCATATGTGATATTTCTATACCCTCATTTCTTATCACCAACATTGGGCCTACATTAGGTGGGGGACTCAAGGGTTATCATATATATTTCTTCATTATTGGGCTAAGTAGGTACCATTATAGGGATAGGGTCATGATAGAATGGTATCAATGGTTTTTTTTTAGTGATAGGTTGGATTTTCGAGTTAGTCTCCATGAAGATTACATGGTTTGGTAGGGAAATAGTTCGAGTTGATCTTTGTGTGTGAAAAGGTATAGGGAGACCTGTTATGACCTATGAATTTAGGTCTCCTATGATTTCATGAAAGGAATCTAATCTTAGTGAACATCTAGTGAGGTGGACTTGTTTGCAGGATTGAGACATAGTAGAGGTACTTGAATCATGATTTTTTTCATGTCTGGATTTAGTGATTTTGGGGAATCAAAATGAATTATATAAATAATATTTGATAAAATACCATGCTATTCTTATTATTGAACCTCCTTTTTCTAGGAATTTAGTATGGTATTCATCTTTTAGTATTCTTAGAAGTAGAGGTTTAGCAGTTTGATCTGGTTGATCATTACAATATCAACCCAAAAAAGGAGTATGAGGAATGAATGAGGCTTTTTTCTGAATTTCAACTATAGAATTTAAGACATATGAGGGGAGAATATTTGATTGTAAAGAGCAGAAAAAAATCAATAGATTCAACAAGAACCTATTCCATGTTTAGGTGCTTGTTGAATCTGTAGATACAAAATATTGTTGGACACTATATCTTGGTGATTGTAAAGAGGCATTTGTGATTTGTTCAATCTTTCAAAAGGAGTTATGATTGGAATTCTTATCATCAACGATGCAGGAATCAAAGAGGCATAAGTTCATCTACCTTTAGCAGAGGATCCTGAGTGTGTAGAAACTTGGTATTAAGTTCAAGAACCTCTTGGAGACATTCCCAATGTTTTTCTACATGAGGAGTCTGAAGAAAAAAATCTATATGAGGTTTTATGACCAGTGATCAGGTATTTGGATACCCCCTTCATTCTTTCAACATATTTGTATGTGTAGAAGAAAGAATATGTTGTTGAGTTGATTATTTCACTGGGAGTTGAGCATTGAGATAGTGGTCAGTACGGAATATCAGGGATTAATCCTCTATACAGTGGGTCATAGGAATTCAGTTGTTGGGGTTTCAGCCATTGGGGAATCGATCATAACAGATCATTTCATATCTTTCTGGGGAAAGTGGATTTTAATACTATACTAGGGAATTTATATTTTAATGATATGTCTATGAGAGATATAACCATCGATAAACTCATTATTTTACCACTCAATTAAGCCATTTTAATGTGTGTGTTTAGGCCCCTTTTTCATAGTAATATATGTTTCCACCAAGGTATTTTTATTATTAGGGATCATCAATTATTTTTCATCAGCTGAGGAAAGATGGTATTTTTAGGGTGAAGCCTCATGATGGTCTCAATCCATAAGTACCTAGGATAGAGAATGGTCTTAGAGTTTGATATCATAGAGTCATTGGATCTGGGTATGGTCAAGTGCATGTGTTATAGGCGGTAGTGATAGCAGGGATACAGTTTGTTCAAGGTACAATCAGTTTTTCATCTACCCTTGTTTTTTCATTGTTTAATTCAGGATCCTAATTCTCATTTGGTACTCCTAGTGTTTTCCATGCATTGGGACTAGATGTGGAGAGGCTTCCAGTGCCCCTGGTGTTATCTACTCTATTTGGAGGATAGGGTGTTTTTTTTATGTGTGCTGGGGATGTAGGTAGATAGGGAAACACCAATCTATGAGGGATTTCCTCTTACTATAGATATATCCATACAATGTTATACATGACATGGATTGGTTATGTTCCATGCACACAATCATCGAGCACATTTATAGGATAGTTTCATTTTCTAATGTGGAGGGCCAATGAGTGGTGTATGTTAACAAGTGGTATCATCATATGGGTGACAGACCAGTGGATCCTCTTTTTTCTAAATTTGTGGTGATTTCAATTATAATTTTGGATGAGGGTGTTCCTAGAGATTTATATGAGTTCCATTATGTTTTCCAATATGATATTAGGACATTACCCCCTTCAACACAATGTTGATCTTGGGATAGAATTGGACTAGGATCATGTCTTATTTGATGTCTCCCTACCAAATGGAACCTACAATGTTGCATGAGTTGTGGATACATGTTTATGATCTAATATGAAAGGGATTCATCTGACCTAGTGGGTCTCCATGGGGTTCTCCGGTGCTGCACAAAAATTACTTGAATGGTAGTCTAAGGATGTGTGTAGACTACCAAAGGTTCAATTATCTAACAGTCAAGAATCATTTCCCACTTCCAAGTATTGATGATCTTTTCAATTACTAGAGTGTGGATATTTTTATTTCAATTATTTATATTCATTCTATATATCACTTGATTATGGTGAAAGGATATAATATCTAGAAGACTACCATCATATGTCAACATGGGAACATCAAGTTCATGGTATATCATTTGGTGTCATAAATGTGTCATATTTGTTCAAGGATCTCATGAAATCAATATTCTATTAGTTACTAGATATTTTTTCATCATTTTCATCGATAATAAATTGATCTAAAATATTTCATAGGAGGATAATTTTGATCATCTCATAGTTTTCTTATTTTTCCTTCGACACTACCAACTCTATGGAATGTTGTCCCGTTGTAAATTTTGGGTGCAATAAGTTCATTTACTTGTCATGTGGTGTCTAAAAAAGGTATGATCATGGTAATGTCAAAGATCATGGATTTTGTTTCTTGCAAAATACCTAGGAATAGGTAAGTGGTTCACATTTTCCTCAGTTTTATAGTAAATTATCAGAGGTATGTGCCTGAATTCTCTCAGGTTTTATCCCCACTAATTTCTTGCATTATTGACGAATATGATTTTCTATGGACTAGTTAATGTCAAGTAGTATTTAGTTACCTGGTGGTGAAGGTTTTTCGTTCCCTAATGTTTTAGTTTCATGAGTTGGGAGTGATGTTTGTGGTTTTCTAATAATCGTTCTATATGATATTGGTATGTGTGTTGGTGAAACAGAGATAAGTCATCTCTTATGGTTCTATAAGGATACATCCCCATGAAAAACATTTTTTCACACATGACATGGAATTGTAATCAGTTGTTGTTGTGCTTATGTTGTGGTGGAATTACCTTTTTAGAGAGTACTTTATTATTTTCAAACACCAGAAGATCTTAAAATATATCTTCTATTAGCAGTATTTGTTTCTATTCTAGTGGAGATTAGTAGAGATTCTCGAGGATTTTTTTTTCATACACCCTAGGAAAGGGGATTTTTTTGATATGCACCGATTCAAAAGTACTGTGGAGATGTTGTTAAAGAGTTAAAATATTTTTTTTCAGGAACATAGAAGCTTACAGTGATGTATCTTAATGTGGGTGAAAGAAGTGGTTGATGTTTTATTTATTAGAGTATTGTGGATTCATCCTTGATGCATAATGATGAGGATTCTTAGTGGGGATAACTAAATTCATAGTTGATGTTTGACCCTATTGTCCATGGTGATGATCTATATGTATGGTCATAGGATCGGTGGAATTAGTGTTATTTTAGGGGAGTTTTTTGTTATATGGGAAATGTGTGAGGGAGTTCACCATGAGTTTTAGAGCTCTCCTTTGGATGTGTATCATCGTCTGACCAAGTTTTATCAGGGATTGATGATGCATTTTTATGGTTGGGGATGACATTTCCTGAGTTAGAGTATTTTGCGATGTGTCTGGTTTTTCAGTAAGTGAATGTAAAGCACTGTGTTCCCAAAAACATTTCTCAGTCCTTTGATGTTTCTGAGTGTAAATGAGTGGAAATAATGCTGTATTTCTTCCACATTTTACCCTGGTCTTTGGGAGTATGTTATGTATTTTGGATTAGAGTGGAACAATAGATAAAGTCATCTCATTTTATGGTGATTCGGGAATCAATTATTGTTTATGTTTTAGTGAGAAGTTATGTGGATTATGTGGTTATAATTCATAGGGTAAAATGAAATATCATCTATTATCCTAATACTCATCTTACCTCATTGGTCTAGAGGGTATTTTAGAATTATTTTGTCTTCCAATTTAACCTTATTAATGCTTTTCACCCTTAGACAGATGAACAGATAGAAAGGAGCATCCATATGCAAAAGGATATCTTGTGAGCTTGTGTTTTAGACTGTAGAAGATTGTTGTTAAGGAACATACTTCTGGTTTATTTTTCATACAATAGTAGTTATCACAGATCCATTTTTATATATCTCATTGAGGTGTTGTATTTCCATCTATTTCATTCCCCATTGTGATAGAATGTGGTTTTGGAGTCAGTGGTTCTTAGTCCTGATGTGGTTCAGATCACGACTGAGAAGAACTAGTTGGTATGAGAGTTGATAGGGGTTGAAAAAGACCATTTTAAGTCCTATACTGATCCTAGGTATAGGACCCTTTAGTTTGAGGTTGGTGACCTTGTGTTCCTGATATTTTCCCCTCAACAGGGGAAGTATAGGTTTTTTAGTAAGAGTAAGATTCATACTCAATTTATTCGGACATTTGATGTGTTGGGGCATGTGGGAGAGGTGGAATATTAGTTGTCACTTCCACCAAGACTATATAGGAAACATGAAATCTTCCACATGTCCCAACTTCATCGGTATCTTTATGATGACTCTCATGACATTAACTAGGGAGATTTAGATATTGATAATGATGTGAAATTCATAGGGAAAGTAGTAGTGATCTAAGATCATCTATAGAAGGTTTTTTATTGATGAATTGTTACCATGGTTTGTGTGTTTTGGAGGAATGGTGACCTTGTGAAGAGTACCTAGGAGTTTAAGACACATATTCATGCTAAGAACCTAGATTTACTTTAAATTTTTCCTAGTCCTATTTTACATTATTAATGTGAGGTTTTGAACCTTGTTGTTTTATGTAATGTGCCTTATTCCCTTAATGGTGATGTGTGTTATGTATTTTAGTATATAAAAAATGAAAAAATCATTCCTAATAAAAAAATATTATATTGTGAAATGTTTTAAAAACTATTAGGGTGAACCATTACTGCCCAAATAAGACAATATCTTGATATAGAGGGTGGGTTTCATTGATTTGTGTGCTCAGGGGGGGAAATATGTGACATTAAAGTAGGTTTTATATATAGAGGTATAATGGTTGTGTGGATGGTTCTATGGAAGGTATTTATATTTTGGATTGACTAAGGTGGTTTGATTTTGTTTCTTGTCATATGGTTATATGATTGTGTGGGGTATTTTTTGAGCATTTAGGTTTGGTATGTTTGGTTGGTGGTAGTGTTTGGGGTGTAACAAGATCCCTAAGAGGTATCACATGAGATGGTTGTTTGGAGCCTTCTATTGTTTTCTATTTGGTTTTAATTCTTTAGGATGATAATCATTTGAGAGGTATCTAATTTAATGGTATGTTCCTTCTCGTCCAATTACTTTTCTTGTTTGGGAGTTAGAGGTGTTCATAGGAGGCTCGAGAAGGCTTCATCATCATTAGAGAAATATTTTTTCAACTGTATGACTTTCATGGAATAAATAATTAATTCACATCATGTGAGGGTATTCGTATCTTATGAGTCTTATGATACCCAAATTAAATGTGGATGAGGATCCATACATGAAATGAATTCATGGTGTGAAATGAGAATTCGTGACATGATTTTAATTAGGATGATGCACCCTGAATTTTGGAACAAGTTTTAAATTCGAGTAATTCATGTCTTGGATTGGTTTCATGGATTAAATTTATAGGCCAAGGGAATAATTACATCAAGAATATTTAATTCATAATGTGAATGAATCAAGTTACTCCTTGTTTATAATGATGAGGTTTTGTCTAAATTCACTAATTAAAATATAATTCCTCTTGGTTTTTAGGAAAACCTGAAGTGTTTATGAAGTAACAATCATCCATTTCCCTCACACATTTATCCTTGGGTCCAAGTGGTTAATCATTTGAAATTGGAGTTGAGTTCTTCACTTCATCCCATTGTTTTCTTTAATTTTTCTTTTAAGCATTCACAGAGGTGATATTGTTTTGGTTTAGGGTGGGTTTAGGCTATGTTCTTGATGATACCTTGGTGAGGTTTAGGTTGATCAGATGATTCATTTTCAAGTTTTATTTTATCAGTCATTTATCTTTTAATCTATTGTGTGCAGAAACATAAAAATATTCTTTGAGGTAGGGGATCTTTATTATAATTTTATTTATGTGCAATGTGTGGGGATTGCATGATTTTTCCTTTCATTGGGCAGATAGTAAGGGTCAAATTAATGAATATAGTAAATATGATTAATTTGAAATTGACAGAAATGGGGTGAATTCACATTTTTTAATTCTTTTATGTTACTAGTGTTGATATTATACTTTTTGTTTCCATTTCTGATAATCATGGATTTTGGGAGCCTTATGTGTGATGTAGTAGGTAGAATTGTGGGTCCCTTACTATGATTCATGTTTGATCACACCCTAAATAAGATTCTATGAATATATATTTGAATAATGAATTGTTTTCCCCTGGAAATATGGTTTGTGTGAGAATACCCATGTTAAAATAGTATTATAAAGTGTTGTAATGCCTTGGAAATAATTTGTGGAAGTAATGAAGTTTGTGTGTGTGTGTGTGGTTATTCTTGTTGTATTTCCTTGTGTTTTGGGGGTTGATGCATGGTAATAGTGGTGACCATATATGTTATGGAATATGTGGGGTAGTTATGCAATGGTTGGTTTTCATGGGATGAATTCTTTGATTTTTTTTTGTGGTTCTGTAGTGTGGGGGTTTTGTTATTAGTGGTGGAGATGTGTAGTGGTGGTGATGTGTGGTGGTTGTGGAGTGTGGTTTTTTTGGTAAAATGGATTGACTTGTGTGATGTTTTATTAATGGATGTTATAATATGGGAGATTTCTTTAGTGGTTTTTTAGTGTATTTTCTCATTTGTCCTTGGTATAAATTATACTTTAGAAAATGAAATATCATGGGTTAGTGTATGAATAGTAATGGGAGGAAATAAATGTGTAGTAATTGGATTAAATGTTTTGAATGATAATATAATGGTATATATAAATGTTAATGGAAATGTTATGTAAATGGAACATAGTGAAACTTACTAAATCTAAAAAAATGTTGAAAATATAGTTTAATGTCGAAATGTGTTCTTATTTATGGTGGTTGTGTGGTGTGATGTGTACAGTGGTGGAATCAGTTGTGAAAGTTGATATGTGGTTTAGTGGTGTTGTTATGGAGAACTATAGTGTAGTTATTGTGAACCTATAGGTTGGGTAATGTTTTTTATCCATCTATCATGTATTTTATGTTATTTCTATTCACTCCCCACCTGAGTGGGATAACCTTACCAATTCTTAGAGGTTTTGGTCTTTGGTTTTTTTCCTTAACATTGTGGATTGTGGTGATATAGAAAGTTTGCTACCCCCATTTCCCTACTCTTCCATCAGCAGTGATGATACTGGTTGTTGTTAAATATTACCCAATGATAATATGAGTTGGTGTTGGATATTACCTAGTTGTGATGAGGATGTGATATGTTGTGGGATCCATTCATGGTGGTAGGAGGGAATTAGGCTAATTTCCTTAACATTCATGATATGAATCTTCCTTGTTCATGTGATGAGGCTATGATGTGATGAGGCTTTGATATTATGATTTTTGATGCCAGCACCAAATGATTGAACTTATGAGGGTGGGGTAGGTAGGTATGCATCTCCAACCACATCAGAGATGGTTGGATATGTTGTGTGGTGTGCATGGAAAGGGTGGTTTCATAGTACAGTTTATATTGGGCCTTTACAGTATGAATAATTGGGGAAGTAGTTATAGGGAACCATTAAAACATTTTTGATACTATTATACTATATTAGATGAATGATTTGGTGAGTGATCCACAATGAGGTTGGGATTGGTTAGTTGATCTATTTAGGTGGTAGTTGATTATGTTGTATGGTCACTGGTTTATTGGAATTCTATTTTCCCATATGCACTTCAGACCTTGGGTATGGTCATACTAAGTATAAAATTCATTCTCATGCTATGTATATAAAATATTTTTCAAGACTCCATGATGACTTTTTGGACTTATATAGACATTGCTTTAATTTTTTATATGTTATTGGGTCATAGTTATTGGACTTATCTTTTTGTTTTTTCTTGGAGACTTATATTTTTATTTGATGAAATTTGTCATGCATCATGGGATGGTTTAGGGTTTACATATATATTATCTGATATAGTTTTTTGGTGGTTTTTTATCCTTTATTATGAGCCAATATTATATAAGAGCATAATTCCATCCATGTGTGATATTTTCAAACTCTAAGTGCTTTTTCCCATCCCAGGGCCTACTGGGCACATGACTCGAGGTTCATTATCTCTCTTCCAACATTTTTGATCCAGGAGGGGTACCTTTGGAGAGAGGGGGTCATGAAATCGGCATTATTCATGTCTCCATTAATTTTTTGAACTATTGTTTATGGTGTGAAGAATTTTTCCTCAAATCCTTCACATGAGCATAGTGATCCATGACCACAAGTAATTCCATGTTCTTCTAATTCATTTGAAACACAATCCTTCAATAAAAAATACATACATAAAGTAAAAAATTCATGAATATAATATTAAATTAATCATAACTCAATGAACACAAAGATTAAAATCCATTAAAATTCATATAAAATTTAGAGATATCAACAAACTACATTTAGATCATCCACACAACATATTGATAAACTACATGGAAACATCCATATTGTATGAATTTAAAATTCATTATTATATAGTCCTAATTACATGATGATAAACTATATGGATATTAAATTCCTATAGAATTATTAAACTATATCACTCTTTTAGAGATCTCTCTAGTGATTAATCCCCATGTACAGTGGTGTTATTCTCCTACCACTCATCAACTTTCATTTTGAGTAGGTAAACTACCAAACCATTCCAATAGAATAATGCGTGGATTTATTTATATTTAAAAATATATATAATAATGTTAGGAACTTCTATACTAGGACTCAACATAAGTTCTAATTCCTTTTTTCCTGGGGTTTTAGGTCACCACTTTCATTCACAATGGGTCCAATATTCACTTCCTAACACATGGATCATTTCTCCAATTATTATTGTCCAAGTTATGGTATAGATCAGCAGAGAGGCTTTATATTCCATAAATACTTTTTGTTTTATTATAATTTATCATGATAAATAGTGACACATAGATATCATATCTCATTCCTAGCTGTAAAATTTTATCTCTCAAAATATTCTCGATGTGTATGATTTTTCCAATTTATGTCACTTTTTCTCACATTTGGCTTATGCATGGATTTCACCCCCCAGTATAGAAGTAAATGTGTCTCAATTTTTATTTTATATGATACATAGTTAATCCCAAATAACATATCCTTGGCCCATGAATAAATATATCATTTTTCCCATCTCATCAAGGAATTCAAATCCCCTTGATCTGGTTAACTTTGACCTCATGAAATCAAAACATAATTTTTTTCCAATGAGATAATCATCATTATATGAACTTAAACTAGAATAAAATCATTTATTCATATCTATAAAACCATAAAATAATCAACTTATTTAAGATAACAAAATCCCTGAGTGTTACTATATATGAGGTTTTATTCTATAAAATGTCCCACTGGACCTTTAGTTATTAGTGTGACTATAGGACTTTAAATATTTTGTGTTCACACTAGACTCTAAACCATGAGAATACCCTATGTAAAATAAATAATTAATGTTTTAACTAGACACTAAACCATGAGTATCCTCACTGTACTCTAAACACTATGTGTCTACATTGGACTCAAAACCATGATTTCCTCCCTATTTAACTTCAAAAATAAAGGGTTATATCACCTATATGGATTTAACCCCATAGAACCAAAATTATTTTTGTGACGAAATTATGTTTCCCTAATGTCCTAGAATAATTAATATATATAAGTATAAAACATACAAAAATATAATCCCTCCAACCATATTTTTTCCCACCTAAGGCCATAAACAATTTATTTAACCGATGTCTACAAGGGTAGCATCAAGAAGGGGTTCTTTATTACCTCTTAGATCTATGAGATATTCATAAAATAAGAAATAATATTCTTGTTGTTTTGATAAAAAACTATTATCCTCCCATCCTATCAATGTTTCAATCATATTCATATCGATGGTGAATGGTACACTACACCCCTTTGGAAAGTGGGAACACAAGACTGGATCATGATAATTCTGTGCATCGATACATCCTAATAGAGAGTATCAACATAATTGGAGCTACCCATACAAGGATAAGATGGTTTTTGATATATTTTTATAGTGATTAAGATATAGAATAATTTCTTAATGCGAGTACAAACTGTTAGATAATGGGTGTAGTTGTCACTGAAGGTGAGGAGTGTTTTTGAATAAAATATTGAATTGCTTATTATTTTTTCTCAAGAGTATGGATAATATTAATTCATGTCCCTATTCATTTTATTTTATTAAAAAATATATGTTTTCTTATATTTATACCATTAAAATTATGAATGGTATCATTGGAATAATATATCAAATATAAATAATAGATAAATATGTTTTATTAAAATAATAAATAAATTAGACATTCAATATTGAAATATAGGATTGGATATATTATTTTAATCTATAAATATATTTTAATCCAGTCAATAGGTTATATAATTTTTTGATTCATTTTTATATGATAATAAATTAATAAATATTATTATTTATGTATGACATTATTTTTATTATTCAACCTAAAATTCAAATTTTTCAAAAAAATGGAACTTACATTTTAATTTTGGGTAATTTAAACACCCTTATTCAAAAAATTGAATCCATTTAATAAAAATAATTTTAAAATTTATGTAATTAATTTATTTAAATTTTAACTTATAAATTTAGGTTTTTTTATATAATTTAATACTTGCTTAGTGATGATTTTAAACTTATACTTCCTTTGAGTTACATGGTTTGGAAATTAATTTTATGGAATTATTTATTTTTTTCAATGTTTTTTATGGATGTGGTATTTCTAGAAAAACATGACCCTTTCGGATTTTAATATTTTACTTATGTTTTACTCTCATTCTTATTGTGCCCTTAAACTTGTACATATATTATGTAATGTATTTAATCATCATTATTTATGTTATCTTATGAAATAAAATGTTGTTTATTTTTTTAATATTTTGTATATTATATTTTAATTATGAAGTATGTTATTTTTAATAAATGTATTTTCAAAAAAAATAAGGAGTATTATATTTTAATTTGTGTGCGATAAAGAATTTGGTGGTAGTATATGTATACAAGTGTCTTATTTGAAAATATGTTAAATTAAAAAGTAAGGTTCTATTGTGATTGTGATAGAACATAAATTTCCCCAATATATATTAGATAATATATCTATATATCACTTAACTGGTTTTTCAATTTCATTGATTAGGAATGATTCCATTTTTGGAGTTATTTATAGATTGATAAATTTATCTCATTTCATTAAAATCATGGGATAAAAATAAGTGGATAGATAGAAAAAACAATATAGGAAGCATTGAATATTCATGGAGAATCAATATTGATTGTTTTGGAATATAACCCTTCTCTTAAATCATATAGATATAGGGTATTTTAGAATTTATTAATCACCATGTTAGAAAATAGTTCTGTATCTTGCCCATAAAATGATGGAAAAATTATGAAAATGATTCTGATATAGGAGGATAGTTATGGGTATAAATTCTATATTTTAGAGGATAATGGGTAGAGAATTCCACAGTAGATTATTTTACTTATAATATTATTTAACACTTGTCTATATATTTTAATTAGTCATTGGATTACATTATAGATTTTTGATTTTTTGGTTTAGCATTGGTGAGATGTCTATTGTTTTACTAGATTTGGAAAAATATTTGAATATGAAAGTGAAAATAATATTGAATTTGATGAGTATAACATAAAATTATTATAAATAATAATTTTTTATGAGGAGGATACTATCAGAGTTTCCCATTAATTATTACATTTCCTTTATAATATCCCTCTTATGAGGAAAATTTATATTTTTTAGAGGTAGTAGTCTTTATCTAATGATCCCAATACATATTTTCTCTTTTGAGTGTAAAAGTGAATTGGCTTGTTGATTGTAAATTTTACCTGAGTAGCTGTAGGGTCATTACATATTCCATGCCTCACAACTATATAGTTATATTAAGGATAATTCTTATATAATGGATATGGGTGAGCCTAATATTTATGAAGATGTGAAATTAGTTGAGAGACAATTAGAAATTCTAGATCATTGAGAGATGGTGATTTATGGATAGATCATTATTCTGTTACATATTAAATTGAAGCATTTTTTCTTAGAGAAATGTACTTAGAAGGAGTAATATATGAATTTTCAATACCATGAATTGTCTTAAACATTGTTTCATTTCATATAAATCATAATTTTTAATTTAAATTTAAATTTGTTCATTTTAAAAAACATATTGTGAGGTTTTTTAAGATGAGAAGAATTTTAGAGGTATTTTAGTTTATATTTTTATATTTTATTGTAGATCCCACTTTATTGTATTATTTTTTGCCAATATGTATCAATATATGAAGATGAAGAAGTTATAAGAAGGTAGTTTTAGTACAAAATCATGATGGTGAAATGAATGTATTTCCAAATAAATATTCCCAATTAAGGAAATATGATATGTTTTTAATTGTGAATATTTTATGATGATTAACATACTTCCATAACTCTTAGAAGTTATGCATGTTTTATACTAGTTTTTAATTCATGTAAAAAATTTATACAAAATTGGATTTAAATAATATGTGAATGAATAAATATATTGTATTATTAGAAGTAGGACCTAATATTTTTGTAGAGAAGAATATATCCCAAGAACATTTCTACATTAAATTTAGATCTTACGGATTAAATACAATCCTAGAATATTGGTGGGTGAAGATACTTGTCATTATTTATATATTAAGTGATAAAGTTCATTAAATTTTAATATTTATATATCTATATATTAGTGAATAAAAATTGATTGAATATTTTTTCATCCATTCATAGGTGTTGGATAATGTTTTGAACTCAAAATTAACATAGGATTTCCATAAAAAATTGCATTTATAATAAATATTTCTATATCATTTTGATGAAAGATTTTGATGGAGATTCATGATTGGATTATCTTATCATATTTAATTTTCATATTACTGATAAATAAACCATTGGGTGAGGTTTTTATAATTAATAAATAAAAATTTAATTAGAGAGATAAAATTTTGAAAAACATTATAGTGTGTTAGGGTATATATATTTATTCAATGGATATTTAGAGGTGACTATGAGATTTATAAGGGTAATTCAATGGTTATTACTTATATATGAAGGTAAAATTTAGGACCTAGTGATTCATAAATGTAATATGATTCATGCATAAAGGTAAATCCAGATATCTATATACTACATAAGGCTTACATCCATATTTGCGAAGTTAACTATTTTATCACAAAATATATATTAATGTTACCTCAATTTGATGTACCCAAAGAAATGGTGATGCTAAAATTTAATATCATATGTAAGTTTCATCAAAACTCTATATCAAGGTCAATTATAAAATCACTGAGTTGTGTGAAGGTTAGGTTGAACAATGGATGGGTAAAATCACTCTCCTAAAGGTACCATTGTTCCATGTAAGTGTAACCCTATTCTATGTAATGGTAACTGATGCTTACAATGGACTATTTAATGTTCATTTAAAATATATTTGAATGTATTCTTTGTGAGGATATGTTTAAATGATATCTTATAATAAATATATAATTTATATTATAAGAAAATGAGGATGAATTCAGACATTTATATAGAGTATTATTTCATATAAATACATCATAATGATCATAATCATGTAACTATTCTATTTAAGTTATATATTTTTATTTCTATGTAGAAAATAGATGAACACTACTTCATTATGATTGAGAAATTAGAATATTTAGAAATTCATGTATGCATTTTAATGTTGAGAATTACAATACTATAAATCTTGACATATATTGATTAAGGAAGATAACAACATAAGTTTAGTATGTAAATTTAGATAGTCATCCACTATATAACATTTCATCCTATTAATCTAAAACATTGTACAAATTTTATGATTGTATGACTTTGTTAAATAAAGTGATATGACATTGTTGTCATATGAATTCAAGGAGGATAATTCAATTTTTATGATTATGTGACTTTGATGAAGAATATCATATCCCATTGTGAGTTTATTAATTCAAATAATAGAATATGTATTTTATTATCATTTGAATTATAAATTCATAAAAAAAAATTCAATCTTAATTCATTGCTAAAGTATTATGATATCTGTATATGGTTAGCCCAATTTTTTTGATCAACGGTGAAACATCATAAGGCTTTAAAACAGCTATGAATCAAGAAATATTAAGATTAATAAAAATAAATGATAGTACTTTCATGTGTAACTATATAATAATGAAATAAAATTCTACATCACATATGAATGATCTTTGCCACACTAATTTTATTAATTATTATGTAGTTATAAAGATATTATTTTATGATACCTTTTAAGGAAATTTAAAAAAGAAAATAGAAGTGTATGATGAATATCCTGTTAATGTTTATTGTTTAGTATTCAGGGCTATTTAATATAGAATAAATAATATTTAAAAGATTTTAATTTTAATACTATAGAAAATAAAAGTAGTGATATCATGATTCCACAAGATTTAAATTGAAGATATTATAAGATGAATATTTAATGTGGTGTTGTAAATATATATTATATAAAGAATGGAAGAATTATCTTAGACTATTTTTAATTTGAATAAAATCTTTTTAGTTGAATAAAAATTGAATGATCTAGTTTTGATGAGAAAAATAAAATTCTTGTGCACTAAATAGTGAAAGAAAATAAAAGAAAAGAAGATCCTGGAGATAGTTAAATCTATGAATATACAAATATATGAGAGAGGATTTGTTTTTAAATACAATTATAGTGAGGTTCTTAAGTAAAAAATATATTCATCTAGTAAAATCATATATTAATATTGTCAAATTAATAATGTTCATTAGCAAAAATATAAAAGGTGTCATCCAATACAGAAACTAATAATTGGGAAAATCTATTTTCTTCAATAGTTAATATTGAATTTAAAAACCTATCCAAAGATGTATCAATAAAAATATTAAATAACCCACTACTATGTTTATTTTGTAGGTGTAAATGTTTAGTAAAGTTAGTTCCCCAAAAGAATCCCCTCTAAATTTTAATAAGGTGAAAAACATATTAGTGTTAATTATTGGTGTTCATATCCTCAAGTAAAAATGAATGAGTCTTTTTGGGATGTTATTATTGTTTTAAAAATTGTGGGAACAAAGTTATGGAAAATTTGAATAACATTTCAAACTCTTGAATAATTGAAAATCCTAAATTAAGGTTGATAAAACCTGAAAAGATGCAACATCAATAGAAACAAGGTAAATATATATATATCTAAAAAGGTTTTTAGTTATTAAATAATATCTATAATGTTTAAATTTTGGGTGATTGCATGAATTGTGTATGTTCATATTAACATGTATTAAATAAAAATTGTAAAATAAGAAAACAGAAGTTAAATAATGAAATATGGGATTTACATGGGAAGAAATCTATAAAACATGTAGAATAAAATGATCGAAAAATATATCCAATAAGGAAGGTGATTCATCCATGGATTGTTGGTAAAAGAATAACTCTACTCCGAAAAACACCAATAAGTTATAGAAAAAAGAAATACTAAGAATAGTTAACCACTTATACTATGGAATAAGGTGATAGTCCAATGACTCATGAAAACAAGCCATGGATATATCTATCAAAATAAGTATGCTTTGAAAAAAATTAATACCATTCCAAAATAAAAATAGTATGATTGATTTGGTAAATAAATATCTATATAATTCAGGTGGAAGAACCAATAATGCTGAGATCTCTCCTAAAGAATGTTTTTTTTAATTGAATAATTGATCTTGAAAAGGATAAAAATATAGAATAAGTAGAATAAATGTAAATATCTAATGTAAAATAAATGATTTCACATGGAGTTTCCAAATTTAATATGATATTTTCAAGATATGGTAGTCTTGAATCTTATTTGTAAATATGTTAGAGATGTAAGCAAGTTGGTCATAACTCAAATTTTTTCATAATAATTTTTTCAACCTAAGAAAACATCTTGAAGAACATAATTGTTTCACCAAATAATACATGTCCCTTTATTCACATGTTAAAAAGTATAGTCTTCAAATATAATGAATAAAACATCATATGATACCTAAATAAAAATTATATTTTTTAAATGGGTGGTTTAAGAAAGAAGATTTCATCCAATATTAGAGCTAAATTGAAGAGGGAAAATTAATTGAGAAGAAACATTCATCTCAGTAGCCCATATTAAAGAGAAATTAGGTTTAACCTTATTTATTTATAATTTATGTCGTATTTTTTATTTGACCATGTAGTGAATTCAAGGAGAATATAGTTCTCAAGAAGAGAACTAATGGATAAAATTATGTTGGAATAACTAGACATGATTAGATGAAATTAAAAGAAATACGATTATTCATGTGTCAATACTACAATGAATATCTTATATAAATATATACCTTGATGAAGAGGATATATAATGTGTCCCATGTGGGGGGGTGGTTCTTAAGATGATTCTAGAATCATTCAATTCATATAAATATGGCATTTCTAGAAGCTTATTAGGAAAGTGTCATTGAAAATGGTATGTCTTGAAAATATCTCATCCTTGATTTATAATAAAATGATTACATCTAATACTTTGGGGGATAAATTTATTTTCTAAAGGAAATTAAAATGGATAAATATAAGGTTATCTCATGGTAATTTTCAATAACATGGTGGATGTACTTTAACGCTTTTAAACTATATGTTACGGTGATTGCAGGATCTATAATGATGCGACCTTATATATTAAATAATATAGTTCATTTGGACAATAATTAACTTTCTTAATTTCCCAAATATCTTTTAGGTTTAGATTTTAGAATATTTTTTCAAAAATCTTACATAAATATACCATATTTTACAAAGTGGACAGTTTCACATAGTATCCATTTTTTCACAATATAAAAATTTTATGATAAAACATTTTTCCTTTATTTGCTTATTTTTATGAGTTTCAACATGACTTATACTTTATTCTTAATCATCATTTAAAAATGTGAAAAAAATTTAAAAATATGGGATGAGTACAAAAATCACATTAAGGGATGTAAAAGAAATAAATCTTCTAGTCTGGTGAAAAAAATTAAAACCCAATATATTTTTACCTTTATCACCATATTCTTTGAGCATATGAAATAAATCATAACTATATGAAAACACACCCATTTTAATCAAATATATTCATTAAAATAAATAGAAAAATATAAAATACCTTTTACAAAATGTAGATCATTATATTCATAACATGTGATAGAAATAAACATAGAACACTAATATCAATAGGAGAAACCACCCAGGTTAAGTCACTCTTTCATGCCTATGAAGAAAAGGAACATTACCCAATTCATTTTGAGTGGTATATCAGGATCACCCAACATATAATCTATATCGGGATCACCCATAATATAAGTTTTATCATTCCCACCTATATTCATCTATAATTATCATGTCTATATCATGAATAAAACATTTTATGATTTCACCATTCTATCTTAAACCCTTTAAAAACTCTTTTGAACCCATAAGAAAACCATTTTTGGATATCTAAACACCTTTTAAAAAAAACAGTTTCAAAACTAGAATTCCTAAAAAATGGGAAAAGGGTTATTATTTAAATAAATCATGAATGATTTTAAAATAATTAAAACATTAAATAATGGTTATGGTGGATGTAAATTTTTTTTCATTTATACACATTAAAGTAAACAATTACTTTTTTTAAATAAAATAAAATATTATATAAAAACATTGATTTTGAATAAATTTTTATAAAAATAAAAAGTAACATAAAATATCCATTATTATAAATTTATTACAACAAAATCACATTCATTAATTATTACTAAGAATATAAACATAGAAGAAATAGATTAAAAAATAAATCTTGAAAAAAATTAATGAGAGCTTTTAAGTAAAATTGTTAATTACCCTAAGATTGACTTGTCATGTATGTTATTTAAATTTATGAATAATAAAATTATTTTAATTACTTACTTTTTTAAGAACTATTTTCATTTTTATTATTCCTTTTATTTTATTTTTTACCAAGTTATATTTAATTACATATTCATTTATGGTCACATTAGATGTTTTGATCATAATCAAATCATACCTCCAAAATTACTTCAGAAGGATGACTATAGTCAAAGAGGCAATTGTTCCAAAATATTAAAAATAATTATCATGAAATAATTATAATTTTATGCACCAATTATAATTTTAAAATTAACTATGAAATATGGTTATGAAAAATGGACTATGTTACCATCATAGAGATAGAAAGTCGTACATATGTATTAGTAACATTTTCATTTTTCAAAGGACATGAAGGTAAGAAGGTAAGTACAATTTTTTCTTTAAAAAATTATTATTAAAACAAAAGTATCATATTATATCTTTAAATAAATGTACATACATCATTCATGTGATGTAGTGATTAAAAACATATCACATCTCGTCGTGGTGGTGGTAGCCCACACATTCGCAAGAATAACATTATCTTTTTTCAATGTTTAGAAAGATAATAAAATAGTTGATATATTATATTAATTTTATATTAATTATTTAATTAATATCATATAATTACATTAAATTCATAATTATATACAAAAATGAAAGGCAGTGAAGAAAAACAAATTACATCAGTTCACGAGATAGTAGTCCACCGTACAAAAGAAAGAATATTCTGATACTCATTTGATGGAAGAGTAGATGGATATAAGTTATTAAGACAACATAACAACAAATAATTATATATAATATTTTTTTATTACTTCGTATTTTAAAAAAAACTATTAAAGAACAATAAGATATAAAATGAAAAAAACTCAATTAAAAATTATACCTCTACTTTGGAAAACCTCTTTAGGTTTATACCTAGAGCATTCCAATATTTGTTTTAGGATCAAAACATGGACTATATAACTTTTTTAGAGATTTTATTAAGATTTTTTTCATGTATTATCGGAACTAAAAGGATTTTGAAGTGTGGATATTAGAGGAGAGGTGATTCCCTTTTATATGTGGGGAGAGGGTATACTTGGAATTTTCAAAAAGAATAAAAAATATTAAAGTATTACTCAATAGAAATTATTCAAAAATGGAAAATTTATAAAAAATTGATAATATATGGAATAAATATTTCCATCCAATAGAATATATACAAGTTTTTAGTAAATTTTAACCCTTATCCCATTAGTTTAACCCTCAATAAGCTTGTTTTAACCTTAACCAGAGTAACAATTTATTATTCCATTTTTACTATTCATTATTAACAAAAAATATGATGATCTTGTAACCTAATATAAATTATTAACATTAAAGATATTGAATATATTCTATCAAATTCGATTCACATAAGTGGTAGAATTAAATTTAATATTAAACCTAAAGAAAATCAATGAAAACGGGTTTTTAGAAGAATGACTTTTTAAGATTAAAAATGTTTTTATAAAAAAATCTTTTAGAATAAAATTATTTAAAAAGGATATAATTATATTATTAATAATATAATTAAACTAATTTTAAATTGAAATTATTTTAAAAAAAAATCAACATTTTAAAATTATGAAAAGAAAATATGGTATTCAATAAAAATTAGTCTTTTAACTATTCATTGAAAAATCAAATTTTTCAGAAAATTATCCAAAATTCATCCTCAGATAATTCTGACAATGGGAATTCAATAATGAAGATAATTTTTCTAAAATAATATTATTTATGTTGAAAATTATTCTTTTTAATAAAACCCTAAAATGCATGAAACCCTTATTTTGTTAGAAATAAATCTTTTTCCTTTTGACTAAAAAATTACATAATTTTCTAATTATGAATATAAATATATAAGATATAATTAATGAATATTAATAATAAATGAAAATTATTTTTATTAATATTAACTTGGTTTTCACATTATGCACAATTTTTTTAGAAATTTCATCTTTATAATATTATTGTTTACTTAAATAAGTGGGGATATTTTTTCCTTAATAACATAATCAGATTATCATTTTTCTTCTTCAAACATATGGATTTTCCAAAATACAAAACCTGGTTAATTTCCTTATTTCATAACCACTTCTCTTGGTGTTTGTGAATCTAAACTGGTTGTTCCTTATATGAAAAGTTTTCTTCACACAAAACTAAATTGAATTTTAAAACATGAGATGTATCTGACATATATTTTCTTAACAAAGAAACATGAAATATATTATATACCTAGTATAAACTTGGAGGTAATTCCACTCAATAGTAAAATAATCCAAAAATCTCTAGGATTTCATATGGTCCAATGAACTGTTGACTCATCATTCCTTGTTACCTAATCACAGAACACATTTCTATGGAGATTCTTTAAAAAAACATGATCACCTACTTCAAAAGAAAGATATTTCCTCTGATTATATGCCAAACATTTCTACCTTTTCTTATAAATCCTCATGAGTTGTTGAATCATCATTATCTTATCAACTATTTCTTCTACCAACTATGGTCCCAATAACTTCCATTCACCTGCTTCATCCCAAAAAAGTTGCAGACACTGAATTTCATATAATGGTTAAAAATGTGTCATCTATATATTGTAATGATAAATATTATTATAATAAAACTAAACTAATGAAATTTATTGATCCAAACTTCCTTGATAATCCATTAAACAATCATGATTGATGTCTTCTAATGTTGGAATCATTCGGTCTGACTATCCATTAAATTTAGGAAGAAAAGATTTATAGAAATTTAATTCTATACCCAATGACTTATGGTGGTCTTTCAAAAAAATAGAGGTGAACCTAGGATCATGGTAAGATACAATGGAGAGTTTAACCCCATGTAACCTAACTATAACCTTGAGGTATAATCAAGAAATATGATCTAAACACATAGTGTCTCTAATGGGGATAAAATTAATAGATATAGTTTAATTATAAACAATTACCAAAATCAAATTATTACATCGAGATTACTTTGGTAATCCCACCATGAAATCAATAAATATATTTTCCCATTTAAACTACAACCCTATAAAATTCCAAATTATCCCCTTCAGTAATTTTCATTCTTCTTTAACTTATTGAAAAGTCAAAAAATTCATGGAAAATTTAGCAATATCACTTTTCATTCCACCCCAAATATAATAATACTAAATGTTTGTATATCTTAGGGCTTCTATGATTAGTGAAAAATGGGGAACCATGATATATACTCATCAATTATCTATCTAACTAGTAATCATAAGAAAAACATAATCTATTTCCAAATTTGATAACATCATCTTCATCAACATTAAACTTGAGAAATATACACTTCTTAGTAGGTGTTACCTTTTCCTATAAATAATAATCCTCCTTCTAAGCTTTCTTGATTATTTTTGAATGATACAATTATATTGATACTAGAATAAAAACAGAGGAAGTCCATGTATGCACAATTACTAGGCCAAAATTCATCAAATCACATACCAAAGGGTTATGTTTCAAATATAACATGGTTAATGCATCATTATCTTTCCAACTAAAATCATTATAAACTTTGTTTGCTATTCCACGATGGTATTGAATTGTGTAGTCATAATCTTCAATCAGTTCTAGAAATATCATTTTCCTTATGTTTAATTTTTTTTGAGTGAATATATTCCTCAAAATTTTATTATCTATATATATTTCACACTTTACTCCATATAAATGATGCTTCCAAATTTTTTAACCAAAAACAAAATAATCTAATTCCTGATCATTTGTATGATAATTTATCTCAATAGGTTTCTATTTCCATGAATCATAAGAAATTATTCGATCAATCTATATCATAATATAACCAAGTTCATTAAAACAAGCATTGTTGTAGATAAAAAATTGACCATTTCTTGAGGGAAGGGATGAAATGTTATTCTCTACAGTACCCAGAAACAATCATCAAACACCTTTATACATTTTAATTTAACTCCTTTTTAATCCAAATTATCCAGTTTCATAGATAACCAAGAAAATGTTTCAACAAAACGATGGAAGTAACCCACTATTCCAAGAGAACTACTAAACACTCTGACATTTTTATTTTTGGTAATTCATCAAAAAAAATAGTTTTAATAGGGTCAGAAGTTATTCTATCTTTATATTAAAAATTCTCAAGGAAATAAAATTTTTTAAACCAAATTCTGACTTACTAAAATTTTTATATATGTTTTTTCATTTGTTATTTTCAAAATAATTCATAGGTGTCATTCATGATCGTCATGACATTAAGAATATTCCAATATTACATTGGTAAAACCAACTAGAAACATATCTATATAGTCATGGATAACTCTATTCATAATATCCATAAATAAAATTTTTCTCTTAGACAAGAACAAAGGCATTACCACAAACTCATAATGGTCATATCTAGTCTAAAATGTCATCTTTGGGATATCTTTTTCCTTTTCCTTCAAGTGTTGGTTTGTTGACCTGATATCAATCTTCAAAAAATACTATCCTCCCTAAATCTAATCAAAAAGATCATCAATATATTGAAAAGGATACTTGTTCTTAAAATTAATGTTATTCAATGCTCTTTAATCATTGAAAAGTCGTAATGAGCCATCTTTTTTTCAAATAATATGGGACCAGCCTATAGTTAAGTTCTCATATGAATGAATCCTTTATATAGAAACTCTTGAATCTTATTTTTTAATTCAAAAAGTTATACTTGATACATTACATAATGGGTTTAAAAAATTGTCTTAGCCTCATGTACTAATTTTGTAGTAAGTTCAACCTCCTAATTGGAAATAACACTTAGAAATTCATCATGAAAACATCCACTTATCCATTCACTATTGGAACATAATTAATCTAAAAATATAATTGTTTTTAAAATAATTATATAAGTAACATTTACTACCATATATAATCAATTAAACAGCTTCTTGATATTTTATCAAAGGTATGAAATTGTTGAATATAACTTTCTTAGCTCTGTACTCTAACCTAACATGTTAAACAGAAATCCAATCCATTGCCAAAATAATTTTGAACTCTATTAAAGGTAGTTCATAAATATATCCAATAAATAGCATCCCAGTTATTACAATTAGAATATTCCAATAAATCTTGGTTTCTTTTATACTTCCACTCAAATTTCTCACCAAAATATATAGCATATTTTCATAAGGTCTTATTAACTTTTTTATTGAAGATTTATCATTAATAAATTTATTTAAATATCTAGATTCAAATAGGGTTTTGGACTATTTCAAATAAACATGTAACATACCTATTACCACTACATTTGATTGTCCAACACAAACCATAGTAATAGAAAATTATTTTTCCCCACATATTTGCTTCTAATCATGATGATTTCAATATTGGGTAATAATATTCATACACACATTATCATAATTCCCCAATTTATTTACATTAATATAAATTTCCTTTGGATTTAAATCTATTTCCTCATTCATGGATTGTTCAAGAAACTTTTATTTATAGTCACGAGCCATATGGCTGAACTTACCACACAAATAACACTCTCAAAATCATATAAAACATTATCTAAAATGTTTTTGACCAAAATAGGAACATGATGTGAGAATACCACCATTTTTCATAGTTTATCGCTTCTATATTTATTACCACATTAACCACTTCTTACTCTTGTCATCACAAGGAATATAAGTAATGGAAAGCCCCATCTAATTTTTTTTTTGCACAATAAAAACTTTCTCATAACTTTTAAATTATCAGGAAGTTAAATAACTTTATAAACATGGTTTCAATACTAATAAAAATATATTTTTACTATCATGGTTCCAAATGAAATTCAGTATGTACCACGCCAATCTTGTAAAATATTCTTCATACTTGGATACTAAATATTAATATTTTGTCCTAAATTCAAAAAAAACTCCATATTGATTCGAAAAATCATATATAAATATTTATCCCTAAAATTATTCATAAATGTATCACATTCTATAGAATCATGATCTTATCTGTCTATGGTATTCTTGACCAATTACCCCCATCGATCACCTTATCCTTAAAAATAGTAAATGGAAAGAGATAAATTTTGAGGATCTGACCATCCCATTATTTCAAATATAATTTCTAGAGCATCAATCCATCCATTACCTACCACTGGATTTGAAGATCTATTGAAGGATAGAGGGTGTATTTTCTGGAAATAATCAACAATCAACATGTTCATCTATGGTAAATTTGGTTTATTTCTAACAAGAAAACTGCCACTAATTATATCTTGCATCAACTAATCCATAATTGTAAAAAAAATATTCTAATATAATTCCAACCATTCCAAGTTATTTATTTGGATGGATATTTTCCTCTTTGTTCCTTCCAAATTCAGTTTCCATATTTCCTCTATGTAAAACCATTTTGAAAAAATCATAGTTTAGATGAAGTAATATGGTAATATTCAAATGTTATATCATGATAACAATAATGTATAATCTCTCAAGGGTATTCAATTAAAATTATTCCAAACTATAATTATATCTAATCCTTTGTTATGATGCCAATTATAAGGATCCAACCTTAAAAAATATGTCATCTAGTGCCTTTAGACTAGAATTCACATTCTTTCATTTCAAAAGATCTTTTAGGGTTAATGTTTATATAATTAGATCATAAGTCTTATATTAAATAGATATATATGAAACAAATTTCACTTCCACTCATTATACATTTTTAGCAAAATATAAATCTATTAAAATGAAACCTGTTTTCTTTTCATGACTAATCTTCATTACATTTAACATGACTTCTTATATGTTCTTAATAATCCATTAACCATGTGAAAAAACATTTAAAAATGTAGGATGAGTATAAAAATCTTAGTAAGGAACATAAAATAAATAAATCCATTAGACATATAAAAAATATGAAACCCTATGAAATATTTACCTTTATTATTATATTCAATGAGCATATAGAATAAATCATAACTATATGAAAAACACACACTTTTTCCTCAAATAATGACTTTAAAACCCATTGTAATAAAATAGAAAATCTTAAAGGAAACATAAAGTATTATATTAATTAACCATGTTAGAAATACTTGGAGACTAGTTAAATCCATTGTAAAAACCTCCCTGGTTAACTCCCTCCTTCTAAACTATGAATATAAGGAATATTACCCAACACACTAGAGAGCTATATTGGGTTCATCTGTCATATAAGATGTATCAGGATCACCCATAATACAAGTTGTATCAGGATCACATATATTTATATACTAATATAAATTACCATATAATTAATAAAACATTTTATTCTTATAAATTTTCATCATAAAACACTTCAAAAAATATTTTCAACCCATAAAAACATTTTATGATATCAAAATACCCTTTTACTTTAAAAAAATATTTTTAAAACTATAATGCCCAGAAAAAATGGAAATTTAGTTTTTAATTTAAAAAAACAAGAAATATTATAAAATATTCCAAACCTAAAATAATGTTTATGGTCGCATAAATATCCATTGTTTATATATACATTAAAATAAAACATTCCCTTTGTCTTTTGTAATAAATTTCAAAACATTTTCTAAAAAAATTCTTTTAAAACCATTATAAGAAATTTAAAAGAAACAAAACATGTAATTTATAATTAATTTATTTCAATATAAATAAATTCAAAATATAATTTTAGAAATATGTACATAAAATAAAAATATTTATAAAATAAATCATTAAAACATTTGAAATGATGTTTTAAGAAAAGTGTCCATTACCTTGAGTACGACGTGTCATATAAATATCTATTTTCCAAAATAATAAGTATATGTTAATTATTTAATTTTTTAAGAACATTTTTCATGATTATAATTTATTTTATTTTATTTATTTAAATTTTATATTTAATTAATCATTCAATTAATATCATGTTGGGTGTTTTGATGATATTTAGTTCATATGCCCAAAATGACTTCAGTAGGTTTATAATGGTCAAAGATTTAATTATTCCATAATATCTAGAATAACAATCATGACATAACTATAATTTTTATATATAAATTTTAATTTTAAAATAAATTATGAAATATAGTTATGTATAATGAACTACACTATAATTATAGAGATAGTAGGTCGTACATACATATGAGTAGCATTATTATTTTTAAAAGAACATGGGAAAATATGTTAAGTATAATTTTATCTCTCCAAGATGATTATTATATCATAAAGATTATATTATATCTTTAAATAAACTTATTTATATCATCCATTTTATAAATTGATGAAAAATTAACCACATCACTTTATAAAGGTTGTGGTCCACACATAACAATGAATGATGCTATCATTTTTCAATGGATAGAAACATAAGAAATTAGATTATACATTATATTAAAATAATTGTAATTAATTAATTAATAATATATATATAAATATTAAATCAATAATTATACCCATCCATGATATGTGGTTATAAAAAATGAAATATATCAGATCATGAGGTTATAGATCATCGAACAAATGAAAGAAGTTTCATTTACCATTTTATAAAAGAGGAGATGGATATAGGTTATTCTTTTAACATAAAGAAAATATGGAAGATAATATTCCTATTACATCATCATGTTTTAATAATTTTTGAAGGAGATAAAAGAAGAAATAAAATGAAAATCTTGATTAAAAAATATACCTCTTCTTCGGAAAACCTCTTTAAGTTAACACCAAAATCCTTCTTAGGTTTTTTTCATATTAAAAAAAATGAATATAGGATGTATGTTGTGTTTTTATTAAGGGGTTTTTTTAGGAAATGGTTGTACTAAATAGATCAGGAAGTGTAATGTTAAAAGGATATAGGTGTCCTTTTATATATGGGGGGAGGACACACTTGGAATTTTTAAAAAATATTTATATTATTCTCTTACTCAAGAAAAATGGATCCAAAATGGAACATTTCTAAATATTATATGATATAAGGTCCAAATATGGCCATCCAATATAATTTATTTTAAACCCTCAGTAAGCTTGTTTAAACCTTAACTATGGTAACTGATTTTTTATGTTTTTAGAATTTGTTATGACTATAATAATAAGTTGATGTTATTACCTGATATTGATTATGATGATAAAAAATATATAATTCATTTTATAAAATAAAATTCATAGAAGTGGAATAATTTAATTTGAAATTAAACCATAAAGACATTATAAAAATGGTTTTAAAAAAAAGTGTATTTTTAAGAATAAAAATGTTTTTATACCAAAAAATTATAAAATTCATTACAAATAAAATAATTAGATTATTAATAATATAATTTCACTAATTTCTCTTTGAAACAACTTTAAAAAAGTATCTTTTTTAATTCATTAAACAAAAGTACATTTTTCAATAAAAAAATTTATGTTTCATTATTCATTGAAAAAAAATTATAAAAATATGAAAAATTCATCATAAGATTACATTGACATGATGAATTCATAAATTAATTTAATTTTATCATATTGAAAGTTTTTTATTTTAAAAATTATACTTTTAAATAAAACTATATAATTCTTGAAACCCAAATTTGGTTGGAAATAAGGCTTTTATATTTTTACTCATCAATTAACTAATAATTTTGTTATTAATATAAATCTATAAAATCTAATTAATAAATATTATTTAGACACAAAAAATATTTTTCTTAACATTGTCTGGGTTTTTATAGGATATCAGTATGTAATTTCAAAAGTAATGATGTTACTAATGAGAATTACTTGGTTTTAGCTAGAGGATAAATGAACATTCCCTTGATGAGATACAGTATTTAGTTTCAATTATAATTATTTTGTGTTGTTAAATGGATTTTTGGTTTGGATAAGTCCTTTTGGTTTTCTATATTAATCATAGATAAAGTAAACATATATTGTAATGATTGAGAATAAATTTCTAAGAATAATGTTATTCCACCCTCTATTAGATAGTTATTTATATTTGATTTCAATAATTATGATAATATAAAATTAAAACATAAATAATAAAGGAGTATAGATGAAAAATAAAAAAGGAAAAAGGGTTTTCCATATTGATATATCATTCTCTGGTCGATATTTAAAACAAATACAAAGAGGGATACTATTGATCCCAAATTTTGTTATGTCATATTTATTTAAAATGTGTGTAAATATGTGAAGAAAAGAAATATATTTGAAGTAAATTGAAGTACCAAATATTAATGGGGAAAAAAAGATTTTTCAAGTGATGTTTTTGAGTAAGGAAATATAATATGTTGTGAATTGTTAATGATAAATGAATATTTAATAAGTTCTATAAAGATTATATGTGATGCAAGTTACTTACCTATTTTTATCTCATACAGAAAATATATGTAAAAGGGAATTTAAAGAATATTTGAATGAATAGAGATCCTATAATATTATATTTAGAACATATGATTTTTTTCATAGGAGAATAGATCCCAAGAACATGAATAAGTTTTACTAAGTGGTTATGTATTAAAGAGAATCATGGTTTATTGGTGTCTCAATATTCATTCCATTGTTTTTATGATAATAAAAAAATATATTACCATTATAATCATTATATATTTATTTATTATTGAATATAGAAGTGTTTAATTATTTGTAGTTCCATACATAGGTGTTTGATAATGTTTTTTATACAAAAGGAAAGGAAGAGTTCCATGGAGAATCAAATTTATAATATAGATTCCTATATTTTTATGATGGATGATTTGAAAAAACATCTATCCGTAGATTATCCAATAATTTTTAATATGAATAAACATGATAAATAACCCACAAGGAGAAATTACTTATAAGTATAATATATTTCTAGAATTAGTAAGATAAAAATTTTAAAAATTATACACTATGTAAAGTTATGGAGGTTTTATAATTTACTAATTAAATTTAACTATGAGATTCATATGGGATATTTAATGATTAATCCGTCCATATAAAGACAATATGGAAGACTAGGTTATGTGTATAGGTAATCTAATTCATGTTTAAAAGTAACATCTAATTTGTACATGATTTTTAAGTGTAACAACCATTTGTGTAAATGTAACTCTACCATAACAACCTCAATATAATGGTTACCAAAATATGTTGTAACCAATCCAAGGGAAAATATGAAATTCAATAGGATATGTAAGGTTCATTTAGAATCTATGGAAATTTAACTTAGAAAATAAATGATCTATGTGAAGGTAAAAATAAATTGTGGGAGGTAAAAATCATTTTCATAAAGGTACCACTGAGCCACATAAGGGTAATCATGTTTAATATAAATGTTATTAATGTATTCACTAGACTATTTAAAATTCATTTCTGAGTTTCTATAAGGTATTCTACAAGTGATTAAGATTAAATGAAATATTATGAGAATTCCATAATTTATATTTTGAAGAAATTATTATTAATTCACATGATTATATATAGTGATATTTCAAGTTAATATTTCATGGTGATCAGAATTTCATCATGATTCAAACTGAGATATAGGTTTGTAGTTATCCGTGTCAAATATAATAACACTACATCATAGTGATTGGGAAACAAAAATTCTCAGGAATTCATGAATTCATTTAAAAGTTTGTAACTATACTAATTTTAATCATAAAAAATCGATATTATTTTTAGATAATATATCTAGTTGAGTGTAGAAATTTGAAAATTCATCATTTGACTTTGAACTATCATATGAATTATCATCATTTGACTCTAAGAAATCATTCAACTTTGATTAAGGTATGAATTTGATGAAGAATATGATGTTACATAAAGATCATATGAAATTAATAATCATTTTATATTGATAAATAATATCATATGACATTGTGAGTGTATGAAATTTAATTGGATTATATTTATTTTATGAATGAATGACATTAAATTCCTATGGAAATTCTAAGTGTATTCCTTTGATAATGTCTTATAATATCTTAATATGATAATGTATGGTTGTGTAATAAATGATGAAACATCATGAGGATGCGAAATAGTTATGATTCATGAAGTTATATAATTTTGAAACTAAAATTATATGATCCAAACATGACACTTTATGATGAAGAAGGATAATTCCACATTACAAATGGTAGCGACTTATTATGCCATTTTGTATAAATTATCATGAAGTTATAAAGATATAATTTTATGTTTTTTTGAAGTAAATTTACATATAAAAACACTTTATATGATGAATAGTGTGTGAAATTTTAGTTATGAGTGTTACATGGCATGTATAATAGATTAACTGAGATTTAAGTGAGTTTATTTTTAATACCAATTAATATAGAAATTGTGAATTTGATAATCCAGGTGATTTAATGGGTGTATATTTTGGGAATAATATTTAATATTTCCTTAAAAATATATATTATAATAAGAATGAAATAATGATTTTAGTTTTTTTTTCTTTTTAAAAACATCTGAACATATGTTATTCCCAAAAAAATTATTTATCCTATAATACTGTGAAAGATATCATTCTTTTTTATGGAATGGTGAGATGAAAAAAAGAGGATATCCTGAACATTATCATTTTCTATCATATTCCTTATAATTTTTTGAGAGTTATAGAAAATAGTATCTATATGTTTTAGATGTATGGAGATATTTTTTAAAACCATGATGATTATTGTACAATTGTGGAGAATGTTCAAATCATGTTTGTAAAGGAAAGACGAGGTCTATGTTGTCGATCATACTCTACAAGGAGTATGGAAATTCCTACATTATGTAAAGAATTATAGACTATAAAGACACTAAATACTCTATACCTAGTTAGTAAAAGGAAAAATGTGTTTTATTCTACACCTTTTAATGTTATATTTTTTATAATAATAATGAGGCTATGCACATGGGAAGATGACCTTGTTTCACCAAGTGAGTATTCAACAACAAGTAGGATAACCTCATAAAAAATAATGGTTTTCTATTTTTATTATCAAAATGTGAGTGAAAAAATAATAAATGATACTTAAATAATTTGATATATTAATTAACTAAACAAGTTAAGAGTTGATAACAGTTAAACGTATAAATTGGTTAAAAATAATATACAAACTTATTCGCCTCCATCAATGATGGGTAGATCCTTTTAGGACCACATCATTTATCATGTACTTAATTTATATTTTTCACAAATAGATAAATGAATTTAGTGTCACATATCATAAAAGTAATATACCCAATGGAACCTAAATGAAATCCAATGTTAGTTTAATCAAAAAACACCAATTTCACCATGACCCAATTTTTTTATGAATGGATTTTTAAATTTTTATTTTATTTAGTTTCCTAACTAATATTATATTCTAATATCCTTTATAATTAATGATTAAATGATATATTAAAGATGAGTAATAAATCAAAATGGAAGTTGTTTTAGAATTATTTTTAATCAATATTGAAAATAAAACATCTCACATATGAGATATATTTAGGACCTCTCTATATTAAGAGTTAATTAGGGACAATGAGAGGTCAATGATATTATTATTTCTTTGTACTTCCTATTTTTATGATTCAACAAGGGAATAATTGGGATTTTAATGGATGACTACATTCCATTGAATATGTTAAATAAGGGATTTTTTACTAATAGGACAATCTAAACAACAAACATAGACTAAATATATAATGATTATTCAAAATAGGATATTATCATAGAGATAAATATCTAATGAGAATAAATTTAATACATTGGTTTTGTGATAATTCTATATTTTCATCAAGAATAAAAAAATCATTGGAGTGTTTTTGTTGTACATTAACTCAAAAAAATTGTAACACCCCAAGCTTCTACGGTACGCTTCTCTTTGAATAATGTGATAGCGTGTGTTGTACGCAACACCGAGTTCTAACACACCATAACTAATCAAACTAGCCGTTATGAATAGTAATACCTACTTTTTGAAATCATATATATTTTATATTTCAAAATGGACTTCATTTTTGGATTCGGAATATTGAAATTAGCCTAGGGTGAAATTTTGGTACTTTTCGGATAACTTTTATATTTTGATGAATAGTGAAAATTACTAAATTTTAATTAAAAACAACTTTTTTAATCAAAATAATTAATAGTGATAAATTGTGAATTTGAGTGGTTTTAAAGTATATTTAGAATATATTTTTACCATTTAATATAATGTTGGTCGTTGGACATAACTTTACAATTAAACCGAACATAAACAAGTGTCAATCTTTTGATAGTTATTACCTCTTAAAAACACGTTTTTTGTTTTGACAGCGGGAATTAATTTTAAATTAATTTCTGCCACTTCTGTGTTTTGAATTTAGAAAAATGGATTCCATATTTGGAATCAGGATGTCCAAATTGTGTAAATAGGTAACTTTTATTTTTAGACATTTTGAATAATTACTGTGGTAAATATTTTATTTACCATGGTTAAGGGTAAATCCGGTAAATAAGGGTTAAAAAATAATATTATAATAATACAAAATTAACATAAAACGTGTCCTAACCTTATTGGTGGACACATACCCGACCATGATAATCCTTGGGTCAATTTGGTGACCCCTTGGAGCCACTTGTATGTGGTAGGGACACTTTATATTAATAAAGTTAAAATAAAAATAAAAATGGCATAAGCTTACATCTTTTAGAAGAACAATTTTTACATAGGGTTATACATGTTGGATTTTCGATTATAAATATTAACGAGAAAGCTAAAAAGATTTCCTACATAATGATATTTTATTTATAATTTTTAGACATCAAATAATTTAAATTATTAATGACACAATAATGATGCAATGTTTACCTCATTAATAAAACATTTAAATAAATAAGATTATAATGATTAAACTATTATCTAAAACCTGTCCAATTCTTATTGGTTTATGTTATTTATAATATGAGTCATCTTATCTTCGACCTCAATGATTTTTGGACCATTATAAACCGAATATAATTATATTATAAAGTAATACTTTCACTCTTTCCTAAAGAGCCCCTCTTCTCCCTTATAAAAGGAGACCACTTCTACTCATTCCTCACACCTCTCAAGCCACTTGGCT
The DNA here is from genome assembly GCA_963277665.1 of Viscum album. Lineage (NCBI taxonomy): Eukaryota > Viridiplantae > Streptophyta > Magnoliopsida > Santalales > Viscaceae > Viscum > Viscum album. The sequence goes on along the minus strand of OY728151.1, from coordinate 1,822,705,867 downwards.
CGTCCAAACTCTGCCCAACTAAGCTCCCCACATCCCTCTCCTCCTCCTTGAAGCTTCCCCTTAGGCAGAAATCATTTCAAGAAGTCCTTTGGTTCCAACCAAAGTGAGTTACCTAAATTAAAGGTAACGATTTCTCTTAAATTATTTTCCTTTATTTTGCTTCTCCAACCCCCAAACTCTTTTTATTTCCATTCTTTTGTAACAACACCAGTATCCTAAATATACTAGGATGTTGTTATAAGAAGGATTCAAATTATACATACACACAACTCCATCTAATGGATGATGAACATAATGTTTCTGTGGATGGCAAACTAACGCCTCACGAAACGATGATTGTTCAAATACATCTTACCGCCTCTCATGGTGGCCATTATGATGGCACTGTAATTAAATATGATATTAATGATATATATTTTATATATAAGCTTCTGTAATTCCATTTTATTTCATACCATTATTCGTTTCATGTTGTATATACATACGATAATTTCATTTGAGGAAGTGCGGACTACCGCCCCCTTAAAATGATATGACTCGTTCATACCACACATGGAACGTATAAAGGATGGTGTTAATGAACTTAAGTAACATATATAAAATATTATATTATAATGGAATAGTAATATACCTATGTATCATTTGGATTCAATTCTTTTAAAATAAAAATTAAATGGAAGTAGCGTTCGTGCGTACGTATGGACTACCGTCTCCACGAACGCGGTGAGATCCATCCTCCATCGTATCCATTCAAGTATTATTCTCATTTTAGGGTTAAAAATAATGTTAATATCATTCTTATTATGAATAAGATTTAATCCATCCATTACAAACATGTCTTACATAACCAAACATTTAAGAAGAACAAATCGATTATCACTTGAAACGACGATAATACTAAGATATTATTAATAAAGCAATGTTAAAAGATCATATATGATATCATATTAATGTATATTATTCTTGTATAATTTAATAACAATTATTTCACCATTATACAGGAGGTTAACCTACCCCAACCAAGGAAAAGTACAAGGTAAGGGTTTACTTTACAACCTCTTCATTATCCAAGGTTGTTTATACGTAATAATCTACTGGGATCTCTTTATCATCCACATCCATGTTTCTTAAAAATGCATTTCAAAACATTTTTACTATTTACAAGAATATGGGTTAAAGTCATTTATACCCTTTTTTGACTTTTTATAAGAGGTTTATAAAGGAATCTTTCCGTCGTTTTCAAAACAAGGTCCTTTTTAACCTTTTCGACAGAATTGAGGTAAGAATGTTTTTTTTTAACTTATACGGCGGGTGCAGTTATTTTACGCCGTTATAAAATCTTCAAAGCTTTCCTCACAAGATTATAAGAATATTTTCAAAGAAAATGTTTTATTTTATATGGATCTTAAATGATTTCAAAATAAAAGGAGATATTTCTTTAAAAAGAATTTTGATTTCATCTACGTCAACATCCTTTGATGGATTTTAAGATTATTTGAAGTTGATTTATTATGATACAAAACTTCTATATTGTATTGAAGGTTTTGTGATATGTTTGACTGTGGATGTGCTAATTTTATACCATTCATAGTTTATGGTGAAATTATTGACATTTCGTATGCTAGTTTTAATACGAATGTTTATGTTATGTTTAAACCTTTTCATATGGGAATGCATTGGACTTAATAAGTGACGGGTGGAGCCCGTTATAGCTCCTCGATGCATCAGTAGGTCTCATGAGACAAACTAGTGTCTTGGCACAAGGCCTTGGAAAAAATCTTATTTGTAGTCTTGGCACGAGGCCTTGGCTATGTGGTTATGATAGTCTGGCATTATGCATTCCAACATTATGAAAGTGGTTATTGATTTTGCATGTGATTATTCGATTAGTAGAATATCCATGTTAACAAGTAAATGGCATTATTTCATTTTACTTTTGTCATACTATGTTGAAGTTCAAGTTTAAAAGGCTTTTGTTTTAGTAATTCATTGCCTTAAATGTTTATGCTTATTTTTGAATGTTCCGCTATATTGTTATCCTTACTGGGCATTTGAGCTCACCCCTTTTCTATGTTTTATTTTTCCCAGGAAGTGAAGAAGTAAATTATGAATGACCTGCAGGGATATTATGTGGGGATATGAGTGTTGATTATGGAGACTTTATGTTGTTGTAGTAGTTTTTCATTTTATGATGTAATGTAAAACCTATGAATATATCTAGTGTTTCCAAGGCTAATAAACCAATCGGTCTTTCGAGATTTGATCTTTCTTGTGATCATGCCAATGTTATCTAATAATGCACCGACTCTGGGTAGCTGGGGTCGGGGCGTTACAGTTGGTATCAGAGGAAGTTTAGTACAAACCATGGAAACTAGATTTAGATAAACTCTGATTAGAGCACGTAGACCTAAGATGAACTTTGAGGATTAGTATAGAAGAACTTCCTAGAATTTTGGTATTGTAGAGATTTTGTGAGTTTTCCGAGCAATACATCCCTGTCTGGATACGAGCAGGTAGAGGCGGCTCTGGCACAGATGTACCTAGGGGTAAAACCCGAAAACACCGCTTTGAGCTAGACTCGAACGGGAACTGGTGCACGACAACGGGCCTTGCTGCACTCTTGGTTACGACACTCCCGGGAGATATGATTAGGATAACTCTCACTATCTTTACAAATCATTATGAAGGGTTTATGAGTATATACTTCCTCAAAGAAAACATTTTTATGATTATGGATTATATCCATAAATAGTTCAATTTATGTTAAGTGTTTTATAAGTATGGGATTATGTATTCTGATTCATAAACTGATCTAGTTTATGAAATTGTTTAGAAATGGCGCCTAGTGGAAGAAATGGAAACAGTATCAATGCACGCACTCCATGTAGGGATTGCCCTCCTGCTCAAGATAATTATAGTGGGGCTGGTGATGCAACTGGTGCCGATCAGCTAATCACCATACTGGGACAACTTACTCAGGTTATGAATAATAACCTTACCCGTATGGAGCACCCTGATCCGCAGCGTGGAGGATCAATGTTAGATCGATTCATGAGGCAACAACCACCAACGTTCAATGGGAATACAAATCCCTTAGTAGCTGAGCAATGGATATTTTCCCTAGAGAAAATATTTCAGGCTTTGAGGAGCAGTGAAAGGGAAAAAGTTATCATGGCAGTTTACCGCCTCATTGGAGATACTGATCAATGGTGGTCATTGATTCAGAACATGAAGGAAGATGATGAATTATCAAATATGGAATGGAGGGAGTTCAAAGATCTGTTTTTAGAAAAATACTTCCCTCGCGACCATCGAGCAGATATGGAAAGGCAATTTCTGAGTCTGAGACAGAAGGAGGATGAGAATGTCACAAAGTATGAGGCTAACTTTACAAGGTTAGTGAGGTATGCTGGAGATTATATTCGCAACCCAAGAAGTAAGATTGATCGTTTCTTTGATGGGTTAAAACCATTTCTCCGTCGAGCATTAGTCTCGCAATCCTTTTCATCGTACGAAGACATTGTCTCATGTGCTATCAAGACCGAAAAGGAATTCTCTAAGTCTTATGACTTTAAAGCAAAGCAAGAGAAGAAGAGACCTGCTGATCAATCTGGGAATGGAAATAAGGGGAAGAAGGGAAAGGTTGAATATCCATCTTGTGGTAAATGCGGGAAGAAACATCCTGGTACTTTCTTGAAGGGAATGGGAGTCTGTTACAAGTGTGGGAAAAAGGCCACCAAGCTCATGATTGCAAGGGGAAGAAGGAAGCTACCAACGTTCAGTGCTAAAATTGCAGGGAGATGGGGCATTATGCAAATGCATGCCCTAAGCGTCAGGAGAACTTACCTCAGAAAAGGCTGAGGGATCAAGGCCAGGCTTATGCTATCACTACTGCTGAGGTAGAAGATCCGAAAGACGTGGTGGCAGGTAATTTAATGGTTTCCTCAAGTTTAGCAAATGCATTATTTGATTCTAGATCATCGCATTGTTTCATATCTTCCCAGTTTGCTAAGAAAATTAGATATTTCCAATTTGATTTAATAAGGGAGTTGTCAGTTAAAACTCCTAAGGGAAGTATCGTTGCAACAAAGTTTTGTGAATCAGTCCCCATTAGAGAACATAAATTTTCTTTATCTGCTGATCTCATCGTCATACCTATGATTGAGTTTGATATAATCCTCGGTATGGACTGGCTTTCGGACTATGATGCGAAGATTTATTGTAAGAAGAAAGAGGTTACGATTCTTGATGATAATGATAAGGAACACCTTATTTTTAGAGCAGAATCGTCACCACCTAATTCTTATTTAGATCCACCCCCAGTAGCTCAACTAAATTCAATTATTGGGGAGGAAGAGAATGAAGTAACTATCGGTGAGGAAAGGAATGTTCAAATAGAGGATGTACCTGTTGTGAAAGAATTTGTAGATGTATTTCCGGAAGATTTACCTGGACATCCTCCAGAACGAGAAGTTGAGTTTTCCATTGATTTGATTCCTGGATCAAGGCCTATATCAAAGACCCCTTATAGAATGGCCACTGTAGAGTTAGTCGAACTAAAGAAACAAATAGAGGAATTGAGTAATAAGGGATTTATTCGCCCTAGTGTTTCTCCATGGGGAGCCCCTATTCTTTTTGTTAAAAAGAATGATGGATCTATGAGGTTATGTATCGACTACAGGGAGATCAATGCTATAACGATAAAGAACAAGTACCCCCTACCTCGTATTGATGATTTATTTGACCAACTGCATGGAGCTCAATACTTTTCAAAGATTGACCTTCGATCTGGATACCATCAGTTGTGTGTGAAGAAGGAAGACATTCCGAAGACAGCATTTCGAACCAGGTACGGGCATTACGAGTTTACTGTAATGCCGTATGGATTGACTAATGCACCCTCTGTATTCATGGATCTGATGAATAGAGTTTTCAAGGAGTATCTCGATGAATTTGTGGTGGTATTTATTGATGATATCTTGGTATACTCCAAAACCTACGAAGATCATGAAAATCACTTGCGCATTATCTTGAAGACTCTGAGGAGGCATGAATTAGATGGGAAGTTTAGCAAGTGTGAATTCTGGCTTCAGGAGATTTCTTTTCTTGGCCATATTGTCTCTAAAGATGGAATCTCTGTTGATCCTTCTAAGACCAAGGCAATCCAAGAATGGCCAGCACCTACGAGTATAACTGAGGTACGTAGTTTTATTGGTTTGGCAGGTTATTATCGACGTTTCGTCCAGAATTTTGCCCGATTGGCTAACCCATTAACGAAGCTCACACGTAAAGGGGTTAAATTTGTTTGGACAAAAGAGTGTGAAGAATGTTTCGAAGAACTGAAGAGAAGATTAGTCAATGCTCCTATATTGACTCTACCATCAGGGAATGATGGGTTCATTATTTATAGTGATGCATCGAAGAAAGGACTTGGTTGTGTCCTTATGCAGAATGATAGAGTTATTGCCTATGCATCACGACAGTTGAAAATTCATGAACAAAACTATCCTACTCATGATCTCGAGTTAGCAGCAGTGATCTTTGCTTTGAAGATATGGAGGCACTACCTCTATGGTGAAAAATGTGAGATTTATACTGATCACAAGAGTTTGAAGTATATTTTCTCACAAAAAGAACTCAACATGAGGAAAAGGAGATGGCTTGAATTACTCAAGGATTATGATTGTACGATACACTACCACCCAGGGAAGGCAAACAAGGTGGAAGATGCTTTGAGTAGAAAAGACCATGGAGTTTTGAACAATATGAGAATTGAAAGGGATACAATTTTCATGGATCTAGTGAAGATGGACATGGGAATAACCAGGGAAGGTGAAACATCAATGCTTTTTCAAATGGTTGCCAAACCATCTTTACTAGAAAGGATTAAGAGTTCTCAGACCGATGATGAAGAATTACAAAAGAAGATTAAAGCTGTGAATGATGGGAGATTGAGAGACTTTGTGTATGAAGATGGAATTTTGAAATTCGGGAAGAGACTTTGTGTTCCCAATATACCTGATCTAAAAAGGGAATTGCTGGATGATGCTCATAGTTCCAATTTCTCTATACACCCTGGGAGCACCAAAATGTATAGAGATTTGAAGGAACATTTTTGGTGGGACAATATGAAGAGGGAGATTGCTGATTTTGTGTCAAGATGTATGGTTTGTCAACAAGTGAAAGCTGGAAGGCAACAGCCTGGAGGAGTCATGCAACCTCTTCCTATACCGGAGTGGAAATGGGACAATGTTACGATGGACTTTGTCATGGGGCTACCAAAGACTCCTAGAAGGAATGATGCAATATGGGTTATTGTTGATCGTCTTACCAAGACAGCACATTTTCTTGCTATAAGAGAAGATCTACCCCTGGAACGTCTAGAAAGACTATAAATTAATGAAGTTGTGAGACTTCATGGTGTACCCCTATCGATTGTTTCTGATCGTGATCCCCGTTTTACTTCAAGATTTTGGAAAAGTCTTCAGAAATCCCTGGATACTGAACTTCATTTGAGCACTGCTTACCACCCTCAGATAGATGGACAATCAGAACGGACTATTCAAACCTTAGAAGACATGTTGAGATCTTGCTCACTTGACTTTCAGGGTATGTGGGATCAATATTTACCTTTGGTAGAATTTTCCTATAACAATAGCTTCCATTCGAGTATTCAGATGGCACCATATGAAGCGTTATATGGAAAGAGATGTCGTACACCAACCTGTTGTGATGACGTTGGTGAAAGAAAACTTGTAGGCCCAGAACTGGTGGAGGAAATGGTGGAAAAGGTGAAAGTAATCCAAAATCACATCAAAGCAGCTCAAAGTAGGCAGAAGAGCTATGCCGATAATCGAAGGAAGGATTTGGAATTTCAAGTCGGTGATCATGTTTTTCTGAAGGTATCTTCGTGGAAGGGAGTCATACGTTTTGCTAAGAAAGGTAAATTGAGTCCCAGGTACATCGGACCTTTCGAAATTCTAGAACGAATTGGGGTTGTAGCTTACCGATTGGCAATGCCGCCAAGTCTCTCCAAAGTTCACGATGTGTTCCACGTATCTATATTGAGGAAATACATGCCTGATCCGATGCATGTACTCACCTATGAGGAATTAGAACTGGAACCCGATCTGTCTTATTGCGAAGAGCCCATCAAGATTCTTGATACGAGAGAACAAGTGCTGAGAAACCGGACGACGCGTCTGGTAAAAGTTTTGTGGAGAAACCATAAGATGGAAGAGGCAACGTGGGAACCCGAGGAACTTATGATGAAGAACCACCCGAGTCTTTTTATGCAGTAATACCCTTGAAATTGCGAGGACGCAATTATTTGAAGGAGGGGAGAATGTAACACCCCAAACTTCTACGGTACGCTTCTCTTTGAATAATGTGATAGCGTGTGTTGTACGCAACACTGAGTTCTAACACACCATAACTAATCAAACTAGCCGTTATGAATAGTAATACCTACTTTTTGAAATCATATATATTTTATATTTCAAAATGGACTTCATTTTTGGATTCGGAATATTGAAATTAGCCTAGGGTGAAATTTTGGTACTTTTCGGATAACTTTTATATTTTGATGAATAGTGAAAATTACTAAATTTTAATTAAAAACAACTTTTTTAATCAAAATAATTAATAGTGATAAATTGTGAATTTGAGTGGTTTTAAAGTATATTTAGAATATATTTTTACCATTTAATATAATGTTGGTCGTTGGACATAACTTTACAATTAAACCGAACATAAACAAGTGTCAATCTTTTGATAGTTATTACCTCTTAAAAACACGTTTTTTGTTTTGACAGCGGGAATTAATTTTAAATTAATTTCTGACACTTCTGTGTTTTGAATTTAGAAAAATGGATTCCATATTTGGAATCAGGATGTCCAAATTGTGTAAATAGGTAACTTTTATTTTTAGACATTTTGAATAATTACTGTGGTAAATATTTTATTTACCATGGTTAAGGGTAAATCCGGTAAATAAGGGTTAAAAAATAATATTATAATAATACAAAATTAACCTAAAACGTGTCCTAACCTTATTGGTGGACACATACCCGACCATGAGCATCCTTGGGTCAATTTGGGGACCCCTTGGAGCCACTTGTATGTTGTAGGGACACTTTATATTAATAAAGTTAAAATAAAAATAAAAATGGCATAAGCTTACATCTTTTAGAAGAACAATTTTTACATAGGGTTATACATGTTGGATTTTCGATTATAAATATTCATTAGAAAAATAAAAAGATTTCCTACATAATGATATTTTATTTATAATTTTTAGACATCAAATAAGTTAAATTATTAATGACACAATAATGATGCAATGTTTACCTCATTAATAAATCATTTAAATAAATAAGATTATAATGATTAAAATATTATCTAAAACCTGTCCAATTCTTATTGGTTGATGTTATTTATAATATGAGTTATCTTATCTTCGACCTCAATTATTTTTGGACCATTATAAACCGAATATAATTATATTATAAAGTAATACTTTCACTCTTTCCTAAAGAGCCCCTCTTCTCCCTTATAAAAGGAGACCACTTCTACTCATTCCTCACACCTCTCAAGCCACTTGGCTCGTCCAAACTCTGCCCAACTAATCTCCCCACATCCTTCTCCTCCTCTTTGAAGCTTCCCCTTAGGCAGAAATCATTTCAAGAAGTCCTTTGGTTCCAACCAAAGTGAGTTACCTAAAGTAAAGGTAACGATTTCTCTTAAATTATTTTCCTTTATTTTGCTTCTCCAACCCCCAAACTCTTTTTATTTCCTTTCTTTTGTAACAACACCAGTATCCTCAATATACTAGGATGTTGTTATAAGAAGTATTAAAACTACACATACACACAACTCCATCTAATGGATGATGAAGATAATGTTTCTGTGGATGGAAAACTAACGCCTCACGAAACGATGATTGTTCAAATACATCTTACCACCTCTCATGGTGGCCATTATGATGGAACTGTAATTAAATATGATATTAATGATATATATTTTATATATAAGCTTCTGTAATTCCATTTTATTTCATACCATTATTCGTTTCATGTTGTATATACATACGATAATTTCATTTGAGGAAGTGCGGACTACCGCCCCCTTAAAATGATATGACTCGTTCATACCACACATGGAACGTATAAAGGATGGTGTTAATGAACTTAAGTAACATATATAAAATATTATATTATACTGGAATAGTAATATACCTATGTATCATTTGGATTCAATTCTTTTAAAATAAAAATTAAATGGAAGTAGCGTTCGTGCGTACGTACGGACTACCGTCTCCACGAACGCGGTGAGATCCATCCTCCATCATATCCATTCAAGTCTTATTCTCATTTTAGGGTTAAAAATAATGTTAATATCATTCTGATTATGAATAAGATTTAATCCATCCATTACAAACATGTCTTACGTAACCAAACATTTAAGAAGAACGAATCGATTATCACTTGAAACGACGATAATACTAAGATATTATTAATAAAGCAATGTTAAAAGATCATATATGATATCATATTAATGTATATGATTCTTGTATAATTTAATAACAATTATTTCACCATTATACAGGAGGTTAACCTACCCCAACCAAGGAAAAGTACAAGGTAAGGGTTTACTTTACAACCTCTTCATTATCCAAGGTTGTTTATACGTAATAATCTACTGGGATCTCTTTATCATCCACATCCATGTTTCTTAAAAATGCATTTCAAAACATTTTTACTATTTACAAGAATATGGGTTAAAGTCATTTATACCTTTGTTTGACTTTTTATAAGAGGTTTATAAAGGAATCTTTCCGTCGTTTTCAAAACAAGGTCCTTTTTAACCTTTTCGACAAAATTGAGGTAAGAATGTTTTTTTAACTTATACGGCGGGTGCGGTTATTTTACGCCGTTATAAAATCTTCAAAGCTTTCCTCACAAGCTTATAAGAATATTTTCAAAGAAAATGTTTTATTTTATATGGATCTTAAATAATTTCAAAATAAAAGGAGATATTTCTTTAAAAAGAATTTTGATTTCATCTACGTCAACATCCTTTGATGGATTTTAAGATTATTTGAAGTTGATTTATTATGATACAAAACTTCTATATTGTATTGAAGGTTTTGTGATATGTTTGACTGTGGATGTGATAATTTTATACCATTCATAGTTTATGGTGAAATTATTGACATTTCGTATGCTAGTTTTAATACGAATGTTTATGTTATGTTTAAACCTTTTCATATGGGAATGCATTGGACTTAATAAGTGACGGGTGGAGCCCGCTATAGCTCCTCGATGCATCGGTAGGTCTCATGAGACAAACTAGTGTCTTGGAACAAGGCCTTGGCAAAAATCTTATTTGTAGTCTTGGCACGAGGCCTTGGCTATGTGGTTATGATAGTCTGGCATTATGCATTCCAACATTATGAAAGTGGTTATTGATTTTGCATGTGATTATTCGATTAGTAGAATATCCATGTGAACAAGTAAATGGCATTATTTCATTTTACTTTTTCCATACTATGTTGAAGTTCAAGTTTAAAAGGATTTTGTTTTAGTAATTCATTGCCTTAAATGTTTATGCTTATTTTTGAATGTTCCGCTATATTGTTATCCTTACTGGGCATTTGAGCTCACCCCTTTTCTATGTTTTATTTTTCCTAGGAAGTGAAGAAGTAAATTATGAATGACCTGCAGGGATATTATGTGGGGATATGAGTGTGGATTATGGAGACTTTATGTTGTTGTAGTAGTTTTTCATTTTATGATGTAATGTAAAACCTATGAATATATCTAGTGTTTCCAAGGCTACTAAACCAATCGGTCTTTCGAGATTTGATCTTTCTTGTGATCATGCCAATGTTATGTAATAATGCACCGACTCTGGGTAGCTGGGGTCGGGGCGTTACAAAAATCTTTTTTCAAAGGAATATATTTTTATCCATAAATAATAAAAATATGAAAATTTAATAATGAATTTTTTGAAACAAAAAAAATTATATTATTAATCAATTATTAATCATTGACATGGTATGAAAATTAAATTAAACACTATAATTGGAAAATTAATTTATAGAAACCAAATGTAATTCATCATTTTTATAATAAGAATATCATTCATTTCAGAAAGTAAATAGGAGAACCATTATAAGGATTTTTACTATAAATTAAGATAATATATGATAAATAATGGGCACTATGAATAATTTTTTTCTAATTTAATGCCATATTTTTTGTATTGATAAAATTTAATGTGGTCTTTTGAGGTGTTAACAAGAATATTGATGTGTTTATCTAATAACACCATCAAGATTCACTATTTTCAATTTGGTTATTTTCTTACTATATTAATTTATCTATTATTACTTTTATGATTAATATGTAAATATATTTTTGGTTTATATAGAATAATTTTTTTATGTAATTTTTTTACCTCTAAAAATTGTATCCTTGTAATTATTTCTGCAACAATAACAAAATGTTAAATGACTTGGTTGGGCATCAACATAAAAAGGATGTATATAAAGGTTTTTGAGTCCCCTTAACAATTTGTGAATATTTTAGTGTGATAAACACATATGAAGGTGTTATATAGGCTATAAAGATAGGACGGTGACTTATTATCTTAACCACTATAAAACTCATGTCTGATTTTCATTTTGGTTTTAATTGATTAAAATTTTATAATTATCAATTTATATTATAAAAATCTATACATTTATATAAAAAAATTACTTTTTACCTTATATATTTGTTATATGTAAACATATTCTATTCATAAAGAACTGTATAAGGTATAATGTAATTATATCACATGCATCACATAATAAAAAAAAGACAGTTTTATTTTATAAATAAAGATCATTAAATGTTAAGGGATAATATATTCCATTAAATTTAAAAAAATTACAATTTGAAAATAAATATAAATTAAATGAAATGAAAATTATTTATAAATCTTAGTCACGACCTCCTATAAATATCATAGTCACAAACAACACTGTAAAAATGAAACAAATCATAAGATTTGATATTGTAATTTTATAAATGGTGTATAGACAACCATTAGATATAAAAATTGAATGACAGGTTTAGAAAATAAGATATATTATTGGAACTATAAGGGTTATATGAATATTAAAATAGTATTATGGGCTTTGGACTAGTAACATGACCAATTTAATAATAACATGCTGATTATAATAGTAACCCGACTCGTAGAATAGTGTTATGAATGCCAAAATAATAAAATGAAAAATAAGTTTAAATTATCCCAAATATAATAATTATATTTATATATTATATTTCAATAAAAAAATATTCATTTTTTGAAACTCATAGAAACTATATATAGGAATTTCTTAATAAGGCGTGTTTTAAACTATTTTGTTAAATAACATGGTTTTTATTATAAAATTTAATTATTATAATTACATAGTTTTTAAAAAAATTAGATGAAGCTAATTTCATATTTTGTATTAGTATATCAAAATTAAATAAGATTTGTTTTTTGGTTATTTTTCAAAAATATGATTGTTTTAGAGAAGAGAAATAATAATCTATCTAATCTTTTTTTATGATTTTCATTTAAAGCCATAGTTATGTGGGGTAAATGAGAACATTAATCGAGGATATGTTCTATAAAGTATTCAATATAATCAGATGCAAAAAAATCTGCAACCAGATACCAACTGATATTTAAAAAAAATATCTAAAGAAGAATATATCAAGAAGAGGCCTATCAGAGGACCACATAAAATGGTATAACTTAATAACTTAAGCTCTATGAGCATACACCTACATAAAACATAGGACCCCAAGAGACATATCGACTGACGAACACTCACACACCACCAATATTTTCATTCACTAAGTATTGACATCGACTATTGTCTACAAGTTAACATTAAACCTCTAGAATGAATATTTCATACCAAATAAAAACCATAAACAGAATGTATTTGAACAAAAAAACTCTATAAATAGGGAACAAAAACAAACTTCAAATAATAAGGCATCAAGAACTCAAAATTTTCTAATTAATTCACCCATTCATATATATTCACTCGAATACTATCATAATGCTATAGTTTCCACCATCATGAATAGATAATAAATATAGATAATCCAGAAACCATTGAGTCAATAGAGACTCCACAACACCAACATTGGATAGAATCACCACTAATAAAAATATGTAACACCACAAGTATGTTATATAAGGAAAAAAATTCATATTTCCACCACTGAAGGATTATTTTCTATAACCATGTGATCATTTAACTTGGGTTGTTCCATGAGAGTTATGAGAAAATAAATCAAACTCTTGGAAAGAAATTAGAAAAAAAAACTACTCAAAACAAACTAAGTAACATTAAAAATGGTAAGATGTAATAAATTGATGCAATAAGAGATAATAAAAAATATATATAATGGATAATAAATTCCATTCTAAATTAACTATGAAAAGTAAAGTAAACTACAAGAAATCCTCTATAAAAAAATCACCAATCGGCTGGAGAATTGGAATTTAAAATAAAATCAAGAGTCCACCCACACAAATGCATGGAACACTCTCTAAACCAAACCCCATACTAAAACATATTATAAATGAGGACTAATGATAAGAAAACCCATATGAGAAGAAGGAGGTGCATCATCACACTAAGAGGATCTACTAAATAATGATAACCCCTTCCCCCTTGGGTGAGAAAATGGGAGATTTTAGAGGACCCCATGTGAAATCTCATTTAATGAATTCATATTACTACCCTATCTCTACAAATATCCCTACTCTTAAGACTCTTAAAATTATTAATGATTTTTTTGTCTCACTCCACTCCAAGACTTCAAGGAATTATGCCCCTATAAAATTTATAACCATCAAGGTTGGGTTAGAAAAAATATCTCCATTTCATTTTTCTTATTATAATCTTCTATTAACATATATATTATTAAACTAATACTCCTTAAAAAGTTAATAAATATATAAAAATATATTAATGATTGTATTATATATCTCCATCCTTTGATGATTCCTTGCATTTATAATTATGATATCTAAAAGGATATTATATTTATTTATTTCTAACCCCCTTAATGGTAGTTTATGTGTGTGTATTTTTATGTACTTTTAAGATAATGTGGGTAATGTGATTGAAACACCCTACCCCAACTCACTCCATACTATATTCATATTAGTTCTCCACATGAGCTCAAGAATGACTCATTGAATGTCATAGGATTCCCACTAGTGGTTAGGGCCTATGATAACATTGTGTGGAGACTATGCCCTCATATCAGAGTTGAAATTGAAATGATGATAAATAAATAGAATTTAATTTATTTATCCATTAAAATCATGAAAAGTTCCAGAAAATAAATTCTATAATGGATTCATTGACATATGAGTGTGTCATAAAAACCAACTGCACCCCCCATGGGCAAATCATACACATGATTTAAAAAATAATTAAAAGAAAACTAGGTCTAACAGCCCAAAACGAACTGATATTGAGTCCTTCCAAGTCCCTTCATCCTACTCCAACCCACAAAACTAGTAACAAACATCATCCTAAGGACTTTACTTCATCCAGGACCTATGATCAAGTAATAGTGTATACTTTTGTACCTAGTTTCATGGAAGCTCGGGTAGAGTGTGAGTATAACTCAATAGAACATCACCAGTGGCATCCCTAAATTCACTACTTTGATGACCGTGTTCATGTAAAAAATTGTGAAATAAAATAGGTGATTCAAAGTAAATAAATAAAGAAAACTCAAAATGATCTGGGCTCTGTAATGATTCTTGGAGACAACCCCACTATCTTCGTCCATTATCAAGGTGTCTTTGAACATGTTATGATGTTCATGAATCCATTATTAACCTCATGGATTCTATAAATTCATCTTATAATTCCCCAACATCATCAATTATCACATGGAATTTAAGTGATCATCATGAAATTTCCCTGGAATCTGATGTCCTTATCAGCATTCCTCATATATCATGTGTTAAGGAAAATCCCAATAAACATCATCTTAGTATCAATAATTTCTTATCTTTTAGAATCCACATATATCATCCTAACATTCCTAATCATTTACTACATTGAATTTAAGTCCATCATCCGAGAAGTACCACTCATGAATCATCCCATAGAATCCATGTTCTCTTCTCATTATTCTATGAAATATCAAGATTCATATGGAATCTAGGAACGCATCTCTATATTCCCAACCATCAGTCGTCATTTTAGTAATTTAATTAGTTGATCATTTATTATACTTAAAAAATAATTAGGTATGATGTAGAATATTATCATAATCAGTTCATTATAATTTAATTACCCATTTAGAAAAAACAACTGTTTTTATAAAACATGAATTCAGATATTTGATTCCTTTAATAATAATAACACAAAGGGGAGGTTCCCATCAACAAGGGGATTTTTCAAATTAACTTTCTAATTCACAATTTAACCATTTAATTTTCAATGGATTTTAGCCAAAATAAAACATTAATTACTGGAATATTTGTTTCAAGAAATGGAATACCATATAAACACATTTTTTACATAGCCTAGGATAACATTAAATTATGCACAAATGTAAAACCCATTTACAATTATCAATGGTTTTAAAATCCCATTTCATAAAAGTTTATTAAAACAAGATTTTCAATAAAAACATTTAAAAATAATAATAACTTTTCATACATAAATACATTTTATGATTATCCCCCTCACTAAGCATTCCACTTGAAATCTCCATTTTGTAATGTCTAAGACATATTCAATGGACATTAATCTAAGGGAAATTCAAATTATAAATATTAATTTACAGTGGATAAAATCACTAAGATTATATCTTGATCACAACACAAATTCACATTGAAAATAATCTAATAGTAGTGGTTTAATTAAAGGGACCACCTATCATAGCCTTATATGGGTCTATTTTTCTAATATCAACCTTCATTTTGAGATAAAATAGTAGATATGAAGAAATTAGAAAACCCCCCTTAAAATAGATAATTTAACCCACAAATAACTGAAAATGTATTTATAGTAAGATAAAATTATAAAATATGTAAAAAGATGGTTAGGCTCAGTCTATTCTTCTAACAGGAAAAATGGAATCCAAAACAGACCGTAGGTAGAGGAATTCCTCTCTAGAAGAGAGTTAAGGGTAGGGAGTGTTCATAGATGTGCTGATGGGAAAATGGGAGATAAAATATGGTTTAAACCATTTAATTTCATATATAAAAAAGTTGACATTTCACCATTTTTAAGGGAACGTGGATTGGATGCATGGTTTTTCAAACCATACACCAAATGTGTGATCTCATCTGCCCAGGATGAGCCACCATGCATGGTTATGGATAATGGTTTCATATACTATGAATGAAATTTATTACATGTCTAAAAATTACTGAATATATTCAAATTCTCTCTAGGGATATGCTACATGATTTCAAAAATACACCAATGTAATTTTGGCCACCTGATTGGGGTACATGGTTGGCACTAACTATGTTCCCTTGGTTGTAACTAAAAATAACCAAATCTATGAGCCCCAATACCATTAATAACTACTAATAAATCCTTATGAACTTATTCCCAAGTATATATTTGGTATTTTGAGGATTATCACCCTCAATATTATGTTCTAGATACCAATTTAAAAAGAAGCACAACCACCCATTTAAAGATTAAAACAGTTTCTCTAATATCGATCATTTATATGGAATTGAGGCTACATAAACATCGCACCATAACACTTTTCATCAGTAATAAGTCTCAATGGTGATATAACCACACCTTATAATCAACATCAGTTACCCATTAAACCCCAAATTTTATTGGTCCATTCCCAAATTCCCGATCAATGTTTAAGTAACAACCTCCAATTCAGAGAACTCTACCCACAAAAACCTAATCGAAAACCCATTAAATGATTGACACAATAAGATTGTAATTAGTCAAGTTCATATATCTTTATACATTTATGGTTTCATCATTTTATTACCAACTAGTTCAATGGTTCTTCCCTCTATAAGCTTCAGTTTACATACATAAACTTCTATTTCTTATGTACCTCTATTATCAAAATATCATATTGAAACATAAACCTGCATTCCAACAATACTCCTAGCATGGTTTCCAACTCATATTACCCAAAAATACATGATTATACTAATTAAATAATTCTACACATCCCTATTATTGTAATACAACATAGGATTTGTGCAAAACCACCATCCATGAACAAGTAATAAACACATTGGATTCTCCTCAAAAGTCCAGTTTGAAACCTGAAACATGTCTATTTATTCCATGATAAAAATCCATATGTTAATTTTAATCCATCACATACATTTACATTCCAAAACACTTGTTAGACCACTTCGGACCAACCCTTTTTGAAAAATCTTGGATCCAGATTCAAATTCATTACTAACATACCAGATCATTCTCAAAGGAATTCTATGATCACGCAAAAATGCTCACTAGAGTTCATACCTAACACTCATAAATATTCCGTTTTTAGATTCTCAACCATCCAAAACTATCATCATGCCCTACCAAATAGTGACACATCACCAATTTAAGATATTTGAATAAATTTAGAACCACCTCAATCATAAATCCATTGCTCGACCTCAATCCTCTGCTACCTCGATTTCCTATTGGAATTCCAACTATAATCCAAGTATTAAACTCATATGTTCTTTAATGGAACCTCGATGAAAACACATTCATATTATGGTATAATCCACTTGTCTATCAACATTCTATAATGATGTTTATACACCCATGATCAACAAATTGATCTCCACCATTTGAGTTTCATTATCACCATTTTACATGATAAAATACAACCTTTATGACTCATTCTCAATTTATCCCCAAAATGAAATATGCGATGGGTTAAATATATTATTACCTAAGTTACCAAAAAAACACCAAATATCACTTGTCTCTGGATTCTAAGAATGACACCTAGGAAATTAATTGACATCTGATTTCTAATGAGGACCTCACTTCCTGACAACCCATGATTTACTCCCTAGTATAAGGATTCATTGATACAGTTACATGAGCATAACATAGAAATATATAGTTATAATAATTTGTTCCATTATTCTGAGCCACTCTCGATGATTTCATGACTGTTTATGACAATTTATGGATAAAACACAAGCATTTGTGTTTCCACACTATGATTCACCCATGATTCCACCTCTCACTATAGGGACTTCTTGAATCTATCCAAGGGTAACATGCCTCTTTGATCCCAAGAATTTTATTAACTATTGGTCAACTCACATTTTTAGTAAATCATCATACTAGACTACCCATAAATCTCAATCAAGTATTCTTGAGTTAACCTTCATGGAGACACTACTACTACAACTGCACTCAAGCTCTGCTTACACCATAATTATTCCCAATAAAAATGCATATTGTCTGCCTACTATCTAAGGAATAATGAAACTACACATATCTTATAGGAATCGACACAATATTACTAAAAATTAATAGTTACTTAATCCTGATCAACTCTATTTTATAACCCAAATGGATTCATGCATCTCTAGTAAGCATCTACCGCCTCAGTCTCCTCAAAACCTGAGGTCACACACTCCCTCGTGACCATTTACCAAACCTGAATAATGATCCCATTAGTTTTACACTATCAACAATATTCTCATGTTCTCTCTTAATAATTTTACCACACTAATTGGCATGTTAGTTTCATCAGACTTGAGGAATCATCAATTCTCTCATCCAACAAGCCTAACATTTTCCACAAGTCGGGTCTAATCACGTGACAACCCAACACCTAGGGTGTCATTTCAATACCATAAGAATTTACCTATACTCCACCAATCCTAATCCAATCCACCAATGTACAACACTGATTAATTCATTGAAACAATGATATGATAGTAAGTTCATGCATTTGTGTAATCCTTTTTTTAAACCATCTTCAAAATCAAAACATAAGCACCCAGGCTGATTCTCTAAAAAAATCAAAGTGTAACCATGAAATGAAAAATAACGTAATATCACTATATTTCCATTGATTTTTAACACTAATACATCTAATCACCCCTCACATTCCAAAACACTTGGTATCAGTCCACCAAGTTAACTATTTACTCCTGGTCCCATGCCCATAGATACACAACCACTTACAACAGCACATCAAACCAAGAAACTCAATCAAGGGTCCTACACAACACATAAGGGTCAAAACCCACAAGGGTTGCAAAAAATGTCTTCATAGAGAGACCTATGAAAACCAAAAGTCCACCTCCCAAATAGAGTCAAAACAAGTAACACCCCATTATCTAGTACACCAACCCCATATATGTCTCACAACTCATATCCTATGGTCTCAAAACTATGGGAAAATCACATACCAAACCATCCATACATAGTTCCAGGAAATATCCATAAGGGATACTCATCATTTGGGTCTGTAAAAAACGAAACATTTCTTATTTTACTTTATTTAAATGTTTCATAAATTAAAACCCAATCATTCTCATTTTAAAAAAATTCCTTTTTACCAGTGTTTTAAAATTATAAAGTATTATTCAATTTCACATTATAGATTTTTTAAGATTGAATTTCATTCAAAATTTTGAGGAAAAAAACATATACGTTTCATAATGACACGTTTTTTAACCAAGTACATATCTTTATATATCATTTATACCGACCTTTTATCAATAAGTAACCTGACGTGTTGGTCTTGTAGAATGCCATCATGCATTTATATCTAAAACATATAAATTGATATAAACACATTAAATACAAATCAATATAAATCATTTAAAACCATATGCATATATAAATTACTAGTATAAACAGTCTATAGAAAATAAAAATAAAAATCGTGAGTGAATACCATAAAACTATCAGTCACATGTATCATAAAGTTAGCACATAAAAATATTATACACCTAATATAATGGATGGAAATTCATTCCATATTTTTCCATACCAGCCCAAGATATTAAAATATCATAAATAAATAACCTCAAATCCATGTAATCCACTCAATTTAGAAATTATTCAATGATAAAAGTGAAAAGAAAGAAGCATGATTCACACTAATGGAAACTCATATTTTCCCTCGCGTGTGGGGATATAAGCACCTAGGTAAGAGTTCATTACCATGATTTGAAAAAATCATAATGTCCTTTATACCATAACCCTAATAGTATGACAAAAAAATGAATGATATTTGATAAAATTTTGTAATTGCCCACCTTAGGTCACTCTGTATAGCAGTTGGAATAGTTCACCACAAAACCTTAGGCATGCCTCCCTGGATTCCAGAGGATTCCCACTAGTAGTGAGCGCCTATGAGAACACTGTGGGGAAGAAATTCCCTTGTATCGAAGTAAAAATAGTATCAAATATAAAATATACTAAATAATAATCATGTTAACCATCACAATCAGGTAAATTGATATCATAGAAATATAATAATAGATTAAATAATAAAGGAATGTATCCTACAAAATAACTAGATCCCTTGTGGGTGGATCATACATAAGATGTATTAGATAAAAAAATATCAAACTAGGACTAATAAATAATATAAAATGCGTCACAAGTCCTTCCTAGTCCCATTATCCATCTCTGACCCAAAAAACTTGAAACAAACATCAATTGTGGGCCTTTCCCTCAACCTATACATGTGATCAAGCAACAGTGTATGCTTAAGTACCCATGTTCCATGATAGCCCAAGCATGGTGTAAGTATAACTCAGTAGGAAATAACTAATGAAATCACTAAAATAACCAATTTTATGACCATGTACATGTCATAAAAAGTTAAATTGATGAGGTTATATAAAATTAATAAATAACCTAGATAACCCATGTTCGATAGTGATTCCCGGGACAGTCCTACCTGTTTCATCTAGTGTTGGGGTGTCTCTGAGTAAATCACTATGATAATTCCTCCATCAGTAACCACATAGAATCTAGGTTCTCATATAATAATTACCCAAACTTGATAGGTATCATGTGGAATCCAATTTTTCATCTGAAAATAACCTTACAATCTGACATCCTTGTTGGAATTCCTTAGATATCTTATATAAAGAGAAATTCTAACACACATCCTCTCAGTACCAAGCATATAGAATTGTGGAGAATCCATAGAACCCATCCAATATTTATTAATAATATTTCGTGTGAAATATAAGGTGATTATCCAAGAATTCCCACTCATGAATCATACCATGTCTCCGGGTGCTCATCCCAACATTCACTCAAATATCAGTAATCATAGAGAATATAGGCACTCATCCTTCCAATCCCAAGCATTAGTAATAAATTTAGTCAATTAATTAATTAAACATATCTTCCATTTTAAATTCTATATGATCAAGGACTCTACTTATCATAGTCACTACATTAAATTTCAAATACCCATTTTGAAAAACCAATTCATTCTGTAAAGCATGAATTAAGATTTTTTTACTCCTTTAATATTAATCACCAAAAAAAGATATTCCCATCAATCGATGGATTTTCTAAATTCACTTTCTAATTCAAAATTTTAAAATTTAAATTAATAAAGATTTTATCCCAAATCAAACATTAATTACCATAATATTAATTTCATGCTAAGTTGTCCTATGTTCCAACAATTCTTATTTAGGCAAATATAATATTCCATTAGGTATAAAGGTAAAACCCATTTAAAATTATCAATGGTTGTGAAATATCATTTCCCAACCATTGATTCAAACCAATATTTTCTTTAAATTCATTAAAAACATAATTAGTCATTTCAAATACATAAATCCAATTCATGGTTATCCCCCACCCACTAAACATTCCACTTGAAACCATTATTTTCTAATTTCTAAGTCATGTTAAATATATATTAATCTATTTGAAACTCAAATTAAAACAATTAATTTTAAATTGATAAAATAATCGTAAAGATAGATTGACCACACCATATATGCATGTAAAAAAATAAAGTGTTTATATGGTATTAATTAAAATCACTAAAAATGTAGCATAAAAGTATCCTAATCATCCAATATTAAAATTATATTCAAGATAAAAATAGACATTGAAACCATACATACACCTTAAATATAAGGAATTTAACCTATATATGATAGAAAATATTTTTATAGAAATTGAAAACAAAAAATGGGGGAAGAGTAGGGTTAAAATAACCTATTTCCTTCCAATATGATAGAAGGAAGTTGAAACGAACTATAGATGGATGAATTCCATCATATAAGAGAGGATATAGAAGGTAGCTTACACAGAGGGGCCTCCTAGAAACAGTGGAAAAAAAGAGGGTTAAATCCTTTTAAAATGTTAAGGTATAATATCCATTTCATCACCTTTTAATGGGTGACTAGATTCAATAGAAAGTTTTCCTAACCACACGCCACCATGAGATCCCCTCTACCAAAGACCAACCACCACACAAGGTTACGATTCATGGTTTCATAGAACATGCACCAACCGTGGGACCTATCTACAACATACAGTATACATTCGCATGGCCTATAGGAACCAGTCACATTGTTTCACATACCATTCAACTATATATGTTTATTCACGTGGTTGGGGTACACGGATAGAACTAATCATGAGCCCTATGATACAACTCCAAAAACCTAAAATCAAATCCATAAACCCCTAAGGCACTCCTCATACCTCACTAATAAAATTTTCTTAATTAAAAAGTGGTTTATTAATGAGGTTACCACACATGAAATTCTATTTTTATTCCATTTTTAAAACATATCCCATACACAAGATTGAAAATTCAAGATTTCACTCAAATCCCAAGAGAATGTGTGGAAATTATTCCTTACACGAGATAGCCAAAATAATAATAATAATCAACATCACAATATTGAAATAAAAATTGAACAATTCAGAAAACATAGAATCACATTTTTTTATAATTATTATAAGGATAATAAATAATTTTTAATGGTAATAATTGATAAAAATTATGTTAAAATCATTTAAAACACCATTATAATAACATTTTATTTAAATTAAGTTTTTTAAACATGAGGTGTACACATGAATATGAAAATCGATACATGAGGTATAGGTATTATTATCTCAATCTCATATATTTTGATTATATTCACCGATATTTATCTAACATATTCTATGAAAAATATTTTAATTCCAATGGATGTATAAAATTATATTTTAACATTATATATTGTAATTACATTAAATTCTCCCTCTTTAATTAATTCTTATAACATACATTACCAAATATATAAGGGATCATATCTCTATCATTCTTATTAGGTTTTTATCTATTCTTATAATACACATTGAAAAAAATTATAGGTATTTTATAATATAATTATCTTTTCCATTTTCTTATTGACCTTTTTCAAAGATTCACATACCTATGTATTGTTATATAAATCATTTTTTCTTAAATCATTCCTTATGAAGATCATTAGTGGTTTTCTATAACAATTATCTCTCACTTAGGTTTGAATTTATTATTCATACTATTTATTCATAAATTCCATATATTATTTTATTATATATCCATTGATATATTTCTACTCACTCATGGGATGCTATTTATTTTTGATATATTGATTATGAAATTGTACAAATCATTTATCTATTATCTTAATCAAACCATTATTTTTCTATCTTTATTTATAATAAATTAATGTAGTTTCAATTGAAGATATCATATTTTTTTGATCCTCATTCTTACTTATCTATCATTCCATTTATTATTTTTTGATTGATGATATTCTAAATTGTATTATATTTTTTGGCCACCCATTTTTTATTTCCTCATATACTTTTCATTTCCCTACTATAGATATATGTATAATAATTGAATCATTTATTTTCCATGTTGAATAGATGATTTTAAATATATTATGATGTGTTGGGTGATAAAAAATGAATACATCCTTTCGATGAATTTTTAAAAGAATATATCTAGTTAGGGTCTATGTATATTACTTGGGTATTGAGAGTACCACACTATGTTATGGTTCATGGGTTGTGTTCCTAGCATACAATCTTTTGGAACAATGGTAGAAATACTAGATCCCTTTGTTATTATTTAATTTAAATGATCCTTCAGTAATCTATATTATATTTCCTAATAATGTTTTTTACATTCCAATTATTTCTTTATTTTTATTACTTACTATATTAGTATGGAACATTTTTATCTTATTATCTTATGTTTCACTTGATGATCATATGGTCTTCCTCCTTAAAATTCCATGTTCCTAAAAATTTACTATTGAATATCCCATGTCATGATCCTATATAACAATTAATTATATATATATATAATATTCATTATATTTCACATGATTCAGTTTCATTCGCCTAACTATGTTTTTTAGATCTCACTTTCTTTAATATATGTCCCTATGTGACCACATATATTATGAGGAGATAATTAAACATATTAAAAGGCATTAAATGAATTATTTTATATAATTCTTATGTTATTATATAATTGTATGATTTAATACATACCCACTTCACAAAGACACTTGAAATTTGATTCATAGAACAGTTAATGGTAATAAATATCCATGTAATGTATTGAAAATTAAGTTTTTGTTACCCCTGATATGACTTTTTAGATCTAAGGGTATCTCATTTGGAATTAATTTAGATTTTTAAATTTTTTTTACTATTATATAGAATCATTAGGATAATAAAACATATATATATAACCCTTAGTTCAACAGAACTAGTTCAAGAATAATTAGAATTAGCACATAGGGTTAACATCAAAAAAAAAAATTAGATCGATTCATGTAAAGAATTTATTAAATTTAATGTTTATGATAACTTTTTGGGTTAGTAATATTCATAGATAAGATATATAGAAACATTAATAGCTATTTTTTAAGAGTGGAAATTTTGAGTACACAATTTATTTAATGGGTTAGAATGTTGCAACTCAGACATTTCAATAAGAAGTTTTATTTATTAACATGCATATATGATACACTTACACTTATTCACTTTATAATTTATAGTATAATTTAAATTAAAAAAAAATAAAAATAACCATATAATAAAATTATAAACTATATTATTTCATCAAAATAGAATATTACAAATGAAGGAAAATTACATTTCATAAAATTAATCAAGTGTAATGGGATAATAAATATAATTAAATAAGATGTAGAGTATTTAGATATCCAAAGGGTTGTGGTATTTGTTTCATTCTAAAATGAACAGTGTCCTAAGTTTAGGTGAAATGGTGCTCAACACCTATAATAATTCAATTATTCTATCATTATAGGAATTCACACTCGGTCTACCTTCTTTGTTTCCTTTTTGAGTGTTGATTATGAGGGTTCATATTTGGTGTCATAATCATTCACTCATGGATCATCATTTTCATCTCCAAGAATATTCCAATGTTTCCCACATCCATAACAATTTACAGAATTTTTTTCTAAAGGCATATAGTTATTTGGGGTTTTAGTCCCAATGGAACATATAAATTCACATTGGTTGAAAGGATGGGAGTTCATGCTAATCATGCTCTTCTAGGGGGGATTATGAAATATTTTGGGACACTCTTATAGATTTATGAAATGTTTGAGAATTACTTCCTAATCTTGATATGGTACCGGTAACCCTAACAAATTGATAGGGTGTTGAATCCTTTTACATATAACAGGGGGTCCATTAATGAGATCATCAATATGTATATGGGGTTCTTCATTTGTTTCCAAACATTTATTATAAATAAGTATCTTCTTATATTTTGAATCCATATTACCATGCTTTGTGGAGTTTACTATCATCCCGGGATGCAATTAAGATTTTGAGGATGGGATTAAACCTTTATGAGGAATCCTACCTATCTTGTTTATAACAGGAATCAAAACTCACATAGTTAATCTAAACCATTTAGTTTAACATAAAGTAGAAAATACATATATAAGGTCACTTAGGAACTAGGTATGGAGATAAATCCTTAGGAATGGGACCTATATATCCATTTTATATCATGAATTAGAGTCATCATAGTACAATTTTCTTGTCAATACACTAAGGGGTGGTTACTGATAATTAATTCCCATGAGGGTTACCACCATAGGGTTTACCAATAAGGGAATTCCATCAGAACATACATCGAGGTGGATGCCCTTCTATGGGGGAAATTATACCATGTCACTAAATGGGTATTACACACTAAGGATTCCCTAGATGGGTATATCCATGATGTAAGTGATATTAACATTGAAAATCCCTAATCCCATTTGATTTGTGCTTGGTGTGAGAAAAAAGGTACATCAATTGATTATACTCATTGAATATGGGTATGGGAATTATACATTTGGGTTGCCCTAATTGGGTAATTTATATGGAGATCAGGCCTTAGGAAAGAGTCCAATCTATCCATTTTATACGAGTAATCAAAGACTTTTTAGTTCAATTTTATTCTCATTCAACTGATGGACGGGGTAGAATGATGGACCCATATGATAGTTTGGGTCCCATGGGATAGAATGTTTGAGTTATGGGGGGCATACACTAGGGTAGATTCTCATTTAATATTGGGCCTAACGAGGTATTATAAAATATAATATTTTGATATGAATAAGAGTTCTCATAGTTTAGTTTTGGGTATTCTTGAATATCTTTACTTGATAAGGTTACCATGCCTAGGGTGTCTTCCTGACATGTTCTTAGTGCCTATATGACATGTCTTGAGTTCCATCCTGACATGTCGAAATTTTCTATCTGAAATGGATGAAATGTCTCAAGGTTCTTCACATGATTGAAGATTACATGTCAGAGGTTGATTCTGTGATCTTTCTATCAAGTCTATAAGACTATAGCATGACTCGGTTGACATTTCTTAGGGTCTTTGTGTGATCAATTAGGACATCTCCAGGGATTTCATGTGATCAAGGATGACATGTCAGAATTTTGTCACTTGACTTGGTTGTCATAACTAGAGGACTTCACGTGACTTTTCTGATACATCTAAAATCCCTTTTAAGACTTGTTTGACATGTTTATTAGACTTCGCAAGTCCTGGGTAGAATTCCTTGAGGACTTTTCAAGCCTTAGTTAACATGACCTGAAAACGTTAAAAGAGTTGGTCGACATGTCATAGAGTTTCTCATGATCTATATTGGTCTTGAAAATCACATAATGCCTTCAAAATAAAATTATCATATCCATATTCACATAATTATACCTGATTTTTCATTATTTAATGCATATGTACCTCAAATTTCATTAGGCATTTTCTTATTTTAGGTTTTGTGTGACCAAGTCGACATGTTGATGTGCATTCGCATAATTTATAAGGCATTCCAATATTCCTCCATGTGATCTATAGGGAAATCACATTAAGCATATATTCATCTTGTGTGATCCCTTAGGCAATTCCATGGAGTTTACCTGGAGGAAGACACTTGAAATCGCATGACTTCCCACATTGGGAAGTTTGCTCATCTATGAATCCAAGCATGTAGTCATCCCAGTATTTCATGTCTATTGTTCGTTCTTTGTTCCAAGGGGTGAATTTATAGTCCTTATCACCATGGTTTTATTCCATCTTCCATGTAAAATATCTCACACATATTTCTGGAGTTAGAGGAGTGATTCTTTCATATCAAACTTCACATGATATTGTCATGGGTTATTCATGGCGTCACATGATAGATAGAGACCATGAAAATATCCAATCATTTTCATATTTATTGGACACTAGCTCGTCAAATGGATTTTTTATAATCAATTTTATATTTAAAATGATATTTTCACCATTGATAAAAACATGTATTAAAGCCTTCATGATATCAATACATCTACGGATAGGATTTCATGTGATCAAAGAAGATTTTTCTAGGTTCTGTTGTGAGATAAAGACAATATTTCATGGGACTTTCATGAGATCAGGATAGGTTTTCAAGGGCCTCTCATGAGTTCAATATGGATTTATAAAGGTTTTTTTCCTGATCAATGATACATAACCCCTTCACATGAAAATAAATATATCACCCCTCTACAAGAGGATTACACCTTTTTAGTCTATTTTATCCTTTATTTTATAATTTTTTTGGCCTTTTCACAACTATTTTTCATTGCGGTGTCCTGTGATTGAATTTTAATACCAAAGGATATTTGATAGACCATTCTGACATTCCTGGGAGTCTTCATAAAATCATGAGTGATTTTCTGGAAACCTTCATAAGAATGGGATGGTTTTTCATAGGGGCCTCATGTGATCATAATCAAATCATGAACTCTACATGATCCATTTGCATGACCTTCCAAGAGTCAGGTGATCATGTGTATGTATAGAGGTTATAAGATCCATGTGATTAGGCTGCATTGACTTCCTATTACTCCTTCCTTTTTTGGAAAAAATAATACCCATTATTTGGTCATTTCTTCTAATTAATAATTTTTTGTCCTTATTAGGTGGGCGTCAACAAATTTCCCCCTCGAGAGTGAGGTTTACAAGGATAAGGTCTTGATTATAAGGAGACTAAATGGATAACTGAGTCCTTGGGGATTCCATTTATTGGTGTCTCAGATGAAATTTGGTCTTCTAGTTATCCTTTATTGTTTTTTGGGATGTCCTGTGAATTGGGAATTAAGGGGGGTAGCTCATTTTATTAGTTACATTGAACTCCACAACTCATGTGATTTCTCCAATCACATGACTCCATTACAAGACCTCACCAAAAGATATATTTTTCAAGACCTCTTCATGAGAACCGATTATAAGACTGATTCATATGACTGTTTCATGAGATTGGATCATGTGTTTACATTGAGTGAATTCTTTGTCTCAACACTTGTTCAAACTATCCATGAATCAACTCTCAGTAATTTTCTGAATCCTCAACCTATTTCCTCGGTTTCATGGCTAACTTGTAGGATTTTCATGATCTTTTGGCTCAATCAGATGATTTCATTGTCATATTATGTTTCACATGGAAATATTAGGGTCATGTCATCATAAGTATGACAAAAGATCATGAATTTGTGAGATTATCTATGGGTCATTCAATTCTCAAGACCTATATTATGTCGTGTGATCATGAATCATTTTATGGTTCATGCGATTAACACGTTTCTCTCTTAGTCATGCATTTCTTCTAGAAGGGTTCTTCACTCATCTTACATGTGATACTTGTTTTTGTATAGATGAATTTTAGTTCTTATACATAGTTATGTAAATAGGACATGGTGACAGTGGCCACTGAATTTTCATTATTGAATGTTTTGGATGTTATTTTTCTTGTTGTTGTCAAGTCATCACTAACAGACCTAATATGCTTGATATGGATAAACCACATTGAATATACCCTCTCATAATTCCTTCCTCTTTTTGGGTTTGATCATACAAATGATTATCTTATACTTTCATCTCAGTCATCAATTGTTCTTCCCACATGGATTTTAGAGATTCATAATAACTTCAAGGAAAATATCTCTCATACATGCCATTTCATAACAGCATAAAATATCTCAAATTAGTACATGATAAAATTAATGCTGGTAAAATTTGGAAATAATCATCATTAACCTAATTTTGTAATTTTCATATACCACTCAATAATGTGTAAATCTTCCACAAACCTATGGTTTGAATGGTTTCCTAACTAAGACCTTTGATTATGAGGGAGCTTCAGAATGTATTGGGGTTGGCATTTGTGGGTGAAGTATATCGCTTATAAATTTTCCATGAACATGAAAAATATCAGGATGTATGAATCCATTTAGATATACCAAACCATCACCTAATGTAATAAGGTTTGATGGTTGACATATTTAGGTAATAGATTCCAGATACAAATTTATTCCACTTGACACATGGTGAAGTGGGCATCAGCCTCTGGGATGTCGAGCATAATTTGAGAACACCAATTTTAGGAGAGATGTGTGATGAGTTTTTACCTCTATAATCTACATGGGATGATGAGTATAGGGCCCCTACCCATTCTATGGAGATGATCAAGTTATCTAAAAAGGTCCTTGAGAAGGTGTCGCTTCCTAAGGAAGTATCTCGTTTATGTAATGGGTGAGGTATTTTATTAAGAATGTTTTTTTCTAAACCCATATCCTAATGGTCTAAGGCCTATCCCACAAAGGATACACATAGTAATGAGTGTTTCTATTATTCCATAGTTCACGATGGTTAATTTACTAACTGGTGGTGGGAGGTTATTCGAGACATTGATCGAACCATTCATTTGGCTGGTTTTCTTACCATGTTCCTAAGCGGGTACCTGCTCTAGACAAAAAAGAAGGGTGGATACAAGTTTTCCACCTTTTCTGATGGGGGCCTCTAGGTAAGATGGAGATATATTAGGTTATTCATTCACCTTCTAGATAAACTATATCACATAATACACTACATTTATAGAGTAAATTCCCCACACCAAATTTTTGGTCACTTTCAGGTACTATAGGGTTGGATGGGGGCTCATTTAGGAGGCTACGCGTACTTAAGAATACAGAACAACCCCAATATTAATTTCAAACCCTTTTAATAGTGCATCATTGGTGTGAGGACCATCACATTAAATTACTGGGTGATCAAGACCTTATTGATTCATCATGATCACTTCTCCTTCAAACCTAATATGATAATTACCACTTGTAGCATTGTTAAAAATGGTTGGTGTATCCTTGAGGATTGATGATTTGAGATTTTAATTCATGAGGTAATCATTTCTACCCATATTTATGGGTTTATTCTCTATGAATGGTGTACACATTTTCATTTCAGTCATCGGTTTCAGTGTATTCAAAAAAAATATCCCACCCCTCTTTACATTCGATCCATGAATCATCCAATGGTTACTCTGCAATTCTGGTTGATGTTTACTAGGGGTGAGAATTAGGTTTAGATATACATCCCATAAAGTAATGTTGAGATAATCTTACCCTAAAATTATTATGATATTTGGATCTATTCATTTCTAAATGGGAAATTATACACTTTAGAACCTATGGATTCAAGGTTTCGACCGATTTCCAAAGATAATATGAGGCCTAGAAAATAACTCACATCCACCAGACCAATGGCCATAAAAATTATTCATAAAGTAGTGAAACATTTACCATATATTTTATTTCCAATAAAAGCATCACCTACCATGGATACATTGAGTGTGGAACCTATGAGAAATGTTTCACCTACATTATTATTTCCCATTTTTTCAGCATTGGATGATCTAGAGGGGATCTAATTCTGATGCTGAGCGTTGGGGACTACTGCATAGGAAGAGATAAATTTTTAAGGATTTTCACTTATTATTTCTCATAAATTTCTCACTTTCAATGACCAGCCCACTAAGATCAACACTTTCCTTTGATACCTTGAAATGATGATGGAATGTGTTAAGGGTTGGATCCACTACTCACATTTGGTGCAGATAATGGTGGTTTGGGGTAAATTGGAGGTTTCCATGGATGAAAAGGGTCGCCCCATAATCGGTGAAATGGCAAGAACGGTCTTGCTATAATATCTAAATAGACATAGTGTCGTTGTGACCATACTGATTTCTTTTGTGTTTCCATTGATATGGTAGGAAGCTATGGGAGACCAGTCACTCGTATTGTCCTCGGTATACTCTCTCAAGGGAACGGATGTTCGAGATAACTTGAGTTGTGACTAGGGACTGATGAAGAGGGTTCCCCCATTCAACTCGATCTGATGAGGGTAGAAATTTACCCCTAGTTTTTCACAATCTATACTTCCATCAAGTCTATTCTCAATGCCTTTGCTGTAATTACAATCTAGGGGACCTTCCTTGAAGAGGAAAGGGAAAAAGAATCACTCTGAATTATCAAATCCCCATCACCTAGTATCCTCAAGTAATTTTCAAACTAAAATCTTTCCCTATTTTATACCATTCTAATAACTCATTCTGGTTTTTCAAAAAAAAATGTAGGTCCCCACTAAGCATTCCTTTAGGAATAGACACCTATTTCTGAGGATATAGGTGAGTGTTCCATTATTCCAATAGAACCCCCAATACTGAGCCCATACAGTCAAGAAGTATAAATGCCTGATTTTCTAGATTAGTTAATCCTAGTTACTACTTCTATGTTTCATGTGGTTATTCCATTTGACCTAGAATGGTCAAATGCACTTCTGGAGGAAAATGATGTTGGTAACTATTCAGATACTGATTTGGAGTGGGTGAGGACATATTCAGAAACTCTACAAATGTTTTACTTTGTTTTATGTAATCTAACATTTCTTTAACTCTTTTATCCATTATAAGAGGTGAGAAATGTATGATAAAAAATAAATCACTATTGGTGCCACTAAGCCAGTCATCGCAAGTGGGTATTGGCTCTTCGCTTGAAGATGAGGTTAGAACAACAGACATTCCTAGTTATGCAATTGATAAAGGTGTGTTTCCAACATTGATCACATCTATTGGTTATCTAATGGAATCATACCATCTAGTCACTGACTGATTAAACCTTTGTACCATTTGTTGTAGTGTCATCACCCTAGATCACAGAACATCAAGTCCCTTATTCCTCAAGAATTCCTCTAATTGAGTCAACCAATACAATGGCGGACCATATACCCACATCATCAAAGACCATGATTATGATTCCTTCTCTTCGAGACTTAGTCCCAAAATATATTCTTATCACCAATTTGGGATTGTGATGTGGAATTTATTTGTAGTTTTCTTGACATCTTTTATTATAATAATTATGTATTTTTATGTCTAAATTAGTTAGTTTAATGTTAATTTTTTTTGATAATTTTTTGCGATTTAGAAAATTTAATAAAATAATTAATTTCAATGATTGATTTCATGTTTTAATTAACAATTTTCTTTGTTTAAATTGTTTATTAATTAATGATGGTTTTATCATTTGTTTAAATTTTATATTTTAATTTTTTTTGATTATTTATTGATTATTTTTTAGTGTATTAAATTTATTTCCTCTCATGTCTTTATTTATAATATATTTTAAGTAATTAATATTTAACTTTAATATTTTTTCATTAAATTAATTAATTAAACGTTTTATAATATTAAATTATAATTCAACTCAATAATAATAAACATTTAATACTTTTAATTAATTAGTTAATTAATTAATTATTTTATAATGATTGTTTTTTATTCTTAAATATCATTTATTATTTTTTGAAAAATTAATTTTTTGAAGTTTTTTATTTGGATTTTTTTTGTAATTTATTATTTAAGAAATAATATTTGTTTTTAAATTATTTTTGTTTGACTAATTAATTGGTGATGAAATCATTTTTATTATATCATCAACATGTAAACATTTGTCAGAAGTCTCATGTAGCCAAAAATATAGGGGATCGATGTTGCCTTTTATCATGGGTTTCCATATAGCCATATTTCTTGAAGAATCTATGCATGAAATTTTGTAAGGGAATTATTGTAGTCTTTCTAAAAAGGTTCTATATGTATCTAATTTAAAAGTGCAGTGTACATATCCATTTTTAATGTATTCATGTAGAAGTTTTATACCTGTCCACAAAGTAATTGATTCTTTTCCCACAACCCACATAACCGACTTGGGATCCTAGCACGTAGCTGATTAGAATTGTTATCTAGGGATAATGAAAACTAAGATCAGGAATAAGATCACGAGTTTTCCTCAATATGAGGGTGATCTATTACATGGGGCATGGGAAATATATAGGGGAATTATTAGAAAATTTCCAAATCATCAATGTATTCCACGGTTCCTTATGGATACCTTTTACAGTAGCCTCACCCCTTATCAAAAAACCTTAGTTGATCAAGATTCTAGAGAATATTTTAGTAATAAGACCCCTGAAAAAAACAAAAAAAATATTCCACTCACTTGTACAGAACTCTCAAAATAAGTGTTCAAGGAGAAGAAAAATAGTTTGAACAGAAAATAACACTATTTATCAAGTTGAAGCTAATTCTACTAGATATTACTATTAAAATGATCAAAATTCATATATGGACCAGTTCCACCACTGTGTAATTTATGGTAAATCCAACTCTAGCTGCCCTAACATTGATATTCCTACCCAAAAACCAGATAATTCCCACTTTACTAGTTATGCAACAATGTTACAACCAAGGGATGATCCTTTTTCTAATAATTTTAATCAGGGGTCTGGAAATCATCCCAACCTATCCTGGAAGGGGCATGGGGTTTTTAGACCAGCTGTACCCCTTAGTTTTTAATTGAAACCTAGGAATCCTTATCGAAAACAACAAAGGGAGGTTCCTTCCAATTCCCAAGGGAACATTAAGGGTAATTTTTTTTAAGATGGATAAAATTTTAAAATAGAATGGATTCACAGTATGAAAATTTCAAGACTAAATTTTATAAAAAAAATTACCAATTTAATTCTAATAAAATTTAATCTTATGCTTGATTTCCATATCTAGAAACTCAAATGGGTCGACATGCTATGGGTTTAAATTAGAGGGGAGAAGGAAAATTACCAAGCACAAATGAAGTCAATCCTAGGGAAAATATCATGGTTATCACTTATATTAGTGGTCTTTAGACACACTATGAATCCTCTAGGGACCCTAAAACTATGGAAACTGAAATTTTAAAAGAATATAATAACCAAAAAAAGAAACCAGTAAAACTAGAAATCTAGAAATGTCCACTGAAAATTATGTATAACTAATTATTCCACATGTTAAGAAAGATTAATAGGAGTGAGATTCAGAAAATGACACCTCCTAAGATCAAAGATCTTAGTAGTTTTATTATTCCTAATATTTTTTAATGTATTGGATAGGTCAACTATCATTGTGAAAATGGGGCTAGTATCAACCTTATTTCCTATTCACTATTTATTAAGTTCAAGATACGAGATCTTTTTTCCACCAATGTGGTCTTGAAATTGGAAGACTACTCCATCAACCACCCTATAGGAAGAGTTGAATGTTTGATTGTAGAGGTTGGGAAATATTTTTTACCATCTAATTTTCTTATACATGATATAAAGTGTGATGAGTAAGTCCCTATCATTATTGGTATGACCTTAAATTCCATTGGAAGATCTGTAATATATGTGGCTAATAGAAAATTTAATTTCAATCTAGGAGAGAAAATTCATTAGTTCAATGTTTCTAAAAAATGAAAATTGTTCAACTGATAATATGTATGAATATGAAGAACCTTTTGATGAAGAAGAATAAAACTATTTAAACATGATTGATGAAATAAATAATAAAACCATAAAAGTTGAAACATTCATGTGAATTTGTTCTAGTAAATAGTTAGCATTTAAATATAGTTATTTGGGTTAATTTATGGCAAATATAGATAAATTTTCCATATAAAATGTTTTAAAACCAAAATTAGAAATTGATTGTAAGAATTTTTGAAATCTTAAAAGAAGCAAGGTTGAGGGATTCTTTATAAATAATTCATTTTTTTATAAAATAATTGAGTAAATTGGTCCTACTATACCCAAGAATCTATCATTTAGTCAAGAAGTTCCTACTTTAGAGATAAATCCTCTTCCTTCCCATTTCATATATTCTTTTCTAGGTAAAAATTCATCCTTTCCTGTCAAAATCTCAGTTGAGATAATAGTGAGTCAGTAAAAGAGTTTGTTCTCAATTCATAGAAAGTTGAAATCTATTATTGGGTAGTATATAACTCGTAATAAGGGAATATTTATATCTTTTTCATGCATAAAATACTAATGGAACCTTATCATAATCCTAGTGTAGAATAACAAGGAAGATTAAATCTTAACATGAAATAGGTAGTTCAGGGAGAATTCATTAACCTAATTGATGTGGGAATAATTTTTCCTACCTTTGATAATCTCTAGGTAAGTTCTGTACATGTTTTCCCTAAGGAGGGATTCACAATTGTAACTAATGAGAAAAATTATAAAAAAACAAGTTTGGAAGTCAATAAAGTTGATGGTTTTTATTGATTATTGATATCTTAACTCTTCCACTAAAAAATACCATTTTCAAATGTCATTCCTGGACTAAATTCTTGAAATGTTGTGAGTAATCTAATTTTTCTATTTTCTAGATGGATATTTTGGTTAAAAAAATTCTCATATCCCTAGAAGACCAGGAAAAGACCACATTCACTTTTACATTCAAGACATTAGATTATCATTGGATTACCTTTGGACTCTATGGTAATCCCCCAAATTTTTAGAGGTGTATGATGTAAATATTTTAAAATATAGTTGAGAGTATTATATAAGTGTTCATTGATTAATTTTCCATTTTTTTCTAATTTTTAGGGTTGTATAGAAAATTTTGAAACATTATTAATGTTGTGGGGAATCCAACCTGTTTTTGATTTGGGAGAAATTTCAATTAATGGTTATATAAGGGATTATAATTGTCTATAAAGTGTCTAACATAGGGATTTAAGTTTATAATGATAATATTGAAGTTATTCAAAAAATTTCACCTCCTATAAATGTAAAATTCATTAGAAGTTTACTTGGACTTGTTAGTTTTTAACTAAGATTGATTACATAAATTTCAAAAAAAAATTAGCCACTTTGTCCATTTTTAGTTAATGATATAATTTTTTGTTTCATGAGAACTACCAAGAATCATTTAATATATTAATGGAAAAGTTAATATATTCACCAATAATCACCTCCCATGATTGGTAACTGCCATTCAAATTTATGTGTGATGAAATTGATTAAATATTAGAAAAGATTTAGGAAAAAGAAAAGAGGATTTATTACATAGGAATTACTATTATATTTTATTTTTTAATGATTCCGAAAAAATAACACAACTACTAAGAAAGAATATATTACTATTATGTTTTTATTTTACAATTTTAGGAAATGTCTCATAGGTCCAAAATTTAAAATATTCACTGATCATTCTGCTTTGAAATATATTTTGGATAAAAAATAACCAAAACCAATACATAAGTGGTGTAATTTTCTATTGCAAGTGTTTGATTTAGGAATCAATGAAACTAAATGTGTTAAAAACATGGTAGCTGGCCACATACCTAGGTTACCCCAACCACAATTTAATATAGTGATCCAATAGAGAAAAATACATCTTTTCTTGTTGAATAATTTTTTGTTGCATCTATGAAATAATATTCCTGGTTTGCATATTTTTCCAAATTCTTAGTTTTAGGTGCCATTCTAAAAGAAATATCACATAATCAATGGAAGTAGTTCATTAATAAGGTTAAGTAATATTTTTTTGACAGTCACTTGATTTTTCAGTGCTTTGTTGATAGCATACCCAGGAGTTGTGTTCTTGAGGAGGAAATGACTTCTATTTTTGAAATATGTCACTCTTCACCATGGGGTGGACACCATGGGGGAGAGTGGACTCCCTAAATGTTCCCCTAATTAATTTATTACTGGACAACCCTATTTAAGGATAAAAAAAGTCTAGTTATATGATATGATAAATTTTATAGGTTAGGGAATGTTAGTAGTAAATAAGAGTTTCAACAATAGGGGATTTTAAAAGATTAATTTTTTGAATTTTTTAGGTTAGATTTTATAGGGTCATTTCCATATTCTTATGGGAATGGGTACATCCATATTAATGTTGACTATGTCTCAAAGTGGGTTGAGGCAGTTTCACTTCCAAACAATCTTGCTATTAGTGTTGTGACTTTCATCAGGAAGAATATCTTTTATATATTTGGGGTGTTGGGAGCTTTCATTACAGATAATGGTACACATTTTAATAACTTTAAATTCAAATCATTAATGGAAAAGTGTGAATGTATTCATAAAACTAGAATCACCGATCACCCACAGTCTAGTGGGAAGGAAAAGATATCTAATAAATAATTGAAATATATTTTGGATGAAACTATTAATAGTTATAAAGAGAATGGTGTTTACAGATTGATGAGTCATTATGTGCCTATAAGATTGCGTATAAAACACCCATATGGATGTCTCCTTATAGACTCCTTTTTGTTAAGGCATGTCATTTTCCTATACAGCTCCATAATAAATCATTCTGGGTAGTAAAATCCCTCAACAATGATTTCAAGTCCGTTGGAGAGGGGAGATTGTTAAATTTGAGTGGGATAGAAGGATTTTAAAGAGAGACTTATGAGAGTTATAGAATTAATAAAGAATGAAATAAATCTTTTAATGACTCCAAAATTCAAAATAGGTAATTTAAAGTTGGTCAGAGGGTTTTATATTTTAATTCCAAATTGAAACAATTTTCTAGGAAACTCAAAACCAAAAGGTTTGGACCCTTTACTATATTGAGTGTTCTTGTGAATGGGGCATTGGAATTAATTAGAGATGATAATTGACCATTTTTTGTTAACGATCAGAGATTCAAACACTACTTTGAGGGGAATTCAAAGGGATTTACTACCATCTCTGTTCAAGAGATCTAAGAATTAAATGAATCTAAATGAGCACTTTAAACTCCTTCCATCATGTTAATAAACCCATGGTCCCTATAGTATTTCATTTTTTCTCAAAAAATATAACAAATTTTTGTCAGCATTTTTCTAAAATTTTCTTTCTTTAATTGAAAATTATACTATTTTCCCATGTTTCTGATTGGTCGAGTAGTTTGTTTCTAGACATTGAGGAGGCAGAGAGTTGTTATAGTTGAATCTTCATTTTTTATTTAGTTCTAAGAGAAGCTACAAGCCTAATCATACTAGGGGTTTCATTTATTTTCCTATAAATTTATTTTAATTATTCTATGATTTATGTTTCACATAGTTAAGTGTGGAAGTACTCCCTGGTGGTTTTAAAATACCTATGTACATGAAATTTACTTGATTTTTTTCCTTTTCTTACCTTTCAGATTTTTACTGAAATTTTTTGTTATGTAAATAAAATATTTGTTAGCACCTTGAATTTTTCTATCAATTTTCATTAGTAAAATTATAATTTGTTACAAATTGAATTTACCTGTTGTAAAAATAAGTGTGTTGTGTCACTTGAAGTTAAATAATGAAGTGAGTAAATTTATTTTTAGGAAAATTTCTATATGTTCATGGAAAACCTTCTATTTTAATTTAACTATAACCCTTGAATGTGAACCATTTACTAATAAATTGAATATTATTTGTATTTTACACTATCTAATTGTTTTCTCCATCTTTTTCATTAAAAATGGTGTCATTATTGGATTTTAAGTTTGGGGATGGGGTCTTTAATTGTGTTAATTTTTAATTTAATGAGATCCCATAAAAATCCCTTGAAAATTTTAAAAACTTTTTTTGTTTTTCAATCTTCAACATTCATTTTCTATGGGAAAAAATTATTGAGTTTAATGATTTTTATGGCACTTTGAGGTAGTTAATTTATATCAATTTAGGGATTTAATTGAGCTCCTCATTTTTATTTTCATTTTTAATTTTTATTAATAATTTTCTTTTGGAATTTGTTACAACTATCATTGGATTTGAAATTTTTAATTTGAATTAATCTCATAATATATGTAACCACATGGTCAATTAGATGGAAAACAAAATTCAATTTGAGCCTTTATTCTTTCTTTTCATTTAATTATTTAATTTGATGGATGAGATATTTATTTTTCCAGTAATTATTAAAGTTTTCCATTAAAAATGTCTTAATATTTATCATGATGCTCAATTATTTGAGTTGGATTACGTGGAGGTAAACATAAGTTATAACTTTTAGTGGGTTGAAATATGAGGTTTGATTAATTCTTTTCAAAGTTTTCAATTTCAATCACTTTTGTAAAATAGGAACCCGTATTTTCACTGATTTTTCTTGATTTTGAGTGGGGTAATCTCCATTTTTAACATATGAGAGTCCATAGGGGAAAATATTTTTGAACACTAATTCATTGAGGCATTTCAGTTTTTCACTTTTGAGATTTATTTTTCTCTACTGAAAGTGAATATTAATTTCTTGAGGAAAAGCAGCATATTATGTGTGGGGGGATTTTATATTACAATTATTTTTAGTGTTTTTTCATATTTTCTTATACTATTTATGTAATGACATGAAATTTTTAAATAAATTTTATTTCCTGAAAATGTGTGTTATATTATTTTGTACTCAACAAAACTATTTCCCTTTAATAATGAAGTGAGTATAATTGAAATGTGGCCATTGGGTTTTGACCATTATATGATAATTGTTAAATTGTGACCTTTTGTCAATATTACCATTGTATACAACACTCTTAATAATAAAATTAACATTATAATCAGTATTATAAATAGAAATGCAAATGGTTAATTAATGCAGAAAGAAGAGTTGATGGCCTCATCTAGTAGAATCGTGTTGTATAAAGCCCATTTGTAGATGATTGGTAAGGAGGTAGATTCACTATTATTAACTCTTGACCAAGCCAAAGACATGCTTCAGCATGTTATGCTTGAATGAAATCTCCATTGGGAGAAGTTCAAGTTAGTGGAGATTACCACTCGAGCGATGTTAGCTGAGTCAGCCCATGAGTATATCAGTACTAATCACCTCAGCATTAGGTTGTATGTGGGTGTTATAATGGGTTATGTTTCAAGTCTTGG
Source organism: Viscum album (assembly GCA_963277665.1). Lineage (NCBI taxonomy): Eukaryota > Viridiplantae > Streptophyta > Magnoliopsida > Santalales > Viscaceae > Viscum > Viscum album. Next base: position 1,822,665,297 of record OY728151.1, on the reverse strand, counting down.
GTTGATTATTGTAAAATACATTTTTTATAAATAAAATTTTCTCTTTATCAATTTCTATTCTGAGTTTAGTTTTTCATAAAAATATGACGAATTAGATAAATTGATTTTTTAGACATAAACTGTAATATATAGAAAAGTTATAATTATAATACTAAACTAATGTATTATAAATAATTTCTATTTTAAATAAATTTCGTATTTAAAACACTCTTATATAAATTTATATGATAAAATAATTTTTTTTTCAAGTGTTAGATATTTTACTATGTATTTTCAGTCCACTATTATTTTTAATAAATAAGTATTTATGTTTTCAAAAGATAAATTACTAATAATTATAAAATAATTATGATAAAATAAATATAATTTTTTAAATCAACAAATTTAAATTATGTTAGGGTGAATTTATGATAATTTTCTAAAATATTTTTGTATATAGTGAATAGTAAAAATACAATTGTGAGTTTTCAGTTTGTTTAATGATATCATAATGAGGTAATAAGTAATATAAAATGTGGTTCTAATATTTTGGATTAAAATATTTTATTAGGATTCCCAATTGGACAATATCATGGTAAAATACCATGGGAAAGCCCATGGTTTTGCAAATACCACTACTAAGGTGTACAAGAAATTAAATAAAAAAACTCTCTCACTTTTTCTATTAATACCAACCTATTTTTCAATTATATATCATTCCCAATTCATTATACATGATAATTTAATAGTATTAACTCTCAATTTTTTCTTCAAAGGTTTCCCCCAAGGTCATTATCCTGATGTTTTCGTAACACACTTCAATATAAGGGAAATCTCAACTTCTCTTTTTCCTTTTAAGTTCCCTTCTTATGTGCTATGTCTTTAAAATTTCCATACTATGTTATTATATCCATTTTATTATATAACTATAGTTTATTAAGATTATTTTATTAATTAGATACTCTTTTCCCCTCAATTTTTAATTTTTTCAAAAACCATGGTTCCTACCTGTTATGCTGCATAATTTTCTTCTCAAAATTTCCCCCTTTTTCTCAAGAAATAGTTTTATTTAATATTGTGAATATCCAAACCAATTTTTTATCCAAGTTTATTCAGATATATGTCAAAATTATCTATTATATTCTATTATTAACATACTTGAACCCCACCTTCCTTTTTTGTGGGTTTAAAATGAAAATAGGATCTTGTTTTTAAGAAATTTATAAAACATCATGATTTTAATATGAAATTAATTTTTTTATTCACCATAGGTTATTTATGAAATATTTATTATGATATATTTGGATCACATTAACTAATACTTATTAATGGTGCTCCCTTATAGCACCCAATTCATTGGGTAAAGAATTTAATATCTAGATATGACTTGTTTTACAATACCTTGGTGAATAACCTTGGTAATTTTTATGACAACTCAGTGATAAACCATGGTGATATTCTTATGAATGGCTCAATTAAAGTTTTTGTCTAAATTTCCATTTTATGATTCATGTTATTTTTACTATGATATGTATCTTTATCCATTGTTCATTCCTTTATGATATTCTTCAAATTCTTATCGATAATTCACATGATCACTTGTATATTGTTTCCCTTGCTTTTCCTTACTAGGCCTTATTCTCACCCATTCCTTTGATGCATGTCCCTAGGTTATGATAAGAAGTAATTTTACTTAGTTTGAAACTATTATTAATCCTTTCAAGTGTATTATACTAACATTTTCATGTTTTCATGTATTATGTACCATATTTTGAAGACACTAAAGTTTAAAAGATACTCTGTTTTTAAAATGATATGTAATGTTTTGTAATAAAAATGTAGGATTCCATAGTTGGAATCAATGTAAAATTTATTTATTTATGGAAATTAGGATTTGAAAACATTTTGAAGAACCTTAGGTAAAATTTAGAATATAGGAAATTAACACGATATTTTTGTGAAATATTAAGTAACTGGCTTTAGAGCAAATAAATCCCTATATGGATACGAACCAGTGCATGTGGATCTAGAACAAATATATCTTGTGATAAAACCTGAAAACCCAACTTTGATCTAGACTATAATGGGATCTATTGCATGACAATGAGCCTTGATGCACTCCTGGTTTGACAGTCTTAGGATTATGTTTGGTTAATCACATGCTTTTTATGAACCATTATGAAGGATTTATAGAAAATGTAATTATTGTTAAAGAATAACATATTTATGAATTATGATTTAAGAAAATAAATTACTTTATAACTGTAATATTATTAAATGAAACACATTTCTCAATATGGTTTCATTCTTTTAGAAAATTATAGGAAATATGAGACATCATGTAAATGGTGAGAAAAATAGACCAAGTGTTGAGGGTATTCTGATGGAAGATGAAATGGAAAACATCATGAGAATGATGAATCCACTTTCTTAAGTTATGTGAAAGAACTTGAATCAAGTTGAGATACATGATTCACCTCTAATGGAACAACTTTCCATTGAGTCTTTTATTCATCAACGGCCACCTTCATTCAGTGGATCTACCAACCCATTGATTTCTAAAAAATACATAAGGTCTATGGAAAATATATTTTCTATACTCTATTGTTAAGAATAATATAAGTTCACCTAGATGTGTACCTCTTAGCGGTATAATATGATAAGTTGTGGACCCTGGTTAAGAACACAAAGCCAAGGGAGGAGATTGAAACTATGGAGTGGGAAGAGTTCAGGGGAACCTTTTATAAAAAATATTTTCCCCATTAAATGTGAAGAAAAATAGAGAAAGAAATTCTATATTTGAAGAATAAATAAAATGAATTTGTGGGATGTTATGATATGAACTTAACAAGACTTTCCTATTGCTCCTCTATCTTTGTCATGGATACTAATTGGAAGGTTTATAGATTCTTTAGTGGATTAAGAACTCATATATAGAAGAATGTTTCTAAATGAGACTATGAACACTATGAAGAGGTCATGTGGAGTTCTATAAAAGTTGAACTAGAGTTTAGAGAGCTGTATCGGTCCCATATATTGAATGAAAATAAGAGATCTTTGGAGCTAAACTTGGGTAGAAGCTTTGGTCAAGGAAGATGAGGAAAGAAAGTAAAACATTCCACATACAAAAAATGTGAGAAGAAGCATACATGGAACTACCTGCTCCAGAGAGTAAAATGATACAAGTTTAAAAGAGATTACTATATTGCTCAGAACTATTGTAGTGAGGTGAAGTCTCAACTTCTCAACACAAATGAAAAAGGGAATATGGTGCAGGCCTTACCTGAAGTCCAATGCTTCAAGTGTGGATAGCTTCTGAACTTTTCCAATAACTGTCCAAATACGAAGTTAATGGAGGGAAATCCCCATCAACCACATCATAGTCCAAAGGTAAATTGTCAGGATGTTTCTATCACAACATCTAAAGTTGATGCTCCAAAATATGCGGTAGTAGGTACTCTCGTTGTTCACTCAAAGCTAGAATGTACTTTATTTTATTATGGTTATATAGATTCCTTTATTTCCCCCAATTTTTCAAGGAATATAGAATCAATACCTGATCTTATAGAAGTATATGTATCATTGAAGACTCATGGGGGGATTATCCATGAATCAACAGTGTATAGAAACTCTACTATTGACATTAGTAAGAAAAATATTATAGAAAATCTAGTAGTCATTCACATGATTGATTTTGACAATATATTAGGGATGGACCGTCTCTCAAAGTATAATGCTATGATCAACTATATAATTAAGAAAATATCAGTAGTATTGAATAAACAACCTATAGTTTTTTTCAAAGGAGAGATATCTCAATTTGATTTTTTCCTAGAAGCACCTACCATAGCTTTCTTTATGAATGATTAGTGAATATGAATAAGGAAATAATATTATACAAATATATAATTTCCTCATTGTTTAGAAATACATTGATGTATTTCCTAAGGATTTGTATGGACCTCCCCCAGAAAGAGAGGTAAATTTACCCATTAAACTTATGTCTGGTTCCAAGATGATTTCAAATACCCCGTATAGAATGGAAAATTTGGATCTGGACGAATTAAAGAATCAACTCCAAGATCATTTAGAGAAGGGGTTTATCTGACCAAGTGTGTCTCATTTGGGATCACCTATTATTTTTGTGATGTTGAAGGATGGATCAATGAAATTATGAATTTATTATAGAGAACTTAACAACATCACTGTGAAGAACAAGTACCCTCTTCCAAGAATTTATGATTTATTTGACCAGATTCATGGGTCTCAATTCTTCTCCACGATTGATCCTCAATATGGTTATCATCAATTGAGGGTGAATAAAAAATATATTCCAATGATCTCCTTATGATTATTTTATGGTCATTACAAGTTTATTTTTATTCACTTCGTCTTGACTAATGCTCCAACTATTTTTATATATTTGATGAATAATGACTTTAAAGTATACCTTGATATTTTGTGGTAGTTTTTATTGATGATATTCTGATATATTCCAAAAGTCTCGAGGAGAATAAGGATCATATAAGGGTTATATTTCAATGTCTTAGGAAGGAGAGGCATTTTGGAAAGTTTATAAAATGTGAAATTTAGTTACAAAAAGTTGCTTTCTTGAGGCACATTCTAACCAATGAAGGAATATCAATTGACCCTACAAAGAAAAAGGTTGTGGAGGAGTAGCCTCATACTACAATAGTAACTAGGTTTCATAGTTTCCTTGGATTAGAAGGATATTATAGGAGGTTTATGAAAAAAATTTCATGAATTTATAATCCACTAACCATGTTAACTCTAAATGGGATCATGTTCATATGGAAAAATGAGTGTGAATAATGTTTCCAAGAGATAATGAAGAGATTGGTTATTTCACCCATGTTGACTATACCCTCCATCGGAGAAGGATTCATTATTTTTAGTGATACATATCTGAAAGGAGATGGGTGAATCCTCATGAAAAAGAAAAAGGTGATTTTTTGTGCATCTCAATAATTGAAGCCTCATGAGCAGAACTATCCTACACATGATTTCGAGCTGGTTGTGTTTTTTATTCTCTGAAGATATGGAGGCACTGTCTCTGTGTTGAGAAATGTGATATATACCCAGACCACCAAAGTTTTAAGTATATTTTCATACCAAAATAATTTAACATGAGATAGAGGAGATGGTTAGAAATTCATAAATACTATGATTTTTCAATTCATTATAATCCCGTAGGAGCAAACAAAGTCATAAATGCATTAAGTAAAAAAGACCATGTTGTGTTGGAAATGATGAACATTCAATGAGATCCTCTGATCTAAGACCTAATAAAACTATACATGGGAATTGTAAGGGAAGGAACACCATCAACCCTATACCAAATGATTTCTCAACCATCATTACTAGAGAAGATCAAAAAATATAAAAAAATAAGATCATTTGTTATAAAAGAAGATGGAGGCCATAAAGAATGGGAAGTTTCATGAGTTTAATATTGATCAAAAAGGTTTAATAAAATTTATTACAAGGAAATGTGTTCTGTATATTATGTAAATAAATAAAGAGCTATTGTATGACGCTCATAGCTCTAAATTCTCTATACATCTTGGAAGAACTAAAATTTATAGGGACCATTGTGATCATTCTTGGTCAGATAACATGAAAAGGGATATTGCTGACTACACTACAAGGTTCCTGGTGTGTCAAAAAGTGAAGGTAGAGTGAAAAATTCATAAAGGGGTATTACAACCACTACCCATACTAGCATATAAGTGGGACAATATAACTATGGATTTTTTCACTGCTCTCCTGAAAACATCCAAAGGAAATAATGCGATGTGGGTAATCTGGACTGTCTTAACAATACTTCCCATTTTGTCTCTATTATGGGAGATTTATCTATTAAAAAAATCACCAAGATATACATAAATTAAGTGGTATGGTTGCATAGAGTTCCACTTTCTACCGTTTCTGATCCTAATCCATGGTTCACATCAAAAAAATTTGAGAAGTCTTCAACATTATATGAATACTAAATTGAATTTCAGTTTGGAATATCATCCTCAAATTGATGGAACATCTAAAATTACTATTCAGACACTTGATGACATGTTGATGACATGATCAGTGGAATTTAAAGGTGGATGAGATCAAAATCTCTCATTACTTGAGTTATCATAGAACAAAATCTTCTATTATAGTATTTAAATGGCACCCTATAAAACTCTATATGGGAAGCATTATAGAACTCCCACTTGTTGGGATAATGATGGTGATAGAAATATTCTTGGGCATAATATTTTCCAGGATGTGACAAAAAAGTATAATGGCATCTAACAAAACATAAAGGATACTTAGAGTCAGTAGAAGATATATGCTGACAACCACAGAAGGAACTTGGGTTTTTATGTTGGAGACAAATTATTCCTTCAAATTTAACCTCGGAAGAGATTCATGTGGTTTTAGAATAAATTTAATCTCATCCATAATTACATTGGCCCTTATGAAATCCTTTATCACATAGGATCATTTTCCTATCGACTTTCACTTCCTCCAAATATAGCTCAAGTTCAGGATGGTTTCCACATATTACTCTTGAGGAATTACATACCTTATAAGAACCCGGATTTTATTTTCAGTAATGCGACCCTCGTTTGATGTTTTTTGTGGTTTTAAGGATAAGGGTTATGAAATGGTGAACTTTGAGTGATGTTTTGAGGCAAAAGAAATTATCTCACGGGCAGCGCACGGTTTCTATAACTGTGGGGCCAAACCATGCGTAATAAATGTTTAAGGAAGTAGCTCCTGCACGGTTGGCTCACGATAAGGAGAAACTGCACGATGAGGCAGTGCAAGAGGGGTGGACAAGGTATTGGATACCGCACGGTTAGCGCATGTTTTGTATAACCGTGTGAGAAAACCATGCAGACACTTAAGTTAGATCCTAAAAAAGTGGATCTCACCCATTTTAGCTTCTAAGTGGCACGTTTTTCCTCCTATGCAGCCATAACTCAGTATTTGTTTCCTCCAAAGGTCAAATAATGTTCTCCCATAATTCTGGAGGTGATCTGAAGGATTATATTAGCGAATCGAAGCTAATTTCTTAAGGTATGTGATCGTTCTTCTTCGTTCGTGCTCAGTTTCTTAGATCAACTTAGATCTACTTATATTTTTCTCTCGGTTTCTTAGATCTAAACCTGTTATTAGTAGATCTAAGTGTGTGGATGACTTTTTGATGATTTTTGGTCTTCGTCATGTTGGGATAAGAGATATAAGGTGGGTTCTTGGAGAATCGAACCGAGTTTCTTGTGTGTTCCACATTTGATGGGGGTTTTCGTCAAAACCATTGAGGTAGGTGGTTTGTGCCTTTCCGTTGAAAGTCATTGAGTATTATGTGCAATTGTTCCAATACCGTGGAAAGGGGTATTTTGCATTTACCATTTTACCCCTGTGTTTTTTCTGCCATTCTTGTATTCTTGTGTAGAGGTAAGTTGGATGTGAATTGGGATGATTGATATGCTTTGGATGTTTTTCCCTTGCATGTTCTATTTATAACAACTTGGTCCTATTTAGCCTTTGGCTGCTTTTCCTATTTTCCATGCCTGTTGTTGTAGGATGAAGAGTTTGTATTTTTAAATGCTTGATATGCTATAGACTATTTAGCCAAGTAATTCTGTAGGTTTACATTGGCCTTATTACACTGCTATGCTTGTTGACATACAAAGGACCGTGAGAACCTGGTGTAGTAGACTATAATGGGAATTGTCTGAGTGATCTTCCTCAGAGAGTGTTTGAGAACTTTTGGCTATAAGGGGGATTGACTGAGTGAGCATCCTTAGAGATCCTATAATCACTTGGGGATATAAGGGGAATTGACCGAGTGATCTTCCTCAGAGAGTCCTTGATAATTTTAGACTATAAGGGGATTGACCGCGTGCGCTTCCCCAGAGAGTCTATGTTTTAATTGAACAACCTGGGCTATAAGGGGAATTGACCGAGTGAGATTCCTCAGAGAGTCCTAGACCTTGGGGCTATTAGGGGAATTGACGTGTGAGCTTCCTCAGAGAGTCCTTGACCACCTTAGACTATATGGGGAATAGATTGTGCAAGCTTCCTCAGAGAGTCTTTCTTTACCTGGACTATACGGGGAATGGACTGTGTGAGCTTCCTCAGAGAGTCATGATTTACCTTTGACTATGAGTTCTTACTCATAGAGTCTCATTAAATTCCTATGACAGAACCAGAGGGGTAGGTTGTGTGTACTACCCAGAGGTTTGTCTGTACTTCTTAGGTAGGACCAGAGGAGATGGCTATGAGTACTTCCTAGAAGGTTACCTGTTTGAGATTTAACTGTCATTTCACTGCTTCTTGATATTGAATTGTGGATTTTTTACTGCTGAGTACTTTCCTATTTACTATTTACTGTTTACTATACTTTTACCTGCCATATATTCACTGACTGTTAGGCACATATCTTTGGGTGGTTGCCTACTGTAATTTAGTCTCACAACCTATTTGGTTCATGCTTTTGGGCCCAAACAGATTATATTTTTATAGGTATAGATAAGGGAAAGCACCCTTCTACATCAGGTACATGACTTGTTGTGGAGGTGGAGAACATGAGACCAAGCTATGGCTTTCGATGATGAGGAGAAATTTATCTTTATTTTTGTACTTTGGTTTAGCAATGTTTGTATTTCTGTCGTTGTGACATGTTTGGATATTTTACTAGACATATTTATTATGCATCATTTCATATATATATGTTCTCCAATTGTTTAGTATTTTAGTCTTCTGTAGTTTAATTTTTTTGATATTTACTGCTTCTGCTGTTGTATGTATTGTTTACGTCCACTGTGTACTCTAGCAATGAGGGCAAAGTTTCCCCACTATCACACCCAAGGCCCTAGATGCTACTAGGTAGCTTCTAGAATTCGGGGAAATACACTTGAGGCCATGTGAACAACCAGGTACGGGGCACCTCTTGGTGGCATCCGGAACCGGGACATTACATACATGACCCTTCACATGTACTAAATCTGTAGGTGGTACAACTTGAATATTTCCTCTCTTATGAAGGGCACTTGGTTTCGATCTTGGACCATAAGTACAAGTTTCTTCATAACAATACTTTCCACCTTGTTAATGTTTTATGGTGGAACCAAAAATATAAAGAAGTCACATGGGAACCATAGGAAACAATTAGGTAGAAGTACCCACACCTTTTCTCTTCTGAGTGCACAAGTTAAAATTTTAGGGATGAAATTTCTTTATAGGGGAATAATATAAAAACCCTTATCTTTATTAAAAATCAATACATGATTTAATTACATAAATTTACACTTAATACAACAAAAAAGTTGAATAATTCTAGTGTATTTTGGAAATTAGGTACATTTCATAACAAATTAAAACATGAAAAAGATACACAATTATTAAAAAATTCATTTACATGATGGAAATGTTACTTCATACTTAAAACAATTGGAGATAACCTGAGTAACTACATAAAAAAGGGGTGATATATAAAGAACAGTAAGAGAATAAAAAATGAATAACATGAGAAAGTCAATACATGTTATACAATAATAAAATCAATGGAGCATAAAAGGATGATGAAAAATAAGGCATGATATAACATGATAATCATAACATGGGTAATGTGGTAACAACATAAAAAATTTCATTGTAAACATATGTCAAGGATAAATCCATCAAGACATCAGGGTGGAAAAAATCCCATAATGGAATCAGTTACACCCATATCCAAACTTGATGTATCACGATACTAAACATTACCCAATGCATTAGAGTGAAATATAATGCTATGATCACCCATCACTTTCATTTCATTATCATTCTTAAGTGTGCCACATAGATCATAAAACATGGATTAATTAATAATCACAATTTATTAAAATATAAAATATTTTTTAAAACAAACATGTAAGTCCTCAATAAAACGTTATATGTCCATAAAATTGAACACCCTTAATAGGAAATGGGTATGACATTCGCTAGGGGTGTCCATGGGTCGGGTTGGGTTAGGTTGAGGGATTTTATGGACCCGACATAATCAAAAGAGGTCTGGTCGGGTCGGGTCAGTTCAGTCATGTTTTTAGCTCGGATCCTACCCAACCCAACCCGTATTAGATCAGGTTGGGTCGGGTCAGGTCCAGGGGTTTATGGTGAAAAAATAGGCTTCTTTCTGGATATCTCATAGTATGTCTCCACTTTGACCCGATGCGACCACCACCATCCCCTCCGCCCAAATGAACCATGGAACCATGGTTCCTGTACAAAGTCTAGCCAAGACAGTGCTTTCATCATATGCCATTAATGTCCAGCCACCACCATTGTCATATCTCTATAGAAATTTTTGATAACAAAATCACCAAATCTCCCACCATTCAATCTACAATTAATCCTCTGGATTATTACATGATGATTTACAGGTTCTCTCAAGTCATGCAATCGATATTCTAAAAAATGAATACAGCGGAGCAGCCGACATTAGTGGTTCAAGATTTGGACAGTGTATCTCATCCACTCAACCAAATCCTCCCCAATATTCACCGCTTTCCTATAGTGATCGCACTGCCATCCCCCATTATTGAAAGCAAATTGACGAAAACTAGGGACACATTCTCCACAAACAAAAACAATTTTTTTAGAATGATGCTAAAATAACAAAACGATCTCCACTTTGGGAAAAAATCCAGCACTTCTGGGTTTCATTCCATACTCGAAATAGCTTCCCGATCTGCTCTGGTTGGAATCATCGGATTAAACTCTATCGATACTCTTGGATCTGGTGAAAAAAAGATCTCCCCTCCCTCCTGGTGGATTTGGGGCCACAATCGCAGCGGATATGGAGGGGGCATACTCTGGTGTGGTGGAGATAGTGGGAGAGGAAGACAATGGAAAGGTGATGGCCATGGGTTCGGTGAGGTGGAGTGGTGGTTATCGATCCATCGGATGAGGTAGAGGAAAAACGATGAATAATAGGGTGGGCTATGTAGAAGCAACACCAAGGGTGGGGGTAAGGGTGACATGCGACAGTGACGACACAGGCCGGTGGGGTGGGATGGATGGCATGGATGTAGGTAGAAAAGGAAAAAAGATGGTGCCGGAAAGGGCCATGGGTTGGGAGGGAGTTGTAGTAGAGAATTCGGAAAAGATGACGAGGTCGTGTGAGAGGGAAGATCATCACAGGGCATATCGAGTTTGTTGGGTTCGGTTGGGTCTTATTTCTTCCAACCCGTGACCTGAACCAACCCAACCATGGGTCAACCCATAGTAACCCAACCCATGGATATATATTTTTGGACCTGACCCAACCCGACTCAACCCGGATGGGTTGGGTTGGGTCAGTCGGGTTTGGTCGGGTTTGGATACCCCTAACATTCACTACACAATTGGTTTAGAATGTAAAATCACGAGGAAAATTCAGCAGCACAATGGCATCATATAAAAATTCATTAAATGGGTTGATGAGAGAGAAATGGGTCTCTAGTAATTTTTACATAATTTTTAATGTAATAGGTACATGGAAGGACATGACAAAGAATTTAGAATTATAAAAAAAGGTATATGATAATAAATAATCATGAATAAAAATAGAAAGGAAAGGATGCTTACGAAATTTCTGCATGGTAATGGGTGTACATGGGAGGTATTAATGGGAGATAAAGGGGTAACTCATCTTTTTTAAATAAAAAGGATAGTATGGTGGAGGTTCAAAAAAATACCCCATAATTAGTAACTGAAAATAAGATTCAATTAAAAGATAAAGAAACTTGGATAAAATGAGAAATGAATGAACCCTTACTTGACTATGTGACTCAAAAATCTTGACAAGGGGATTTATTAGAGATTGGGGAACCTTGGAAGGAATCCATTGATGGTAGGTTAATGTAAGGATGTTCTCCAAGTATTTTTATTGAAGATAAGTGGGCATTTTTGTGGGTTTATATAAGGAATGATTGGGGAATTATTAAATATTTCACAAACTTAGGTTATTGACTCTATATAATAAAATATTCAAAACCACAAACCTTATCATGGTTTAATCCCATGGGTTTTGCCAAAGGGGAGTGTTTTTCATTATTTTTATTAAGAAATTTTCTGAACTTATTAAAATAATGTCTTTTCTTATGTGTAGTTGAGTCACACTTTTAAATAAATGAATTTAGAACTCTAAAATTTAATATTTTTTTAGAGGATTCATAAAGGTCTAATAAAAATAATAACATAATAATAAAATTATATTATTTAATGTTGAAAACATATATTTTGGATGAGGATACCCATTGTAGTATTTATTACGTCATTTTTTGTGTCATTATAATTTCTTAAAATAACATTTTGTAATTATACAGTTTTTATTTTTTACCTGAAAACTTGGTTGTCATGGAATATTATGAAAAAAATCACCATCAGATAATTTTGACATTTTTTTTACACAAATAATATTCCTTAAATAAAAATAATTTTCTGAATATTTTCATTTTCACTTTTAAAATAAGATTCATCATTTATTAAAAAATGTTATTTTTGACAATAACAGTTTTTGAACCATTATAAAAAGTACATCTCACTTCATAAAAATTATATGAATTTTTTAATTAATAAACCTTATTTAATAATAATATTTTATTAAAATACTATTTATTTTAAAAGTCCATTAATTCATGAAAATAAATCCCTTAATTGAATTTCAATATTACTCGAAAATACAATTTGTATTCAATTGAAGTAAAATAAAAATCATTTATAAGGTAACAATAAAAAAATAAAAATAAATTCATTATTCTATAAAATATAAATATTCATATTATTAATTTCTTAATACATATCCCTTTATTACAACAGCATACACCATAAGATTAAGGTGCATAATGGTGACACTTTCATGGGGTTGTTCGATGAACATGGATTGGGTGATGATCTCAATGATCTTTAACTTCTACTGTAAATGGTTCCATTCATGCTTATGTTATTGGATATAAACATGGAATTGGTCATTTTCAAAGCCTAGAGATTCTATATCCCTCAAAATCTTACTTAAATGGTCTTTATAGGGCACGATTCTACTATTTAAGGTCATCGCTTCTTTTTTCCGAGTCAATTGGATTTGTTAAAGACCTATATTTATACTAATCATGTGATCACTATTTAATAGATATAATAACAATGGTAAATATTCTTAATGTTATTTTAAATATAAATATATAATTAAGGAATTGTATGAGTTTTTAAATGCCATATTACATAACAAAACATTAAATCATAAGAGAGTTTTTTTATAATAGTTTGGTTCATTATAATATTCCCCCCTTTAGAAATTTCACCCTAAAAATTTCATTTTCCCACACTAAAACAGATGAGGGTAACTCATCTTCATCACCTTCTCTGGTTCCCAATTTTCTTCTTTAAACATTTGTTTTCTCCACAACACTTTGACAAGGGGAATTGTCTTATTCTGATGAACTTTTTATCTTTGATCTATGATCTTCATCAGTTGATTCTCATAGGAAGTATCATTCCATAATAGTACAACCTTGGTATTGAATACATGTGAGGGTTCATGTATATACTTCCTCAAGAGTGATACATAGAATACATCATGAACTCGATATAGGTTAGGTCGGAGTGCAAGTCGATAGGCCACTGCTCTGATGTGATCAAGGATATCAATGGGGTCGATGTATCTTGGACTAATCCTTACCATCTTCCCAAATTTCATTACATTATTCCTTGGAGATATGGGTAGGAATACCATGAATCCAACATCAAACTCTAGGTCTTGTCGGTGATTGTAATCATAGAACATTTTCAAATCTAATCAGCCTTGATGTGTTGTTAAATGGTCTTAACCTTTTCCACCATTTCATCAACCTTTTCAGGACCTAGCATTTTATGTTCCCCAACTTCATCCCATCATCCAGGTGTCTTGCATCTCTTCTCATAATGGAATTCATAAGTATCCATTTGGATTCTCGAGTATAAAATGTTGTTTTATGAGAACTCAACCAAAGTAATATGTTGATCCCAACCTCATTTTATGTCAATTGAGAATTCTCTAAACATTTCCTCACGTGTTGGGATAGTCCACTCTGATTGGACATTAGTTTGGGGGTGATAAGTTGTGTTAAAGTTGAACTCAATGTTTAGAGTATGCTGAATAATTTTCTAGAAAATGGATGTGCATTATGGATATCAATCAGATATAATAGATAGTGGTTCTCCATGAATCCGGACCACTTCCCTGATGTATATTTGTGAAATTAGATCTAGTTATAATTCCTCTCATATCATAATGAAGCATGCAGTATTTGTAATATGATCCACCATAACCCATATAGAATTATTCCCTCTTGATGTATTTTGAAGATAAGTGACGAATTTTATAGTGATGTTTTCCTATTTCCATGTAGGTATGGGTAATGTTTTCATCATCCCCATAGATGTTTTCCTTTCTTCTTTCACTTACTGACATATGTGACATATTTATGTATATTTTTCGATCACCTTATTCATATTGTCCCACCAATAGTGTTCGTATAGATCTTGATACATATTTGTGCTTCTTGGGTGGATTGAGAAGGTTGAGATATGTGAATCATCCAAAATCTCCTTATTTAACCCATGATTTGATGGTACACATAGTCTTGACCCAAATCACACAACACCATTATCATTAACATTGAAATCTGAGGATTTATCATTCCTTATAGCTTCCAAATTCTTCTAAATTATCACATCAAATCTTTGAGAATATTTTAACCTCTTGAAAAGATATATTGGAGCAATCATTTGTGAAAACATTGATGAAGTTCCTTATTTTATGATTTTCATGTCTATCCTTTTCAAATCTACAAAGATCGTATCCTTATCAATTCTCACGTATGATAGTTTTTTTGGATCTTTTCTACAAAGAAAATCCTCCACTTTTTTTCTCTTTCCTAGGATGATAGTTGATTAAGAATTCATAATCCTTGATGACCTCAAACCATATTCTTTGTCGCATATACATCTATTTTTGATTGAATATATGTTTAATACTTTTGTGATCCATATATATTTCATACTTCTCCCTAATGAGATAATGCCGCCAAATTTTCAAAGCAAAGATCACCGCTGCTAACTCTAAATCATGTTTGGGATAGTTTTTTACATTAAATTTCTAATGACTTGAAGAATAGGCTATGACATTGTCATTTTTCATCAACACACAACCCAATACCTTCTTTAAATCATCACTAAAAATTAGAAAAAACATCCCCATATGTGGGTAGTGTGATCATAGGGGCAGTGATAAGACTCCTTTTCAACTCTGGGATGCTTTCTTCACATTCATCATTCTATGAAAATTTGACTACCTTCTGAGTTATCTTGTTAATGGGGTTTGAAAATCTAAGAAAATTTCTCACAAATTGGCGATAATACCCAACTAACCCAATGAAACTACAGATATCTGTCACAGATGTTGGCCTCATATATGTTTAAATTTATTCTATCTTTGAAGGGTCCATAGATATTTCTTTACTTGTAATTATATGTCCTAAGAAAGAGACTTCATTCAACTAGAACTCACATTTTTTGTAATTTTCCTAAATATTCTCCTTTCTCAATGCTTTTAGCACAGTTCTTAGATGATCCTTATTTCTTTTTGAGTATATTATAATATCATATATAAATACTTCCAAAAATTTGTTGAGGTAATCCCTAAAGACTCTTTTCATCAATTCCATGAATATTGATGGAGAATTAGTGAGTACTAAAGGCATTACTAGGAAATCATAGTGTCCATACAAAGTATAAAAACTAGTCTTGGGGATATCCTCCTCCTTCACCCTTACCTTGTAATATCTCGACCACAGATCCACCTTGAAAAAGTATTATTCTCCACATAGATAACGAACAATTCATCGATTCATGGAAAAGGATACTTGTTCATTATTATGATCTTATTGAGCTCATGATAATCAATTAAAAGGTGTATTGACCCATCCTTCTTCTTGATGAAGATGACTGGTGCACCCCATGGTGAAGCACTTGGGCATATAAACCCTTTATCCAAATTCTCTAATAGTTGTTCCTTTAGCTCATCAAGTTCCACAACAACTATACTATATGGATTCTTGGATATTGAAAATGTCCCATGTATAAGATCAATTGAAAATTCAACATCCCTTCTAAGTGGAATATCCGGAAATTCCTCAAGAAACACATCAATGTATTCCCTCACAATAGGCATGTCTTTGAGAATGGTTCTTTCCTTAGACTCAATAATTTGAGCTAGATACGCTTGCTCATACGGCGGTAATATTCATGCTTGAGATGATGGTGTTAAAGAAGATTCATCATTCTCCTTTAACACGTATAGAATCATGGCTCGATTCTCCATATGGAGAGTAATTTTCTTCTCATGAAAATTTATGTTGTCTCTATATATGAAAAGATAATCCATCAATATAATTGCATCAAATTCCACCAAAGGAAGTATGACAAGGTTTTCTGGGAAGTTCAACCCACAAATGTTGACAGGGGGGAGTTATAACCTTTTGATGAAATAATTTTTCCATTTTATTCTTTCACTAATATCACTACATCCATGATTTGTGGTGGGTTTTGAACAGTTATACTAAACTTTCAGGATATGAAGGAATGTGTAGAAAATGGAAATTAACCCTACCTTTAACCCTATAACTTTTTTATTATGGTTATACCTTATATAATATAGACTTGGAGATGAGTATTTTTAAACTATTAAACACATAAAGGGTATTCTAGTGACATTAATGGATTAAATTCTAATTTATATTTATTTCCTTAACTTATGAATTTCTAGGCATCAAACTATATTATTCATGATCTCTTTCCTAATATATATTCTTATGGGCATTTTTTAATCCCATAATAATGGTTCATAACGAGATTATGAATTAGCAAAGAATATCCCCCAGGAGTGTCGAACAAGGTGTGCGGTAAGGCTCATTTTCATCTAACAGGGTACCCCAATTCAGGTCCGAAATTCCTTGTCAGAGTTGTCACACCTATGTATATCTATGCCATAACCATGTCCACTTGTAGTATCCAGAAATTGATGTATTTTATTGAAAAAAAATTACTCTATACTAACCATAATTTAGGTATTTTTCTTATAATTAGTATTATCACTAAGGTTTTCACTAGAGTTTTCTAATCCTAATCCCAAAAATAACTAAACTTTTCTTCTAATACCAACTATAACAACTCTTATCATAATTACACATTAATACATGATTTAGTTAATTAAAATTATACTTAATAAAATCATAAATATTGATAAGTCTAGTTTCATTGGGAAATTAGGTACATTATATAAAAACATCAAACATGAAAAAACAACATCTTTATTAAAAACTTTTTTTAACATGATGAATATTTTCCTTTGTACTTAACACTCCATGGGATAACCTAAGGAAATAAATAACAAATGGGTGAGATATAAAGACTAGTAAGGGAATAAAAAAGGTATAACATGAAGGAAACAGTACATGATAGACAATAGGAATATCAATAGAGCATAAAATGATCATGAATAATAAGGCATAATATAGCATGATAATCATAACATGGGAAATGTGGAAACAACATAAAACACTGCATCATAAACATAAGTCAAGGCTAAATATATCAAGACATCATGGTTGATAAAAGTACCATAAAATAATCAGGTACACATCTATCCCAAAATGGCATGTCATGATTCTAAACATTACCCAATGCATTGGAGTGCTATATAGTTCTGGGTGCACCTGTCACTTTCATTTCATTATCATGTTTAAGTATCCCACATAGATCATAAAACCTGGATTAATTCATCATTCCATGATCAAGAAGTGTGGAATACGTACATTTAAGTCCCCAATAAAAAGGTATATATTAATAAAAGTGAACACCCTTTATATGAAATGGGTACGACATTCACTACACAATTGATTTGGCATGGAAAATCACAGTGAAAATTTGGAAGCATAACAGTGTCACATAAAAATTCATAAAATGGGTTGATGATAGAAAAATGGGTCTCAAATAATTTTTACATGAAGAGGATATTAATAGATAAATTTGTGTACATATCCAAAAATATAGAATTAGAAAAAAATCATATGATAATAAATAAGCTTGAATAAAAAGAGAAAAGAAAGGATGCTTATGAAATTTCATCATGGTAATGTGTGTACATGGGAGGACTTAATGAGAGATAAAGGGGCCTCTCATAATTTATACATAATAAGGGAAATATGGGAGAGGTTTGAAAACATAACCCATCATGATTAATGAAAAACATAATGTCATAACAAGATAAAGAAACTTGGATAAAGATGGAAAAGGAAAGAACCCTTACTTGAGTGTGTGACTCTAAAATCTTTAAAAGGGTATTCTTTAGAGCTTGGGGTGCCTTGTGAGGATTATATAGATGGTAGGTAAGAGTAAGGAAATTATCCAAGAATTTTTTTAAAGATAAGTGGGAGCTTACATGGGTATATATAGGGAATATGTGGGGAGTTCTTTAATATTTCCAAAACATAGGTTTTCGACTCTATATATATTCAAAACCACAATCCTTACAATGGTTTTTTCTATTGATTTTTTCAAAAGGGGGTGTTTTTAATTATTTTATTATTCAATGGGCTGAAATTATTAAAATAATTCTCTTGCTTATGTGTAGGCGAGTCACCCTTTAAAATAAATGAATTTAAAACACTGAAATATAATAATGGTTTTAATGTATTCATAAACGCTTAATAAAGATAATAACATAAACATAAAATCAAATTATTTAAATGGGAAAACATATATTTGTCTGATGATACCTGTTATAGTATTTATTACATTATTTTTGGGTCATTATGATGTCATAAAACACATCGTATATTTATATACTATTTAATCTTTACCCAAGAATTCCACTGTCTTAGAAAATTATGAAGAATTCAACATTGTATAATTTTGATATTATGATTCAAAAAAAAATCATTTTTTCTAAATATTTTACTAAATATGTTCATTTTCACTTTTAAAATAATATTTTACATTTCTTGAATAATTATGCATTTTTGACAATAACACTTTCTGAACCCTTATAAAAAGTACATTTCACTTCATAAAAATTATAAGACCATTTATAATTAATAAACCCTATTTATTAATAACATTTTATTAAAATATTATTTATTTAAAAACCCCATTATATTCATCAAAATAAAATCCCATAATTGAATTTGAATATTACCTGAAAAAACAATTTGTTATTAATTGAATAAAAATACAAATAATTTATAAAGTAACAATAAAAAATGAATATAAATTCATTATTCAATAAAATATACATATTAATATTATTATGGTCTTGATACATATCCCTTTATTTTATCGGAATACACACTAAGAATTTGGTGCATGATGGTGAGACTTTCATGGGGTCGTTCAGAGAATATGATTTGGGTCATGATCTCGATGAGCTTGAACTTCTTCCGTAAATAGTTTTTTTCATGATTATGTTGTTGGATCTCAGCATGGGCTTGGTCCAGGGAAAAGCACATATATTCTACCTCCTTAAAATGCTCCGATAAATGGACTTCAAAGAGCACAATATTATTGGTTAATGTCATCACGTACTTTTTCTGAGTCAGTTGGATTTGTTAAAACCTTATATTTATACTAATCATGTGATCGCTATTTAATGGCTATATTAGCAACCGTAAATATTCTTAATGGTCTTTTAAATCAAAATATATTTACCAAGGAAGTGCATGTGTTTTCTATAATAATATTACATAATAAAACATTATATCATAAGGTAATTTTATTTATAACATTTCAGGTCGTTACAAAGAATGTAACGACCCGATCTTTTTGAATAAAATTTGTTTCTTGAAAAGGTGTGTTGTATTATTTTGTTCTCAACAAAACTATATACCTTTCATAATAAAGTGAGTATAATTGAAATGTGATCATCAGGTTTCAACTATTATATGACCGGTTTTTAATTATGATTGTTGTCCAATATGGTTGATGGAAACAATACTCCTAATAATGATTTCAATTTTATAATTAGTATTATAAATAGAAATGAAAATAGTTAATTAGTGCAAAAAAGAAGAGTCGATGGCCTCATCCTGTAAAATCATGTTGTATGAAGTCCATTTTTCGGATCATGGGAAGACGGTAGTATCACTGGGTTTTTCTATTGACTAAGCTCAAGCCGAGCTTCACCATGTTAAGCTTCAATTAAAACGACTTCGGGAGAAGTTCAAGTTAGTGGATGTTACCACTTAGGCGATGTGAGCTGAACCACCCCATAAGTCTATCAATATCGCTCACCTCACCCTTAGGATGTATACGAGTGTTATTAGGGGTAATGTGTCAAGGTATTAGTTACTTATTGTATAATCCCTTTTTATAAATAAAATTAGTGTTCTGTGAATTTCTATTTTGAGTTTAGTTTTTCCAAAAATTTGACGAATTTGACAAATTGATTTTTTGGACTGAAATTCTACTTTTCCAAAGAGATATAAATATTATAATAAACTAAGGTATTATTAATCATATATTTTAATGGAATAGTATGATTAAAACACTATTATTTAAATTTAAATGATAAAATAATTTTATTTTTTTCAAGTGTCATAAATTTCACTATGTATTTTATTACCCATTTTATGCCCGCTGTTATTTCTAAAAAATAAGAATTTTTATAATTAAAAGTTATATTTCTCATTATTAGAGAACTATTATAATAAAATAAACATCATTTTTGAAACTATCACGTAAAAATTAGGTTTGGGTGAATTTATGAGAATTTTCTAAAATATTTTGTTTTTCGGTAAATAGAAAAAATACAGTTTTGAGTTTTCGATATGGTTAATGACATCATAATGATGTAATATGTAATATAAAATGATTTTTTATTTTTTTTGGATTAAAATATGATATTAGGTATCCAAATTGGATAATACCATGTGCAAATACTATGGGAAATCTCATGGTTTTTCAAATACCACTACTGAGGTGTCCAAAGAAATTAATAAAATACTCTCTCACATTTTCTAAAAATATCCACCCATTTATCAATTATATTTCAATCTCAATTCATTCTCCATGAAACTCTGATAGTATTACCTCTCACGGAATCCTCCCAAGGTGTTATCAAGTACCCAAGGTCTCGATCCTCATGTTTTGGGAACACTCTTCAAGGTAAGGCAAATCTCAACCTCTCTGTTTCTTTCAAGTTTCCTTTTAATGTGGTATGTATTTCAAATTTCCATACTATGTTATTCTACCCATTTTATTCTAAATATTTACTATATTAAGAGTATTATTAATGGGACACTCTTTTCCCCCCTCTTTTTAATGTTTTCTGAAACCATGTTTTTTACATGTTATGCTGCAAAATTTTCTTCTCAAAATTTCACTCTATTTTCTTGAAATTCATCTATTTTCTTTTTATGAATATCCAAACCACTTTATTCTTCAAGGTAATTTACATAGATGTCAAAATTATATCTTCTATTCTAGTATTAACATACATGAAACTCCTCTTCCTTTTCTATGGTTTTAAAATGACAAAAGGATCTTGTTTTTATGAACTTTCTAAAACACCATGATTTTTATATGAAACTCATTTCTTTTATTCTCCACAAGTTATTTATGAACTTTTTATTATGATCTATGTGTCTTACATTAATTATTGAATATTAATGATGCACATGGATAACTCACCAATGCATTGGGTAAAAAATTTAATATCTAGAGATAATTTGTATTATGATACCTTGATGAATAACCATAATAATTTTTATAACACCTTAGTGATAAATCGTGATGATATGATTATGAATTACTTCATTAAATGTTGTAGCCACATTTCCATGTTTTGACTCATGTTCTTTTTACTATGATATGTCTCTTTATCCTTTGCTCATGCCTTTACGATGTTCTTTAAATTCTTATTGATAATTCTCATGATCACTTGTAAACTGTTTACATTACATTTCTTTACTGGGAATTGTTCTCATCCATTCCTTTGATGTATATCTCTAGGTTATGAGATGAAGTAATTCAACTTATGGTAAACCTCTAATAATGCCTTTCAAGTGGATAAGTAGAATGTTTTCATATTTTCATGTATTATGTACCTTATTTTCAAGACGATGAACTTTAAAAAGAATCATCTGTTTGTAAAATGTTATGTAATGATTGGTAATAAGAATGTGGGATGCCATAAGATATGTATTTTTATGTCTAAATTAGTTATTTTAATGCTATTTTTTTCTTTTTGGTTATTTCATGGTGATTTTGTAAAGTTAATGAAATAATTAATGTTAATGTTTGATTTTATGTTTTAATTAACAATATTTCTTTCTTTAAATTATTTATTAATTAATTTTTGTTTTATCAATTGTTTAATTATTTTCCATCAATTTTTCTTCGATTATTTATTGATCATGCATTCTATTTAGATAATTTCACTCTTCTTTTGTCTTTAGTTATAATATATTTTAATTATTTAATATTTAACTTTAATCTGTTCTCTTAAAATTATTTAATTAAAAATTTTGTAATATTAATTTATAATTCAACTCTATAATAATAAACTTTTAATTTTATTAATTAATTAATTAGATAGTCAATTATTTTAAGGTTATTGTTATTATTATTCAAATATCATTTATTGTTTTTATAAAATTTAAGTTTGTGAATTTGATTTATTTGAGTGTTTTGTTTTGTCATTTATTATTTAACAAATAATGTTTTTTACATTAATTATGTTTGATTAATTAATTGGTGATTAAATTATTTTTGTTGCAAGCCCATCATATAAACCTGCATAGCCAAGATCATTGAATATGTTGTGTACTCTTAGAATCGTGATGACGGAACCCATTTCTCCAGCCGAGATCGTTGAATACGATGCATAACTTGAGTTGTCTGTCCCACTGAAGATCGAGCGCAGCCATTGAAGACAGATGCTACTTCAGGAGTGTCCAGCTGAGCTCGATCAACACCGTAGTGAGATAAATTCAAAGAAGACGCTACCGACCCTGAAAAAGAATGTAGATCCATTGTCCTGGAGGTGGATCTGGCTTAGTGCATTGGATTTTGCTTCATCCGAATCTCGCCGAGATGAGAAGATGAACCCAAGGACGAGGTCGATCGATTGAATTCATGTTCTGTTGAAGGAAATTATTCCAATCGATATAGCATCTGAAAGATCACCTGTTGTAATTTCTCCTGCTAATATGATCACTAGGGATGACCTTGATTCCTTAAAGGATGAGATGAAAGAGTCATTTAGTGCTTCTGTTTCTAAGTTGAAGCACTTCTTTGTTGAAGAGATGAGCAATTTGGAAAAATCCTTTGAACTCTCTCTCAGTTGTAATATGTCAACCTTTATGGAAGAAATAGTGGATGAAGTTACAGCCTGACAGACTCAAGTATCTAGACTGGAAGCGGATATTGAAGCTCTAAAGAAATCTTTTATCTCATTAGAATATTACATTAGTTCAAAATCTCAACCCGAAAAGGACTTAGCCTATCTCAAAACACTATTAGATATATTTCCTTTAGCGACGGCCAAAAGCGGTTGCTAAAGGCCTGTAGAGACCACCATGTGACCGCTTCTAGAGGTCGAAATTGCGTTGTCGGTGTTGATCAACTGCAACCACTGTTGGCGGTCCCTAAAACCCCACCCGATTTTCTATGCCGCTGGTGCATTCTATGTGAATATGGATGCAAGTGGGATGTGTTGTTGGGGTGAGATGAACTGAATGGTCTGGCCGATGACCATGGACGATTTGCGGTGGATGGAGGAGGGGCAGGTGCGACGTTGAGGTCTTTTGGGAAGCAAGTAGAACATGGGCTGGACAACGGGTTTTGTGTCGGGTTTGGATAGGGATATGTGGGGAGACGTGGGGTGGTGATGGGGGGTGACCGTAGGTGGCAGGGCAGCGATGGGGGCCAGGGAGTTGCAGCGGTGGAATCAGGGAAGATAGGGGCGGGAGAGGGAAATATCACACGCATTTATTTTCAATATTAGCGGCTACTGTTGGAGGTCGCTCGTTTCCCCATGTACAAATGGAAATATATCTAGTAGTGAATGTGTTGTGAGCCATATGGTATCTGTCATTGAAGGTTTTAAAACCTCTATGAAAGAACATGTCAGCACCTAGGATTCCCTAGTAAAAAACCATATTAGTGGGTTGACCAAAAAATTCAAGGAAACAGTAACCTTCTCTATTGGTTCTGTTGCTTCTAGACCATTAGTGGATTTGAATCAGATTCGAGTTATGATGAAGGAGGAGATTGGTTTAGCATCAACCAATGGCTCTGTAGATTCATCTGAACTGATCAAAGTGGTGATTTCTACAAGATATTCAGCTAGAGAAATAATGAAAATATACCAAGACTATTTGAGTGAAGCTTCTACCTCTCAGAAATAAGTGAAAGACAAAGTAGACTCTTATTCCCAAAAGGTTTACACCAAGAATCAACTCAAAAATCACTTCAAACTTCTGTTAGAAAACCTGAAGTTACCTCCTGTCAATCAAGCCTTCAGAGAGCAAGTCAGCAAACTAAGGTAATTGACTCTAGCCTTGGACAAATTCATGGGGAACAAGGATGACTTCATATCTGCTATGGAGAGAGGAGGAATAATCATGGATTTCAGATATCATTTTTTCATTTCCTGCATTTCGATGCAAGGCCAGTGATTGTACCTCCAGCTTTACCTACCTCTACCTATACTGCTTCTCATGTTCTGATGACTCCTGCATAATCCATTCGAAGCCTTACACCTATGATAAATCAAAGAACTCCTCTGTATAGGCCAGGCATAGTTTCTGTGGCTCATCCCCCTGTGATCATTTCTGTAATTCCCAAGCCTTCACCAGTATCCACACAGTCTGATTCCTCTTCTAATCCAAAGGGAAAATCACACATTGAGGATGTGGATTGAATTGGTGTCTAAGATATTTGATAGGAATCCCTTGTTTTTTGTTTTCTTTCTATGTACCTTTTTTCAACATATAATACAACTGGATTTCATTTCATTCTCATTTTTTTCCTCTTCCCTTTGTTGTTTCCCACTTTTTTATTATAACAAAGGGGGAGAAATATTATCAAAGTATCAAAGGCGGAAAAATATTCTCAAAGGGGGAGAAATATTATCTAAGGAAGAGCTACCATGCTTTGCCCCTCTGATATCATTGCATTTAATTCTACCTCTGATACATTATGTTCTATAACATACCGTTTTCTCTGAGATAACTGAATTTAATCATATATCCTTTGATGAAATTAATCTTTATTTTAAAACAATAATATAATAAGTGGTGATTATCAAAAAGGGGGATATTGTTGACCTCACCTGTTTTGATAGTCCCAATTATTTTACATACTTTGATAATCCCAATTTATCTTTATCTATATACCAATTCACTCAATATATGACATTTTATATGATAATAATATTAAAATAATCCTTGAAATATGCTAATCAATGTTTATATTTGTTTATATATGTTTTTAAGTAATTCAAACCCAATCAGATACGTTTTTCATAAAACAGATAAGTGTTAGTCACTAATCTGTGTATAGCTAATGATATATAGCTATTAGTAATTAGTCTACCGATAGACATATTCTACCAATAGACAGAGTCACTGATAGGCTTAGGTCGCAATACGCAGAGCAACTGATATATACATGTCCATCTGTAAGCATAGAACAAGGTCACCAATACAGATAGCTACTAATAGAACAAGTCTCCGATAGTACAGAATGGAGCTACTGATATGCATAAGTCTACCGATACACATAATCACTGGAACTAAGCAAGCTACCGATACAGACTCCTCGATATATAGAGCTACCGATAAACTAGAGCTACCGATAGACCAAGTGCTACCGATATACAGAGTCACCAATACAGAAAGAAGCTACAAATACAAAGTAGTGGTACCGATAGATCAAGAGATACCGATAGAATGAAGTCACCGGTATATAAAGCTACCGATACCAAAAGTTACCAATACGCAGAGTAAGAGCTACCGATATCAGAAGTAGCCGATAAAAGTTCAATGAGATACCGATGGAAGGTCACTGCTACACAAAGTACACCGTACACATCTACCAATAGAAGGCTACTAATGATTGAACAACCAGTCAAACTCTATACTTTCAATATTATTTATTTATTAAGTTAACGGTTACATTTGATTTTTTAATGCATTTAATGTTATTTAATGATATATGTTGGCATGTTAGGGAACCGTACCTAGTACCCAAAAAAAATGTAATCATTCCTTTTTGTCAGAGCTGAAAGCTATAAAAGGGAATAAAAGGACCTAGTAAAAAGAGAGAGAATTAAGAAACTAAGAAGGTGCTTGAAGTGTAAAGCAAGAACTGAAAAGTGGTGGATACGAAAAGACTACATCCATACTCCAAGAACACTGGACATACATGATGAAACTCATTCTAGAGGAGAACACAAGCTACATCTTGAGTGAGGAACTACAAAAAACACTTCATGCACTTGGGCTAATAATCTGAACCTGAAAACCAAGGAAGAAAATGACACTTTGTTTTTCAGACAAAAACCAGAGAAGGACTTAGAAGCTTTTCTGACCAATCAAAGGTGTCTAGAGCTGCACTGCCAATCACTAAAGATTTTCTAAACACATTCATACATACTCAAGAGATTATTTTATTTAAATTTTGAGCAGTGTGTGTACCCTATTTATTTTACACACACACTATCTCCTTAGCTAAGCGGGGGGATTATAAAATCCTCATTCAAACTCTATAACTCTCATGTATCCCACTTTGGATAGTGGTTTAGGTCGAGTAAGACCTGGACAGCTGTGATCTATTGTTTGTTTTCCCACGTATAACTGTGATAGAGGTCTATAAACCAGGACAGTCTTTGCACTATTGTATACACCCATCCAGGATGTGGATCAATTTATATAAATTGTTTGAGAGTACTAAGTCTCGGCTTGAGACTGAACCTCTTGGTTACATCTGCTGTGCATTTTAGTTTAAGTCATAAGTATACTATATATTTTATATTCCACTGCTAACTACTTTGAAATATAATTTGTTTTAAAGTTACTTTGATAGTTAAATTAGGAAGTGTTTATACTTATTGTAAACCAGTAAGTTAGTTTCAAAAGTCAATTTAATCTTTAGATTAAATTAAATGAGACCTACCTAATCAATCTTTGAGAAACTAATTGAACATTTACAATCTGTATAAATTCACTACAGTTTAACTTTGTTTTTAAATAGGTGGATTTTAAGAGAAATATTTTTAACAGAAATTTTATTTGGAACTCAATTCACCCCCCTCTTGAGTATCCACTTCGACCAACATTTGGTATCATAAGATGTTATTAATACAATTTTTCAAAACATTCTGTTTTACAACTGTGATTTTAGTTTCATCTTTAAAGATCTTAAATTCTTGTTAGTTCTAAATTTTATTTCTTTAAATATATTTTCTAAAATCTTGTTATGGACAATAGACTAGAAGGTGTCTCTACCAACATGACACCTTTCTTTAATGGTACAAACTATGCCCAGTGGAAACTTAAGATGAAAATTCTTTTGGAAAGCATGGGTTTTGATATTTGGACTGCTATAGAGACTCAATATAAAATTCCAGAAACTGTAAGTACAACTTCGGATGAACCTACAAAGACTTCTTACAATAATAATTGTAATGATATGAGTGCCATGTATTGTGCTTTAGGAGATGAAGAGTTTAATAGAATTTCTTCTTGTAAAACTGCTTATGAAATATGGGACACTTTGGGTATTTCCCATGAAGGAACAACCAATGTTAAATAAATGACATTGAATACATATACTATTAAATATGATAATTTTAAAATGAAATCTGATTAACCTATTTCTGACATGTATCTCAGGTTCAATGAGATTGTCAACACAATGAGTTCACATGGAAAGGTTGTTCCATCAAAGGAACAAATTATGAGGATATTAAGATGTCTACCAGAAAGATGGAGAGGCACATCTGTGTCCATTAGATAATCCTGTGACATCAGCACACTCCCTATTAAATAATTAATTGGTAAGCGCAAGATGTATGAGGAAGAACTTAAAGTGAAAAAAATAGATGATGAACACAAGATAAAATCAGTGGCCTTCAAGTATACTATTTCAAAGAGAAAAGACAAGAAAAAATTGCATGTACCTATTGAAAGTTCAACCAGTGAAGATTCAGATTCAGAGAGTGATGCTGAGATGTCTCAAATATCCAAAAGATTTTAAAAGTTCTATAGGAAGATGAAATTATTCAGAAAATCAAACTACAAAGGTTAGTATGACAATAAAGATAAGTGGAAGATAGATTGAATGAAATCTGATAAGGAAGATGATATACTCAGCTATGAATGCAAGAGGAAAGGACACATCAAGGTTGACTGTCAAAAATTAAAATTCAAAATGAAATATGATTATAAGGATAAGAAGTACAAGAAAGGAATGAAGTCAACTTGGTGTGCTTCAGAAGACACTTCAAGTGATTATGATTCTGCTAAGGATGAAGGTTCTCATAAAGCTAACATGTGCTTTACGAAAAACACATCTGAGGTAACACTGGGAACTCCTGCTTAAAATTCATACTATTATGGAGATGATTCTGATTGTGAATCTAAAAATATGTCTAGTGAGGAACTGTTTGAATATTTTAATATGCTAGAAGAAAAATTTAATGAGCTTAAGAACAAGCATAAGTCATTGAAGAAAAAACATGCTCTCACTACCAATGTTAAATCTGCCTTTGATATAGAAAATAAAAAGAATACTCAACTATTGAATGAAAATACTGAACTGAAAATGTCTAATGAGAAACTTAGAAAGGACTCAGAAAAGTACACAAAGGGAAATGATACACTTACTCAAATGTTAGGTAATCATGTGGTCCCAAAATATACCACTAGAATAGGCTACCAACCTAGACATAGACAATTTACCAAAAATCGATTTATTTCTAAATCTGGACAAAATTCTCCTGGTTTCAATTCTAAACATTCGTATGCTTCAACTAGTTATTCATATGGTTATAGATCAAAAAATGTTTATCTTTAAAAATATATTGATTTTGTAAATTATATGAGACCCATAAGACAAATTTGGGTACCAAAATCAATGATTGCAAACCTGTTTGGACCCAAGAAAATCTGGGTACTGAAATCATTTTCCATATAAACCTGTTTTTTAGGAGACATGTTTGAAGAGTTCTCACAAAAAGATATGGTACTTGGATAGTGGATGTTCAAGGCACATGTATGTAGATTACTCATGCTTTAAAAGCTTAATAAAGGTTTATGGAATCTATGTCACCTTTGGTGATAATTCTAATGGAAGAATCATTGGCCTAGGCTAGATTGGTAACATTAATTCAGTTTTAATTTCTCAAGTCGTATTTGTTGATGGAATTACATATAATCTATTGAGTATTTCTTAGTTATGTGATGATGGCTTCAATGTTATGTTTGAAAATGATTATTGTAATGTTTTTAATTCTAATAATGTTTTAGTATTTTCTACATTGAGAAATGAAAATGTTTATGCTGTTGATTTAAATTCTTTGGCCAAAAAAATGTTACTTGTTTAAATGATTTTCATAATTAATCTCGGCTTTGGCATAGAAGATTAGGACACTGCAACATTCATTCACTTAGAAAATTGACTATGAAGAACATAGTTAGAGACCTACCCAAACATGAATTCCCATCTGACAAAGTTTGTAATCCCTATCAAAAGGGAAAGAAACATAATGTTTCTTTTAAATCAAAGAAAGAAGTTTCAACTTCTCAACCTCTCGAGTTAGTTCACATGGACTTGTTTGGACCTTCTGGATTTTCTAGTTTAAATGGGAAGCACTATGTATATGTCTTAGTAGATGACTTTTCTAGATATACATGAGTATACTTCTTAGCTCAAAAAAGTGAATCATGTTCTTACTTTGTTAAATACTCCAAGTCTGTAGAAAACCATAGTGGACATATGATTAAAACCCTGAGAAGTGATCATGGCCATGAGTTTGAAAATCAAGAGTTTGAATCTTATTTCTCACACAATAGCTATAGTCATAACTTTTCTGTCCCTATGACACCTCAGCAGAATGGTGTAGTAGAAAGAAGAAATATAACCCTTCAAGAAATTGAAAGAACCATGCTTGATGAGTATGATAGGCCTATCTATTTTTGGGATGAGGCTATGAATACAACTTTTTATATAATTAATAGAGTCTTAATTATACCAGTTCTTAAAAAGACTCCTTATTAACTATGGAATAATAGAAAACCCAAAGTTAGTTACTTTAGAGTCTTTGGATGCAATGTCCTTATTCTCAATACAAAGGATAATCTAGACAAGTTTGCTAATAAAAGTGATGACGGAATTTTTCATGGTTATTCATTAACTAGAAAAGCCTATAGAGTCTTAAACAAAACAACCAAATGTGTGGAAGAAGCTATTCACATCATGTTTGATGAAACTATTCCACATGAGCCTAAAACCCCTTGAAAATCTTGAATAATATTTGACTGTTCTAGACCATAATTATAAATCTAAATAACATGCGGTAAAAACATCCAGTTCAGGACATATTCCAGAATCTACTTTTGTTAAACCCGAACCTATAGATGAACCTGAAATTTCTATTCCTACCTTTACTAGATCAACTAGGATTCTAAAGAATCATCCTTTGGATGCTGTTGTTGGTAATCTTGATATAGGGACACAGACTAGAGATTCTATAAGAAACCATGTTGAACATCAAGCCTTTCTTTCACAGCTAGAGCCTAAAAATGTCAATGATGCAGTCAATGATGAATTCTGCATAATGGATATGAATGAAGGGTTAAATCAATTTGAAAGAAACAATGTCTGGGAATTAGTTGATAGACCCAAGGACACTTTAACAATAGGCATTAAATGGGTTTCTAGAAACAAAGTTGATGAATCCTGAAATATAGTTAGAAACAAAGCAATGTTAGTTGCACAAGGATATAGTCAAGAGGAAGGTATAGACTATGAGGAAACTTTTTCCCCTGTAGATAGATTATAAGCTATTAGGATCTTACATGTCTATGCCACTCATCTGAATTTCAAGTTATATCAAATGGATTTCAAAAGTTCGTTTCTAAATGGTTTTATAATTAAAGATGTTTTTGTTGAACAACCACATGGATTTACTAATCCACATTTTCCAAATCGAGTATTTAAACATTCTAAAGCTTTATATGGTTTAAAACAAGCTCCAAGAGCTTGGTATGATAGTCTTAGTAGTTTTCTTTGTAATGACTCGTAAAATTCAAGGAAAATTTTTTCTTAATTTTCTTTAGAATTTTACAAGAGCGCGGTTTCAGACGGCACCTGATTCCGAGGCCCGGAGTGCCCGGAATTAAGTTCCGAAGTTTGGCTCGGGTACGTTCAGTGAACGAACGAGCGGGAATTCCTAACTTTTGATCCGGTGCTCGGAATTGAAATCCGAGGGCACCGATGAACTCGCAGCGCCAATATTCGCTTAAGGAGACCTTTCCCGAAGTTGCGTTTACACGTGGGGAGTTGTAAAAAAATAAAATTGTGAATGTTAAAATAAAAATTTAACTTCAATTTTTATTTTTATCTTCCTTAAGCGTTTTTATCCTTTGGGTGGAAGTTGGGTGACAACCCAACTTCCCTTGGGAGGTTAAGAGGGTGGTGGGGCCCACACGAACCCCACCCCTTCATATTCTCTAACCCTCCCCAACTCACAATTAATGTTGTAAACTTAAGTTATAACTTATGTCATTAATAAGTGAGTTTAATTAATGTTTTGAAATTCAAACTTTTGAATTTCAAAGGTTGTGTTGTGTTAATAAATTAAGTAAGCTTAATTTATTGTTTTTGGTTAGTCCCTTTATTTCTTGAGAGGATTTGAGAGCTTTCTCTTCTTCTTCAAACCTCAATGAAGAACGCGAAGAACGCCGTTCTTCAACGAAGAACTTCTTCCGCGTCATCTCTTCCGCGACGGTTTTCCGCGACGAACGCCTTCAACAACGACTCTTCCTCCGACGTCAAAGGAATCGACACCGATATTCCACGACTCCGTCAACGTGCGACTATCGAGGTAAGGGTTCTTGAGTTCGTTATTTTTCTTTATTATTTGACTTTCCTCAAGTCTTGACGAGGAACGCTCAATTTCCGACGAAGAACGCCGCTCCGCTCTTCTTCGTCTTCGGTGTCAACGAGGGAGAACACCGCACCTTCCTCGGACAACCTTCGTCGGCAAACGAAGATCCGCCAACGTCGTGTCTCTTCGGGAATAGCACTTCGTCAACGGATTTGACGAACGACGACCGCGACACCCGACCTCCGCGACGCCGTCTTCCGCGGATCGTAGACGATTCTTCGAATCTTAAAACCGAGGTAGGGGTTGTCGATTTTCTTTTGGATTCCTCATTTCATTCTTGATCGTGCTTTTAGCAAGATTAACGTGTGACGTGATTTTTCTTTAGTTGCGTTATTATTATTAACGCGAGGGGGGGGGGGGGCCGGACCGCACGAACACGGCCGAACCCCCCCCCCCCCCCTCCAACGTTCTTGTTGTTCTTGCGGGTGGAAGCAAGTGGCGTGGTGCCGTCGCACCACGCGGATGATTGTGCGTTTAATTTTACGCATCGCCGTCGCGCTTCGCCGAGGAGAGTCTTCAAGAACGCGACGCCGTCGCGCCGCGTTGGAAGGATTCATGGCACGGCGAAAGGGGCGCGGTGCCGTCGCACCGCGCCGGACGACGAACACCGCGGCCGGTTCCGGGACGCGGCAGGATGAGAAGACCGCGGCCGGTTCCGGGCCGCGGCGGAAGAGCAGACCGGCGGCCGGGCCGCCGGCGTCGGAAGCCGAAGAGGGGACCGGATTTTCCGGTCCCGTTGGAGAAGACCGGCCGGCCAGCTGGCCGGCCGGATGCCATAAAAACCAGGGAATTTAATTCCCCGGCCGGTATAATAAAACCCCCCTCTTTTAAAGAGGGGGCGTTTCTTTAATGGGAGGGGGCCGGCTGCCCCCTCGGTTCCACCAGCAGGCCCCCCACGTGGGGGGGGCTCTTTAAAAATATGGGGCGCGGCCCTTGAGCCGCGCCGCCCTCCAGCTAAACCGCGGGGCTTAGCCCCCGCGTGACCCGCGTGCTGCCAGCCCGTGCGGCGCACCCCGCCGCCAGCGCGGCCCGCTGCCGCCGCCGGCGCGGCCCGCCGCCGCCGCCAGCGCGGCCCGCCGCCGCCGCCGGCCACCGCGCCGCCCAGGGGGGGTCGGGTCGGGTCGGCCCGGACCCGGACCCCCCCGTTTCGAACCTGTTTTGGTTTTGGGCTCATAACTTGAGCCTCGGACCTCCGAATGACGAACCGTCTGCGGCAACGCGATCCTTGGATCGATACGGTCGTTTCGGTATATCGCACTCAAGGTTTCGGGTAACTTTGAGTCTAGCCGGGTTGGTTCGTTCACGAAACCAACCGGGCCTTCGGAGCGGAAACGCTCATAACTTGAGCTACGGACGTCCGATTGACGTGCCGTCAGTCGCGTTGTGTTCCTTTTAGTGAGACGGATCTTTTGGCATACTCCGCCCGAGGTTCGGACGCAGGTGGAGTACGGTCGGGTTGGTTTTTCCTTAAAAACCAACCGGGCCCCGGAGACGAAAATGCCAATAACTCACAGACCGGGCGTCCGATTGACGCGCCGTCTGTTTCATTGACTTCCTCTTGACGATACGAAACTTTTGGCACCCTCCGCCCGAGTTTTGGATGCAGTTGGATAGTGGCCGGGTTGGATCGCACCGAAATCCAACCGGGCCCCTGGAACGGGAAAAGCTGTTATCTTTCAGACAGGACGTCCGTCTGACGAACCGTCAGCGGCGTTGATGATCACGATGAGAAACGGTCCCTATGAGTTTACCCTATGAGAGTTCGGGGTACAGTTGAGATACGGCCGGGTTTGGTTCGCTCACGAAACCAACCGGGCCCCTGGGACGAAAAGGCTAATAACTCACAGACCGGGCGTCCGATCGACGCGCCGTCTGTTGCGTTGAGACCCCTGTGACGAGACGGACTTTTGAGACACTTCTTCGTGGGACCTTGTGATACTTGGAGTATCGACCAGTAGCTCGTGGAGCGGACCCTCCCGAAGACGAGCGTGCAGAGTACGGAGACCGTGTAACTAGCTGAGACCTGACGACTGCTTGACCGACTCGACTTGGAGTGAGTCGACTAGCCCAGTGGACGGAGCACTACTTTCTGAGGTGCGGACCCATGGCGGACGGAGTACGTGTGTGACAGTGCAGACCCGCGGTACTCGTCCGGAGAGTACCTCAGCAGGCTAACTGGGTAGCGCCCGGTATTTGGCGACAGACCCTCAGCGGACGGAGCGCCAGGTAGTTGGCCGCAAACCCGCAGTACTCGACAGGAGGAGTACCTCAGCAGTCTTAGGTTAGTGAGCAGTACCTCGGAGTCGTGACAGGACTACTGCACACTTCAGAGACGGGGCTCTTCAGCAGTTACGGTTTCGATAATGAAAATCCTGGTTTGAGCTGAGACTTTTGACCTTGTGTTTACTTCATGATTGAGATGGGTCACTTGCTAACTTTGGTATATGTATGGGCATATACCCGGGTAGTGGTTATCCGTCGATTTCACAATCCTTGTGTTTCCTCATGATTGAGATGGGTTACTTAATAACTTAGGTATATATATGGGCATATACCTAAGTAGGGTTTATCTGTTGAGATCTTCTTGTGTTTAACCTTGTTGGTTTTAGTGAGACCTTGAGGGTCTCGGGGTCCCTACTGAGTATCGTTATACTCACCCCTGCACGGGCTATGCCCGCACCTCTTTGTGTTGGTTGCAGACGACGGACAGAGCTGACAGAGGCCGAGTGTTCGAGGACTGGACGGTACCTGGAGGTGGACTATACGACGAGGCGGTACCCAGAGGCAGACCACTGGGCGGGTCATACTTGGAGCAGACGGCGGGACCCGAGGAGCAGAAGAGCTATCTGTACCCACCCTTCAGGTGGGATTTCCAGTGGACATCTCAGCGTAGCAGCTTTACTTTTCAGTCGCTGTTTTCCCTTTCGAGTTGTACTTTACAGTTGGGCTTGTATTTCCGGCCCCTTTTACTTTTCAGCTCTTCTTTTTGTACTTAGTGTTTTACTTCCGCTTGTTTACTCTGTGGTGTGTGTTTACTTTTCAAAGGCAATGCCTTCCCTTTTTACGGGATTTACGCCTTGGTGCTAGTCGCCAGCCCCTGGCCTATGGAAGGCGGGCTTGGGGTAGTCACGGCTCGGACCCTGAGGGCGGGTCGTGACAAATTGGTATCAGAGGAGTTCGGTTCTACCGCAGAACTTATAACTCTGATGTTTCTTTCTGTGAAGCAATAGTGTTGAGAGTACCGAGTGTGGTTTTCAGTTCAGGGAGTCCAGTGTTGGTGCGGGCGGCCGACGTATCCATACGCCAGGACCCTGACAACTGATTTCCGACATTGTGCACGAAAACACTGATTGCGTGTATGTTTTCAAAAGTTTTTCCCCTTAAAACAGCTCAAACCAGGTCAGCTCACCAGGTACAATCGTTTGATCGTGTTACGTTGTTTCTTTCAGGATGTCTTTTCTCAGACGACCAGCTAGAGCCCGGAAGGATGAGCGTGCTGACAGTCTGTCGAGCGACGAGGCTTCGGTACAGGGCCCTCTTGCAGTTGGGCCACCGATGCCACCAGCCCCAGCAGTAGGCGATGCACGACGCTTGAGCGCGCTGCACGAGTTCCAGCGCCAGAGGCCACCCAGGTTCCGGGGAGAGACGGACCCGCAGGCGGCTGAGGTTTGGCTGGAGGCTGTGGTGAGAGTCTTCCGGCTAGTGGGGACGCCGGCAGACTTCATGGTGATCTTTGCTACCAGCCTCCTTCAGGAAGCAGCAGGTAGGTGGTGGGGCCACTTGTTTCAGTTTTGCGATGAGATGAACTTCGCTTGGGAAGACTTCGAGACCTTCTTCAGGGTGGAGTTTGTGCCAGTATCTCTACACCCCGAGCGTGTACAGGAGATTCTGCCTTTGCCACGTGTTTTTCGATCAGAAGCCGAGTCATCTGTGGGCAGTAGACAGATGATGCAGAGGTCCAGGAGGACCAGACCAGCAGTTGGGCGAACTCGGGTTTTAGGACCGGTGGTGCAGGGCACCCGGAGTGGGAACAGAGCTAGTCGTGCAAGGAGCAGGATGTGTTACTCATGCCGAGGAAAGGGACATCTGGCACGTGACTGTCCGACTCCCGATCCGCAGGATTTGGGAGAGCCACCGAGATAGAGGCAGCGACAAATGCTTGAGCAACAGTAAAGCAGGTGGACAGGGGAGGAACTAGTGGATACGTCTTTTGTACTTCTAGTTCCATGTTGATGTAGCTTTTGTGTAGCGTCTTGTATTATGAGCTGCAATAATAAAAAGACGCATTCTTTTGTGATGTTTTCATTCCTGTCCTCTTTTGTGATGTTACTAAGAGGTTCCAGTTGACTGTTGACTTGACCCTCACTTGTGAGACATCTACTGGAGGAGACCCAGTTACCACACACTGATGCCGACAGTGTGACTCAACCCTTGGAGGCGAGAGTAACGGTTGGATCTCTTAGTAGTAGCGTCGAGGCCTTACGACGTCATCCTTGGTATGGATTAGTATCATCCATGTTATGATTGACTGTTTTAGGCAAAGAATGTGGTTCATCCAGGGGATGAGACCAGGTTTCTCTTTTCGGCAAAGAAGAAATCTCGCAGCTCTTGTGAGACCAGAGATGGTCCGGGCCACGTCAGAAGAGGTCCATGTCATCCAGGAGCGGGTCCTACATGGGCGATCGATTCCTCTTGTGCGCAACAGATGGCGGCACGAGAATCTCCAGGAGAGCACATGGGAGCGGGAGGCTCAGATGCGTGCTCAGTACCCTCTTTTGTTTCCCTAGTTTTTGATGTAGCTTTACGGGGACGTAAAGCCCTGAGGTGGGAGTAATGTAAAGACCCGTAAAATTCAAGGAAAATTTTTTCTTAATTTTCTTTAGAATTTTACAAGAGCGCGGTTTCAGACGGCACCTGATTCCGAGGCCCGGAGTGCCCGGAATTAAGTTCCGAAGTTTGGCTCGGGTACGTTCAGTGAACGAACGAGCGGGAATTCCTAACTTTTGATCCGGTGCTCGGAATTGAAATCCGAGGCCACCGATGAACTCGCAGCGCCGATATTCGCTTAAGGAGACCTTTCCCGAAGTTGCGTTTACACGTGGGGAGTTGTAAAAAAATAAAATTGTGAATGTTAAAATAAAAATTTAACTTCAATTTTTATTTTTATCTTCCTTAAGCGTTTTTATCCTTTGGGTGGAAGTTGGGTGACAACCCAACTTCCCTTGGGAGGTTAAGAGGGTGGTGGGGCCCACACGAACCCCACCCCTTCATATTCTCTAACCCTCCCCAACTCACAATTAATGTTGTAAACTTCAGTTATAACTTATGTCATTAATAAGTGAGTTTAATTAATGTTTTGAAATTCAAACTTTTGAATTTCAAAGGTTGTGTTGTGTTAATAAATTAAGTAAGCTTAATTTATTGTTTTTGGTTAGTCCCTTTATTTCTTGAGAGGATTTGAGAGCTTTCTCTTCTTCTTCAAACCTCAACGAAGAACGCGAAGAACGCCGTTCTTCAACGAAGAACTTCTTCCGCGTCATCTCTTCCGCGACGGTTTTCCGCGACGAACGCCTTCAACAACGACTCTTCCTCCGACGTCAAAGGAATCGACACCGATATTCCACGACTCCGTCAACGTGCGACTATCGAGGTAAGGGTTCTTGAGTTCGTTATTTTTCTTTATTATTTGACTTTCCTCAAGTCTTGACGAGGAACGCTCAATTTCCGACGAAGAACGCCGCTCCGCTCTTCTTCGTCTTCGGTGTCAACGAGGGAGAACACCGCACCTTCCTCGGACAACCTTCGTCGGCAAACGAAGATCCGCCAACGTCGTGTCTCTTCGGGAATAGCACTTCGTCAACGGATTTGATGAACGACGACCGCGACACCCGACCTCCGCGACGCCGTCTTCCGCGGATCGTAGACGATTCTTCGAATCTTAAAACCGAGGTAGGGGTTGTCGATTTTCTTTTGGATTCCTCATTTCATTCTTGATCGTGCTTTTAGCAAGATTA
This sequence comes from Viscum album, assembly GCA_963277665.1. NCBI lineage: Eukaryota > Viridiplantae > Streptophyta > Magnoliopsida > Santalales > Viscaceae > Viscum > Viscum album. The sequence continues at coordinate 1,822,627,065 of OY728151.1, read as the reverse complement.
ACGTGTGACGTGATTTTTCTTTAGTTGCGTTATTATTATTAACGCGAGGGGGGGGCCGGACCGCACGAACACGGTCGAACCCCCCCCCCCCTCCAACGTTCTTGTTGTTCTTGCGGGTGGAAGCAAGTGGCGTGGTGCCGTCGCACCACGCGGATGATTGTGCGTTTAATTTTACGCATCGCCGTCGCGCTTCGCCGAGGAGAGTCTTCAAGAATGCGACGCCGTCGCGCCGCGTTGGAAGGATTCATGGCACGGCGAAAGGGGCGCGGTGCCGTCGCACCGCGCCGGACGACGAACACCGCGGCCGGTTCCGGGCCGCGGCAGGATGAGAAGACCGCGGCCGGTTCCGGGCCGCGGCGGAAGAGCAGACCGGCGGCCGGGCCGCCGGCGTCGGAAGCCGAAGAGGGGACCGGATTTTCCGGTCCCGTTGAAGAAGACCGGCCGGCCAGCTGGCCGGCCGGATGCCATAAAAACCGGGGAATTTAATTCCCCGGCCGGTATAATAAAACCCCCCTCTTTTAAAGAGGGGGCGTTTCTTTAAAGGGAGGGGGCCGGCTGCCCCCTCGGTTCCACCAGCAGGCCCCCCACGTGGGGGGGGGCTCTTTAAAAATATGGGGCGCGGCCCTTGAGCCGCGCCGCCCTCCGGCTAAACCGCGGGGCTTAGCCCCCGCGTGACCCGCGTGCTGCCAGCCCGTGCGGCGCACCCCGCCGCCAGCGCGGCCCGCTGCCGCCGCCAGCGCGGCCCACCGCCGCCGCCCGCGCGGCCCGCCGCCGCCGCGCGCCGCCGCCGGCCACCGCGCCGCCGCCGTCCGCCGCCGCCGGCCAGGGGGGGTCGGGTCGGGTCGGCCCGGACCCGGACCCCCCCGTTTCGAACCTGTTTTGGTTTTGGGCTCATAACTTGAGCCTCGGACCTCCGAATGACGAACCGTCTGCGGCAACGCGATCCTTGGATCGAGACGGTCGTTTCGGTATATCGCACTCAAGGTTTCGGGTAACTTTGAGTCTGGCCGGGTTGGTTCGTTCACGAAACCAACCGGGCCTTCGGAGCGGAAACGCTCATAACTTGAGCTACGGACGTCCGATTGACGTGCCGTCAGTCGCGTTGTGTTCCTTTTAGTGAGACGGATCTTTTGGCATACTCCGCCCGAGGTTCGGACGCAGGTGGAGTACGGTCGGGTTGGTTTTTCCTTAAAAACCAACCGGGCCCCGGAGACGAAAATGCCAATAACTCACAGACCGGGCGTCCGATTGACGCGCCGTCTGTTTCATTGACTTCCTCTTGACGATACGAAACTTTTGGCACCCTCCGCCCGAGTTTTGGATGCAGTTGGATAGTGGCCGGGTTGGATCGCACCGAAATCCAACCGGGCCCCTGGAACGGGAAAAGCTGTTATCTTTCAGACAGGACGTCCGTCTGACGAACCGTCAGCGGCGTTGATGATCACGATGAGAAACGGTCCCTATGAGTTTACCCTATGAGAGTTCGGGGTACAGTTGAGATACGGCCGGGTTTGGTTCGCTCACGAAACCAACCGGGCCCCTGGGACGAAAAGGCTAATAACTCACAGACCGGGCGTCCGATCGACGCGCCGTCTGTTGCGTTGAGACCCCTGTGACGAGACGGACTTTTGAGACACTTCTTCGTGGGACCTTGTGATACTTGGAGTATCGACCAGTAGCTCGTGGAGCGGACCCTCCCGAAGACGAGCGTGCAGAGTACGGAGACCGTGTAACTAGCTGAGACCTGACGACTGATTGACCGACTCGACTTGGAGTGAGTCGACTAGCCCAGTGGACGGAGCACTACTTTCTGAGGTGCGGACCCATGGCGGACGGAGTACGTGTGTGACAGTGCAGACCCGCGGTACTCGTCCGGAGAGTACCTCAGCAGGCTAACTGGGTAGCGCCCGGTATTTGGCGACAGACCCTCAGCGGATGGAGCGCCAGGTAGTTGGCCGCAAACCCGCAGTACTCGACAGGAGGAGTACCTCAGCAGTCTTAGGTTAGTGAGCAGTACCTCGGAGTCGTGACAGGACTACTGCACACTTCAGAGACGGGGCTCTTCAGCAGTTACGGTTTCGATAATGAAAATCCTGGTTTGAGCTGAGACTTTTGACCTTGTGTTTACTTCATGATTGAGATGGGTCACTTGCTAACTTTGGTATATGTATGGGCATATACCCGGGTAGTGGTTATCCGTCGATTTCACAATCCTTGTGTTTCCTCATGATTGAGATGGGTTACTTAATAACTTAGGTATATATATGGGCATATACCTAAGTAGGGTTTATCTGTTGAGATCTTCTTGTGTTTAACCTTGTTGGTTTTAGTGAGACCTTGAGGGTCTCGGGGTCCCTACTGAGTATCGTTATACTCACCCCTGCACGGGCTATGCCCGCACCTCGTTGTGTTGGTTGCAGACGACGGACAGAGCTGACAGAGGCCGAGTGTTCGAGGACTGGACGGTACCTGGAGGTGGACTATACGACGAGGCGGTACCCAGAGGCAGACCACTGGGCGGGTCATACTTGGAGCAGACGGCGGGACCCGAGGAGCAGAAGAGCTATCTGTACCCACCCTTCAGGTGGGATTTCCAGTGGACATCTCAGCGTAGCAGCTTTACTTTCCAGTCGCTGTTTTCCCTTTCGAGTTGTACTTTACAGTTGGGCTTGTATTTCCGGCCCCTTTTACTTTTCAGCTCTTCTTTTTGTACTTAGTGTTTTACTTCCGCTTGTTTACTCTGTGGTGTGTGTTTACTTTTCAAAGGCAATGCCTTCCCTTTTTACGGGATTTACGCCTTGGTGCTAGTCGCCAGCCCCTGGCCTATGGAAGGCGGGCTTGGGGTAGTCACGGCTCGGACCCCGAGGGCGGGTCGTGACATTCTTATTTCAAAAAGTTTTACTAAAGGGATTGCTGATCCAACTCTTTTTATTAAAAGAATATCTAAAGACGTTTTGGTAGTATCAATCTATGTTGATGATATTATCTTTGGATCTTCTAAACATTCTTTTTGTACTGATTTTTCCAAGAGTATGAAAAATGAATTTGAAATTATATTAATGGGAGAACATAAATATTTTCTTGGATTTCATGTTTTTCAAAATTGAAATGGTATTATTTTGATTCAAATTAAATATAAAAAGGTTCTTTTAAAACGTTTTGGTTTGAATAGTATTAAGGAAAGTGATACTCCTATGAGTAATGTCTATAAATTGGATGCAAATGAAACTGGGAAACCAATGGATCAAACCAATTGCAAAGGAATGATTGGAAGCTAACTTTACCTTACTACTAGTCAAACAGATATTATGTTTAGTGTGTGTATGTGTGAAAGATTTCAAGCTAATCTAAAAGAATCTCATTTACTTGTTGTTAAAATAATTTTTTAGTATCTTAAACACACTGTAAACTTAGGTTTGTTTTACCCAAAAGGAAAACCTTTGAGTTAATGAGTTATTCAGATGCTGACTTTGATGGATGCAAGTTAGATAGAAAAATCACATCTGGAACATGTCATTTATTGGGAAAATCCTTAGTAACATGGTGTAGTAACAAGAAGAATTTTGTAGCTTTGTCAACTGCCGAAGCAGAGTATATAGCTACTAGTAGTTGTTGTGCAAAAATTATATGGATGAAACACACTCTTTTGGACTATGGATATGACTTTAAGCATGTTTCTATCAATTGAGATAACACTAGTGAAATACATATATCAAAGAACCATGTATCTCACTCTAGGACCAAACACATTGATGTAAGGCACCATTTCTTGAGACATCATCACCAAAAGGGTGATATTACTCTTGAATTTATAGGTACTGAACATCAATTAGCTGACATTTTCACCAAAACATTAAGTTAGTATAGGTTAAGTTACATTAGGCATGAGTTGGGAATGATTAACCTCACTGATGTAACCTCACTGATGTAACCTCACCATCTTAACCTCACCGATGTAACCTCACAGATGTAACCTCACTGATGTGATATCTCATCGATGAAACATCACTGATGGACCTCACTGATAGGTATTCTCACCGATAAACCCTACCGATGAGTGCGTTGTTTTAAACTTTTGTCTATCGTCAGAATATGAATTATTTTTACTTTATTTCATTTTATTTATTTATTTTATGATTCCTAAATGATAAAACAATGTCCTAGATACTTCTCTTTCCACCGAGCCTCTAACCCTTTACCCTCAAACATTAGCTCCCAAATCTCTCGAAAACCCTAAATCTCTCAAACCAGAGATGGAAAAAACTAGACTCCATACCATCAGAGATGAAACTGATGAGATGAATGCAATGAAGCAGAAGTCCAAGACAGAAGTAAGTGGTAGTGTTGGTAGAACTAGGTCGGGTAGACAACCAGTGAACCCTCATTTGCAGAATAGAGTTATTGTGATCGAAAAAGATATGTGCGTGGAATGGTTGTTGCCTAGAAAATCATTAGTGCTCGATGTACTAGAAGATCAAAAGTGCGTAGATTTATTTTCTAACAACAATGGCCCCTACTATCCGAAGCTAGTGAAACAATTTTATGAGTTTGTGAGTTTTGAGAAGTCAGAAGATGAGAACCGAGTGTTTTCTTTTATGAATTGAAAGGAGATGTCTTTTTCATCCGTTGAGTGGGAAGAATGCCTGAAGGTTCCACACGAAGTTGTATCTGGATATGTCACGAAATCTATACCACCTAGAAGTGATATATTCGATTATGAGACTACTTTGGAGGAGCTCACCGGTGATGGAAATCAAAGACAATTAATGGATACTGAAATGGATGGAGAGAGCATATTTCTGTTCAAATTTGATCAGCATGTCTTAATACCAAGGAGATGGGACTTTTCGAATTTAAGATATTAGGACATATATCTCCTATATCGCTTGAGACATTGTGTAAAAGTGAATCTGTGCAGATTGCTTATGATTCAAATGGAAGACATGACAAGGCAAAAATCAATGACTAATGCCCTATTCTTTGCCAATTTTATCTTTGTGATGATCATAGTGAAAGGGATAGCTGAGTCTCAATATGAGACATTGGTAGTACGAAACAACTTCTGTATCACAAGCACAGTGTGCAAGTACATGAAGATAAATTGGAACCCATGGAGAGGAGAATGGGTTAATGATGACCAGAAGGTACATGATAAATTCAATCCTGTGGATCATCCTTCAAAACATAAGGATATGAGGGATCCAAGTCTAGAACCTGATGAAGAAGAACCTGAGTACACTGATGAGATTGATGAAAAGGATATTTCTATGGTTGATGGAGGGGATCCTGACTTTCCCCCATGTCCTTCTTCTGAAATTGTATCTTTAGAAAAGGAAGCCTTAGTAGAAGAAGAGACACCTGCTGATGAGGAAGACCAGCCAGTGCCTGAGCATGAAGAAGAAAAGTAGAATGAATCTGAGGCCTCTGATTCTATCTGCTTATGTCTGAGTCCACTAATTGGAATCTCATTTGTGCCTACTAAGGATGTAGTAGGAGAAATGGAAGAAGCTATACCTAATCCAGAGGACCCTCCTGCTATTGCTGAACTAGAATTGATAGTAGAAGATTATTCTGAGGAAGAAATACCTACTGAGAATGCAGTTTCTTTACATGGGACTGCACTCATTGAGGGGGAGCATCAAACCATGTTTGAAAGTGTTTCAGTGGCTGTTGAGATTGAGGACTGGGAAGAAGACCCAAGTTTTGTGGTTTGTGGATTAGACTATCCAAATTATGATAATGAGTAATCTCTAAATAGACCAAAAATCATTTATGATGTTGAGACTGAGTTGTTACCTGAAGATGTGGTTAGAATGCATGACCTGGATAATTTGAAGAAGAATCCTAAGGTCAGTTTTGTGGAAGAGACAAGGAAGATATAAGTTTCACTGGTGTCATCAATTCAATAGATTATGAATGACTCAGTGGCCAGCATAGCATCTGAAAGAGCACCTGTTTTAATTTCTCCAGCTGATATGATCACCAAGGATGACCTTGAATACATAAAGGATGAGCTGAAAGAGTCCTTTAGTGCTTCTATTTGCTAAGTTTAAGCACTTCTTTGTTGAAGAGATGAGAAATTTGGAAAAATATTTTGAACTCACTCTCGGTTGTAATATGTCAGCCGTTATGGAAGAAATAGTGGATGATGTTACAGCCTTCCAAACTCAAGTATCTAGACTTGAAGCAGATGTTGAAGCTCTAAAAAAATATGTTATCTATTTAGAATCATACATGAGTTCAAAATCTCAAGAAGAAAAGGACTTGGCCTTTGTCAAAACACTACTAGATATATTGCCATTAGCGACTTCCAAAAGCGGTCACTGAAGGCCTATAGAGATCGCCATGTGACTGCTTCTGGCGGTCGAAATTGCATTGTCAATGTTGATCAACTGCAACCTCTGTTGGAGGTCCCTAAAATCCCACCCGATTTTCATTGCCGCTGGCGCATTCGGTGTGAATAGGGATGCAAGTGGGATGTGTTGTTGGGGTGAGACAGACTGAATGGTCTGGCCGCTGACCATAGATGACTTGCGGTGGCTGGAGGTGGGGCAGGTGCGACGTCAAGGTCTTTTGGGAAGCCGGTAGAACATGGGTTGGACAAAGGGTTTAGCACAGGGTGTGGATAGGGAAATTTGGGACGACGTGGGGTGGCTATGGGGGTGACCGTAGGCGGCAGGGCGGCGACGGGGGTGAGGGAGTTGCAGCGGTGGAATCAGGGAAGACAGGGGTGGGGGCGGGAAATATCCCGCACATTTATTTTCAGTATTAAAAGCTGCTGTTGGGGGTCGCTCGTTTCCCCAGTTGCAAATTGCAATATATCTAGTAGTGAAAGTGTTGTGAGCCAGATGGTATCTATATTTGAAGGTTTTAAAACCTCTATGAAAGAACATTCCAGCACCCAGGATTCCCAAGTAAAAAACCTTATTAGTGGGTTGACCAAAAACTTCAAGGAAATAGTAACCTTTTCTGTTGGTTCTATTGCTTCTAGACATTCAGTGGATTTGAATCAGATTCGAGCTCTGATGAAGGAGGATCTTGGTTCAGCATTAACCAATGGCTCTGTAGACTCATCCAACCAGATCAAATTGGTGATTTCTACTAGAGATTATGTTAGAGAAATAATGAAGATAGTCCAATAATATTTGAGAGAATCTTCTACCTCTCATAACAAAGTGAAAGACAAGGTAGACTCCTATTCCAAAAAGTATTACACCAAGCATCAACTCAACAATCACTTCAAACTTCTATTAGAAAACCTGAAGTTACCTCCTATCAATCAAGCCTTTAGAGAGAATGTTAGCAAACTAAGGGAATTGACTCCAGCCTTGGACAAATTCATGGGGAACAAGGATGACTTCATATTTTCTATGGAGAGAGGAGGAGGAATAATTATAGATTTCAGAAATCTTTTATTTCCTTTACTGCATGTTGATCCTAGGCCAGTGATTGTACCTCTAGATTTACCTGCCTCTGCCTCTACTGCTTCTCCTGTTCAGATGACTCATGTTCAATCCATTCGAAGCCTTACACCTATGATCACTCAAAGAACTCCTCAGTATATGCTAGGAACAGTTTATGTGGTTCGGATGACTCCTGCTCAAGCCATTCGAAGACTTGTATTTTGTTTTCTTTCTATGTACCTTTTTTTAACATATAATACAATTGGATTTCTTTTCTTTCTCATTTTTTACCTCTTCTCTTTGTTGTTTCACACTTTTTGATTATAACAAAGGTGGAGAAATATTATCAAAGTATCAAAGGGGGAGAAATATTCTAAAAGGGGGAGAAATATTATATATGTAAGAGCTACCATGCTTTTCCCCTCTGATATCATTGCATTTAATTCTACCTCTGATACATTATGTTCAATAAAATAACGTTTTCTTGGAGATAATTGAATTTAATGATATATCCTTTGATGAAATTAATCAATATTTTAAAACTATAATATCATAAGTTGTGATTATCAAAAAGGGGAAGATTGTTGACCTCACCTGTTTTGATAATCCCAATTATTTCACATACTTTGATAATACCAATTTATGTTTATCTATATTAGGATTCACTCAATCTGTGAAATTTTATCTAATAATAATATTAAAATAATCCTTGAAATATGCAAATCAATGTTTATCTTTGTTTAAATAAGTTTTGAAGTAATTCTAACCCAATCAGATATGTTTTACATAAAACAGATAAGTGTTAGTCACTAATCTGCGTATAGCTACTGATACAGAGCTATCGGTACTTAGTCTACCGATAGACTTAGTCTACCAATAGATAGAGTCACTAATAATCTAAGGTCACCGATACGCAGAGAAACTGGTATATAAAAGTCCACCGGTAAGCATAGAACAAGGTCACCGATACAGATAGCTACCAATAGAACAAGTCTCCGATCGTACAGAATGGAGCTACCGATATGTATAAGTCTACCAATACACATAATCACTTGAACTAAGCGACCTACCGATACAGACTCCTCGATACATAGAGCTACTGATAGAATAGAGCAACCGATAGACCAAGTGCTACCGATATACAGAGTCACCAATACAGAATGAAGCTACTGATACAAATCAGAGCTACCGATAGATCAAGAGATACTGATAGAATAAAGTCACCGGTATATAAAGCTACTGCTTACAAAAGATACTGATATGCAGAGTAAGAGCTACCGATATCAGGAGCTACTGATACAAGTTCAAAGAGCTACCGATGGAAGGTCACTGCTACACAAAGTACACCATACACATCTACCAATAGAAGGCTACTAATAATTGACCAACTGTTCAGACTCTATACTCTCAATATTATTTATTTACTAATCTAATGGTTACATTTGATGTTTTTAATGCAGTTAATGTTATTTAATGATATCTATTGGCATGTTAGGGAACCGTACCTAGTACCCATGAAAAAGGTAATCATTCCTTTTTTCCAGAGCTTAATTCTATAAAAGGGAAGAATAATACCTAGTAAAAAGAGAGAGAATCAAGAAACTAAGAAGGCACTTGGAGTGTCAAGCAAGAACTGAAAAGTGGTGGATACGGAAAGACTACATTCATACTCCAAGAACACTAGACATACACGAAGCAAATCATTCTAGAGGAGAACACAAGCTACATCTTGAGTGAAGAACTACAAGAAACATTTCATGCACTCAAGATGATATGCTGAACCTAAAAACCAAGGAAGAAAACAAAACTATGTTTTTCAGACAAAAATCAGAGATGGACTCATAAACTTTTTTGACCAATCAAAGGAGTCCAGAGATGCACTACCAATCACTAAAGATTTTCTTAACTCATTCATACTTATTCTGGGGATTCTTTTATTTACATTTCAAGCAGTGTGTGTACCCTGTTTATTTTACATACACACCATCTCCTGAGCTAAGCTAGAGGATTCTTAAATCCCCATTCAAACTCTATAACTCTCTTGTATCCCACTGTGGATAGAGGTATAGGTCAAGTAAGTCTTGTACAGCTGTGAGATGTTGTTTGTTTTCCCACGTATAATTGTGGTAGAGGTCCTTGAACCTAGACAGTCTTTTCACTGTTGTATACCCCGATCCAGGGTGTGGATTAATTTATATAAATTGTTTGAGAGGACTAAGTCTCGGCTTGAGACTGAACCTCTTGGTTACATCTGCTATGCATTTTAGTTTAATTCATAAGCATACTATATATTTTATATTCCGCAGCTAACTAATTTGAAATATAATTTGTTTTAAAGTTACATTGATAGTTAAATTAGAAAGTGTTTATATTTATTGTAAACCAGTAAGTTAGTTTCAAAAGTCAATTTAATATTCAGATTAAATTAACTGAGACCTAATAAATCTTTGAGAAACTAATTGAACATTTATAATCTATATAAATTCACTACAATTTAACTTTGTTTTTAAATAGGGGGATTTTAAGAGAAATATTTTTAACATAAATTTTAATTGGAACTCAATTCACCCCCTCTTGATTATCCACTCCTACCAACAACATAATTAAATGATAATTCCAAAAGACCTTCGAAAGACCGGGTTTACATGATTAGGAGTCTTCATGTGATCACGATCACTTGTCTGGATACATTCGTAAAAATGGAATGGTTTGTCAGAGCGGCCTCTCGTGACCATAAACATATCATACACTGCGCATGATCCATTCACATGACCTTCCTGGGGTCTTGTAATCAAGTTTCCTTCTGGAGGCTATGTGATCCAAATGATTACACCACCTAAACTTCATCCAACTCCTTCATTTATTTTGTGGAGAAAATAATACCAATTCTTTCTGAATCACTTCTATTATAGAATAGTTAGTTCTCATTAGGTGGATTTTAACATTGTCTAATAAATATTACAATAATAAAAAACACTATAAAAAGAAAAAAAACATTACAAATATGATTGTAAATTTATAAATGACACATACTGAACATTTAGATAAATCTAAGTGAATGGTAATTTATGGAAATAAAAGGCATTTAAAAGAAGTATAAGGGTTTTACGACTACTGGAATAGTTATATAATGGCTGGAATTGTAACATGACTATTAGAATATTAACCCAACCATTTGAATAATAATATTAATACTAAGATATATCTACCATGAATTATATAATTAACTATAAATACTAGAATGCAATAATATTCAAATTATGTAACATAAATAAAGTATAAGTGTATATTTTCAATACAACATGTTTTAACTTATATTGTAAAATACCCCAAATGTATTAATTTAAGATATCCATATTATAATAATATAAGTATCAACATTATTTAAATAAAATTATTTTCAATTTTGGAATTAACACACTGAAATTTGTAAAGATTAATTTTTTTGGTATCATACTAAAAAGAATTATAATTTTTGCGGGTTTTTGATAAGGTGAAATCATATATACATTTTTCTATTATTTTGTGAAGGATTATTCATGTTTTTACCCAATAATTAACCATGTATGTGTTGTTTATTGAAGAAAATAAGTTTTCAAGGTTTCAAATAAAAAACTGGAGAAACTAGCCAAAAATGCCCACTACACATCATGAAACTCTATTACACGACATGTAGATGATTTTCATAGAATAAGGACAAGTCGTGAAGGAATTCATGAAGAATTTGAAGTCATGAAGCCATTATATGATTTGATCCACTAATACATGTCATGTAACCATTGAATTCAATTCCCACTTGCAAGATAAGGCTTGAAGGAAGCTACACGTCGTGAGTCCCAGATACACATCGTGAAAGGAGTAAAAGTTACAAATATCAGAACTAGATTTGTGTGAGATTCACATAGATTCAGAAACTGTAGAGGAAAACTCAAATTGGAATTACATGATGTTAAACACCATTACATTCCATATAAAATCCAAATTATTTACCTACATAAGGCGCACCGCGGGCAGAAGGTAGACAAAATTTTAGTTTTTTCTCTAGTTTTTCTCTTGTTTATCTCTTGATTTCCTTCCACCCTTTCTCCCAAAACACAATCTACATCAATTTTATTCGTTGTTTTATGATTACCCAAGCCATGATCATTGATGTTAGAATCATTATTCATCCTTTATTCATTGACAACACTGTATTACGTGCATTCTTCATATCGATTGTTAGTCCATGTCGAACTTGTACCATGATTGTTCTCATTATTATTCTCAAGTAAGTATTTTATTTGATTATGATTGATTCAGAGATCATATTTCTTATTCTCAATTTCATGTTGGTTAATTGTATAATCATAATAATTAAATGTTTTTTGATCGTTTAATCTCAATATCTATTTGCATGTTAACTATGTTTTCAATTTATTATCATGTTGTGGTTGATTCTACCATGATTAGCTAAACTACATAGGGTAGGGATCAGGAGTAGGGTTGATAGAATCTAATTATACATTAATTTTCAACTTGGTAATAATAAGGAATTGTAATCAAGTTAAATAATAATATTCAATCCAATTCTTTTAAGCATCCTTGAACATTAGAATTTTTAATTAACGACCCTGATCTGATTGGAGTAGAATTGGATATGACAAATAGCCTATGATAATTTCTACTTTTAAAGAAAGGTTTAATGCATCCCAGTTGCAGTTATCTCCTGAACAAGGAATATTTGTCTCTTCAGTAGATCTAGTTGTCTTGATCATAACCAACTAGTGACCTAGGATTGCTTCATAGCCTAGACCTTAGGATAAAAAAAGTTAGAATTAAAAATCATCATTTCCCTTGAACCCTGAAATTGATCTCGATCCCATCCATATCTCTGATCTTTACCCATAAAACTTCAAGTTTTAGTCATTTTCCCAAACTAATCCATCTTTAGGGGACTCCTATTCCATAGGCTTCTAAGATTAGTTCCTGATAGCCAACCTAAGATCCTCGTGTGATTGACCCCACAATACCACTATATTATTCCCTAGTTGCAAGTGTAGTTTGGGAATCATAAATCTAATATAACCGCAACCCATATGAATTAAATGAAGCATGTGGGCATGTCAAAATTTGGAATTGTTGTCAGGGATTGAAAAAGGTATGTACCATGCATGGAAACCTAGAGAAAAAAAACCTGTGATTACCTCTCCCTTTGCCCATTTCCCTTTTATTTTGGATTCAAGTACATCTTTATTCTTTTTGTGGATTAGTGCATGCATCAGGGCCCTCTAACTCAATCAAGGATCCCTAACACACAAAAATAAAATTCCATAGAGTTTAAAATATATAGTTATATCTCCACATTCCTCCATTTAAAATGGAACACCGCAACAATCCTGCAGGTCTAATCCATTCCAACCCACTAAACATGCAACCTACCCTACATAGAGAGAAGACAGTATAGCAAGAGCACACCATCATGGATTATGGCTTGCCATTAATACATGGTGATATTACTAGAATTTTATGCCCTCCTATATAGGAACAAACTTTTGAAATCAAACCTGGTGTCATTCATATGATATAGAACATGGGACAATTCAGTGGGCGTTAAAGTGAAGACCCCCATGAGCATATTTCAATCTTCCTAGAAGTTTGTGATACCTTTAGAAACCAGGGAGTGTCTTCTAATTCTATACTAATTCAAGTATTCCCCTTTCCCTATGTTACTGAGTCAAGGATTTTCTCAAAATTCAAGCACCTGAGTTTATCACAACTTGGGATGATTTATCCATGATATTCTGAAATAAGTACTTCCCGCTAATTCACACCTAGAATTGCAGAAAAACATCCATAATTTCACTCAAGAGGATAGAGAATCAGCATAGGATGCCTGAGAAAATTTTAAGGAGATTACCTAAAAGTTCCTGCATCATGGAATCAATATGTGGATTCATCTCTAGACATTTTATCATGGCCTCTAATTAGCTTCTAACACTGTTATTGATGCAATCGCTGATGGAGGGTTAATGTTTAGAACACCTGAAGTAGGACAAGAAATTCTAGAAGAAGTCTCTCATAATTATAGTCTATGGTAGAGTGATTGTGGACTACCCCAGTGTGGGATCCATCATGTTGAAGAGCATACTCGACTAGTTTCACAAGTCGAAGCTTTGACCAAGAAGTTGGAATCATTCAAACTACCAACTGCATCACCAACCCCTCCTACTCCAGTAATGGAAATTCAATTATAAAAAATGTGTGGTGGATCACATATTTAACAAGACTACATAACAATTTTTGATGAAAAACCAAACTAGGTGTGTAATTACGTCAATTAAAATCAACAAGGACAACAATTTCAGCAGCCATGACAATAATTTCCATAAAGGATACTTCAACGGCAAAAATAAAATAATTAAGGGTATTTCCAACATAGAATTGGTTAGAAAAAATTAAGAAATCAAGGACTACTAGGATATATTTTGATGAATCCTATGCCTCTATTTCCCTAGGAATCCGAGAATGATCGCCTTTGATGGGAGGTTCAAACATTCTGATCGGTTTCCAACGGTTGTGTTCGTAGATCCGGAAGCATCCAATGATTCCACATCCATTCGGACCTACATTCCAAAGGTAGGTGCTCATTAGTTTGTGGAATGATGAGGCTTAGGAATTTTCCTTGGTTGAGAGGATGGGAGGTCGGACTCATCACTCCTTTTTTTAGGGAAATTAGTGTCTACTCTGGTACTCTCTCTATAGATTTAAGTTATGTTCTTGAATCCTTATTACATTACCAAGTATAAAATGAGCTTTCCTTCAGATCTAATAATCAATGATAAAATATGCAGGAAATTTAGAGAATCTTTTATATATATTCGAGGTTCTTCATCGATAGAGAATCATCTGTATTTATTAGAGATTCTTGGTCAATGGTACCCTTCGACACATTTATATAGATGTCTCTTGGTCATTATGATGACCATGATGGTTTTAACGCCACTCATTGGGGCACTTGAAGTTTATTGTCATTTTATAAGGACATGGATTATTTTAGAGTTGGGATCGAACCCGTAGACGGGCTACCTATGTATCCTTTGTATAGAAAAGGAATCAGAACCCACGTAGTTCGAGTAAGGGGGTATGATGTTTATTATTGATATCTCAAAGAAGGATGTCATAATTACTTTTACCATCTAAGCTCACGTGAGTCATGCTCGGTGTGAGAAACAAGAGGTATTGGTAAAAATTAGACAATTGTACCATGAAATATGCAATCATAAGAAATGATGTGCGACTTATGTATGTATGATTGCCTAGATAAATGAAGGTTGGGATTTACTTTAGGGAAGAAATATAGGAAGAGGGTCCATAAAGGTATATGTTCTTCATGGAGATTTTGAATACTCTAACTTGGGGATTTCTCCTGAAAAGGAGTCCCAAATTAAGAGAGGACTTATGATTGGGTTTTACTCCTGAAAAGGAATCCCAAATCAAAAGGAATTATGACTGGTTAAGAGAAATTAAGACTGGGACTTACTTCCAAAGGAGGAGGCCCAAGTCAAGGATTATGGTTTGGGGCTTACTCCTAAGGAGGATGCCCAGATTAGGGGACTGGGGCTTACTCCTAAGGAGAATGACCAAATTTGAGGACTTGGGGCTTACTCCTAAGGAGGATGCCCAAATTAGGGGACTGGGGATAACTCCTAAAGAGGTGGCCCAGGTTAATGTTTATGACTGGGGCTTACTCCTGAAAAGGAGGCCCAGGTTATTGATTATGACTGGGGCTTACTCCTGAAGAGGAGGCCCAGGTTAAGGATTATAACTGGGGCTTACTTTTGAAAAGGAGGCCCAGGTTAATGATTATGACTGGGGATTACTCCTGAAAAGGGGGCCCATGTTAATGATTTCTCTCATCATAAAGTATGAGGTTGAATGAATGAAATCTCACCCATTAGTGACATAAAGATGTGTAAATCACTATATTTTGAGAGATATTCCACAGAATTTCTTTCAGATAAGGAAGTAAAATCATGAAATCATGCCATAAATGGCTTTGAAGAGTGCCTTGAAGACTAAATCATGAATAGGAGATGTGGAATGGCTTAAGAGGGGGTAAAATGGGCAAGAAGGGAACCCTAAAAGGCAGGGGTGCACAAGTCCTGGCAGGCATGCAAGTTTTGGTCGCACAGGTATAACTGTGTGACACTTTGGGTATTTTCACGGTGTTCAACCAGCAGGGTAATACTTGAGAGACTTTTGATTAAAGCCTTTAGAATCCTATTGAGGTTCTTCCAGAAGAGGGCCGCACAAGTTATATTGAAGGAGTAATGCGGCGCACAAGTGTATCCATTTCCCTTAAGGGCTGGCCACCTAGTCGCGCAAGTGTTGATGAGTTTCCACACATAGGCCTTCCTCCCCCTCTTTAGATCTTCCGTTATAGGAAAGAAATTACCTTATAAGTGTTCCAGAAGCTTTGATAAGAGACTAGGGCGCCGAGAGCTCAAATCTGAGTTTCTGGATAAATTCCTCCCCGAAATGGGGGGCCCACAGGGTCTATTTATTGGCAGGAGAGGACTCCGAGCGTTTATCTTTTAGGTCACGCAAGTCACTTGCGCATCCATAATGCATCGCGCAAGTGGACTTGCATGACTATGAGGGAACTTGCGCGACCTAGGGGCAATGTTCTCCTTGTTCATCCCTTTGTCGATCTTTGATGTTTTCCTCAAAGTTTGAATAAATTTGATCTCAGATATTCCCCTTTTCCAATCTTTAGATTCTGTGACGAAAGGAGCGTCAACAAAATTCCACCCTCAGAGTTGGATCTGGAGAGAATAGAGGATTTGACTCTGAGGAAATTGAGAAGCAACAGGAAATTGGGGCGCACAAGGTAGGGCACGCAAATGAGCTTTGGGCATGCATTCTATGGCGCGCAGGGATACGTCCCTTGATCACGTAGGGTCCCGGCCGCGTCTATAAAATAGAAGGCCTCACTTCCATACAAAGCATCTAGATTTCAGGACTTCAATCCTTTTGAGCTCTCGTCGCGCAGGTCACCTTCGCCGCATAGGTTGCTCTGTTTTCTGGTGTTTCCTTGATGGTGCACTGTTGTCAAGGTATCTTGACTTGCGCGGTGGTACTTGCGTGCCAAATACTTGAGCGGTGCCTCCATAATTGCGCGTCAAGTTTTAGACTTGTGCACCTTAATGCCTTTGCCATTTTTTCTGAATTTCTTCACAAATTTTATGAAAAATAAACCCATTTAAGAGTTAGTTTATTCAACTTTTGTGCATATTCAATGGCTCCCAAGGGAAATGGAATGGTTGATGAACTGTCTAGCAAGCGGATTGATGACATGATGAATGTTGTTGGCCATGATTACTATGATATCTCTGACAACACTTTCCCATATTTGACTACGTACTTGAAGAAATATCATCTTAATTTCCCACAGTGAATATACCTCTCCCTATATGGTCATGGTCATTTGCAAGGAGTCAATGTTGCAAATGCAAAGAACAATACACCTGAAATGCAGCTACACTGCTACTCCTCTATTTCAGTTATGTTGTGCATTAAGAGAAACAACAATGATGTGAACTTTCAAATTCACTATCCATGCCATTTCCTTGTAGATATGAAAATGGAAAACCCATGGGCTGAAATGTTTTCCGCTGCCGGTTGGTGGAGAGAAGACAAACATGGAATTAGAGAAATATCTGAAAAGAGTACTCTCTCCAAATGGCTCTTTACTTCCAATGCTCCATTCTCAAATCCATGTATCCATCTTCCAATTCTCTTGGACAGAAACAGAGTCACTATTTGATCAGAAACATTTTTCTCAAAACCGCACTCAAGAACATTCTATTTCAACTGTTCTAAGAAGAGCTGGTATCCCTGCATCTCTTATTGTATCCAGTTGAATGAATGAATTCCAGGTGGTTTCTGATGATGCTCGGGATGCTGTAAATAAAATGATGAGTCATGTTGAAAGCCTATTGTAATTCTTGAAAAATAGAAGAGACTCCAGTCTATGGATGTCCTTCTAACTCTTGTGCATCAATGAAAAACACATTCACCATCACTCATTTTTACCTGCATTCTCTTTTGCTACATGCTTTAGATTTTACCTAAGACAATGATCCTTGTAAGCATAGATAGATTTTTTACTAGGATTAATGTAAATAACCCTAAAAACTTCAAACCATTTAATTGCTCAATGTTACCTAAATCATAAAAAATGTAATGTTTAGTGAGCTAGGAACATGACTTTTATTCAGAGTTCCCTGGTCTTTTGTGGGCAGTTTAAAGTCATGCACGTCGGACATAAAAAGGCTAATGTTTAAGGTCAAAATAGCTTTGAACGAAATGGATTAGAATTCACTCAATTCCTTGACAACTTATCTGAAAACATAGTACCATACTCAGTTATGAGGGAAAATATGTAAACTATGACTTCAGAATATTTGAATCTGAGGAATGATATGAAAAAGAGTTAAAAGGTATTAGAAGAAGTAGTTCCCAAGAATGAAGTTACCATTATTTAACAAACCCGTTAGGGGGTTGAATTATGCAGGGGAACATAAGGGAATTGGCTGTAGAGTTAAATAAAATAGTATCTTTTGGCTAACAGGTCTGTTATGTAGACTGTTTGTGCAAGGCCTCCTATGGGCACGTGCTGCATAGTTAGGCAAAAAAACTCTCAGAAATTTACATTCCTAGTGCTAAAATCCAGTGAATGTTTATGGAGATTCAAATCTTCCAAAGTATAGAGTTTTTTTAATGGAAAGAGGTACTTGAATATGGAGAAGATATTTCCAAACAAGATTATTGAAGAACTGGATGAATATCACTCTTACAAAGTTCTGACCCAAACATAGGGAAAGATAATATAAACCCTAGACTTGAATACTTTCAGATCATGAAAAATGATATGGGACAAATATGTTAAGGATGTCTATTTTTTTGGATACCTATATACTGTCATTTAAGACAAATAAAGACAAAAGAGGCATTCTTTCCAAGAATGAAGTTACCACTATCCGAAAAACCCGTTAGGGGGTTGAATTATGTTGGGCCACCTAAGTGCATTGGCAGCATAATCAAATAAATTAGTATCATTTGGCTAATAAGTCTGTTATGTATACTGTTTATGCAAGGCCACCTATGGGCATGTGCTGCATAGTCAGGCAAAAGAACTCTCAGAAGTTTGACATTTTTGTGACTAGAAGTCATGAAAAGGGTTATGAATTTATGAAAATATTTAAGGTTAGGATTATGACACATAAAGATGGATATTGTTTAATGTACACAGAGATACACAGATCGATGCTAACCATAATCATGTTGTGGCTGGGACCTGAACTGAAATGTTGGACTTCACTACATATCCCATAAGGATGAGAATCAAGCCATACGTAGTTCTTAAACTACAGTTTAACGTCATGTGGGACAAAAGGATTAGAGATCTTAGTTTAGGGACATAGAGTTTGGACCATTGTAAGAAATACATAGTGTGTGTTTTCATGGGGACTTTTCAGCCAAGGGACTGAAAGTGGAATTTGGGGTTAGGCCCAAAGACTTGGGGCTGGATTTGAGGGACACTCGAATGTTCCTACATATCCCATAAGGATGGGAATCAATCCCACGTAGTTCTAGAAATACCCTTTGTAAAAATTTTGTTTGTACATATGAAGGGTGAAAGGGGACATTAGTACAATGATGGTTTAACCCAAGATAAAATGTTTGGGCGTTGCCATGTATGCATGTAGTCTTTGAAATGAAACATGATTGAAAAATCAATGTAAATAGTGGTTCCCTCTCAGGTGAGGGTATCAAAGAATATTGTAGTTTATTGTTATACTGGACAAAAGTGTTGTATAGTTTAACGACGTATAACAAGGAAGAATGTGAACCAATGTAAAGATATTGATTCTAGGGGCGGTTCCACGAATCAACATCGTATGAGATGGAGGTGAACCGATGTGAAGAGATTGGTTTTGGCCTTGAACCTTGGGAGGTTGCATACATACCCAGCCTAGAAGACAAGGATCGAAGTCCATGTAGTTTAATTAATGAATGAATTAATGATCAAGTTGTTATTGGGGACAACGACCTAAAAAATGATGTTGGGACTTACACACGGTTAGTAGCCCAGAGAGAGTGTTATGGTTGACGTTTGCTCTAAGCTCACGTGAGTCATTCTTGGTGTGAGAAACAAGAGGTAGCAACATCCTTAACAATACATAGTTTAATGTCATGTAGGACATATGAAGGGACTATGCAGTTTAAAGTCTTTCAGTTAGGACTATTGGTGATGCACAGTTTAGTGTCATGTAGCAGTGACAGAAGTACAGTTTAATGTCATGTAGGACGTATCACAGACTTTCTGTACAGTTTAGCATCATGTAGTTAGGACGATGGGGAAAATAGGGTTTAACGTCATGTTGGACGAAAGGGGGACTGTGCATTTTAATGTCATGTAGTGAGGAAAAAAGAGTACACCATTTAACGTCATGTTGGTCGCATTGGGGATTTTTTCCCTAGTTTAGCATCATGTAGGATGAAAGTGAGAATAGTTTAAGGTCATATGCATGGACCGTGGATGGTGCAGTTTAATGTCATGCTAGACAAAACTGTAGTTTAAGGTCATACATGACCTTTGATGATTATGTAGTTTAACCTCTTTCTGGACGTAAGGGACTTTTATAAAGTTTAGTGTCATGTAGTTAGGACATTACATATTAACGTCTCGTTGGACGTAAGGGACTCACAAATAGTTTAGGGTCATATGCATGGACTGTTGATGATGCAGTTTAAGGTCATAGAGGACCTAGTTGCAGTTTAAGGTCATACAGGACCAAGTTAAGGAACATTTTCACAGTTTAACATCGTGTGGGGCGAAGTTGCAGTTTAAGGTCATAATGGACCATTTATGTACAGTTTAACGTCATATAGCAAGGACGAACTGGTGCTGCACAGTTTAGTGTCATGTTGTAGGGACATAAGAGGTACTTTATAGTTTATACAAAATACTTCTTCAAAAATATGGCATTGGTTGGAGTAGTGATGAGTTCTCCATCCATCGAGATTAAACAGAACCGAATATTAACTCTTCATCTGATGAAGACTCGGCCTGATTAGCCTGTTTAGGCTGTGCCGTTTGGTGGGGTGGTGCTCGTGTCTTTGAAGTAGATGGCATGAAATCAGCCAAAGTCAAAGACAACATAGGCATTGACACATACTCATCCTCTTCTGATTTTTTTTCTTTCTTTGAATCATGCCATTGTTTTGAAGACTTTACCTCAGACAAAGATGATTTTTCCGTAACATTCATGGCAGAAGACACAATTGGTTTCTTTAATTGTGTTCGCAAAATAGCATGAGTTAGATTGATTGTCTTTATGACCATCCATTCATCATACTTTTGTGCATTTTTGCTTTTTACTTCTTGCCATTCATCTTCTTCCTCTGGAACTGTAGCAGTGACAAATGCTACCTGGGATGAGGAGCCTTTCAATGTGACCTGTCCTGAGTCGACCATCTTTTGTAGGAGTTCTTTGAAGACAAAACACTCCTTGATGGGATGCCACAACATTTGATGAAAAGGGAAATAATTGGGGTGGTCTTCATCTCCTTTCATTTTTGGCCTCTTGGGTATTGTAAATTGAACCAAATTATTTTCCAGAGCCAAAATGAAGTAACTAGGAACTTGTTCATTTCAGAAAGTGTATGTTTTTCTCTTGGAATCCTCAATTTTTTTTTGTCTTTGATCACTTTGATCATCTGGATGAAACGACCTTTGTTGTTGGCGCTCAGAAGGTGGATCCTTTTGAGAAGATGATGGTTTTGAGGTATAAACAGGTACAGGTGCTTGTTTAAGAATAATTGTTGCAGTTTCTTGCTTTACCCATTCTCCTTCCTAGAGCTGATGGAATTACACGAGATTTAGCCTTATCCTATATAAGGGAATCATCAATCTGCTGAGCGATTGAAGTAAGGTCTCGAAACCCTCCTGTGTATTTCACAGGGATTAATGGCGTGCATAATTCGTCACGCAGATTTTCCACACAAATTGGCAACAATTTTTCTTGAGGGAGTGCTAAACTCAAGGAATATGTTAATCCCTTCTAGCGAGCAATGAAATCCAAGACTCTTTCATTCTCCCTTTGCTTACAATTTGTAAGATCGAAAACTATTGTCTTTGGAAAAGTTGAGTTGAACTGAAGGAGGAATTTTTGGCGAAGATCCTCCCATCCGGTAATTGACCGGGATTGCAAGCTTGTATACCAAAAAAAGCTGGTCCTTGCAAGGTTCGCACGAGGCATCTTAGTTTCACTACTTCTTGCTGCTCCGGACTTCCCATCATAGGATCGAAACAAGACACGTAATGCGTCAAATTTTTCTCAAGATCGCCTGATCCATTAAAAATAGGGAATACAGGATTCTCAAAACTGGATGGAGGAGAAATTGAATCTACCCATTCAGGGTAAAATTTCATTTCTGGTTGAACTTGCACATGTTTCCCTTCCAATGTTTCTAACCGAGATGTTAATGACACAATAGTAGTTATTAACATTTGAGAAACATCCGGTTGAACTTGGACATGGGTAGGTGCAATGACTGGAGCTGGGAATGATGTGGCGATTGGTGCTATGACTGATGGTAGCACTGCCAACTATTGTTGCACTTGACCCATATGATTATACCTGTGAGGGTGTACTGAAAGAGGAGGATATTCTTGATCCATCTCAATAGCTGCAAAAAATTCCGTTGGCTAACTGACTCCAGCATGCTTAAGAAGAAGACTACTCTGAATTAGTTCTGCATTCAACCTTTTTAATACCTTCATTTATTCCTCTTTTTATGCAAACCTTTTCTCTAGTGAGAGCGATTGTCCTTCTCCAGAGGAAAGATATGTAACCTGGTTCTTTCCCTTCCCTTTGTTGGATCCTTTTCAGAGATAGGGAAGTGGGATACTCGAAGGATTACCTAGGTTCTGAGTAATCCTTTGACTTCGTGTACACACACTTTCTTCATTTGTGTCGGTGCATACATCTTCTTGAGTAGGAACCTCTTCATCTGAGTCTCCTAAGTGAGCCTTATTTGGTGGATCAGCAACAACGGCATTGATGACATTGATTGATGCATAACTCATCGCATCCCTTCTATCAGCATTTCTGTGATATTGTCTTCTTCCATGTATTTGATGAGACATTGCCTTTTGTTGATTCGATCCCTCAAGAACTTCTTAACGAACCGTAATTTTGAGGGAATCTCCTAATAATTTGGCTCTTCGTTCCTCTTGAGGTTTCTTCCCCAATTGAGAAAAGGTCGACTTTCTCTGTGGTGGGTATTGATGATTTGAAGAAGTCCCCAGTCCAGTGGACTGGGGCTGTTCCTCCTGTTTCTGCTCAACTCCTCGGAACTTATTTATTGATTCCGAGGGTTGGTTAAAAAGAGTCTCCAGTCTGGCAAGCTGGGGTGGCTCTTGACATGCTTTGTCTGAGACTTTTTTGAAAGTCCTCCTGATCTTGTGAACCATAGTCCGGAAATTAGCTGGATGCATTAACTTATATCCGCTTTTATCACTCGGTTCAAAAGACTGTTGGATGATTTTCGACACTTCTTTTACTTAGTGACGTGGTTGCTCCAAACGAGAGGTCTGTTCAATATTCTTGTTTTCTTGATACAAGAGTAATTCAACAACTTGTTCTCTGTATTCTTTATTTTGAGAGGAACTAGTTGAATCCTACTCTTGGGGAAGATTTTGATTACAAACAAAGCCCATTGACTGTGGCCGGCCATTGAAATAACATTGCATGAGACCATTTTCGGCGGGCTTTTCTGACTGGAGAGCACCGTGAAATGCAGTGCTCCATGAACACCCCATCCTCTGACATGAATACCAGATGAGGAATTGGAAATTAACTAACGCAATCTTCTTAGTGCACCAAATCATGAACGTTGAAGGGCTCTCTGTTTCTTTTCAGCCTTCGGATATCGAGAGACTGATAGAGCCTCCAAATCAATCTGACGTTGTAACCCTTCTATTATCATAAGATTATTTTCATATTCATCATAAGATAATACTTTCTTTTTCAACTGACAAATAGTTTTCCATATGTTGAGACGAATATCATGAACTTCATCTTCCATCAACATTTCTGGAATATTATACTGAGAGTCAGCTAGAGGACAAAACATGACTGGCACTTCACCTTTCGCCAGTTGTTTTCTCATGTTCAGCATTTCATCTTTATAATTTGATGAAGATTATTCTACCTGATTTTACCAGAGTTGGGGTTTCCTTGTTTCGTCATTGGATTCAACAGGATTGGTAGAGAAATCATTGATCAAACTAGAAGATTCATGATTTAGGGGTGGTTCGGAGAATGACCTACACCATGGGATATCTTTTGATTGAGAAAGTATTTCACCTGCTAGCGATGAAGCTTCAGACATGACTGGTTTCGCATTCACAAGTGCCTCAAGATAAGAGGGATTTTCTCAGCACTACATTGTCCAGTGGAGCATTTTCCGGTCAATCTGAATCACTACTGCGGAGAGGACTTTCACAGCAAAATTCATCATCATGGGGAGGACCACCATGATGGGTTACAACAACAGATGAGATCACTTGCTCCTTGTTCTTCTGACCACCCAGAGGGTTCCTGTGGAACTCATTTGAAGATGAAACTTCGAGATCGACTAAATTGTCATGAAGTAAGCCTTCATGTGGAAGTGGTTGTTGAAGACTTTCGGAATTAATGTTCCAAATATTGGGAACTGAGGGAGTAGAATCTTGAATTCTAACAGATAATTGTCGGAGGGCTTCAAGAACTCCAGCATCGAGCAGTGCCTTGTTACTGATTGGCTCTTGATCTCCTAACTGTACTGGGCAGGTCTTTTTCTTAAAAGTATTCTTACTCACCGTGGAAACCACTTGTTGACGAAAGTGGATGCTTTGACCAGGTGTATGTGCCTGATCAGGAAAGATGGCCAGGTTAGGCTGACGATCACCTCTCAAATCAGGTGTATGTGCCTGACTTGGTCATCCGTATGATATGGGGGAGTATGCCCAATAACCCTCTTGGACTGGAACAGATGCGTGTGACTGTTCCGGAGTGAATTGTTGATGTATCACTCCACTGGTAGGGATAGATTTATGTGTCTTTCCCTAAGATGCCACTGA
This sequence comes from Viscum album, assembly GCA_963277665.1. Lineage (NCBI taxonomy): Eukaryota > Viridiplantae > Streptophyta > Magnoliopsida > Santalales > Viscaceae > Viscum > Viscum album. The sequence continues at coordinate 1,822,602,489 of OY728151.1, read as the reverse complement.
AGTTGTTATAATATCTTGGCAGGCATCCAGAATTTGAGCAGGGATTTGTTTCTGCTCTTTCACCATTTATAAAATATGCTTGGTGACATTAGCTGCCAGAACGAGAATATACATCCATTACGGGCTTGGAGAAGGTGTATGTGCCTACTACTCTCCTCCTTCTCCTGTCAGTGAATCCTGACAGTACTCAAGTGTGGGGGAAAAGAGTTGAGTCTGCCTCTTATTTGTCGTCGGGTATTTCCGACTAACTTCTCCGAATGCTACCAAGAAAGACTGTTGGTAGGCTTGATTAACATCAGCAGGTGTATGTGCTTGCTGAATACACTTCGCCAAATGCGGTTGACGAGATCCATCATATTTAGTCAAATGAGCCTGCTGACTAGCTGATGATGTATAAACAGGTGTATGTTCCTACCTATAGTACTCCACCGGAATTGCCGGGCGGGATTGGCGTGATGCTGCCAGACGAGTCTGCTCGACAGCGGGTTTAAAATGGGCAGGTGTATGTGCCTTCTTGTTGCTTGCCACCATGTTAGGTTGGTGGACTTCTCCAAAGATGGAAGAGATGAGAACCTGCTCACTGTTGACCAGATTCTGCCTCTGGTGGTTCATCTTGCTTGCTCGGGTTCGAGGAAACCGACCCGAACGCCTGGAGTCGGTACCCTCATCATGTTGAGGGTGCACTGCCGCACGAGTCTGGTGGCAATTGTTGGTGGGAGCCCTCAGGAAGGACTTCTGCCTGTTTGAATTAAGGTCTCGAGGGACCTTCTCATTCACCTCCCCAGAATTATGGAGCGAATGGTGATTGTGTTCCGGGGATAACGACCCGAAATGGTGGGAGACTGTAGTCAGCACCACCTGCTTCTTGATCACTTTTCGTCGTTGTCCGGACGACCGATGTGAGTTTTTTACTTGGGGGGGTTGTCGGGCAGTCTCAAGAGTTGGGATGGTACCGTGTTGACGGTACTCCTTAACCAGCACATTTGATACCCAGAGTTGAAGATGCTGAGTAGGTGATGTCATCCTCAGAGCAGATGACGATTCAGCATGAGTAGCAGCAATTTCATTTGCGGTAGTAGTATTCACAGGTGTCAACATAAGAGAATCCATTCTAGAAATGCAGAAGATCTTGGAAAAGAGTGCATGTTTGATATAACAGACGTAATGAAGATAAATTCTACTACTATATCTTTTGGATAAGCACATATTTCAATGATTGTTTTTGTTGGCCCTCTCATTATGTTTTAAATAAGGTCCTAACAAATAGGTAAAACATCATTTTAACTTGTTTAAGGATTCACGTCGGGTTCACCATTTTTTGTTTCCCTCGGAATCTGGGAATGACCGCCTTTGATGGGAGGTTCAAACATTCTGATCAGTTTCTAACGGGTTTGTTCGTACAACCAGAAACATCCAATGATTACACATTCATTCGGACCTACTTTCCAAAGGTAGGTGCTCATTAGTTTGTGGACTGATGAGGCTTTGGAATTTGCATGGGTCGAGAGGATGGGAGGTCGGACTCATCACACCTTTTTGAGGGGAATTATTGTCTACCTTGGGACTCTCTTTATAGATTTAAGTTATGTTCGTGAATCCTTATTACATTACCAAGTATAAAATGAGGATTCCTTCATATCTAACAATCAATGATCAAATATGCAGGAAATTTAGAGAATCTTTTATATGTATTCGAGGTTTTTCATCGATAGAGAATCATCTGTATTTATTAGAGATTCTTGGTCAATTGTACCCTTCGACACATTTATATAGAAGACTCTTGGTAATTATGATGACCATGCTGGTTTTAAATCCACTCTGTGGGGAACTTGAAGTTTATAGTCATTCATAAGGACAGGGATTATTTTAGAGTAGGGATCGAACCCGTAGACGGGCTACCTACGTATCCTTTGTTTAGAAAAGGAATCAGAACCCACGTAGTTCGAGTAAGGGAGTATGATGTTTATGATTGATAGCTCAGAGAAGGATGTCATAATTACTTTTACCCTATAAGATCATGTGAGTCATGCTCGGTGTGAGAAACAAGAGGTATTAGTAAAAATTAGACAATTGTACCATGAAAGATAAAATCATAAGAAATGATGTGGGACTTATGTATGTTTGATTTCCCAGATAAATGAAGGTTAGGATTTAATTTAGGGAAGAAATCTAGGAACATGGTCCATAAAGGTATAGGTGCTTCATGGAGATTTTGAATACTCTAACTTGGGGCTTACTCCTAAAAAGAATGCCAAAATTAAGAGAGGACTTATCATTGGGTTTTACTCCTGAAAAGGAATCCCAAATCAAAAGGAATTATGACTGGTTAAGGGAAATTAATATTGGGACTTACTTCCAAAGGAGGAGTCCCAAGTCAAGGATTAAGGTCTGGGGCCTACTCCTAAAAAGGATGCCCAGATTAGGGGATTGGGGCTTACTCCTAAGGAGGATGCCCCAATTTGAGGACTTGGGGCTTACTCCTAAGGAGGATGCCCAAATTAGGGGACTGGGGATAACTCCTAAAAGGAGGCCCAGGTTAATGATTATGACTGGGGATTACTTCTGAAAAGGAGGCCCAGGTAAATGATTATGACTAGGGCTTACTCTTGAAGAGGAGGCCCAGGTTAATGATTATGACTGGGGCTTACTTTTGAAAAGGAGGCCCAGGTTAATGATTATAACTGGGGCTTACTCCTGAAAAGGAGGCCCATGTGAATGATTTCTCTCATCTAAAAGGATGATGTTGAATGAATGAAATCTCAATCTTTACTGACATAAAGATGTGTAAATCACTATATTTTGAGAGATATTCCACATAATTCCTTTCAGATAAGGAATTCAAATCAAGAAATCATGCCATAAATGGCTTTGAAGATTTCCTTGAAGAAAAAATCTTGAATAGGAGAGGTGGAATGGCTTAATAGGGGGTAAAATGGGCAAGAAGGGAACCCAAAAAGGTAGGGGCGCGCAAGTCCCGGCAGGCGCGCAGGTACTGCGTGGGCACGTAAGTTTTGGTCGCGTAGGTATACCTACACGACAGTTTGGGTACTTGCGCGGTGTTCAACCAGCCGGGTAATACTTGAGATACTTTTGATTAAAGCCTTTAGAATCCTCTCGAGGTTCTTCTAGAAGAGGGGCGCGCAAGTTATATTGAAGGAGTAAGGTGGCGTGCATGTGTGGCCATTTCCCTTAGGGGATGTCCACTGAGTCGCGCAAGTTTTGATGAGTTTCAACACTTAAGCCTTCCTCCCCCTCTTTAGATCTTCCGTTCTAGGTAATAAATTATCTTAGAAGTGTTCCAGAAGCTTTGAGAAGAGACTAGGGCACCGAGAGATCAAATATGAGTTTCTGGAAAAATTCCTCCCCGAAATGGGGGGCCCACAGGGTCTATTTATAGGCAAGAGAAGACCTCGAGCAGTTATCTTTTAGGTCGTGCAAGTCACTTGCGTGACCATAATGCGTCGTGCAAGTGGACTTGCACGACCTAGGGGAAAAGTTCTCCTTGTTCATCCCTTTGTCGATTTTTGATGTTTTCTTCAAAGGTTGAATCACTTTGATCTCAGATATTACCCTTTTCCAATCATTAGATTTTGTGATGAAATGAGCTTCAACAGCCTCAAACACCATAGAAAACAATCCAACCACCCTTCCCTCTGAGAGGCCAACAAAAATTTCAACCAGTTACACCAATACCTTCACAAACATTTATAACTCTACAATCAAACTTGTAAAATATACTATCAGACATCATTCAAATGCCAGATCAAAGGATGGTCACTCAAGAGATTGAAATACCGAACCAAATGGCAGCACTATGTGACCATGAGCATCAAATGGGTTAGATCTTAAGTACCATGTTAGAGATATTTCCAGGTACTCTAAATGGTAACAATGAGACATCCCCAAGTGATGAAGAAAAGGTAGTAGTCCTGAGGCGTGTAAAAGTACTGGATTTTAATCAATCATTCGTAGGAGAATGAAAAAAAGTTAAGGAACCCAAAAAAGAAAACAATAATTATAGAAGGAGAAAATGATAGTGGAAAAACTAAAACTGCCTAAGTAAAACCTTAAGAAGTGCCACCTTCTAATAAAATCACAACAAGAGAGAAACTTGAGGAAAAAGTCTTGATTCACCACCTTATAAACAACCTATTCATTTTCTATAATGATAAAGACAACGAATAATTGCAGGTAAATACAATAATTTTTTGGATATATTAGAGAAACTTCTCATCAACATTACCTTTACCGATCCAGTCGCTCAAATGCCTACTTATGATAAATATCTTAAGGAACTACTTTCTAAAAAAAGAAAAATGAAGGACCAAGTTGTAAACTTATTGAATGAAGACTGATCTACTGTTATTCAATGGAGACTTCCTCAAAAATGATAAATCATAGGATTTTTTCAATACCTTACACAATAGAGGAATGTAACATTAAAATATCCTTATGTGATTTAGGATCCAACATCAAACTCATGTCAATGAGTGCATTTCGAAAGATGGGACTTGATGAAATAAAATCAACCAAAGTAGAACTCCAATTGGCTGAACAATTAGTAAAATATCCCTGAGGAATTCTCAAGGACATCTTAGTCAATGTTGGAAAGTTCATTTCATTCTAGACATGGAAGAGAAAGGATACATTCCAATAATCTTGGGCCAACCATTACTAGCCATTATAAAGTCAATGATTGATGTAAATCAAGGAAGACTCATATTCCAAGTAAGTGATGAACAAGTTTCATTCGACCTAGCACAGCCAGCACAACAAATAGATGATTATTTTTACTGCTAAGATATCTTTCACATAGATAAAAAACAATGCAGCTTAAACATTAAAGGATAGTGTAATTAAATTATCCTTGGTGAAGATGTTAAATACGTATTTAAGTAATTAAACTATATAGAACCTTTTACAAGGGAAAAAACCCACATTTCATACTCCTATACATTCATCCACTGAAACTAGAACTAAAACTCCTCCCCAACACACTCAAGTATTCCTTTCTAGAGACTGCTGATGCACTACCATTTATCATTAACTGTAAAATATATTAGTCACAAGAGTAAAAATATATTGATGTTTTGAAAAGACATAAGAATTCAATTTCATGAGGAGTGACCGAAAATAAAGGATTCAATCCTGCTTTATGCCCCCATAAAATCTTACTTGAGGAAGGTGAAAAACCCAAACATCAACCATAGAGGTGACTCAGACCACCAATTATGGATGTTCTTAATAAAGAAGTACTGAAACATCTAGATTCTAGAATAATCTTTTCAATCTCTCATAGCGAGTAGGTGATCCCACTATTGGTAGTTCCCAAGAAAGGAGGCCTCATAATGGAAAATAATGATGAAGTTGAATTGATCTCAACACGAACCATAACTGGATGGAGAGTATGCATGGACTATAGAAATATAAATTTATCAACCCAAAAAGGAAAATCCCCCTTACCTTTAATGGATCAAATTTTGGAGATACTAGTAGGACATGAAGTATATTGTTTCTTGGATAGATATTCGAGATACAATAAAATTGCAGTAAACCCAGAAGATTATTCTAAAAAACTTTTACATGTCCATTTGGTACCTTTTCCTATAGGTGTATGTTTTTCGGTATGTGTAATCCATCAAATAATTTAAAAATATGCATGAAACACATATTCCATGATATGGTGGAGGAATTATTAGAAATTTTCATGGATGATTTTTTAGTTTATAGAAGACCCTTTGAGGTTTGCCTAAGGAAGTTTGGGTTAGTCCTACAACATTGAAAAGAGAATTGTCTAGTTTTAAATTGGAAAAATGGAAATTTATGGTTCAAGAAGGCATAGTCCACAACAACAAAAATTTGTAATAATTGAAGGGAATTTGATCCTACAAGAAAAATGTGATCAAATATTTACCTGAACCCATAATAGTTGAAGGTATAAGGAGTTTTCTAATCCATGAAGGATTCTATCGGTGATTTGTAAAATATTTTTCAAATGTTTCCATCCCTATGAAACATATTTTGTCAAAGGAAATCCCATTTTAATTATCTTAATAATATCAGATAACATTCAACCCTTTAATTAAAATACTGATTGCCACTCCTGTAATCATTTCACCAAATTAGTAAAAAGAATTTGAATTGTTGTGTGACGCCTGCAGCTTTATTGTTGGTGTTGTTTTAGGATAGTGAGTCGACAACATATTATTTCCAGTCTACTATTCCAGTCACACACTGAATGAGGCTCTTGTTGACTACACAACCACAAATAAGGATCTCTTAACTATTGTTTTTTATTTTAAAAACTTGTGCTTCTATCTTGTTTTATCAAAAGTGATTGTGCACACTGATCAATCTACCATGAAGTATTTGATGAACAAAAAGGATACCAAGACAAGAATAATATAGTGGATCCTACCGCTTAAATAGTTTGACCTGGAAAGGCCCAAATCCCTTATTTTTATTGATTTTTGATAATCCATCTTTCAAGGGATGAGGGGGAATCCTTACAAGGCCCATAGGCTTAGAGATTACATGACTGATAGGTCTTATAAGAAATATACAGGCTATAACTACTTGGATGTGATCCTACTTATATTCTATATTGTGATGTCAGATCTCCACCTTTGCATGACTATTCGGCTAGGATTCCCGTGCATGCACAAGCTAGTCCCTATGGAAATTACATACCTTATATTTCCTCCAAATCTATTTGCTTCAGTTCTAGTGAATGTGCCTGATCTGAATCCTTCATCTAGAGTCTGCTCTTTGTAGAGTCTGCTCGATCCATTAAGCACAATTTTAGGTGGCCCAAAATCCTTTAGGTGGCCCGAAAGCTTTGAGGTGGCCCAAAGGCCTTGAGGTTGCCTGAAAGCCTTTCTGGCCCGAAGGCCTTGGGTGGCCGGAAGGTCTTGAAAGACCCGAGGACCAAAACGGTGGCCTGAAATCCCAAACGGATAAATAGTTCCTGACAACTATAGTACCAAACAATACCTTCTATAGTACCTGCTACAGTTCCTTCTATAGTACTACTAATGTGACCAAGAAATTATGTCTCTTCCTAGATTTGAACTTAGTTCTCTTGGACACACTTACCATGTCTTCACCAACCGATATGAGGATTTTGTGCTACTTCAAGAGTTTCAAATAATCATAAAAGATACTAAGGGAACCAAAAATGTTATCACTGATAATTTATCCCGACTCCCACTACCCCTTAAAAAGAAGATGACGATCTCAGCATTACAGTGGACTTCCCAGATGAAACGCTTTTCAGCCTAAATACATAGGCACAACCGTAGTTTTCTGATATTGTAAATTATATTTCTATAGAATCCATGTACCTAGACCTATCATACCAGCAATGGAGAATATTTTTGGATCATGCTTCACACTATTATTGGTATTAACCACTCATTTTCAAGTGAAGTGTTGATGGTTTGATACGTCGCTTCATTCTAGAGTATGAAATACAAAATGTATTAGAAATGTTTCATGAATCACCTATAGGAGGAAATCATGGATGTAACATCCCATTACCTTGATTGGGATGAAGATCATGCACACTATGTGTACTGGAAGTACATGATATGTACTAAAGGTACACAACATGCACTGAAGGTACACACCATGTACTAGAGGAACACGATGTGTAATGGTTGCTGGATTCAAGTCATGAATGGAGAGATCAGACTGTCAGAAGGTACACATCATGTACCTGAGGTACATGTCATGTAGGGGTTAAATAGAATATTTTTAACTGAGGTGATGGGTTTTTCGGCGTAACTTATCCAGTGTGGCCATCATTTTGTGACAAAGCGGTACAATTTGTGACTCGGATCGTGCCCATCTTAAATTTGCAAATTTGGCTATTTTAGTCGAACCACTCTTCATATAATTCATTTCTCTCAACCCTAAGATACACCTAGATGTTTTTCAAAGGCACCTCACCTTCCAGATTGATATGATCAGCTTTGGATCTTGGTTGCATATACAGTGTGTCTCTCTGGGTAAGTTTCTTTTCTAGTTCTTCCTTGCGGTTGATTTCAATAATACCCTAGCCTTGCACTATCAGATTATCAAATCTATGTTGGATTATTCTTGTTTTCTTATTCTAGATCCATTGTGAGATCTCTCTTCAGATGCATTTTCCTTCATTAGTTGTGGTGCGGTGGTTGTTCGTTCTTGATGTACGTGGATTTTCTTCAATCCACCAACCCCTTTTCATCTAAATTGAATCAATATTTATGTAGATTTGATTATAGGTCCTTTGTTGACATTGTTGGGTTTCATTGCTTTTGGTTTCTCATTGGGGGCATGTGCAATCTGAACTTTGTGGAAGGTGGCTCCATCTCTAGCCAATGATAATGAGCTTGATTTCTATTTCATTGTAAACTGATTTATGAAATTGGTACGATTATTTTTGTGTGTTTAAAAAGGATTTTGAATGAAAAATGGTTTTCCCTGTATTTTGATAAATGGATTGTGAAATGGTTTTGAATAGTTTTCAATGAATTGAAATTGGTTTGTGAAATTGAGCTTATGGGTTGCCTTGGGTACATAGGTGGAAGGTTTATCTTGAGGACATCATCCATTTTTTGTGATTATAAAGGGGGTTTTTCTTGGGGATTTCCTCACTTTCCTAGGTCTGTTATTCTATGGAACCAATATTGACATTTTTGGGGGCAGTTTACTCATGGGGCATTCCTATACTTCCTAAGCCCATTGTTCTAGGATCTGTTTTGTGAAATTTATTATGGTGGTATGATTAGTCTACTTGCAATACCTATAGTATTCCTTGGTGTTGTGATACATGTGATTCTATTTTATACTACTTGGATTTATATGTTTGCATTGATATGCATGTCTATGATTGTGGAAAGTGATATGGAAATGTTCATTGAATCTGATATATCTTATTTTTTTTAGAAATGTCAAAAAGGGATATTTTTAGAATCTTTTATATAAAAATACTTTTCTAATTATCATGCCATGTTTTATATTAAAATGAGTATAAAAGATTTTTCTATATAGAGACATATTGTGGAACACCTGGGTGGGATCCTACAAATCCTATTAGCTGACACCCTGTGCACCTCCTCGGTGGTCTGTAGACCTTTATTTGACTTTAGTGTAGGGAATGTCAAGGTGCCATAGTGAGGTGGTGAGGTTCATGTTAGTTTTAAGGGGTAGCTAGTGGTGGGATGGTGGGTATTTGTCAACACGATCTCTTGGAGTAGTCGTTGCTTGTTGTCCTTTGCAGTTGGAACTGTCTTTTTGGAGGTTTGTCTATTATTGCAGTTGTTCTATTTCCACTATTTTCTTATTCTTATGGAAGATATATTTGTTAGTCTTTCGTTGTTTCTTTATTTCTATATATATATGCATACCATGTGGTTGTTTAGTTTGGGTGAAATCATTCCGTTGGTTTTGTAGTTCGATTCCTGGGGGCTTTTCACCAGCCCGTGGAGATCGGGAATTCCCTTAGGGTATGTGATAGATCAGGTTGGTTCCAGGTTTGAGGGTAACCCAGGACGGTTCATTATATTTTGGTATCAAAGGTAGGTCAATCCTCAAAAAACTTTTTCTTAGGACATCTGTTAGACTAGAGATATGATTATCAAGACCTGAGATGTATGTTGCAATAAATGTCTGGCCAAATATTGTTGTAATGAGACTCAAGTTGCCATGGAATGCTGGGATGTGTGTCTTTTGTGCTTATTTTTTTTAAAGTCTTAGTTTTTCTTATGGGTGTTCTAGTTTGAACTGAGGTTTATCCTGTAGTCTGATTATTCTTATGTTTCAGTGTGTAGCAATATACCTCTAAGACATCTTCCACGAGTTCCTCAGGAGGGTGAAACTAATGATCCTAAAGGGAACCCAACTATGGATCAAAATATCATCGAGACTATTGTATGGTAAATTCGTGTTGTCAATCAGGATGTGCCACAAGTTTATAACGCTATTATTGAGGTACAACTAGGAGCTTGAGGAGAAAGAGATCGATCTAGGGAGTTTTTACCTGAGAAGCAACCATCCTTTAAAGTAATTACTGAAACTCAAGAGGAAGAGGATTAGATGGATAAGACCAATCAAATATTTGACTTCCTAGAGACACCTAAGAATATCAGGGTGAGTTTTGTAGTTTTTTAGACTCAAGGGTCCTGACAAGCGTTGGTGGGATTCTATGGTCTAGGTAGATAGACATGTGGTCTTGGATTGGAGGGGTGTCAAAACCCTGTCATTTCAGTAGTTTTTTTGTAGAGTCACTAATAATGGAAAAGACTGTAGAGTTTTTATTGTTGTAATAGGGATATTTTTAGGTGTTGGAATACACCAATCATTTTTTTGAGCTTGTCCGTTTTTCCTCAGATATGGTAAAGAATGAACAGTTGAAGGCTCAAAAATACCTATATGTTTTACAACCAAATATCAGATCGAGGGTGTTTATACTAAATAATTTTACCTATGTATAAATGGTAGACAAATCCATGATGGAAGAGACGAATATGGCATGCAAGGTCGGCATTACCACCTCTTCTCTTCCATCTGGTGATAACTTCAGTGGTGCGAATGGGGAGAAGAAGAAGTGGTATGATCTTCACAGAAGTGGTGGAGGTGGGTCTCACCTTTGAGCCTCCTCGACACCGTTTTTTTCAACTGGATGTTTGCATCTGACTTGCTATCAGTACGGTAATGGAGGGCACACTAGATGTTCTTTTCCTATTCCCATGATTACGTGCAATAACTATGGGCATGTTGGTCATCTACAACATTTCTGTTAGGCTATGAATACATCTTGTTACGGTTAGGGTTTTTTCAGCTCCAACGGCTATTTTGTTGCAGTTAGAAGCATAAATGACTATAGGGCACCATCCACAGGCCTCATGAGTGAAGCATTTACATTCAGAAGATGAGTGTCCAATGGAAGTTGATACAGGTCCAACAATAGTGATAGGTACACTTATTATTGCATGTTCAGTAGCAATTGCATTGTTTGATACTAGTTCCTCCCACTCATTTATATCTACATTAATTGTTGATGTGATTAAACATCTAATGGAACTCATGCCCTTTAAAATGGAGTTAGAGACCCTTCTTGGTATGGGGAAATAGAAGGGGTTTCACTGTACTTAGTGTTCATTAATAATATCCAATACAGATTCAGTCTAGTATTTTCTCATTCATGATCTGGATCAGTTTGACATCATCATCAGTATGGATTGGATTATTTCTCATTACGATGAGGTTGATTTTTATCATCGATGTGTTTCATTTATTACTGCCGATGGGATCTATCACATGTTTCAGGCAGAGTGGGACCCAAGGTCTGGTCATGCAGGACCTTCCCACCAAGATCTCAGGAGTTTGTTGGTTGCTGTTACATTTGAGCTTGATGAGATTTATTCTATTGATTATCTTACCATTTTTGTTCAATACTTCTCTAACGTATTCCCATATGATTTCTATGGTATTCCTCTAGAGAGATAGGTAGAGTTTATGATTGACCTAGTGACAGGTACACAACCGATATTGATGCCTTATTATCACATGACACCAAAAATTTGAAAGAACTCATGATTTAATAGGAAGACCTATTGGAGAAATGTTTCATTCGACCTTCTGTTTCACATTGGACTTCCCCTGTGGTCTTTTTCAGAATTCAGATTGTTTAATTTAGTTATGTGTGGAGTATCAGAATTTAAACTGGGTAACGGTTAGAACAAACATCATTTTCCTAATGCGGATTATTTGTTTGATCAGTTTATGGGGGGAAAGTGCTTCTCGAAGATTGATCTTCAGTCGGGTTATCATCAACTCAGAGTTTGAGAGTCTGATATACTGATAATAACCTTTTGTAGAAGGTATGACCATTACGAATATCTTGTAATGCATTTTGGTTTGACTAACTCTCCTATAGTTTTCATAGCTTTGAGGAATCAAATATTACATCAATATAATGACACTTTTGTGGCAGTGTTCATGAATGATATTCTGGTTCATTAAAAATTCGAGCTTGAGCCTGAGCACCGTCTGAGTTTGGTTTTTGAAATTTGAAGATGTCGCCATTTATATAGATATCTTTTAAAATACAATTTCTAAATTCGAGAAGTGATGTTCATGGTGAACAGAATTTCTAATCATGGCTTATCAGTTGATCTAGAATAGGTAAAGTATGTTATTTCTTTTAAGGAACTTCAAAACATCTTTGAAATTATAATCTTCCTTGGTCTTGATGGGTACTACTAATGGTTAATTAAGGATTTATCTAAGCTGGAATCACCTTTAATTACTCTTACCAAGAAATTAGTGAAATTCACACGGGATGTGAAATGCCAGTCTTCTTTCGATGAACTAAAATGAATTCTGACATTGACTTCTATTCTGATCATACCTGATTCTGGTAAGGGGTAAATGGTGTTTTGTGATGCATCTGGTTATATTTTGGGATACATGATTATGTAGGATGATCATGTGGTATCTTATGGCTCTCATCAGGTCCAACCTCATGAGAAGAGAAACACCACTAATGATATAGAGATTTCTATGGTTATGCATGTTCTTATATATTTGTGGCACTACCTATTTGGGATGAAGTTCACAGTCTTCTATGATCATAAGAGTATTAGGTATATGTTTTCATAGAAAGAGTTTAATCTTAGACATAGATGATGGATAGAATACCTCTATATGTTTTAATTCGACATCACCTACACCCCAGGGAAAGTGAATGTTGTTGTAGAAGCTCTTAGTAGGAAGCTACCATCACAAGCTATTTTGGAATGAAAGGAGGAGTGGAATCTTATAGGGATTTTCACATAGTTTTTCTTGGATGATTTGGAGGATGTTTTAGGTATGGTTATGACTAGTGATAAGTTATCATCATATCTCCTGGAGTCAATTTTACAAATTCAGCAACATGATTGTGAGTTTTAGAAGGCTCAGGAAAGCCATTATGGTGGGGAGACCGTTTCTGGATGGTATCTTTGTCTAGATGGAATACATCACTTCAGTAACCGAGTTTTCATCCCAACACCGGTGATAATTTTAGTCTTGTTTGATTGTCAAAGCTCTTCATGGGCCATTCATCCAGGCACTATGAATATGTATTATGACAAGAGGTGATGATTCTGGTGGTCGGTTATGAAGCATAACATCACGGAGTTTGTTCCCCACTGTTACACTTTCCAATAGATAAAGGCATAACACTTGGAACCTTTTGGTATGCTTCAACCTCTTCCGGTGTTGGTTTGGAAATGGGACAACGTATCCATGGATTATGTTGTTGGGTTTCTAGGGACACCCAAAAAGAAAAATTATATCTCGGTAGTTATTGATTGGTTGATGAAGTCATCTAATTTCATTTCGATCAAGGATACCACTAAAGTTGAAGATCTGGTTAAGTTGTATGAGAAGAAGATTATGAGGATACATGGGAGTCCTTATTCTTTTGTTTTAGATAAGGATCCTAGATTTATCTCATCTTTTTGGGGAAGTATTCTAGAGGAAATGAGAACTCTTATCAAGTTGATCATATCTTACCATCCAAAGAAAAATGGTCAAATGGAGCATGTAGTTTAGATCCTAGATGATATGCTTCGCACCAGTGTCTTGGATTTTAGTGGATCATGGGATAACCATATGGTAACGGTTGAGTTTTTTTTCACAAAAACAGTTACCAGTCATCGATAAGAATGGATCCTTTGGAGGTGTTGTATAGTCACCCGTGAAGATCACCTCATTGTGGGTAGATGTGGGAGAAGTGTCTTTAGTGGGACTGAGTTTTGTTAAAGAGACGTCAAAAAAGATTCAGGATGTGTAACGCCATTTGGTTATAGTCTAGAGTCAACGAAAATCGTATGTGTATTGGTGGAATCGTCCTCTGGAGTTTTCCATAGGTGAAAGTGTTTTCTTGAATGTTTCTCCTCATTTGGGTCACCTTCTACATGGAAAATAGGGAAAGTTAGCTTTGAGATATGTTGGAATGTTAGAGATCCCTGAACATCTCAGATAGGTTGCTTATCAGGTAGCATTTCTAGCTCGTTTGATGGGGATTCATGATATTTTCCACATATCTTAGCTCAAGAAATATCACCCTGATCCTACTGACGTTTTGAGTTGGGAAGAAATTGAGTTAGAGCAAAATTATTCTATTATGGAGAAACCAGTTGAGATCGTTGACTCTCAAATGAAAGTCTTATGTGGGAAGTCATTTTTGCCGGTCAGAGTTATATGGAATCAAGGATCAGATTCTTAAGAGACTTGGGAATGTGATTCATTGATGAGGGATCAGTGGCCTAATCTTTTTCTAGGAGTCACATCTTCTACATGAATTGCTGGGGATGGAAAATATTTATATTTGAGAGTTTGTAACATCATGTTACCTTGATCGGGCTGTAGAGTAGGTATACCCCATGTACTAGAAGTACATGCTGTGTACTGGAGGTACACACCATGTACTGGTGGTACACGATGTGTACGGGTTGTTGGATTCATGACGTAAATGGGGAGATCACGATGTGAGTAGGTACACTTAGTCTACCTGAGGTACACTTCATGTAGGGTTTAAATAGAATATTTTTAACTGAGGTGATAGGTTTTTCAGCATAATTTATCTAGAGTCACTTACACACTGTGACCAAGGGTTACACATCATGACTTAGCCCACACGCATCATAAAGGCAAGTTTTTGGATGTTTTCCTTGGACATCTTTTCCCATAATTAGTTTCTATGGACCCTAGGATACTCCTAGACAATTTTCAAAGGCACCTCACCATCTAGATCGATCCGATCAGATTTGGATCTTTATTACATCTATGGAACGCCTTTCCATGTAAGTTTTATTTCATGTTCTTCCTTTATGTTTATCGCAATATCACCCTAGCCTTGCGTTACTAGATCCAATGATCCATGTTGGATGATTCTTGTTGTCTTCTTCAATATCCATTGTGAGATCTCATTATGGAGGCATTTTCCTTCATTAGTTATGGTGCATTGGACATCTGTTCATGAGGTACATGGATTTTCTTCTATCTGTCGACCCATTTTCTTCTAAATTGAATCAATATTGATGTAGATTTGATTTTAGGGCCTTCATTGACATTGTTGGGTTTTGTTGCTTTTGGATTCCCATTACGGGTGTGTGAAACCCAATCTTTGAGGTAGGTCGTTTCATCTCTAGCCTATGATAATGAGCCTCATTTCTATTGCTATGTAAATTGAGTTATGAAATTGGCATGATTGTTTGTGTGTGTTGAAAAGGGGTTTTGAAAGTAAAATGGGGTTTCCCTAACTTTTGATAAATAGACTGTGAAATAGGTTTTTATGGTTTTCAAAGAATTGGAATTGGTTTGTGAAATTGTGGACATGGGTTAATTTGGGTACTTAGTTGAATGGTTTAGCTTGAGGCTATCATCCATTGTTTTGTGATTATAAAGGGGGGTTTTCATGGGGATTTTCTCTATTTCCTAGGCCTATTGTTCTAGGGTATCAGTATTGACATTTTGGGGGGTTTACACATGGAGTATTCTTCTTCTTCCTAGGACCATTGTTCTAGGATCAGTTTTCTTTTACACTCGATTATTATGGAATGAGTAGTCTTCTACCTAGACCTGTAGTATTCCTTGGTGTTGTGATACATGTTATTCTGTGTTGTACTACTTGGATTTCTGATTTATCTTTGATATGTTTGTTTATTCTTGCGAAAAGTGATATGGAAATCTTCTTTTAAATATATATATCTTCTATTGTTATGAACTGTGGAAAAGGGAAATTATTGACATGTTTTCTATAAAACATCTTTACTACTTATCATTCCATGTTTTATTTTATAATGAGCATACATGATTTGTTATACAGAGACTTGTTGTGGACCACCCTGGTGGGATCCTACTGAGCCTATTAGATCACACCCTGCACACCTCTTCAATGGTGCATTGAACTTTTTTTTCATTCCATTGTAGGGAAAGGAAATGTGCCATAGTGAGATGACAAGGTTCGTGTTAGTCGGTACGGGTAGATAGTGATGAGATGGTGGGAGTTTGTCCACACCATCACTTGTAGTAGACGTTGGTTGTAGTCCTTTGCTGTTGGACTTGTATTTTTGGAGTTTTGGTACTATTGTAGTTGTTCTTTTTCCACTATTTTCATACAGTTATGGCATATATATTTTTTTTTCTTCCACTATTTCTTTCATGCTATATATATGTATTTTATGTGTTTTTTATGTTGGAAGAAATCATTCCCTCAGTTTTGTAGTTCGATGCTCGGGTACTTGTTTCCAGCTCGTGGGGATTGGGAATGCCCTTCGGGTATGTGATGGATTGGGTTGGGTGTCAGGATTGAGGGTAACCATTTTTGGTTCACTATAATGGACCTGAATGTACCATGGAAAAAATTCTACAAACTGGACATTTCTGTCCAACACTCTAGCAAGATGCATGATTTTTTTTCAAAGTTGTGAGTCGTGCCAACGAACTAGAATAATTAGAAAAAGGAATGAAATACCTTAATACCCAATCATTAAAGTCAAAATATTTGAAGTATGAGGAGTAGATTTCATGGGACCATCTCCCAAAATCGCATTGAAAATATTATATCCTTGTTGGTGTTGACTATGATTACAAATGGGTAGAAGGTGAAGCTACAGCTTCTGACATCGTGAAGGTGGTCATCAATTTATCAAAGGAAAATCTGTTTTCATGATTTCTTATTTCATAGAATAATAATTAGTGAACTAGGAACTCATTTCACTAATAATGTTGAAAAATGGTTACTTACAAAATATGGCATTCTATACAACTCATTAACACCCAACCACCCACAAAAAAGTGGGAAATTTGAATCATTAAACATGGAAATCAAACAAATCCTATAAAATACAGTGAAAACAAGTCGAAGAGATTGGAGTCTAAAATTAGATGATGCACTTTTGGAATGCCGCAATGAATACAAATCACACATTGACACCACAAATTTTCTATTGATATATGGGAAACCCAGTCATTTTCCAGTAGATCTAGAGCACTACTTGTAATGGGAGATTAAAAATCTCAATTTGGACTATCAAAAAGATGTAGAAGCCAAAATAATGCAATTAGATGAATTAGAATAAATAAAAAATTATTCATATGAAATTTAAAATATCTATAAATAAAAAATAAAAAATTCCATGACCAAAACATTGCAGGACACAATTTTTTCCCCTGAAATAAGGTTTTGGTATTCAACTCATGAATAAAATTATTCCATGGTAAGATTAAATCTAGATGGTCATGAAAATTTATATTCATTCATGTGTTTCCTTACATGATGATTGAGATTCAGATAGAATTCACACCACAATTCAATCTCAATGGGAAAAGGTTAAAAATATTTTAATAACCCTTATGGGAAGGTTGTGTCATCAGTTTAAAATTCATTAAAGAATCACAATGTCAATCTATTGACGTTAAATGAAGAAATGACTTGGAAGAAACGAATTTCAGGAAAACCTAGTATAGAATAGGTTATAATAAGCTTTAGTATTGATTAGAGAATGTCATAGGCAAAGGACTAAGGCCAGGTAAACATTTGAGCAGGAAGATCAAATTATATTCTGTGTAGCCATAAATCACGACGTGTACTTTCACGACCATAAATTTCATAAAACCCCAAATACATTATGTAAAACTCAATTAAATTTCATTTATTTTCCCAATAAACTTTTTAAAAATAGGTCATGAACCTGAGGTTAACGACCCTTCCCCTCTTTCCTACTCTCACCCAACCTTCCTCCCTCTCCCACTTCTCAACTGCCGCCCCACTCTCCACCAACTCTCTTCCCTCCCTATCCTCCTTTCTCGAGCCTATCTCTCTCTAGATATACTCCCCATTATCTTCCTTTCATCCAAACCTGTGATGCAAATGTCTCAGACCAAAAATTTTCGCACTCCTCCCACTGATCCCAAGCCTGAAAGAGATGTTTCTCCATTAGCCAAATGGAAAAGAGGAGCTGCTTCCCCTACACCTCAGGAAGCATCCCCATCCAGCTCCCCTATTACCTCTAAGAAACCCACTATCCTGAAGGAGGACCACTCAAGCTCCAATGAGTCAGTCAACAATGACCACCCCCATCATCACCCTATAATCCACATTTTAGACTCGAAACATCATGTGGCACACAACCAGTTATAGGAGAAGCCGATGTGGAGAAAAAAAAGCATTTATATGGCCATACTTGCTTTCTTGAAAATTATCATGGAGGTTATTCAACATCTTGAGGACCTCCAAATTTCATCCATCATTGAGGTATGTGAGGAGATGAATCAGGAGTTCTTTTTGGTGTTTCTTTCCACATTTGAAGTTGCAGTTGACAACCTCCTCTTTAAACTAGCTGGTCGACCTCACTATCTTTCCATCAAAAAATATGGCATTGGACTTTGGATATACACTGAGGATTTTTTCACATCCTAGGTATTCCCTACCCCGCATCTTGATCCCATAATGTCCAATTCAAAGAGTCTATAGTGGATGATATCCTATGATGGTCACAATGACCATGATCCAAGGATTACCAAACCTGCCCAGCTTTAAGGACCAACACTCTGTATCCTACATAGAGCCCTGAAACATGTCTAGTTATCCCAATCCCTGTTTCATGATAGTCATAGTCATATGTATTTCATTATACTCACTACACCCATGGGTAGACCTACCATCAACATGGCTCCTCATTTTGTGCTCTATTATAGATCCCATACTGAAAGGATATAAGACATACTAATGGGGGGATATTTCATTACACACTTATCCAATCATCTCATTATTTTTGAAGTTTCCCCACCAATCATCTCTCTAGGTAATATGGAGTATATAAACTCCCAAATGTTGCACATGATGAAAATCCTGATCAAGGATGATGACCTTCACCAATGTGAACTAGGAGCATTCTAGGTTTTTAATGAATCCCCAAAAGACCCTGCAACAGACCCCTCACCACCTATAGCCCCCATCTCTACCCCAAGACCTTCCCCTTCTTCATCATCACTAGCCTCTACCAAACCTCCCCATTTTTTACCCTCCAGAACCACCTACCCATTTGATCTACCAAACCCTTCTTATCAAATAGATATTTAGGCCATGAACCTCTACATCTTAGATAACATGCGTCGGATCTCCCAATACCACAGTATCCTTTTTTCAAAATTATCCCAATTCACCACCCTTCCTCACCATCACCGGCCTCTACCGACCCCTCATCACCTACCACTCCGGCCCCATTCACCACCCAAGATGATTTACCATTAGATCTGGAAGACCCTACTACCTAGTAAGAATATTTGGAAGAGATGGACTAAAGGGGAAAGGGACCAGTTGCCACCCCATCCATCAAGGTACCCTTCACCGATCCTGCTACCATACCCACGACCACACTACAGATCGATACCTCCCCACCACCCAAAACTCAAATATCTTCTAGCATTGTGACAACATCATCCATAGTTGACCATCCAACCCCATCATCCATTACATCCATTTACTAGGTGGGGTAGTTGTATCCACACTTTTTTCGGTAGTGTATTGTTGATGAATTCTTTACTGAAATTGTTTTTCCCTAGTGTACCCTTGTCCCCTCCCCTAATTTTTTGCATACATCCAGGATGATGAAATTTTTTAATATTACTTGTATTCTGTTTCATGATTTTATTACTATTCTTTACATATATGGGATACTAATTTTTCTCCATTTTACTTGGATTATTTTTCAAATATCTACACTTTTATAGTATCCATGCCTAGATCCTCTGTTTCAACTATAGTTATCTATGAACTAGTGCTTCAATCTCTCCTTGTTTGATAAGTGACTCAGTACCAGGATGAGGTCGATCATCAACTTCAAAAGCTATCACTTAAGATCCATGCTTATTAAATGCCCCCACGAGCACAAATACCTTTCCTTACACACTATATCTATGCTAGGAATTCTCCTAAAGTGATAAATCCTTCCAAAAAACTTGATAGTTTGTGGAAACATCCACAAGTAGATGTAGATGACATAGTGGAGACAACGCTGATAGATGACACTTCTTGATAAATTTGTTCATAGATCTGACTGATAATGTCATTGTTAGCACATTATGAGAGAAAACCCATATTGCATTTATTTTCTCATTTTTTGCATTTGTTATTTTTTCCTAGTCATGCTTTTATATTTTTCTCTATTCAATCATGATCCACTTTTCAGCCTTATTGTATGCACATACCCGTATTTATATCAGATGTATTTAATTACTATTCGCTGTGTTCAACTGCCTATTTTACAGCTTCAAAAATTCTTAAAACCTATGGACTAAAATTTTATATAGTGTAGGATTTATATTTATAACACATTTTGTAGGTATCCCATGTCCAAAATCAAGAGAAATAAACTTTATCCATGGCGTACCACTCTTTATAGGGAGCTCTTGATTACTTTACATTTCATATTCCAATTCTTATTTCAATAATTTGAGATTTATCTACTATAAACCTCCTAGAACACTTGCATGGACAGTACATACACTATCTCATTCTATGCATGAGGGAGACTTTCTTGATTTTCAATTTCAATACAATCAAATTTTTGTCTGTTCTTAATTATCCATGAGTCATTTTTCGTTTGGAAGAATTATATAATCCTGTAACTAATTATACCATTTTAAATAAAAGAAAAAGTTAAGTTGGTAATTGTTATAAATATTTATTTCCCCTATTTATATTTTTGAATGATTATTTAGTTTAAAATTTTAATTCAAAAATAAAAATTATTGAATTTTATTTTAATTCAATCAATAATTTGTTTACACCCTTAGTGATTGTTAGTTTTTTTATTCACTCCCATTCATGAGAGTATTTTGTGGGTATAATTTCATATTATTTTTTGAGAATATTTCTTGAGTGACACCTTAGACATGTAAACCTATCAGAACTTGCATGGATATCTTATTGAGGTTATAAATGAACAAATGCAATTTTAAAATTATTGAGGCAATATTTCTTGAGTTACTTTTTTCTGAGACCCACCTTACATCATTCCTACATTAATCCCATAGTTTCTATGAATGACCTTATAGGATGCAGTTATTCCAAGATGATTATCACTTCCTACCATTCTCTTTGTATAATTCATTACTTTACTTTGAACAAGTGCAGGGGATGTTTTTATCCAGCATACATTAGATGATTCTACTAAGGAGATGTATTGTGTTTCTCACCATATTTTTTGATTATGATCCATGTGTACTTTTTTGTATTTCACATCTATCTCATTCCTTTGAAAAGTACAAAAGAATGGAAAAATAGTATTGGGTTGTGTATTAGGAAGGAAAAAAACACCACTTCTATATTGATGAATCCCTTGAAGGATCATATGTTGTTAGGGGATGGATGTGAGATCTGGCATAGACATGGATTTTGAAAAATAAAAATACAAAGAAAAAACAAGAAAGAAACACGATACATTTTTTCACTCACTTGATATATATATATATATATATCCAACATGAGTTTATGGGAGCGTGGACTTCAAAACCTATGTAGGAGCTATTTCATTACACTTTTTATGACATTCATACATTATACTTTGGTGCTTACCATCCTTTTTGATCTTGTTTTTTTAAAATTTACCAACCATCCCATAGTCATAGAGTCATTAGAACATAATTTATGAAGCCTCATAGTTGATTTTATATTTTTCTTTATGAAGTGGAGATGATAGAACCAATGCAAGACAATAGTTATGAATATGTACTCAATGTATGAGTGTAAATACAATTTCAGTTTACCCTGAGTGATGAGAGAAAATTGATTGTGAGGTAAATTGAAAATGGGTATAAAAATCAAGGAACAGTAAATAAATCATGATTAAAGAACTAAGAAATTGATTAAACAAATGAACTATGATCCATGAATAATTTTATTTTTAGAGATGATTCTAGAAATAGGTTTTTTCTACTTACACATAGTTTTATTTACCTTGATATAATGAATGTTTCCTATTTAAAAAATTTCTCACCTTTTGAAATCCTTATTGAGATCTTTTTTTCTTAATGACAAGAAATTGTTTACAGGTGGTGGAATTCGATAAGCTAAAATCATATATACATTTTCCTATCATTTTGTTGAGGATTATCCATGTTTTTACCAAATAATTCACCAGTTATGTTTTTTTATTGCATAAAATAGGTTTTCAAGGTTCCTAATAAAAAATTGGATAAAACAACAAAAAATTACAATTACACATCAAGAAACTCTATTACACACCAAGAAACACTATTACACAGTGTGTAGATAGTTTTCAAAGAATAAGGATAAGTTTTGAAGTATGTTATGAAAAATTTCAAGTCATGAAGCCATTACATGAAATGATTCTCTAATACACACTATGTAATCTTTGAATTCAATTCATGTTTAAATGATTGGGCCTGAATGAAGCCACACTTCATGATTCAAAAATACATATTATGAAATGAGTCAAAGTTCCAAATAACTGAAAAAGATTCGTGTGAGATTCACACATACTCAAAAATCATGTAAGAAAAATTTTATTGGAATTACATGGCTTAAAACACCATTAAATGTCATGTAATATCTCAATTATTTACCTACATAAGTCTCACTGCACAAAGAAGGAAAAAGAAATTTTAGTTTTTCTCTGGTTTTTCACTTGTTTCTATCTCAATTTCCTTCCACCCTTTCTCCAAAAACACAATTTGTATCACGTTTATTCATTTTTTTACAATTACCAAAAACTCAATCATCGATTTGAGAATTGTTCAATATCCTTTTTTCATCACAAACATCATGTTTCACATGTTCATCTTCTCGATCATCAATAAACATCAAACTCATACCATGATTGTTCTAATTCTTATTCTCAAAATTATTTTATTTGACTGTGATGGATTCGAAGATCATATTTCTTATTCTCAATTTCATGTCGATAAATTGGTCAATCTTAATCATTGCATGTGTGTTGATTTTTTAATCTCAATATCTATTGACATGATAACTATGTTTGCAATTTATAATATATTTATGATCAATTTTACCATGATTAGATAAACTAAATAGGATATGGATCAAGAGTATGGGTGATGGAGTATAATTAATCTTTAATTCTCAACTTGGTATTCTTAAGGAATATAAATCTGGTTAAATAATAATTTTCAATCAAATTATTTTAATCAACCTTTACCGTATGATGTTTTAATGAACAAGCCTGATCTGATTGGAGTAGAATAAGTTATGACCACTAGCCTATGATACTTACAAATTTTGAATCTAGGATTAATATATCCAAATTGAAACTATCTCTAGACCATGGAAAAATTGTCTATTGGATAGATCTAGTTGTCATGACTATAGATAACTAGTGACTTCTGCTTAATTCATAGCATTTACATTAGGACCATACCATGTTATAATTAAAGATCGTATTTTCTCCAAAACATTGATCTTCATCCCTTCCTTATCTCTGATCTCTACCCATACAACTCCTAGTTTTAATCATTTTCCCAAAATCAACCACCTAGAGAGGAATCATATTCCAAAGGGTTCTATGCTTAGTTACTTTCAGCCAATCCATGATCCTCATAGGATCTACCCCACACTAAAACTATAGTGATCCCTATAATAATGTTTAGTTTGGGAAACATAAATATATTTGGACCACAACCCATGTGAATAAAACAACGCGTGCAGGAAAATCAGTATTAAAAAGAACGTTTTTTTTAAATATGGTATGTTTTATTTCATAATTTTGACTCAATAAAAATTTAATTACATATAAAATGGATTTCACAACCCATAATATGTTTAATAAGATAAATATACTATTTAAATAAAATAAATATGAATTCTAAACCTAAAAAATTGTTTCCAAAGTATAAAAACAATATTTATTCCATTAAAAACAATTTAGCAATCTTTTATTCCATTCATTTGTAAAATTTGTTAAAATTTAGAATTTATATTTTAAATGGAATTTGAAGATATAAAAATAAAATTTTAAATTAAACATTGTTATTATTCTCCAAAAAAAGTATATTTTGGTCTTTAAATGATATTATTTTCATTATTTTATCTCAAAATAACACTCCCATTCAGGTATAAATACACCATCTCACACCCATGGAGAATTGCTTCAAAATTTCCCACATATTTTGAAATATCACGCCATATAAATCCTATTAATAATCCTAAGTGTTTTAAAGACATTTTTATCTCACCCTTATCCAAAATTTAATTTTATTTAGACATTATCCAAGAAGTAATCATTAAGGATGACATAAAAAATTATTCTCTTCATTACATTTTTCTAAATCTATTTTTCTATTCTCACTTAAAACAAATAAATAGATTCTACATAAACTAATTAATAAATATATAAACATGATATTAATGTTATTATAGTACTATAACCTTTATAATTAAATTATTATATATTTATATATTACATCTCACCCCTCAAATGCATCATTATAAGGTCGGTTCTTCTATAAATATATATGTGTGTGTGTGTGTGTGAACTTAGGTATGTTTCTATATATATATATATGTATTTATGTATGTATATGCATAGATATATATATATGTATATATATATATATATTAATGTATGATTTTTTATTTTTATATAGGATGTGTAAGTGTGATGATGAGAAGTGGGACCTAAGGTAACATGATTCCTATCTCAATATCATCTCTTGGAATTATGTCACAAAATATTTATATTTATTCTTATAGGATAAATATATCATTCCAAAAAATGTTCCAAATTAATTTTTCTCAACATATATGGGAATTAATATTTTATTTTACATTTTTTAATAGCTCTTACAATATACATTACAATGTCTATAAGGGTAATCTATCTTAATACTTCTCATTGGGTTTCCCCATCAGTATATAATAATATTTACAAAAAATAATATATATATATTTTCAACACTAATTATCATTATCATTTTTATATTATCCTTTTATATGAATTCACATATATATTCATTTTTTTCTCAATTAATTATGCTCATGTTATACCATAAAAATTTTATAAGGCATTTTCTCTTTTGATTTTTTTCATATATAATAATGAATTTATTATTCTTATAAATTACTATTTTATAGAATATTTGATGAGATATTTATGTATACTAATATATCTATACTCTCATTTGTGATATTATTTACATTCAATGTATTGATTATGGAATTACACAAATATTCTCTCTATTATCTAATGTAAACCTCTCTTTTTTACATCTTCATTCATAAGCATCAAATATAATTTCTATCTATCTTACTCTGTTATTTCATAATTATTATTTATGAGTATTAAATTTTTTATCAATTTTTTTATTTATGTAATTTTCATATGTGATCATGTTTTTGAGATGAACTCTTCTCCATTCACATCATGACTTGCTTCCAACCCTATTTTATGTTTCTTTATCTTTGTTATTATCCCTATGTAAAAAATATGATTCCAATTGAATATGAATGTATCTAAAATCTGTAATAATAACATTATGTTGATCCTTATGTTTACTTATCTATATTTAAATTGCATTTTTAGGATTTATGATATGATATACTGTATCAGATTGTTAATAAATCCATTTTTCAATAATTCATTGGTTATTTATTTAATGAGCTTGGATTTTTTTTATGATTGATCTATAATTTTTTTCATTATGGAATAGATAAATTTGGATATATAATTACATGAAATGTGGGAAAACAATTATAAATCCCATAAATGTATTGGGTAATGCTTATATCACATGATATTTTCTGTATGGTGCTTGGGCACTGAGCCTACCACACTATTTTAAGGATTATGGGTAGTGATCCTAGCACAAAATTTTATGGTTCATGTGTAAAATAATAATAATTTCTTATAATGTATTTCATGTAATCCATAAATTAATCATTTTTATTTTTCCTAATAATTTTTTTACCATATTCAAATTATTTATATATATGTATTCCATGTTCTATTTTTGCGACTCATATTTCTCTTATTAGTGTATTCTTTACATGATACTCTAAAGGTATTTTGCATTCCAACAAAATATTGTTTAATTACTTTTTATTATCCCATTTCAAGATCATATATCATACCTAATGATACAAATTTATTGTATTTCACAAGTTTCCATTTAATTTCCTTTACTAGGATTTTTAGGCAACCCTTTAATTGATGATTTACCCTAGATGACCACATGTATTTTGAAGGGTTCATTAAACTTATAGATGACTATGATAAAGGATTTGATTAAATATTTATGGTATTATATTATTTTATGATGTAATATATTCATATTTCCCATATATAGTAAACAAAACATTTTGGTAAATGTTGAATATAAAAAATATTAATGTTATTTATAATTTTTTTATGTGTTACACCAAATATAAAAATATGGGTCTAAGGGTATTTTACACCACACAAATTATGTAAAAATAGATTATATTTTAGAAAAAATAATTGATATCATAGTTTTTTCCCTATTATATTTTAGAAAAAATATTTGATATCATAGTTTTTGTCCCTATTAGATAATTTTTTATAGTAACCTTATCCTAAAAACTATATAATTCGTGGGAATGATATTTTTTTCATGGTTTTTCAAGGAATAAATAATGTATGTATACCATATATACCAGTGTACTCTGATGGAAATGATCATGGATATTGAAAAACTCGAATGTAATACTATTTGAAGAACTTAATAATAGATCACTGAACATATATGGAAATTTTTTAAACATACTAGTATATATTCTCATACGCTTGTCATAATTCTATAATTTAATTTTTAAATTTCCATATTTTGAATAATTTTAAAAGTTATGTTAGTGGAAATGTTTTTATTCATGTTTCAAACTATAGTAAAACACATAATATTTTGAGAATAATACATGTTATACACTATGGGACTAGAGAACTCCATAGAAAAATTTATTAGATGATAAGAATATAATATAAAGATATCAATATGTAATAAAACGAGAAAGTGGATAATTTTGTTTTTAGATTCTTTAAAATGGTGAATGTAATGAGTGGTTTTGGGGAAAACATGGTGTATTTATTTTTGGTGGTAATGAGATTAATATCTTTACCATAGATGTGGTATACCCATAATTTTGAAATATATGAAATCAATACTTCATGGAATACTCAATGGACAAACAAATTATTTTATATCATCTTATCAATCTTGAACTAAAGACCTATATATGAAATAATATGAATTATATATTGTAGATATTAAATCTATTAATAATTTAACAAATAAATCTATTAATTTTTTAGTAAAAAATATTTATCATGAAATTTAATAAATTCCTAAACATATGAAGGGAATTTTTAGAGAAGTAATAGGGTTTTAAAAAAATCAAATGAAATATGAAAAAATTGATGAAAAAACCAAATAAATAAAATGTAACATTTATTATACTAATGTTAATTCCTTAGATGTTACTTGTTATTATTTCAAAAATAAATACCATATCAATACTAATTACCAAAATAAATAGAATAGAAGTAAGGATATAAATTAAAAAAATTAAAATTAAAATTAAATATTCATGGAATTTTAGTGAGTATAGCTCCATCAATGATGAATATAATCTAAATAATGAATAAAAAATCATTTATTTGATGGAAATTATTGAATATTTTAATTACTATTCATCTTATTCTGAATCATAAAATACATATTTTAAAAAACTAGATGATTCCCATAATTATCTTTAAGATACATTGTACTATATTACTAATTTATATAAAAATAAAAAAGATAGCAACAATAAATTGGTGGGTAAGAATAAGATTTTGATTCAAGATCATTAGAAATTACTTAATAATACTTTATTAAGAAATTCAAATGAACTTAGAAAGATAAATAAATCATAAAGATGAAACTAAATAATTAAATAAGGCCTTGGAAAAATATACGAATGGAAGAGAGAATATAGATAAATATATTATCATAGAAAAACGACTAAAAATAAAAATAGAATTTGTTATAATCATCAATATCATAAGATATATTGAAACTTACATAAAAATACAACTACTTTTAATGTCACTTCTACTACTTAATTTTAACTATATCATGAGAGGGTATTATTAAATTGAATCTTCATTAAGGAAAACTCATTATTTGGGTCTTAAAAAAGGTTTTATTTAAAAATATTTTTCCTTATAAAACACCATATAATAGTATAGAAAAATCATTTTAGCTATATGAAGTATCACATACAAATCTAGTTGCAACAAAAATTCATGGGTATCGAATCCTTTTTCTATTTGACTATTTTAGAGACAAATAACATGGATGTATATTTTCTTCCATATGTTAAGAATGTGAGAGTCACACAAGAGGTGGGGTGAAATGATATAATATAAATAATAATGAAAAATATATGATAAAAGAAAAAAAATTGTTTTTATTATAGTTATAATCATAATGATCAAATGCATACTCTTTATTCTAATATAATCCATGAGATGTATGGATAAATCTATAATCCCAACACTTAAAAGGGACCCAATACCGAATTACAACATAAACATTCTATTGGAGGTATAACTATAACACATCATTCCTTTTGATCATGTGGCATAACCAATTTTATCCCATATACGTTTTTAGAGGTATAAATAGAATAGTATTTTATTTCTTGAGGAAAAAAATAAACAATATAATAGATTTAATATAGGGAAAGAGATAAATAAATGAAAACTCATTAATTAAGAAACCAAATGAAATATATGAAATATGAAATGATGATTCATCATGACAACTTTTTGAAATGATTTCCAATATGATATACCTTTCTCCTTATATTATATTATGATGTAGGTCATGATCAAAGGTTTTAAAAAGTGTAGTTCATTTTATTCACAATGATATATACTTATAGAAAAAATGATCTTTATTTATGCATCAATCCAAAAATTTTCTAAATTCTTGTTCAATGGATAGATAATACATGAAATCTAAAATATGATACATTTGTTATCATATTAAAACCTCAATATTTTGGTTAATAAAACATTCATTCTTAAATGTAATCCTATTGAATTGCACGATAATATTCTTGTAATAAAATGGTGTTTAGTTAATACCTTCTAATTTAATAACACTTCATTATTGTCTTCATCCACATTTTAAAATGTGTTCTCTTCTGTAATATTGCCTTGTGGTAGGATCAATATCACATATAATTCTATTTACTTAAACATGAATTTCTATTTAATCTACTGTAGCCTTTATATTTTCTACATTAAGATTATGAATCTTGATTCATGAAACCCCTTAATGTTACATTTTAGAAGAATTTATCTTGTTTTGACTTAACAACACTTTGTTAGCACTGACATTATCTTGTAATCATTCGTATGACTCTACTCTCTTTCTTATGTAGTGTTAAGATGAGTCACATATATCTAACATTACATATTTTGGATCAAAATAATATCATAATTTCTTTGAATAAAATGTCAACTTTTAACATATTTACTTACACCCAATATATTGATTTTCATAATTTAATATAGATATACAAAATTTAAACAACAATGAAACAAGACTTAAATGAAAAAACTACATAAAAAATATGATATTCATTACTCCCTGGTTATTCCATATTCATAATCATAATAATGAATCAAAAAACTAAATACCAAAAAAGTGGATCAAAATGACCATAAAATTGTCTAGAGATCATATTGTCAACATCCAATGCATCATTCATTGGTTTTAATATAATTTTGGTTCACAACTCAAGAGTTAATTCTCCCTATCATATTGTGAACATTCACTATAGTCAAAAGAAAATTTATAGATCAATTATTTATAAATAAAATTATAAACATAATATAATATATAGAAATAGAATACACTAGATATCAATGTTCTTAATAAAACAAAGTAATTACTGAATCAAATATCAAATAATCTCCCCTTTTTTGAAAAAGATAACATAATGTTAAAATAATCTTAAAATAATCTTAAAATAGTAAATGAATAAAAAAGAGTATACACCCTACATACATTAAATATAAACAAATAATTTATTAAAAAGTCATAAATTTCTCCAACTTTATATATATCAATAAAAACAAGTTTAGAGAACAAGGAAAAAAGATATCCATAATAGATAGAAAGAATTAATAATCACATATTCTGAATTTCAATATAATTATAAAAGAAAAATATATATAAATTTATGATTTATCCTTATAATTCGCCATTAACCCCTTAAAAACCACCAGATCATCTCTTCGACTATCAACTTTTATTATAATAGCTTCAATAATAGAGTTGGATAAATCATTTACAAAATAATGGTCTTTAAATAAACTCTTATGAATCTCAACAATAATATGACAAGGATCCTCAACTAGTGGTTCTCATACAAATTTGTTTGTAAAAATAAATTAATTAACTCCAATATCATATTTATATGTCCATACATTATTAGAAAATCATATGATAGTTGTGTTAAGTAGAACAACCACATAATGTAAATAATCCTCTAGTGAATATATCTAATTCCATCAGGAGATTTAAGAAGTTGATCTACTAGTGAGATTTTTGGAACCCCAATATGTTATAAAGGCACTACTTAATGTGTTAGTCGAGGTAAAGTCCCCACAATATCATTAGATTATTCTCTAGAATCCTAAAAAGTCAATTGAGAAAGATGAACACTTGGTATATGAATATATTTAGTATTAACAATGGTTTCCACATTAGAGGCTTTATGAATGATATATATTATAACCCTTTTCTTCCTCAATGGTATCTTTCATACAAGTGATTCTCTTTTAATACTAGTTCCATTCTCAGATAATGAAATATCCCAAGAGTCTTTCTCTTGTTTATCCTATAAAATATTGTGATTATTTTTCTCAACTATCTCTTTCATTATAACTCCTCCAGTGTTCATTCCCTCAACAACTTGAGCTTTACCACTATACATTCCTAGATAATTATCTATATCAAATTTATATCCAACATATTACTTATTCTATAAAGATTCATATTTCATTCCTATAGAGTCTTACAATTGGAATATTCTTTTTAACATTTTTTATAGATACTTCCTCATCCTATCTTGTTAGTTTAGCCCGACCTCTTACAATTGGGCTATTGGGTATTAAGGCTGAAATATTCTTCCATAAAATTTTCAAAACAAATTATGGAGAGACTATAGTATATTGATCAATATTAGGCTGTGAGTTGATAAAATTAGTAATTTTGACCAGAGCATGCTTCAATTGAGAAACTTTTTTGAACTAAGCCTCTAAATTAAAATCGTTATTATTTAATTTCATGAAGAATTTTTTCTCATCATACTACATAATTTTTCCTATATTACATAAACTATATAAATTTTCATCATTAAATAGATGAATATCATAATTGATATCATTTATCCATTTATAAAATTATTTATTATATATAAATGATTTTATAACTTCATGTTCAGCTTACTTATTCTTCTTTTCAAAAAATCTCGTTCAACATTTAGAGAAGAATTAACCAAAGTTCTCTGCATCAAACCTATTGTAAAAATGGTACTAGCCTCTCCTTCAATTGGTTCTAGATGGTCCAACGGATTATAATCCATAAAAACATATAATTTCATTAATAGAACTTTGAGACCATGGGACCCATGAAATGTGAAAATTTCCCAAAATTCCTTCTCCTAAGAATGTATTTTAATTTATAATATTCCATGATGATTTTTCAATTAGTACACATAACATGTGTAAAAAAATAACTATGAACCTTCCCTAAATAAGATTTTGATTCACTTGAACATTACCCAAGGTAATCAAATTGATAAACTAAAATTTCATCTAGAATAAATTGAATGATTTCATGAAATGAATAATTTTAAATAATTAGGCATCTGATAACATTACATGCTCATATTCTCCAAATCTAGATACCAAGAATGTTTACATTATTTTTTATACAAACTTGTGCTATGGAATAAATTAAAACATCCTTAGTCTAGCAAACCCAAATTTTCCCGAAAGGATTTTAATAATTTCATTTAATGAAAAACTTGTTTCCAGAAAAATATCTTTTAATATAATTATTAAAACACCTCATAACCATCCATATTTTTTTATTATTTTCTAATGACACTTTTAAGGGGAAAGTGTGAAACCTCACAAAAGCCCTCCATTTTTGACCCATCAAGAGAGTAAAACTACACTGCCTATATTAGAATTTAAAAATTGTGCCTGGAAGGTTTTAAAAAGTTCAAATACCAAAAAGCTGTCAAACAGAACCAGATCACATGCCGATGCTCAGCCCAAGAGACCGACCCTCAATCTCCTCACTTCCATCATCACATATCCATCATAAGTCATCATTTCCAACCACCACAATCATCTCATTGGAGCTGAACAAATCCACGCTGTTGTTGGTCAAAACGTCATCATCGTCCACCTCCCTATGCCACCCAATCAGACTTACATCCCAAGGATCCTTGAAAACCACCACACAACTCAACCTCGGAGAGAATGATGGAATATGGATCCTTAGAAGATAGATGAGTGGGCTTTTGCAGGAGACAACATCTATAACCTTGTAACCATTGACATCGAGGATATATAATGCTGGTGACACCATCATAAGAAACCTCAAAACAACAACATCACACCATGGCTTCATACCCAATATCCACACCCTTGTCCCTTTACCTTTGAAATCACTTCCCATGGGGATAAGCATCACCGCAAATCACTAAAACCAGATACCAAATTAGATACCAAATCGTCTTAATCATCAATTTAAAATTAAATAAAACAAGTACTTGAAGAAAAACACCACAAACCTTCTTCGATAACATTGAGGAATAATGGCCAAGTAGATCTGAAAAACTTGAAACCATCTTCATTAAAAAAATCATCATGTGCATGGAGCACTAAAGGCCGATGAGCCGCACATCCAAAAATGTCAACGTTACCCCCATTCCAGATCTGACTGGGAGAGTTGTAGAGTAACCTGAGGTCAGAGCAGGGCTATTAGATACAAAGGAATCTGAATGCTAGAAAAGTAGGAGATGCATAAGACTAAAAGTTGTCTAAGAAAGTGGAAACAGACTCTGGTAGCACCTAAAAACCCATCGTCTGCCAAACCACAGAACGTAAATCCTATTAGAAACCTCCACTCCATCGGTGACTTAGAGATGCACAAATAATCATGAGGATAGAGTAGGGTAAGGCGGCCAAGGTATTCCATGGCACACCAAATAATGAAAAGGATGAAGAGAAATTGGAGGAAGGACAAAGAAGGAGGAGTGGGGATGATCCATCACTGCTAAGAGGGGCTCAGAAACCCTAGTTGGTTTAGTAAAAACATCATAGAGATATCTATATCATTAACCATCACACATAACTGGCTTACTTAGAAAATGCACATTTAAAATTTAGTCTTACCTTGTAGCATGAAATCAGAAAACAATTATTATTGTTTCTATTTAAATAGAAACTGAATTTTGATACATTTAAAAAACTCAATCCATTTTTGAAATTTTCCTGCACACCAAAAATAAATTCAAATATATTATAACAAAATGAAATATATAATTATTTCACATATAACTCATGGATTCATCCTTTTTATATAATTATATTCTCAAACAAAAAAAAATCATCTTAGGTGACTTCAATGATAATTTCTTTCATTTAGATCTTTTATCATTAAGAGAATCTTTGATTAATTTTTTCATTCCTTTTCTAATCAAAGTAATTGGTTGATCATTTTAGTTGATTTTTTATTCTTGAGGGTCATCAAATAATTTCCTTTTTTTGAATATATATAATATAATGAAAATAAATAATATGAATTAAGGAATGAATAAGCATGGGTTAAAGAACAATATATTTGAAGGAAAATGAAAAAAATTCTTGTTATGTTTAAATAAATCCTCTTAAATTTAAATGATATCTATAAAAATATTTAAAATTCTCAAAATAATAAAAGAAATAAATTTTAAATTCATAATGACTTTATTTTTTAATACTTTATGATATAGAATATGATTAATGTGTCAAAATATAATTTGGTGTTATGAAAACTATATTATAGTGATGTATTCCCAAGTACCATCACATGTGACTCTTGACATCCTATCATAATCTCACATACATGATAAGTTATTTTTGGCTAGGATAATATCACTAAAGATAACTAATTAGTGTTGAAAATTCAATGTATTTTCATAAGTTCACTTGAGATAGTATTATTTTCCTAACATAATATTTATCTATATAATAATATGATATTGTTAAACAATTTAAATATATGAAATAATTAATATGTCTCTACAATATCAATTTAATTTTGTAAACATTCTTGATATAGTGTAGTTCTTTAATATAATGTCAATTGCTAATTCATTTATCATTTTCAAGAAAATAAATTACAATTTTCTAATAAAAATTCAATTACTGAACTAAATATTGATAATACAAAAATCTACATAAATTAAATAAATTTTAAAATTAATGCATCCACCATATCATTATCTATTTTGATGTTTTCAAATAATGAACCATCTAAAGTCTTGTTTAAATATGTCACCTAGTTTTTCATCAATATAAATAAACTCGAGTGAAATGTATCCCCTTTTCACATGGTTTTAAATAAAGTGTTATGTCACATCTATATGTTTTTTTCTACAATTATATTGTGAATTATTTGAACTAAAAATTTTTGATTAATTATTATACATAATCATAATACTATCACAATGAATGTGAAAAATTGATTAATTTTTTGGAATAAAAAGTGTTTTTAAACAACAACATTCTAATACGACATACATTTCTTTATCCATTAATAGTGTTTTGAAAGCTTCTTATTTGAACATCATGAAACGAAAATTTAACTAAGAAAATGTCAAATGAAATTTTTTATCTTCATATTAATATTATAGTATACAAATTCTCTCTCTAAATAAATCAATATATCAAATTATGTATTCCATGGATTAAACAATCCAATGTTGATATAATATCTCACATATTTAATAATTATCTTTACTTTAGTAAAATTACATTCATTCAGATTATCTTGAAATATTTAAAACATGGAAAAACTATATATCAAATCAGATATGGTAGTTATTAAAAATGATAAAAAAAATCATCCATATAGTTTTTTTATAATAAAATGTTTTAACAATAGGAATCTCCAACCATTCTACATGATGTACTCACAGGAGTATTCATACTATTACAAGAATCAAGACCAATATTATTTAGTAATTAATTAGTGTATATAATTTGATTAAAAAAAATTCATTATTAAATATTAAATCCAAAAGTGAACATGA
Organism: Viscum album; assembly: GCA_963277665.1. Classification (NCBI taxonomy): domain Eukaryota; kingdom Viridiplantae; phylum Streptophyta; class Magnoliopsida; order Santalales; family Viscaceae; genus Viscum; species Viscum album. The sequence goes on along the minus strand of OY728151.1, from coordinate 1,822,567,094 downwards.
GTTCTCACATACGACACATTTCAAATATATGAGTTATAAAACCTATATATTATTATAATGAAACTCGCATGATGAAAAATATAATATCATTCACTCAACTATAAAAATTAGATTGAAATTTTAATACCATTAAATAAATATAGGATGATCAATATTAACATAAAAAAGTTCTTCTTCAAATGAAACTATGACAACTTCCCATTCCAAGACTAACGTGCCTATATCAATTTACATAGAGTATTAGTAATATTAAGCACATGATCTTACTTTTTATAATCATAAAATCCTAGTGACTATCTCACATTGAAATTATATACTCCAAATACATTAATAAATTCACCTTGTCACATCCATATGATTTATAATGAAAATTTTATGTGTTGTATATGATAATAAAATATAAATAGCTTCGATTCATGAAACTGGTGAAAAATAACCACCATAGTAAACTCTTTCCTATATAATATAACCATAATAAACTAGTATAGAAATATTCATGAAATATAAATAGACTAATAAAGATTATTCTTGGAAATATATTTATATACAATCACTTATTAATCTTCAAGTGGATTAACCAATTCTCAATCTCATTACCTATGAAATGATTTAGCTCATATTGCATATCCATAACCCAATTCTGTTATTTCAGTACATTAGTGAAAATATTTGAAAAAAACTATAAAATGAATGTAAAATGATTAAAAATTCCCCTTAAAATATTATTTATTTGAACTCTTGAATCAACATCACCAATTACTCTTTCAATAGGGTGATCTCAAAGTGTCTTCCAGAATCACTGTCAATGACATGTATTCACCCCTCCAACAAGTGAATCTGTCACTTGAGTTTGATTTTATACTTCTATATAATATATAATATATAAATATCTATATTTTTCTTCAATATAATATAATTTATTAAACTTATCCAATGAATAAGATTCACTAAATTTTATGTGAACTGTTTATTCAAAAAATATTTTCCTTTTGGTATAAAAAATATAATCTTTTGATATAACAGAATATACTAATAGTATACTTTCATAAAATTGAACCAAATTTATCCAAATTTTGATTAGTTTTGAGAATAAATAATTTATATCAAAAAACTATAAAATATATTTTTTGGTTTCTTACCATTTAATAAATTATAGTGGTCCTTCATGAGAATAGGTATGATAAAAATTAAATATGAAATATAAAAATCTATATGAATATAATCGGATAAAAAAACATCTAGGTAACCCATACTCATATAGAATGGTACATTCTATTTCATGAAGTTTTTTTCTTCTTATCTACTAATCCATTTGGTTTTGGAGTTTTAGGAGATGAAAATTTATATTAAGAACCATTAATTTCAATTAATCTCTCAAATAATAGGTTATAAAACTCACATTCATGATCAATTTTAATAGATATAATCATATATCCTTTCTCATTATGAATTAAATTTCATTAAGAATATAATGTATATTACATATCTATATTTTTAGATAAATAGTATTTACATGTAAACCAATTATAATAATCAACAATAATAAATAAAAACTTCTTTCCTATAAGGGTAGCAGTCTGAGTAGTTTGAATTAAATCAATATGAATCTACCAGAGGGGTCTGTTAGTGTTCAAATTAATTTTCAATATAAATGAATCCTTTTGATTAATAGTCTTCATGAATGGATCAAAGACATGATAAATTTCCACAATAAGTTATTAAAATTGTAGCACTCTTTGATACTTTAAAATATTATGATGCATTTCAAAGTTTACATTCCTAGAAATCTTATGGAATAAGAAATTATCTATCTATATAGTATTTAAACACATTACATATTTCACCATTATCATAGAAAGGTTAATAGAATAAATATTCTCATTATAATTAGCATGAAACAACATAGATACATCTTTAATAACAAGTAATTTATCATCCTGAAATTTAACATTCATATCATCATGAAATAATTGAGATATAATAATCATGTTATGATATATTCCATCACCATACATAGCTTTAATAATGAAAGGATAATTTGATATACCAAACTCACCAAAACCTATTACCTACCCTTTGGAATTATTTCTAAAAGTGAAAATGAATCCATAAAATATATTGTATGAAATGATGTTTTATGTTTTATCAGTCACATTCATAGAAAATCCACTATCCATTTACCATACATATTTCTTGATACATCATGTGTATCATTATTGGAAAATAAAATAATTACACAACTTTTGTACCCACAAAACTTTGGGTACATTTGGATTAGTTAAGTAATTCATTTTCACCCACATAGATTTAAAACATGTATTAATAAGAATACCAGAAGATAATTATTTAGAGATATATTCAGTAGTGTTCCCAAAGGGTGTGGATATATAAGGAACCATTCACTAGAATTGTTTCCCAATATTATTTATCTCAAACCAATAGAAATAGAGACACTACCTTTCGTAATACTTACAAAGAAGATATTTTACATCTGATCTGGTTACCTATTGTAATCCACATCAATATAGTTATTATTAAATCTAATCAATTACACCCCTTTTTCATAACATTGTATTCCTACAAAAAATCTCTCAGGTTTTCAATCAAAGTCTCGATATATTTATTAGGATTTTCATTCACTTTATAAAAACCATCAAAATAATCAGAACCCTTTTACATCATACTAAAACACTACTAGAAAAACAGGTATTTGCGACGGGTGATTTGTGACGGGATCTCGTCGCAAATGGCTTTTTGCGACGGGGGCCCGTCGCAAATCACCCATTGCGGAAAACGTCGTCATAACAACAACTATTTGCGATGGGCCTGTCGCTAAAGCTAGTAGTTGCGATAGGTATACTTCCCGTCGCAAATCTTACTCCCTATTTTTTGTAAAAACTTTTAAAAGAGTAATTGTGACGGGGCCCGTCGCAACACGTATTTGCGACGGCGCCCTTCGCAAATACTCTTTTTTAGAAAAAAAATAAAAAACAATTTTTAAATTATTTTAATGAATATAATAATAATAATATTTGTGACGGGCATAGTATCCCGTCGCAAATACTATAAAAAAATAAAAAAAATAAATTATTAATAAATTATTTTAATTAAAATAATAATAATCCAATTATAATTCAAAAATAAAAAATAATAAAATATTAATAAATGAATTTAATTAATATAATAATAGAATTATAATTCAAAAATAAAAATAATAAATTATTAATAAATTATTTTAATTAATATAATAATAATATAATTATAATTCATAAATAAAAAAAATATTAATAAGTTATTTTAAGTAATATAAAAATAATAGAATTATTTTACATTCAAATATTATAATATTTCAAATATTACAAAAAAAAATATAATTAAATTATAATATTATAAAATTTTAATATATATATAAAATTTAATATTATAAAATATAAATAATATTATTATTCATATTAATATTGTAATTTCAAAATATAGTATTATTAATATTTTATAATGAGACAGAAACTACGAATAGAAAAAAATTCATATTTGATTTTACAAACTTTATAACATAAAAACAAACTCTAATCTGATGGAGGGGGGGAGGGGGAGGGGGGGATCTGCAGATGTCGGTGGAGAAAACTCCATCCCTAAAGCATGAGTGAGTCGGCGCATGTACTCCATCTGCTCCTGGTGCTGCTGCTGCCACCGACTCATCTGCTCTGCATACAGCTGCTGTTGGCGTCGACGCTCCTCCTCATGATGCTGCTGCTGCTGACGCATCTGCTCCTGCTCATGTCGGAGACTCTCTATCAGTGCAGTCTGAGATCGCAACTGATCCTCATACTATGTAGCAGAAGAAGATGCACGATCTCCTCTCGAGCTGGACGCCGACATCGCAGCACTGTCATAATAATCTCCGGGAGTCAGTTGAGAGTTATAACCAACTACCCGCCCCTTCTCGAAGACATATTGGGTGGCCTGCATCCATGCCGCATCATTAAACTAACGACCATTGGTCTGATCTGATGACTCTACCTGACTCTCAGGCCGGGTCTGTGACACTGCGGCCTCATATGACTCCTGTAGTTGCAATTTAAAATTAAAATTGTGAATATATTATATGCAGTTAATTTTTAAACTTGAAAACAAATAATACTGACCACGATGTGATGTTGAGGATCACCTATGAGCTCCCCAGTAGAAGGATCACTATACATCCTCTGATATACGTCGTACTCTGTAATATCGGGGTGCTCGACAGCCTATAAGAATAAAAAATAAACTGTTAATATTTATAGTTATATAAAATATTTATAAATAATATACGTACCAGATGTTGTCTATGAGTACTGAAAGAACGACTCCCAGCTCGATGAGTCACCTTCTATCTCTCCCGATTCTGTCTCCCCACCGATGATCTCCTCTAAAAGGCACCACTCAACCAGTATGCACATAATCCATCCCATACATGGGATGAAATATACTCTTTTTGGTGTGCTCTACATGACTCGTCAAAATCTGACACTCCTGCTTTCTGCATGACAGCTTTTCATAAATTGTGCAAAAAATGACGAAATCGATCACGCATGGCCACCTCCCATGCCTTGTGGATGGTGTCATGCATGGTATCCTCGATCGGATACCATAAAACCTACAAATAAATCAAAATATCAAGTTAGAAATGAAATAATTTTCAAAATAAAAATTATTTATTTACGTACGTACGAACCAATGGCCGAACATGGCCTGCTGCACATCAATGGGAATCTGCTCCCATGTGGTCCAAGGGTGAGAGAAATAGTTGTGAAAAATAGCACTGCCTTGTCCGACTGCTATATGCGGAAAACTGTAAAAATAATAAACATTTATTATGTGAATAGATTAATGAAATCTTAGTCGAATCCACAGATTATCACACAGGTTATCACACCTCTGTGTGCGTGGATCAAACCAAAGACGTGGACGTCGCTCGGAGACGGGGTCAGGAATCATTAATTGTGCAAGACCGTGCCCCCTCCGCATACTCCATGGAGCGCCTGCAGGCTGAGGGTCATCTGCTAGCAACTCATCCGCATCAAAAGGCAGGTCAGCATCCGCCAACTCACGAAATGTGGCTTCGTCCATATGAAACAGAAAATGTTTATGTTCTTAGCAAATAATTGATAATTACAATTATATATACATATATACATATTATGATTTTATATAAATACCATGGAATTCTATCAGTGTTCATCTTCATCTTTATCTTCATATATGTCAATGTCATCTTCATATTCCTCCTCAACATCATCGATATCCATTCGAGTTACAGTTGCTTCATCTCTTACCATTTCAAATTCATATGTTACATCATTAACATCATCTTCATCACCGACTCTTAAATGTGGGGTGTCTTCATCGATACTCATGTCTCTTTGTAAAAAAGATTGATTTTGAGTACTCTCTTGAAAAACATCAATTCTTTGCACATTAGTGAAAGCACATTCACTTTGACTAAACTGATTGTCTCGAATTTTGATTTTTATTACACTCCACCAATCAGTCAAGTCTCTTGATGTAGCACAGTACATTGCGTAATAAACTTGATGTGCCTGTTGAGCCAATAAGAATGGTTCATTTACTACGAGAACACTTTTACATTTAATATTGATGATTCCATGAGTCAGATGAACACGCACGCCTCTCTCTGTATCCAACCACCGACATTTGAACATGGTTATGTAATGTTTTCCAAGATAACAGAGTTCAATGATTTCATCAAGTATTCCATAAAAGTCAACTTCATTTTCTCGATGATGAGATCCTCTCATGCTAACTCCATTGTTCATTGTTTTTTTCGATTCCCCATGTGCATGTGTGTGAAATCTAAATCCATTCACCACATATGCATTATAAGTTTTAACAATTTTGGAAGGTGGATTACTCAATATACACATCCGTGTGTCAATTTTATCAGCATGTCGAGACACCTGAAAATTTGTGAAATAATTATCAATATAGTAAACTATACATTGAATGAGTTGCTATAAGATAAAGAATTTATGTTACCAGTTTTTGAAACCACTAAGAGAAATTTTTCAGTCGACGTTCTTCGAGAGCAGTTGCTGTAATTTGTGGAATTTGTTTCTTGATATGATTATCATACAACCTATAAAAACCAAAGTTATTTACTATAACATAAATGATAGAATAAGTGATATAAACACTTACAGTACAAATGATGTCATCTTTTCACAGTTGAGCAGAACATACGTATGAGCTCTATGATGTTCATCATCTGAAGCCAGCGTTCATAAACTCCACCAAAACCAAGCTCTGGCTGGTTGAAAAGAGATAATTGATTATAGATTTCATCAATATTCCTCTCGTTCCGTCCCATTCGGTTGTGTTTTAAAGGATACTCAGATTCAAAATAATGGGAGCAGAAAAAAGATAATTCCTCTTGAAAATAAGCTTCTGCAATAGATCTTTCACCAGATTCTTTGTTACGTACTTTTATTTTCATTTTTTTCATGCATCTTTCAAATGGTTACATCCATCGAAACTGTACTGGACCTCCACATTTGGCTTCATATGGCAAATGTAACATCAAATGTTCCATTGAGTCGAAGAAAGATGGCGGAAATATTTTTTCCAGTTTACATATAATTACAACAACATCTTTTTAAAGTTTTCCTAGAGTATCATAATCTGATGTAGCCGCAAAAATTTCCCGAAAAAAATGAGACATGTCTGTTATGGAATCCCAAATCACAGAATTCAACAGACCTCTTAATCCAATGGGTAGAAGTCTATCCATTATAACATGACAATCCTGACTTTTTAATCCCGTAATATGACCATTCTTTATAAATCTACCCAAATTGGAAGCACAGCCATCTGGAGGTCTCAAATATGCAATCCACTGACAAAATAATAAATGGTTTTCTTTAGACAGTGTATAAGCTTCTTTTGGTTTTAGTAACCTTTTTGTTCGGGCATTCTCAAACAGTTCCAATTCTGGACGCCTGAAAATTTGGGCAAGAACTAATAGTGCATTTACATTGTCTTTTCTCTATCCTCGCATATCCAAAACTGTATGAAACAAATTATCAAAACAGTTCTTCTCAATATGCATGACATCTAACATGTGTCGGACCAACAAATCAGACCAATATGGAAAATCCCAAAATATGCTACGTTTAATCCAATTGTGTTCTTTCCCAAAACCAGAAATTTTCTGTTGGATTATTGTGGGACCAAAAGTGATGGAAGGTAATGAAAATACAACTGATTTTAACTCCGAACCTGATAGCATTTTTGGAGGTCCATCCCTTTCAACTGTTCCTTTTCTGAAATGAGATCTGTTTCTCCGAAAAGGGTGATCAGCTGGAAGAAATATGCGATGACAGTCAAAATAACAAGGTTTCTTTCCATGAATGAGCATAAATGCTTTGTTCTCTCCCATATAGTAAAGACATGATTTCTGACCATGTGTACTCCAACCATATAACATCCCATAATCCTGGAAGTCACTAATTGTCCACATCAATGCAGCTCTCAGTATGAAATTCTGTTTCATTGCAACATCATATGTACTGACACCAGTACTCCACAATAAACTTAATTCATCAATCAATGGTTTCAAATAAACATCAATATTTTTTTTCGGATGTCCTGGAATTAGTAAAGTCAAAAAGATATATGGCTCCTTCATCAACATCCATGGAGGTAAATTGTACGGAGTTAAAAAAACATGCCAACATGAATATTGACTACCATAATATCCGAACGGACCGAAAACATCAGTGGAAAGGCCCAGTCAAAAATTTCTAACTTCTAAAGAAATGGATGGATGTAATCTATCAAAATGTTTCCATGAATCACCATCGGTTGGATGATTCAAGCTTTTATCAGTTGAAATATTCTCTTTATGCCATGACATCATTGTCACTGTATTCTTAGACATGAATAAACGCTGAAGTCTGGATGTAAGGGGAAAATATCTCAACTGTTTTACAGGAATCAAACCAGACTTCCCATGTTGTCCTTCTTTATATCTCAGTTGCCCACATGTGGGACAACTATCCAATGACTCATTTTCCCCAGAATATAAAATGCAGTCATTTGAACATGCATGAATCTTCTGACAAGTATGTCCCAAATATCGAACCAGCATCTTACTCTCATAGTAATTTATAGGCAAAACATTTCTTTTGGGTAACAGTGTTTTAAGCAAAGAAAATATCTGGTCAAAACATGTGTTTGACATTCCGTTATCTGATTTGATAGCCATAAATTTTTCAACTGCTTCTAATTTTCTCATCTTACAGCCAGGATATAATTCATCCTCAGCAGACCTCAACAACTCAAAAAAATCAGATGATGCCAACTCAGGATTTGAAGCTATATCAGCCGGATTTCTTGTATGTTGAATAGATGAACCTGCAACATCATGTACTATATCTTGAAACCGGGATGGATCCAGAATCAAGTTGGTATCACCTGCTCTGGAACTGCATTCACCATGTTGATACCAAAAAACATAATATGGTTGAAAACCAAAACGCAAGAGATGTGCCCTCAATTTTTCAAACATGTCAAACGTTCTCAATGCACATTTTCTACAAGGGCAATTTATTTTTCCTTCTGAAACAAATTCTGGATTTGATGCCACAAATGATAACAATGTATCCACACCCTCTACATATACTAGATTTAAACCAGAACCGTTTGGATTTCTACGTTGATTTATCCATATGCGGTCACCTAATAATGATTGTTGACGACCTCGTTGTTCCATATTTTTCTATAAAATATAAAAGCATTACTGGTTTTGAATAATTTGTTAGAAAAAACACTCAAGCAAGGATAATTATAGAGTTTACATCATACACGACTGACACAAACTTTTTATTGAGATAGACCTAAAAATTGACCCTTTAAGAGTTGAATATGTTGATAATAAAGCAAAACCTATTACAAATATTGATAATTTTAATATTATATAAATTTTTTATTATTTTCATAGTACTAATATTATTGGTAATTATTCCTAATTATTGGTAATTATTCCTAATTATTGGTAAGTATCGTTAATTATTGGTAATTATTTGTAATTATTACTAATTATTGGTAATTATTACTAATTATTGGTAATTATTACTAATTATTACTAATTATTACTAATTATTGGTAATTATTCCTAATTATTGGTAATTATTACCAATTATTACTAATTATTACTAATTATTGGTACTTATTACTAATTATTACTAATTATTACTAATTATTGGTAATTATTACTAATTAGTACTAATTATTGGTAATTATTCCTAGTTATTACTAATTATTACTAATTATCGGTAATTGTTGGTAATTATTGGTAATTATTCCTAATTATTAGTAATTATTACTAATTATTGGTAATTATTACTAATTATTGGTAATTATTACTAATTATTACTAATTATTACTAATTATTGGTAATTATTACTAATTATTACTAATTATTGGTAATTATTACTAATTATTACTAATTATTACTAATTATTGGTTATTATTACTAATTATTACTAATTATTGGTAATTATTCCTAATTATTACTAATTATTACTAATTATTGGTAATTATTCCTAATTATAGGTAATTATTCCTAATTATTGGTAATTAATCCTAATTATTGGTAATTATCGGTAATTATTGGTAATTATTGGTAATTATTACTAATTATTGGTAATTATTACTAATTATTACTAATTATTGGTAATTATTCCTAATTATTACGAATTATTACTAATTATCGGTAATTATTGGTAATTATTGGTAATTATTGGTAATTATTACTAATTATTGGTAATTATTACTAATTATTGGTAATTATTCCTAATTATTGGTAATTATTCCTAATTATTTGTAATTATTCCTAATTATTGGTAATTATCGGTAATTATTGCAAATTATTGGTAATTATTACTAATTATTGGTAATTATTACTAATTATTGGTAATTGTTACTAATTATTGGTAATTATTACTAATTATTAATAATTATTACTAATTATGGGTATTTATTACTAATTATTACTAATTATTACTAATTATTGGTAATTATTACTAATTATTACTAATTATTGGTAATTATTCCTAATTATTACTAATTATTACTAATTATCGGTAATTATTACTAATTATTGGTAATTATTCCTAATTATTGATAATTATTACTAATTATTACTAATTATTACTAATTATTGGTAATTATTAATAATTATTACTAATTATTAATAATTATTGGTAATTATTACTAATTATTACTAATTATTACTAATTATTGGTAATTATTACTAATTATTACTAATTATTGGTAATTATTCGTAATTATTACTAATTATTGGTAATTATTCCTAATTATTGGTAATTATTCCTAATTATTTGTAATTATTCCTAATTATTGGTAATTATCGGTAATTATTGCAAATTATTGGTAATTATTACTAATTATTGGTAATTATTACTAATTATTGGTAATTATTACTAATTATTACTAATTATTACTAATTATTGGTAATTATTCCAAATTATTACTAATTATTACTAATTATCGGTAATTATTGGTAATTATTGGTAATTATTCCTAATTATTGGTAATTATTCCTAATTATTGTTAATTATTCCTAATTATTGGTAATTATTGGTAATTATTGGTAATTATTGGTAATTATTACTAATTATTGGTAATTATTACTAATTATTGGTAATTATTACTAATTATTAATAATTATTGGTAATTATTCCTAATTATCGGTAATTATTACTAATTATCTGTAATTATTGGTAATTATTGGTAATTATTACTAATTATTGGTAATTATTACTAATTATTGGTAATTATTGGTAATTATTTCTAATAATTGGTAATTATTCCTAATTATTGGTTATTATCGGTAATTATTGGTAATTATTGGTAATTATTACTAATTATTACTAATTATTGGTAATTATTACTAATTATTACTAATTATTGGTAATTATTCCTAATTATTACTAATTATTACTAATTATCGGTATTTATTGGTAATTATTGGTAATTATTGGTAATTATTGGTAATTATTACTAATTATTTGTAATTGTTACTAATTATTACTAATTATTGGTAATTATTCCTAATTATTGGTAATTATCGGTAATTATTGGTAATTATTGGTAATTATTACTAATTATTACTAATTATTGGTAATTATTACTAATTATTACGAATTATTGGTAATTATTCCTAATTATTACTAATTATTACTAATTATTGGTAATTATTCCTAATTATTGGTAATTATTACGAATTATTACTAATTATTACTAATTATTGGTAATTATTACTAATTATTACTAATTATTGGTAATTATTACTAATTATTACGAATTATTACTAATTATTTGTAATTAATTCTAATTATTGGTAATTATTCCTAATTATTACTAATTATTACTAATTATTTGTAATTATTCCTAATTATTGGTAATTATTCCTAATTATTGGTAATTATTCTAATTATTGGTAATTATCGGTAATTATTGATAATTATTGGTAATTATTACTAATTATTGGTAATTATTACTAATTATTGGTAATTATTACTAATTATTCCTAATTATTACTAATTATTACTAATTATTCCAAATTATTACTAATTATTACTAATTATTACTAATTATTACTAATTATTGCTAATTATTGGTAATTATTCCTAATTATTACTAATTATTACTAATTAGTGGAAATTGTTAGTAATTATTACTAATTATTACTAATTATTACTAATTTGTTGATAATTATTGATAATTATTACTAATTATTACTAATTATTGGTAATTATTACTAATTATTGGTAATTATTAATAATTATTGGTAATTATTACTAATTATTGGTAATTTTTACTAATTTTTACTAATTATTCCTAATTATTCCCAATTATTGCTAATTATTGGTAATTATTCCTAATTATTGGTAATTATATGAATAATTACCAATAATTAGGAATAATAACATTATTAGTATATTTTATTATTAATATTAAAATAATATAACTTTCTATATTATATACAATTCTCTTTTCATCTGTGTGTTTTCTGTCTCCACATACAAATATTACATGTGGAGACAGAAAACACACAGATGAAAGGAGAATTGTATATAATATAAAAAATTATATTATTTTAATAATAATAATAAAATATACTAATAATGTAATAATGTTATTATTCCTAATTATTGGTATTTATTAGTAATTATTAGCATTTATTCTTAATTATTGAAAATTATTACTAATTATTCCTAATTACCATTAACTATGAAAAATACTAATAATTTAAATTTATTAAGTAACAAAACAATGTAAACATAATTAAATTACAACTAATTAAGAATAATTGAAACTAATAAAAATTTTAAAATAAATACTAAATTAAAATGAACATAAATACCTTTAAAATTGATCTGAGGTTGATCTCTGATCGTTCTTGAAAACTTCAATATCAACTCCGGAGAAAAAAATTAAACATAAGAAACGCTGAACTCTAGAAATAGAATTTTGAGAGAAGGAGAAGATGGAGTTTGAGAATGAATTGAAAAAAAACGGAGGGGGGTATTTATAGGTTAGATTATTGGCGACGGGTCCATTTGCGACGGGATACCCGTCGCAAATACCTTAGCCATCATTTATTACAGTCAACAGTTAAATAGTTATTTTCGATGGGTCCCGTCGCAAATAATAACCTGCCGACATACTATTTGCGACGGGGGTATATTTCCGTCGCAAATACCTTTTACCGCCGCCGGTTATTTGCGACGGGCAATAACTGCCCGTCGCAAATACATTTCCTGTGATTTGGCGTGCAAAGCGCGCTAGTTCTTTTGCGACGGGGAAAGCTAACCAGTCGCAAAAGACTACTTATTTTCGACGGGCAAATACCCCCGTCGCAAATAAATTTTTAACGGGGCTATTTGCGACGAGATTTATCCCCGTCGCAAATAACCCGTCGCAAATACTCATTTTTCCCGTAGTGAATGTAGAGGTCTTCAGTTTCTCATTATCATAAGTGAGAACCTTGTATTCGTAAATCTGTTTCTTATTACGTCCATTAAGTTCCTTATAAAACTAATAAATTCTAATAATATTTATTCCCATCATTTCAGTTTTTTCATTAAATTAAACAACAGTATGTTTAGAAAAATAATATTCAACATTAGAATCAATGTTAGAGTTGAAACTATTAACTATATCCTTATTTATGTTTTCTACAGAGCATAATTTGGTTGATTGCTTCTCAGTTCAAGACTCTTCACTTGAATTAGAATATTTAGTACAACTCTATTATACAACCACTCCACTTTTCTAAATATTCAAAAACATTTTTCTATATATTCACTCTTTAGTCTTAGATAATCAATTTTGATGTGCCCTTTATTTAATAACTCATTATATATGATACCTAATATATTCATATTATAATTGGAATAAACATTCTTATTTCCTTTTTGATAGTATCCTATATATTATCTTCTGAAACATTTATTTATTTTTACAACTTTGTAGATTCCATTCACTATATGAGTTACATCATATTTTAAACTTCCTTCTATCTCATTATATGGGGATTAATATGAAACAACATTTTATTTTATGAATGCTACACATTTATTTTTAGATGAGACTCTATTAACTATGTTCTTCATCTCCAGTTCATATTTAAGAAGTCAACTGATATAATAATCAATTGTGTAATATTTTTTTCTACCATCAATGGATACCTTTTTAGTGTGAAACTTTACTAGAAGTGAAATGATAACTCTTTCAACCATGACAGTGTTGTCTAAATTTTCACCAAGTCCACTCATTCCATTCACAATACATGTGAATATATAGATAATTTTATTGAAAATACCATTTTCTCCCATATTGAGGTCATGGTACTCAACCTGAAACATTCCAAGATTAATTGACTTTAACTTATTTTTACTATAATGTGAATCATGAAAAAAATCAGGAAATATTTTGAGTAGTATTACAAGAAAAAACATGACTAATTTTTTTGAATAGGAGCACAATACCAAATATTGATGATCATAGAATTTGAAACACACAAATCTATATCATAACCATTAAATAAATTAGATAATAACTATTTTTTTATATAATTTTACCATTGTGGTTTAATTTTCAATGTTTAGTTTCCCAAGGAATGATTTAATCATAGCCTTCAAACAACCATAGTCACTCCCAAAGAAACAAGTTCATTTTGTTCAATCCATCCACCATTTGTTCATTGACATACCATATGAAATTATCATGCCTATGATAAATTATGTATAGGATATGTTTAGTAATTTTATATATTCTAAAAGAGATAATTCAATAATACCAATTATAATCCAAGATTCAGATACAGTCGAGAGTGGAGCGGGGGGTGAATTCAAAAAATATAAAAATTAAAGAAAAAATAGATAAATGAAAAAATACTATATTTTTATAGTTGTTCATATCACAAGTATCTTATGTTCACTCTTTACAAATATATATTTCATTATAGGTATTGATACCACTATAAACATTACTTTTCATTGTAGCAACCCAAGATTTAACTATATAACTTTCCCCATTAAATAAACCACATCTTGATAGATTGTTCCACATATAATAATTAACTAAAAAAATCAAAGAAATATTAGATACAAAATTATAGAAATAATAAACCCTATAGTAGATAAAAATATTTTCATAAATTATAAATGAATTCACAATAGGATTAATAATACTTAATGTTATAAAAGGGTGTTTTTCAGTAAAAAAAGTTTTTTATTATATATTGTATTTTCATTTAAAAGATAAAAATATAAATTATAGTATACTACTTTTGGTAAAAATAACTTCATTTTTTAATTTTTAATGTAAATGAATTATCTCAGGGTATATTTTTTAGATTTTTCTATAAAAATTTATTTTTAGTAGAAAAGTGAACATAACAATTTTGCTAAAATTTGTCTCTTTTTTGAAATTTTATTAACATAATAACGACTTAAAAGTTTATGGTTATTTTTATATAAAATATATATATTTAGAAAATTAATATAAATCATTTTAAAATACTGTATTTAATTTACAAAACATAAATTTAATTTTTTTGAAAATTAGGTAATATTTTATACCAAAAACTGTTTTTGTTGCTTACTTTAAAAATTAGATTTTATAACTTTTATAAATTAAATCTAAAAATATATTTCATATTTTAGATCAATATTTTTGTATCATTTTAATAATTTAATTTCTTTTTTTTGTGTATATAAATGAGATTACTATGATTAAATTTAATGACTATGATTTCAGTGAAAGAGTTATGTTTGAAGAAGTTTTTTACTACTGTTGTGTAATTTTTATCTAATAAATTAAATTTAACTATTTCAAATAATGAATATAATATTTTTTTTAAAACATATAGAATTATATTAAAACAAATTTAATTGGTAATAAATACTAAATAATATTCAAAACAAAATATGTTTAAAACATTATTTTTCTACAAAAAATTATAAATAAAAAATATTTTAATTTAAAAGAAAATTTTATCTTATAAAAAATTTTAAATTGATTAAAATTAGATTAAATATTGGTTAAAAAACTCAAATTATGTAAGAGGAGTTATTTTATATGTTTAGTAAAACATAATTTACTTGTGTAAAAATTAGTTACCCTAGTAAAAAAGGTAAATGTAAAAACATATAAGAGTAAATTAATTCAAAAATGATTATCACATGGGTGGAGATACTTGGTTGGGGATTGGTCAACCCAAGATCACAATAAAACCCATTATTTCTAAATTTTAGGGTCATTGACACTTTAATACTGTAATTATTTCATTTAAAAGTAAGGATCATTCACAAAATTCTCCTTTTTAATCACTTTAAAAAGGAGATCACTACCACCCTTTCACTACACCACTTTACCTTTGAAATATTCTTCAATATAGGCACAATTTTCCTCTTCTATATTATCCTTTTATTTCCAAAATCCCATGGGCACTAAATTTTTTCCCAGGTACTTATATTCGATGGAGTTTATCAAGAAGAATTTCGATATCTCGATACAAGTATTAATTACTCCTTACGTTCTTTTCCTAATCATAATATTTCAATACTACAATAACCATAGTAATATAATTACTTTAGTATCATTAGTATACATAATATTTATTTTATTAATGGAAAAATTCTTATTTATACCCTCTCATCGGCTTAGAAAAATGAAAGAATGTTGATCATGTGTTGTGTAAACTACTTTCTCTATGAAGCGACATCTTCCTATTTTCACTACCACATATATTTGCTGGTTATAGGGATGGAGTTAAAGAATAAATGTATAAAATATAATATAACTATTATTATGAAGAGAAAAATTATATCCCACCTTCATTTCCTCTCATTCATAAGGAAATGAAAACATTAACCGTGTGTTGTGCGGAAAATCAACTCCATGAAGTTAAAATTTTCATTTTTCATTATGATTTTCATTATTTATCCAATTCACATAAAATATAATTAAAAAAATAAAAAATAAAAAAATATCAATATATTTCTATTATGATGATGATATAAACTACCTTAACCATAATCACTCATCGAGCTATAGCGTGTTATTTTTTGGGTCCGTATAACCACATACATGAACTACGCTATGAAACTATATCATGGATGACTATGGGAGTATTAATGATTTTATAATTATAAGTAATAAATAAAATAATTATTGGTGTATGGTCTTAAAATGTTCAAATTATGTATTTAAATAATTATTAAAATACCAACTTTAATTCCTAAAATTACAAAAATAAACTGACATTAATTAAATTTT
The DNA here is from genome assembly GCA_963277665.1 of Viscum album. Classification (NCBI taxonomy): domain Eukaryota; kingdom Viridiplantae; phylum Streptophyta; class Magnoliopsida; order Santalales; family Viscaceae; genus Viscum; species Viscum album. The sequence continues at coordinate 1,822,550,225 of OY728151.1, read as the reverse complement.
CATGAAAATTAAAAAATATAAGAAAATATATATTAAATAAATAAAATGTGATAAGAAATGGTTAGTAAAAAAAATTATTTGAAAAATAATCATATGTAGTCATCCAATCAAATTAGTATAATTATTCATGTAGTTAAGCACATGTGCGGAATGAATTAGGGCTGCAGTAAGGGTTTTTTCTCTCATATTTTTAACCCACGACACATATTTATTATTATATAGCATGTTTTGTTTGGAATGGTGTATCTAATTTACCTTTAATATTGTAACATGTTTCCCCAAACCACTAAGTCTTAGCTCGATGTTGCATGAAGTCATGCGCACCTACCCATATGCAAGAGGTCAAATTGTACGAATCTCATACCCATTGGTATGGGTCAGGATATTACATAATGATATCAAATGTCTAGTATTTTTACTAAATTTTCTTCCTCTATACTTGATTTGGGATAGGGTATACACGAGTTATGATAATTTGGACTATTGTAGGGGAACTATGTCATTTCATAGTTAGTGTTATATAGTGGGTAATTATGTTTCCAAATTTTTTGGAATTTATGTTTTTCTATTACAGTTGAATAAATTCTACTTGTGTGATTAACATGATGTCAATAGGTTTTTATGAGATTTTTTGTATGTTCATGAATCATGACTGGGCTTGCAGGTTCACATTTCATATATATACCTATTGTTGTGATACATAATAGTTCTTTAATTGATTGTTTTGAGTTGTGATATCTATTCGAGATAGTTTCACTAGTTTGATATATATGTTTCCCAAGATTTGTGATATATATTTACTCAGATTAATTAGTTGAACTGAGCATGATATAATGTTAGTTTACATATGATGACTATAATCAATTTACAGGGATAGAAACCAAGGTTAGTGCTTGGAGGGTCTACCTTGGGATGAGGGTTAACTCTTGTGTAAATATTTTATGATCTGATAGGATGGTTAGGGTATATTTACATTCCAAATATTCTTTTGTTTTAGATAATTCAATCTCAGATATTTTTGATGGGACCTCAAGGTAAGTCATTCCTAGATTTTATCATTCCACTACTCATACGAACATAGGTGATCCATACTATAGAGCCTTCCCATCCATGACTTGTTTAGATAGTTCCTATCCAAGAAAAAGTAACTTAGAAGTCTGTTTCCAACCATGATCAAGAATCCATGGCCCAGAATCCTTTGAAATTTCAGGGAACTAGCAGCCCAGAAAATACAAAGTACAATCTATAATTTATTGAGTGTATCGTTAAGCTATTCCAAACTCATGAAGGGGGTGAGTTGTTATGGTTATATTCATGTTCTTGGGACCCTCTAGGAGATGGTGGATTTCCATGACCCATGTCAGGAAATGAGAGGGTCTTACTTGGAGAAACATCAAGGAATTATTTATCAAACAAAACATCCCATTCATAATGAAACTGAACCATTCCAAAGAGTTCATAGAGTTACACCAAGGGTCTATGACTGTCTCTGCATACTATGTCTAGTTTACAATGTTACGTTTCTAAAACCACTATTTGGCTGGGAACAAGGCATATAACGAATGAAATTTTGATATGGTCCTCAAAACAAACTTTAGATAGCAGGTAAAGGGATTTTACCTAACAAAATACTCACAGGTTCTTTGCAAGGCCCAAACCATTATGTATGAACTCGATAAAGATAAAGTTTCCTGCTTACATTCGTCTAAAATTTGGATAAAGGTTAAGATTTATCTCATTAAAACAGATGTTTCTTCTAATATTAGGAAGAGAAAAGTGGACCAAGAGAAGTAGGGTAGTAGATAGTTTGGTTCGATATCAACTTATTCAGTATCCTCTATGAGAGATGATTACAACATTTGCAAAAATTGTAGGCTATGGAAACATTATAACATTTCTTCTATGAATCCATTTTTGGAGTGCCAAAATTGTGGAATGACATGTCATTATAGTAATTTTTCATAAAGTCCTATTAGAGGGATATTGTGATATAAGGAAAAGGTAGGAGTGGAGGAGCTCAGTAGAGGATGCAGACTCCCTAGATGATGACAACTATTAGATAGGGCTATAGAGCTTTGAGAAGGTGAGTCTTTGAGGGGAACGAGATTCCAATAGATGATAGAGGGGGACCATCTACCATTCATGGTATGATTATTTTCACCTCCACTATATTTACTTCCTTTTTTGGTATGGGTGATTCCCATTATATCATTTATATACAAGTGTTTGCTTGGATTGAAATTCCAGTTAAGTTATCTTCTAATTTAGTCTCCATTAGCACACCACTGGGAACTAAAGTGGACCATATCCAAAATTTCCTAGGGTGTCCTATAGTTGTCTCTAGATATGGGAATATGTGGAATTTTATGGTACTAGAGATGATGAAACATTATGTTATTCTTAGAATGTATAAATTTATTATCTTATAAGATCACATAGACTAGTATGGGAGATGTGTGTCATTCACCTCACCAATAGGATAGATGTTCATGATGATTGTAGAATGGGAACTAGGAGCTAGTAGAGTTTGAATGAAATTAAGTCAACTAATAATGATAACATCATAGATATAAGGCATGTGTCTCTCAGATGGATCAGTGGAAACCCCCTCAACATTTCATCCATTCATGGATCTCTATTAGGAAGTCTTTATATAAAACTTCTTAGGAATCCATCGAGATAAAGGAGTTGAATTTGAGTTAGAAAATATGCCAGGTGTGAAACCCCTTTGGATAACCCCATATTGTATGGAACCAATCATGCTAAAGGAGATCAAGGTGGTGTTGGAAACCCCAGAGGGGAAGGGATTTATTAGGCTGAGTACTTCACCATGGGTTGCACTTGTGTTATACACCAAGAAGGCAGATGGTATTCTTCAACTTCTCATAAATTACTAAAAGATGAACCAGGTAATGGTGAAGAACCAATATCATTTTCCTAGGATATATGATCTGTTTTATTATCTATAGGAATCCCAATGTTTATCTATGATTGATATTCAATCAATTTATTTTTAGTTACAAGTTAAAGAGGAGGAAATTTTGAATATGGAATTTTGAAGTAGTTTTGGATAGTATAGATATTTGGTGATGTATTTTGGGATGAAGAACACCCTAGAATTTTTCATGTTTCATATGAATAGGATCTTTCATCCATTAATGGACTCCCTCATCATAATGTTCATCTACAACATCCTCATCTACTCACCAAAACCAGAACATCATGCTAGGAACCTAGACATATTCATGAGTACACTTTGGGCACATCATATGTACACCAAATTATTAAATTGTGAGTTCTTTATTTTAGAGGTGAAGTTAATAGGATATACGGTGTTTGAGATGGGTATATTTATGGAACAAGAGAATGTTTGGTGAGACCCATCTTATAAAAAACCCTAGAAATTGTTTGAGATCATACGATTTTTGGGTTTAGAAGTATATTTCTGGATTTTTTTCCCAAAATTCTTTTGAATATCATCACCAATGAAAAAAGTGATTATGTATGGATTGAAATTACAGTGGTCAAATTTTTGTGAAGAGAAATTCCTTGATCTAAATGTATGGTTGATGATAGATCCAATATTAATACTCCCTAATCCTTGGATTGGATATGAATTATACGATGATGCATAACATGTTGACTGTGGAGAAATGATGTTGTAGAGGGAGTAGATAATAGCTTATGGGACACATTATCTGTAACCACATGAGTTTAAATACCCAAAATATGACTTGAAGTAGGTAGATGTGGTCCACGCTCGGAAGAGTTGGAGAAACCATATCTTCTGTGAGATATTTTTTTACATAGACCACATGAGGTTTTTCTGTATCATTATTCAGAGACACCTACCCTAAGAATAAGGTATTGGGTTGAGTATAAAAAAAATTTAGACTTTAATATTTATTATGTATATATTAAGAGTAATTTCACTGTGGATGCTCTTATTTGTAAGATGTAGGATGAACACGATCCTGGTGAGAAACCCTCAGAGGAGTGGTGGAACTTGATGAGAGTATTTGTGAGTTGAAGTATGGATCCTTATGTATATTAGAGATCTGTGACTTATAGTCCCTTGGTGATAACATACCCACTAGTGGACTGGTGATGGTTGGATAAGAATCAGACATAGAGAGTGAGGATATGATAGAGCAACCGACTAGTGGAGATTAGATACCCATATGGTCGATGGATGATGATGATGTGATATTGGTACATGGGAGAGTAGTTGTTCCTGATTCTATCAGAGTTGAGCTAATGAGAGGGTGAAGGTCAAGGATCAGTGACCTAGTAGACTACTACATCAAATTATGGTTCCCATATAGAAATGATTAGAAGCCATGATGGACTTCCTGGGGGGATTACCTAGGACCCTAAGAATTCATTACACTATTTGGGTGGTTGAAAATCATTTCAAAAACATTTCCCACTTTTTACCAATCTAGGATACATAATCAATGGAGGAGTTGGGAAGTCGATATGATTGTGAGATCATATGACTTCATATAGATCCATTAAGAATTGTATCTGACTAATACTCACATTTGACATCACGGTTTTGGTGGGGTTTGTAGAAATCCCTATTGAAATAGCTACGATTGAGTATGGAATACCATCCTCATACTGATGGATAGACAAATAAGACTACACAAATTTTCAAGGATGTGATTTGAGAATGTGTCCTAGACTTCATTCGAGCATGAAATAATCACCTAGCCTTGGTTTAATTTCTATATAACAATGGTTATCCAGATTCAATTCATATGAAACCTTATTTGGGTCTATATGTGAGGATATGTTTCTCACCACTCTGTTGGAATGTGGTAGGTGTGGAAGTAGTTGTTGGACCCAGTATGTCTGAGGAGATATATGAGATAGTGCTGCTAATACAGAAGATGTTGATCATCACTCATAGAAAAAAAGATCATATGTCTCTATAGGAGGAGACCTATAGAGTTTTCTATGGGTGATTACATTTTCTTTACAGTGACTCATCAGTTATGGAATTTATGTCTAAGGAAGGAATGTAAGCTAGAACAATGTTTTTTGGGTCCCCTTAAGACCATTGAGAAGGTTGAGGAAATGGTGTACCATCCAGACCATACTCTATATTATCGAGGCATGCATGATGTGTTCCACATTTCTCAAAATTTTAGGTACATGTATGACCATATGAATGTTAAACAAACCAATGGAACTAATTTAGAACCAAATTAAACATATAAGGAGCATCCAATTCAGATTAAAGAACAGAGTGAGAAATTCATTTGAGGGAATATTGTACCAAAAGAAGTGTGGATACACAACATCACATAGGACCACGCCAAAATGGAGGAGGATATGCTACAATGGATCTGGTTACTCCATAGTGTGCTGTTTACCATGAGGCTATGACACAACAGAAATGGATGCACCTTAACTTGGAATATTGAAAGAGGCTGCACCATATCCTAGGATGTGGAAGGGTTTTTAGATGGATACTGATCTGTGGAGGGTTGGAACACACTATAGTGTCTTTTACTTGTCAATTACAGATAGTGGGTATTATAATCAGTCTTTTCGGATTAAAATAATTTAATAGACTAATATGTTTTGAATGAAAATTTTTTAGTTAATGATGGTGAATCCATTTTGTAATGAATAGGATTATTTATTTCTGTTTAATAATAATTATAGGAGGACCTTCACATAGATGGAACCTATATTGTTTCTCCCATATAAATACAGTTTTTCCACTCCCCATTCAACATCATCGTAGCAAGTCCAAAAGGCTACAAATGAATCCCCACCAAAGTGAACTCCACCTACACTGTAGGAATTCTCTTTTCACCATGGAAGTCATCTTACAACACTCTCTTAGGCCACAGTTATAGTACATAATATATATAAGTTCACAAACCTAGTTGGTTCTATGACACATCCTTCTCTATATGATTTGGTGTGTTCTTTCGATGCACCTATGCACTATGGAGGTTTATCCCACGACCGTGGTGTTCCACGGACCATGTAATTGCTATAGAACTACATCATAGTGTCCATATCAAAAAAAATACCACCACATCATAAGGTTATTTCCTAATATGTGGTGGTTGAGTTCAGAATACATCAATTCCATAGACCCTACAATGCATCATGGATACCCTCGAATTACTAAAAACCAACACTCCTTAAACGACCCTTGAATTTTCTTTTAGAAACTAACTTTGGCTAAGATTTGATGCTACCCTTGGAATTTTTTATCCTTTCATTACTCTCGAACAATTTTCATGTTGGATTATATTTGGTTCTTGGAGTTCATGGAAGATATTATTTTTCCGATTGGTGTGGACATGGTTTGGGTAACGACAAACTTAAAGAACCTTAATGTCAACTTGGAAAACCATGAGGTTGGTGGTTCCTTATAATTGTGGGATATGTATAAGATGTCACCATGATATAATTTTTATATTGGAGTAACCATTGAATTTTATGAGATGCTTGTGGGTATGTGAGAGGTTGTAGAGATTTATAGATTACAACCATGTGTTTATGTGTGGCTCCTGATTTTGATCTTCATGTGCCTTATTATTCATTTATATAACATGTATTTATTATAATGTTACATATCCCATGAAAATATGTTTTAGTTATCAAGATAATTAAGAGGATACTTTAGTTTGGGATTGATTTAGCCCTAAATTCATTAAATTTAGGCATGGAAATATCTATAGATATATGTGCATCCATGGTTGGTTACCCAACCTGACATAGTCCAAACATCTCTGAAGGAAATCATGGATATCCCTGTAGAGGATTGTGCATAAGTTGTTGAATGGGAGATAATGGTTTGGGAGTCCTATGGACTTGGTCCATTAGTGATTAAAAGGATAAGATGGTCGGGTATTGAAATTATGAAATATGAAACATTCATGATGACAACCAATGACTAGCTAGGGAAAGTTGTGTTACTATGGAATTAGTACTTGTTGTTTTATCTTACATCCTTATTAGAAACAAGTCAAAAAAGGTGATGTCATGGTTTGTGGCATCGTTATTAGCACATTATAACTCATAACATATTTGGTTTCATTTTTATTGACTATTTACTTATGTCATTATATACACCACTATAAATATATTGTGCACTTATGTTAATGATGCATTGGTGGTGTCCTACTGTGCCTTTTATAAAAAACCTACATGGGTATCTCAATGTGCTTATAAATTTCATGACTCGAGATTAGTGGATAGTTGATAAGTGGATAAAAGAGATAGTGAAGATCATGACAGAATCCAATGTATCTCACAAATGATTATTTACATTTTCATTTATTTTTCTTCTACTTAAATTTTGGATAGTATTACCTCCTTTGGAGTAATTTTTATATGTATTCCATTTGTATAGTTTATTCATGTTTACTAGGATTATTTATTTATTTATATTATTTTGTATTTATTATTATGTTATGTCTTGATGTAGAGGGTATAATCTCTCCACTATTAGACATAGACCCTCTCTACTAGTCCTATAATCTTGCTAATGAGGAGGCGTACATGAGGTCACATTGCAGCCGGATCAAACCTAGTGATTCTGGTCGGATATTAGAAATATTACGTATCACGATTCTCTTATATTAATTATATTCAATGATCTATTCAATTCTAATTCTTTCATGGGATTCTGATGAAAAATATACAAAATGTTTTATGGGTTTATGTTAACTCAATTTTCTTTCATTATGTTAATAACTTTATTATATAACAATATTATTTCATGATTTATTTATTCTACCAAAATGAATAATTTTTTTATTTCTAATTAATTTTCATAGTTTTACATTTTTTTAGAACATCATTATCCAATTACTATTTCCTCAAGGATTATGTTACTTAAAATGGTTTCAGGGTCTAAATTCCTTTTCTTGAGACATGATTCTTTTTATGCACTAATTTAATTTTATATGGTTCATATACTACCTATTTTTAATATTATATAATGAATTATCCTATGTTTAATTGATATATATATCTCATTCAAGGGGATTCAGTTTTAGTTTAACTTAATACATAGTATATTTGTTTACTCAAATTTTTCCTCCATGAGACATAAATTCACTTCTTAGTTATGATATTCTAAGCCAAATTTAATCCTTGCATTTTATTCTTATTAAATTAAGTTTTATTTTTCTTAGAGGAAGTTTCTTTGTTACATTGGTATAATATTCTTTGATAAAATATCTTCAAAAATAATATTTCGGTGTTATTATAAATAAATTTCATTCTTTATCATGGATCATTCTCCTAAATTTCAACATTTTTCTTCCCATCAATTTTTTACTTTCTTTTAAGTAGATCAAATTTAGATTAATTCATGTGAGATACTTACTTCTGATCACTACTTTTAAAATGGGAATTATATTTCCCTATTTATGATGTGGGTTATCAATAAATGTGTTTTCAAGAAATTAAAATGTTTTACATATCCTATACATCTTTTATATCTTCCAATCTATGTTTTCTCTATAACAACATTATGAAAATATTAAGACTCCATTATTGGAGGTTTTTTAAAGTTAATATTTTAATATAAATAATTTTTTTTCATTCCAATGTGTTTGAAAATGAATTTAAAAAAACATGTTAATTGTTTTCTTATACTTTATTTAAAAAAATATGAGAATAAAATTATTTATACAACATTTTCACAATATTGAGTTTCCCATAATTTTGAAACTTCCTTAGAATAATTAATGATTTTACAAAGTAATTTTCTTTTCCATTATTCAATGAGCTTTATTTTAAAAAGGTATTTTAGGGGGAATAGGTCATTTTCATCATGATATTCAATGTAATACTCTACTATTTTTAAAAAATTATTTTTCATCTACCAATTTATTCTTAACATATTATTTCACAAAAAAGAAATGATAACAACTATAATAGAAATGATCGATCACTGCCCGTGTATTTCCTAATCATAATAGTTGTATAATTGTTATTTTTATTTTTATTAATTTCATATATAGATAACCTATTTTTGATTCCTTTTATTTAAGGGAGTTCACCTAAATTTCATTCATCTATTGATTGGGAATTTTTTTGACTAAACTATATACCCAATAATTATAAAGTGAAATTATCATATTCTTAATTATCTTGGTGGAAGGGTATATAAATATAACTTTATTGAATATATTTAGATATTCATTTATTTTTAAAGGGTTTATCATGTTATGATTATTTATGGAACTTTTAATTATTTATTTATTGGATTCCATTTGAAAAGGATGTGGACCGAATTTTCATTACATTGTTGTTTGTGATCTATTAAATGAAATGCATTTATATTCCCTAGGGTTTTATATTATGATGAATTATTGATTTTAAGTGGAAAACATATGTATGTATAAATTATTATTAGGTTCCTATATCATCATAAAAATCATTAGTTAAAATTTTATATCTCATGAGATATGTATTAATGGGCACAATTTAGTTGCTCACAAATGTGGGTGTAGGTGTGTGACAAATGAAGGTGATGTTTTCCAATGATAATTCTTGAACCATATTTCTCAGGATTCATCATGTCATTCTCTAATGAATCATGTTTATTGACAAATTATTCCACAATATTTTAATTCATGAATTTTTCTTTTTCCATGATTTATGATCTATGCTTTATTGTGTAATTTTTTTAAGTATCTTATTTATAAAAATATTCTCATATAATGATCACTTGTGATATTTTATTATTTATCACTTATTTTATCATTACTGAGAATCATATCTCTCCTATTTCTTATGTTTTTCACTATGCTATGATAATGATTGTAACATATTTGATTCCTAGAACAATGTATAGTATGGTTCAATTATAGACAAATGTTTAGAAGTTTTGTAAAATTAGTCTCCTATGTAACTGGTCCTTAAAGATACTAAACTAAAATGTTCTCTAATATAGTGGATATAACATGTGATTATTTTTAGATGAATCTCAAGTCAAAGAAACATACTAATTAAGGAATAAGGTAATGTCTAAACCATTTACATTATATATAGAAAATTTAATAAATATTTTGATACTAAACTATGTCTCTAAAAACATATACACTTTTTATTTAAAAAATAGTTATAAAAAGTTTAGTGTGTTCGATAGGAGCTCGAAACTATAGAAGAATCCATTATTGGGTTATTTAAATTGAATAATGATAATATATATGATTTATATATCTTATGTGATGGTTTATAAAGGTATAAATTAAAAATAAAATATATATTAAGTTGAGTTAATTTAAATAATCTATCTTTAGTATTTATATGCTGAAAAGGTCCTTGGAGAAAAGATTAATTGCTTTTGAATTTTATATTTAATTACCATATTTATTTGATGATAACATGAGATGATTTTAAGTGATTTGACTGTGAATAATTCTTTATTTTATTTTAAATAATTATTTCATTTAGAGAATGATATGGAAAATTAAAAAATTAATAGATCATATGACTTTTCTTATTGATCGTATGCATTTTACCAACCGTATTACTTTGATGCATGAAATTACTAGTGAAATAATTTTCATAAATGAAATAATTAAATTTCTCATAGAGTGAAGATAGTATAACTTCAAATCCAATTGTATGGCTTTGGGATAGAGAATTATACTTTATCACATGTCTTCAGCATGAGACTGTGGAAGTCTCCTCATAAAACCTTGTTGGAACTTATGACATCACCACAATACTTTGAGAATATATTATGAATTTTAGATTCATCATCATAATTAATTGTTTTAATATTTCTTGTATGTATAACATTGATCTAGTTTATTACTAGTAGATCATAAGAAATTAAAGTCTTACTATGGAGATTCAACCACAGTGAAAATCATATGACTTTATACCTAATAAAAATTCTTGTTTCACCTGGGTGAAAAATGATTTTTTCTAGAATAATTTATTCTAAATAAGAATTCATTTGTTAAGATGAAATTTTTATTCCATTATATTAATAAAATCATGAATTTTAAATATTCTTGGAGACAATCATGTTAAGAGAAAAAATGTATGCAATTAACTTGAGGAGACAAAGTGGATGAGACAATTGATAAAAAAGATGAAACATCATGGATTTTAAAGAATAATGAAGTTGATGATCCATAATTTAGTAAACAATTATATAAATTCTATATTATTTTAATTTTCATAGAGATTTTTTGAGGAGACATTGTTGAGTTTCTATGTTTGAGTAAAGGCTGAACTTAAGGCTTGTATTGGTTTTATAGGTAACTCCCATGCCATAAATAGAGATTTTATTACCATAATTTTGTGTGCTATATATTTCTAAATATATATTGATATATGTGTTTATTTCATAGTGGTATATTCTTGATTAAGATGAAGCCATGCCTATTTAAGAACCAAAAAATGGAATAATTGTATGAGTTTCAAAAACTGGAAAAAAAATTAAGGAAGTTTTAAAATTACTACAGAGTTGAAAATTGAGATATTGAAATTTCGGGAAACATTACTATTTGGTGAAATGGGTGAGAAATACATAAATAAACTCAGGGAACCCAAAATATAAATTTAATAATAATAATATTTATGTTCTGGAGGAAGATATTTTACAAAAAATTGATCCATAAACAATGAAAATGAGAGTTAAATTATTGAAATAACAAAAGAACATCAAAAAATTTAGAAAGAAATAAAATTATTCACTAAAAATTCAATTCATGGTGACTGAGTAGTGAATTTGAGATAAGAAAATAGGACTCTCAAAGAATGTAAGAAGAACAATTAGGATTATCAAGGCTTATACTAATGGAATAACCAGTGGGGTTTCGACAACAGAGACGAAAAAAGAAGGATGAGATGATTTGTACTACTTATTAAACACACATTATGAAGAATAAATAAGTTCAAATATTTCTTGATGTTATGTTTTTGTGAGCCTTGATAAATTATTATTATTTGAGATTTTTGTGCTATTTTTGATGGAAAATTATTTGAGTTGAATGTTCATATATTAGATTTAATATAACTAATTGTTGTATAGATTCAAAGGCTAAGCTATATGTGATTTACTTGAAGAAAATAAGGAAGTATAATTAAATTTATTTTAGGAAAGGATATATATTTAATTGGTGAATATTTTTTTCTATATAACCAATTCATGTGATTTAATAGGAGGAAGAAAATATAGAATAGTTGGTGGGGTTACATATTGGAATAGTAATGTGAGAAGATGTACTTGATCACTTGTGTAGTATGGTGATATCGAACCTATGTAATATATTATGTTTATATTAGGATAAAAATAACCAAAAATTAAACTTGTATTTATAATAATATTTTAGTGGAGAATTTGTTACATGTACATCCCAATTTTAAGATCTCTTATTTTCTGAGTTGGAAATTTAAGAAGGAATTTGAATTTCCAATTGCTGGATGGGTAAAATCTATATTGGATATTTGGAATGGAATTATGAATGTTATAATTCTACTAAATAATTTTTAGATGATTTTTTAATCTCATAAAGTATTTTATATGTTTCAAAATTGTTTCATTGGTTCAGGGCATTATGTTTGAGTTTTAAAAAATTGAATCCTAGGGACCATGGTAGGTGCACAGTTAGTGCTAACTGTATGAGAAAAATATGTGGCCCAATTTGTAAGGGAACATTGTTTGTATAACCATGTGTGGGGACCTAGAAATCCATTTAGATTAGTGTATAGATGTTGAGGTATGTTCATTTTTGGAACAAAAATTGTCAAACCATGAACCACAATTGTGCGATGTAAGAGTACTTGGGGGAAGTAGCTCCACACGATTAGATAATGGTTTGTAAACTGTACGAGGCATCTGGGAATCTTGTAAATGTTTGGGAAGTAATCTCACACAGTTGTCACATTGATTTTCTAATCATGCACTGCAACCATGTGAGGTTGGAGTTCTTGGGGATAATAGATCCACACTATTTGACAAAAATTTAAAAACTATGTGAGGAATCTATGTGGCATAGAGGTGTTTAGGTAGTGAGCACACATGGTTGGTGCATGGTTTTCCTAACTATACAACCTAACCACATTCCTATTTAAAAAGTTAAAAATTACCATTTCCCATGAATCCATTAATGGGGTTTACCCCATATTATCCCTAATTTCACCCAATATATTCCTTTGTGTGTGACCACCTCTTCCACCCATCATCCATGGGATATCCCCTTTGTTAATAGTTTAAACCAAACATCTTCTGATGAATTGGATGAATTGAAGCTGTTCTTTAACTTTCTTTGACTCTATTATTAATTTATTCATCTTCCTAAAGATTTTGGTTCCTAGGAATAGGGTTTGTATTCCTAATTCCATTGTAGAATGGTGTAATCAGATACAAGTGATAGGGATGTTTCACATTTTAGGAAGGGGATGTCCTAATTGGTCATATGCACTTTACTGTTTGTTGATTTGATGAGGTATGTCACTGTGGTGAACTTACAAATCATTAAATATTTATTCTAATTGTTTGGGTTGTTATTTTTATTCATTTTATTAGGGGTTATTCTTGGTTTGAGGTTGAAGATGTTCCAAGGGTTATTAGCTAGTGTTAGGTCATGCCTTCAGTGGGACATGATCGACATAAGAGGTTATGAGACTGATGCCTTCGATTTCGATTTATTTAGTTATTTATAGTTTTTTGAGACTAGTTAATAAATAATAATTTAATTATAATAAATTGACTTATTGTGGTTTGGTTGTGATGCATGACCCTCTATGACTTGGATGAGCATGGTCAGTCCTTGCAAACTACTGTCAATCCTTGATGAAAAATGGAAACCTTCATTGATTTAGGTTGTCTATCATTACTAAACTATATTATATATTCATGTTTATGGTAGTATGTGTATTTTTATTTTTTCCCATAAGGGTGAATACCCTTTTATATTTATTCCAATAAACTATTGTATTAAAAAAAATCAGGATTTAAAAGAATGAATTCCAAGAGTCACTAATAACCCTTATACACTAGCTTTAAGCCTTTAACTATGGCTATTGTGTGACAAAGGATCCCAAGAGAGATTCTACAACTTATGATCTGAACTATAGGATCCCATGTATGATTCCACAACTTGATAACTCCTTTTAGGGATACAAAGAGGGATTCCTTTGAATATTTGTTAACTTAGAGGGCCCCAAGAGAGATAAATCTGTTGAGATGAAAACATAAAGGATCTGAAGTATGATTCATCTTCTATGACTTAACCAAGGAGACATAGTAGGTTCCCCAGTGATCGAAAAACCCTAATCTAGTGTGTCATGGTTTTGCGTAGAACATGTAACGGGTGTCACCATAGAACCCATGAAGAAATTGTGATCCTGAGAGATTGTAGAATACGTGATGGGTTTATGAATTCAAACAACCTTAATTTTAAATATTCATTCACATGGTTACTATTTATGAAAATATTTGATCCATATGTTCTTCCAAAAACATGTAAAATGAGCCAGAACTAATGGGATGATATTATTTGGATGCCCATATGTACTTCTTAGGACCCAACTAATGAGCCATTTTGGATTGAACATCGCTTTATCATGATTCCCATATATAATTATTGTGAACCTTCTTATGATCCTTATTTAATTGGATGATAATGTTTCTAGATGTCCCATATTTCCCTGGTATTCCTTCCCATTCAAGTATTATAGAGGTAGGTCATTGAGTGCATCACAAAGACCCTCTTCATCGATGCCACCTAATGGAATCTTCCGGGGGCATCTAGAGATTTTTGGGTGGTTTATTTTACTATATTCCTTGGATATTATATCATCCTTGTGTAATGACAGAGATATCTATGTAAAATTCTTATAATACCCCTCAGGTTTGGGATGGTCGCACCGTTACTACATTGTCTAGAATCTTTGAGAAATGAGGCTATTGAGCCATTTATTTGAATTTATCACAAGTTACTATCTCAAATCTTAAGGGTATTCCTTACATATCACCTAAGGTTCATTCCACATTAGGAATTATCCATGTTACAATTTAATGATTTCTTATGGACTTGGATATAGGACTTTGAATTCAAACAATATTTACACATGAATTTATTTGTATGAAATCTAGCTCCAAGTCTTATTTAATATCCATCCGGTTAATACCCATAGCCCTTACATAAATATTGGTGGTGAGCATAGTTAATCATAGGGTTTAGATCTATATCCCCATATGGTGACATAGATTATTGAGAGACATTTATATCACTGGATGAAGAATGTATTTTTGATCAGGATTATAGACCCAAGGGTCGAATATGAATTGATTTTTTTATTTTATTGGTCGTATTTATTATTTTAGTTGTGTCTCGGCTAGGATAGGCATGAATTTATGATAGAAATCCTTGGTATGACTTTTTTTCTTTATTTATTGTCTATGGTAATATATTATTATTATTATTATTATAAAAAAAGGTAGATCACATATAAATACATTGGACTTACTGGGAATGTATGAGACCACATTGGTGGTTCCCTGCTAAGTTTTGTACTCACATCTAGCCTGGGATTCCATTACACTGGGGTACCTAAGTAGATGTTCACTTGGTTATAGGAATAGTGTTGGGGTGAGGCCCATGAATGATCGAGTAGGGTGGATTAAATATATACATGGAGTTATGTATGTGGTAGAAATCATTGTGGGAATTAGATAATTATAAATTTATTTAATTTTCTATTACTTAATCCTATATATGTGGTCATATTAGTGGGAAATTAGGGTTTTATATATGATATCACCATTTGGGCCTTTACCACATTTCATTTATCACAACTTGTTTTTATTTATTGCTTTCACACTCTAATTATTTAATATTATTGATGATATTTTTATTTTTATTATTTCTTACTCTAATGTGATTTCATACTCTACCCATTGACACACCAGAGGCCCTCATTTCTAGTCAGGATCCTCTAGCATATGGGGGTGTGCACTTGGGGACTTTTTGCTAATCGATATCTCTACTATTAAAAGAGTGAGCTAGGCTAGGATGTGAAAAAGTGTTATTTGAGAAGATCTTTTTCGATTATATTACTATTTGGGAGATTTTAGATAAGATTATTAGGAATATTTTAGAACATGTGATGGATATTACTAGTGCATTGAGAAAAATTGTTCCAACAACCCATCTAGGTTACCAGGAGTTTGGGATTAATTTTATTGTTTTTTGATGTTATAGTTGAATATGATTTTCTCATTGAGACACACATGTGGTGTGTATTTTATGATTTATTATGGATTTATGGCTCTCAAACCATTAATGAGAGGCTATTGAGTTGATTTTTACTCTTGGTTATCATAGGTAGAGTTGTTGACGGATCATATTTTTCATGTAGGGTCATAATGTTATAGGCTTACTAGTGTATGATTTTACTATTGAAAATATAGGAAAATTGTTTAAAGTGTAAAAAACTACATAAATGGGGGTTTCCCATATAGGATAATGGTGTAATTATACCCAAATTAGTCAAATTTAATAAATAAATATATATATTTCCTTCGAATGAAAGTTTATGTGGATCTATAGTGAGGCATTCAATGCCGAGTTAGACCCCTCGTAGGGAATTGTTAATTATGTTCAGTTATTTTTAGTGTTATTAACAACATATAATATGTTTTACCTCAGAGATTGGAATGGAATTATACTTAACTAGGTGTGTGTGATACATCATGAATCGTTAGATAAAGTGCTTTGTGGGTAATGTTGAGCCTTATAGGTCAATGTCAGCTGCTAATTCCTTTCAATTAGACCATTTTTGGGTGTATACTTTTTAGGTGTGGTTCAAAAAATATTTTTAACAACCTAAATGGATTTTTCCCATCTATCATTCTATATAATTTTTGGTTTGTGAAATTTTTCATGACTAACCTTTTTTATGGTTATCTAGATATATCATCTTGATACAATGATGATAGGTACTAGCTAATTTTTAATAAACTGGAACATTAAGGGGGTATTACTATGTACAGATGCTTAGTGAGGATCATATCATCATCTATTGTATGTTAATATCATGACACTCCTAGAAGTAGTCATTTCTGAGGATGCTCAGAGAGGATAAAGACATGGTAGGAAAAACCTTGGCATGTGATACCCTTAAAATCCCTCTCTTAAGTTAATAGATTTCCAATGGGTTTAATTTAAGTGGGTTTCAAGTTAAATCTTATAAGGTGTTTTCCTCAATAACATGGAAATTAAAAACTTCTATAATTGTACCCATGTTGGAGGGTTTCATCCCGCATAGGTCTATGTCATCTTAACACCCTTAGATATGGTTAAAAGGAATGTTATATTCTATGTAGTTGTTGAAATGGGTGTATGGATGATGCCCCGTGATATGTGACCTTGGTGAGATGATTCCTCTTTGGGAGAGGTGGTTGGACACAGTGGCCTAGTTATTAGACCTGTCTATAGGGATAGGTGGGAGACCTATAGGAACTTAGTTTTGACTTGGTTCCTAGTGAGTCAGTGTTTTTATTTGATGAGGGTAAACCCGTGAGAGGAGTTGGAATGAGTTTTCAGGTGCCTTTTAGGAAGTGAGATCGATTTTATGCTTGTATAGAGACCGAAGAAATAGATATGTTTTGGTATTATAATATAGGCATGTTTATTCCTTTAGATTCTAATGGATCCCCATGTGTGATTAGGTATCAAGAATATCTTCTATTGGAAAGACAATTTGAGTGCCTATCCTGGTTGACTAGTGGTTATGAAAATTTCAATGAGGTCAAAGAAGGGGTAGATTCTTGTGATGGGAACAACATCGTCTAATCGGAAGTCATAGAATTAATCATGGAATGGGAAAGGTTCATGATGTAATGCCCCAACACCAGTTACCCAGATTCAGAGAATTATTTTAATACATTGGAAAAATACAAGAAAGCATGTCCTGAAAGACCGATTAGTTTAGTAACCGTAGAAGTACTAGATATATACATAAGTTTTACATTACATCATTAAATAAAAAAACATCAACATTTTGTACCCTTTTGACACTCTTATATCCCTTATCCTATCCTTGCAGGTCAGTCATAATAAACTTCTTCTCATCCTGGGAAAAATAAAACATAGGAACGGGTGAACCCAGGTACTCAGCAAGGATAACAATATAACAGAAACTATCATAAATAAGAATAAAAATTAAAGTAAATGTATAAGACTAAAACAAAATCCTTTTAAACATAACCTCAGTATAATATGGAAAAGATAAATCAAATAATTCCATTTACTTATTCACATGGATATTCTATTAGTCGAATAATCACATATAATATCAATAGTCAATTTTATAATGATAGAATGCATAATTACGGACACCATAACCACATAGTCAAGGCCTCATGCCAAGACTAAAAATAAGATTTTTTAAAGGCCTCGTTCCAAGACACTAGTTTGTCTCATGATACCTACCGATTCATCGAGGATCTCTAGTAGGCTCCACCCATCACTTACTATGTCCAATGCCATCCTCATATGAAAATATTGAAACATAACATAAAAATTTATATTAAAACTAGCATATGAAATTTTAATACCATAACCATAGACCATGATTGGTATAAAAAAATACATCCACATTCAATCATATCACAAAACCATTAATAAAGTATAGAAGATTATATCATAATAAATCAACTTTAAATAAGTGTAAAATCCATCAAAGGATGTTGACATAGATGAAATCAAAACTATTTGAGAGAAATATCTATTTCTATTTTGAAATCGTTTAAAATTCAAATAATTATAAAATAAAACATTTATTCTGAAAATATTATTACAATATTGTATGGGAAACTTCAAATATTTTATAACCGTGGAAAATATCTACACCCACATTATAAGTTAAAAAACATTCTTACCTTAATTTGTCGAAAAGGTCATCAAGTACCTTGTTTGGAAAATGAAAGAAAGGTTCCTTTCAATTTTTTTTATAAAAAGTAAAAAAGGGTATAAATGAATTTAACCCAAATTCTACTAAATAGAAAAAATGTTTTGAAATACATTTTTTAGAAACACGGATGTGGATGATAAAGAGGCCCTAGTAGATACTTACATAATAACAACCGTAGATAAAAGATATTGTAAAATTAACCCTTACCTTACATTATTCCTTGATCAAAGTTATGTTAACCTCTTATATAATAGTTAAATAATTTTTATTAAATTATACCGTAACCACATAAATAAATATGTTATCATATATGATCTTCTAATATTTATTTGTTAATAATATTTCAGTAATATCATTGTTTTGGGTGTTAACTAATTCATTTTCCTTTATATGATTTGTTACATAGGCCATTTTTGTTATTTATAGGATGTATTTTATTCATATAATGAATTATATTATGTTTTTAAACATTATTTTTATTTATAAAATGAAAATTATTCTTGAATGGTTATGATGGGGAATGAATTTCATCGCGTTTGTGGAGACGGTAATCCGTTCGAATGCATGAGCGACAATACCATTCTATTGATGGTAAAATCGTATGTAATTGGATGGTATATCATATATACTGAATCATTAAAATTCTATATTTATTATTTACATCAATTATAACCATTATTATACCCATACAAATAATGATGTGTTGAATAATCAACTAGACCACTACATGGAGACGGTAAGCCATACGTATGCACCTATAGTGAATTTTGACATTTATAGGATGGATAGAATAATGAATATGGTTGTAACATATTTATAATAACATCAATGTATTTATAAGGTACTGGAGTTATTATTTTGGAATGGAAACAACAAAGAAAGAGGAAGTGGAAGATGAAAAGAACTTTGAAAGAGGTGATGAAAATATTACCTCTTATTCGAGTGCTTCATTTTTATTTGATCAAAAGGGATCATTAGGTTAGATTATGATCAATGTAATGAATCTAGATTGAAGGTATGGTATTTGGTAGGATATTTTATCAGGGTTTGGATGAGAAAAATTTCTTTGGAGGTGTGATTTTGAGAGAAGGGGAAGTACCCTTTTATAAGAGAGGTGAGAGTAACTTTAGGAAAATTTAAAATATTAATTTATTATACAATCATATTCAGTTTATAATGGCTAAAAAATGATTTATTTATAGGATAAAATTGGTAGGGGGTCTAAAAACTCTCAAACAATAGGTTTTGGATAGGTTTAGGTCACCATATTAACCATATCTTTTAGATTTAACTCTTAGTTAAATAGTTTAACTTTCACCATGTATTCTTGTATTATTATAATAAATTGTTAATAAACATACTATAAAAAGACAAGATGACCCCAAGTGGTTCATTATTGATATATATAACCTTATCTAAGTCCTTTTTCCGAACCTTATATTTTATGAATATTATTTTAATTAATAAAATAGTATTTTATTTAAAAACTCATTTATGTCAACTTTGACACTATTTGGTATTTTGTTTTTGAGAAATTTATAAAAACTTCATCACTTAGAAAAAAATTTATTTAATAAACCATAACATGTCATATTAACATATAAAATTAGTGTAATTCATCAGAACTCTCAATTTACATTTATTTGGATATTTATGATATGAATTATTTTAATCATTCATTAATAAGGTAATTACAACATCATCACTGTGTCATAAATAAATTTAATTATTTAATTTATAAAAATTATAAATAAAATAAAATTATATATGAAATCTTTTTATATTTCTAGTGAATATTTTCACTAAAATTTATCTTATGTATATCCCTATATTAAAAATGGTTTAGTTATTAAACTTTGAATTTAACACTTTTAACTCTTCTTTAAATTAAATAGTCATAAATGTCCAAATCTAATCCAAATTAAAAAAGGATAATATTTTATTCCTTAGGTTTATTTTGGTAGAAATAATATTATCCAATAAAATTAGGATATGTTTTAGGGTAATTATAATATCATTTTTACCTTTAATTACCCTATTTGCTTTTAACCGTGGTAAATAAGTCAAAAGTTACTATTCAACAAAAATTATTTTCATCTTATTGAACCAAATTTTACTTATTGATCTCAACCGTGTCTCTAGGATTCTTTAAATTCAATTCACAAATGCGGTAAAGTTACATTTTATGGAAATTTGCAAAGGCGCTTAGAAGGTGGGAAAAAGACGGTAAAAAGTTCAGTAAAATTTTATATATCTAATATTATTATAAAATGACTCCAATGAATTAAATTAAAAAATATACTTATTATGTATCTTTATTTACCAAATATAAATTTAAATAAAATAACTAATTATTTTAATAAAATTTCTATTTTAAATAATAACATAGTGTTTTTCACCATTCATAAAAAATTGAATGTTTTTAGAAAAATACCAAAAATCCACCTTAAGATAATTTTGATATTTCGAATCCAAAAATGAAGTCCATTTTGAAAAATAAAATTTATAAAATTTTATGAAGTGGGTATTACTATTCCTAACAGCTAGTTTGATTGGTCTTCATGTGTTATAACACAATGTTACGTACATCGCATACTATTGTATTATTCAACGAGATGCATACCGTGAAAGCGTAGGGTGTTACATTCTAAAATATTTTAAATAATTTCGTCCTCAAAATTTCATGAATATTACATAATAAAAATATTTGGGTGGTTCTTCACCATAAGTTCCTCGGGTTCCCATGTTTCATGTTCCATCTTATGGTTTCTCCATAGATCTTTCACCATATGAGTCATCCGGTTTCTCCGCACTTGTTCTATAGTATCAAGAATCTTGATACACTCTTCACAATAAGTCATATCGGGTTCCAGTTATATTTCTTCATAGGTGAGTACATGCATTGGTTCAGACATATTTTTCATAACAGTGATACGTGGAACACATCATGAACTTTGGAGAGACTTTGAGGAATTTCCAAATGATAAGCCACCACTCCAATTCGTTCTAGAATTTCAAAAGGTCTAATGAATATAAGACTTAATTTCCCCTTCTTACCGAATCGTATAACACCCTTCCATGGAGATACCATTAAGAAAACATGATCTCCTACTTGAAATTCCAAATCTTTCCTTTGGTTATCGGCATATCTCTTTTGCCTACATTGAGATTCTTTGATGTGGGTTTGGATAACCTTACATTTTTCCATTTTTTTCTCATCAATTTCTGGGACTATGAGTTTTCTTTCACCAACATCATCCCAAAAAGTTGGTGTGTGACATCTCTTTCCATATAACGCTTCACATGGTGCCATCTGAATACCTGAATGGAAGCTATTGTTATAGGAAAATTCTACCAAAGGTAAATATTGATACCACAAATCTTGAAATTGAAGTGATCAAGATGTCAACATGTATTCTAAGGTTTGAATAGTTCATTCTGATTGTAGTTTGAGTGTGGTAGGAAGTGCTCAAACAAAGTTCAGTATCCAAGACCTTCTAAAGAATTTTCTATAATCTTGATGTAAAATGGGGATCACGATCAAAAACAGTCGATATAGGTACTCCGTGAAGTCTTACAACTTCATTAATATATAGTATTGAAAGACGTTCAAGTGGTAAATCTTCTATTATAGCAAGAAAATGTGCTGACTTGGTTAGGAGATCAATAATGACACATATTGCATTAATAATTTCTAGAAGTATTTGGTGGCCCCATGACAAATTCCATCATAATATAATCCCATTTCCACTCAGGTATGGGAAGAGCTTGCATGAATCCTCTAGGATGTTGTCTTCCAAGATTCACCTATTGACAAACCATACATCTTGACATATAATCAAAAATATCCCTCTTCATGTTGTCCAACCTAAAATTTTCCTTCAAATTTCAATACATCTTAGTGCTACCAGGGTGTATAGAGAAGTTAGAGCTATGATCATCATCCAACAATTCCCTTTTTAGATCATGTATGCCCAGAACACAATGTCTCTTCCCAAAATTCAAAATTCCATCTTTATAAACGAAGTCAATCAATCTCCCATCATTCATAGCATTAATTTTCTTTTGATACTCCTTATCATCAGTCTGAGAAATTTTTAACCTTTCTAGTAAAGTTCGATTGGTAACCATTTGAAAAAGTATTTTTGTTTCACCTTCCATTATTATTACCATATCCATCTTACTAGATCCATAAACATAGGATCCATTTCAACTGGAATCTTGTTCAAAAATCCATGATCCTTTTTTATCAATGTATCTTCCACCTTATTTTCCTTCCCCAGGTGGTAGTGGATAGTGAAATCATAATCATTGGGTAGTTAAATGCATTTTCTTTTCCTCATGTTTAGTACTTTTTGTGAGAAAATATGCTTCAAACTCTTATGATCAGTATATATCTCAAATTTTCACTATTGAGATAGTGTCTTCATATCTTCAAAGTAAAAAATTATAGATGATAACTCAAGATCATGAGTGGGATAGTTTTTTCATTAATTTTTAGCTATCGTGATACATAGGCAATAACTCTATCATTTTGTATAAGGATACAACCATGTCATTTGTTTGATGTATCAATATAAATAACAAACCCATCATTCCCCATTGGTATAATCAAGATAGGATCATTGACTAATATTATCTTGAGTTATTTAAAACATTCTTGACACACTTGTTTCCAAACAAATTTAACCCCTCTTTTTGTGAGCTTGGTTAATGGGTTTTCCAATCGGGCAAAAGTCTGGATGAAACACTGATAATAACTTTCTAAACAAATAAAAATGCATATATCAGTTATAATTATTGGTGATTACCATTATTGGATTGTCTTAGTCTTTGAACGATAAATATAGATTCCATCCTTCAAGTCAATATGGCCAAGAAAAGAAATTTCTTGAAGCCAGAATTCACACTTTCTTAACTTCCCATATAATTAATTTCTTCTAATGGATTTTATAATAATGCGGAAGTGCTTTTCATGATATTCGTAGATTTTTGAGTATACCAGGATATCATTAATAAATAACACTATAAATTCATCAAGATATTCATTGAAAACACTATTCATTAGATCTATGAAAAAAGAGGGTGCATTAGTCAATTCAGAAGGCATTATTGTAAACTCGTAATGCCCATACCTGGTAGAAATGTTGTCTTCCGAATGTGTTACTTGTTCACACAAAATGGATGATATCCATATCGAAGGTCAATCTTTGAAAAACATTGATCTCCAGGAAGTTGATCAAATAAATCATCAATGCGAGGTAGGGGATACTTTTTCTTTATTATTATAGCATTTATCTCCTTGTAGTCAATGCACAACCTCATAGATCCATCTTTCTTCATAACAAAAAGAACAGGGGCTCCCCATGGAGAAACACTAGGGCGAATAAATATTTTATTACTCAATTCATATAGTTTTTTCTTTATTTCCACTAATTCTATAGTGGACATTCTATAAGGGGTCTTCGATATTGGCCTTGAACTAGGAATTAAATTAATGGAAAACTCAATTTCTCATTCTAGAAGATGTCTAGGTAAATCATATGGAAACACATCAACATATTCTGGTACAATAGGTGTGTCTTCTGTTCAAACATTATTTTCCATTCCCAAAGACATTTCATTCTCTTCCTCCCCAATAATTGAATTTAGTAGAGCTGTTAGGGGTGGATCTAGATAAGAATCAGATGGTGACATTTTTCTTCTAATAATAAGATATTATTTATCATCATCAAAAAATGTAACCTGTTTCTTTTTACAATAAATTATCACATCATGGTCCGAAAGCAAATCCATATCGAGGATTATATCAAATTCTATCATGGGTATGCCGATGTGATCAGCAGATAAAGAATATTTATATTCCCTATTGGGAATTGATTCACAAAACATTGTTTCAATGAATCTTACCGTAAGAGTTTTGACTAACAAATCCCTTGTTAAATGAAATTAGAAATATCTAATTTTCATAGAAAACTAGGAATATATGAAACAATGTGATGATCCAGAATCAAATAAAGCATTAGCTAAAGTTTAAGAAACTATTAAATTACCTTCCACCACATCATTCGGAGCTTCAACCACAACATTAGTGATCACATAAGATTGTCATTACTCCATTTTACTTTTCTAAGGTAAGTTTATTTGGTGCTTAGGACATTAATTTTCATAATTTCCCATTTCTCTACAATTGTAGCATTCAACATTGACAACCTCTTTATTTTCCTTGAAATCACGAGCTTGGTGGCCTTTTTCACCACTCATGTAACAGATTCCTATTCCCTTTAGGCAAGTACCCAGGTGTTTCTTCCCAAATTTACCACAGGATGAAAATTCAACTTTTCCCTACTTCCCATTATTTCCATTTCCCAAGTCTTCATTAGATCTCTTTTTCTGTTTCTTTGCTTTAAAGTCATAAGACTTAGAGAATTTAATTTCTATCTTGATAGCACATAAGACAATATCTTCATATGATGAGAAGGATTTTAAGACTAATGCTTGATGGAGAAATTGTTTTAGTCCATCAAATAATCAATCAGTCTTACTCCTTGGGTTACATATATAATCTACTACATGAAGTGATAACCATGTAATGTTAGCCTCATACTTTGTGACATTCTCAACCTCCTTTTGCCTCAGACTCATAAATTGTCTTTCCATATCCACTCAATGGTCATGAGGAATGTATTTTTCTAATAAAATATCATTAAACAACCCCCATTCCCTATTTTATACTTCTTCATCCTCCTTTGTGTTTTGAATTAATGACCACCATTGATCTGCATCTCCCTTGAGGCGATAAACTACCATGAATTTTTTCCCTTTCATTACTCCCCAAAGAATGAAATATTTTCTCTAAGGAACATATCCATTGATCAAATAAAAATGGATTTTTATTCCCATTTAATGTTTGTGGTTTTTTTGTTCACGAAGCGGTCTATCATTGATCCTCTGTGTTGTGGATCAAGGTGCTTCTTACAAGTAAGGTTATTATTCATAACCTGAGTGAGTTTTCCCTGCATGGTGATAAGCTGATCAGAAGTAGTTTCACCACCGGCTCTGCTATAATTATCTTTAGTAGGAGGAAAATTCCTACATGTATTACAAGAGTTGATATAGTTTCCATTCCTTCCACTAGCTGCTATTTCTAAACAATCGAATACACTATATTAGATTATGAATCACATTACATAATTCAAAACTTGTAAAACACTTAACATAAATTGAACAGTTCATAGATATAATCAATAATCATAAATATTTATTCTTTGATGGGGTATATACTCACTAATCAATCATAATGGTTCGTAAAGAAAATGTGAATTACCCTAAGCATATCCCCTTGGAGTTTTGTAATCAAGAGTGTAGCAAGGACTGTTTTCGTGTACCAGGATATCCCGGGTCACACCCGAAACTCCTTGTTAGAGTTTTCACTACTAGGTACATCTGTGCCAAATCATCCTCTACTTGATCATATCCAGTCAGGGATGTATTTCTTGGAAAATTCACGAAATATCTACACTACCAAAATTTTATGAAGTTCTTCTATACTAATCTTCAAAGTCCATCTTAGGGTAATGTTCTCTAATCACATTTTTTTCTAAATCTAGCTTCCAAGGTTGGTACTAAACTTCCTCTAATACCAACTATAACGCCCCAACCCCAGTTTCCCATAGTCAGTGCATTATTTTAATACATTATAATGATACAAGGAATCATGTCCCGAAAGAATGATCAGTTTAGTAGCCTTGGATGTACTAGATACATACATAAGATTTACATTACATCATGAAATAAAAAAACAACATTATGTCCCATTTGAACACTCTTATATCCCTTATCCTATCCCTATAGGTTAGTCATAATATACTTCTATTCATCTTGGAAAAAATAAAACATAGAAAGGGGTGAACTCATGTGCTCAATAAGGATAGTAATATAGTAGAAACTTTCATAAATAAGCATAAACATTTAATGAAATGTATAAGTCTAAAACACAAGGCTTTTAAACATAATATTCAGCATAATATGGAAAGAAAAAATCAAATAATTCCTTTTACTTATTTCAAATGGATATTATACTAGTTGAATAATCACATGTAATATCAATAGACAATTTCATAATGATGGAATGCATAATTCTGAACATCATAACCACATAGTCAAGGCCTCATGCCAATAATACATTTAATATTTTGTCATGGCATTGTTCCAAGACACTATTTTGTCTCATGAGACCTACCGATTCATCGAGGAGCTATAGTGGGCTCCGCCCTTCACATACTAAGTCTAATGCTTTCCTCATATGAAAAGGTTGAAACATAACATAAACATTTGTATTAAAACAAGCATAAAAAATGTTAATACATTAACCATAGACCATAAATGGTATAAAATATCACACTCATAGTCTAACATATGAAAAAACATTCAATATAATATGTAAGATTGTATCATAATAAATCAACTTCAAACAAGTGTAAAATCCATCAAAGGATGTTGACATAGATGAAATCAATACTATTTGTGAGAAATATCACTTTATATTTTTAAATCATTTAAAAGTAACATAATTATAAAAGAAAACATTTATTATGAAAATATTCTTATAATATTGTAAGGGAAACTTTGAAGATTTTATAATGGAAAAAAATAGCCGCACCCGCTGTGTAAGTTATAAAAAATTCTTACCTTAATTTGTTGAAAATGAAATAAGGTACATTTTTTGGAAAAAGATGAATAATTTATTTTAAAACCATTTTATAAAAATTCAAATGAGGGTATAAATGAATTTAGACCATAGTCTAGTAAATAGTAAAAATGTTTTAAAATACATTTTTAAGAAGCATGGATGTGGATGATAAAGAGGTCCCTGTAGATACTTACATTATAACAACCTCAGATAAAAGATATTTTAAAATTAACCCTTACCATGTAATTTTCCTTGATCGAAGGTACGTTAAAAATATGTATAATAGCTAAATCATTGTTATTAAATTAAAAAATAACCGCATACATAAATATGTTATCATATATGATCTTCTAATATTTCTTTATTAATAATATTTCAGTACTATCGTTGTTTCTGGTGTTAACTAATTAATTTTCGTTTATATGGTTTTTTATATAAGCCATGTTTGTTGTGGATAGGATGTATTTGATTCATATCTAGAAGGATTTTAAGTTCTCAAAAATTATTTTTAATCATAAAATGAAAACTATTCTTCAATTGTTATGATGGGGAGTGAATTTCATCGTGTCTGTTGAGACGATAATCCGTATGTACGCAGGAGCGACAATACCATTCTATTGATGCTAAAATCGTATGTAATTGGATGATATATCATATATACAGAATCATTAACACGTTATATTTATTATTTATATCAATTATACTCAATATTTTACCCATACTAATAATGATGTGTTGGATAACAAACTACACCACAACGCGGAGACTGTAAGCCATACGTACGCACATATGGTGATTTTTTCATTTATAGGATGGATATAATGATGAATATGGTTGTAACATATTTATAATAATATCACAGTATGTATAAGGAACTTTAGTTAATATTCTGGTATGAAAATAACAAAGAAAGAGAAAGTTGAAGAAGAAAAGAACTTTGAATGAGGTGATGAAATTATTACCTCTTCTTCGGGTGTTTCCTTTTGATTTGAAAAAAAGGACTCCTTAGTTTGGATTATGATCAAAGTAATGACTCTAGGTTGAAGTGAGGGTTGTAGAGAGGATATATGAACAGGTTTTGGCTGAGCCAAAGTGGATTTTGTCACGACCCGTCCTCGGGGTCCGTGCCGTGACTACCCCAAGCCCGCCTTCCAAAGGCCAGGGGCTGGCGACTAGCACCAAGGCGTAAATCCCGGTAAAAAGGGAAGGCATTGCCTTTGTAAAGTAAACAAACACCACAGAGTAAGAAAGCGGAAAGTAAACACTAAACAAAAGCAGAGTACAACTGAAAGTGCGGAAAAGTAAATGGGCCAGAATACAAACCCAAACTGAAAGTAAAGTACAACTCGAAAGGGAAAACAGCAACTGAAAAGTAAAAGCCGCTACTCCGAGCTGTCCACCGGAAATCCCACCTGAAGGGTGGGTACAGATAGCTCCTCTGCTCCACGGGTCCCGCTGTCCGCTCCGAGCACGTCCCGCCCAGTGGTCCACCTCCGGGTACCGTCCCGCTCTGCAAGCCTCAACTAAGGTCAACGCTGTCCGTTGTCTGCAACCAACACAACGTAGTGCGGGCAAAGCCCGTGCAGGGGTGAGTATAAGCTACTCAGTAGGGACCCCGAGACCCCTGAAGGTCTCTCAAATCCACAAAGGATAAACCACGAAGAAAGGTACAATCACGAAGTAATAACCGACACTGCTTAGGTATATGCCCATACATATACCTAAGTCATCAATTTCAAATACGCTCCAACCTCCGAGCCCAAGTACAACTCAGTCCACACAGGAAAGTAAACGAATTCCACATAGGAAAGCAAAACGTAATCCACACAGGATAGCACAACTCAATCCACACAGGAAAGCAACAGGATTCATCTCACACAGGTATACTTCTTCAAAGGATGATAAAGATGATCTCTGATCCATCTAAGTCATCGGACCCATGAAGGATCGATATGTAACTAACCCCCGCAAAGACCCACACAGGATCGGGCCCACACAGGACCTGTAGGCGCTGGTTCACACAGGACCGCTGAGCGCAAAGACCCACACAGGATCGGACCCACACAGGATCGGGCCCACACAGGACCTGTAGCACTGATCCACATAGGATCGCTGAGCACTGTAGTCGTCGTCGTCGAATCCACACAGGATCGGGCCCACACAGGACCTGTAGCACTGATCCACGTAGGATCGCTGAGTGCTGTAGTCGTCGTCGTCGAATCCACACAGGATCTCTGTACTGTCGTCGTCGCAGTCACAGTAGCAGTAGTAGCAGTAGTAGTCACAGTAACAGTCGCAGCCAGCACTAGGGTTCCCGCACACAGCAAGCTCGTTCGGAGGGTCCGCTCCACGAGCCGAGAGGCTGATACATCAACTGTCACAAAGTCCAGAGTTGATGTATCCGAAAGTTCCGTATCGACAATAGGAACTCAACGCAACAGACGGTGCGTCGATCAGACGCTCGGTCTGAGAGTTATTGGCATTTTCGTCCCCGGGGCCCGGTTGGTTTTTAAGGCAAAACCAACCCGACCGTACTCCACCTGCGTCCAAACCTCGGGCGGAGTATGCCAAAAGAACCATCTCACTAAGAGGAACACAACAAAGCTGACGGCGCGTCAATCGGACGTCTGTAGCTCAAGATATGAGTGTTTCCGCTCCGAAGGCCCGGTTGGTTTCGTGTACGAATCAACCCGGCCGAACTCAAAGTGTTCCGAAACCCTGAGTGTAATAAACCGAAACGACCGTCTCGATCCAAGGATCGCATCGCCGCTGACGGTTCGTCAATCGGACGTCTAGTCTGAAAGATATCAGCCTTTCCGTCTCACACCCACCCTGGGAAACTTCCCAGGAGGTCACCCATCCTGATCACTACTCTAAGCCAAGCACGCTTAACTACGGAGTTTTAACCACGTAGGCTCCCGAAAAAGAAGGTGCGCCTTGAGTACAGTATACCGAAACGACCGTCTCGATCCAAGGATCGCGTTGCCGCAGACGGTTCATCGATCGGAGGTCCGTGGCTCAAGTTATGGCCAAAAGACCGAAGTCGTCTCGAAAACGGGGGGTCCGGGTCCGGGCCGACCCGGCCCGACCCCCCTGGTCTGACCCGAACCGGGTCGGACCGACCCGGTCCGCTGGACCCGGCCCGGCCGGTGGCGGCGCGGCGGCACGGTCCGGCCAGGGGGCCGCGCATGTGCCGCACGCGGGGGGGGGGGGGGGGGGGTAAACCCCCCCCCCCTTTTTTTGGATCTCGGCCGGCCTAAGGCCGACCGTTTCATTCTCACGCGGGACCGCGGGTCCCGCCTCCTAACCAAACCGGCGGCCGGCGCGGCCGTAGGGCCGCGGCGCTTCATGATCTCCGGCGTCGGCGGCCCGGCTGGCCGCCGGTCGCCTCCTTGTTCCGCCGCGGCCCGTCTCCGGCCGTGGTCTCTTTCGTAAACAATGACGCGGTGCGTCGGCACCGCGTTTCTTCGTCGCAGCTCGCTCCGGCCATTAATTCTTTTGTTCCTGCGCGGTTGCGACGACACCGCGCTGTCTCCGATAAATTAACACGAAAGAATAGAAGGGGGAGGAGAATCGGCCGTGTTCGTGCGGTCCGGTCTCCTCTCGTTTTAACGATATCAGTTGGCCAATCGTATAAACACAACAATGAATGTTTCACAAATTTTAATAAAATTTGGAACTACGCCCAACAGATTATTCTTTCATGTTCGAGGGAATGAAAACACGTAATTTAAAAAGGACAAACCCCCTACCTTGAAAATTGACGTCACACGTCGGTTATCGCGGAGGAAGGCGTCGCGGCGTCGGACGTAGATTCCGTGGACGTCGGGGTGCGTCCGAGGAGGGAACGACGTCTCTTCACTTGTCGCTTAAGACGAAGAAGAGAGGTACGTTGTCGTTGGCGATGATTACCATGGTCGGCGACTTCTCCCTTGTCGAGGAGGAAGATGAAGACGGAAGATTCCGGGACGCCGAGTCTCGATGGTCGTGGGATCGATGTTCTTTGTCGGAGAAGAACCGTTCTTCACGTTCTTCGTCGAAGACGAAGAAGATCTTCAAGTCTCTCAACGATTCTCCCAATCCTCTCAAGTAACAAAGGAACTAACCCAAAAATAAATCAAGCTTACACTTAATTTATTAACACAACCCAACCTTTGGAATTCAAGAGTTTGAATTTCAAAAACTCAAAATTAAACTCACTTATTAATTATACATGAGTTGTATAATTAATTAAAAGTTAAGTTGTCAAGCCTTTAAGACGGAGAGAGGGGAGTTAAGGAATTTGAGGGGTTTTGGCACATTAAGTGCAAGGGAGTTTAAGGGGGTAGAAGAGAGTTAAGGGGAAGGTGAAGGGTTGGGGCTCGTGTGGGCCCCACCTCACCTTAATCCTCACTTGGTTAGTTAGGAACTTGTGATTCCACCCCAACTTCCACACTTAGGATATAACCACTTAAGAAGATAAATAAAATAAATATCGTATAACAAATTTATTTTACTCTTCATTTCATCCTGAAAATTAAACATCTCCTCCTAGGCAAACGCAACTTCGGGAAAGGTCTCCTTAAGCGAATATCGGCGCTACGAGTTCATCGGTGTCCTCGGATTTCAATTCCGAGCACCGGGTCAAAATTTAGGAAATCCCGCTCGTTCGTTCACTGAACGTACCCGAGCCAAACTTCGGAAATTAATTCCGGGCACTCCGGGCCTCGGAATCAGGTGCCGTCAGAAACCGCGCTCTTGTAAAATTCCAAAGAAAATTAAGAAAAAATTTCCTTTGAATTTTACGGGTCTTTACATTACTCCCACCTCAGGGCTTTACGTCCCCGTAAAGATACATCAAAACTAGGGAAACAAATGAGGGTACTGAGCACGCATCTGAGCCTCCCGCTCCCATGTGCATTCCTGGAGGTTCCCGTGCTGCCATCTGATGCGCACAAGAGGAATTGATCTCCCACGTAGGACCCGCTCCTGTCGATCCTCTATCTCCACTGGGACCTCCGTAAAAGTCTCCCCATCGTCAACGTCAAGCTCCCCATGGTCAATGATGTGCGTCGGGTCGTGCACGTATCTCTTCAGCTGAGACATGTGGAAGACATCGTGCACCCGGTGCAACTGAGGTGGTAGAGCCAGGCGATAAGCCACCTCACCAATCCTGCTGAGGACCTGGAAGGGTCCGATGAAGCGCAGAGATAACTTGTCTCCTCGGCCAAATCTCCGAATACCACGTCGAGGTGAGACCCGCAAGAAGACGTGGTCGCCACCCTCGAACTCCAGTGGCCTCCGCTTCCTGTTAGCATAAGACTTCTGCCGGCTCTGAGCTGTACTCATCCGCCCCTGGATGACCTGGACCAACTTAGGTCCCACAGGAGCTGCAAGATTTCTTCTTTGCCGATAAGATAAATCTGGTCTCATCCCCTGGATGAACCACATTCTTCACCTAAAACAGTCAATCCTAACATGGATGATACTAATCCATACCAAGGATGACGTCGTAAGGCCTCGACGCTACTACTAAGAGATTCAACCGTTACTCTCGCCTCCAAGGGTTGAGTCACACTGTCGGCATCAGTGTGTGGTAACCGGGTCTCCTCCAGTAGATGTCTCACAAGTGAGGGTCAAGTCAACAGCCAAAACTGGAACCTCTTAGTAACATCACGAAAGAGGACAGGAACGATAATATCACAAAGGTATGCGTCTTTTATTATTGCAGCTCATAATACAAGACGTTACACAAAAGCAACAAGGAACCAGAAGTACAAAGGATGTATCCACTAGTTCCGCTCCTGTCCACCTGCTCTCGGAGCTCTACTGCCTTGTCCACTACTCTGCTGTTGCTCAAGAACTCGGCGCTGCTTCTGTCTCAGTGGCTCCTCTAACACCCGCTGATCAATCGTACGAGGAGTCGGACAGTCGCGTGCCAGGTGACCCTTCCCGCCACAGGAGTAGCATTGTCCGTTTCTGGCACGCCTGGCTCTGACCCCACCTCGGGTGCCCCGCACCACCGGTCCTAAAACCCGAGATCGTCCAACTGCTATTCTGGTCCTCCTGGACCTCTGCATCATCTGTCTACTGCCCACAGATGACTCGGATACTGATCGAAAAACACGCGGCAAAGGCAGAAGCTCCTGTACACGCTTGGGGTGTAGAGATACTGGCACAAACTCCACCCTGAAGAAGGTCTCGAAGTCTTCCCATGCGAAGGTCATCCCATCGCAGAACTGAAACAAGTGGCTCCACCACCTGCCTGCTGCTGCCTGAAGGAGGCTGGCAGCAAAGATCACCATGAAGTCTGCTGGCGTCCTCACTAGCCTAAACACACGTACCACTGCCTCCAGCCATTCCTCTGCTGCCTGGGGATCCGTCTCCCCGCGAAACCTGGGTGGTTGCTGGCGCTGAAACTCATGCAGTGCGCTGAGGCGACGTGCATCATCAGCGGCTGGCGCTGGAAGCATCGGGGGCTCGGCGGGTAGTGCTACCGCCGGTGCCACTGCTGACAAAGGGCCCTTCACCGAGGCCTCGTCGCTCGGTGGGCTGTCGTCACACTCGACTCTCGGAACCCTAGCTGGCTGCCGTCGTGGGGCCATCCTGAAAGGAAACAGGTGCGCCACGGTCAAACAGTATACCTGGTGAGCTGACACAAAGAAATCACAATGAAAACATTGAAACACACACGTAATCAATGTTTTCGTGCATTAAGTCGGAAATCAGAAGTCAGGGTCCTGGTGTACGGATACGTCGGCCGCCGCACCAACACTGGACTCCCTGGACTGATAACCACACTCAATACGCTAATCATTATTTCTTCACATAGAAAAGATCAGAGTTTGCGGTAGAACCGAACTCCTCTGATACCAATTTGTCACGACCCGCCCTCGGGGTCCGTGCCGTGACTACCCCAAGCCCGCCTTCCAAAGGCCAGGGGCTAGCGACTAGCACCAAGGCGTAAATCCCGGTAAAAAGGGAAGGCATTGCCTTTGTAATGTAAACAAACACCACAGAGTAAGCAAGCGGAAAGTAAACACTAAACAAAAGCAGAGTACAACTGAAAGTGCGGAAAAGTAAATGGGCCAGAATACAAACCCAAACTGAAAGTAAAGTACAACTCGAAAGGGAAAACAACAACTGAAAAGTAAAAGCCGCTACTCCGAGCTGTCCACTGGAAATCCCACCTGAAGGGTGGGTACAGATAGCTCCTCTGCTCCACGGGTCCCGCCGTCCGCTCCGAGCACGTCCCGCCCAGTGGTCCACCTCCGGGTACCGTCCCGCTCTGCAAGCCTCAGCTAAGGTCAACGCTGTCCGTCGTCTGCAACCAACACAACGTAGTGCGGGCAAAGCCCGTGCAGGGGTGAGTATAAGCTACTCAGTAGGGACCCCGAGACCCCTGAAGGTCTCTCAAATCCACAAAGGATAAACCACGAAGAAAGGTACAATCACGAAGTAATAACCGACACTGCTTAGGTATATGCCCATACATATACCTAAGTCATCAATTTCAAATACGCTCCAACCTCCGAGCCCAAGTACAACTCAGTCCACACAAGAAAGTAAACGTATTCCACACAGGAAAGCAAAACGTAATCCACACAGGATAGCACAACTCAATCCACACAGGAAAGCAACAGGATTCAGCTCACACAGGTATACTTCTTCAAAGGACGATAAATATGATCTCTGATCCATCTAAGTCGTCGGACCCATGAAGGATCGATAGGTAACTAACCCCCGCAAAGACCCACACAGGATCGGGCCCACACAGGACCTGTAGGCGCTGGTTCACACAGGACCGCTGAGCGCAAAGACCCACACAGGATCGGACCCACACAGGATCGGGCCCACACAGGACCTGTAGCACTGATCCACATAGGATCGATGAGCACTGTAGTCGTCGTCGTCGAATCCACACAGGATCGGGCCCACACAGGACCTGTAGCACTGATCCACGTAGGATCGCTCAGTGCTGTAGTCGTCGTCGTCGAATCCACACAGGATCTCTGTACTGTCGTCGTCACAGTCACAGTAGCAGTAGTAGCAGTAGTAGTCACAGTAACAGTCGCAGCCAGCACTAGGGTTCCTGCACAAAGCAAGCTCGTTCGGAGGGTCCGCTCCACGAGCCGAGAGGCTGATACATCAACTGTCACAAAGTCCAGAGTTGATGTATCCAAAAGTTCCGTATCGACAATAGGAACTCAACGCAACAGACGGCGCGTCGATCGGACGCTCGGTCTGAGAGTTATTGGCATTTTCGTCCCTGGGGCCCGGTTGGTTTTTAAGGCAAAACCAACCCGACCGTACTCCACCTGCGTCCAAACCTCGGGCGGAGTATGCCAAAAGAACCATCTCACTAAGAGAAACACAACAAAGCTGACGGCGCGTCAATCGGACGTCCGTAGCTCAAGATATGAGCGTTTCCGCTCCGAAGGCCCGGTTGGTTTCGTGTACGAATCAACCCGGCCGAACTCAAAGTGTTCTAAAACCCTGAGTGTAATAAACCGAAACGACCGACTCGATCCAAGGATCGCATCGCCGCTGACGGTTTGTCAATCGGACGTCCAGTCTGAAAGATATCAGCCTTTCCGTCTCACACCCACCCTGGGAAACTTCCCAGGAGGTCACCCATCCTGATCACTACTCTAAGCCAAGCACGCTTAACTACGGAGTTTTAACCATGTAGGCTCCCGAAAAAGAAGGTGCGCCTTTAGTATAGTATACCGAAACGACCGTCTCGATCCAAGGATCGCTTTGCCGCAGACGGTTCATCGATCGGAGGTCCGTGGCTCAAGTTATGGCCAAAAGACCGAAGTCGTCTCGAAAACGGGGGGTCCGGGTCCGGGCCGACCCGGCCCGACCCCCCTGGTCTGACCCGAACCGGGTCGGACCGACCCGGTCCGCTGGACCCGGCCCGACAGGTGGCGGCGCGGCCCGACCAGCGGCGGCGCGGCCCGACCAGCGGCGGCGCGGCCAGGGGGCCGCGCATGTGCCGCACGCGGGGGGGGGGGGGGGGGGGTAAACCCCCCCTTTTTTTAGATCTCGGCCGGCCTAAGGCCGGCCGTTTCTTTCTCACGCGGGACCGCGGGTCCCGCCTCCTAACCAAACCAGCGGCCGGCGCGGCCGTAGGGCCGCGGCGCTTCATGATCTCCGGCGTCGGCGGCCCGGCTGGCCGCCGGTCGCCTCCTTGTTCCGCCGCGGCCTGTCTCCGGCCGTGGTCTCTTTCGTAAACAACGACACGGTGCGTCGGCACCGCGTTTCTTCGTCGCAGCTCGCTCCGGCCATTAATTCTTTTGTTCCTGTGCGGTTGCGACGACACCGCGCTGTCTCCGCTAAATTAACACGAAAGAATAGAAGGGGGAGGAGAATCGGCCGTGTTCGTGCGGTCCGGTCTCCTCCCGTTATAACGATATCAGTTGGCCAATCGTATAAACACAACAATGAATGTTTCACAAATTTTAATAAAATTTGGAACTACGCCCAACGGATTATTCTTTCATGTTCGAGGGAATGAAAACACGTAATTTAAAAAGGACAAACCCCCTACCTTGAAAATTGACGTCACACGTCGGTTATCGCGGAGGAAGGCGTCGCGGCGTCGGACGTAGATTCCGTGGACGTCGGGGTGCGTCCGAGGAGGGAACGACGTCTCTTCACTTGTCGCTTAAGACGAAGAAGAGAGGTACGTTGTCGTTGGCGATGATTACCACGGTCGGCGACTTCTCCCTTGTCGAGGAGGAAGATGAAGACGGAAGAATCCGGGACGCCGAGTCTCGATGGTCGTGGGATCAATGTTCTTTGTCAGAGAAGAACCGTTCTTCACGTTCTTCGTCGAAGACGAAGAAGATCTTCAAGTTTCTCAACCATTCTCCCAATCCTCTCAAGTAACAAAGGAACTAACCCAAAAATAAATCAAGCTTACACTTAATTTATTAACACAACCCAACCTTTGGAATTCAAGAGTTTGAATTTCAAAAACTCAAAATTAAACTCACTTATTAATTATACATGAGTTGTATAATTAATTAAAAGTTAAGTTGTCAAGCATTTAAGACGGAGAGAGGGGAGTTATGGAATTTGAGGGGTTTTGGCACATTAAGTGCAAGGGAGTTTAAGGGGGTAGAAGAGAGTTAAGGGGAAGGTGAAGGGTTGGGGCTCGTGTGGGCCCCACCTCACCTTAATCCTCACTTGGTTAGTTAGGAACTTGTGATTCCACCCCAACTTCCACACTTAGGATATAACCACTTAAGAAGATAAATAAAATAAATATTGTATAACAAATTTATTTTACTCTTCATTTCATCCAGAAAATTAAACATCTCCTCCTAGGCAAACGCAACTTCGGGAAAGATCTCCTTAAGCGAATATCGGCGCTACGAGTTCATCGGTGTCCTCGGATTTCAATTCCGAGCACCGGATCAAAATTTAGGAAATTCCGCTCGTTCGTTCACTGAAAGTACCCGAGCCAAACTTTGGAAATTAATTCCGGGCACTCCGGGCCTCGGAATCAGGTGCCGTCAGAAACCGCGCTCTTGTAAAATTCCAAAGAAAATTAAGAAAAAATTTCCTTTGAATTTTACGGGTCTTTACAGATTTGGAGGTGTGATTTTGAGAGAACGGGATGAGCCCTTTTATAAGAGAGGTGAGAGTCACTAGAGGAACAGTTGAAATATTATTTTATCATACAATTATATTCGGTTTATAATGGCTCAAAAATGATTTATTTCGAAGCTAAGGTGGTTATGGTTCGAACAACTCTTAAACAATAGGATTTAGACAGTTTAGGTCACCATATTAAACTTATCTTTTAGATTTAACTCTTAGTTTAATAGTTTAACTTTTACCATGTATTCTTGTATTATTATAATAAATGGTTAATAAACTTACTATAAAAATCCAAGAACACACCAATTGGTTAATTATTGATATATATAACCTTATATAATTCCTTTGGTCTATACATAGATTTTTAGGAATATTATATCAATTAATAATATGGTATTTGTTTTAAAAACTCATTTATGTCAATTTTGACACTATTTGGTATTTTGTTTTTTTGAATGTCAGAAAAACTCTATCACTTAGAAACAATTTATTTAATAAACCCTAACATGTCATATTTACCTATTAAACTATTAGGAATCATTAGAAGTCTTATTTTAAATTTATTTGGATATTTATAATATCAATCATTTTAATCTTTCATTAATTAGGTAATTATTGTATCATCATTATGTCATAAATAAATTTCACTATACATTGTATAAAAATTATAAATAAAATACAATTATGTAAGAAATATTTTTACATTTCTATGTAATATTTATAGTTGAATTTATCTTATGTATAAATCTATATTAAAAATGGTTTAGTTATTAAACTTTGAATTTAACACTTTTAACTCTTCTTTAAATAAAATAATAATAAATGTACTAATCTATTCCAAGTGTAGAAAAGATCATATTTTATTAGTAAAGTTGATTTTGATCGAAATAAACTTATTCAATAGAATTAGGACATGTTTTAGGGTAATTATAATATAATTTTTACCTTTAATTACCCTATTTATTTTTAACCGTGGTAAATAAAAGTCAAAAGTTACTATTCACCAAAAATTATTTTCATCATATTGAAAAAAAATTTACTTACTTATGTCAACTAAGTCTCTTTGATTTTTGAAATTCAATTCATAGAAGCAGTAAAATTATGTTTTATGCAAATTTGAAAATGCGCCTAGAAGGTGGGTAAAAGAAAGTAAAAAGTTCAATAAAATTTTATATATCTAATATTATGACAAAATGACTCCAATGAATTACATTTTACATATATAGGTATTATTTATTTAATTTTAACTAATATAAATGAAAATAAAAAAACTAAATATTTAAATAAAATGATAGTTTTAAACAATAGCACAGTTTTTTTCACTATTCATCAAAAATTGAAATTTTTCAGAAAAATACCAAAAACTCTCCCTAAGTTAATTTTTATATTCTGAATCAGAAAATGAAGTCCATTTTGAAAATTAAAATTTAACAAATTTAAAAAACTGCGTATTATTATTCATAACAGCTTCTTTGATTGGTCATGGTCTGTTAGAACTCGAAGTTGCGTATAATGCAAGCTATTTTATTATTCAAAGAGAAGTGTACCGTAAAGGATTGGGGTGTTACACATGATTTTAAGGGAATTTACAAGGGATTAAATAGTTTTTTAAGCCTCACAAGCCATATTTCATGTTCAGCTTCACATTATAGCAGGACTCGACTGGTATGCAGTTTTACACTTGCTCTAAAGGGTGAATTTGGTTTTTTCTAGTTGCATGTTGTAACTATTTGGAATGAAACATCTTTGAGATATCCAGTGTGGGATAAGGATAAATGGATTATTATATGATTCATGTGGTTGTGGTACCTATTTTTGGGGGTGAATTAATGGAATTTCCCTATATTAATGGCTAATTTTGAAATAATTGGGTGTCATGAGACGGTTGACCTGAGGGTAGACCTTGAGAGGAACTATCCAGAGATGTTCTGTTAATGGTTAGTTGAAAATAATTTAATCCTATTCTATTGTGAATATAGATCAGTAGGAGTGACATGCTTGAGACATTTACTTCGACACTCCAGAATGAGTGGGTTCTATCCATACTGATTATTATGTCTGATAATGGACATGAAATGGGATGTGATGTTTATGAATTCATTTTATTAGTGTGATGAAGAGGATTCTCCAAAACTGGGGAGTATGATTTTTTTGTGAGGATAAGACTAGTTATTGTATGGTATTTAGGATATCATATGTCATTGGATAAATTGAACCAGGTACTACTGATTTTCTTGGATAATTTTTCGTATAG
The DNA here is from genome assembly GCA_963277665.1 of Viscum album. NCBI lineage: Eukaryota > Viridiplantae > Streptophyta > Magnoliopsida > Santalales > Viscaceae > Viscum > Viscum album. The sequence goes on along the minus strand of OY728151.1, from coordinate 1,822,509,762 downwards.
GTTAGAATATGGACTTGGGTGGAGTCTACGAGAAGGGGTTAGTCCCAAGATAACATGTGATGATCCAGGGTAATTGGATCCATAATTCCTATGTTTTTATAATATGGTATGATAAAAAACCGATAGGGGATGGTTCAACAATGAAATTTCACCGAAATTCTGTTATGGGCTTTGATGAACATGCTCAAAATGATCTCAATGTACCTTTGGATAAGGGAATTAGAATCGTGTTTTGGTGATGTGTTGTATACTAAATCCAAGTGTTTTAATGAATGGAAAACCATAGGTTATTTTAAATTCATTCTCTCAGGTAGTTAGATGTGGTTGGTGAATAAATACATCATACTCAATCTTTTGGGTGAGATGGGTGTAGTTCAAGGGATGGTCACATCTTTTAATGAAAAAGTTAGTGAGACCAGGATAAGCTTGGTTGATTGGAATTTTTATTTTTAAATTCGGTTGAGGACTAAGAATAGTTTTATCATGGGTAAATAGGAGTTATTACTTATAATTAATATTGTATGAATTTTTAGGATGCCAATAACATGTTTGTATAAGTAATTACAAGGGTGGAAGTATCGTGGCTCATAATTTTCCATTAAAATCAAGAACCTATGTTCGTGAGAACCATAAGTCAGTTAATGAATTGGGTGACTATTTCATCATATTTTGGATAATAAGGCCTTGTGTAATCATCATATTTATGTTTCGACAATCTTTATGAGAGTTCTTTTGGGTTTTGTATAGTTAATCACCATATGTTTAAATTGGTGCCAGCAGATGCATTAGGCATTCATAAATGTAACACATTCATTTAAGTAGAGTTAACAATCCATGTAGGTTTGGTTGATAATTTTTATTCCCACCAATAATTCATAGGGATGAGGAGAACTAATGTGGATATCTTTTCAGATATTATGTTTTACGTGTTGGAAATTTCAAAATGAATTTGAATTTTCAATTTCTGAATCAGAAAAACCTTGATGAGAGATTCAGAATAGAATTTTGAGGGTTTTATTGACTTTAAATAATATTTCTATAAATGTTTTGAGTATCCTAAAGATTTTTGGAGTTTTCATAAGAATTATTTGGATTTGGGGAATGTAGTTGGAGTTTTTTAATGGTGCCTCCTATAGAGCATGATTGACGCACGATTAGTGCTAACCATGTGACCTAATTGTGAAACCCTATTTGTACGGAAAAATGATTTGTTTAACCATGTGAGGTGGAATATATAACCATTAGATTTTTTTTATAGTTTATAAGGGACTCCCATGGTTGTTTCATGGTTTCTGTAACCATTTTTTACAATCATGTGGGTAGGAGTTCTTGGGGGAAGTAGCTCCACATGGTTGGAGCACAGTTTGTAAACCGTGTGAGGAAACCATGTGGAATGAAGGTGTTTGGGATGTGAGAATGCATGTTTGGTATAATTTATTTCTAACTATGTAACATAAAAATTTAGTTTAGGAGTTTTTTTAGGTGTAGGTATGCACAATTAGAGCATATTTTTTAAACCATGTGAGGCATTTTGCGTCTTGGAGGTGTGTGGGAAGTGAACCATAGAGTTAGTGAATGTTTTTACTAAATATATGGCCTAAATATTTTCCTATTTAAAAGGATAAAATTACTATTTACCCTACAAGAACTAAAAGGTGTTTTCCCCATCATTTAACCATGAAACCTCATCCATGTGCCCCCTCTTCTTCCTCCCATCCCCTTTGGGAGATCCCATTTGTTCTTGCTCTAAATCTAATGTGGTCAGATGCGTTGGAAGCATAGAGTTAAGTCTTCAAATCTATTATAATATATTGTTTGATTATTCGTCTTACAATAACTTTTTTCTCTCTAGTTAGGGTTTTTATTCCCTATTCCACCATAACATAATGGAATTCGATGTTGGTAATGGGGATTTTGACCTGACTAGAATGGGGACATCCCGACTAGCAATATGATCTTTGTTGCATATCGATTGATTGAGGTAATTCCCTAAATCACTAATGATTTATTTTAATTTTTTGGGTGATTTTTTTGACATTCTTTCTTACGTATTATGCCTGATTTGAGGTTGAGGATGTTCCAGGAGTTGTTGGTCAGTGTTAGGTTGTGGTTTTTCTGCAATAAGATTCACTAGTGTGGTTTTGAGCATGATGCCTTTTATTTAATTTTGTTTAGTTATTTATAGTTTTTTGAAATTAATTAATTAATTAAAATTTAGTTATAATTAATTAAATTCTGGTTGTTTGGTTGTGATCTAGGATACTATATGACATGGATGAGCATGGTTGTTACATGGCTGCTACTGCCGGTCCTTGGAGAAAACATGGAATGTTTCTTTGAGGTTGGTAGTAATTATTACCTACCCTATAGTATTTATTCATGTTTATGGTAGTATGTTAATACTTGGTCTTTCTCCTAAGGTAAACTCAATGAGATCTATTCAAATTATACTTTTAATGAAACCAATTTGCTGAGTTGAATGGATAAATACCATGGGTCACTAACAGACCCTATGCACTAGCTTCAATCCTCATCATGATACTAGTGTATGATTGAGGACCCCACGTGGGATTCATCTACCAATTATTTTACCTAGAGTATCCCATGAAGTATTCCTCCACTTTCTTATTCCTTCTAAGGATCCCAAGAGAGATGTTGTTTTTTATGTGTTGACATAAAAGGCCCCAAGAGGGATGCCTCTATTTATTTGTGATCTTAGACGATCATAAGTATGATTACTCTCTTGTGTTTTGAGCTAAGGGACCCAATAGATTACGTAGTATTTTACAGACCCTAATCTAGTACATTATAGGTTTGGGTAGAATAGGTAATGGTTGTTACCTTGTAACTCATGCCGAACTTGTGAGCTTGAGGGGCTATGGATGATGTGATGGGTTTAGTCATCCTGAAAACCTCAAAAATTACTTATAATTTCCCATGTTTTCTATTTATTTGGATATAGATTCCAAAAAAATTTCCCAAAATGTGGAATATGAGTAGGATGTGATGAGATGACTTGATTTGGATTCCTAGACGTACTTTCTAGAACCCGACCAATGATCCTTTTTGGGTTAACCATCACATTATTGGGATGCCTAGAAATACTTCTTAGGATCTGTATTTCTATACTTATTTTATTGGATTTTCATATTATAGTAATTTCTATTAGTTACTAGGATTTCTTACCATTCATAGATTATATTTTTTTTAGTTTTTTAGTGTATCTTAGAGCACCTCTTCATTGGTGTCACCCATTGGATGATTCAGATGAGGAATAGAGGTTTCTAGGTGGGTAATATTTCCCTTGTGATTTGGAAATTTTGACATAATTAGGGATTAATGATAATCACTATGTGAAATTCCTAATATACCCCTTAGGGTAAGGGTAGAGACACCATAAATTTTAAGGGAAATTCACGCTCCACCATTTTTGTAGTTATCTGGATCTTCCAACCAATCACCCCCACATGGATATTAACTTTCATATAATGATACATACACATTATATGAATGAATAATTGGATCTATAATCTTGGACATGAACATTCCCCATCGGTATGGCATACTAAATGACATGAATCATGGACACCTTCTAATTTCACATGGTCATTCCCACATTGGAAGAACGTTTATTGTTGTAATGATATCCTTTATTCCACATAGTGTAATAGACTAAACACCACATCATCTATGACCCACCTCAAAGGAGTAAACTATCCATTTTAGAGTCACTTCATCTTCTTGATATCAAAATAGGAGTTTTTATAGGTAATTAACATATCCACAAACGAGGAATAAAATATAAAGGAAATGGAAATTCATATCAATAAAGGTATCATAAGCTATACATGAACCCATATTCAATTTCATATCATAACATTTCATACAATGGCCCTAAATGGTATTTAATCCTCTCCTTTTTTAAATCGATGCCCAAAGCCAAGAATTTACATCCAGATCAAGCCTGCATACCAATGATTCTTATAGTAATACCCAAATAATTACATGAGGATTCTAGTATTATGATATAATAAGAATAACTTTATAAGTGTGAAAATTATATTTAAATTACCCAATTAGAACCACCATCACTAATAGATCTAGATATGATTAGAAAAGAGAGAACAATCCTCAATAGAACTAGTTTTCAATCATTAAAAAATCTAACAATTCTGTATAATATCACACAGAAATCCTTATATCTAGATAATAAAACAATGATTTCTGACTCAAACCAAGTAAAAAAGAATAGTTTTAGTCAATATCATCTTATTCATACAATATAGATTCCATTAGATTGATTAGACATTCAATCACTAAATAGACAAGAATAATGGATATAAATTCATATTAGAGGAGCCATTATGCTTTTATGAAAAAATAAGGAATGAGATACGAGAGGGATATTTAAAATAGTGGATATAGGGTGAAGAGATAGAGTCTCTCTAGATTAATAATCCTTATAGACTCTACCATCCAGCATATAGCTCCACCTAGATCCATTGTCCAAACCACCATCTGGTTGATGGTGATTTTCCTTCCAGTTATTAGGCTTATAGATATTACCAAGTTATTAGTTCATGAATTATTACATATAAATATGAATTAAAAACCACCAAACACCTAAAAACATCTCAAATGATGAAAAAAAATCAAATAAGATACAATAAAACTAATGAACAACATACCTTGAAATTTGTGGAAATTACAAATCTTCCCATATAACAACTTCTCATACTTGAAAAGGTCTCTAAGGGTCTCTCTCAAACAACTTAGGAAAATAAATCAAAACATATAAATCCCACTCACAAGTATTCTATTGAATATACCCATTCTACCACAAAACCTGAATGAGAGGAACTGTATTCCTTAAAAGAATATTCTCATTTTAGTCTGTGATCCAAATTGGATGTTCTTTGTTTGATGAATCGGGATCAAAATGAATATCTTCACCATAAACCACTTACACTGGATCGAGATCATACTACTGAATTTGATAAAAATGGAACACATTATTCATACAATGATATTATAGAGGAATATATATTCACTAAGACACTATCCCAATGCATCTGATACTCATAAAATATCCTACAAACTATGATGACAATTTTACCTACATAAATATTTGTTGATGTCTCGATTGAGGTGGAACTCATATGAAAAACAAATTTCACATAGAAAACATAAAGGGACATCATTTTCTATTAGTATATATAAGTCCCCAGCCTTAAACCTTAATTAATCTTGAGTTATTACACGATTACACATTGATGATCTTTTCAGGTTTAGAGTTTTAGAGAATTAGATAATGAAACGTGCATTTCATTCCACATTTAAACAAAGTGGTTACATAAAAGACAGTATTCATTCTTCCAATCAACGGAAACATATTTAAAATAAAACATGGATTCTTTCTTGACACATCCTTGACACTATCATCACATCATGTACCTTTCCCTTGACCTGTGAAAAACATTTCAAAAACTTGGGATGAGCATAAAAAGATCAGTAAGGGTTATAAAAATATGGAAAGGAAACATGAGTTCATATATACATTAGAATGAAATCATACATTACCCATAAAACATAGGCAATTTAACATACCTAATCAAAACATGAATAAATCAAAGAAAACATAAGACATAAAGGTAACTTGAGGCATTCATAACATTCTTACGTTGGGAGTAACCCTCTTGGTTACGTTTGGAATACCCATCACAGTATATTCCCTAAATATCTTCGGAGAAACCTTAACGTTTCACTCCTTCGCGTTACCCAATGCATTGGAGAGCTATATCAGGCTCACCCGCCCTTAGTTTATCACGGAACCACCCGTTTTCATAACAATGCCCAAGAACCATAACATAAATGTATCACATAAAACATGCATAAAGGAAATATAACATTTCCACATTTCAATCACAATATAAAATTTTAGGATATTAAAATAATGAATCCATTAAAAAACATTTTCAAAACCATTTAAAACATTTAATAAAGGGATTTTTGAATCAAAGTGTCCCATACCACCTTGAAGCTTTTAACATTTTAAACCATTAATATCCATATAAATAAATCCTTAAAATAATTTTAAATCATGGATATTAATAAGAACAAATCATTAAAACATTTAAAGTGATATTTTGGATAAAGGGTTTTTACCAAAATTAGAGACACTTGAATACAATAATTGAGGAATAACATTTAATCAGAACTTTATAATATCATGAAAATGAATGTATTAATGATATAATATTCCAAATGACAGTATATACACCATATAAGAGTGAATTGGTGCATAACAACAATTAAGTCTCAATAGATATGTAAAATGAGATGAAATCCATTATAAAGAAGGTATCCTTAAATTAAGGATAAATCAATCTCATAATTATGTGTGACAAATATAAATACACCCAACACAAGTGGATATTAAGTGTAATACAATCAAAGGTTATTCACACATATTCAAAGGATGACATATTCAATAACTACATGTTTAACCCAAAGAAATCGAAATTGGGTTAAGAAGTTCTCTTGGTAAAATTCGGCAGCCTAACGGCGTCACATAAAATTTTACAAAAAGGGTTGATGAGAGAGATAAAGGGGATCTCATCACTTGTACATAAAATTTACATAAATAAGGATATAGAAGAACATATCCCAACATAATAGTATGTGAATAAAAAAGACATAACAAAAGAAGTATTTTAAAAAAAAGGAGGGTGAAAGGTCCCCTTACCGAGTTGGGTAACTTTCGAAACGTACACCCCATGGAAGAAGCATCATACAATGCGGATGTGAATACCCATTAGTGAAATTATACTACACAAAGTGTATAATAGTGGGCATTACATACACCACTCAAAGGAAATTGTGGCAAATGTAGCATAAATCTCCCGGGAATAAAAGTAAGATGAAAAATCCCTTACGAAAACTCGGCAGCATAACGACGCCACATAAAACTTCAAAAAATGGATTGATGAGATAAAATAGGGTCTCTCATAATATTACAATAAAATTTACAGAAATAGGAATATAAAAGAACATCCCCCATCATATCAAAGAGGATCTTAAATGAAGTGACATAAAGATGAGTACTTAAAAAGAAAGAGAGAGGTTAGATCTCTTACGAAAATTCGGCAGCCTAATCGCGCCACTCAAAACTTCCAAAATGGATTGATGAGAGAGAATAGGGTCTCTCATCACATGAACATAAAAATTAAAGTAATTGTAATATAAAATAACATCCCAATAAAATGAATGATGAACTTTAGAGGGAATGTCATAAAAGAGTGTACTTAAAAAAAAGAGGAGTAAGATCCCTTACCTCAAGTCCAACTTGTCTTGTTCGTTTCTTCATATTCCTGAATAATAAACTTTGGTCAATTAATAATTTCCTAAGTACCTCATTTAGAGATTATTATTCAGTTCATATCGCATATTATAATGTTATAATAATTGTTTAATAATGTTAGTTCATATCAGACGTTTTTGCGGATGTTTGGTACATGGGTCAAAAATGAACTTGTTTGAAAAACGATTGCCCATGTAGTTATAAGTAAATAATTTACTGAATAGTATTAGTGATTAAAATATCATATATATCTAGTAAATATTCATTTCATACTATTCCATATCATTTGGAGATAAAAAAAGAAAAGCACCGTTCATGGAGACGGTAGGCCGTACGTACGCATGAACTCTACTTTCATTTTTTGTCATATTAATGGAATTAAAACAAAATGAGAGAGATATATATATGTTATAATTCCAGAATGATATCCATAATTTTTATGTAATATATTCCATATATATCCATTATATATATGTACTTATAGTATTACATAACATTTTGAGATAAGAAATGAAATGTACCGTTCATGTAGACGGTAAGCCGTACGTAAGAATGAACGCTACTTCCATTTCTATTTCATATTTAATGGAATTAAAACATAATTATACATAATAGTATTTTAATTCCAGTATGGTATCATATATAATATCATTAAATATATCCTTTATACGTACCACAGATGGTATTAACGAATCAAATCACTTTGAGGGGGAGGTAGTCCGCACTTCCTTAAATGAAGATATCGCGTTTACCCATAATGGAAACCATAAAGTTATGCCCAAAATAAAAAATACATAAGCTTAAGGAAATCATAAAAATATTATATATCATATATAAATATAGTTTCATCTTAATGGCCACCTTTGAAGGTGTTAAAAAAATGTTGAACAATCATCGTTTCGGGAGGCCGAAATTCGCCATCCACGGAAACAATATGTTCTTTAACCATTATATGTAGGTGTGTGAAAGTGTAGCTCTAATCCTTATTATAAAAACAACCTAGTATATTTATGATACTGGATTTGTTACAAAATAAATGAATAAAAAGAGTTTAGGGGGTTGGAGAAGCAAAATAAAACAAAAGTACTCAAGTGAAGACATTACCTTAAAATCGGGTAACTCCCTTTGGTTTGAGCTCAAAGGCTTCCTTGGGAAGCATTATGCCCAAAGTGAGGCTTCAAGGAGTAAGAGAGGGAAGTGGAGAGACAAAATGGGAAGAGTTTGGCCGAGAAAAAGGCATTGGGAGTGTTGGTATGGAGGTAGGGGTGGGGGCCTTTTATAAGAGGAGAGGAGGGGCACTCTTGTAAAGTTACAAAATGTTACTTTATTTTCAAAATATTTTCGGATTTTAAAGGTCCCACAATGATTTATTTCTAGGATAAGGTTATAATGGTTCTAAATAAACTCATCCAATAGGTTTTGGACATTTTTATGTTTTAGATATTACATTATCTTTCCATTTTATTTATATCGTAAAATAATGAGGTCATCGCTGCATCATCATGATGTCATAAATAATTTAATTTATTTAACATATAAAAAATATAAAAAAAGTACTATGATGTAGGAAATATTCTTATCTTTCCAATGAATATTTATAGTCAAAACTATGATTTTTATAACCCCATGTAAAAATTTTTTTAGTAAAAAATTTCATGTTTGTCTCATTTTTACTTTAACTTTAAATAAAAAGATATTAATGTCATTTTCCAACCAATGTGGCTTCATGGGGTCCCCAAGTTGACCCATGGGTTTTCGTGTTCGGCCATGACACATCCAATAAGGTTAGGAAATGTTTCAAGTTCATTTCATAGTATTAAAACATTATTTTTACCTTAAACTACACTAATTACCTCTAATCGCGATTAAAAACATAATAAGTTACTATTCACCAAAAAATTATTTTTATCCCATTGAACCACATTTTACTTCTTAATGACACCCATGTATGTCATATTTTTGAAATTCAAAACACAAAGATGGCAAAATTAAATTTAAACGGAAAAATCAGTTTTTATAAGTACCACTTAGTGGTTTCGCTATTCATCAAAAATTGAAGTTTTTCAAAAAAATCTCAAAAATTCACCCTAAGCTATATTTGATCTTCCGAATTCAAAAATGAATCCTATTTTACAAAATTCAAAAAATATAAGTCACATTAATTAATTTAATAATTAATTCCCTCTGTCAGATCAAATAGCGTGTTTTTATGAAACAATACGTATCAAAAGATTGACACTAGTTTAAGTCTGATTTCAAAGTGAAATTAATTCCAACGACCACTATTGGATTTAATGGTAAAAATATATTCTAATTTCACTTTAAAACCAATTCAAATGATAATCTAATAATATAAATTAATTATATTAAATAGAGGTTTTGAATTAAAATACAACATTTTACACTATTCATTTAAAAAATGAACTTTATCGGAAAGATACCAAAAATTTACACAAAGTAAATTTTTATGTCCCAATTATTAAGAAGAGTTTTATTTGGTCCAAAAGGATGTATAAGAGTGAACAAAACTATATTTAATGACGGTTCTCCATCAAAACACGATAAGTGAACCTTTAGTGAAAACTAGGGCATATACGCCTAAAATTGAATTCTTTCCGTATTTTAGGCATTTATCTTTTATTGGATAAATGTAAAAACATTTAAAAACATATATAATCATATTTTAGTTATTTCTATCCATTCCCGCCAATACAACGGCTACATGTTAACTTCTATTCAAAATAATATTATTTTATTATTAGAGTGCAACGTAAGATTCCCAAGAAACTCGTTGTTGCGTGTTGGGTACGCCATCGAGCATAGAGTCCCATTTAAAGTCATATCAATATTTTATTCACAAATATGGATAAATATGAAAATTTAATATTCTTTATTTACTTGGGGTGTTACAGTATATGAATGATTCCTTTTATGATAAGTGACCAAAAACTTCTGAGTCAACTTCTATAACTATGGGGACTCCATCAAAAAAATCATACCAAATAAAGTGGAATCACCCAACTCATGAAAAAATGGTTACAAAAGTCTAGTCATAGAGATCCTAAAATGAGTCCTTTTAAATAAAAACCAAAAACTAGTATTAAATGGAAACTATTCAAAGGATAGATATTTATCCCATCCTCCAGTAAAATATAGAACACATTCCCTGAGTATATCTTATAAATTTTTTATTTCCCTCTCGATCTATCCATCTGTATAAGAATGATATGTCATACTCATTAGTAGTTTTGACCCTATGGCATTCTAATTTTTTTTCAAAATAATGATGTAAAGTGATCATATCATTCATAAAATATGCTCATAGGTTCTCCAAGTAATCAACCTATCTTATAAATGTAAATAATTATTAACAAATCTATTTAATGATGCAACACCCCAACCCCAGAATCCCAAATACTGTGCCTTAATTTATTAAATTGACATGAGTACAAGAAATAAAATACCAAAGGATTGATTAGTATAGTAGTTTTGTAACACTATATTACATACATGTAACCCATTTTAAATTGGGAATAAAAAAACATAACACATAAAAAAAATAAAATGCTCATCATCCATGAAAATCATTACAAGAATTCATCTTCATGACCTAGAAAAAAGAATGAAATTAGGGTGATCTAAAATGATCAGTAATGGTAATGTATAGAAGAATATATAACAAATTAATAATGAATAATAAATGTGGAAAAAATAAATTATTTTCTAATAATTAAATATAAACAATGACTTGAACTTAAAACTTGACCATGGATATTATAACTAATCAAATAATCACATGAAATAATAATAATGATGGAATGCATAATGTTGGATGTATACACTATCAAGATCTATCCTCATGATAGTTACTATCAAGATATATACTCAATGTAGTTTAAGACCATGGTTAGAAAACTGTCTAATTTATGTCAAGATCTATCCTCCTGAAAATTTATAACATCATTGAAACAAACAAGAAGGGTTTGTCACAGACTAATTTCACCACATGAGACTACTTATTCATTGAGGTTATTGCATTATAATGACCCCAAAACATATAATTTATTTTTAAATTTTTTCTAAAACATTAAAAAATAAATTTAAATAAACAAAAATGTGCCTTATCAAATATTCGAATTGAGTAAAGGATATGTATTTAACAATATTTCTCCAATAAATGATCTAACTTTCAAAGAAAAAATCATATGTGAAAATGGTATATGATTTAGGAACCATCATAAAATAATATGGATATTAAATTAAATATAATTTTTAATGAAAAAGTATTACAAGAAAATAATTTTTTCAAGAGAATGTTAATAATCCCAAAAGAAAGTGAGATTTCAATGATAAATTTTACCACATTGAGATTTTAAAATCAAACACCTTGGATGGGATAATTCATATTAAAATGTAAAACACAAACAAGTATGAGTTAATAGTGATATTAAATGAAAAAGGTTCATAATATACATAATAAAAAAGAAATATGTGGTGAAAACTGTGTATGCCTCACAGAAGAAAAAGTGAGACAAGAATTCATTACTACATGAGTATCATTTGAATCCGAAACCCCCAATGTAGTAATAATAAAATTAAGAATTTAAATACCAGAAAGATAAAATAATTAATAATATAATATATCAAAATGGTTCAAATATACACCACACAGAATAATTAAGTGGTGAATATGACATTTATGTCATAAATGTAAAAAGTGGCATAAAAATCCTTTACCTTGAGTCCGACTTGTCTCATATGTCATTATTTTTTTGAATAACTAACATAAATTAATTATTTATTTTCTATAGAAAATTTTTCAAGTTTATTATTAATTTTACTTCAGTTTTTACAATTTTTTATTCATTTACATAATCATATAAGTTTACATCAGGTGTTTTGACCAAATTCAGTTCATTTGTTAAAAACAACATTGGTAGGTCAACTATGGTCAAAGCGTTCATTATATAAAAATATAAATAAATATAATAATTATATAATTATAATATTTATACATAAATTATTATTTTAAAACCAATCATGAAATATGATTATGAAAAATGAACCAACGTTATAGTCATGGATATGGTAGGTTGTACGTACAGATGAGTAACATTCCAATTTTTTCAATATTCATGATGGAAAGTAGTAATGTAATATTTTATATTTAAATAATTATAATTATATCACAAATACAATTTTATTTAATCTTATATACTTATATACATAATTTTGGTGATGTAAAAGGAATCACACTGAGTCAAGGATGCGGTAGTCCACACGTCCATGAACGAAGTTATCACTTTTTTCTAGTGTGTGAAAAGGGTAATAAAGAAAATAATATATTGTATTTCAATAAATGTAATTATGTTATTAATATCATATATAGTTATTTTATGTTGCATATGTTTAATTAAACCCATCCTTAATACATTCTATGTAATGTGTGATTGTATCAAATCGCTTTGAGGAGGCGGTAGTCCACACACCCACAAATGATGTTATCATATTTAAAAAAATGGAAAGCATGAAGGTATGTGTCATATAAAAATTACCGAAGTATTAAGACAAAAAAATAAAATATATATCATATAAAAACAATGTTTCTATCATATTTCCCAACAATGAGATACGGTAAAAGAAAAACAAATGACATTGTTTCGTGTGGTGGTAGTCCGCTATACACACGAATGGTAAATCCATTACCCATTTAACTGAAGTGTGTGTAAGTGTCAGTAGAACACATAACTTAAAAACATCGTAGTGTATTGATTAAACATATATTAATATATAATAATGGAATAATAATAATTTAATAGTTTGAGAAAGAAATAAAACAAAAGTGATAGTTGAGGAATATTACCTTCTTTTCGGGTAACTACTTTTGGTTTTCACCAAAGGACATACTTGGTTTGATTTATTCCCAAAGTGAGGCTTCCAGGTTGAGTAGAGGTATGTTGGGATATTATTTGGGTAGGTTTTGGTTGATCCATGTTTCCTTTAGTGGTGTGAGGAATGAGAATATTAAATTACTTTTTATAGTGGAGGTGAAGTGTCATTCATGTAAATATAAAAAGGAAAACCGTATTGGTAGGTCTCTCTTACCTCATGTGCCAAAAAAATTAAAAAATATAAATTTAAGTGAATGTATGGTTGAAAAAAACCTCCAAGACACAAACTAATTTTCATTTTTATAATTTTCTTCCTTAACTACTATGTTTCCTTATTTTTTCATTTTGGTATTTCATTTAGGTAACTAGTTTTCTAACCTATGAAATTCATCCATTAAGACTAAATTAAAGTTATAATAATTAGAAAATATAGAACCATTGAATTATAAATATTATAGATAATTTTTTAAAAAATATATCATCTATGTGTTTGAAATTAATTTTAAAACAAGTGCATGTAACTCGCAAAAACACTACTTTAACCTGAACCATGCTAATTTATTTTACTATTTAAGAGTCAATATGTTCATTATAAAAGATAAATTGGTACATGAAAAGGCCATATTTTATATTTATCAACAACTAAAACTACTTTTTTTAGAATATAGGATTTTTAATAAATTTTAAATATTTTAATACCTCCAATGGCCTGAAGGCCTTCATTTTGTATTGATTTTGATAATACACCTTTCAAGGGGTGAGGTGGAACCCTTACAAGGCCTGTAAGGGAAATTATTACATAGCTTATAGGCCTTAGAGAAGTTAATTTCCTGTAGGAACAAACATTACATACAACGTAGACTAACAACTTGGAACTGCTCCTCCCCAGCATCTTCATCGTGAAATCAGCTCTTCACCTTCGCATGGCTATTCGGCTAGGCATTCCCATTCATGCACAGGCTTGTCCTGATGGCTGGTGACATACCCTCTCATTATTACAATGCATATAGCTTTTGCTGTGTTGAAAAGTCATTTCTCATGAAAAAGATATAATTAAAATATATTAAGTTAAAAAATATTTAACTTATTCAACTAAAAAAATAATTAATCATAATAATTCATTCAATTTTCGTTACTTTTAATATTTTTAGTCACATTTATTTCATTTAATTATTAACTAAATAATCATTTTGTTGGAATTTATTAATAATTTTAAGTAGGTAATTAATATCTAAAAATTAAAGTTAAATTATCATGATTTAAAAACTCATTTACTATTAAAAATAATTTTTATAACCAAAACTATGTAGATTCTTCCATAATATAAAGATTTATAGGACATAAAAGAAATGAAAGTATATTTCTTGTCTTTTTCATTACTTGAATTATTATATGAATCACTTTAATGAACTTGTTGTAATGTATAAGATTTTTTGTGTATTATTTTGAAATATTATATAAAATTATTATGGGACCAAGCATAGAGACGACACATCATTCCAAGGCCCAATGAGTCTGGAATGGTGTTTTGAAATTTTTTTAAGTTAAGTGAGTTGTATGATATTCACGGTTGTGGTAATTTTCAAATGGATGCCCGGATTAAAAATCTGAGTGCACTGCTGTGTCTGAGATGATGACTTTACCTAAGAATAGGCCTAACCTCAACCGACATAGGTTGAGGAAAAAAGTAAATTTTCAGACATTTTTAGTAAAATAAAATAAAATAAAATAAATAAAAGTTTATTTTAATTTATTTGGAAACATTCGTTACAGTGCAATGACATGGAAGGTATTGCAAAAAATTAATGCCACTCCATAATGACTCAAAAATAAAAACACTGACTCATTAATGTTGTAGTGTGATGGAATGTTGAAACGCGTTCCCTCCTTTTAATGGGTTAATCAAATGTTAGACATGGGGACAAATTGATAGAACTTCTTGGAGCTTTGGAGAGTCCTCTCAGCGAAGAACGACATCGATCAAAAGTGTGAATCATTGCACCAACAAAGTTAGAGGATCTTGATGATGATGGAAGTTGATTTCCTTCATCAACGATTGCTCCATTCTCATGGTAGGGGTTGTGTTTAATATTTTTTTCTTCCTCGATTATTTAATTAAATGAAAAATGTGGATCAACTGAAAAACCAATTGACTGACACATTTTTGTACTTGTGGGAGGGATTTTCTTTATCGGGTTTTTTTCTTGGATTTCTATTTTCATGATGAATTTTTTAATTTTTCCCTTCAAACTTTCTAACGGGAGCGGATTAACACCTTGAAGAATGACGGCCAAGCTTCATTCCTCCTTCTTTGTTTTGTTTTCTTCCTCCCTCGCCCCCCACGTTCTTCATGTTATTCGTAGGGATATGAATGAGGAATCATTGTGCACCCATTTCTTGGTGCAACTATCCCAAAATAGAGATCTGACATCATGATGAACCAGCGGAGGTGCGATGATGATAGAGGCAGATGAATAGACGTGGTTTGAGAGTTATCCTTCTTTGATTATTCATGATGAGGGTAAATTATTATGTGTTTTCAAGGCCGATTGAAGGCCCGAAACCCATGTAAACGACCTTCCGATGTCGCGATGACCTCAACATTGGAGTTTCATGATGATTGGGTGGTAAAATCAAATAATGGGAATCACTAGAGTCACATACGCGAAGAACCTATGATTCTGTAAACTTCCAGAACACACGACATGTATCCCGAAGAACACATCGTGTGGGTCCAGCTAAGTGGTGGCTAGGGTTCCGCGGTTCATGAGGTGATGACATGACATGTTCTCCAAATAACCCGACATGTGGGTCCTTATGCAAGACTTGACATGTATCCTAGTTGATACATGGACACGAAGTGGAATACACGACCATATAATCTACCACACAACTAGAATATGATAGTTACATAGGCCACCTCATGTACCAGTTACACAGGATGACACATTGGTTGAAGTTGTGCAAAGGCACACAACCACGTACATGGTGGGAAACCTAGTTACTTGGACATGGTGTGTGGTCTATCCTACACACCGTGTACTTACCCTTCGACATGGTATATTCCCTATGACTCGAGCCGTTACACATGGGCAGTACCCAGAGTCATGTGACATGGCGTGTGACCCCTTCTACATGCTGTGTATGTCCTAGAACATGACTTGAACCTTTTGTCCACCATATCTTGGACATGTTTCATTTGGGTTAGTAACCCCTTTTTCTCTTTCCCTTGAAGTCATGGTATCATTTCCATTAACATGAGTATGATCCCTTCATCAGGACATTCTATGACAGAGTCAGGTATCCCTCTTAGAGGCTTGGAGTGAGATCCTATATACATTTTTGATCCTAGGTAGATTCAGGTATCGATGTGACTATTCCAATAGAATGCCGATCCCATACTGAGATGGTGAATCTGGATGAGTCGCAGTATCCGCCATGGCCCTGGCAGTGATCCTCATCTGTGTATTGTGATATTTTACCACTTATGAGTGTGTTATCCTGGAATGAGTGTATCTATCTCCCGTGACCTTTCCCGATGAATTGTACTTTTCAGACGGATGTCATCCAGACCATCAGACTCATGGAGCGAGTTCTCCCAGATGAGTGCTTCATGTAACCTTCAAACAGAATCCCTAGCATGGTTTTGCGGTTGTGTGACTTACCTCTAGACCACGGGTCTGGGTTTTGATTATATCTATATTGTGTTTCTCTTGCTATATGTTTATCACACACACACTATGTCGATCTGACTGTACCTTTAATTTGTTTATTGATTTGTGGGTTTTTAGGGACCTCTACTGAGTATTGTTATACTCACCCCTATACGGGCTTTGCTCGCAGATGTCGTGTCTTTGGAAGACAAGCATCCTTTTGATGGAGTCCAGAGCGGACCAGGACTAGAATGAGATTTATATGTTCCCTACAGGACTAGGTGTTCCTAAAACTAGGATCAGTAGTCCCAATACCTCTTTGTTCTTATATGATGGAATTTTTAGTTTGTAAACTCTTGTTTTTGCTGGGCTTGTATTTCAGACCAGTTTACATTTAGTACTTTACTTTCTATCATACTTTGTGGTTTGGTTTAGTTGTATGCAGGAAACTTGTTCCTTAGTTGTTTTTACATTTCAGACTTTTTGGGCTTGTAGATATGTGTCTGTGTATAGGTACTTAGTAAATGCCTCTCATGTTAGTGATATTCCTACTCGGTGCTAGTCACCAGCCCCTGTCCTATTGGAGGTCGGCTTGGCGAGTCACTACGCGGGCCCCACCGGGACGGGTCGTGACACACGTGTCGCAATAACATATAAAATTAGAACCCAAGTAAGGATATGGTTGAAATATGGGTAGAAAATTCTTTTGTACTAGTTTTTAGGGCATTTTCCCCTTTAGATTAAATTTAAACACTAGGTAAACTATTTTTTACCTTAATCATTGTAATTCAGTTTAATTACTTTTACTAATATTTTTGGACAAATACTAAGTTTATATTATTAGACTATAAATATTATTATCATTCTAACCGTGTACATGAACTTTTCCGAATATAATTCACAAACATAGAAAAATTAAATTGAAAGATAATCCCACATACGAGGTGATAAAGTAGGTTTTTAAAGTTTAAATTTCCAAAGTTTGATTAATATATTATATCTTCATTTAATTTAAAAATGATTACAATGACCTAAATTGGATTAATAGATGTACAATTTATCTATTGTGACTTTAAAAACAATTTAAAATATAATTTAATATTAATAATTATTTAAAATGAAAACGCAGTTTTCAACAAAAATGCAGTATTTTTCACTATTAATCAAAAAACGCAAATTCTTAGATAAATACCAAAAATTAAATATCAGATATTTTTTATAGTAAAAATTTAAAAATAAATTTTCTTTGACAATTAAAATTTATAAAATTATCAAAATTTCGGTATAAAATAGGTGAACAATTAAAAATCATTAAAACCCAGTCTTATGTGTAACACAAGTCAATTCAGTGTTGTGTGTAGTATAAAATTAACATGTTGTTTCATATAAATAAATATAGTAATAAATTTAATTTTATTCTAAAATGAAAACGTTTTAAAATATTGGGGTGTTACATTCTCCGACCTTAATCAAATTTCATCTTCATAATTCAATGTCGATCTTGGTAAAAAGGGTATTAATATTTGAGAATAAAATATTATTGAAAAACCAACATCATAAATAGGGTTAATTACATATATTCTTAATAAGAGGGAAATGAAATTAAATGTTCACAAAAAAACATGTCTTTTAAATAGAACAATTTTAGTTTAAACATTGACAAGGAAGAAAAATTTAACTCTCAAGTTCTGATGGAGAGTGATAGAGAACATGTTTATGAGAATGTTGTTGACCACCAAGCCATAAACCATAGGTATAAAAAAGGTCATTGATGTCATAAAAATGATGATAATAGAGAAACATTTTCATTTCAAGACCTATTTACTAGAGTTGACAAATTCATTCACTCTATAAGAATATATGTAAATATACTTAATTGATATATTTTTCATTCATAAACATAATATTATCATTGGTTGCTCTTTGAAATATTTATACTTCATCTCTTAGAACAAGTTAAATCATATAGTGAAGTAATACATTAACCTATAAAACCTTATTAAAAGTTCAACATAAACCACTTCATAAATAGTTATCCTTATGACCCTTTAATGTATTATGATACAAAACATTTGAATTAGATCCAAGGTAGCTAGTAGTATCCAATTTAATTTGTCTATATCAATCAAATCTTTATCCAAGAACCATTATCTCAACATCAGGAACATATTAAGGTAAATCTTTCCCTCAACAATGTGTTTTCCAAAATTTTTATCTTACTATTGAACTACTTTTCATAGTACCATTCAATATATGACCTCAAACCCATAATGAAATAGTACTATATTACAATCCTTATATTTTTCATAATTCTCATGACCAGTACCTTACTCAAATAAAATAATTCATTAAACCAAATATTGGAATGCTAATCATTCCCCATCATACATGGTAGTAGAAAATGCTTAACAATGATCCATTAGCCTCTTTTGGGGTATATTCTTTTGAAACTTGAGACATTTATTTGTGTAGTGTCCTATCTCACTACAGTTTAAGTATTGCACATTGGGAAAAAATTTCTTATCCTTGCAATCGTAATCATGATAGACTTTCTATCCACACTTATAAAAAACTCCCATTCCTTTCCAGAAAGTACCAAGGAGTTTATTATTTCAATAATTACATGTGAGAAAATATTTATTTCCCATATTTACTTTATCCATATTTTCCCTATTTTTCCCTTACTATCATGCTTCTATCTAAAGCTATAATACTTAGAGAATTATTTTTCTTTCTCATTATCACATTAAATTATGTTCTTATATGATGATAAGTCTTGTTAAAAATGTTCCCCTTGAAGGATTGAATTAATACCATAAAAATTATTATTTTTACTCTTTGGATCCTGTAAAATGGAGAGGTTTGCATTTATTCTACTAGAAACCATTTCTAAATGTCTATACACACTAAATTCGGTCATGTTATTTTGAACCATAATGTATAATCTCAAAACTAGTTAAATTATTAACATAAATTGAAAAATATATTCATATTAAACCTCATAGTCATTAACATGGTTCCTTTTAGATGTGGTTCTATAATTATCCTCAAATTATATCATAGGTTCTTGTTTCCAAATCTAGGTTTTCCTAAATCAAGTTTCTAATGGTTCTATTATACTTCCTTTGATACCAACTATAACACCCCAACCATAGAATCCCTAATATGGTGAATTAAATTATTATCTTGGCATGATTATAAGGAATAAAATCCCAAATTACCAATAAGTTCAATATTTTTGGAGAACATTATTACATACAAGGAACCAATTTTACATTGAAAGTAAAAAAACATATTTCATAGCAAAATAAAATTCTCAGTATCCGTGAAACTCATTCAATGAATTCTCTTCATACCACGGGGAAAGGAAAAAAAATAAGGGTGAGCTCAAATGATTAGTAATGGTAAAGTGTAGAGGAATATATCATAAATTAATAATGAATAATAAAAAAGAAAATAATAAAATATGATATAATAATTATATATATATAATTTCATGAGGTTAAAACTTGACTGATGATATTTCAACTAGAAAAATAATCACATGGAATAAAAATAATGATGGAAATAATAAATATGGGAATCTAAACTATCAAGATATATCCTCAATATAGTTACATTCAAGATCTATCATCAATAATGTTTATGATTGTGGGTATAAACCTGAATTATTTGATTCAAGATTTATCCTCCAAAAAATTTAAAAGTGCTTGGAAACAAACATGAAGTGTTTGTCGCCAACTGATTTCATCCAATGAGACTAATGATGCATGGATGAGATGAAATTAACTAGTCTATAAACTTTATAATTTATGTATAAAAAATTTCTAATATATTTAAAAATCAATTTAAATCATAAGCAATGTGCCTTATTAGATATCCGTATTGAGAAAAGGGTATGGATTTATCAAGATTTTCCCAATAAATCATATAAATTTAAAAGTGACCACCATATGTAAAAAATTGAATATGGTTTAGGAAATAATTATATTCATCATAATATTATATGAATTTCAAATGAAAAAGGATTATAAGAAAGTAAATGTTTCAAGAGAAAGTTAATAATCACAAAAGAAAGTGATATTTCAAAGATAACTTTTACCACTTGGATATTTTCAAATCAAACCCCTTGGATGAAATAATTTAAATTTAAACATATAATACAATTAAATATGTGTGAATAATGATATTAAATGACAATGTGTCAGAATATACACCACACAAAATAAATAAGTGGTGAAAATGATGTATGCCTCAAGGAGGAAAAAGTGAGACAATAATACCTTGCTACATGAGTAACCTTTGAATTGGAAATCCCAAAATAAATAATCATAAAATGAAACATTTAAATACATTTAATATAAAATAATTAATGATATAATATTTCTAAAGGTGTAGTAGTCACAGTACAAAAAATAATTTAGTGATGAATATGACATTTATCTCACATATGTAAAAAGTGAGATGAAAATTCCTTACCTTGTGTCCAAAATATCACATGTGTTTTTTTCCCTTTAGAATAATAAACTTATGTTAATTTTTTTCTTTATTAATAACCTCTTTAATTTTAATATTTACATTTATTTCACTTATTACAATTTTTTATTCAACTACTTAATGAATTATGTTTACGTTGGCTGTTTTGACAAAATTCGATTCATGTTTCAAAAATGACATTGGTAGGTCAAATATGGTCAAATAGGTAATTATATAAAAATATAAAGAAAAATAATCATGAAATAATTATCATTTTTTTACATCAATTATGATTTTAAAACAAATCATTAAATATGGTTCTGAAAAATGAACCAAAGTTACAATCATGGAGATGGTAGGTCATACGTACGTATTAGTAACATTCCCATTTTTCAATGATAGAAAGAAGGTAAGTAATATATTATCTTTAAAGAATGATAATTATATCATAGAGAAAATTTTATTTAATCATATATACTTATATATATAATTATGGTGATGTAAAAGGAACCACATCCTGTCGAGGAGGGGGGTGTCCACACGTCAATGAACAACATTATCACTTTTTTAAGTGTGTGAAAAGGGTAATAAAGAAAATGATATATTATATTTCCCGAAATGTAATTATTTAAAGAATATAATATATATTTTGTGTATTTAACAAATGTTTAATCAAACCCATCATTTATACATTCCATGTAATGTGTGAACGTATCACATCTCTTTGAGGTGGTGGTAGTATACACATCCACAAATGATGTTATCATATTTACAAAAAATGAAATCATGAAGGTATGTTTTAAATTAAAATTACCAAATATTTAAGAGAAAAAAATATAATATATATCATATAAAAATATCACATCCATTATAATTTCCAACCATGAGATGTGGTAAAGGAAAAATGAATGACATCATTTCACGAGCGGTAGTCCTCCATATACATGAATGGTAAATTCATTACCCATTTGATGGAAGTGTGTGTAGGTGAAGGTATAACCCTTAAAAAACATATAATTATATTAACTACAATAATTTTATTATATTATCATGCAATAATAATAACTGATGGTTTGAGAAAGTAATAAAACAAAAGTAATTGTTGAAGAATGTTACCTCTTTTTTGGATAAATCCCTTTTTTTCACCAAAAGACATAATTGGATTGTATTATGAAGAAATTAAGGAATATAGGTTGATATTAGAAAGGTTTGGATCTTATTTTTATAGGTTTGTTGTGAGGAAAAGTAGCTTGAGATGTCTGAAGAAGGGGAAAAGTGAATGTCTTTTTATAGTGGAGGGGAAGTGGAATTCTTGTAAATATAAAAAGGTAAACAACATTGGAAAGTATCCCTTACCTCATGTGACTCAAAAACTAAAAAGTAATTGATTGAAGTAAAATTATAGTCTATAAAAGTCTCTAACACACAAAAATATATGCATTTTTAGATTTTTTTTCCATAACTTCTACGTTTCCTAATTTTTTTCATTTTAGATTTTCATTTAGGAAACTAGTTTTATAA
Source organism: Viscum album (assembly GCA_963277665.1). Lineage (NCBI taxonomy): Eukaryota > Viridiplantae > Streptophyta > Magnoliopsida > Santalales > Viscaceae > Viscum > Viscum album. The sequence goes on along the minus strand of OY728151.1, from coordinate 1,822,486,861 downwards.
CCTATGTAATTCATCTATTAAGACTAAATTAAAGTAATAATTATTATAAAATATATAAAAATTTTATTATAAACATTATATCTAATTTAAAAAATAAAAATCCCATATGTGATGGAAATTAATTTTAAAACAAGCATTTGTAACATGCAAAATCATTGATTTAACCTGAACTATGATAACAATGTTTTTACTATTTAGGGGTAAATATGTACATTATAAAACATAAATTAGTCCATTAATAGAACATATTTTATATTTATTAAAAAATATAAATAATTTTTTAGAATATAGAATTTTTAGCAAATTTTAAATCTTTTAATAAAATATCATTTATTATAAAATAACATTAATGTCAATTTTGACATTATTTATTTAATTTGAATTTAAAGATATCTAGATAATTATGGAATTAAAATATATTAATTTAAAATCTATTTAAAATGACATATTAATCTAAAAAAATAATAAAAAACAATAATTCATTTAATTTTATTTAATTTTATTATTTTTTTTATCATTTATTTTTTTAATTACTAACTAAATAATCACTACGTTGGAATTTATTAAGAATTTTATGTAACTAATTAATATATAAAAATTAAATTTCTATTATCTTGATAAAAAAACATTTAGCATTCAAAGTAATTTTTATAACCGAAACAATGTAGCTTTTTCCATACTCCAAATCTTTATAGGACTTTAAATCAATGAAAGTACATTTTGTGTCTTTTTCTTTACTTAACTCTTTATATGGGTCACCTTCATGAACATGTACCCTAATAATTCATAAAATTCTAACCCATGGGGGGTATATGGTTGAAATATTGGAATATAATTGTCTTGGAAATGTTTCTAGGTCATTTATCTCCTTTATATTAAAGTTAAACAACTAAGTAAACTAATATTTGTGGCATGAATAACTATAGATAACTCCAAATCACGAGTATGGTTTTTACACTAATGGGATTTAAGATATTGAGACCCATAAGAAACTAACTGATTTATATGAATATAGATAGATCTAAAGAGAATACCCAGATTATAATAGTAATCTATATAACCATCCCCATGTTTGGGAAGATTAAAAATGAATGAATGTTTCAAACCTCTCTTCATTTATAGGAAAGCCTCTCCACTCAAGTCCTCTCATTCAATGATTACTCCCAATTTGCTAATCCTAATCATTAGAGATGTTATGTGAGATGTGTCCTGAATGAACCACATATAACAGCCAACTATACAAAGGAATCATTGAATCTAAAACATATTCCTATTTAGATCAAATGACATATCCACCTTTACCATACCTATATCAATTATGATTTTTGTATCAGAAATCACATAACAAATGTAACGTACCTCTTGGATGTAAAAGTGAATCTTTGAAATCATGTAATAATGTTAATTTAATAAAAGTGTACTCAAAATGATACCCATGTGTCAAGAGTGCAATAATTTTGTTTGTGAATATATCAAAATATAAAAAAAAAAATACAACAATTATGGTGTCTAATGAGGTGCACCTGGTCCTAGATCCACCCTATGTGGAAACATGGCTCAACCTTCCTTGCCACTCCCTTCCTTTTCACAACCTATCATTTCACTAGGTTTTAAGTTATGTTTTGATTTCCTTCATATATGTGGATGATCGTACACTCTACTAAAAACACATCTCTATTGCTTGAATGTGTGTCAAAGTGGACCTCTCCAAGCCCTTTCCATCATGCATCCATCACTTAGGGAGGGGTCAGTCTCCTGGTGTCTGAATATTTTCTTTACCCATATTAATGATATTTAATTGGAAATTTAGATCCATGGTTACTCTTTATCATCTTTTAGGATTATATACTTAGGGTTTTGGTACCCTCACCCAATGGTAGGCTCAAACCTCTATCCATTTTCTTCACATTTAAAGGGAGCTCTCCATGATAGCTCGACCTAGGTGAGTTCTTATTATACTCTTGAGGACATAATTCCTAGTTCTCCCTCATTCCCCTTCTATTGATATTTTGGATTATAAAGGGATGGTATCTCCCCCAAAGTCTCCTATCGTATATAAGGATAGGCCATTCATGGAATTTATGGTATTTAAGTCATGCTTGGAATTATATCCCTCAAAAGACTTTTCCCCGCCTCCCACATCCTCTTCTCTCATGCATAATAATACCGCTCATAACAATAAATAAATTTATTTTGCCAATAATTATTCCATAAATTACAAGATGATAGACCCAAATCCTTCAAGATTATTACATCTCCCCCTCTCTAGTGGTTTTGATACTATATATGATATTTCCCATGTTTTTTTGCGTTTGATAATCTAATATAAGAAATCTGGCCACTATCGACTCCTCCCAGTGGTGTATAAAAATGATCTTGATCCAAGAATGAATTATTTATTTTAACATCTCATTCATGGGGATGTTGAACATTAGGATCCCAAGAAAAAAATCCCCCTATTATTATCTCATTCATTATATGGAATATACATTTACTAGGGGCCCAAGGGAATAGAGAATTCATCTCGAATGAGTTCCTTAATAGTGGGATCTCTCATTTGACTATTATTGAACCAAGTAATGATTCCTATATGATTTTAGAGTTTTCATATAGAATGTTGGTGTAGGACTATGTATGTGGGGAAATTTCAAACAACCACTTATGGATTGTTTTTGATAAATGGTATCACAATGGAGAAGGTTCACAGATATAACCAATATATCACCACTACGTTTAGTTATAGAAAAAATTATTATTTAATTTAATTTATTCATTCCAAGTGTTAATTAATTTATAGGGTTTCATTTCTAATTGTCTTGGTTCCTTAAACCTAGGGGATTAGGATTGGATTATCATAGGTGACATCATTGTCATTTTGGAATATTTAGAGAAGAAAGGTGGAGTATTTGACCGTGCAGTCTTGACACGTCAAATTGATTATGATTTTAAGGTTGATTTGTAGTATATGAAAGACCCTAGGTTATCTCTCAATGATCATTCATGGGTTTAGAGTGTGCATTTTGAATAAGAAGTACTAAAAGAGGGGTGGTTTTAAAACTGTTTCAAGAAAATAACATGATTTAAAGAGTTTAATAGTTGATAAGTAAAAGTGGTGTTTTAGAATTAGGAGATAATGAAATAATTTAAACTTCATTACACATCTTTTTGATTTTATCATTCTGAAAAATTCACATGCTTTAATGGAATCCTTTGGTTGATGGTTTTCAAGATCTCAACTTCCCTCTTGCCTCTTAAACGATGCTCAAAGAGCCACCCCTTGACAGAACAATCATGTTGTCAAGGATTGGGTATAAAGAAAATAGAATAAAGGCTAACAAATTATACCTAAATCTTATGTATTTGTGAGATAAATAGGACTTTTTTCTTGTCCAATCGGAACAACCCAAGATTCCCACATAAAATCTCAACCCAATCAATGTTGAAATAAAAGTGTTTCACATAATTTTATCAATAGAAATGAAATCAGAGGAGAATCATGTCAAGATAAGAAATAAGTGAAATATTTAGAAAAACAAGTATACAAAACTAGTAGAAGTGCAAGTGTTGTAACTCCAACACAAGTGTGTGTAACTCCCTTGAAATGATTGTTCGCTATTTAGCTCAGCATCGGGTCGAGGAGGAAGCTCGGGTGGAACTTCACCTTCATCCTTGATCCCCCTATGAGGACAGGGGCCTCAAGAACTCCTTGGAGATTAGAGGACTCCTTTGTGTCTCCAAAATACCATATCTTTGCCTCCTGTAAGAACATCCAAATTGGGAGCCCATGCATCCATTTTATAGGTAAAGTGGAAGGTGGTTTTGGGCACACAGATTGTGTAAAACCACTTGTCAGATAGTTTTCGACCACATTATAGTCTAATATCTCTTTTTAATGTACTAGAAACATGTTTCCACACCACATTAATTTCTCTACCGAAGGTTTGGAACTATTTGGGAAATTAAAACTCGATATATTGATAAAATACAGAACACTGCATTTTACTTTGTGCAGATTTGATTATTTGGATAGATTAGTTCGGATGGGAATCTTAAAGGCCGAATCAGGCTTAGGATCCTTCATATGAAATTCATCCCATTAATTTATAGACCATACCAAAAAATATCATCCCATTTGGATGCACGGTTTAGTAGAAATATGCGGTTGAGTCCACTGGTGTCCACTGATCTTGCACATTTTAAACCATTTTCATTGAACATCATCATGAGCCCTAAAAATAAACTCCACCTTCAATGATATTATCAAAACAAGTATCATTTACCTTTTTAATTGTAATAAATAAAAAATAATTTAATCAAATATGAAGTAATTTTTTTTTATTTTTATAATTTTCAATATAATACATGTTTAGCACAGTGGTATAAGGTTAAAAATAAAACGGTGAATCATGGTGCAATCACACCCCTACACCTAAAAATTTTCACTACTAGGAGAGGTCATAATTTCAAAAATTATGAATGTAGATATTTCCAACTTTATAATTATTTAACATTCAATGAAAATTTAATTCCTAATATAAATGTGATCAAAGCAAAAATCACACTGAGGAGTTATTCTCAGTGATCATGGAAAAAGATGTCTCAAAAATTGTATCCAAATGAAATATAAGAGATTAATAATACCAATTAAAGAAAATTATTCAAAATTTTATCATGTCACTAATTCTCCACGTGTGTTTCTGACAAACATTTGTTTCTATACATTCCATTTTTTATCCAGTAAATATAAGTTATTTTAAAAATTGTCTACATACAAGATTCTTTCCATGGAACATTACACACATCCATTGCAATCAAATATGAAGACCCACTCACTAAAGAAATCCTGTAAGTCAAACCATAAGCTCCCAACCAAGATATCCCCATATGTTGTACATTTCATTACTCCACTCAGTTATTAATTTTTCAAAAGTTTCACTTAGAAAAAATCTTAAACTCTTCTCCCAACCCATGATTGATCTCCTCACGACACTAATTGTAATAGTTATAACACGATCAAAGGTAGAGGAAGTGTGGTTTTTGACCTACCCAATAAACAACCCATTTTGTTTTTGTTTTTTTGAGGGTGTACAACAGTCGGATAATAGGTACACACACATAGGTCAATCTAGTACATTAATGAAATATATTGGATAAGGGACAAATGTATGGAAAAATGATTTTAGAATGTAGTGAAAAATAAACCAAACATATATTTATCTTCGATTATGTAAGAAATTTTAACATTTCATGGTTGGGTGCCAAAATATGTGGAGAGATTATGTGACACAATTTTCCATTAAACTATTCACAAAAAAGGCACCATTACTCTCAAAAGATTTAAAATGATACAACGATTTATATCAATGACAAAGAACTAAATATCAAAAGAAATTCACACCAAAGTATTGAATTATTTCTGAAATGCACATTTCATCATATTTTTTTTTATTGTTAAAACAACATGAAATATGGAAATTCCACATGAATTTTAAATAACTTCCATGATAAAACAAACATCATTTACATGATAAAGTGGGCATAAAAAAATAATATTCCAACACAAAAGTGAGGGGGAAGGAAGGGGAAAGTAACAATACAATTTATGAATCTAAAAAGATAAAAAGAAGAAAGATGATGAAAATTCCTAACTAACCTAGGAATATACCAACCCCCACACCTAAATTGTGTCGTGTCCTCACTGTAATAAAACAAAATTTGGGAAGGAAGGATAAAACCTGGTGAGTTTCATTCACATATTGCTTCTTGAAAATGGAGTTCCTCCATCAGGGACTCCAGAATGTATTCATGGACGTGCTTCAACCTCTTCCCATTGACAGTGAATATTTTCTTGGTTTCTTCATTTTGAACCTAGATAACACCAAATGGAGAGTCATTCATAACAATATATGGGCCAAACTAGTGGGAACTAAGCTTACATGGATGAAATTTCATCCTTGAATTGTAAAGAAGTAACTTCTTACCAATGTGGGTGTGGTGATGAAGGATAATACGGTCATGGAAAACCTTGGTATGCTTCTTATAAATCTTGGAGTTCTCATATGCATCTCTTCTCATTTATTCTAGCTCTCGAATCTCTAACTTACTTTGAGCACCTACAACTGAAAGATTAGAATTGCATTATTTGATGGCCCAATAGGCTCAGTGGTCAATCTCAACAGGGAGGTGACAACTATTCCCAAACACTAGCTGATATGGTGACATTCAAATGGGAGTCTTAATGGCAGTAAGATAAGACCATAATGAATCATCGAGTCTCAGACTCAAATATTTCCTCTTGGGTTGAACCGTTTTTTATAGAATTTGTTTTACCTATCTATTTGACACCTCGGCTTGACCATTGTTCTTTGGGTGATATGTTGTAGACACTAGATGAATAATCCCATACTAATGCAATAGTGATTTCATTGTTAGGTTCTAGAAATGAGAACCCTAGTTACTGATGATGAACCTAGGTAAGCCAAAACTACAGAAGACTTGAGTTCTAAAAAACTCTACAACTACCAAAGAATCATCAATCCTTGTGGCTCGTGCCTTTACCCATTTTGAAACGTAATCAACAGCCAATATAATGTAAAAGTTAGCAAAGAAATTGAGATACGGCCCCATAAAGTCAATAACCCAAACATTAAAAATGTCATGAAATAGCATTGGTTGTTATGGCATTTCATTTATTTTAGAGAAAATACCCATTCCCTGTCAACGAGGATAAGATTTACAAAAATCATGGGAATCCCAAAAAAGTGTTAGACAAAATAGACCAAAATCAAGGATTTGGCGACCAGTCCATTGGGGACCAAAGTGGATGCCACAAGTAAGAGTGTGGTAGAATCTATGGATGGACAAAAACTCACTATCGAGAACACAACAGCTGAAGACTTGATCACTACATGTGCGACAAAGTTATGGGTCATCCCAAATGTACCAACATGATTCATGTTTTAAATGGTCAGCCTAATTTTATTGAAATCAGTTGGACTTCAAGATGCTACCAAATAATTTACAATTTCATCATACCAAGGAATAACATCTTTCACTCCGTACAGTTTCTAATCAGAAAAAATGTCATTTATGGGAATACATGGGGATGAATCAATATCCGAGGATGGGTTAATCCTACTTATATGGTCAGCCACCACATTATCTACTCATTTTTTATCTCTATTTTCATAATTTAAATCCTAAAGGGGGATCATCTAGAGAATGAGATGTGGTTTGGCTTCCGGTTTCTTAAGGAGATACTGGCGGGCTTCATGGTCTGAGAAAACAATGACTTTGGACCCTAAAAGATACAAGTTGAATTTATCCCAGGAAAACACAATAGAATGATTATTTTTTCAGTTGTGGTGTAGTTTTCTTGGGTAGGGTCCAATGTAAAAGAGGCATATGCAATGACATGTGGAGATCGATCGACCCTCTGTGATAAGACATCCCCAACTGCATAGTTAGCGGCATGACACCTGAGCTCAAATGGTAAATCCCACTAAGGTGGTTGGATTACCGGGGGTGATGTGAGACTCCATTTTAACTTATTAAAAGGTTCCTTACATTCATTATCAAAAACAAATTCATTTTCTTTTTGGAGTAACTGGGAGAGGGGGAGTGTAATTTTCTTAAACTCATCAATGAAACGATAATAAAATCCAACATAACCTAGGAAAGTCCACACATCCCATACATTTTTGGGGAATGGTAGGGAAAAAATGACATCCAGTTTTGATTTATCTACTTGGATACCATTCCCAGAAATGACCTGTCCAAAAACTATACCTTGTCGCACCATGAAATGAAATTTATCATAATTTATTACAAGATTATTTTCAACATAGCAACATAGGACTAGACCAATACTACTAAAACCTTCATCAAAAGAGTATCCTTAAATAGTGAAATCATCCATGAAAACATCCAATAAATTCTCTAGGTAATCTGAAAAAAATACTAACCATACATCACTGGAATGTACCCGTATCATTTCCTAGACCAAATGGCATGCTCTTATAAGAAAAATTTCCAAAGGGGAAAGTGAAAGTAGTCTTTTCCTAATCCTTGGGGGAAATATGGATTTGAAAATATCTAGATCTATAATACACATTAAGAAAACAGTAATGGGACTTACTTGCTAGCCTCTATAGAATTTGGTCAATGGATTGAAATTGGAAATGGTCTTTCCTTGTGTGTTGGTTTAGTCAGCGATAGTCTATGCATACATGCCAACTATTCTGCACATGAGTTGGAACCAATTCATTATTTTCATTTTTGATTATAGTAAGGCCCATTTTTTTAGGAACTACTTGAACGGGACTGACCCATTGGCTGTCAGAGATTGGGTAAATGATTTTAGCATCCAATAATTTTTTCACTTCCTTTTTCACAACTTTTAAGAGGTTTGGGTTCATTCGACATTGTTCCTTCCTCACTAGTTTATCCTCATCACTTAATAAAATATTATGTGTACAAATTGATGGGAAAATACGAGGAATTTTAGCATGTGTCCATCCCAAATATTGTTTATACTCCATCAAAATTTCATGTAGTCTCAATTCATGCTTTGGGGGGAGTGAATTTGAAATGATGATGGGTAACTTTTTTCCATTCTCAAGTTATGAATATTTTAAATCTTGAGACAGTTATTTCAGTTCCAATTTAGGTGGATTTTGGATTGATGGGAGTGTGTATGAAATATAGAGGTCAGTAATCTCATATAACTACTCAATGGTGTCATCCTCAAATGAGGAATGATATTTTACAAGATTAGCAGTATCATTGATGGTTAGTAGATCCTCAGTGTTCAATAAATAATCAATTAATAAACATGAATGACACTTTTCTAGACCAGTATAATAATCAATGCATGATTCATTACCTAAAATTTCAATCAATGAAGAAAACGTGGAAATTGGGTTGGGGGAATGATAAGAAGTGTTTTCAGGGGAAGGGTGTACATCAATTGAATTTACTGAGAGAGAGGAATGATCTTCTGAGGGGTTCTTCATGGCACAAAGGATGTTGAAATGGAATATGTCACCACAAAATTCCATAGATAATGTACCACTATGGACATTAATTATAGTTTTGGTAGTTTTCAAGAAAGGTATCCCCAATATAATTAGGGCATGTCTATTCATTCTATCATCTTCCATTTTAAGCCTATAAAAATCAGCAGGAAAAATTAAATTTTGAACCCTCACAAGAACATCCTTTAACACACCAGAAGGCTGTGATGTACATTGATTTTCTACTTGAAAAACTATTCCAATGGGCCTTAGTTCACAAACCTACAATGTAGAGTAAATGGAGTGAGACATCAGATTTATAGAAGAACCTAAATCAAGCATAGCATTAGAAAAAGAATAATCCCATATGGTTCATGGAATCGAGAATGTCCCAGGATCATTACACTTGGTGGGAAGTGATGGCTCTATTAATGCTGATACATTCCTCCCCAATCTCACCTTTTCATCTCCATGAAGTCACCTTAAGTGTGTATACATATCCTTTAGAAACATTGCATATCTTGGAATTTGTTTCAAAACATCAATCAAGGGGTTATTTACCTGCACTTTTTCGAATGTTTCCAATACTTCCTTATCTAGTTTATTTTCTTTTTGTTTCCTAGGTTAGGTGGCCCTTTGGGGAAATGGAAGAGGAATGGGTTGGGTAGGAGACTCATCAACATTCAAACTCTTTCCTTTGTAAGGGTTTCTCTCAAGAGATGGGTTTTCAACATTTGGAATATTTTTAATGGTTAGGATGGAGGTTTCCTATGTAAGGGATGAATCTAATGGAGGATTCATCTGTTATAAACTCTTAAGGGTGATGAAATTAACATTTAATTTATCTCTAGGGTTGACTACTGGTTGATATGGTAGTTCACCCAAACCATGATGTTGAATTTCCCCCACCGAGATAGCTAGTTGGTCTAATTGGGTTTTTAGGTTTTGTATGGATGCCTTGGTTGTTTGTTGGAATTGGAGATTGTTGTCATCCATTTGTTTCATCATATCTTCTAGGCTAGTCTCAAGATTAGGATGGGGTGGTTGGAAAGGCCTTTGGCATTTTTGAGTATTTCCGGGTGGTGGTGGTGGTTAACTACTTTGACCTAGTTGGTTCCATGGTTTCTAAGGCTAGTTTTAATAACCTCTTGCTTATAAACATGGATTTATTTCCACCTATAGTTGGATGGACAATATGGTTCTTTACTAAAGGGTTGGTTATAGGGGCGTCCTGGGAAGATTTCCTCACAACTCTCATAATTTTCTCTCAATAAGGGGCATTGGTCAAAATAATGGGTGTCAAAAGGGAAGATTCCACAATGGATGAGAGGAAGATATTGAGATTTTCTTTGGGAGAACATGTTTTCAAAGAAGGGTACTTAACTCCTCAAACTTCATGTCCACCTTCTTCTCGAATTCAGTACTTTTCACCTCATCAACACCTCAAATGGGTATAGTAGACTCTGAACCAAAGTCTTGAGTGTTTTGTTCCATGTTCTCAATTAAGGTATTGGAAGCAATTGTGGTCTTATCTACCAGAGAACCTCCTGTAGTAGCATCAATCTTGTTTCTATCAATAGGGATTACGACTTCATAAAAATATTGTATTAAAATTTGGTCACATATTTGGTTGGGTGGACAACTTGAATATAATATTTAAAATATTTCCCAATATTTATGAATTGTTTCCCCTTGATATTGCCTTATCCCACAAATTTCATTCCTTATTATTGTAGTTTGAGAGGCTGGGAAATATTTTTCAAGAAAAAGGCGTTTCATGTCTGCCCAGCCTCTTATTGGGGAATTAACACAATATAACCAATCTTTTGTTGTATCTTCTAATGAAAAGGGTAATTCTCTACAATTTACTTGTTCTTCATTCACATTAGTAGTTTTTAATGTTGAACAAACAATATGAAATTATTTTAAATGCTTGTGTGGATCTTCTCCACCGAGTCTATGGAATCTTGGTAATAAATGAATTAGATAGGATTTTAGTTCAAAATTAGGTGCCTCACATTACATTAGAATGTATATGGGTTGGATATCAACATCAGGTGAGGTTATTTCCTTTAATGTCTACTTATTTTCATCCATGTAATGAATGTTTATTTCATTTTTGATATTGTTTCTAGAAGAAGAAGAGGAAGGATCACGAAGAGGGTATTTGTTTTGTATGTCCCCCTATGAAGGCTTCTCCTGTGCGTCTTAGTGTCGTGGATGTTTGATCCTCTTCATTTCAGGTTCAAACAGTTGTAGGTATCCTAGAGTTGAACTCATTACGAAAAAAACCTAAAAAATAAATAAATCAGAATAAAAAAATATGTAGATTTGTAAGATAAAATAAAAAAATATTCACAAAATTTACAAAAAACTTATCAAAAATACACACTAAAAACCCTTATGCTCCCTGGAAATAAAACCAAAATTTCACCACGCTGTCATGACCTATCAAATTGATTATGATTTTAAGGTTGATTTGTATTCTAGGGATGTAAGAACCTGGGTTTTTAGAACGAGTCAAAATCCCAACACTAATTGAATTTTGACTTGTCCCTGAGAAAATTGGGAAAATATAAGATGTTCTTGAAATTTCTAGACTACACACCATATACTATAAATTACACGCCGTGTATGGGTTAGTAAAGAACCTACCATGTGTTCACCGATTACATGATGTGTGATGACCATTTAAGAATCTACTACTACATGGCATGTAGTGTTACTCAACACGCCGTGTATTCTCCTTTCTATGTACCGACTGGGTTCAAGCTGTGTGGCTGTCTCTACATAATTCAGGATACGGAAAGGGCCACTACATGGTGCTATTCCTTAAATACACTCCGTGTACTTATTTTTCTTTGCTTAAATGAAAGGGAGTCGCATCTTATCTCAGAAATCAACTTTTTCTTCCCCAAAATTGGAACAGTTCTATTCCAAAAACCCGAAGAACATACCTTGCCCTATAATCTTAATCCAGAGTTCATTCTTCAATCTGTTGGTAGAAGTGGTATTGTAACAATGTTGTTAAACTCACACACCCTGTTTTGTTTCAGTTTCCTTGCCTTACGCATCACAGTTTCCATCTGAGTGGAATTGTCAGGATTTGACAAAAATGTAGATCTACAAAGATTATCTTCAAATTGGATCTTGATATTAGATGTGCCTACATCTTCGTGTCATTGGTAAATGGTGAATACCTCTTTTTGTGTTTTCGCATAATTTTGGGTAGCATATCCTTTGGTGCGTTTTCGAGTATTTTGAGTGTGACCCTGTTTTACCAATTATTGCATGTTCAATTATTATTTGACCTATGGGATGCCTTTGGGTATGCCCTATTAGCTATTTTGCTTGAGTGGGGCCGGGTGAGTGGTCGTGGCTCATCGAGGCATTTTGGTCAGGGAATACTAAAATGGTTATAATTGTTTTTGTTTTATTAAACTATCATGTTTAGTTTATTAAACCTTGATATAAACTATTAGAGGAATTTAAGACCTCAGTAATGTTGTTTGATAACCATTGGGCTAGTGAAATTTAACTATTTAGATTGTTTTACCTATTTATGTGTTTTATTTAAATGTGTTATATATGTAATTACTGAAAAGGATATGCTAGAACCTTTGGGTTGTGTCAGGCATGGACTGGATATTCTTATGTGATGCTGATCATAGGATGGGATTGAACTAGGTTATGTTGGGTGCTTCTAACCATGGGATTGGGCATCATAGACGTCAGCATGATGAAGGGTGAATCTCAAGTTGGGAATGGCCTGGGTTACTTGGATGATGAGGCCATCATACTTGAGCGGCATGGTCGCAGGGACAAGTGGTGTCAGAGATATTGTGGCTTTGGTACTATTTGGTTATTACTACTCACCCAGAACTATGAGTAGTGTCCACACAGAGAGACTAAGTGATGAGGTGGTTTTGACCACTCTTATGGGTAGAGGCCCCCATTAGTTGCGGTTTAGGTACTTTTGGTTTGGGGGTGCTTACCGTAGGAAGCCACATGGAAGTGAGAAGCCTTCAAGGGATGGTAGTAAGGCTATCAGGTCGAGGGTAGAGGCTTTCCATGATTTGAGGGTAGACATCATTGTCCCTATGGTTACATTATTCTGAGGGTAGACATCATTGTCCCTCTAGTTTCTTATTTTATAGCAAAAATTGTTGTCCCACCGGTTACATATTGAGGAAAAGATTCACTATTCTTCTAGGTTACTATTTCTCAGGAATTCCTTTGTGATGTCAGTACATGGGACATGTAGTGTGAGGGGGCACATGGTGCTGGGTTACATGACTGAGATTCCGACATTGGCCGAAACTAGTGAAACTCCATGGTGGCTATTGAGCACCTGTGGAGTTTGTGTTTATTTGTGCATAATACTATTTACTATTTTACATATAAATGCATTCCAAATTAAATGCTTATATTAGGTACGCACCAATGGGTGGTATCCTACTAAGATTCGTCTCACACCCTGCATGGGCCCTTTGGATGTGTGCTGACTTTATGGATTTCTATGTAGGAAAGAGGCCAACTTCAGGAGATGGGATACATTATCTATTTCATGGAGATAGTATGGACCTTGAGGTATTTCCAAGCTAGAGTTTACTTTGATTTTCGTACTTTATTGTATCAACATGCTTACTTGTTTTGTAGCTAATATTGGTTATCCATTGGTGCCTTTACATATGGATATGTATGACCTAGTTTGGATGCATGATTGTTGTTTAGTGGTAGTTACAAGTTATCAGTATGATGTTGTGTTTACATTTCACTACCGTTGTTTATATTTATTTCTTCCGCTGGTTATAGATATTAAAGGTGCTTCCGCTCTGTGGGTCTGGTTCGATTCTGTTGAGTCATTTATTCCGTTTATATTTATTTTCTATACTTAGACCAGTACCATTATTATTCTCTGAGAGGGTATAGCCTCCCAACTATATATAATATGACCCTCACTACTAGTCGGTAGTCTTTGGTGTTCAGGGAGGTGCGCCTACGAAAGTAACACCTAACTCGTTTATCATTGATCGGGTGGTTGTTTGGGTATGGGTCGTTATAAAGTGGTATCAGAGGAGTTCTTGACAGGGATTTAGTAGTAGTGTTTTTCTGGCTACTAATGAGATTGAGACTTATCTTTTTTATTTCTACTAGTTTAATATTTGGTATATGGTAGATTCGAGATAGGTTTTTACTGGAATAGGGTTTCTCGCTTGTGCTTGGGTGCCTAAAGCCCTAGGTACAAAGGATGGACCATGTTACCATGGGTGGGAATTGCTGTTTGTTTTAACTCAGATTACAGTTTATTTGATTTCCACCTTAGTGACTCACTTAGTGTGTGATGTTATTGATTTTGATATGTAACCCTTGACCCGATGTGGTAGGGGAAAATTGAACCTTGTCCCGGTATAGAAAGGCATGATTGTTTGGATTTTGATAAGCACATTTTTAGGGTATTTTAATTTCATAAATGAATGTATGCTTTATGAAGGGATAATTCCATGTGAATAATATCACATTTCCATGCTTGTATTCTTGGGAATGTGAATAGGTTAAATTACTGATAGAATTTTTTGTTGATTGCAATGTGTTATGACATGATTTATATATTTGTAGAATTGCGTGTGATAGGGTTTTTGGGTCTGGCTGTTGTATAAGCAGGCATGTGCTATTGGTTGAGGTGATTTTGACCACCAAGATTGGGTGACTTGGTCATCAGTTTGAGCAAACATTGGTTTTCAGGATGGACATGGACTGCGAAACTTTTTATACTTGGATCTGTTGAGGGCGGGTAAGGAGGCCATGAGGTCGGGATGCCACGAGCATGGGTTGCGATAGGGGAGAGTAGGAGTAGTTGTTTTATGCTACCTCTGTAATACTTTCCTTATTTGAGTTGAATATATATATTGATATATATATGGTATATTTGACCATTTATGGTATTCAGCGGGATCCTTTTAGCCGACTCTGATGGAGCATCAGGAAGGAGATGGTACAGTGTCGTAGAAGCAGGATCAGGTCTAGGATCCGGTGAAGGTAGAGTGTGATCCGCAGGTACAGACACAGGGAATAGATCTGGTTCAGGATCTAGTTCAAGAAGGAAAACAACCGGTTTTGTATCATTCATACCATGGCTCGATGAGCAGATCCGAGCTCGCCTGGTATGTGTCTTGCAGGGGATCGACAGAGGTGCGCCGGGTACAGATCCATCTATGGAATATCTGACCCGGGAGTTCCAGTTGAATCACCCGCCAATTTTTTAGCGTGAGGGTGGTCCTCATGTAGCCGAGAACTGGATAGATAACATTCAAATGATCTTCGAGTAGCTCGAGATGCCTCCAGGGTAGAGGGTCAAGCTAGTGATGTACATGCTGTGGGGACTAACGAAGCGTTGGTGGGATATGTAGGTTCAGGCTCACAGGAAAGAAGGCCTAGCATAGAAGGACTTCGAGGACGGGTTATTTGAGAATTTTTACCTCGAGAAACTGAGGTCAGAGAGATCTTGGTAGTTTTTGAGCCTTTTGCAGGGAGACATGTCTGTTATGAACTATGAAACTACTTTCACTTAGCTGTCCTTCTTTGCACCGAGTATTGTAAGCGATAGCATGTCTAGGGTGAGGCGCTTTGAGGATGGATTATGACACTCCATTCGGATCCAGGTGAATATATTTAGACTGGGTTATTTTTTTGAGGTAGTAAATCAGGCACTCATAGTGGAGGGAAACCAGAGGGATAGACCCCATGTTGGAAGGGAAATGGCTTCAGGTGATGGTTTGGATAACAGAAAGCGATGATTGAATGAGTTTCAGTAGGAAAATTAGGACAAAGACTTAGCTAAAACACCTCATAGCAGTTCTTCAGTGGTTTTATTTTAGAGTGGACAACTTGGACATGTTCGGACTCAGTGCGATAGGCCTCAAAAGGAGTGTCGGGCATGTGGACAGGTCGAGCACCTTGAGAGGTTCTGTAGGTAGCCTTCTCAGACATCTGGCAGGAAGGGACCACGACATACAGTGGCATCTAGAGTTGGTTCAGGTTCGGTACCAGGAGATTGTATCCGAGGTTAAGCTACCTGATGAGTACATGACTGAGACGACATGATCTAGATGAGGGTTCAATGGCTGGTGGTTAGAGCAGCACTGTAGGGAGGTGAAGCATCAGGAAGCCGTACTTCAGGCTAGGTGCATGTCGTGGAGCTGCCAGAGGCGGAGCAGGCTGGTGAGCCGATGATGGTTAGAGGTAAACCACGGGTGTGCCTATGATTTCCATGTTTTCTCTTTTGACATGACCTATAGAGGCATGTTCATTTTTAGTGCATGTGATGCACAATATCTATGTGGAATGACTAGATTATAGTTAGTGGGATTGACACCATATCAGATACGTGATATATTTATATATATGTATGAGATGCGTAGAATTAGGGTCATTGAGGATGTAGGTTACTTGAGGTGTCGTGGGCATCGGGGCATTAAGGATGTGGGTTAATTGAGGTGTATTGGGCATCGAGACATCGAGGATGCAGGTTACTTGAGGTGCATGGCATCAGGTTTTATTTATAGCATCCATGAGATGCAGGACCTCTTGGAGGCGGACATCGATACGGTGTGCGATACGTTGGGTGTTAGAAATGATGCGGGGGAACTAATGAGGCGCATGGGTGACGATGAGTCAGGAGGGGACCATTCGTACAGAAAACAGGTTAGTGAAACTTTGCTTGTTTTGAGTTTTTTCAAGTTGAGACTGAGTTAGGCGATTCCAAAGGTGGGGATCCCCTTGAGGAATTTATCCAGAACCTTTAAGACCAGGGAATTCTGGGTTACTTTGATCAGGGTGGAATGTTAGGTGCCATCTTTGAGTTTTGTTTGATAGCTTAGAGATGATCTATATTAAGGTGGGGATATTGTAAGAACCCGGGTTTTTAGAACGTGTCAAAATCCCAACTCTTTTTAATTTTAACTTGTCCCTGAGAAATCTAGGAAAATCTAGTATGTTCTGGAAATTTATAGACTACACTCCCTATACTCTAAAGTACACTCCATGTATGTGTTGGTCAATTACCAGTCATGTTCTCACTGATTACATGTCGTGTGATGACCATGTATGAATTTCCTACTACACTGCTTGTAGTGTTACTCGATATGCCATGTATTCTCCCTTCTACGTACTGGCTGAGTTCAAGCAGTGTGCCATTACCTGTGGGGTGCCCAATCCCTGTGGCTCTCTCCACTTATGTAGGGGTACGTAAAGGTCCACTACAAGGTGTTTAGTCCTAAAATACATGCTGTTTACTTTTTTTTATTTTACAAAATGAAAGGGCATCACGTGTTATATTAGAAAACATCATCTTCTTCCCCAACATCAGAACAACCTTGTTCCAAAAACCCGAAGAACATACCTAGACCTAGAATCTTTATCTAGAGTCTGTTCTTCAATCCATCGGTGGCTATGAGATCACAACAGTGAGGCTAAACCCGCGAACCCTGTTTTGTTCCAGTTTCCTTGCCTCACGCGTCGTAGTTTCCATACGAGTGGAATTTCCAAGATTTGAAGGAAATGTAGTTCTATGACGATCAACTTCAAATTGGGTCTCAATATTGGGCGTGCCTACATCTAGAAACCTCATTTTGGTGGTGCATACCTATTTTTGTGTTTTCTTAGAGTTTTGGGAAGCACGACCATTGGCGCGTTTTCAGGTATTTTGAGCGTGACCATGTTTTACCTGTTATTTATTTTTAACAGTTTTTTGACCTAGGGGATGCCTTTGGGTATGCCCTGTTACCTGTTTTTCTTAAGTGGGTCTATGTGAGTGGTCATTTCTCATCAGGGCATTTTGGATGGGGAATGAAAAAATGGTTATAATTGTTTTTTTTTATTAAACTGCCAAGTTTAGTTTGTTAAACATTGATATGAATTGTTAGAGGAATTCAAGACCTCAGTACTATTTTTTGATAACAATTGGGCTAGTGCAATTCATATTTTTAGATTGTTTTTCCTATTTATGTGTTTTTTATAAAAGTATTATCTATGTAATTTATGAATTGCATATGTTGTAACCTTTGGTTTGTGTTGGGAAATGCCCATATATTATTGAGTGATGTTGATCATAGGTTGGGATTGACCCATGTAACGTTGGGTGGTTCTGACCATGGGATTGGGCATCATGGACATTGGCTTGTGGCAGGGTGATTTTCAGGTTGGGCATGACCTGAGTTACTTGGATGGCGAGGCCATCAGACTTGAGTGGAATGGTCGCAGGGACATGAGGTGTCAGAGACATTGTGGCTTGGGTACTATTTGGGGATTACCTCTCGCCCGAAACTATGAGTAGTGTGCACACAGAGAAATTATATGATGAGGTGGTTTTGACCACTTGTGTGGTTATAGACCCCCATTCGTTGCAGTTTAGGTACTTTTGGATTAGTGGTGCGTGCCGTAGGAATTCACATGGAAGGTGAGGAGCCTTCAGGGGATGGAAGTGAGGCTATTGAGTTGGGGGAAGATTCTTGCCTTGATTTGAGAGCAGACATCGATGTCCCTCCAGATACTTTATTTTGAGGGAAGACATTGTTGTCCCTTCGGTCACCTATTTTGAGGGCAGACATCGATGTCCCTCCGGTTACTTATTGAGGATTGGCATCACTATTTCTCAGGGTTACTATTTATTTGGCATGCCTTCAGGACGTCGATACTTGAGACATGCAGTGTCAGGGGGCACATGGTGCCGGGTTACATGATAGAGATTCCGGCATTGGTCGAAACATGTGACACTCCATGGTGGTTGCTGAGCACAAGTGGAGTTTGTATTTTTTTGAGCATTGTACTATTTACTGTTTCCTTATAAATGCATAACTGCTTAAACATTTATATTAGGGACGCACCATTGGGTGGAATCCTACTAAGATTCATCTCAGACCTAGTATGGGTCCTTTGGGACACATGCAGACTTTTTGGATTTATGTGTAGGAAAGAGGCCAGCTTCAGGAGCAGGGCAGCATTAGCTGTTGCATGGAGATGGTATGGACCTTGAGGTCTTTCCTAACTGGAGTTTACTTTGATTTTATTACTTTATTGTATCATCATGCTTACTTGTTTTATAGCTAAAGTTGGTTAGCCATTGGCACATTTACATATGGATATGAATGACCTGATTTGGATGCATGTTTTTTGTTTAGTGGTTGTTACAAGTGATCATCATGTTGTTGTGTTTACTTTCCACTACTGTTGTTTAGATTTATTGTTTTCATTATTTATAGATATTGAATTTGCTTCCACTATGCATGTCTAGTTCGAGTCTACTGAGTCATTTATTCGACTGCATCATTATTTTTTACACTCATACCATTACCATTATTATCCTCTCATATGGTATAGCCTCCCCACTATACATAATAAGACCCTTGCTTCTAGTCGCCATCCTTTGGTGTTTGGGGATATGTGCCTAAGGAAGTAACAACCGGCTCATTTAGCACTGTTTTGGGGGTTGTTCAGGTCTTATTCATTAAAAGGGTATACCTTAGGTCGTCTTTCATGGAGTTTTCATGTGTTTAGATTGTGCGTTTTTAATAAGAAGTACTAAAAGAGGGGTGGTTTTGAAACGGTTTAATGAAAATGACTTGATTTAATGAGTTTAATTGTTGATAAATAAATGTTGTGTTTTTGAATTATGAGATAAGGAGATAATTTCATGTTCATTACACATCTTGGTGATTTCATCATTCTGAAAAATACACATGGTTTAATGGAATCCTTTGGATGAAGGTTTTCAAGATCCCAACTTCCCTCTTTCCTCTTAAACTATGCTCAAAGAACCACCCCTTGACACAAAAACCGTGTTGTCAATGTTTGGGTATCATGAACAGAGAATAAAGGCTACCAAATAATAATGAAATATTATGTATATGTGAGATAAATAGGACTTTTGTCTTCTCCAATCGGAACAACCCAAGAGTCCCACTTAAAATCTCAACCCAATCAGTGTTGAAATAAGAAGTGTTTCAATTAATTTTAACAATATAAATTCAATAAGAGGAGAATCATGTCAACATAAGAAATATGTGAAATATTTATCACAAAAATTACATAAAACCTGTAGAATAACAAGTGTTGTAACTCCCTCTCAAGTGTATGTAGCTCCCTCGAAATGATCGTCCACTGTTTAGCTCGACATCGGGAGGAGGAGGAATCTCGGGTGGAATGTCGCCTTCATCCTTGATCCCCCTATGAGGATAGGGCCCTCCATAACTTCTTATATTATGAGAGGACTTGTTTTGGTCTCCAAAATATTAGAGATTTTCCTCCTAGATGAACCTCCAAATGAGGATCCCAAGCATCCATTTTATAGGCAAAGTGGAAGGTGGTTTTGGGCACACAGATTGTGTAAAACCACTTTTCTGATGGTTTTCGACCACTTTACAGTCTAATCTCACTTTTGAAAAACCTAGAAACATGTTTCCCTGCCTCTTTAATTTCTCCACCAAATGATTGTCACCATTTGGACAAATACATCTCAAGGTATTGATAAAATACAGAACACCACATTTGACTTTGTGCAGATTTGATTATTTGGATAGATCAGTTCATATAGGAATATTAAAGGAAGAATTAGGCTTACGTACCTTCATATGAAAATTATCCCATTAATTTTTGGATCGGAACAAAAACATTTAGCTCATTTTTATGCACGGTTTAGTAGAAATATGCGGTTGAGTCCACTAGTTTGCATGGATCCTGCGCAGTTTGCCCCATTTTCCTTGGATATCATCAGGAGCCCTCCAAATCACCTCCAACTTTAATGATATTATCAAAACAAGTATAATTTACCTTTTTAACGGTAAAAAATACAAAATAATTTAATCAAACATGAAGTGAATTTTTTTTATTTTTATAATTTTCAATATAAAATAAGTTTAGCATAGTGGTGTAATGGTGAAAAGGAAATAGTGAATCGTGGTACGATCACACCCCCACACCTAAATATTTTCACTCCTGGGCAAATTCATAATTTCAAAAATTATGAATGTAGATATTTAAAACTTCATAATGATTTTACATTCAATGAAAATTTAATTCCTAATTAAAATGCGATCAAAGCAAAAATCACAATGATGAGTTATTCTCAGTGATCATGGAAGAAGACATCTCAAAAATTGTATCCAAATGAAATTATAAGAGATGCATGATACCAATCAAATAAATTAATTCAAAAGTTAACCATGTCACTAATTCTCCACATGTGTGTGTGAAAACCATTTCATGCTATACTTTCCACTTTTTATCGAGTAAATATAAATTATTTTAATAATTGTTTACTTACAACATTCTTTCCACTGAACGTGACCCACATCCTTTACAATCAAATTTCCAGACCCACTCACTTAAGCATTCCCAAAAGTCAAACCATAAGCTCCTGACCTAGATATCACTATACGTTGTACATTTTATCACTCCCTTCATTTATTAATTTTTCAAAAGTTTCACTTAGAACAAATCTCACACTCTTCTCCCAACCCATGTTTGATCTCCTCAGGACTCTAATTGTAATAGTTATATCAAGATCAAAGGTCAAGGAAGGATGATTTTTTACCTACCCAATATACAACCCATTTTTTTGTTTTTTGATGGCGTACAATAATCGGATAATAGGAACACATGCTTAGGTCAATCTGGTACAGTAATGAAGTAGACTGGATAAGGGACAAATGTATGGAAAAATGATTTTGGAATGTAGAGAAAAAAACCTAACTTATATTTACCATCCATTTAGTATGAAATTTTAACATTTCATGGTTGGGTGAAAAAATATGTGGAGAGATTAAGCGACACAATTTTCACTTACACTATTCACAATAAGGGAACCGGTATTCTCAATGTTTTCAAAATGATACAACCATTTATATCATTGAAAAAGAACTAAATTTCAAAAGAAAGTCACCCCAAAGTATTGAATTCTTGCTAAAATGAACATTTCATCAGTTTTTTTGAATGTTAAAACAACATGAAATACAGACACTCCACATGCATTTTTAATAACATTCATGATTAAATAGGCATCACTTTCCATGATAAAGTGGGCATAAAAAAAGTAAAATTATAGAACAAAACTAAGGGGGAAGGAACTGTGAAAGTAATAATACAATTCAGCAATACAAAAAGATAAAATGAATAAAGATGATAAAAACTCCTAACTAACCCAGGAATATACCCATCACCCCACACCTAAAGTGTGTAGTGTCCTCAATGTAATAAAATTGAATGTGGGAAAGAAGAATAAAACCTGGTGAGTTTCATTCATAGATTGTTTCTTAAACATTGAGTTCCTCCATTAGGGTCTCCGAAATGGATTCATGGAAGTGATTTAGCTGCTACCCGTTGACAGTGAAGGTTTTCTTGGTTTCTTTATTTTGAACCTAGATAACACCTAATGGAGAGACATTAGTAATAGATTATGGGCCAAACTAGTGGGAACAAAGCTTACCTGGATAAAACTTCAGCCTTGCATTGTAAAGGTGGACCTTCTGACCAATGTGGAACTGGCAATGAAGGATTAGACGATCGTGGTAAGCCTTGGTACGCTCCTTATAAATCATTGAGTTCTTATATGGATCTCTACTCATTTCTTCTAGATTCTGAATTTTTACCTTTCTTTGAGCGCATATACTAGAAAGGTTAGAATTAAATTTTTTGATGGAACAATAGGATTAGTGATAAATCTGAAAAGGGTGGTGAAAACTCATTACAAACACCATCTGATATGGTGACATTCTAATGGGAATTTTAAAGGCAGTACAGTACGACCATAATGAATCATTGAGTCTCAGACTCCAATCTTTCCTATTTGGTTGAACCATTTTTCACGAATTTGGTTTACCTCTCTATTTAACACCTCAGTTGAACCATTGGTCTATGGGTGATATGCAGTAGACACTCGATGACCAACCCCATACTGATGCAAAAGTGATTGCATTGTTCAATAGTATAAATGAGAACCCTAGTCACTGATGATGAAACTTGGTAAGCCAAATCTACAGAAGATATGGGTTATCAAAAATTATACAACTACCTTAGGATTTTCAGTCCTTGTGGATCATGCCTCTACCCATTTTGACACATAATCATCTTCTAGAAGAATGTAAAAGTTTCCAATGTAATTGGGAAATGTCCCTATAAATTCAATACACCAAACATAAAATATTTCATGAAAGAGCAATTGCTGTTGTAGCATTTCATTTCTTTTAGAGACATTACCCATTATTTTACAATGAGGACAAGATTAAAAAAAATCATGGGCATCCCGAAGAAGTGTGGCCTAAAAGAGACTAGAATCGAGGATTTTGAGAGCAGTCCATTGGGGACCAAAGTGGACCCCACAAGCAAGAGTGTGGCAGAATCTACGGACGGAATGAAACTCACATTCGGGAACACAACTCCTGAGGACTTGATCACTACATGTGTGCTAAAGGTTGGGGTTATCCAAAATGAACCAACATGACTCAAGTTTTAAACGTTTGGTCTGGTTTTCATTGAAATCAATAGAAATGAAAGATGGTACCAAATAATTTACAATTTTAGCATACCAAGGAATAACATCTATGACTCATTACAGTTCCTCATCAAGAAACATGTTATTTATGAGAATACATGGTGATGAGTCAATGTATATGGATGGGTGAATCCTATTGATATGACCAAAATCCACATTTTCTACTCCTTTTTTATCTCTAATTCCAAAATGGAATTCCTGAAGGAGGAGCATCCCACGAATGAGATGTGGTCTGGCTTCTAGTTTTTTATGGAGATACCAGAGGGCTGCATGGTTTGAGAAAACAATGACTTTGAACCTTAAAATATACAGCCTAAATTTATCCATGGTAAATACAATGGAAATAATTTTTTTCAGTTGCGGTGTAGTTTTCTTGGGAAGGTTCCAATGTACGTGAGGCATAGGCAATGTCATGTGGAGCTTGATCGACCCTTTATGATAAGACTACCACAATTTCATAGTTAGATGCATCACACATGAGCTCAAATGGTAAATCCGGTCGAGGTGGTTGGATTACCAGGGGTGACATTAGACTCCAATTTAACTTATTAAAAGCTTCCTCACATTCATTATCAAAAACAAATTCATTTTCTTTTTTAGAGTAACCGAGAGAGGGGGAGTGCAATTTTTCTTAAGTCATGAATGAAATTACGGTAAAATACAGAATGACCTAGGAAAGACCACACGTCCCATACATTTTTGGGGAATAGTAGGGAGGAAATGACATCCGCATTTGATTTATCTACTTGGATACCATTACTAGAAATGACATGTCCCAAAACAATACCATGTCGCACCATGAAATGTCATTTCTCATAATTTAATTCAAGATTCTTTTCAATACAGTGATGTAAGACTAGAAAAATACTACATAAACATTCATCAAAAGAGGATCCATAAACAGTGAAATCATTCATGAAAACTTCCATGCACTTCTCCAAGTAATCTGAAAAAATATTATACGACATCGCTGGAAAGTACTTGGAGTATTGCATAGACCAAATGTAATCCTCCTATATGCAAATTTTCCAAAGGGGAAAGTGAAGGTTGTATTTTCCTGATCCTCATGGGAAATTTGGATTTGAAAATATCTAGAATACCCATCAAGAAAATATTAAGGGAACTTACCCACTAACCTCTCTAGAATTTGGTCAATGAATGGAACAGGGAAATGGTATTTCTTAGTGTGTTGGTATAGTGGGTGATAGTCTATGTAGATGCGCCAACTATGTAACACCCCGGGATTTCAGAGTGTGTTATTTCTTAAAAATAATTCAATAACTTGCACTACACGCAACACCGAGTTCAATCACACCATTAAAAGAGGTCATGAATAGTATTAACTACATTTTGAACTTTATATAATCCTTATAATTTTAGAATCAATATTATGAGTTTCTTAGTCATAATGCAAGAACAGATTCATTTTCAGTATTGCACTTTTATCAACTTTTGATAGTGAAACATTTTTAAATACAATATTTTAAACTTTTTGACTAAATGGAGACATCAAAAAATTTAAAATGAAACATCCCAAGCTTCTACGGTACGTTTCCCTTTGAATAATGCGATAGCGTGTGTTGTACGCAACCTCGAGTTCTAACACACACCACAACTAATTAAACTAGCCGTTGTGAATAGTAATACCTAATTTTTGAAATTATATATATTTTATATTTGAAAATGGACTTCATTTTTGGACTCGGAATATCGAATTTAGCCTAAGGTGAAATTTGGTAC
This sequence comes from Viscum album, assembly GCA_963277665.1. Classification (NCBI taxonomy): domain Eukaryota; kingdom Viridiplantae; phylum Streptophyta; class Magnoliopsida; order Santalales; family Viscaceae; genus Viscum; species Viscum album. Next base: position 1,822,461,562 of record OY728151.1, on the reverse strand, counting down.
TTTTCGGATAACTTTCATATTTTGATGAATAGTGAAAATTACTAAATTTTAATAAAAAAAAACTTTTTTAATAAAAATAATTAATAGTGATAAATTATGAATTTTAGTGTTTTTAAAGTATATTTAGAATATATTTTTACAGTTTAATATAATTTTGGTCATTGGACATAATTTTACAATTAAACCGAACATAAACAAGTGTCAATCTTTTGATAGTTATTATCTCTTAAAAACACGCTTTTTGTTTTGACAGCGGGAATTAATTTTAAATTAATTTCTGCCACTTCTTTGTTTTGAATTTAGGAAAATGGATTCCATATTTGGAATCAGGATGTTCAAATTGTGTAAATAGGCAACTTTTATTTTTACACATTTTGAATAATTACTGCGGTAAATATTTTATTTACCATGGTTAAAGGGTAAATCCGGTAAATAAGGGTTAAAAAATAATATTATAATAATACTAAATTACCCTAAAAACGTGTCTTAACCCTATTGGTTGATAGATGGTCGACCATGGGCATCTTTTTGTCAATTTTGGGACCCCATGGATCCACTTGTAAGTGATAATGACACTTTATTTTAATTAAGTTAAAATGAATACAAAAATGACACAAGCATATATCTTTTAGAAGAACAATTTTTACATAGGGTTATACATGTTGGATTTTCGATTATAAATATTCATTAGAAAGATAAAAAGATTTCCTACATAATTATATTTTATTTATAATTTTTAGACAATAAATAAGTTATTTTATTTATGACACAATGATGATTCAGTAATTACTATAATAGTGAAAAATTAAAATAATTGATATTATAAATACCCAAATAAATATAATATGAAACTTTTAATGAATTAAACTAATTTTCTAGGCTAATATGATATATTAGGATTGATTTAATGGACTTTGTTCGAAGTAATCAATCTGTTATGAGTTTCACAAAAATCAACTATTGAATAGTGTCAAAATTGACATAAAAGAGTTCTTAAAACAAATATTATATTATTAATTGATATTAAATTCCTAAAAATCTATGGTTCAGCCAAGAGACTTATATTATGATAGGTTAATCATTAATGGACCACTTGGGGGTCGCTTGGATGTATATAGTAAGTTTATTAACCATATTATATAAAAATACAAAGAGACATTGTAAAAGTGAAACTAATTAACTTAGAGTTAATACTTAAAGATAAGGTTAATATAAGTATCCAAACCTGTCTAAATTATATTGGATGAGTTGTTTTCGACCTATCCCCACCTCATCCTTTGAATAGTCAACTTTGGAGCCTTTAGAAACCGAATATGAATTTATTATAAATTAATATTTCTAGCTTTTCCAAAGGTGCCCCTCACCCCTCTTATAAAAGGGCACTCCTCCTTCTCATTTCTTCACACCCCTAAAGCCTTTTGGTTCGGCCAAACTCTGCCCAAATACTCTCCCAACATCCCTCAATACAACCTAGAGGCCTTAGTTTGATCAGAAAGCCAACCTAAGGAGCCCTTTTGATCAAATCAAAAGGAAGAACCCGAAGAAGAGGTAATGATTTCACCACCTTTTTCTAAGTTCATTTCTTCTTCCACTTCTTCTTCCTTTGTTCTTACCATTCTGAAATAATAACTCCAGTATCTCACATATACTGTGATGTTATTATAAATATGGTACAATCATATTCAGTATTCTATCCACCCTTTGAATAACATGTCACCATACGTGCGTACGTACGGCTTACCGTCTCCACGTCGTGGTGTAATTGTTATTCAATATAATATTATTTGGATAGGTATAATAATGATGTGTAACTCATGTAAATAATAAATATAACATGTTAATGATTCTGTATATATGATATACCATCCATTTATATATTATTTTAATATCAAAAGAATGATATTGTCGCTCGTGCGTACGTACGGACTACCGTCTCCACGAACGCGATGAGATTCATTCTCCATCGTATCCATTCAAGTATAATTATCATTTGATGATTTAAAAATGATGTTTAAGGACTGTATATCATTCTGGATATGAATAAGATACAACAACCATGGCTTATGTAACAAAACATATAAAAGAAAATGAGTAAGTTAACTCCCGAAACGACGATAATTCTAAGATATTATTAACAAATCAATGTTAAAAGATCATATATGATATCATATTAATATATATGATTCTTGTATAATTTAATAACAACTATTTCACCATTATACAGGAGGTTAACCTACCCCAACCAAGGAAAAGTACAAGGTAAGGGATTTTCTTATCTCACATTCAATTCCGTGAGATTTCCATTATTCGCCACTAAATTATTGAAAGTGGTGTATTGTGTACTGGCATTTGATATATACTATCATGATTATCTTTATGTTCATGTTATTATGAAAATATTTTGGTGGTTATTAACTTTTGGCCATACGACTCAGTTGATTAACGTGGTAAGGGGTTTTCATCTCACTCCTTATTCCCGTGAGATTCATGCCATATTGCCACCATCACCTTTTGTGTGGTGTATGTACTGACCATAATTATTATCTTTGTGTAATACACTCTAATTTATGTGTATTTACATATTCATTTTATGATACCTCTTTCATGGGTTGTATGTTTCATAAGTTACCAAATTGGTAAGGGTTATTTCACAATCTCTTCATTATTCGAGGTTGTTTATACGTAATAATCTACTGGGATCTCTTTATCATCCACATCCATGTTTCTTAAAAATGTATTTCAAAACATTTTTACTATTTACAAGAATATGGGTTAAAGTCATTTATACCCTGTTTGACTTTTTGTAAGAGGTTTATAAAGGAATCTTTCCGTCGTTTTCAAAACAAGGTCCTTTTTGACCTTTTCGATAGAATTAAGATAAGAATGTTTTTTTACTTATACGGCGGGTGCGGTTATTTTCCGCTGTTCGTCAAAGCTTTCCTTACAAGCTTACAAGAATATTTTCAAGAAAATGTTTTATTTTATATGGCTCTTAAATGATTTCAAAAATAGAAAGAGATATTTCTCTAAAAAGTGTTTTGATTTCATCTATGTCAACATCCTTTAATGGATTTTATGCTTATTTGAAGTTGATTTATTATAATACAAAACTTATATATTGTATTGAAGGTTTTGTGATATGTTTGACTGTGGATGTGCTATTTTATACCATTCATAGTTTATGGTAAAACTATTGACATTTCGTATGCTAGTTTTAATCCGAATGTTTATGTTATATTTCAAACTTTTCTTCAGATGAATGTGCTAAACAAGTATGTTCCGGGTTGGGGACCGGTAAAAGTAAGCCCTCCAGGTTGGGGACTGGTAAAAGTAAGCCCTCCAGGTTGGGGACTGGTTAAAGTAAGCCCTCCAGGTTAGGGACTGGTAAATGTATGCCCTCCGGGTTGGTGTCCGGTTATTAGAGGCACTCCGGGTTGGTGTCCGGTTATTAGAGGCACTCCGGGTTGGGTTCCGGTTAGAAGTAACCCCTAGGTCTTGGGATGAGGCCTAGACAATGAAATTAACGTTTGACATTATGCATTCCAACATTATGAAAGTGGTTATTGATTTTTTCATGTGATTATTCGATTAGTAGAATATCCATGTGAATAAGTAAATGGCATTATTTCATTTTACTTTTGCCATACTATGTTGAAGTTCAAGTTTAAAAGGCTTTTGTTTTAGTAATTCATTACCTTAAATGTTTATGCTTATTTTGAATGTTCCGCTATATTGTTATCCTTACTGGGCATTTGAGCTCACCCCTTTTTTATGTTTTATTTTTCCCAGGTAGTGAAGAAGTAAATTATGATTGACTTGCAGGGATATTATGGGTTTATAGTGTGGACGTTGGAAACATTATGTTGTTGTATTAGTTTTTCATTTTATGATGTAATGTAAAACTTATGAATATATCTAGTGTTTCCAAGGCTACTAAACTAAACGGTCTTTCGGGATTTGATCTTTCTTGTGATCATGCCAATGTTGCGAAGTAATGCACCGACTCTGGGTAGCTGGGGTCGGGGCGTTACAGTTGGTATCAGAGGAAGTTTAGTACAAACCTTGGAAACTAGATTTAGATAAACTCTGATTAGAGCACGTAGACCTAAGATGAACTTTGAGTATTAGTATAGAAGAACTTCCTAGAATTTTGGTATTGTAGAGATTTTGTGAGTTTTCCAAGCAATACATCCCTGTCTGGATACGAGCAGGTAGAGGCGGCTCTGGCACAGATGTACCTAGGGGTAAAACCCGAAAACACCGCTTTGAGCTAGACTCGAACGGGAACTGGTGCACGACAACGGGCCTTGCTGCACTCTTGGTTACGACACTCCTGGGGGATATGCTTAGGATAACTCTCATTTTCTTTACAAATCATTATGAAGGGTTTATGAGTATATACTTCCTCAAAGAAAACATTTTTATGATTATGGATTATATCCATAAATAGTTCAATTTATGTTAAGTGTTTTATAAGTATGGGATTATGTGTTTTGATTCATAAACTGATCTAGTTTATGCCATGGTATAGAAATGGCGCCCAGTAGAAGGAATGAGAACTCCAGAAATGCACATGATCCAAAGAGAAGGAAGGATCATATCTTTCATGGTCTTAAGCTAGAATTTATAAGAGAAATAGTCTCCCATGTATTATCATCATATGAAGAAATAATATCATGTGTTGATAAGATAAGTAAAGAGTTTACTGAGTCCTATGGCTTTGAAGGGAAGAAAGAGAAGAAAAGGATGGAAGAGAGAAATATGGATAAAGGGAAGAGGGAAAAGAAGAATTTTCCCATATGTGGTAACTGTGGAAAGAAACACCCTGGAACTTGCCTGAAAGGAATGGGAGTTTGTTATAAGTGTGGAGGAAAAGGGCACAAAGTACGTGACTGCAAGGGTAAGAAAATGGTTTTAAATGTACAATGCTTCATTTGCAAGGAGTTTGGACACTACGCGAACTTATGCCCCAGTCATAAAACTATGCCACAAATGATGCTATTGGATAATAATCAAGTTATGATACTACCATAGATGAAGAGGAATGATTAGAGTTCTTATGTTGATTATGTCAATTGAGTGTTGTATCAACAATGTACTTGTTATAATAATTATGGAGTATATAAGGATTGTACTGCAGTACTATTTCATTAAGGACTTGAGATTGTGTGGAACAAGGAAAAGTGACTCAATATCAGGATAAATTTTTGGAAAATATATGGTTGAGAGAATGATAAATCATAATATAGTTCTGATACTGAGATATTGATTTTTGAATAATATGTGATTATTTTGGATAAATTATATTGGATATTCTTGACTACCTTGGAACTGATTAATGATTTGTATATTCCATCATTGTTGGGGTTTTAAACATTTTTGGATTAATGAAGTATATCCAGCATTCTATATGGAATAAGGGATCATGAATGTAATAAATAAGGAATATGGTAATACATGATGAAGGTATTTATATGCTATTACGGGGTAAAAAGGATCTATATTATGTTTACCTTCCTTATAAATGTTGGACTGTGAGTTTGGATAGAATTATTTTGGATAGTTCTTATTTGGATTATTTTGGATTGCCATAAAAGGACAACCCGGAGGTCGGGCAGCAACCCGTCGCGTCCGGCAAGGCTGCGAGACTTGAACCCGCAACCGAAGGGCGACAAGGGTGTATCACCTACCACTGTCCCACGAGATGTCCTGAATTAAATAATGTAGTTTTTTTTAAAAGATCTGGTAGATGAATTATAATTCATTTATTTTGGAACCCTGTATGAATAGTATAAATAGAAAAAAAAAATTTACGTTCTATTATCTTTTAGAATGAAAGATGAGTTTGTGGTAGAAATTTATTAATGGGTAAAATTCTAATTATAAAGTAAGTATATCTCCTTATTATCTTATCCAATCTCATAAATAAATTCCTCAACATTAATAATAGAAACTTAGAACAAAAATGTTGTCCTAGATGGTACCTTAAATCATCACAAATTTATGGCTTTGGGATTGTTGGACTTTTCATAGCCATGTTCTCTACCACTCTCCATCAGATAATTGATGGTTAGATTTCTCTTCCATATCCATATTTTCCTACATGGAACCCTAGTATGTGTTATTTTCGGTAATCTTCATACTTTCCACTCTTTATTTTAAATAGAGGCCTCATTAATTCATTTTTCGACGTGGGATTTCAACTAAGGTATTTTGAAATATCAAAAATGTGTTGTCCCAATACCATATATTTTGTTGAACCGATGGTACTTCAAATCATCATGGATTGATGAGTTTAAGGACCTCAATTTTATACTTGTTTGTGATTGATGACCTCAATCACTACCTATAAATATTTACGTTTTTCCTCCAATTATATGTCTCTAATTGCCACCAATGTTCTCCTAATCGAGATCATAATTTGGTGGTGACCCTTTAATTTCTCTTTTCCTCATATTAAGACTAAATTTTAGTAACCCAATTTCCAATGTGGGTTTTCCCACAAATATATTTTCTACTTTCAACCTTTTATTTTTGAAGAACAATTTCAAATTGCGAGGACGCAATTTATTGAAGGAGGGGAGAATGTAACACCCCAGGATTTCAGAGTGTGTTATTTCTTAAAAATAATTCAATAACTTGCACTACACGCAAAAACGAGTTCAATCACACCATTAAAAGAGGTCATGAATAGTATTAACTACATTTTGAACTTTATATAATCCTTATAATTTTAGAATCAATATTATGAGTTTCTTAGTCATAATGCAAGAACAGATTCATTTTCAGTATTGCACTTTTATCAACTTTTGATAGTGAAACATTTTTAAATACAATATTTTAAACTTTTTGACTAAATGGAGACATCAAAAAATTTAAAATGAAACATCCCAAGCTTCTACGGTACGTTTCCCTTTGAATAATGCGATAGCGTGTGTTGTACGCAACCTCGAGTTCTAACACACACCACAACTAATTAAACTAGCCGTTGGGAATAGTAATACCTAATTTTTGAAATTATATATATTTTATATTTGAAAATGGACTTCATTTTTGGACTCGGAATATCGAATTTAGCCTAAGGTGAAATTTGGTACTTTTCGGATAACTTTCATATTTTGATGAATAGTGAAAATTACTAAATTTTAATTAAAAACAACTTTTTTAATAAAAATAATTAATAGTGATAAATTATGAATTTTAGTGTTTTTAAAGTATATTTAGAATATATTTTTACATTTTAATATAATTTTGCTCATTGGAGATAATTTTACAATTAAACCGAACATAAACAAGTGTCAATCTTTTGATAGTTATTATCTCTTAAAAACACGCTTTTTGTTTTGACAGCGGGAATTAATTTTAAATTAATTTCTGCCACTTCTGTGTTTTGAATTTAGGAAAATGGATTCCATATTTGGAATCAGGATGTTCAAATTGTGTAAATAGGCAACTTTTATTTTTACACATTTTGAATAATTACTGCGGTAAATATTTTATTTACCATGGTTAAAGGGTAAATCCGGTAAATAAGGGTTAAAAAATAATATTATAATAATACTAAATTACCCTAAAAACGTGTCTTAACCCTATTGGTTGATAGATGGTCGACCATGGGCATCTTTGTGTCAATTTTGGGACCCCATGGATCCACTTGTAAGTGATAATGACACTTTATTTTAATTAAGTTAAAATGAATACAAAAATGACACAAGCATATATCTTTTAGAAGAACAATTTTTACATAGGGTTATACATGTTGGATTTTCGATTATAAATATTCATTAGAAAGATAAAAAGATTTCCTACATAATGATATTTTATTTATAATTTTTAGACAATAAATAAGTTATTTTATTTATGACACAATGATGATGCAGTAATTACTATAATAGTGAAAAATTAAAATAATTGATATTATAAATACCCAAATAAATATAATATGAAACTTTTAATGAATTAAACTAATTTTATAGGCTAATATGATATATTAGGATTGATTTAATGGACTTTGTTCGAAGTAATCAATCTGTTATGAGTTTCACAAAAATCAACTATTGAATAGTGTCAAAATTGACATAAAAGAGTTCTTAAAACAAATATTATATTATTAATTGATATTAAATTCCTAAAAATCTAAGGTTCAGCCAAGAGACTTATATTATGATAGGTTAATCATTAATGGACCACTTGGGGGTCTCTTGGATGTATATAGTAAGTTTATTAACCATATTATATAAAAATACAAAGAGACATTGTAAAAGTGAAACTAATTAACTTAGAGTTAATACTTAAAGATAAGGTTAATATAAGTACCCAAACCTGTCTAAATTTTATTGGATGAGTTGTTTTAGACCTCTCCCCACCTCATCCTTTGAATAGTCAACTTTGGAGCCTTTAGAAACCGAATATGAATTTATTATAAATTAATATTTCTAGCTTTTCCAAAGGTGCCCCTCACCCCTCTTATAAAAGGGCACTCCTCCTTCTCATTTCTTCACACCCCTAAAGCCTTTTGGTTCGGCCAAACTCTGCCCAAATACTCTCCCAACATCCCTCAATACAACCTAGAGGCCTTAGTTTGATCAGAAAGCCAACCTAAGGAGCCCTTTTGATCAAATCAAAAGGAAGAACCCGAAGAAGAGGTAATGATTTCACCACCCTTTTCTAAGTTCATTTCTTCTTCCACTTCTTCTTCCTTTGTTCTTACCATTCTGAAATAATAACTCCTGTATCTCACATATACTGTGATGTTATTATAAATATGGTACAATCATATTCAGTATTCTATCCACCCTTTGAATAACATGTCACCATACGTGCGTACGTACGGCTTACCGTCTCCACGTCGTGGTGTAATTGTTATTCAATATAATATTATTTGGATAGGTATAATAATGATGTGTAACTCATGTAAATAATAAATATAACATGTTAATGATTCTGTATATATGATATACCATCCATTTATATATTATTTTAATATCAAAAGAATGATATTGTCGCTCGTGCGTACGTACGGACTACCGTCTCCACGAACGCGATGAGATTCATTCTCCATCGTATCCATTCAAGTATAATTATCATTTGATGATTTAAAAATGATGTTTAAGGACTGTATATCATTCTGGATATGAATAAGATACAACAACCATGGCTTATGTAACAAAACATATAAAAGAAAATGAGTAAGTTAACTCCCGAAACGACGATAATTCTAAGATATTATTAACAAATCAATGTTAAAAGATCATATATGATATCATATTAATATATATGATTCTTGTATAATTTAATAACAACTATTTCACCATTATACAGGAGGTTAACCTACCCCAACCAAGGAAAAGTACAAGGTAAGGGATTTTCTTATCTCACATTCAATTCCGTGAGATTTCCATTATTCGCCACTAAATTATTGAAAGTGGTGTATTGTGTACTGGCATTTGATATATACTATCATGATTATCTTTATGTTCATGTTATTATGTAAATATTTTGGTGGTTATTAACTTTTGGCCATACGACTCAGTTGATTAACGTGGTAAGGGGTTTTCATCTCACTCCTTATTCCCGTGAGATTCATGCCATATTGCCACCATCACCTTTTGTGTGGTGTATGTACTGACCATAATTATTATCTTTGTGTAATACACTCTAATTTATGTGTATTTACATATTCATTTTATGATACCTCTTTCATGGGTTGTATGTTTCATAAGTTACCAAATTGGTAAGGGTTATTTCACAATCTCTTCATTATTCGAGGTTGTTTATACGTAATAATCTACTGGGATCTCTTTATCATCCACATCCATGTTTCTTAAAAATGTATTTCAAAACATTTTTACTATTTACAAGAATATGGGTTAAAGTCATTTATACCCTGTTTGACTTTTTGTAAGAGGTTTATAAAGGAATCTTTCCGTCGTTTTCAAAACAAGGTCCTTTTTGACCTTTTCGATAGAATTAAGATAAGAATGTTTTTTTACTTATACGGCGGGTGCGGTTATTTTCCGCTGTTCGTCAAAGCTTTCCTTACAAGATTACAAGAATATTTTCAAGAAAATGTTTTATTTTATATGGCTCTTAAATGATTTCAAAAATAGAAAGAGATATTTCTCTAAAAAGTGTTTTGATTTCATCTATGTCAACATCCTTTAATGGATTTTATGCTTATTTGAAGTTGATTTATTATAATACAAAACTTATATATTGTATTGAAGGTTTTGTGATATGTTTGACTGTGGATGTTCTATTTTATACCATTCATAGTTTATGGTAAAACTATTGACATTTCGTATGCTAGTTTTAATCCGAATGTTTATGTTATATTTCAAACTTTTCTTCAGATGAATGTGCTAAACAAGTATGTTCCGGGTTGGGGACCGGTAAAAGGAAGCCCTCCAGGTTGGGGACTGGTAAAAGTAAGCCCTCCAGGTTGGGGACTGGTTAAAGTAAGCCCTCCAGGTTAGGGACTGGTAAATGTATGCCCTCCGGGTTGGTGTCCGGTTATTAGAGGCACTCCGGGTTGGTGTCCGGTTATTAGAGGCACTCCGGGTTGGGTTCCGGTTAGAAGTAACCCCTAGGTCTTGGGATGAGGCCTAGACAATGAAATTAACGTTTGACATTATGCATTCCAACATTATGAAAGTGGTTATTGATTTTTGCATGTGATTATTCGATTAGTAGAATATCCATGTGAATAAGTAAATGGCATTATTTCATTTTACTTTTGCCATACTATGTTGAAGTTCAAGTTTAAAAGGCTTTTGTTTTAGTAATTCATTACCTTAAATGTTTATGCTTATTTTGAATGTTCCGCTATATTGTTATCCTTACTGGGCATTTGAGCTCACCCCTTTTTTATGTTTTATTTTTCCCAGGTAGTGAAGAAGTAAATTATGATTGACTTGCAGGGATATTATGGGTTTATAGTGTGGACGTTGGAAACATTATGTTGTTGTATTAGTTTTTCATTTTATGATGTAATGTAAAACTTATGAATATATCTAGTGTTTCCAAGGCTACTAAACTAAACGGTCTTTCGGGATTTGATCTTTCTTGTGATCATGCCAATGTTACGAAGTAATGCACCGACTCTGGGTAGCTGGGGTCGGGGCGTTACAAACTATTATTCACACGAGTTGGAACCAATTCATTATTTTCATTTTTGATCACATTAAGGACAATTTTTTTAGGAACTAATTGAATGGGACTGAACCATTGGCTATCAGTGATGGGGTAAATGATTCCAATAGCAAATAATTTTTTCACTTCCTTTTTCACAACTTCTAGGAGGTTTGGGTTCAGTAGGCATTGTCACTACCTCACTAGTTTAGCCTCATCATTTAATAAAATATGATGTGTAAAAATTGATGGGATAATACAAGGAATGTCAGCCAGTTTCCTTCCCAATGCTTGTTTGTACTCCCTAAAAATTTCATGCAGTCATAATTCATGCTCTTGGGGTAGTGAACTAGCAATGGTGATGGGTAACTTGTTTCCATTCTCAAGATATGAATATTTTAAATGTTGAGGTAGTTAATTCAGTTCCAATTCTAGTGGATTTTTGATTTATGGGAGTGTGTGTGAATGTGAGAGGTCATTTATCTAATCTAACTACTAAACGGTATCATCCTCAAATGAGGAATGAACTTTTACAAGCTTAGCGGTATCATCAATGGTCAGTGGATCCTCAGTGTTCAAGAAATCATCAATTAAAAAACATGCATGGCACTTTTCCATACTACTAGAAGAGTCAATGCATGATTCATTACCACGAATTTCAATCAATGAAGAAAAATAAAAAAGGGGATTGGGGGAATTATAAGATGTGTTTTTAGGGGAAGGGTGTACATCAATTGAATTAGCTGAGAGAGAGGAATGTTCTTCTAAGGGGTTCTTCATGGAATCAAGGATGTTAAAATGTACTATGTCACCACCAAATAACATAGATAATATACCATTGTGGACATTAATTATGGTTTAGGATGTTTTAAATAAAATTTTCCCCAATATAATTAGGGAATGTCCATTCATACTATCATATTTCATTTTAAGCACATGAAAATCAGCAGGAAAAATTAAATTTTAAACCCTCACAAGAACATCCTCTAACACACCATAAGGGTGTGCTGTACTCCGATTTTCTAGATGAACAACTATTTCAGTGGGCTTTAGTTCACCAACCTACAACATAGAGTAAATGGAGTGAGTCATCACATTTATAGAAGCACTTAAATCAAGAATAACATTAGAAAAAGAATACTCCCCTATAGTGCATGGAATCGAGAATGTCCCAGGATTGTTAAAAATGGTGGGAAGTGATGCCTCTATTAATGATAATACGTTCCACCCCAAGATGACCTTTTCATATCCATGAAGTCACATTTGGTTTGTACACATCTCCTTCAGAAACTTTGTATATCTTGGAATTTGTTTCATAGCATCAATCAAGGGGATGTTTACCTGCACTTTTTTGAATGTTTCCAATATTTTCTTATCAATTTAAGTTTCCTTTTGTTTCCTAGTTTGGGTGGCCCATTGGGGAAATTGAAGAATAATGGGTTTTCTAGGAGACTCATCAACAAACACACTCTTTCCATTGGAAGGTATTCTCTCAAGACATGTTTTTTCAGCATTTGGAACATTTTTAATTGTTGGGATGGAGGTTTGATTAGGAGGGGATGACTCTAATGGAGGATTCATCTATTTTCCACTTCTAAGGGTGATGTCACTAACATTTCCTTTATCTCTAGGGTTGACTACTGGTTGAGATGGCAGTTTACCCGACTTGTGACTTTGAATTTCCCCCACCAAGTTAGCTAGTTGGCCTAATTGGGTTTTGAGGTATTGTATGGATTCCTGGGTGGTTTATTGGAATTGGATATTGTTGGTATCCATTTTTTTCATCATATATTTTAGTCTAGGCTTGGGTATGAGAGGGGGTGGTTGGAATGTCCTTTGGGTGGTTAAGGATTTCTGGGTGGTGGTGGTGGATGAGTACATTGACCTTGCTGGTTCCATGGTTGAGGAGGCTAGTTTGAATACCCCCTTGCCTATAAGCATGAATTTATTTCCAACCAAATTTGGATGAATAGTATGGTTCTTTCATACAGGGTTTTTTATAGGGGAGTCCTGGGATGATTGCCTCAAAAATCTCATAATTTTCTCTCAATTGGGGGAATTAGTCAGAATAATGGGTGTTAAAAGAGAAGATTCCACAATGGATGGGAGGAGGAGATTGAGTTTTCCCTTTGGGGTGAGAAAGATGTCATAGAAAGGTACATACCACCCCAAACTTCATGTCCACCTTCTTCTCGAATTATGTACTTTTCACCTCATTGACTCCATGAATGGGTATACAAGACCTTGAACCAAATTTTTGAGTGTTTTGCACCATGTTCTCAATTAAGATCCTTGCATCAATTGGGGTCTTATCTACCAGTGCACCACCAGCAGCAACATCAATCATGTTTCTATCGATAGGTATTAATCCTTCATAATAATATTGTATTAAAAGTTGGTCACTTATTTGGTGGTGTCCACATCTTGAACATAATATTTTAAATCTTTCCCAATATTCATGAAGTGTTTCACCTAGCGATTGTTTTATCCACCAAATTTCATCCCTTTTTGTTTCTGTTTGAGAGGCTGGGAATTATTTTTCCAAAAAAAGGAATTTCATCTCCACCCAGCCTCTTATTGGAGAATTAACAAAATATAACCTATATTTCACTATATCTTCTAAATAAAATGGGAATACTATAAGCTTTAGTTTTTTTCATCCACATTTTCATGTTTTAATGTTGAAAAAACAGTACTAAATTCTTTTAAATTATTGTCTATATCTTCTATAGCGAGTCCATGGAATCTTGGTAATAAATGAATTAGACCGGATTTTATATCAAAATTAGGTTCTTCAACATGTATTTGAATGTATGTTGGTTAGATATAAATTTCAGGCGAGGTTAGTTCTTTTAATGTCTCATTATTTTCAGCCATGTTATGAATGTTTAAATTAGTTTTGATATTGGTTCTAGAAGAAGAATAAGAAGGATCATGAAGAGTTCATATGCTTTGTATGTCCTCTTTCAGAGGGTTCTCTTGCGCGTCTCGGTTTCACTGATGTAGGATCCTCTCTGGTTCGGGTTCAAAAGGAGGTAGGTCTCCTGGAGTTGAAAGAATCATGCAAAAAACCTACAAATATAATAAATCAGAATAAAAAAATAGGTAGATTTGTAAGATAAAATAAATAAATTTTGACAAAATTTACAAGAATCTTATAAAAAATACGCACTAAAAAAACAAGCGCTCCCCAACAATGGTGCCAAAACTTGACCACGCCGTCATGACACAACAAATTGATTATGATTTTAAGTTTGATTTTTAGTCTAGGGGAGAACCTAGGTTATCTATAAAGGAGAGTTCATGTGTTTAGACTGTGCGTTTTTAATAATAATTACTAAAATATGGGTGATTTTAAAATATTTTTAAGAAAATTAATTGATTTAAAGAGTTTAATAGTTGATAAATAAAAGTGTTGTTTTAGAATTATGAGACAAGGAGACCATTTCATGTTAATTACACATCTTGGTGAGTTCATCATTCTGAAAAATACCCATGGTTTAATGGAATCCGTTGGTTGAAGGTTTTCAGGATCTCAACTTCCCTCTTACCTCTTAAACGATGCTCAAAGAACCACCCCTTGACACAAAAATTGTGTTTTCAATGTTCAAGTATCAAAAATTGAGAATAAAGTCTACCAATGTATATTGAAATATTATTTATGAGTGATATAAATAGGACTCTTGTCTTGTCCAATTGGAACAACCCAAGATTGCCACCTAAAATCTCAACCCAATCAGTGTTGAAATAAAATGTGTTTCACTTAATTTTAACAATAGAAATTAAATAAGAAGAGAATCATGTTAATATAAGAAATAAGTGAAATGTTTATCACACAAATTACAAAAAAATAGTAGAATAACAAGTGTCGGAATTCCCTCTCAAGTGTGTGTAGCTCCCTTGAAATGTTCGTCCACCGTTTAGCTCAACATCCATAGGAGGAGGAAGCTCTGGTGGAAATTTGCCTTCATCCATGACCCCCTTTGAGAATAGGGTCTCCAGAACTCCTTAGATGATGAAAGGACTACCTTGGGTATCCAAAATAATAGATATTTGCCTCCTGGATGAACTTCCAAATGAGGAGCCCAAGTATCCATTTTATAGGCAAAGTGGAAGGTGGATTTGGGAACATTGATTGTGTAAATCCACTTGGACGATGTTGTTCGACCACTTGAAAGTTGAATAACACTTTCAAAAAAACTAGAAAAATGTTTCCACACCTCTTTAATATCTTCACTGAATGGTTTGCACCATTTGGGAAACTACAACTCGAGATGTTGATAAAATATAGAACACCACATTTGTCTTGGTGCATATTGGATTCTTTGGACATATCTGTTCTGATGGGCATAGAAAATGCCAAATGAGGCTTATGTTCATTAATATGAAATGTATAGCATTAAATTTTTTAATATAAAAAATATCATCCCTTTTAGATGCACATTTTATTAAAAATATGTGGTTGAGTACACTGGTGTGCATGGATCCTATGCAGTTTGACCCATTTTGTTGGACATCATCATGGGCCCTCCAATTCACCCCCACCATCAATGATATTATCAAAACAAGTATCATATAGAATTTTAAGAGTAATAAAAACAAAATAATTTAATCAAACATGAATTTAAATTTGTTATTATTTTTATAATTTTCAATATAAAATAAGTTTAGCACAATGGTGTAAGGGTGAATATAAAATAGTGAATCTCAGTGCGATCAGGATTCTACCCCTTTAAGGCTAGGAAAAATATTACTCCATCATTTATCATAATATTATTCAAGATATGGAATTATATGTATATAAATATATGTGTTTCATTAACTATAAAGGGAATAAATCATACACAATGTCCTCTCAACCATTTCTTAGAGAACCAACACGCCTTAACATCATACCTGAATGTAACATTTTCTCATCAAGGTCAGGACTTTTAGAATCACTCCCCTATCTATATTATCCTGATACCATCAAGATATTGTTTCATTTATAATATAGATACCCAAAACATCAGGTCTAATCCATATTGAAACATGAACTCATGCATGCCTCCGCGTATGCAAGAGGGTATTAACTAAAAATAAGTGTATAATTTTGACTGTAGGGAGACTATACCCTCTATATCAAGTAATCATACAATAGTAAGTAAAAAAATAATAAATCTAAATTATTAATAAAATTAAACATGAGGAAACTAAATATATGGAAATCATGTAATATATATAAAATAACTCTCAATGTGGAAATGATGCCCAAAGTAATAAAAGAAGACAATAAATGAAAGATAAATAAACTTATATGGGATAATCCATTGTTTTTCCTAGTCTACTCTAAATTCATGATCCAATACTCAACCATCCACTATAGGTACCTTTCCTATATTTGGATCCCCAGTCTTGAAATATATAATAACATCAAAATTCTTTAGTAGGGGGTGAGCACAAGACTCAGTAGGACACTGTTAATGCATCGATAACATAAGTGCATAATATATATAATACTATATATCATGACATAAGTAAATGATAAATAAATATAAAACCATACACGTGTTGAGTCATCATGTGATAACCAAGACCCCATAAACTGCGATGCCATCTTCTTTGGCCCATTTTCTATAAGGATGTCAGATAAGTCAAATGTACAATCAACAAGGTAACATATATTACCCCACCCAATCAGTGGTTGTTATCAAGAACTCTACACATTCCTCCATATTAATCAAATCACCCCAACCAGTCAGTGGTTGTTACCAGGAACACCACATTTTCTATCAAGTCAATACCGATCCATCTTATCCTTTTAATCACCTGTATCACAAGTCCATAGAAATCCCAAATAGACATCATCCTGTAATCCACTTATGAAAATCACTCTATAGGTATATCCATGCCTTACTTTATATAGGTTGCGTATGGTTGGGTAACTATCCATTTATGCATATCCCTCTATAAGGATTAATATTCCCACCTTTACGAACATTAGGACAATATAAATCCAAACTAAAGTTTCCACATGATTATCTCGATATCTGTAACATAGTTACACATGCTATATAAAACCACAATAAAAACATTCCATAGAAAAGAATAATAAGGTACATCAAGAATAATGTCAGGAGCCACATATAATCACATGGTAATCGAAAAGAAAGACCCATGGCCACACACCCACCCACATGAATATCATAACAAGAATTATTTAGTTCAACATAAACATCATATCATGATAAAATTATATATATGAATTAAAATGGTAAGGAACCCCCTACCTCACAAATTTCATGTCCATGTCATGGTCTATTGAAAATCTCATCACCCGAACCAAGCTCGCACACTAACTAGAAAAATGACCACATGATAATATCTCCTTGAACAAGAAAAAAATCACATCAAGGATTTTATAGAAAAGTGAGGAGGAATGTGATAAGGTAGAATAAAATTATTTCCATGGAGTAAATTTCTGGTGAAAACCAATATGGACTCCATGGTGAATAGAGGAATGCTTTGGCATGGAGGTGCATTGAATATCACCACTATGGTGCAGGATAACCCACAATAGTGTAGTGGTGTTTGGAAAAAACTACACCATTTTATAAAGAGATAGCACTAAAGTTTATAGTTTACCACCATGGAACAATCTAGGGGCCTCAATCATGGAAGAGTGAATGAAACTGATCTATACGGTGTAACGGAGGGACTTTGGCATAGAAAACAATTTCTGGAACTCTTTTAAGACCGAACCCCATGACTTGTGCCATGGTGGTAACATTTATGTCATAGTTCTATATCTTTTCACCAAGGTGGACTTTTTCTAAAACACAACTATTCTGTATTATGATTTCCTACATTGTTGTGGTGATCTCTAGTGTACTTACATGTCATATATTTCTAATTTACATTATGGAGCCTCCATGGTTTTTCTCTTGTATCCTTCCCCAAGGTAATAATTTGGTTCTCAATTTTCTCATTTATTATCTCCTAGATATGGAATCCTCAATGTGATGATTTGGAGGTTCTAGGTGATGTTTTCATTTGATCATTTTTTAGTTGGTGTGCGATGTGGTTCAAGTGATGAAATTTTAACACTGATATAGATGTGACAGACGTGAGGTAAGAGGTTCCTTAATATTTTAGGCCATGTATATGATTTTAACATTATATTTTTTTCAGGACTAACCCATACATTTTATGAGATGAATGTGGGTGGGTTAGTGGCCATAGTTCTTTTTGTTTGATACCATGTGATTATGTGTCAATCCTAACATTTTTTTTGAAATACCTTACTGTTCCTTGATATGAAATGTTTTTATTATTATTTTTCACAGTATATGGAAATGTGTTTCAGGTATTAAGATAATTAGGTGGAGGCATATGGTTATAGTGATTCAACCCTACTGTTCTTAAAGGAAAACTTGGATATCCTACTAGATGGATGTTCATATCTGGCCGATAACCAAACCAAAAATAGTAAACAAATACTTAAAGGAGGGAGTGGTTATCCCTATAAAGTTATATTCATAAGTGGACAAATAAAAGATAACCATATATATTCTTATGGGCATGTTTCATGAGTGATTAAAAGGATATGTTGGTTGAGTATCGACCTGATGGAACATGTGGCATTCTGGGTGAAATCCACCTACTAGGTGGGGTGAGATGATTGATACAGTGAAACATGTTTTTTTCCAAATAAAACCACTAACTGGGTGGGGTGAGACATGTTACCATGATGATGGTACTTTTGAATTCTCTTATATCCTTACTGATAATGATTAAATGTAGGTGGGGCTGAGATTAATGGAATCTTAGTTAACACATGATGAATCAACACATGTATGGTATTATGTTTATTAATAATTTAATTATCTCATGATATAAACTATTATATATATTGTGAGAATATGTTAAGGACATATTGGTTTCATCCTACTGAGTCTTGTACTCATATAATGATTGGTCATTTGAGTGTTCATATAGATTTTATGACCCAAGACACAGAAAAGGGAATGATCCATATTGTGGATCGTTAAGCTGCATAGAATAGAGCTAGAGATGGCCATGATAGACATCGAAGTACCCCATAGATGTTTATTTATTTTTCATTTATTTTCTTATTTTAATACTCTGTACATGCATTCTTCATTGGAAGCTATTATATTTATATGATATGTATTCCATTTTTTTTCATGTTTACTCGGATTATTTATTTTTTCATATTAGTTTTTACTTACTATTATGTGATGAATTGGTATAGTGGGTATAATCTTCCCAATATTAGACTTGGATCCCCATTGCTAGTTGGAAACCTCTTCCATATGGGGAGGGATGCATGAGGTCATGTGGAACTCAAGCATGGTCCATGTGGATTGGGAAGGGATGTTTCAAAATGGTTTCAAAGCAACCAAGATTTACTAACTTTTCTTTTTTCATTTCCTTAGTTTGGTATAGTTTAATAGGAGTTAGGATGATTTGTACTCACGAAGGGGTACTATGACAGTGCTTGACCAGCACTGTGTTGTGGACCACTGAGTTACCATAAAAGGGCATATTATGTTTTTCTATTAACATTGACTATATTATACTTTGTTTATATAAATGATACTATTATATGGATTATGAGATTTCAAATATGATCACACATCATGAATATGAACATAGGTTTACGTGCCATATGTATACCTGTTATTATTCTATATAATTGTTCATTAATTGAACGCCATGATCTTTTTATCTATTCGACAAGGTTCTTATTTGTATGATATATCTATATTGATAGGATATTGTGATATATCTTGGCTATAGCTAATTATTTAAACTGATCTTGTTTTTGTGTTAGTATATATATGATGATAATGAATAATGTGAGGGGAAGGAAAAAAGGGTTAGTGTTAGGAGGGTTATACCTTGGGTTAATGATAGACAACTAGAAGAAAATTATGTGATACCATAGAATAATTAAGAAATATTTTTATTCCTAATGTTCCATTTTGTTGTAGTAGATTCTACCTCATATATTTTTGGTGGGATTTCTAGATGATAAGGTTTCTCTTGAGCACATTCTGACACTTGCACTAGTGGTACAAGTAGTGGTTTCATACCATCCACCACCAAAATCCATGGTCAACTATGGCATGGATTTCCAAAAACAGTATCATCTAAAATTTTATGGTACTAATAGTCAACATGATATTGATAACTAGTTAAATCTCATTAAGGGCATCTTCAACCTCATTGAGACACCGATATATTGGAAGGGGAATCTAGCAGCATTTAGGTTATAGGGACCCATTAAGAATTAGTGGGGAGTAATGGGTTATACTGGTTAATTTGAGGTGATATCATGGGAATTCTTTAAATACATTATTTTATAGTGGAAACTAAAATGAGGAAGAGTTTTACTAAACTAGAGTCTCCTCGGGAAATTACAAAACATATGGCAGGGTTAGATCTTTTAGCAGAATCAGTGGTAGCATCCTCATCTTTTCCTCTAGTCATGGATCTTTATTAGGATTTATTTCTAGAGGAATTTTTAAAAATACTTCTTGATATTGGAATTGAAATTGATTTTCAGATTTTTCCAAGTGTAATCCATTTTGATACATCCATATCATATGGCATCGACTGAGCGAAAGGAGTTCATGGTGCAGCTGGATGACATGGAGTGCAATGGTTTTATCAGGATGAGTACATCACCATGGGGTACACCTCTATTGTTTTCCAATAAGGATGATGATAGTCTTATAAAATTCATAGATTACTATAAGTTGAACTATTTTAACATGAATAATCAATATTTGTTTCCCATGATTGATAATCCTTTCTATAAACTATGACATGTATAGTGTTTCCAAATGATTAATCATTGATTAGGATATAACCAATTTTGAGTTAGAGAGGATAAAAATCTGATGATGTTGTTTTAGATTAGGTATATACTATATGAGTATTTTTAAATACTTCTCGAACTGATGATTACAGAATAAGTGTTCATGGAACTCATAAACAAGTTATTCTAGCAATATTTTGAAATTTTGGTTGTAGTGTTCATAAATGACATCCTCATACACTCTTCTATAAGAGAGAATAATTCTGGGCCCATATAGATAGACCTATGTATACTCTAAGAAAAGTTTATTTACACTATGTTTTCAATGTTTTAATTCTAGATTCTATAGGTAAATTTATTAGGAAATATTGTTATGGAGAGTGGTATATTCATGGAACTATAGTAATTTGAGGTAATAATGTCCTAGAAACATACCTAGAATTTCTTTGAGAGCATAAGTCTTCTGGGATTAGATATATATTACCAATATTTTACCCATCACTTTTCCCAATAATCAATACCGATGCATGTACGGACAAAGAAGGGAGTGATGCTTTAGTTGTCAGATCAATGTGATGAGGAATTCCTTGATCTAAATAGATGTTTGATAGTAGATCCCTTATTGGCACTCCCTAATCATCAGATTGGTTATACAATAAACTATGATGCATCCAGTGTGGTCTTGGAAGTGGTTATGATGCTAAAATAGTTGGTAGTGTCCTATTGGTATCGTTAACTATGAACCCATGAGTGGAACTACCCTACACATGACTTTGATATGGAAACTGTGGTTCACACTCTGAAGTGTGGTTAAAACTATCTCTTTAGAAAGATATTTTTTTATATATAGACAACAATATCCTTTTATATATCTTCACTCAAGGGTACCTCAACCTAAGAAAGAGGTGATGGCTTGAGTATCTATTGATGATCTATTTTTATATGGATTTTGCACCTGGATAGGGTAAAATTGTTATGGTTTCTCTTAGTCATAAAACACAAGCTGAGAAGGATACTAGTGAGCATCCATTAGAGGATCAGTGGTGATTGATGATACTATTGGATGATTAGAGGATGGATGCTTCATAGGATCAATGATACATGAATTTTAATCATTTAGTGATCACATACACACTTATGGATCGAGTGAAGACAGTTCATGAATCTAACCCAGAGTGTGTACCATGATGAGTTAACAACTGGCTAGTGGTGATTTGATGTCTAGATGGTTGATGGATGATGATGATGTGATCCTCATACATGGGAGAGTTGTAATACCTACTTCCATTATAGATGAGTATATGAGATATTAACATACCTCTATATGAATAGTACACCTTGGTGTGACCATGATGTACCATGACTTTAGGTAGCTATTATTGTGCCCATGGATAAAGATATATGTTGCTGGTTTCATCTCCCAATAACTTTACTCTCAGTGGGTGAATTTTTAGCATCAACTACCTGGTGGTCTACTTCAGCATATTTTGGTACCCTTGTGTAAAAGAGAACACTTCCTGATGGACATTGTGATGGGGTTACCCAGGACCCTATGGAGATGTGTTGTAGTTTGGGTTATTATTGATTGGATATTGAAGACTTTCCACTTATTACCAATCCAAGTGACTTATACACAATAGAGGATCTAGGAATGGTCTATGTCCATGACATCACACACCAGTATGGAGTTCCCTTGAGAATTATATATGATAGAGATGCATGATTTACATCATGGTTTTGGAAGGTCTTCAATAAATCTCAAGGTACACAGCTAAGCTTGAGAATGGAATACCATCCTCATACTGATGGACAGTCTGAGAAGACTATATGAATTTTAGAGGACATAAATTGTGGTTAGATCATGGACTTTGGTAGAGCATGGTATGATCACCAAGACTTGGTTCTGTTTGTGTACATCAATAAATACCATGGTTCTATTTAGATGGAACCTTTTGATGCTCTATGATGAAGGATGTGTCTCCCACTAATATTTTTTGGCATGTAGAGGGTGAGGAAGCTGTTTTTACCCAAGAAAGGTTCAGGGGACCATCGAGAGAGTGTATATGATATTGAAGAAGTTGATCACTACTCAATGTAAATATAGATCATATGCCAATTGCAGGAGGATACCAATGTATTTTGTTGTGGGTGATAATTTTTTAATGAGGGTGACTCCTTGGTTAGGGTATCAGTGTGTAAGGAATAATCAAAATACAACACTACATTTTTTGGGACCATTTGAGATCATTGAATGGGTGGGTATAGGGGAATACCATATGGACCTTCTTACAAGTTATCAAGGAATACATGATTTGTTCCAAATTCCTCATCTTTGGAGGTACATGCGCAATACTATTCATGTTATATTATATGTGGATGTTGTGTTAGAACTAGATGAATCATATGAAGAATGTCTGGTGTAGATTATATACTGGAGTGAGAGTGTCCTCCATGGGAAGACAATACCACTCATCCATATTTAGTGGTATCATGGGTGGATCTAGGAGGATACTTGAGAGTGTGAGGATACTTTTTGAGCTATGTTTCTATAATTTTTTGAGTATCAACCCTATATATTAAACATGAGGACGATAATTCTTTAGAGGTGGATAATTTTAAAGCTTTGAAATTATAGTTTTTTAATAAATGTATATTTTGTCTTCTTATTCTATTTTTATTAATTTTTTTACTTTTTAGTGGGATTGTAAAGGTCTAGTGAAAGATTAAGTTATTTTTTAGAAATTTTACTACTAAAAATGGGGTCATTGTGTAGAATCACTCCAGTCCATGCCACAAGATAGGCTACTGTGCTGCAGTGGATCAAGATACATTATAGTATGTTTAGGATGTCTAGACTGTTCCACAGTAGAAGGATGCTAGGACATAGAAGTCATATTTGATTGAGGATACACCATAGCCTTCATCATAGAGAATTTATTTTTTAGAGTCTATATAATAGCACCTCAAACCACACCACATAGACATTTCTATGGTAGTTACAGATAGTTGGCCAACTATCCTGTCTTCAGGATGTTAGAGTGGCTACTGTTTCTTTTCCAATTGTTGGTCGTAAAATCACAACTACCATCATTATGTATGACCATCATGTAAAGAACCCATGAAGTGAAGATTATGAATTAGATTCCATTATAGAATAAGAATCTTAAAGGGGGACTTACATACATGAAATAATTACTAACCCTCCCACTTTCAAAATAAGGAATCATTTAAAAGGGGCATTGATCATACAAAATCCAAGATCAAGGTTGGTTGGGATGAATAAACATTTGAAACTCTTTTTCATAAAAATAACCCACTAATATAGATTCTCTTGGATCAAGAGATGGTGTAACATGACTATATAGGACCACATGACTTAAATAAGGAGACAAAAATACTTTATACCTCTAAATATGTTTCAATTAGAATAAGGGGGGAAGAATATTTGAAATTCGCATGGATGATACATCATTAAATAATGACCTTGATGTGGTGAGAGGTATGGATGAGACCCATTTTAAATCCTTACTTGTAGACACTAACCTGTGCATGGAGGAATGCTCTTCAAGGGGCCATATAGACCTCTTCAATTCTATCCCACTAGTGGTAACAATGAAAACCAACTCATTATTTTATTAAATTCTTTTTGAGAGTAAAATATAGGAAGTGATTCAACCCATCAACCATTAATGTTCTCCCAACCCTGATGGATTCCATTTTTCATTTTGTGTTTCATCCTAGGAACTCATTAAGGGATATATTGTGGTGTCTATTCAATACTTCTTCCATGAATTGTTTTTTCCTTAGCTTTCGTAAAATACCACTTTGGTTTTAATTCCAAAAGGGAAATACCCATAATAATTATGTCATTATAGACCCATTAACATGTGTAACATCCCTTAATTTTCCATTGATATTGTTATCAATAGGGTATTCTTAATGAATCTCCATAGATGGGCCTCTGAGAAAAAAAATGGATTCATCTAGGGTTGGTCCGTCCAATGTACTATAGGTATAACTCAAGAAATTCTAGGCGATATCAACATGAATACCATAGGCTCCATAATTTCAATTAAATTTGATATAGATAATGTAAATGAAATGAAGAAGTTAAAATCTAAATGAAAGGGGATGGAATTCATGTGATTATATATCTAGGTGATTTATTTTCTCTTTAGATGCTTCAGTTCACCTCTGTTCTCAACTATCTTCATTGGGAGAAGATGCAACCTCTTCAAATCATTTATGGGGTTGAGGCATGGGTATATGTTATCCCCCAATATCCTTGTTATAGTCCCATATACACTCAATATAATCCTTTTTAGTTGTCTATAGAAAGAAATCATCCTTCCTTTTTGGCGTAAACCACAGTCTAATGGAGTTTTCCAATTTCTATTTGTAGTTAATATGGTTTTATTTGTTAACTAAAGAATAAAATACATCCATGTATTCAACAAGTTCATAGAGAAATAACGTAGATGGAGTGGCCAACACAGAAATCATGATAAGAGAAGTGTCTTCATTTTGAACTCTTTTGTGGAGAGGCACACCTAATGGATTGAAACTAGCCTTGAAATTTATATGAGGTAATTATGTAGAGACCCAAAGATTGACATACATGGACATTACATTACTTTTACGGAATACTTAATACATAACAAAAGGCAAACACACAAGGACTGTAATATTAGTGTCTTTGGAAACTCAGAACATAATTTTCTAATAGTGGTGTAAGATTTTCAACATCTCCCATAAAGATCTTCCCCTTTTGTTTTCTTACCTAAAACCTTTCTTTATATCTTGGGGAAAAGAAAACATAAAAAGGGTGAGATCAAATTCTCAGTAAGGGTAAACATAGAGAACACAAAACAATCCATGTATATTTGAATGCAAAAACATGAACATAAAATCTAAACATAAAAATCTTGTTCAAAGACATAAATCATGGAAGTAGGTAAGGCATATATCATAATAGAACATAAATCATGATAAAATAGCATTGTAAGAAAACATGTAATTGTGTAAACCATTAATCACATGATATGATTTATATAGCATCCAAGTCATTGCTGCCAAGACCATCTTAGTGGACAAAGTCCCTTTTTGAATCGAGTTCAATCCTCTTTCCAGTCTTGTAACATTGAACCAGATTAACTTACTATTCCAGCCATGTCTATCTGATGAGATATAAATCTTTACGCAATGCATTGGAGGGAGATATTGGTCCCACCCATAACATAATGAAATCATTCTTACTTGTGCCACAACATGAACATAAATCATTCATCATTACCCAAAGTATAAAATGGGATTCATAAACATCATCCCATCATAACATAATCCATAAAAAATGGATATCATTTCATCATAAGAAAAGTGAAGTGATGTAAATCATAGAGAAATTATACTTGAAACATACACATATGAAATAATGCCATCTTATATGGAAAATGGTTTTGATAAAACACTTGAAATGAATTCTTGAGGAAAATATCCTTCTTCAAAATCATGTTCTTTTCACAAAATTCCATTCAATTTTAAAAGAAAAGGATTTTTTGAAAATAGTCATTAAATCTTGTAGATTAATCTTCATGAAAATAAGGTGTTATGAAACCATAAGAATCTTTTCATGCCATATAAGTTAAAAAAATGTTCTTCTCATACTTTTGTTGGAAAAGTCAAAAAGTACCTCGTATGGTAAAGAAAAGAAAGATTATTTCCATAACATGTGGTAAAAGTCAAAAAATGGGTAAAAGGACATTAAAAGTACATGAAATTTTCTTTGAAAACATGGACATGGATGATAACAATAACCCCAGTAAATACTTACGAATAAACAATCTCAGATAAGAATGAGATTGGAACAGTTATCCCTTACCTTATGTCCGATATGCTTCGTATGTATCCAAAACTCCTATATAATTATTTAAATAATGTCATTGAATTATTAAAGAATCATATTCATTGTTATGATTTCATATATGGTTCACTAATGACTTTATATTACCCGTTCTTTTGTAAATTCATGTTAAAGTAGCGTTTTGGGTAAAATCGTTTCATTTATCATCCGTATTTGGACATGTTGTTCTTGATATTATTTTTACTTATATCATGATTTACTTACTACCATAATATAAATCATGATTAATATATCACATATATTCTGTATATATATATAAAAGATTAAATGAAATACACCGTTCATGTAGACAGTAGGTCGTACGTACGCATGAACGCTATTTTTCGTTTCCTTATTGAATTGAATGTTATTAAGTAGATGAAATAAATATATACATACATAAATACAGTATAATTATTATGTCATATATTTAATGATTACTTATTATATATAATTTATAATCATTTTTTAATTGTTAACATGTAAAATGAATTTCATCGCGTCGTGGAGACGGTAATCCGTACGTACGCACGAGCGATGGTATCGTTCCCATATTTATTGAATGGTATTGGAGTGGAT
The DNA here is from genome assembly GCA_963277665.1 of Viscum album. Lineage (NCBI taxonomy): Eukaryota > Viridiplantae > Streptophyta > Magnoliopsida > Santalales > Viscaceae > Viscum > Viscum album. The sequence goes on along the minus strand of OY728151.1, from coordinate 1,822,434,128 downwards.
GATATAATATCATAGAATCAGTATAATTTTATAATAATTATATATATCTATTCTTTACACCATTATAGCCATCCATGTAAGGTGGTGGTGGAAAAACTGATTACACCACGGTGTGTAGATGGTATTCCATACGTACGCACGTGCGATGATTTCGTTTTCTGTAGGATGGGTAGAATGTGAAATAGGGTGGTTTCATATTTCTAATAACATATCAGTATATAATTAATACTTATTTTATTACTTTATAATGAAACAACTAAATAATAGGAAGTAGAAGAAGAAAGAAACTTGAGATAATCGGAAGAAAATTTTTCCTCTTCTTCGACACACCTCCTTTATGCTTTCTCTTAAGGAAGAAGAGTTGGTTTTTTGAGAAGCCCGGAACCTCCAAAATGTTTCTTGGGATGTGGATAAGAGAAATGGGCAGGGTTTGGCCGAGAATAAATGATCAAAAGGGTGTGAAGGGAAGAGGGAAGGGGTGCCCTTTTATAAGGGAGGAGAGGGGCACATTAGAAAAAACTTAAAATATTATTTTATAATAAAGTCATATTCGGTTTTTAATAGCTCCAAAATGATTTATTTACAAGATAAGGTTGGGAAGGGTCGAAATAATATCAACCAATAGGTTTTATATAAGTTTAGATTACTATTTTAACCTTATCATTTAGATTTAACTTTAAGTTAAATAATTTAACTTTTACTGTGTCTTCTTGTTTTCTTACACTATATGGTTAATAAACATACTATAACAAGACAAAAGAACCCCAAGTGGTTCGTTATTAGTATATATATCCTTATCTAAGTCATTTGGTCTAATGTTAGATTTTTAGGAATAAAATAACAATTAATAATATAATATCTGTTTTAAAAACTATTTTATTTCAATTTTGACACTATTTGGTACATTATTTTTTTGAAAATCATAACATCATGATTAGTTCGAAAAAAGTTAATTAAATCAATAATAACATGTCATAATAACCTATAATATTACTGTAATTCATAAAAAGTCTAAAATTACATTTATTTGGGTATTTAAAACATCTATTATGTTAATATTTCATTAACAAAGTAATTACTTCATCATCATTCTTTCATAAATAAATTAAATTATTTAATGTATAAAAATTATAAATAAAATACCATTATGTATGAAATATTTTTATATTTATAATTAATATTTATAGTCGAATTTATATTATATATAACCCTATATTAAATTTTTTTAGTTATTAATCATTGATTTTAACTATTTTAATTCCTCTTTAAATAAATTAAAAATAAATGTCCTAATCTAATCCAAGTGGACATAAATGGTCATATTTTATTCATAAGGTTGTTTTTGGTCGAATTAAACTTATCCAATAGAATTAGGACATGTGGTACGGTAATAATAATATCATTTTTACTCTTAATTACCCTATTTACTTTTAACCGTGGTAAACAAAAGTAAAAAGTTACTATTCACCAAAAATTATATTTATCTTGTTGAACCAGATTTTACTCCTTGATATTAACTGTGTCTCTCAGATTTTCAAAATTCCACTCACAGAAGCGGTAAATTTATGTTTTATGTATGTTTGCAAAAAGCTCCTAAGAGGTAGGTAAAAGAAGGTGAAACGTTCAATTAAATTTTTATATATCTAAAATTATTATAAAATTATTACAATGAATTACATTGAACATATATTGGTATTATTTATCAATTTTGGCCAAAAATAAATTTAAATAAAATAAATAATTATTTAAATAAAAAGCCGGTTTTTAAATAGTAACCGAGTGTTTTCACTATTCATCAAAAATTGAAAGTCTTTAGAAAAATACCAAAAAATCACCCTTTGAAAATTTCGATATTCCGAATCCAAAAATGAAGTCCATTTTGAAGGATAAAATTTAATAAATTTCAAAAATTGGGTATTAATGTTCAAAACGTCTAGTTTATATAATATTATTATAATATATCGTTTAGTGAAACTTGGTATTGCGTACTACACACGCTATCGAGGAAGGTCTTGATTGCGTGTAATGCAAGCCAAGTCAAGGATGCGTGTTGTGAATGCTCTGTTTGGTGTTGCGTATAACATAATCAAAACATATTTCATTTATACATTAAACAAAATCTATACATAATGTTATGTTGAATAATTTCACAAAAAGAACTTGAAATTGTGTGTAACACGAGCCAAGAATTGCGTTGTGTGTACTAAAAGCTAATATGGTGTTGCGTATAGCACAAGCTAATATTGGTGTAGCATACAATACAAGACATCAATGGAATTAAAAAGAATAATTCTCATAAAATCTCGGGTTGTTACATTCTTCCCCCCGTAAATAGAATTTCACCCTTGAAATTTGTCAGGGATATAAATGGTGGACTACTTGAAGGTTTCTTTCATAGAAACCCACATCATAAAAAGGAATAATAAAACTTAATTATAAAATTAAAATAATAAACATAACGGTTACCCAAATTAACTCATCACTGGGTTTCCACATTGGAGAACATAGGTGAAAATATGGATATGAAAGAAAAATCTAACCATCATGTTCTGATGAAGAGTGGTAGAGGAAATGGCTATGAAAAGGAAAAAAATCAGAAAGCCATAAATTTGTGATGATCTAAGGTACCATCTGATTCATCCCATATGAGGTCACTAGGACAACATTTTTGGTTTTCAATATCATTTCTCTAATTTTGAATAATTTGGAATTAGAAGAAATACTTTCTTGATTTTGGTACAATCTCACCATTGGTCGTTCCTTGGAAAATTTCCACTTCATCTCTTAATGAAATGAAGTTGAATGTTTCATTCATGAAGTGTTAATGGATCATGCGATATAATGATAGGTCATTCCATCTATCTCAAACATAAGGTTAAAAAAAGTTATATACATAAGTCCATATTTAGTGAGATTAATCGTATATTGATCCTAAAATGGACTTATACATCATATATCATACTGCTTAATATAATAGAACTAGTTTCTACTAACCAGGGACTTCCTGTAGGCTAGTGTTATGCAATAAAGGCATGTCACACTTCAGTTGTGGTTTCGATTCCTATATCCTTGTCCGACGCGACGGGTTGTCACCCATCCTATAGGTTGTCCTTTTTCTAAAACTACATTATTATAATTCTCTATCAATAATATCAAAAAATTTCTTTCCTTAAACAATACTAACTTATGTTCAACATAATCCATTCCAATCTTTAGGCTTATCCAAAATACTTCTTTCCAAACTCATAGTATAAAGAGAATGATTACTAAAAAGGTCATATAGCAAGCATGTGAATACCATCATTTATCCCTCATATATCTTATTGGTCACATTACAATAATTTGAATACATGAATCATGTATTCTCTTGAAAAATGAATACCCATTGAACCTTAGTGAAAACATGAATGCTATCAAAAGTTAACTCTTTCCAAAATCAAAAAATTATATATACTCAAAACATGATATGACCATGTCCTTATATCAGTCGTGAGTTCATGAATAATATCAAACATTTAATTTTCTTATTATCCCTTCATTATTCCCATATCATCTTCTTTCAAAAATATTTGAATCACTTTTCATGGTTACCTGTACCATATAATTATCGAAAACCACAATAAACCATTACATAGATATTCCAATATTTCACAATACTATAAATGGGATTCCACAACATTATTTGGTAATCCATTTACATAAACACATATTCATTCCACCACATCGTTTTCATACACAACATTGCTAGTAGTGATCACATGTGACTTCCCTTTGTCCTTTTACATAAGAGGTTGGTCACATTGATCATCATTAACCCTTGGATTAGGGCATTTATGACAACCCTGCTTTTTATTACAACTTAAACATGATTTATTACATAAAACTTCACTTGATACAAAAAAGAAGATCGAGAGGTTTAGTGTCTTTGGGGCTTAGGATCATTACATAAAAACTATAAACTTGAAATACCACATCCTTATTGAAAACTTCCTTTACATGACCACTACATTCCTTCGTACTTAGCATTGCATGGGATAACCTGAGGACATGCATAAGAAAAGGGTGAGCTATAAAGCCCAATAAGGGAGTACACAATGAATAACATGAGGAGTACAATACATGTTAGGCAATAGGCATATCAATAGAGCATAAGAGAGACATGAACATAAAGGCATGATAAAGCATGATAATCATAACATGGAAATGTGGCAACAACACTTAACATTGAATTAGCATGAGCCAAGGCTCATTGCACATGGAGCATGAGTAAACCCTCATTGCACTTGAAGCACGAGTAAACCCTCGTTGCACTTGAATTAGCATGATTGAACACTCATTGCACATGACATATCATGATACTATACTTTACCCAATGCATTGGAGCGCTATAAAGGGCGCACCCTTCTTAAACATTTCATTTCATGCATAAGTGTGCCACATGGATCATAAAACATGGATTCATAAAACATAATCATTTATTCCACGATAAAGGAATGTGGAATTAATACATGAAGCTTTACAATCAATAAGTAAATGTGCATAAAGGTGAATACCCTTGATGGAGAAATGGGCATGGTATTCACTACACAATGATATTGGCTTAGAAAATCGGTGTGATTTTGGCAGCGTAACGGCGTGACATAAGAATTCATAAAAAGGGATGATGAGAGAGAAAGGGGTTCCTCATCATATTTACATGTAATGGACAGTAAGAAGGTCATATAGATACATGTCCCAACAATTGAAAAGGAATTTAGATTCATGATACAAAAGTATTTCTTGAATATAAAAGAGGAGAAAAAGGTTCCTTTCGGAATTTCGGCATAGTAACGGGTGTACATGGGAGGCATTTAATGAGAGAGAAAGGGGTCTCCCATCATTCAAACAATAAGAGGGCAGTATGGGAGAGGTGAGAAACCATACCCCAACATTCATAAATGAAATTAAAAGGGAAATACAACTTAAAGAAAATTGACAAAAATGAGAAAGGAAGAAAAACCCTTACTTGGAAGTGTGCTTCCAAAGGCTAGAGAGAGGCTTGTGAGAGGCTTCTTGGGAGCTTGGGGCACCTTGAGAGGATTCTAGATAGAGTAGGGCAGAGGTTGGACGAACTTCAAGGGCTTTGGGTGAGGAGGAAGTGGGAGCTTGGGTGGGTTTATATAGGAAAGGTGAGAGAATTCTTTATTATTTAGGTTTGGGACACCTTATATTAAAATAATCCAAACCACAAACCATCCCATGGTATTTGCCCATGGTTTCTGGAAAAGGAAAGAGGAAAACAATATTTTACAAGGCCAAGGTACGAACATATTAAAAAATTATGGTTGCTTATGTGGAGGTGAGTCACACTCCCATGGAAATTAATTTAAAAAGGCAAAGTGTTGAATAAGTCTTGAGAGCTCCATTAATGCTTTGAAAAGTGAGTCAAACAAACCCAAAACCTCATTATTTTAATGATAAAACACATATTGGCCTAACATAAGGATTATGGTATTTTATTACATCACCATTGGGTCATTATGATGTCATAAAATACATTATATATTTAAATGGTATTTAATTTTTACCCAAAAATTTGACTGTCTCAGAAAATTATGAAAAATTCACCGTTTGATAATTTCGACGTCCTGATTCCAAAAATAATATTTATTTTATCTAAATAAGTTTCTAAATATGTGAATTTTCACTTTTAAAATAAAAACCGACATTTATAAAAAATTCACTGGTTTTGACAGAAATGGCTTTCAAACCTTAATAAAAATTTTAATTGCATTCATAAAATTATAAGATCATTTATATTTAATAAAAATTAATTTAATTAATAATAATATTTTATTAAAATATTATTTAATTAAAAAATCCTTTAATTTAATAAAATATAATTCTTAATTAAATAATAACTAAAAACACCGTTTGTACTTTAAAAACTAATTACAATGTATCAAAAATGACTAGAAATTATATTCATTATTATATACAAAAATAATGTACATGAACATGGTGCTACTTATTTGTTACATAACCCCTTAAAATAGCCGCATAAGACCTAAGGGTAAGGTGTGCGATGGTGACAGACTCTTGGGGTTGCTCGGATAACATCGCTCGAGTGGTAATCTCTATCAACTTCCATTTTTCCGTAGACGATCACGTTCGAGCTTGACATGATGAAGCTCAGCTTGGGCTTGGTCAAGGGAAAAGCCCAAAGACGCCACCTATTTTCCGAGATCTGACAAATGGGCTTCGTAAGGGGCAATTCTACTGGATGAGGCCATCGCTTCCTTTGTCTGGGTAGAATTGGTTTCGTTAAAGCCTTATATTTATACTACTCAGATGATCACTGTTCAACGGCTATAAAAGTAACGGTCACAAATCTTAACATAAAACTAAAGAAGTTGACATATTATAAAAAAAACATTTTTCATAAAGAAACATTTAACTGGATCAAGAGGGATTTTCCATCAATGAAACTTTGGGTCGTTACAACATTCCCCCCTTAAGAAATTTCGCCCTCGAAATTTTTCCTTTTCCCACACTAAAACAAATGTGGGTAACTTAGCTTCATCATATCCTCCGACTCCCAAGTTGCTTCTTCAAACTTGTGGTTTCTCCACAACACCTTGACGAGGGGCATTGTCTTATTTCGTAGAACTTTTTCTCTACGATCCAATATCTTCACTGTTGCCCCTCATAAGAAAGATCGTCTTCTAATTGTACCACCTCAGAAGAGAGTACATGTGAAGGGTCTGGTATGTACTTCCTTAAGAGGGATACATGGAAGACATCATGCACCTTGGCCATAGTAGGTGGAAGTGATAGTCGATAGGCCACAGCCCCAACACGATCAAGAATCTCGAAGGGGCCGATGTACCTTGGACTTAACTTCCCTTTCTTTCCAAACCTCATGACCTTCTTCCACGGAGATATGCGTAAAAACACCATGTCTCCGACTTTAAACTCAAGGTCTCGTCGACGATTATCTGCATAACTCTTCTGTCGGCTTTGGGATGCCTTGATATGCTGCTGAATGGTTTTCACCTTATCCACCATTTCTTCGACCATTTCTGGTCCAAGCAGCTTACGTTCACCGACCTCATCCCAACATGCCGGTGTTCTACACCTTTTCCCATACAGGGCTTCATATGGTGCCATTTGGATGCTCGAGTGGAAACTATTATTATAAGAGAACTCAACTAGAGGAAGATGTTGATCCCATCCTCCTTTAATGTCTATTGAGCACGCTCTCAACATATCCTCAAGTGTTTGGATAGTCCGCTCGGATTGGCCATCAGTTTGAGGATGATAGGCCGTACTGAAGTTCAGTTCAGTATTCAGAGCATGTTGAAGACTCTTCCAAAACATAGAGGTAAATCTTGGATCTCGGTCAGACACAATAGATAGTGGTACTCCATGTAACCGTACCACTTCCCTGATATATATCCGTGACAGTTGATCCAAAGAGAAATCCTCTCGAATAGAAATGAAGTGTGCAGTCTTTGTAAGACGATCCACAATAACCCAGATTGCATTGTTGCTTTTGGATGTCCTTGTAAGTCCAGTGACGAAGTCCATGGTGATGTTTTCCCATTTCCATTCTGGTATGGGCAATGGTTGCATCATCCCCTTAGACTTCTGCCTCTCTGCCTTCACTTGCTGACACACCAGGCACTTTGATGTATATTCGGTGATCTCCGTCTTCATATTATCCCACCAAAAGTTTTCTCGGAGATCTCGATACATCTTTGTGCTCCCTGGGTGAATAGAGAAATTTGAACTATGTGCATCATCCAAAAGTTCCTTCTTCAGCTCCGAACTTGATGGGACACATAGTCTTTTCCCAAACCGCACAATTCCTTCTTCATTAACATTAAACTCTGAGGATTTTCCCTTTTTGATAGCTTCCACTTTTTCTTGGATTCTCGCATCATCCTTTTGAGCATCCTTTAACCTTTCCAAAAGAGATGGTTGAGCAATCATTTGTGAATGGATTGATGATGTTCCCTTCTTTATGATTCCCACGTCCATCTTCATCAAGTCTAAGAAGATTGGATCCTTCTCAATTCTCATCATTGATCGAATTGCTGGATCCTTTCTACTTAGGGAATCCGCCACCTTGTTCGCCTTCCCAGGATGGTAATGTATTGAACAGTCATAATCCTTTATGAGCTCTATCCATCTTCTCTGGCGCATATTAAGCTCTTTCTGTGTGAATATATATTTAAGACTCTTATGGTCAGTATATATCTCACATTTCTCTCCATAGAGATAATGCCTCCAGATTTTCAAGGCAAAGATCATCACCGCCAACTCCAGATCATGCGTTGGATAGTTTCGCTCATGGATTTTCAACTGTCTTGAGGCATAGGATATCACTTTATCATTCTGCATCAGCACACATCCTAAGCCCTTCTTCGAAGCATCACTGAATACCACAAAAAGCTCCCCACTTGTGGGTAAAGTGAGCACAGGTGCAGTGATAAGCCTCCTTTTGAACTCCTTGAAGCTTTCTTCGCATTCATCACTCCAAGAAAACTTTACTCCCTTTTGAGTTAGCTTGGTAAGAGGGTTGGAAAATCGTGAGAAGTTTCTCACAAATCGCTGATAATATCCAGCTAACCCCAAGAAGCTACGGATATCAGTTACCGATGTTGGCCTCGGCCATCCCTCAATTGCATCTGTTTTGGAGGGGTCCACAGATATCCCATTGCTTGTGATGATATGGCCCAAGAATGAGACCTCCTTCAACCAGAACTCACACTTGCTGTACTTGGCATAGAGATTCTCCTGGCGCAAAGTCTCCAGTACAGTTCTTAAATGCTCCTTATGGTCCTCCTTGGTTTTGGAGTATATTAGAATATCATCTATAAAGACTACCACAAATTTATCTAGGTAATCTCTAAAGACTCTATTCATCAAGTCCATGAATATTTTTGGAGCATTGGTGAGTCCAAAAGGCATTAATATGAATTCATAGTGCCCGTACCTTGTACGAAAAGCAGTCTTGGGGATATCTTCCTTCTTCACCCTTACATGATAATATCCCGACTGCAAGTCGACCTTGGAGAAGTATTGTGCTCCACGCAGCTGATCATACAAGTCATCGATTCTTGGGAGAGGATACTTGTTCTTTATCGTGATTTTGTTAAGTTCACGATAATCGATGCAAAGCCGCATTGACCCATCCTTCTTCTTGACGAAGAGGACTAGTGCAACCCATGGTGATGCACTTGGGCGTATAAACCCTTTATCCAGATTCTCCTGTAGTTGTTTCTTCAGTTATTCATGCTCAACCACAGCCATTCTATATGGAGTCTTGGATATTGGTAGCGTCCCAGGTATAAGTTCAATTGAGAACTCAACATCTCTTCTTGGAGGAAGACCAAGAAGTTCCTCGGGAAATACTTCAGCGAATTCCCTCACAATAGGCATTTCTTCAAGGGTGGTTTCTTCCTTGGACTCAATCATCTGAGCCAGATATGCGTTCTCATAAGGCAGTAATATCCATGCTTGAGATGATGGAGCTAAAGGAGATTCATCTTCCTCCTGACACTTGTAAACAATCGGAGGTCGATTCTCCATATGGAGTGTGATTTCCCTCTCCCGACAATTTATGTTGGCTCTATATAAGGAAAGCCAATCCATGCCAATAATTGCATCAAATTCCACCAAAGGGAGTATGACGAGGTTCTCCGGGAAATTCAATCCACAGATTATAACAGGGGAGGACTTATACTCATGGGATGAAATGATTGCCCCATTTGTCGTACTCACCGACATCTTTACTTCCATGATTTGTGGTGGTGCAGGGATTGTTCTACTAAACTTTTGAGATATAAAAGAATGCGTAGAACCTGAATCAAAAAGTATGTTCGCTATTCTTGAATGAATAACTAGCGTACCTGTCACCACTTCGTTGTCGGGGTTCACTTCGGCAGAAGTGATGGCAAAAGCTCCTCCTTGCTGTCTTGTAGGTTGTTGATTGCCTCCAATAACCCTTGGATTAGGGCACTGATTCAAAAAATGACCCGGTTCGTTGCATTTGAAGCATTGAACAACGCGTTGAGGTTAGAACGGATCGTTCCTCCCCTACGTCGCAGCCGCGGGTCCTTCTTGCTGATAGTTAACAGCTAGGTTCCCTTCTCTTCCACACTTGAAGCATTTTCTTGTCCCCCTAAGGAAATTTCCAGGGTGCTTTTTTCCACACTTTTGGCAAGTGGGGTGCTGGAATTTCTTAGCGCCGTTGGATTTATCCATCGGACCACCAGCATTGAAGTCCACCTTCCGCTTCTTGTCCCCATGATACCCCTGTGATTCTCTGATCTCCATTTCAACCTTGAGGGCACATCGGACAATTTCCTCATAGCTGTCGAAGTCACGGATCACTAATGCTTTCCGCAAGCTAGGCTTCAGCCCACCAAAGAAGCGGTCAACCTTGCATTCGGGGGTAACGACAAAGCCGGAAGCGTATCGTGAAAGCCTTGTGAAGTTTGCCTCGTACTCTCCCACAGATTCCTTATCTTTCTGCTTGAGGGAAAGGAAGTCCCTTTCCATCATAAGACGGAGGGTGCGTGGAAAATATTTATCGAAAAACATCTTCCGGAATACCTTCCATTCCAAAGCCTCAATCTCCTCCTCAGGCTACGTATTTTTGATCAATGTCCACCATTGATCAGCTTCACCCTCCATACGATAAGCCTCCAGGAGAACCTTCTCTTTTTCAGAGCATTGGAGGATGGAGAATATCTTTTCAATGGAGTTGATCCATTGTTCAGCAATCGTGGGATCAGATGATCCACTAAAAGTAGGAGGCCTTTCTCTCATGAAGCTTTCAATAGCGACTTGTTCTTTCTTAGGGGGGGTTGAACGTTCCTCTTGACCAGTGTTTCTATTCAAAACATGAGTTAGCTGAGAGAGAAGCGTGACAAAGTTCGCGATTCCCGCTCCCATTGGATTGGGCATCTCATAAGTACAATCATCACACTAATCTTCACAACAGTTGTTAGCCCGAGTTCTCCTATTACCGGCCATTGGCTGGAATAAAAGGAAAGTTAGGGGTAACACATAAAGGTTAATCCAAAGACAAAAGTTGATGACTTATAAATAAACTTTAATCTCTTTAACTCATGAGTCTATAGGATTCAATCCAGGCTTTTCATGATCTTCCTTCTAACATATATACTTAGGGGCATTTTTCCCTTAATAAGGGTTCATACTAAGATTGTGAATTTATCAAAACATATCCCCCAGGAGTGTCGTAACCAAGAGTGCAGCAAGGCCCGTTGTCGTGCACCAGTTCCCGTTCGAGTCTAGCTCAAAGCGGTGTTTTCGGGTTTTACCCCTAGGATACATCTGTGCCAGAGCCGCCTCTACTTGCTCGTATCCAGACAGGGATGTATTTGTTTGATAAACCACTTAATTAGTATTTACCAAAACATAGGGATGTTTTTATTATGCTTAGTCTTGTATCTAAGGCTTTACTAGGGTTTCCTAATCCCAAAAATAACTAAACCTATCCTCTGATACCAACTATGACAACCCTGCTTTTTATTACAACTTAAACATGCTTTATTACATAAAACTTCACTTGATACAACAAAGAAGATCGAGAGGTTTAGTGTCTTTTGGGATTAGTATCATTATATAAAAACTTTAAACCTGAAATACAACATCCTTATTGAAAACTTCCTTTACATGACCACTACAATCCTTCGTACTTAGAATTGTTTGGGATAACCTGAGGACATGCATAAGAAAAGGGTGAGCTATAAAGCCCAATAAGGGAGTACACAATGAATAACATGAGGAGTACAATACATGTTAGGAAATAGGCATATCAATAGAGCATAAGAGAGACATGAACATAAAGGCATGATAAAGCATGATAATCATAACATGGAAATGTGGCAACAACACTTAACATTGAATTAGCATGAGCCAAGGCTCATTGCACATGGAGCATGAGTAAACCCTCATTGCACTTGAAGCACGAGTAAACCCTCATTGCACTTGAATTAGCATGAGTCAACACTCATTGCACATGACGTATCATGATACTATACTTTACCCAATGCATTGGAGCGCTATAAAGGGCGCACCCTTCTAAAACATTTCATTTCATGCATAAGTGTGCCACATGGATCATAAAACATGGATTCATAAAACATAATCATTTATTCCATGATAAAGGAATGTGGAATTCATACATCTAACTTTAAAATCAATAAGTAAATGTGCATAAAGGTGAATACCCTTGATGGAGAAATGGGCATGGTATTCACTACACAATGATATTGGCTTAGAAAATCGGTGTGATTTCGGCAGCGTAACAGCATGACAGAAGAATTCATAAAAAGGGATGATGAGAGAGAAAGGGGTTCCTCATCATATTTACATGTAATTGAAAGTAAGAAGGTCATATAGATACATGTCCCAACAATTGAAAAGGAATTTAGATTCATGATACAAAAGTATTGCTTGAATATAAAAGAGGAGAAAAAGGTTCCTTTCGGAATTTCGGCATAGTAACGGGTGTACATGGGAGGCATTTAATGAGAGAGAAAGGGGTCTCCCATCATTCAAACAATAAGAGGGAAGTATGGGAGAGGTGAGAAACCATACCCCAACATTCATAAATAAAATTAAAAGGGCAATACAACTTAAAGAAAATTGACAAAAATGAGAAAGGAAGAAAAACCCTTACTTGGAAGTGTGCTTCAAAAGGCTAGAGAGAGGCTTGTGAGAGGCCTCTTGGGAGCTTGGGGCACCTTGATAGGATTCTAGAGAGAGTAGGGCAGAGGGTGGTCGAACTTCAAGGGCTTTGGGTGAGGAGGAAGTGGGAGCTTGGGTGGGATTATATAGGAAAGGTGAGAGAATTCTTTATTATTTAGGTTTGGGACCCCTTATATTAAAATAATCCAAGCCACAAACCATCCCATGGTATTTGCCCATGGTTTCTGGGAAAGGAAAGAGGAAAAAAATATTTTACAAGGCCAAGGTCCGAACTTATTAAAAAATTAGGGTTGCTTATGTGGAGGTGAGTCACACTCCCATGGAAATTAATTTAAAAAGGCAAAGTGTTGAATAAGTATTGAGAGCTCCATTAATACTTTGAAAAGTGAGTCAAACAAACCCAAAACCTCATTATTTTAATGATAAAACACATATTGGCCGAACATAAGGATTATGGTATTTTATTACATCACCATTGGGTCATTATGATGTCATAAAACACATTATATATTTAAATGGTATTTAATTTTTACCCAAAAATTTGACTGTCTCAGAAAATTATGAAAAATTCACTGTTGGATAATTTCGACGTCCTGATTCCAAAAATAATATTTATTTTATCTAAATAATTTTCGAAATATGTGAATTTTCACTTTTAAAATAAAAACCGACATTTATAAAAAATTCACGGGTTTTGACAGAAATGGCTTTCAAACCTTAATAAAAATTATAATTGCATTCATAAAATTATAAGATCATTTATATTTAAAAAAATTAATTTAATATTAATAATAATATTTTATTAAAATATTATTTAATTCAAAAATCCTTTAATTTAATAAAATATAATTCTTAATTAAATAATAACTAAAAACACCGTTTGTACTTTAAAAACTAATTACAATGTATCAAAAATGACTAGAAATTATATTCATTATTATATACAAAAATAATGTACATGAACATGGTGCTACTTATTTGTTACATAACCCCTTAAAATAGCCGCATAAGACCTAAGGGTAAGGTGTGCGATGGTGACAGACTCTTGGGGTTGCTCGGATAACATCGCTCGAGTGGTAATCTCTATCAACTTCCATTTTTCCCGTAGACGATCACGTTCGAGCTTGACTTGATGAAGCTCAGCTTGGGCTTGGTCAAGGGCAAAACCCAAAGACGCCACCTCCTTTCCGAGCTCCGACAAATGGGCTTCGTAAGGGGCGATTCTACTGGATGAGGCCATCGCTTCCTTTGTCTGGGTAGAAATGGTTTCGTTAAAGCCTTATATTTATACTACTCAGATGATCACTGTTCAACGTCTATAAAAGTAACGGTCACAAATCTTAACATAAAACTAATGAAGTTGACATCTTATAAAAAAACAATTTTCATAAAGAAACATTTAACTGGATCAAGAGGGATTTTCCATTAATGAAACTTTGGGTCGTTACAGCATTGATTAGCATAATGCCCTGTTTCCTTGCACATGAAGCATTGAAGTGTTGGTGGTGCATTCTCTGCAGTATTTTCTTTATTCACATCATTATAAACCCTTTTTCCATTACTTCGACACTCAGCTACTCGATGACCTTCTTTTCCACAATTAAAACATTTTCTAGTCCCTTTAAGACAATCTCCACCATGCTTCTTTCCACACACTGAGCATAAAGAAACATTTATCTTCTTTTCACCATTATTCTGAGATTTCTCCTTGAAGACCATCTTTCATTTCTTGTCAAAACCATGAGATGGAAATTTAACACCAACTTCCATTTCTACCTTGATATCACAACGCACAATATCTTCATATCTACTGAAGCCTCTTATAGCTAATTACCTTCGAAGACTTGGTTTTAAGCCACTAAAGAATCGATCAACTTTACTCTCAGGTTGGATGATAAAGCCAGATGTATACCTTGAAATCCTTGAAAAATTCTCTTTTTATATACCAACAGATTCATCATCCTTTTTATTAAGCTCAAGGTAATACTTTTCCATCTTAGTTCGAAGAATATGCGGGAAGTACTTAATGAAAAATAAGTTCTTTAACTAATCACAATCCATGGATTCAATTTTATCTCAGGGCCTCGTATTCTTAATTGGAGTAAACCATTGATCTACTTCACCTTCTAAATGGTAAATAGCCAAAATGAATTTTTCATGTTCCGAACAGCAAAGTACGGAAAATATCTTTTCAATGGTACTGATCCATTTTTCAGCAACAAGTGGATCATAAGACCCACTGAAAGAAAGTGGATGTTTCCTCATGAAGGACTCAATAGAATATTTTTTCCTTCTCTTCTCATTTGGAAGTCCAATATGATTCATATCTTGTGTAATTATAGCAATAAGATTTTCACTCCATCTCCCATAACGCTGGTTTGTTCATGAGGACAATCATTTCATCGTCCATTACATTGATTAACACGGTTCCTTTGGGTTCCAACCATCGTCTAAAACCCAAAAAGAATAGTGTGAGAGGAAAAAATAATTCTAGGGAAAACAACATAATAAATGGGGACTACCTTCAATATCTATTTACTTAGGTTTAATTCTTATATCGTTACAGTAATTCTAGGACTATAACTTATACTTATACTTAACCTTTGGGACATCCCTAGACATACCATATAAATATATCTAGGGATCTCACTAAAGTTTTCAAATCCTAGTTTCCAATGGTTAAATAAACCTTTCCATTGATACCAACTATAGATACCCAAAGCTTGATTTACATGGACATTACATTACTTTTGCAGAATACTTAATACATAACAAAAAAACACACAAGGACCTTAATAGTTTAGTGTCTTTGGAAACTCGGAACATAATCTTCTAATCATGGTGTAAGATTTTCAACATCTCCCATAAAGATATTTCCCTTTTTTTCTCACTTAAAACCATTATTTATATCCTGTGGAAAAGAAAACATAAAAAGGGTGAGCTCAAATGCTCAGTAATGGTAAACATAGATAACATTAAAAAAATACAAAAACATTTGAATGCAAAAACATGAACATAAAATCTAAACATTAAAATCTTGAGCAAAGACATAAATCTTGGAAGTACGTAAGGCATATATCATAATGGAACATCAATCATGATAAAATATCATGGGAAGAAAACATGTAATTGTGGAAAACCATTAATCACCTGATATGATTTCCATAGTAGACAAGGCATTACTTCCAAGACCATCATAGTAGACAAAGTCCCTTTCTAAATCGAGTTTACTCGTTCAAATCCAGTAACACAAAACCGGATTAAATTACCATTCCACACATGTCTATCTCATGAGATATAAATCTTTATCCAATACATTAGAGGGATATATAGGTCCCACCCATCTCATAATTAAATCATTCTTACTTGTGCCACAACAGGAACATAAATCATTCATCATTACCCAAAGTATAAAATGGGATTCATAAACATCATTCCATTATAAAATAATCCAAAAAAATGGATATCATTTCATCATAAAAAAAGTAAATCCATTTAAATCATATAGAAATAATACTTGAAACATACACATATGAAATAATGTCGTCTTATAAGGAAAATGGTTTTGATAAAACACATGAAATGAATTCTTGAGGAAAATATCCTTTCTTCTTCAAAATCATTTTTTTCACAAAATGCCATTCAATTTTAAAAGAAAAGGATTTTTTTTGAAAATATTAATTAAATCTTATAAAGTAAGCTTCATGAAAATAAGGTGTTATGATACCGTAAAAATCTGTTCATTCCATATAAGTTAAAAAAATGTTCTTCTCGTACTTTTTCCGGAAAAGTCAAAAAGTACCTCATATGGTAAACAAAAGAAAGATTCATTCCATAACATGTGGTAAAAGTCAAAAATGGGTAAAACGACATTAAAAGTACATGAATTTTTTTTTAGAAAACATGGACATGGATGATAACAATAATCCCAGTAAATACATACGAATAAAAAATCTCGGATAAGAAGGAGATTGGAACAGTTATCCCTTACCTTTTGTCCGATATGCTTGGTATGTATCCTAAAATCTTGTATAATTATTTAAATATTGTCATTGAATTATTAGAGAATCATATTCATTTTTATGATATCATATATGGTTTACTTATGACTCTATATTACTCGTTCTTTTGTAAATTCATGTTAAAGTAGCATTTTGGGAAAAAGCGTTTCATTTATCATCTATGTTTGGACTTGTTGTTCTTGATATTGTTTTTACTTATATCATGATTTAATTACGTCTAGAATATAAATCATGATTAATATATCATATATATTCTATATATATATATAATAGATTAAATGAAATACACCATTCATGGAGATGGTAGGCCAAACGTACGCATGAACGCTGTTTTTCGTTTCCTTATTGAATTGAATGTAATTAAGTAGATGAAATACATATATATATATAAATCCAGTAGCATTATTATGTCATATATTTCATGATTACTTATTATATATACTTTATAATCATTCTTTAATTGTTAACATGTAAAATGATTCTCATCACATCGTGGAGATGGTAATCTATACGTATGCACGAGTGATGATACCGTTCCCATATTTATTGAATGGTATTTGAGTGGATGATATAATATCATAGAATAATTATGATGTGATAATAATTATATATAGTTATTATTTACACCATTATACCCATCCAAGTAAGGTGGTGGTGGAAAAACTGATTACACCACGGCGTGGAGACGGTATTCCGTACGTACGCACCCGCAGTGATTTCATTTTCCCTAGGATGGATAGAAGGTGAAATAGGGTTGTTTAATATTTATAATAACATATAATTATATAAGTAATACTTATTTTATTACTTTATAATGATACAACTAAAGAAGAGGAAGTAGAAAAAGGAAGAAACTTGAGATAATCGGAAGAAAAGATTACCTCTTCTTCGACACACCTCCTTTAAGCTTTCTCTTAAGGAAGTAGATTTGGTCTTTTGAGAAGACCAGAACTTCCATAATGTTTATAGGTAAGTTTTGAAGAGAAATTAGTAGGGTTTTCCTGAGCTTAAAGGCTAAAAAGGGTGTGAAGAGAAGAGGGAAGGGCTGCCCTTTTATAATGGAGAAGAGGGGAACCTTAGGAAAAACATAAAATATTTTTTTATAATAAAGTCATATTCAGTTTTTTATAGCTCCAAACTGATTTATTTCTATTCTAGTGTTGGGAAGGGTCAAAATCTTATAAAAAATAGGTTTTAGATAAGTTTAGGTTACTATTTTATCCTTATCATTTAGATTTAGCTCTATGTTAAATAATTTAACTTTTACCATGTCTTCTTGTTTTCTTACACTATATGGTTAATAAACTTACTATAACAAGCCAAAAGAACCCCATGTGGTTCATTATTAATATATATATCTTTATCTTAGTCATTGTGTAGATCCTTATACTTTTAGGAATAAAATAATAGTTAATAATATAATATTTGTTTTAAAAACTATTTTATGTCAAATTTGACACTATTTGGTACTTGATTTTTGTGAAAATCATAACAGCATGATTAGTTTGAAAAAAGTTAATTAAATCAATAATAACTTGTCATATTAACCTATAAAATTAGTTTAATTCATAAAAAGTCTAAAACTACATTTATTTGGGTATTTATGACATCGATTATTTTAATATTTCATTAATAAGATAATTACTAAACCATCATTGTGACATAAATAAATTAATTTATTTTATGTCTAAAAATTATAAATAAGATACCATTATCTAGGAAATACTTTTAGTTTTCTGATGAATTTATATTCTAATTTATCTTATGTATAACCCTATATTAAAAATGTTTTAGTTATTTAACTTTGATTTTAACTATTTTAAATCTTCTTTAAATAAAATAATAATAAATGTCCTAATCTAATCCAAGTGGACCTAAATGGTCATATTTTATTCCTAAGGTTGTTTTTGGACGAAATAAACTTATCCAATAGAATTTTTACAGGTGTTCGGGTAATAATAATATTATTTTTACCCTTAATTACCCTATTTACTTTTAACCGTGGTAAATAAAAGTAAAGAGTTACTATTCACCAAAATTTATTTTTATCTTATTGAACCACATTTTACTCCTTGATATTACCTGTGTCTCTCAAATTTTTAAAGGTCCACTCACATTAGCGGTAAAATTATGTTTTATGTAAGTTTGGAAAAAGCTCATATGAGGTAGGTAAAAGATGGAGAAAAGATCAATTAAATTTTTATATATCTAAAATTATTATAAAATGACTCCAATGAATTACATGGAAATTATATTGGTATTATGTATCAATTTTGATGAAAAATAAATTTATATAAAATAAATAATTATTTAAATAAAAAGTTGGTTTTTAAATAGTAACCTAGTGTTTTCACTAGTCTTCAAAAATTGAAATTCTTCAGAAAAATACCAAAAATTTACCCTTGGATAATTTCGATATTCAGAATCAAAAAATGAATTCCATTTTAAAAGAGAAAATTTAAAAAATTTAAAAAATGGGGTATTACTATTCAAAACGGCTAGTTTATAAAATATTATAATAATATATCGTTTAGTGAAACTCGGTATTGCGTACAACACACGCTATCGAGGATGGTCTTGATTGCATGTAAAGAATGCCATGTCAGGGATGCGTGTAGTGAAATCACCATTTGTTGTTGCGTATAACATAATCAAAACATATTTCATTTATACATTAAAAGAAATCTATACTTAATGTTGCGTAGAATAATTTCACAAAACGAACTTAAAATTGTTTGTAACACGACCCAAGAATAGAGTTGTGTATACTGAAAGCTAATACGGTGTTGCGTAGAGCACAAACTAATTTAGGTGTAGCATACAATACAAGACATTGATGAAATTAATAATAATAATTCTCATAAAATCTCGGGTTGTAACAAATTCCCTATGAACAACTTGAGATACTCATTCTATTCTAGTAGTTTGTCCATTGGAAACATTGAAGAGGTGACCGATAGGATATCAATTCATATAAACAACATGAAGAATCATTTTATTTCTTTTAGGGGTAGTATAAACCTTTTAAACTACATTCTTCCCTTATGCCCATTCATGTCCTATTATATTTCAAAGTTCCAAAGGAAGTTCTGAGGGAACTCAAAAATATCATGTATTTTTTTATATGGGACTCCCACTCATGTCAATGGTTCCCCTGGGATTCATGTTATTGGATGGATAAGATGTTGGATGAATGTGGTGTCAACTTGAGGATCATTTTAGGTATGATGAACTTATTACAAGCCAATATAGTGTGGGAGGTCATTGATGGTTGGTCCAATTGAAAAAATTTCATCATGTGTAGGTATGGTGAGGACTTTAACTATCCAAGATGGAATTTTTTTTATTTTATGGAATACTCTCTAAGGTAATATCCATGATCTTTAGAACCACACTCCTTGGATCATCAGATGTGGGTAGACCAACTTATGGTGTCAAAATATGGAAATAGATGCACATGGATTCCTAAAATTCCCAAATCTGGATATATATATTTTAGGTAGGAAAACATGAGTTTTCATAGGTAACATGGTTGGGTAAATCTTGGATAAGGTATATCGTTATGTGTTACATGTTAAATTGGATTCAAATGTTTGGGTTGGAATTTTATGGTGTAAAGATATCTCCCTGAATTATAACTTATTTTTTAGGGTATCCAAAATCATCAAATACTAACGGATGAGGTTGTTAAATGTAATGGGATTAAGTTATATTCTAAATGCCACTATTTTTGGATTCTGAGTGAGGAATACACTTCTCATCTATTTTTTCAAAGTGACTAAATTGTAGTGTTGATTTCATTTCGTTAATAAAATGGGCATTCATTTCAGGAGGCCATAAGTGGTTACTTCCTCCATTTATGGTTCAATAGTGTGGGTAACAAAAACCAAAAAATGAATGTGTGGGTCCTCCTCTTAGCTTTTTTATATTGGTGAATTTGTGAGGTGGGTAATAAGGCCTACCAAGGAGGATATCCAACCTTGAGGATAACCCTTGTAGTGAGGAACAGATTTCTAGTGGTGGAACTCAACTTACTTCTAAAATAGTCTTTAGAAATACCCTCCCTATGGAAAAAAATGGGTGGAAGTAACTTCTCCTCATCCATTTAGATATCACTTCGACAAATTCATTAGATTAATTGGCACCCTCCCAACACTAGACCCAAGATCAATGATAAATAGTCTTATATCCTCGACCTCATGTAGGGGGGAGGTATTTTCCATAATCCTAAGGGGTTAGTTTTCATTGAGATCAATGCCTTATATGGGAAATATGACACGATTCACATATATTCATGTGCTATCCTAAAGGGACTTGAACAATGATTCTCTAGAATCATTGTTCCGAAAATTATGGCAAATAACTCTACCATGATCCAAAAATTTATCCAAGGTCAAATCTCAACCCCATGGTCCATTACGTACCATATATATAGATGAAAACCCCATATATACAATGGGATGTAACTTCTCTACACTTGGAATGAAGGGAATAAATTATTTTATTATCACACATTAGGAACTACCTAGAGTGTCCTTTTATTTCTTTCTCTAGTATTAGATCCCCTTAGGCGTGTTGATATTTTCATAGTTTCACCCTTGGGTTTCATTACATTAGACCTCCTTGAACCCTCATGTCCCTTTATACCTTATAATAAAATTCAATATTGGTGTGTGTGGTTAAGGAGTCCAATTGTGGATGAATTATCCTGTTCATAAGGTCTATGAACACTAATGGAGCAGTCATTAACCCAAAGGGAATATCTAGATAATAATGAAACCCATATCTTCTTCTAAACACTATATTTGGTTTTTAATATTCTCTAGACCAAAGATAGTGGTATCATTAATATAATACAATCTTGTATAGGCCCCACGTTTCCTTCATCTGTTAAAAAAATCAATAATCCTTATGAGTAGTTACTTATTTTTAAAGTGACCTAATTCATCTTCATATAATACACACATAGAAGAAGGATTCCATCCACCAAATTAGAGAAAACAGTTTGAAAACTTCAAGGAGAATTTCTCAGTCGAACAAATAATTTTTTTCTATATTCTTTAGTTATTATAACACAATTATTATGTTATAGTAATGTGGAATAGATATTCTATGTGCACCTATAATGAGTTAAATATTCAATTCAATTCCCCTATCAGGAGGAATAAATTAGAATTCATTTGAAAAAGAATCAGGATAATGATCTTCAATGAGGGGATGATAGAGTATTTTGTTTACCTTTACATTATTAAGAACCATATTCATCACCTATTCTATAATGGATCTAACTTGGATATGATCCAATCACAATCTACCTACTCCTAAATTCCACTCTCCATTTTGGAAAATCATCTCTCAATCGTGATTGTTGATGTCCACCCATCACTGGTAACAATCTATGTGATCTCAATAACAGCTCAACCACTCTATACTAAAAATCACATCTAAGCTAGTAATCTATAACATCACAAAAATATTAATATCTAGAAACTACAAAGAGATAGTATGTGATTCTTTATAGATGATCTACACTCTTTCCCATGGGTGTGTCAGGATAAACCAACTCAGGGAGTAACATTACCAGTAAGTCCAAACTCGCCACAGCATGAGTAGATATGAAGGAATGAGAAGCACCTATATCAAATAAATAAAATTAAATCATTGATATTATCAATATCATACCTCAAATAGTTAATGGTACCTCCCCAACATTAGTTGTAATGTTTTAACCTTATAAGCCATTCATGCATCAGACCCACGATCATGCCCCATAGGTCCACAACTCACATGGGTCTCTAAATTATGAGTAATTTTCATCCTATTCTGAGGTTCCCAACCCATATCATATCCCTAACTCCCTAAAAGCATCCATACTTTTTTTTAATGAATAACTAAAGATGAAAAATATTTTCACACATATGAAACTTCTTAATTAGTTTCATGAAATATTTTTTGTAATTACATATTCACCCACAGTTATAAAACATGTTAGTGCCTCCCATATAGGGAGATGAAGGTACTTTACTCTATTCTGGATATCCATTACCATCATAGTGAATTTACATGTCCTTCTACATCCTTCTACAAAAATCGGCATCCACAATACAAATTTGAATGCCATTCATTGGTCCATTTTGGGATAGGGGAAGATATTCTTCCTTTTGTTCATCTAATCCCTTCTTAATCATAATGGCTTTGAAAATAACATATAAATATATTTTGAAGTTGAAATTTATGACCTAGTTCCTCAATATAGATTAGAAAAAAATCTTAAACCATTGATCCTTATACACCACATTATAATCCAAATAAGTTGCAAAACTATGAAAATTTATAAAATGCTGAGAATAAGAATCCACAATATTGGTTCATTTTTGATACTATATGAATTACTAAGTGTTGTATAACTTCATTTTCATTGAAAATAATTCCCCAAATAATAGTTTCTTAAAGGTATCCCATGTTAGACCCTTAAGCCTCCTAGCTTAATACATCATGATCCACCACCTCGGAGTTGGTCCTTGATCATAAATATAGAAAATTTATCCTACCAATAATTTGAATAATCCACTAATATAATGATTTCACAATTTATTTCTATCCAATTTTCAGTTTTTGGGGGGGCTTTAGTGCCTCGAAAGTCTGGGGGAAGCTAAAGTTAGAAATATCAAGAAGGATTGACCAAAGTATATCCACCCAAATAGGCTCCTAGACACTCAAAATTTACCAATAAAAAGACTCCAACATGTAGTGGTACTACTACATGAACTGCTAGAGTGAATAATAGAACATGATCAACTACATCCTCCTACATGTCTAGAGGCAATATAGGAGAATCCTCCCTTGTGAGGATATTCTGACCAACTTCCCAAGGTTGTCCCATGTGATGATTATGAGGCTAACTTATCTTAAATTTAAAAAATAATTCTTAGAAACTCTTTTAATATCCTAAATGAATACATTTACCATGTAATTTAAAAAAAATTATTTAAAAACCCTTGACAAAGACAAATCATAATATGGTACCCATGTATATAATATGTAACCCCTAACATAAACCTAAGTCTATGGTACTCACACATTAGTCAAAATCATACATATATAACTAGGTATAACATGATTAGGTTTAAATAATTTGATATCATCTATGATACATCAGCATAGCATATTGAATAAATTTCTACTTGAATTAAATAAATTAAACATCTATCAAGGATAAAAAATCATATGCATGTCATGTGAAACTACATGCCTACTCACTAGGTACGAACACCCAAATCCCATAATCTACAATAGCATAATATTACTCCTAATCATTATGAGACTATAAAATAATAACTAATAATAAAAATTCCATACCCAGTCACGTAGAGGTCGATTTCACATATGCTGGCTAGGAACATGTGTGACTCCCATACCAAATTTCCAAACAACCTATCTCCTTTCCACCATTCCCAAACCATATTCCCTATAAGGAAAGTAAAAGAAGTAAAAAAACCCTATGATACTATTTTACACCACCCTAAACTGAATCCCTGGGTATGGGTCCATGTTGTTTATTACCTCATGTCCACCTCCTCGCACACAAGAGGATTCAAACTAGAGGTGAGTTCTCGGAAGGTGTTGTGGGTATACTATACCCTTAGTGTCAATATACACTCATCACACAGATAAATAAATATAATCTAAATATAAATAAATATATAACAAAATCTAAAAAAAATATGTTGTTTCGATACAATATAAATGGAGTATTAGAGGCTAATCCAAAATTCCCCCTCATGTGATAGGTCAATAACATGAATAAATGGAAAAAAATAAATACAATAAGAACAATAGAAATAATTTGGAATCTGTTATGAAATATCTTCTATCACCCAAGATCCTCTTGCTCCATTGCCAAATATTAATCCCTTTACATTAGCTAGAACCCTAACCATAAGGTTTGTAAGCACACTGGAGTACCCATTCAGGGTGTAATTATAAACCTCGTAGAACACTACTAGTGTGTCCTTAACATAAGTGAAGTAATATATAAAAAATTATTTCATACCATTATGGATAATTTATAAATAAAAAATAATGTGCCAGTTCATCATGTTCTAAACAATATTCCAAACACCATGATTGTAACACCCTAATATTTCACAATACGTTATATCTTTAATGTAATACAATAACATACGTTACACGCAACACCGAGTTTGAGCACACCACGACTTACCAAAATAGCAGTTCAAAAAGTAGTTATGAATATTATTAACTGAATTTTTAATTTTTATATACTCAATATAATTTTAGAATCCATATTATGTGTTTCATATACATAATATAAGAACAAATTCATTTTTTTCAGATAAAATAATTATTTTTCAAAAAATGCAATTTTACCGCCTTTTAATGAAGAAAAATTTTTAAAACCACTATTTGTAACTTTTATATATTCAATATAATGAAAATAAATTATCTTTTAGAATCATGACATAAAAATTTAGTTTGGATAAATTTTTTTTACTTTTCTATTAAATTTCATATTTTGATGAATAGTGGAAAATATTAAATTTTAATTGAAAATAATGT
Source organism: Viscum album (assembly GCA_963277665.1). Taxonomy (NCBI): domain Eukaryota; kingdom Viridiplantae; phylum Streptophyta; class Magnoliopsida; order Santalales; family Viscaceae; genus Viscum; species Viscum album. Next base: position 1,822,408,800 of record OY728151.1, on the reverse strand, counting down.
TTATAATCGAAATAATATATAGTGTTAAATTATTAATTTGAGTGGTTTTAAAGTATAATTATAATATATTTTTATAATTTAATATAATATATTTCATTAGATGAAATTTCACATTTAAATTGTACAAAAACACATGACTATCTTTTGATGGTTTTTACTTCTTAAAAACTTGTTTTCGGGTTTTGACAACAGGAATATTTTTTTAAATTAATTAATACAAATTATATGTTTTTAATTTGGTAAAATAGACATCATTTTTGAATTTGGAATATCAAATATTAGATTTGGGTGAATTTTTGGCATTTTTTCAAAAAAATCAATTTTTGATGAATAGTGAAAAACACTACGTTATTGTTTAAAACCTACATTTTATTTAAATAACTATTTATTTTATTTAAATTTATTTAAGTAAAAATAGATACATAATTCCAATATATGTTCAATTTATTTAATTAGAGTAATTTTAAAATAAAATTAGATGTATAAAATTTTATTGAACTTTTTTAACGTCTTTTACCCACCTTCTATGCACATTTTCAAATTTTCATAAAACGTAATTTTTCAGCTTATGTGAATATAATTTAAAAAATTTGAGAGACATGGTTGAAATCAGTAAGTACAATTTTCTTCAATAGGATGAAAATAATTTTTTTTGAGTAGTAACGTTTCAATTTTATTTGCCACAGTTAAAAGTAAATTGGGAAATTAAAGGTAAAAATGATATTATAATTACCCTAACACATGTCCTAATTCAATTGTATAAGTGTATTTAGACCAAAATAAAACTTAGGAATAAAATATGATCCTTTTTATCCACTTGTATTAGATTAGGACATTTATTATTATTTTATTTAAAGAAGAGTTAAAAGTGTTAAATTCAAAGTTTAATAACTAAAACATTTTTAATATAGGGTTATACATAATATATATTCAACTATAAATATTCATTATAAAGATAAAACTAATTCCTACTTAATTTAATTTTATTTATAATTTTTAGATATTATATAATTAAATTTATTATGACACAATCTTGATGCAATAATTACCTTATTAATGAAATATTAAAATAATTGATATTATAAATATCCAAATAAATGTAAATTGAGACTTTTGATGCATTAAGATAATTTTATATATTAATATGACATGTTAAGGTTGATTTAATTTATGTGTTTCGAATTAATAATTTTTTTTGAATTTAACAAAAACTAAATACTAAATAGTGTCAAAATTGGCATAAATGAGTTTAAAAAAATACTATATTATTAAATGTTATGATATTCCTAAAAATCAATGGTTCATCAAAAGGACTCATATAATGATATATATTCCATTACCCAACCACTTGGGGTTTTTTTGGCTTTTTATTGTATGTTTATTAACTATTTATTATAATAATACAAGAATACATGGTAAAAGTTAAACTATTTAACTAAGAGTTAAATCTAAAAAATAAGGTTAATATGGTGTCCTAAACCTATCTAAAACCTATTGGTTGAGATTTTTTCGACCCAAAACCACCATATCCTTGAAATAAATCCTTTTTAAGCCATTATAAACCTTAAATTATGGTATAATAAAATAATATTTCAAGCTTTTCCTAAAGTGACCCGCACCTCTCTTATAAAAAGGTATTTACCCTTATATTGAAATAACACATTTATAGGCATTTGGATTGGACAAACCCTGTTCAGATATCCTCCAAAATACCTTCACCTCAACCTAGAGTCGTTATTTTGATCAGAAAGCCAACTGAATAATCCCTTTTGATTAAATCAAAAGGAATCACTCGAAGAAGAGGTAATTATTTCATCACCACTTTCAAAGTACTTTTCTTCTTCCACTTACTATATCGTTGTTATTTCCATACAAAAATAATAACTCCAAAAACTTCTACATACTATGATGTTGTTATAAATATGGTACAACCATATTCATTATTCTATCCATCCTATAAATCACAAAGTCACCATACGTACATACGTATGGCTTACCATCTCCACGTCATGGTGTTGTTTGTTATCCAACACTTAATTATTTGGATGGGTATAATAATGAGTATAATTGATTTAAATAATAAATGTAAAATGTAAATTATTCTTTATATAGTATATACCATCCAATTACATATGATTTCACCATCAATAGAATGATATTTCCGCTCGTGCGTACGTACAGATTGTCGTCTCCACGAATGCAATGGGATTTATTCCCCATCGTAAAAATTGAATAATAATTTTCATTTTATGAATAAAAATTATATTTAAGAACTTAATATCCTTCTGGATATTAATCAAATACATCCTATCCATAACAAACACTACTTATGTAACAAAACATATAAAGAAAAATGAATCAGTTAACACCCAAATCAAGGATACTACTAAAATATCTTTAAAAAGAAATATTAGAAGATCATATATGATATCATATTTATGTATGTGGTTCTTGAATAATTTAATAAAAATTATTTCACCATTATACAGTAGGTTAACCTAACCTCTACAAAGGAAAAATTACAAGGTAAAGGGAGTTTTCATCTCACTTCTTATAACCCTGAGATTCATGATATATTGCCAATATTTCATTTTGTGTGGTGTATGTACATACCGTGATTGTATTATTTGTGTAATATAACTTTATTTATTGGGTTTTACATTTTTTTGTATGATACTTATTTCATGTGGTGTATGGTTCGTAAGTTACCATTTCGGTAAGGAAATTTCTAATTTTGATTTCCACTCATTGGGTTTTACATAAACATCATTGACTATTTTAATCAAAGATTATGTGTGAAATCACTATTAATTTATTTATGTAGTAATTTCCACTCCTCTTTGTGTGGATATACTTTTGATACCCATAATAACTCAATTAATAAATTCTCAATTCATCTATATGAACTTGATAAGAGTAATCTTAACTCAATTTCCATCCATTGAGTAAAACATCCATGTCATTGGTGTTGTTTTTACCAGAATATATGTGAATGTACTCTAATTGATTTACACTGAATATCCAACCATATTGAGCGTATTTATATTTGTAAAACATAATTATTTCAATTATTTATCCTTAACCCAATGATACAGTCTTTATATGGGATTTCATCTCAATTAACATTTCATTGAGAATTATTTGTTGTTATGCCCCATTTCACTTTTATATGGTGTATATACTATACTTTGACATAGTATATCGTGAATACCATTATTCTCATTGTATTATAATGTTTTTATTACATCAATTATTTGTATTTAAACTTCTCTCATTTGGTTAGGAACTCTAACTAAAATATCATTTTAAATGTTTTAAAGATCTATTCTTCTAAATCATTATCATTAATGTCCATATTTTAAAAATGGTTTTAAGGATTTTTTTATATGGACATGAATGTTTTAAAATTAAAATTCTGTTTAAAAGTTTCAATGTGGTATGGGAATTGTTGGTTAAAAAATATATTCTTAATAGGTTCATGATAAATAGTGAGTCTTTTAAATGTTTTAATGAAAAAGGGGATATTTGTCTCAAATAGTTTTACGGATTATTTTCATCTATATCAATATACTTCATTATTATTGATTGAGGATTATTTATTATAATAAATTCTTACATATTGTATTGAATGAGTAATATTTGACTAGGGAAATTCTATTTTTATACCACTCATGGTTTCTGGTTAACATATTGACATTTCCTATTCTAGTTTTAATAATAATGTTTAGATTATGTTTCATCCTTTTAATATGAGGAATGAATTGGACTTATTATGTGAAGGGTGGAGCCCTCTATACCTCCTTGATGCATGGTAGATCGCATGATACAAACTAGTGTCTTGGCATAAGGCCTTGACAAAATCTTATTTGTAGTTTTGGCATGAGGCCTTGACTATGTGGTTATGATGTCCAGAATTATGTATTCCATCAAGATGAAATTAGCTATTGATATTACATGTGATTATTAGACTAGTAGAATATCCATGTGAATAAGTAAATTGAATTATTTTATTTATCTTTTCCATAATATAATGATGTATATGTTTAAAATACTTGTGTTTTAGTCTTATACATTGACTTAAAGGTTTATACTTATTTATGATAGCATCTGCTATATTTTTATCCATACTGAGTATCTGATCTCACCCCTTTCTATGTTTTATTTTTCCCAGGATGTGAAGAAGTATATTACAATTAACCTAAAGGAACAGGCTAAGGGATATGAGTGTGTTAAAATGGGACATAATGTTGTTGTTTTTTCCATTTCATGATGTAATGAAAAACTTATGTATGTATCTAGTACGTACAAGGCTACTAAACTAATCGGTCCTTCAATACATGATCTCTTATGATCATGTAAATGTTAAGTAAAAATGCACTAACTATCTATTACTAGGGTCAGGGTGTTACTATTGGTATCCGAGGATGTTTAATACAATCCTTGGAAACTATATTTAGATAATCTTTATTTAGAGAACATTACCCTATGAAAGACATTGTGGATTAGTGTAGAAGGACTTCCTAGAATTTTGGTAATGTAGAGATTTTGTGAATTTCCACGAAATACATCCCTATCTTGATATGATTAGGTAGATTCAGATCTGGAACAGATGTACCTAGGAGTAAAAACTCTAACATGTTGTTTCGGGCTTGACCTGGGGTATCTTGGTACTAGACAGTGGGGCTTGTTGCACTCTTGGTTATGACACTCCCATGAGATATGCTTAGGATAATTCAACTTTTCATTGAAAACCATTATAAAAGATTTAATAGTAAATAATTCCTTAAAGAAAACATTTTTATGTTTATGGATTATACACACAAACATTTCAATTTATGTTAGGTATTTTACAACTTTGGAATTAGTCATTACTATTCGTAAACTAACCAAGTGTATGCCATTATTTAGAAATGGTGTCCAGTAGAAGGAATGATAACTTCAGTAATATATATGATCCAAAGAGTAAGAAGGATAATATATTTCATGGTATTAAAACAACATTTAAAATGGAAATAGTCTCCCATGTATCTGCATTATATGAAGAAATACTATCATGTGTTAATAAGATAAGCAAATAATTCTCTGAGTCCTATGACTTTGAAGGGAAGCAAGAAAAGAAGAGGATGGAAAAGAGAAAGATGAATAAAGGGATGAAGGGATATAAGTATTTTCTCACATGTGATAACTGTGTAAATAATCACCTTGATAAATGATTAAAGGGAATGGGAGTATGTTATAAGTTTAAAGAAAAAGGACACCACATTCATGATTGCGAGGGTAAGAAAAAGGTTTCAAATGTACAATTATTTATCTGGAAGGAGTTGGGACACTACAAAAATTAATGTCCAAATCATTAGAGTTTGCCTCAAATGATGTTATAAGATAATAATCAAGTTATGATAATACTATAGATGAAGAGTAATTACTAGTGTTCTTATGTTTTTATTAATGAATTATTTCATTTGAGTGTGATATCAACGATGTACTAGGTAAATAAATTATTGAAATAAATAACGATTGTACTGCAATACTATTTTATTGAAGATTTGAGATTATATGGTTATAAGAAATGTGACTCAATAGAAAGTTAAATTTTTTTGAAAATACATGGTAGAAGGAAGGATAAACCATAATATTATTCTAATACCGAGGTAGTGATTTTGGAATAAGATATGACTGATTTGGATAAATTATATTCAATATTCTGGAATACCTTGAAACTAATTAATTGTTTGTTTATTCCATCATTTTTAAAGTTTACATCATTTTTGGATATAAGAATTATATCCAGTATTCTATAAGGAATAAGGGTGAATGAATTTAATAAATAAGGTTTTATGGTAATTCAGGTTTTTACTGTGTTTTAATAGAATAAATAATGAAGGTATTCACATGTTATTACATTGAAAAAGATCCTCATTATGTTTACCTTCCTTATAAATTTTGGACTGTGAGTTTGGATAGAAGTATTTTGGATTAGTCTAAAGTTTGAAATGGATTATATCTGATATTGGATACCATTGTTAAGGTTAAACCATTTATTATGATTATTTTTGTATTGTTATATAATGGAAAACCTAGAGGTCGGGCGACAACCCGTCGCGTCCAGCAAGGCCGTGAGACTTGAACCCCCAACCGATGGGCGACAAGGGTGAATGACCTACCACTAGCCTACGTGATGTCCTGGATTTTATAATGTGGTTTTTTTAAAAGTTTGGATAGATAAATTATAAATTCATTTTTTGGAACCCTATACAATTAGGATAAATATAATATATTTGTGTTCCATTATCATTTGAAGTGAAAGATGAGTTTGTGGTTGAAATTAGTTAAAGGATCAAACTCAAATTTTCAAGTATGATTTTTCTCTCTAATTCTATGAAGAAATTAATTATTAAACTTTACTTAAGGTGTCTTAAAACCAACAATGTGTTATCCTAATACCATATGTTTTGTTGAACTGATGATATTTTAAATTATCTTTGATTGATGGCTTTGAGGCCCTTAATTTTACACTTGTTTGTGATTGATGACATCAATCAATGCATATAAATATTTATGTTTTTCCTCCAAATTATGGGTCTATAATTTTCACCAATGTTCACTTATTCGAAACCCTAATTTTGTGGTGAGATTTTCATTTCCCTTTCCCTCTTATTAAGACTAAATTTTATTAAATCTATTTTTGATGTGGGTTTTCCACAAAGGTATTTTCTATTTTAAACCTTTTATTTTCAAAGAAAAACATCAAATTTCTAAGACATAATTTATTAAAATAGGGGAGAAGGTAACACCCCACGATTTCATAGTACATTATCTCTTTAATGTAATTCAATAGGTTATGTTACACGTAACAGAAAGTTTGAGCACACTACGACTTACCAAACTAGTCGTTTAAAAAGTAGTTATGAATAATATTAACTGAATTTTGAATTTTATATACTCCATATAATTTTAGAATCCATATTATGTGTGTCTTAGACATAATATAAGAACAAATTCATTTTTTTCAGATAAAAGAAGTATTTTTCAAAAAATGTTATTTTACCATCTTTTAATGGAGAACCCTTTTTAAAACCAATATTTGACACTTTTTTATTTAAATTTCATGAATTTATATCCTTACTTAGAAGCGAGACATAAAAATTTATTTTGGATAATTTTTTGGCACTTTTCTGATAACTTTCATGTTTTGATGAATAGTTAAAAATACTAAATTTTAATTGAAAACTACTTTTTTAATAAAAATAATTTATAGTGATAAATTATGAATTTGAGTGGTTTTAAATTATAATTAGATTATATTTTTATAATTTAATATAATTTAGGTCATTTTATGTAATTTCACATATAAATTGTACATAAACACATGAAAATCTTTTTATGGATTTTAATTCTTAAAAACATGTTTTCTGGTTTGGACAACGGGAATTTTTTATAATTAGTTAATACCAATTATATGTTTTGAATTTGGTAAAATAGATATCATGTTTTAATTTGGAATTTAAAATAGACAATTGGATGATTTTTTGGTATTTTTCTAAAAACTTTCAATTTTTGATGAATAGTGAAAAACACTACATTATTGTTTAAAGCATACTTTTTATTTAAATAATTATCTTTTTTATTTAAATTTATTTCAAGTAAAAAGAGATAAATAATACCAATATAATTTCAATGTAATTAATTATAGTAATTTTATAATAAAATTATATATATAAAATTTTATTGAACTTTTTAACGTATTTTACCCACCTTCTAGGCACATTTTCAAATTTTCATAAAACATAATTTTACCTGTTTTGTGAATTTAATTTAAAAAATACGAGAGACATAGTTGACATCAGTATGTAAAATTTGGTCCAATAGGATGAAAATATTATTTTTTGTGAATAGTAACTTTTCAATTTTTTAACCAAATTTAAAAGTAAACAATGCAATTAATGGTAAAACTGATATTATAATTACCCTAACACATGTCCTAATTCTATTCGATAAGTGAATTTATACCAAAATTAACCTTCGGAATAAAATATGATCCTTTTTATCCACTTGGATTAGATTAGGACATTTATTATCGTTTTATTTAAAGAAGATTTAAAAGTGTTAAATTCAAAATTTAATATCTAAAACATTTTTAATATATGGTAATATATAAGATAAATTAGACTATAAATATTCATTATAAAGATAAAAATATTTCCTACTTAATTTTATTTTATTTATAATTTTTATATATTATATAATTAAATTAATTTATGACACAATGATGATGCAGTAATGACCTTATTAATGAAAGATTAAAATAATTGATATTATAAATATCCAAATAAATGTAAATTGAGACTTTTGATGCATTAAAATAATTTTATTGGTTAATATGGAATTTTATAATTGATTTAAGTTATTTGGTATGAATTAATCATGTTTTTTTTAACTTTCACAAAAACTAAATACTAAGTAGTGTCAAAATTGACATAAATGAGTCTTTTTAAAAATACTATATTATTAAATGTTATGATATTACTAAAAATTTATTATTCAGACAAAGTACTCATATTATAACAGATAATTAATTAATGAAGCACTTGGGTTTATCTTGTCTTTTTATAGTAAGTTTATTAACTATTTATTATAATAATACAAGAATACATGGTAAAAGTTAAACTATTTAACAAAGAGTTAAATCTAAACAATAAGGTTAATATAAGGATATAAATAAGATAAATTCTACTATAAATATTAATTATAAAGATAAAATTATATTCTATATAATTGAATTTTATTTATAATTTTTTGACATTAAATAGTTAAATTTATTTATGACACAATGATGATGCAGTAATTACCTTATAACGAATGATTTAAATAATTGATATTAAAAATATCCAAATAAATGGAAATTGATAATTATGATGGTTTAAAATAATTTTATAGGTTAATATGATATGTTAATGTTGATTTGATTTATTTTTTTCCAATTATTCCAGTATTTTTGACTTTCAGAAAAACCAAACCCTAAATAGTGTCAAAATTGACATAAATGAGTTTTTATGAGATAAAATATTATTAAATGTTATGATATTCCTAAAAATATATGGTTCAAAAAAATTACATATATATTATATATATGTCATTAATGAACCACATCGGGTTCTATTTGATTTTTATAATATTTTTATTAACCATTTATTATTATAATACAAGAATATATGGTAAAAGGTAAACTATCTAACTTAGAGTTAAATATAAACAATAAGATTAATATGGGGGCCTAAAACTATATAAAGCCTATTGGTTGAGAGTTTTTCAACCCAGAAACACCTTTTTTTATAAATAAATCCTTTTAGAGCCATTATAAACTGAAAATTATTGTATAATAAAATAATATTTTAAGCTTTTCTTAATGTGACCATCACCTCTCTTATAAAAGGGTACTTACCCTTCTCTCAAAATATCACCTCCAAATCCATTTGGCTCGGACAAAACCAACTCAAATATCCTCCAAAATAACCTCAATTCAACCTAAAGTCCATATTTTGATCAGAATGACAACCTAAGGATCCATTTTGATCAAATCAAAAGGAAGCACCTGAAGAAGAGGTAATTATTTGATCACCTCTTTTAAAGTTATTTTCATCTTCCACTTCCTCTTTATTTATTATTTACATTATAGAATAATAAATATAGTACCTTATAAATATTTTGATGTTATTATAAATATTGTACAATCATATTCATTATTCTATTCATCCTATGAATGGAAAAGTCACCATACGTGCATACGTACGGCTTACCGTCTCCATGTTGTGGTGTAGTTTGTTATTCAACACTTAATTATTTGGATTGGTATAATAATGATTATAATTTATGTAAATAATAAATATAACATGTTATCAATTCTGTATATATGATATACCATCCAATTCAAATATTATTTCACCATCAATAGAAAGATATTGTCGTTCGTTCGTACGTACGAATTACCGTCTCCACGAACGCAATGAGATTCATTCCCCATCATAACCATTAAAGAATAATTTTCTTTTTATAAATACAAATAATGTTTAATAATTTAGTATAATTATTTATATGAATCAAATATATCCTATCCATAACAAACATGACTTACGTAACAAAACAGATAAAGGAAAACGAATAAGTTAACACCCAAAATTTCGATACTACTGAAATATCCTTAACAAATCAATATTAGAAGATCATATATGATATCATATTTATGTATGTGGTTCTTTTATAATTTAAAAAAAATTATTTCAACATTATACATAAGGTTAAACTACCTTCTACTAAGGATAAAATACAAGGTACGGGGGTTTTCATCTCTCTTCTTATTCCCGTGAGATTCATGCTATATTGCCAAAATTTCCTTTTGTGTGTTGTATATACTGACGATGATTGAGTTATTTGGGTAATATAATTTAATTTATTGGTATTTAAATCTTCATTGTATGATTATTCTTTCATGGGGTGTATGTTTCATAAGTTACCATGTCTGTAAGGAAATTTCTAATTTCGATTTCCATTTGTTGGGTTTTACGAAAACAACATTGATTATTTTACTCCAAGATTATGTGTGATATCATTATTTATTTATTTATATAGTAATTTACACTCCCATTTGTGTGGATATAAGTTTGATACACATAATAACTCTATTGATAAATTCTCAAGTCATCTATATGAAGTCGATAAGAGTAATCTTAACTCGGTTTCCATTCATTAAGTTAAACATCCAAGTCAATGTTGTTGTTTTTACAAGAATATGTGTGAATGTATTTTGATCGATTTACATTGAATATTCAATTATACTGAGTGTATTTATATTTTTCACACATAATTATGCCATTGATTTATCCTTAACCTAAGGATATGGTCTTTATATGTGTTTTCATCTCAATTTACATTCCATTGTGGCTTATTTGTTTTTATGCACCAATTCACTTTTATATGGTGTATATACTGTACTTCGACATAGTATATCCTGAATAAAATTATTCACATGATATTATAATGTTTTTATTACCTCAATTATTATTATTCAAATGTCTATCATTTGGTTAGGTACTCTAACTAAAATATCCTTTTAAATGTTTTAAATATTTATTCTTCTAAATATTTAACATTAATGAACATGTTTTAAATATAGTTTTAAGAATTTATTTATATGGACATGAATGGCTTAAAAATAAAATTTCTTTTAAAAGTTTCAAAGTGCTATGGGACACGTTGATTCAAAAATCAATTTTTAATAGCTTCTTCATAAATTGTGAGACTTTTAAATGTTTTCAAGAAAAATGGTATATTTCTCTCAAATATTTTTACTGATTATTTTCATCTATATAAATATCCTTCATTATTCTTGATTGAGGCTGATTTATTATAATACAATCTTCCATATTGCATTGAATGAGTTAATTTTCTCTGGGGATATGCTATTTTTATACCATTCATGGGTTGTGGGTAAAATATTGACATTTCGTATGCTAATTTTAATACGAATGTTTAGATTATGATTCAATATTTTTATATGAGGAATGTATTGGACTTAGTAAGTGAGGGGTAGAGCCCACTATATCTCCTTGATGCATCAATATGTCTCATGAGACAAACTAGTGTCTTGGCACAAGGACTTGACAAAATATTATTTGTAGTTTTGGCATAAGGCCTTGACTATGTGGTTATGATGTCTGACATTATGCATTGAATAATTGTGAAATTATTTGTTGATATTACATGTGATTATTAGACATGTATAATATCCATGTGAATTAGTAAATGGAATTATTTGATTAATCTTTACCATAATATTCTGATGTTTATGTTTAAAAGGCATGTGTTTTAGTCTTATACATTTCCTTAAATGTTTATTCTTATTTATGATAGTCTCCGCTATATTGTTATCCTTACAAAGCATATGAGCTCACCCCTTTATAATTTTTATTTTTCCCAATATGTGAATAAGTATATTATAATTAACATATAGGAATAAGATAAGGGATATTAGTGTGTTAAAATGGGACACAATGTAGTGGTTTTTCCATTTCATGTTGTAATGAAAAAATTATGTATGTATCTAGTACTTCCAAGGAAACTAAACTAATTGAAGTTTCGAGACTTGATCTCTTGTGATCATGTCAATATTATGTAATAATGCCCCAACTCTGTGTTATTAGGGTCGGGGCGTTAAACTGATTTTACCTATTTATTCACTATGATAAATGTATTCTTGACTAAATCATGAATATGGTCCACACATCAGCTCAAAATATTTATCCAAAAATCCTATATAGATGTTCCTCCTTCTTGAATAATTAAATACTTGAATTTAAGGGTCATTGATTCTCTAAATTGTTTGAGTAGTTATCTATATTTACCAACTAATGACCCCTTATGGTAATTGCATTTAGCATGATAAAACATATACCCAATGAAGTTCTCAATCAGGATCCAAGTATCACTAAGAGGGGGAGGGGGTGAATCAGTGATATCTTATTCTTTTTAAGTTTCCCATTTTTGGAAACAACCTTCGCCTCCTGTTAAAGAGTTTCTTCCCTGCTGAACACACACATCCACATGAACAGAAGATTTACAAGGTTCACTACTCAACAAGAGTAGCTACGTCCTTGGTATGGTACGGAAACAATCCAGTACCACACAATCCACTAGAAAACAATCCTTTGATGTGGAATCCAACGAGTAGGATATACCCTTACACTCATGCATCACATTGAGAACAATCCAATAGTGTGTGTGCTCCCTCTTAGCACAAATAGGGTAACACAATGTTTTAGTGCTTCTTTACAATTGAATAGATGTATTCTTTGAAGTACAAATCTTCACTTTCTTACCCAAAAGCCAGTAAGAACTCTCTTATGCACAACTGAATACGTGCGAAGACCCCAGATATTTCACGTAGCCTTTAGGGTGCCTTGCGCGCAATTCAAATGGTTTGCGCGTAAAAACACCCTTTGGCGCGAAAAACGTTTTCGCGCAATATTCCTTTTTTGCGCAACTTTTTCTCTTCTCGCGCAACTCACTTAGCGTATAATTTACGAGCACCAGAGCTCATGATTTCTTCTAAGTGTCGAGCATATTTAGGGGAATTTTTAACCCCGCATGAAAAACACAAATCCGCGCGTAAAACCGCCTCCATGCACGTAAAAACTCTTTTATGCAACTTCATATTTCGCACCATGCTTCAATATTTCACGCACCTCATGCCTTTTCCATTTTTCATCCTTCTAAGCATGAAGCACCAATTGCGCGCAAAATTCTGCACCGCATTCCATATTGTGCGCAAACCCAAACTTTCCTGCGAAATAATATTTTTCGCAGTACTCCAATCATTCGCGCATTTTATGCCTTTGCCAATTTTCGAGCTTCTGATCTCGAATCACATTTTGGTCGAAAACTTCATTCCTCTATTTCGCGCACCATGCTAGTATTTCGCGCACACTTCATTTTTTGCGCAGCCCGCTGATATTACGCGCACAAATTTCTTCTTCGCACATCCCACTGATATTTCGCGCATCCCGCAAATATTTCGCGCAATGATCCAATTTTTTGCACAACCCGCTGCTATTTCGCGCAGCCCGAATATATTGCGCGCACCACTTTATTTTTGCACGCAACATGCCTAAATTTCCACACACTCCATGCCTTTGTCATTTTTCGATGTTCTGATCTTGAAACATTCATTGCACGCAAAAATATAAACCATATTTAATCATTCATGCTTCTTCCACTGCCAAAAACATTTCTTCATCTCCCGATTTTCAGGCCCTAAAATTTGGCAAACAATGGATAACGACGCCACCTTAAAATGTGCTTTTCTACCATCCCCATATTGTTCATTGCTTTGTCATTTTCTCTCTTCACTGTTTCCCATAACCATTCTTCTTCTCTTATCACGAATCCCACTATCGTGATATTTATCCTTTGATAGATCAGCTTTAGCATCGGCAGAGTTGAAATTGGAACTGAAACTTCCCTCTCCCCCAGCAGCATCATTCCTTCCAATCAAAACATTATATGACTGGCATCATCATTTTTCCCCCTTTCCTTCAAAAGGCTTGCATCACAAGTTCTCCTAACTCATGATATGTGTGAAATACATACCAGCAATGAATCGTCTGATTTGTGATCCTTCTACAAAGTGAATTGATTTATCTTCTTTGATAATAAAATACAACACTCTACAAAGGCTAACTCTTCAAACTTTCTTCTCCATTCAACTTGTTCCCAACACCCAACACATATGAATCATTATAACTCTAATCATACACATGGGAATCCTCCATCAATACAATTTACTAAAAATTATAAATCATGGACCTCTTCCAACATTGCATGGTCATACCCACATTTGATTAACATGATATGTTCTACCATGAATTTTCATACCACCAAGAGTTTTAGTCTATAAACTACATCATCTGACCCCTATAAGAATCCAGCTATCAAATTAATTTTTTTTATTCATCCAAATATCTGATGAAAAATTTTCACATGTAACACACACATCTACACACAATGAAGAGAATATAAATTCATAAGAACATAATATTAGGTAATGTCTCACCATCCCCACACACACCCACATGAATTTCATAATATAAAATTTCATTCAAAGTATGTCAATATTAATGACTTCCCACCTTAATATAATCAATGTAAAAATCCAAGAATTTACACTTGGATCAATCCTGAAAAACAATGATCCATAGATCCATTCACAAATAATCATATGAGGGTTATAATATTAAGACCTGAAAAGAAGAACATTACAGAGGTGAGAATCTGATTAGACTTACACAATGATAACTTCAAACCCTAATGGATCTTGGTCTAATCAATATATATATATATAAAATAATCCTTAATATGTATGATAATAAATCCTTTAACAATTAATGAATTTACTATTAGATCACATTGGAATCTATATATATAGAAATTAAAACCAATATTTTTAATTAAACCTAAGGAAAAATGATAAATTTTAGGCTAGAAAAACATAGAAATATTCTGTGGAAGCTATTTGATAAATATTATTATCAAAAGGCTAAAATACAAGGAAAAATGATTCAAATTCACCTTAGTGAAACCAATAAAATCTTTTTGGATGGATATAGATCAATTTAGTCAAGGGAGATATAAAATAGGGGTTACGAGGTGAAAAGGTGGAGTCACCCATAATTAAAAATTTAGATGGGACCCATTGGACTGCTGGTGGCCCTCACTTACCAAGATGGTAGATCTAGGTAGATCCTATGCCACATGTCTTTGAAACAAACTAGCTAGTGGTTCTCCACCATCTATCTTGTGAGATTCAATGTGATATAGATCCTTTGTTTTGGCCACTGGCTGGCCAATGGTAATGTATTATATTGTTTGTAGACCTCCATTAGTTACCAAAATGATTGCTTAGGACTTCTTCTTTATAATATCATACTTTGGACACTTGATCACCACAAAAAAAATATAAAATTTTGAAGATAAATCCAACCACGATAATCAAAAACTAAATCACAACATTCCATGAAATTTTAGGATATTATAGATGTACTTATCCATTTCCCTATAAAACTAAAAATCTAAAACCTTTAGAATTTATCTTTAAACATATCAACATATTTCAAAAAATAGTATTCCATATAAATGTATATTTAAAAATTATCATACAAGTAGAAAATATATAATACCTTGATCCATTAAAAAAATCAACCACAACATTGGTATCCCTTCCATTTCTAACAAAAAAATTTCCAGATTAAAATATCTTCCAAAACTCTTATAGTTACCCTGTTATATTTATTTCTTGATACACCATGGTATAGAAACATTTACCACGGTTTTCTGATGGAGTCATTTTCAAAAATTCCTTCCATCATTTCACAAAAAAATATCATACTCTAATTGACTTTAATAAACATCGTTATCAAAATATCCAAGATTACAACCATTTTTTCAATAACCCATCCCCCATTTGATATTTTTTCAACCTATACATTTTTATTTTATGTTAAATAAATCCAAAATTAATTTTAAACTATATGTGCTTCTAATTTAGTAGTATTAATCTTCCACTATATTTATTCTCCCCCTTGGACAATAAAATCCAAAGGATTTAAAAATTACATTTCTCATCACATATTAATATTTAATAAGAATAAACTCTTACAAATTAGGAAAAGTCCAACTAATAAAATATCTATGCCTATATGAGTAATATATCATTGAAATAGACAATTTAATAAGTTAATTTCTATAATGTTTTCCATATATTCAAATCAATCACTTTTTCTTTTTATTTCCCTTGGACTGTTCCATTACCTATATTTTTATACTTCACAAAAATATAAACATTAACAAAAACATCAAAAAATACTTGAAAATAATTATATTAAATATGGATTGGTGATTTCAAAACTCCTTAGTTTGATTAAATTTATCTAAATAAATGTCCTAGAGGTTTTATGTTCACTTCTTCTTTAGATAGTAAAGGGTTGTCACCATATTTCTCCAAAATCAAGCATTGTATATATTTTCTCTATTCTTCTTCAAACATGAAATATCAATAGTATCATTTCATTTTGATAAATTATTTATATTTTACTTGTTAATGTGACCAATAATTTGATCATATATACTATTTTCCTCTTCTATAGTAAGATGAAAAGTATTCTCCTTGTTTCTTATATATTATAAGTTCCCTATTGTTCTATATCCTTATAAAAATGAATTTTCAGTGTTTACCTAGATCTAATAACATCTAATATTGATATTAAAATTAAATCATCATCAAGAAAAATTACTTAACCATATTAAATTATGTAAAATACCATAAAGATAGGAAAAATTGGTATTTTTTCATTTATATCTAGTCAAACAGTATTTACCATCTAATTTATTCTTAGAACTCAAACATTTCAAAAGAAATCCATTGCATCAACTCTTTCTCTCACATTCTTTAATATATTCATGTTACCCAACATGTGGGATGAGAGCATGCTATAATGAATAAAATTATTTATATTATTCACAAATTTTAAATCGACCTCACTAGGAATATATTTATTTTTAATATTAAACATTTTCTCTTACTAAGAAACTATATAATTAGTTGATACATATAACAATCTATTCTTAATTTCCCTGGAACAAAAAATAAATTCACGTTCTTCTTCTTCTAATTAATAAAATATATTTTATAGAGTAATTATGTTAGATTGGGTTTGATCTATTCTTTATTGAATTCTGTTAAAATAATTTATTCCCATTTTCCATTAATCAATATCTTAATGAAAAAAATTTGGGCAATTATATAAATATCTATGAAATTGATTTATACTATAATACATAAAATATGTTTCAATTATCAATTTGTAACTTTTAATTTCTTATCTGTTCATATAACTCTCCACCTTATTGTAATAAGGAATTGTCTGCCCAATTCATCCACAAAATTAACACTTCATCAATGAAAAAATATTATTTTTTCTATACATACATTTATCCATTGATTTTTTTAACTCCC
The DNA here is from genome assembly GCA_963277665.1 of Viscum album. Classification (NCBI taxonomy): domain Eukaryota; kingdom Viridiplantae; phylum Streptophyta; class Magnoliopsida; order Santalales; family Viscaceae; genus Viscum; species Viscum album. Next base: position 1,822,391,237 of record OY728151.1, on the reverse strand, counting down.
TAATTATTGATAAGTTGTCAAAAAATTTGAAATTTCTTCAATTTTCTACTTCCCTTTACTATTTACATATTCCATTTATTTTTAATGTTTTAGCTGTAAATCTTAGAATATTATTAACCAAAAATTTTGGTCTATAAGAACTAAAAATTCCTCAGAGGTTTGTAGGCCTCATTAAAACCTTTCCTTTAACTGATTATATGATTATTTTATAAACCTTAGTCTATCACTTTAGTAATATGATTTTATTTTAAACACAATCATTCTCAAAGAATGAACTTAAAACTTTAGTTTTTTAATCTCTTTTATTTTATCAATGATGAATATATTAATATATTTAATAATATTATACGATTTTTTAATCGTTAACTTGTATTTCAACGAATATTCATGTTTCTATTCATCATTTTAATACTCTTACACATATTTCCCATTGAGAAATTTTTTTACATCAAGATATTTAACCTAAATTGAGGATTCTATCATAAAACCTCCAATCATCATAGTCTTTTTTATTTTAGGCCATGTTCCATAAGATCCCCTTCATATTATAAGTGGAGATTAATAATTTTTTTTCATTGGTCATCATATTGTTTTTTAGATTATTATTTATATACATTATCCTTTATAAAATATTTTTTGTATCAGATAAACTTATTTTTAACACCTTTTATGGGATATTACTCAATACCATATTTTTCTTTCCTTACTAGAACCCATCTCTAAAACATATTTTCAATTAAATTTATTGAATTAATGTTCCATTTAAATGATATAAAATTTCACCAATTTTTTAGAATTTAATCTCAAAATATTATCCATAAAAATTTTTTAGACACCTAGAAGTGACATTCCCAACCATTACACAGTAAAAAAAAAGCTAAATGCAATTTAACCTCGAATCATCATTTATCTCCCTTAAACTACCTTACTAAAAGAGATAAGAAATTATCACTATAATCTTATTTAAATATAAAGTTTATTTATATATTTATTCTCTAAAGTTACATAATCACATATTTTAATGAATGTTCTAAATAACTTTTCATCCTTACCCACACCTCATATATGACGTATTATATATATATATATTTATATATCATTGAGAGATAATTTCCCAATATTTAATTATTCTTTATTAGATACCTTGGGTTTTTAATGAGTGTTAATAATTTTTTGAAACACTTAAATATATTATCATATTCTATCTCATTATGATGTCCTTGGATTAATTCTAGTACATAAATTATATGTTTTATGAAATAATTAATATTTTCACTAAAGCTAATATTGAAATCATCAAATCTTTTGTGAAGAACGTATATCTCTTCCAAGTTCATTTGGATATCACGATAATAAATATTATAATTATTTCCCCAAATCCCATTAGTTGTTGTATAAGTCATAACATTCATCTATACATTATTAGAGGTATAAATCCAAAGATAATACACCATTTATTTTATTGTGGCATAAAAAATCTATAATAAACTAGTTATGTGGGTTCAAACAAGATTCTTGTGAAGTATCTTCCCAATAATAACAACTTCTTGTATAATTTATATGAAGTTACCCTGAATAATGTATAAACAATAAATTCATAGTTTTAGGAATAACTCATTTCTTCCCAAGGGTCACTCCCTTCTCTTACATCAAAAAATTACCAAGAAGATATAATTTTATAGACATGTACATCACTTCATAGTTTATCAACAGGATGGTACCTCCATGGCCATCATAGAGACCTAATGTAAACTGAATTGTAATTATATATTTGATGCTTCAATTTATAACAAGTGTTAAACACAATTACTAGGACAAGTATATTAAAATCCATGTTAGAATAATTAATGAAATGTATTCCAAAGAAACATAACGAATTAGTATGAATTTGGATATAGATAATACAATATTAAGAATTCTATTGTTATATTATACCTTCTTCAATCAATCATCAAGATGTATCCCTGATAATTCATTATCATTTTTCATCACCTATAAAAAAAATTTATCAGTGACACTCAAACTAAATTCTTCATTCTAATTATTATATTAAATAAAATTATATATCTTTATATGCTATACAATAATTCAACATTATAAATATGATCCCCAAGATAAATTCAATCATAAAAAAATAAATATATTTAATTCAGATATTAATTAAATCCCATTATTCATACCACCATCCATATTCTTCTTTGTCCATTGTTTGAACACTATTTCCCTTTTATTTATTCTCTGTATTCATTTCATTAGCATATAAGGTTCCAATATAATCTAGTAATTTTGAAATTAAAATGATAACTTTATCAACCATATTAAAATTACACTTACTCAAATTCATCAATTGGATTGTTTCCAAGTTAATCTATAAAATAGATATTCAAATGGGTAGTTAATGGTCATCCCAAAAACCACCAAACCATCTTGAGAGTTCCATTTCAAAAAATATTATTTTTATTATGAATTAAATTAAATATCATGTTATTAAAACATCTAATTTGGACAAATAGGTTGGTTACTTCATTAGTTTTATTCATCTTCCTAATGAATTTTGGATGCATAGGAATTTTCATGATGTAATATTGATTTGTGTCACTAAAATAGACTAGAATATAACTTTCACATCCCAATATATTTCCTCATCGTCTCACCACTATGTTATGTTTTTTTTGGATTATAATTTTTTTTGTGGTGTGAAATATTTCTTCATGGAAAAATCAAACATATATATATTTTATTAATCTCACAAAGATCAAAATGTGTAATCTCATACAGTTTCCAAGTAGTGATCTTTAAAATTATTATCCAGACTTTTACAGTTATTTTTTAAAAAGATTTATTTACCCATACTTATCAAGTAACACTTATGTATCACTAAATATTGCTGAGTAACCCTTATATATTAAAGTGACCCTTATGGATCAAAGTGACCCTTAAATATTAACCCGATCAACCATTATGTATCATACAAATCAACCCTTATGTATCATTTAGATCAAACCTTATATATCATCTAGATCAACTATTACATATCATCCAAATAAATACTTATGTAGGATTCATGATATTAGGGTAATTCATATAAATCACTTATAAAAACAATGATTACCCTTACAAATGGGTGATTTTTCATTATCCCCAACTTATGTAAATTTTTATTATCCCAAACCATCTCAAATTTTTTAAAAACATCCCCATCCAATTCAATTAATATTTTAACCTACCCATGCAATTTCTAAATCATGAATACCTGGAACCAGTGAAACAGCTTCAACCACATCACGGGTAGTATGAACTTTTTTGGACAAAATCACCCAATATTGAAATATCTTCCAAAAATACTATTTTATTTTTTACTTTCCATTTTCTAATCCATTGCGACATGGACAATATCAACACAATTTCATTTTTTCTTTATTCACAAATCTTCTGACCAAATTACCACAACTTCATAATATATAATGTATTAGACTAAAAATAACATTAATAGTATTTATTAAGAACCAGTGCAGTATTATAACCACTAGATTCAACACTATATGTTATTAAAAAATATAAAAATAATAAAATATATCTTTTAATGTTAAATTAAGTGAAAATGATAAAATGTTTTTAGACTTCACATTTTTATACTTTCAAAAAAATTTAAACTAATCTACTATGTTTGAACATTACATTAACAATTTTCTAAATAAATTACTTTTTTTACTAAATTAACTTTCTCTCCTATATTTCAATTACCAATTCCTTATATAAATTTTTTATAAGTAAAAGGGGGATAATTCAATACTCAATTAGTGGAGTAATTTATTAATGGACTTTTTCTTGATCAACAGAATTTAGATCATTTTTATTGTTTATTTTTTTATAATATATACATTATCATTTAAAATTATTCAATTATAATTTGTTTGGGTTTTCCTTATCACAATGGGTAATTTTATTGAATCCACTCTCTAAAAACTATTTTTTTAATATTGGAATATTATATATCTAAGTTAGTTTTTTACTTTGGATTAGTTTTCTGTGGTTCAACCTGTTTTTTTATTTAGTTCTTAACTGAAGGATGAATTTACAAATAATCTAAGCTCATAATAGCATTATAGAAAATATAAATACATTGGAATCCTAAGATAGTGCATCCAAGGAATATAATCTACATTGTGAAATACTATTTTTTTCTCATGGATTTTCTTTATATTGGTGTTTTATTTAGTTTAATGATATATTTTTACTAATTATATCATTAATTATATATATATATATGTGTGTGATGAATGAATAGAAATCAATTTGAATCCTAAATGTGTTATAATGATTTTAAATAGATAGAGAAGATAAATAGTTTCTCTTATGAAATAGTGAAAGTACATCCCCATATTTTGAATCAGTCAAGTGTTAATAGATTTTACGTCTAATCATTCCTTTGTATATATCATTTTATATTTTTATTTTGGTAGCCTTGTGAAGTTAATAGATGACTACATTCCAATATAGAGAGTGGAGGTGAGGTTGTAGTACTAATACGATGATGCAAACTCTGACCACATTCCAATGATTTATTAAATATTTGAACCTATATATAATCATATAGAAAACAACCTTTTAAGAATAAATGAAATATACTATTTATTCATGAACATTGTACTGTATTAAAAAACATAAAAAAATTAGAGTGTTAATTCAATACATTAACATAATCTATAATAGCATTAAAGGTGTATAATCATACCAGGAGATAAAAAATATAACAAAATTGAATAATGATTTATTTTTCCCAAAATAAAACAATATTCTTAATGACTTATTAATTACAAAACAAGATGAAAATTTAATTTAATACAATAATGAAGAAATGATATTACATAAACCATGAGAAATTTATAGTTGTGATCATTAGGAAACAAATCATTTTTGAAATAGAATATAAAAAAATTTCAATGGTTCTAATTGTAAAAAATAATGTACAAATATTATAAAATGATAATTATGGATAATTGAATACGAATTTTGAGTTTCCATTACAATGTTATTACTATTAATAAAGATATTTGGATGTGTTGAGAAGCACACCAAAGTTATGACATATGTTTTCACACATCAACCTGACTTATTAGTTATATTTAATTGTTTAAATATATTTTTACTATTTCTTGGGTTTTGTGCCTAATTGAGCATTCAAATTTAAATTTTTTGGAGTTTTTTTGTCTCAGCGTATAGATGTCACATGTTTTGGGGAAATCATATACCAACCTAGCGAAACCTGTGTAGCCTAGATAGTGTCTATGTCAAGGCCGCATGGTCAGCTTCATGGCTATGAGCCATCCCTTAGGATATTTTGTGGACCCAGACATAGGTGACCACACAACTGGTGCGCGGTCTTAAAGATAGTGCATCCAAATCATGTGGTCAGTCAGTACTTTTAAAAAATGATTTAATAATAATAATAATATAATCGTTATTATTATTCTTTTTATTATTATTGGTTTTATTATTCTAAGTTTATTATTATTTTATTATTATTATTAATCTCAATGGGGTCTCCCATACCCTATTACCCTCTACGAGTCTCATGATCTGACCCATTCTTATCCAATACACACACCACCCATCTTTATATGAACTCCACTTCATGCCATTTCACCTCCTAGGTCTTAGTGAGATAAAACAAGGTAAAATTTCTTCCTCATCAATCAAATTGTTCTTCCTAATTTTTCTATTTCCCCATTATGGAATATGGTTGCCTGAAACCCAGGGTTCTATAATGGTATGATTTTTGTGGGTTTTATTTAAGGATAGGGTTTATTATCATTTTACAGGTTCCTCAGACTTTGTTAAGAAGAGATTATGTCTTGAAAACTGAAGGCAACAACTTATCCATTAGATTCATGTAGTATTTTCTCTATTATTCTTCTTTATCCTATTTTCAATTATGGGTTTTGTAATAATTTGGTTCATTATATTTTAATTGTATACATAAGATATTCATGGGGGTATATTTGAACCACAATTCATGAAGACAAATTTCAGACATTGTCATGGGAAACACACATATATACTATATTTGTTCACATTACCTCATAGTGAGGGAAATATTTACATTTTACATGAAGGTATATATATGTATAAGTTCATATGTGTGGAAGTTTAAAGTGGGGTTTTGCTTCAGTATATTCCTTCATGGTCTCTCTTTCTTCTATGAACCTCTCTAAAGTGGATTTAGGTTTCTACCATCAAAGGTAAGATTTTTTAATATAGGTTACCTATGTCCGAGCCATTAATTTGATTTCCTTAATTATTTTAGTGTTTTAAAATTGGTTTTTTAAAATTTAGTCATGTTTATATGATATGTAAAATGGGTTTGATCCTAGGTATTATAATTTTCGATGTTTCCATGTTTTTATATATTTTTTGAAATTTATATTCTTTATTAAAATTTCTTTCCACTCCTATTTTACAATTTTCAAGTTGTTAAATTATGAAAATAGGTTTCTAAATTTTGGTGTTTGTGTGTGTGTGTAAATGTAGTTTTTAGACTATGTTTGTGTTTTTAGAAATTGGAAATTTATTATCCCCTTTTTAAATGGATGGAAATGGTTTTATAAAATGTGTTTACTCATGACGAAATGGGGTTTGGTGTCATGTAAAATAAATTAGAGCACTTGGGAGATTAGGGTGTCTTGATGGGTTGCTATGGACTAGTACACCATTTGGGTCGACTGGGAAATGACCCTGGTTCTCTAGAAAGATTATGATACAAAACCAACTAAATGAATGATGATTCTTTTTAGACTACTAGAAATTTGGTTGTTACATCTCTAGAGGATTGTGCATGATAATGGATTATATGGTTCGATCACCAAGGTATGAGAATCCAAGGGCCCAGTTGACCAAGATTCTTAGATATTTCCAATGGTTTTTGCTTCTTTTCACTATTTTTTATATAATTAATATAAAATTATCTCCTATTTAGTTTCATTGATTTTTAGTTTTCTTATAAAATGGAATCTTTATTTTTTTTCAAATTCAGACTCATGTATAGAATATGTTATGTTTTATAATGAATTATCTAAAATATTTTTCATTAATTGAAAAATATTTTTGAATATATAATAGAAAATAATTTTTATTAAAATGGAGGATCATTATTTATTTTTCATAAAAGAGTAGAAAACTTTATTTTTATACATACAATTTAAAAACTAGCATGACCTAGTTTTGTTTTTAATGGTAATGTATATTGAGTAGTTTATTTGGTCCAACCTACTAATTTTTTATACTCATGCCTATATCTCTATCTTTTTTTTTGTATTTTAATGATTCTTTTAGATTGGTCTCTGTTCACATGGATAAAATTTGATTTAGTTAATGGTGGTGACCCATGAGGTCATGTGGAGTTATATCTAGTGTTTATTTTTATCTATTATTTGATTTATTCTTTTTCTATTCTAGTTTTATTATTGTTTATTTTGATTTATGTATCTATTTTTCCTGGGGTAAATCATTATCAATTGACTTATGATTGATTCCCAACACTAGTTTCCAGCTCAAGAGGATTGAGAACGCATTTTGAGACATGTAATTGGATAGTGTGGTTATCCAATTTGGGTTCAACCATAGTTGGTTCATGAATAAATTGTATCAAAGGTATCCCTTATTATAAGTGGATGTATATTAGTTTGGAGTTAGGGTCTTTAGAATTGAAGTGTTTGGTCACAAGTGGCTTCTTGATCGCCACCTACTCATAAGGAATCTTGAATTTCTAGGGTGTTCTGGTATATTGTACATTAAAATGTATAATTGGTTCTTGTATGTTTTTTAGGTTTTTAGTTTTTTTGTTTGAGTGTTTTTGATTGGTTTGATGAATTTGTGGGTTTTTTTAAAAAATCCAATGAATGGAGCAGTTGTTTAGAGGGATTTAGAGGGTGAATGGTTGGAGTAATTTTTTATGAAAACCATTAAAAGACCATGAAGCTTACATTATTTTCCTCTAGCGTGCTCATATGATTGGCACATAGTCTGCCAAACTGTGCAGCCATGCTTGGTGTAGTAGATGTTTTCTAGGTTTTTGGATTTTTGAACTGTTGAGTAATTTGGTTGATCTTATTTATTTTTGGTATCAGTTTAAGTTGATTTTGGGGTTTCTACATTGGATTTTAAAATGGTTTTTGGTTTATTAAAATTTTATTTCCAAATGGAAAACCTTGAAATCTTTGGAAATTAAATGGGTTGTTTTGAAAATGGAAAATGTTTTGGGAACTATATTCAAGTAATTTATTGGTTTTAGAGGAATTGGATTTGGAATGACTTTTGAAATCATTCTAGGGTTTAGATATTTTTGTGGAAATGTGATCTAAAAAGTTATTTGGGTGATTTAATTTTTTTTTAAAAAATAAACATTGATATTGAAATTAGTTAGGGTATCTCAAAGGGTGTCTTGGAAAGTGATTCTATTGTTTCTTTTATTCAACCTTTGGTATTCATTGGAATTCTCAAATATATGTGGATGTATGTATGCGGGAAGTTGATATTTATTGGTATATGTGGATGGGTGCTAGAGCTCGAACATGGATTTATATATTTGAGGATTTATGGAATACCAATGGTGAGTATTACACCCCTTATGGTTGTTTTTTTTTTCTAAAATTGGTTTTCAAAAAAGTGGATTTTAGTTCCATTGTGTGGTTCATGGTTTTTGACATTTTTGTTTTTGGTTTGAAATGTTATATTAGTTGATTTTTGGTTGATATATGGTTTGATATTGATATTGTTGGGTGTTTTTATGTGTTTTAGAGTATTCCGCCAATAAGGTCCCAATTTTTTTGGGAGTCACATTCGGTTGGTTATGTCTAGAATAACAGTGGAATGTTGGATTAAATTTATTTTCATTTTTTACTAGTTTTTGTGGTGTTCTAGGATCATTTGAGGTTATTGTATAGTAGAGTTCGTGGTTATTTAAATAGGTCAATATACAGTGAAAGGTTATGTTGTCCATCTTGAATAGGAAAGTTTATTTTCCATATAATTTGCATAGAGCGTCCAATTAAAAGATTATTTAATCATCTAGGGTCTCTTTCCATATATTAAGGACCACCTTCTCTTATTTTTGAATGTTCTATTCCGGATGTTGGTGGATGGAGTGTAACTAGATATATTTGGTTTGCAGAGGGTAGTTTGTGTTAGTTTAAAATATAGTTTATCGAGGTTCCCATGAAGGGTTATACATTTAGTGAGGAGTGTGAACCAGAAGAACCTATTTCTATGGTGTCTTCCCCATCAGTTCCAACTTCATGTATGACATACCACTTAATCATTTTCTTTTAGTGTGGTCAGTTATACACTCTAATCATTTCATCATAATTTTCTAAAGTCTTGTAATTAGTATGTATACTTTGGAAACATGGATAAGTTCTCCGAGTTCTGTTTACCAAAGAGGAATATATGTTCAGAGGTTATTAACTCATGAATATGGGGAAACATATACTTCAAGACATCAGGGCTCTAACCATTGGTCTGGAAGTGACTTTTTTCAGGTAGTGAAGGAGACCTTTGGTGAGGGGTGAAATCTACATCCAACTTGTAGACTCTGATATCAGAGGAGAAGTTGATTGAGTTTCCATTTCTTGTGGTTTTCTATTTTGTAACCAATTTTTTTTGTTTTGGTGGCTTTCTTTCATAATGGATTTAGTTTTTCAGTCGTGATGCTTTAGTTATTTTTGAATCTTATAGAAATTATTAATATTGGTTCAGTAAGGTGTTTATTTTCTGTCTCTTTCATTGGGGTCCATTATGCTGGGGGTTAATCTGTGCTAGTTCATTTTTAAATTTTAGGGAGATGCAATACAAGTCTCGTTGATGTCTTCTATTAGAATGATAAGGTGTAATTCAAGAAGTTAATAGGTCACACCAGTGTTAATGCTTTTTTAGATTTGTGAGTTATTCTAGCCTAAGAAACAGTGTTTGAACAAAATCCCAAAATGGTGGGGAAACCACCATAAAAAGGGACTGAAGATAAATTGGTTCTCTAACCTTATTAATATGGGAAAAAACTTTTTTACTACCCCATTTTACCTTGATGATTTTATTTTAAAATTTATACGTTAGGGGTATGGGTGTTCTTTGTTTGAGTTTATGTTTGGAGACATGAAAGTCCTACTCTATCCTTATTTGGTTTGATGTTTGAGTTCATTTAGCCATATAAGTTATTTTTGTAGGTGTTGGTTCATTTTTTAGGATGAAGTTTTTTATTCTTTGAGTGACATAAGGTTTTTGTCTTTGATAAGGAAGTTATCTCTCCTTTTTTGGTCTTTGGGTGGTTGAGGTTTTATTTTGGGAATCATTTATTCCTTGACTTATGTCTTGATCAAATGAGTGTTTTCAGACTTTATAAGGGTCGAAATTGTCATGGTGGTGAGAATTGTCACACCCTAACCATGAATTATTAATTATAATTAAATTTTCAATTATTTTTAGCTCTTTTTTTTTAATTTGAGGCCATATAGATTTTAAAAATTTTAATTTTCGGACTTTTCTTACTAGGTTCACTATTGTCATACAGTTAGGGGAATCCTTGTGGTAGACTAGGGAAAACTATCTAGCCTAGAAAATAGTAATATTTAGGATTCATGGCCAGGTTCATGGTCATGAACCATCCCGTAGGATCCCATGTATACCCAGCCATAGGTGGATGAATGGTTGGTGCACATTTTGGAAGATCGTGCGGCCAAACCACTCTGCCTTCAATGAATTTTCTAAAAAAAGAATTAATAATAATAATAATAGTTATATTATTATTATCATTGGTTTTAATAATATTGGTTTTTGGTGATCAGTTTAATCATTGTGATAATATTAATAATAAAAATAATTATTATTATTATTATTATACCCAAAGGGATCCCCTACCCCTTTACGCTCTCTGGGTTGCACGACCCAACCCCATCCCTCTCCTAGCCACACACCAGCCCTCTTCCCATGGCCTCCTCTCCACACCATTCCACCTCTTGATTTTTGGTGCGATCACCTCAGGTAAGGATACCTCATATTTCATCACCTTCTTCCCCCCTCAATTTATATTTCCTCATTACGATGTAAGGTTGGATAAACCCTAGGGTGTTCTAACGGTGCAATATTTGAGGTTTTTCTTTGTGTCTAGTATTAGATTTCATTTTTTATGTTCCTTGGACTCAGTTAAGACATGATTAGGTCTTAATCACTGAAGGCATTGAGTTATCTATTGGTTTCATGTAGTTTTTCTCTATTATTCATATTTTGTTATTTTTTAATGAGGGTTTTTGTGATAGTTGGGTTCCTTATATTTTTCTAGTGTACTTATAACCTTATTAGGGTATATTTGGACCTCCATTATTGAAGGAAACATTCACACATAGTAATCGTTATGGAATAAATCTATACCATCTTTGTATATATTCTATCATGGGAAGGTGAATATCTACATTTCATCTAAAGGTATATATATATATATATGTTTATGTGCATATGTGTGCTAGTTTGAAAGAGGTGTTTTTTATACAGAGTCTTTCGTGGTCTCCCTTTCTTCCATGAACCACTATGAAGTAGATTCAGGTTTCCATCATCATATGAAAGAGGTTTTTAGGTAGGATCCCTTTTTATGAGAAATTATTTTGATTTCCATAACTGTTTGAGTTATTTTAATGTGTTTTTTTAAAATAATTTGTTTATATATCTTATGAAAGATGTTTATGATTCTCAGTATTATACTTTCCCATGTTTTCTTATATTTTTATATGTCCTAAAATGTATATTATTTATTTAAATATTTTTTTAATTCTGTTTCAAATTATTTTACAAGTTAAATACTAAAACTTGGTTATTAAATGTTGTGTTTGTGTAAATGGTGGTTTTTATGGATTTATGTGTGTGTAGAAATTGGAAATGTATTAAATCCTCCTGAAATGGTTGGAAATGGTTTGTGTACATGTATAGACCTGAGAAGGAAATCAGCATGTGTCTTGTGAAATAAATTTGAGAACTTGGGAGATCCTTGTTTTAAGGATGGTTTCTAGGGACTAGTACACCATCTGGGTCAGCTGGTCAATGATCCAGGCTCTCTAGAAACATTATGATACAACACTAAATAAATGAATGATGAAGATTTTGGGACTGATAGAACTTTTGTTGTGATATCTCTAGCGGCTCATGCATAAGAATGGATTAAATGGTTCGATAACAAAGGTATGAGGATCCCAAGACCCATTTGACATAGATACCTTGGGATTACCTTGGTTGTTCCTCTTTTCTGACATTTTTTTCATTGTAATATTTTAAAATTCTATCCTATCTGGTTTCATTATATTTTTCTATTATATTTATTATATTTCATTTTTATTTTATTTTTCACAATAGCCCACTTGTATTGCATATGTTTTCTTTTATAAGGAAATTTTTTCAAATATTTTTCCTAATTTAGATACTATTTTTGAAAATATAATAGAAAATAATTTTTATTAAAAAAATTATTGTTTTTTATTTCCCTTAAAAGGGTAGATTTACCTTCTTTATACATATTATTTTCAAACTACCATGACTTGGTTTTTATTTTTAAGGGTAATGTATAGTGATTAATTTTTTTAGCCATTCCTACATAATTTTAATACTGATGCCTAATACTCAATATTGGTTATTATCTTCTAGTTTTCATTAATTCTCAATCTCAGTCACTATGGAGATATGTTGGTTCAATCAAATGTGGTGACCCATGAGGTCACATGAAGGTATTTCTAGTGTTTATTTCTACATGTATGTTGCTTTCTTCTTTTTTGATTCCATTTTTTTCTTATTTATATTGTTTGATTTATCCATTTTTCATTATATAAATCATTTCTAATTAAGTTATCCTTGATGTCCTAGACCATTTTTTAGCTTAGGAGGATCTGAAAGGCCTCTCAGGCCATATTGTGGGCCGGTTTGGGTGTTCAGTTGTGGGTCGACCCTAGTTGGTTCATGACATATGAACACTGTCGAACTTCATCATTTTTTATAGTGTTATTCATTTTTATATTTATTTCATTATTAATTATAACTATATAAAATTAATTTCTTTTATTGGACCTTCTAATTTAATAAATAATAATATGACTTGGTTGTTCCTCTACAATAAAATTATCTTTTAAATTTTTTTTCTCCCCTATAATATTTAGTAATTTTTTGGGAAATCTACAATTTATAAGAAGTTATAGTGTTTGGGAATAATTTTCTAGAAATAAATGTCTGAACCACTATAACTATCATGTATTTCTTTAATTTTCTAAAATGTATTATATTTTATAATTTTAAATTCCCCTTCACTTAACAAAACCCTGAGTATGATTAGGGATACCAATCTAATGTTATGTATTGGATTCATAGGTAATTTCTTTATATGTTTTAAAATTTTTTGGTGAAAATTTATTTGAGAAATATCTATGTAAAATAGATTTTTTTTTAATTTTACTATTACAGTTTTCGGGAATTTATAAATGGAAAATGAGATATAAATTTTTTTATAGATAGGTATTTAACCTGATGTGAAAACCAAAAAATACAAAGAATGTGAAATTTCATGGTTAATTCCATAGGATCATAATTAATATAAAGTGTTCTTGTATTAGAGGATATAGAGATTATTTTTAATTTCTTGAAAACAAGACTTTAGAAACAGGATTAGATATTTGTGGAAATATCTTGTACTGCATAGAATTATTATGTCTATATGTTATGATTTATAGATAATTATTTTCTGATATTGAAATATTGTGAAAGATAATTGTGTCCTGTTTAATTTTTAATTATTTATTTTTATTATAATCAATTATTAGGATTTTTTATGGTCTACATAAGGGGGTTCCATGTTTTTTTTTCAATTTTGGTTTTGGGGGAATTGAAGAAACACATCATGGTTTATATATAAATGATTTTATTTTACTAAATTTATATAAATTTAATTTAATGGTATTCTATTTTATAGAGGTTACTAGAAACATTATATAATTTTTAGATTAGGAGTCTACAAGTGAAAAAAAATCATGTTATAGGTGTACACACTTTGGTTTTTTGGGGCCCCTAATTAAAATAATATAATTTCACTAAAACATACATATTTTACTCTTTCAATATCACATAAATCAAAATACAGGCCGTAATGTTTCATAGGAGAAATTTATAAGGGTTACATGTATCCATTGATAGATTTATTCATGGTAGTGATCAGTTTAAATAATGGCTCAATGTTAGGAGGAATTGTTGATAATTTTCTTATATTATCTTTGTGAACTCCTACTTACCTAAATCTCTCTTAATAATCTGATGTGTTGATGAATTAATTGGGGGTATTTTTTTAAGAATAATAATTTGGGGACCTTGATAAAATGTTAATGAATTATTTTAATGTTCCATTTTATTAAATGGTAATGGATTCTAACTTTTTTCACTACATGTTTAGTAAATTCATGTAATTTTTTCTATATGGGTGTAGGTAAATTATATAACAACATATAATTAACTATTGATAAACTAAATAATATAATTATGTATCTATAATATGAATTGATAATGAATAAAATGGAAATTAATATATTTTTAATTCCTGAAGGAATTAATTGGTATAAATATGGTAATGGAAAGATAATAAATGTGTTTATATAATGTAAAAATAATAGAATTGACTACTCACTATGAATGATTAAGATATTATCTAATATGAATCATTTATAGTTATCTTGTTGCTAATTTTGTGAACCTTGATCAGAGTATTGTAATAAAATGTTGCAAGCAGTAAATTTGAATAATGTTTTGAATTTATGAGGTGTTGGTTTATTAGATTGAGATTATGGTTTAATTGTTTATTGTTATGGTATATTTACTATAAAAACATGGGTTTCTATGTAGATGACAATACAGGATATTATTAATGATTTTGATTATTGTTATATATTATGTATCATGTTTTTATTTGATATATTTAATTATTTAAATGATTATGGTGCTTATGATTTGAATTTTGTTAATGTTTTTTGGTTTTATTATGAATTATTAGTGGAATATATGTGGTATTCCCTGATGTTAACTTGAATTTAGGGATGTGGTTTTACCTAATGGGATGTGTGTGGGGGGGGGATTTGATGTTTCCAAATATTTATTGTTCCCTTAAATATGTGGGTTTTTTTCTTTTTCATTATACTATAAAATTATTTTCGTTGTTGTTAGTATTATGTGATATTTATATAATGTTTTTTATATAGTATAGTGATGGTTAGTTATTTGATATTTATTTACACCATAAATAAAGGCATAGATAATAAGATTTTTAGTTATTATATGATGGATATAATTATGTGGATGTGGTGACATGGTTATTATAGTGTAGATGTAAAAATGTGGATTGTTTGTTGGATGACATGCAATGAATAATTACTAATGTCATTGTTTTTTGTTGATTTTCATGCCTAATGGATTAATATTTACATATTTCATAGATTGAGTCATTATTATTGTTATTCAAATGACATTATGGAGGATTGAGGAAGAACCAAATAGGTTATATAGTATAATCACACTAATTTTTTCTTGTTTTCAGACATTCTTTTTTGTCTTAATGCTGGTAATCATTGATGAAAATTTGACCATGATGAGATATAACTGGGTGTAAGAGGATTCATGTGTGTAGGGTTCCTTTTAAATTTTTGGACCCTTCCATTTCATTGTATCTCATGCATGCTTTCTTACTAGATACTTATAATATTTATTTGTTTACTTTGGTTATGATTGTTTTTTTAAATAACAGTAATGTTTCCCATAATTTAAAATTTATACCCTTTATACTATTCCTCATTATAGCCTATTATAGGTGGGATTCAAGATCCACTCTTGATCTCATTATAATTATAGGAGTATATATCTTGGGATTGATATATAAAAATTATCCTACCCAAAACCACAGCCTAAACAACACACATTTTAAATTATGTTATAGAATACAATGATTCTGAAAATTTTATCCTAAAACCATGGTTGTAGTTCTGACTATATTTAGGTCATATTTCAATATTTCTTATACACTCCAAAATATATTATATGGTTTACCAAACTACATCAATGTATTGTTCACAAAACCCACAATAAAAAATCTATTCTTTTCCATTAAAAAATCTATGTCGTTCTTTTATATAATGGTTCATTAAAAAACAAATAACTAATTCAATCCAAAAAACCATAAATAGTCCCTTATAACCATGTTTTTTTCACCAAAATTATAATATTAATAGTGGAATCAAAATGATGAATGATAACATTTTCCAAAATCATTCTTCACCACTACACCTTCATCATTTGAAACCCCTTTATATTGATTGAACCATCCTAATACAACTTTCCCTTCCATCACATTAACCATTCCAGATAGTTTCTACCTTAAATAAAAATAAATGTAACGACCCAGTTACTTATAAAATAATTTTTTTCATTCTGGAATTAAATAGTTAAATTCATTATAAATGTATAATGAAAAAAGTGGTATTTATAAAAATTAAGGAATCTATACTAATAGAATAGTAACATCACCTATTAAAGTATAAATAAAATTAATGTATCTTATAAGTGAAAATATGATATGTTTATATCATGGAATAAGTAAATAAATGTTTTGAAAATAATAATTTAAGTGTTTGTATTTTTGTGGCACATAAATTTTTCATTTACATTTTTATAATTAATATAATGATTTAAAAAAATTGAATCCTCATAGAATGTATTCATAAATTAATATTTTCTATATAATTATTATAATATATTTTTATGAGACCTTAATAATTTTTCAACGTATCAAAAAATCAGTTATAATGTTAAAAATGATTTTTTAAATAAATGATTATTTTAATAAAAAATTATATATCTCATAATTATTAATTTTTTTAATAAAATAGACTTCATTTTTTAATTCTAAATGTGAAAAAATGGTTACGGTGAATTTTTTGGATTTTTCTAAAATACTGGAATTTTTAGTGAATAGTAAAATATGTTAATTTATGGTATGTATACGTTTAAAATCGATACACTATTACTTGAGTCATTGCAGATGTAAAAACCATTATATCAAACTATAATTAATTATTTTTATATATTTAGTGATAATAGTATAACTATTCATAGTAATTATTGAAAATAATATACTAATGTGTAAAATAATGAGAAAACACTCCTGTCCTCCCCTATAAATACCACCACTCACCACATATTATACTCACACATATAAATCCTTGAAGCATGTTAATATTCTGAAAATTTTCCTTTAAAATCCTCTTCCCTATATCAAAGACATGGTGGCCTCACCAAAAGGCCAAAACCAAGCGCCTTTAGTAGGTTCTCAAGCATAAGAAGTTCAAGAGGTAAAATCCTCTTTCGTTTTCTTTTAAATTTATTTTCAATTTATTTTGTTTTATTATTATCTCCTTAACTCCCCTCATTATAGTGACATGATAAATCCAGTATCTTACATATACTATAATTTTATTTTGTTACCATCATCAATCCTCTCATCTTATTCTCTTTTTCTAAAAAATGAAATCTTTTCCCATGATGTGTCGGTTCACCGCCTTCCTGGATGAAAAATTTTCATTTTTCTTTACCGCATTCAGATATATTCAAAAAACCACTGTTTTGGTTAAATAAGTTTTTATTATAAATAGTATAACTTATATAATTTTCAGGAACCAATATATAAACTTGGTACTAAATAAAATGATATAAGTTCATGATAGTTGTAAATAAATTAAAATGTTGGCATTCATGTATTACCTAATGAATGATACTCATATAAGAAAAAAAATTATATATGGTATCATTTAAATTTTTTAAAACACATTAATACCATTTAATTACACTTATGATGTTTTTCATCCATTTGAATAGAAAATCCATAATGAACCAACCATGGAAACCATGAAATAAAATCACCCAGAACAATGAAAATAAAAAAAATATAATTCATTAATGGATTGAAAAATGTTATAAAAGGATAATATAAGGTATCAAAAATATTAATATAGTTTTATAATAAATTAATATCACTATTCAAACCATTATAAAATTGGTTTGGAAATGTTTGATGTAAGACAAACCTGAGGTAAGGGACTATTCTTTAAAAATACTCTTTTATATTTCTATTTTTAAAAAATTTAAAAGGAACATTTTTATGATGAAAGAATTATTGTTTAATGATTATTTTCATGATATTTGTAATGTTATATGATTATATGTGGATCCATGATATAACTCCAATTCATCGGTTATGTTTATATTTTATGTTTATAGTAATGGTTATTCCAAGTGCAACTGTGGTGGTTACATCCTAATGTAGCTGTGAGGGTTACATTGAAAGGTAGCCTTAAGGGTTACACATCATAAGTTAGCCAGTAAGGTTACAATACCATGTTATTATTTTAATAAAATGACTCCCTATGTTACCTCAATGGTTTATTTATGTTCTATATTTTTTAAGGAAACATGATGTTTTAACCAAGTTAATATATGTTAATTTTAAGGGTGAGAACATTATATTTCATGTTTTTATAAATACTCATGGAATAATGTTTCTATTTAATTATTTTTTTCCCCTTACTGATATTTTTATTCTCATACCATGTTTTAAAAAGTTTTTTATAGTGTTTAAGGATTGGTAAAAGAAAAAAAGAATACAAGATGGTTTTTGTGTATAATATTCATGAAAAAATTCATGTTTTATTAAAAACTTTTGTATTATGGATGAAATAAACACTAATTTAAGAGAATACAATTTTTTTTGTGTTATTATGTATTAATTATGAACAAATTCTCTAAAAATATTAACCAAAATGATATTTGGGAATGTAATTTATGTTTTCCAGATTAATTTACTATATTATGTAGTGTTTAAGGTCGAGTCCTTATAGTTGGTATCAGAGAATAGTTAAGATAACTTTATGGGTTAAGATGATTTTAATAGAATGAAATAAATGATTTTTAATTTATGGTTAATTTTAAATTATATAGAATTTTAAGATTACCAAGTTGCTCCATCTAATATTTGTCTGTTCATAATGGGTTTCCATAGGAGAAATAGGGAAGATGAAGTTGGAAGGCAGAGAGAGGATGATATATTTCTGAATCTAAAACCTAGTGTGGTGGGAATTAGAACCGAGTAGCTTGTAATATTAATTTATCAGTTAACATAAGATATAAATGGTGGTGTTATCCATGCATGTGAACATCCATAGAAACGAAAAAGGAAAATAACAGTAGTGAACATTTTATGAAGAAAATCCCTCCTTATTTCAATGGATCTTCAGAACCAATAGTGGATGAAGGGTGGATTAAATCAATTGAAAATATATTATATTTCCGGGGGTGTTTATATAATCAAAAATTTTTTCACGTTATTTTTTTAAGGTGAATTTGACCATTGGGGGGTCAATATTCAATAATATTAGAGAAATATATGAGATTGACGCCTTGGAATGAGATGAATTTAAGAATTGTTCCCTTGAATTTTTTTTCCTAATGATATTTGACTTAGTATAGAGAATATATTCCTCGAATTGAAATAAAATGAGGAATATTCAGTGTCCTTGTATGAAGAAAACTTCACTTGATTAGTAAGGTACGCTCCAAATCATACTTGGGATATTGATTTTAAAATAGATTGTTTTTACTCAATATTGGAGACAAGATACTGAAGGGAATTGGATTACTATGAATTCAAAAATTATGAGATGCTTCTTCAATGTTATAATAGAGTAGAAATATATTTCCATAAAGATCAAGTGTAACTTGAAAATAAGAAGAAGAAAATGTCTAGATAGAATGAAATGGATAAGAATCAATCAAATTAATATGAAGGTATGAAAATAAAGTTTCCATTTTGTGGAAAGTGTGGTAAAAAGATCCTTAGAGAATGAATTAAATAATTTGAGAAGTGTTTTAGATGTGTTATGTTTTGATATATGGACCAATATTTCAATGAAAAAGATCATAATTTTGGTATGTTTAATTCTGCTAAGAAAACTATAAAGTGTTTTAAATGCTGTGAGATGAGGAATTGTGAACATACCTACCCAAGAAAGGATTTGAATGATGAGAATCAACCATACTATAAGTATAAAAGAGCAGAAAAATACTTTTCAACTACTTCAATAGGATTTGGTTTTTCCAATAAAGTTGTGTCTGGTATATTTTTTGTCTACTCAAATTTATCTAATATTTTTTTTTTGATATGTGGTATATATATTCAATTATTTCTGAGAAATTTTCTAGTAAATTGGAAATTTCACATTAATAAATTAAATATGGAATTGTGGTAAAAACACTGGGGGTAAATATTAAGAAAAAAATGAAATTGTAAGAATCTTCCTATTGTTTTATTTGGAAATACATTACCTAAAAATCTTTTTATTTTTCCCTTAGTAGATTTTTATGTTATTATGTGTATATAATAGATTTAGTTTTTATGATGATAAGATTGATTGTAGAGATAAAGATGTTATTTTTTAAATTTTTTTTTATTTTTTATACATGAATAAACCCATACCATTCATAACATATCTGGAAGATGAGAAACTGTTAAAAGATGGAAATCAATGTTATCTTTCACATATTGTCAAAACCAAGGGAACTGTTCAGGATAATTATGTACCGATGATAAATGAATACCTATATGTTTTTTCTGATGAGTTTCTCAGTGTTATACATGATCAAAAAGTAAAATTTACTATTTAATTAGTTCTTAATGCTAATCCAATTTCAAAACCCCCTTATCGATTAGATAATTTGAATCTTTTAGAATTGAAAATGATGTTATAGGAGTTTCTTAATAAACATTTCATTTATCGGAGCACGTCACCATGGGGGGATCATGCTTTGTTCATTAAAAAGAAATATGGTTCCATGAGACTTTGCATTGATTATATATATTATAATAACATTAATATTAATAATAAGTATCCATTACCTCATTTAGATGACCTGTTTGATCACCTCTAGGGAGTTTATTATATTTCTAAGATTGAATATAGATTTGGTTACAATAAGATAATGTTGAAAGAGGATGAAATTCCAAAAATAGTGTTCCAAATTAGATATGAGGATTATGAGTTTGTTTTTATGCCCTTTGGTTTGAAAAATTACACATATGTATTTATTAGTCTTATGAATAGAGTCTTCCATGAATATTTGGAGAAGTTTTTTATTGTTTTTTTTATAATATTTTTGTTTAATGAAAATTTTATGAAGAACATGAAAAACATATTAGAATTTTTTTGAAAGCCCTTAAATATAATAAGTTATATGGGAAATTTATAAAATGTGATTTTTGGTCAAAATATATTTCTTTTATTAGGAACATTATAAATAAGAATGATATAATATATGATCTCACAAAAAAACTGGTTGATGAAAGACCAATACCTACAAATGTTACTATGATTTGTAGTTTTAATGGATTTTGAGGCTATAAACAATGATTGTTAAAAAAATTTCTTGTTTATCTATCCTACTAACTAATTTAACAAGAACAGGGGTTAAATTTATTTGGATAAAATATTGTGATGTTTATTCTTTGGAACTGAAAATAAGATTTGTGAATTCTCTATTTTTGGATATTCCTTCCAAAACTAGAGATTTTTTCATCTACAGTGATGCTTCATTGAAGGGAATTAGTTGCATTCCAATAGATAATGATCAGGTAATTGATTATACTTTAATACATCTAAAACTTCATGAGTTAAACAATCCCACACACGATTTGTATTTAGAATCCGTGGTTTTCACTTTAAAAACATTTTGACATCATTTATATGGATCCAAATGTGAAATATTTATTGAATATAAAATTTTGAAGTATATATTCACTTAGAAGGAATTGGATATGAGGAATAAAATATGGTTTGAATTTATAAAGTATTTTGATTTCCCGATCAATTACCATCATAAAAAAGAAAACAAATTGGCAGACTACCCTAGTAGAAAACATCATGCTACATTAACTATGTTATGTTTTGAACTTGAACCCTTGATTTATGATTTGATGAATTTTGGATGGGATGTTTTTGGTGTAGAATTTTTTTTATTTTTTATTTTCAATTATAAGTTTAATCATCTCCATCAGATAAAATTAAGAAAGAATATAAGGAAGACCATGAGTTATAGAAAAATGTAGAATTGGTTAATAAGGGTATGATTCTAGAATTTAACATTAATAAAGATTGTGTTTTGATATTTAAGAAGAGATTATGTTTTCCTTCTGATTCACATTTGAAGAAAGTGTTATTAAGTGAATCTTATAGTTATCCATTTTAGGTTCATCCTAGAAGCAGGAAGATGTACATAGACCCTCGATAGTATTACTGGTGGGATGGAATGAAAATTGATATTGTTGATTTTACCATGAAATGTTTTACTTGCTAAAAGGTTAAAAAATAGTGACAACTACTAACGGGGATGCTTCAGAATTTTCCAGTTCTAGAGTGGAAATGAGAAAATGTATCCATGGATTTTTTGATGGGACTACCAAAGAAATCACAAGGTAACAATGATATTTGGGTAATTTTTGATCAACTGACTAAATCATTACATTTTATTTCTATTCGAGATAATGTGTATTTGGATCAATTTTTTGTTACTATACCTCAAAGATATTTTTAGGTTACATGGAGCTACCCTCTACATTGTATAAAAATATGGTCCTAGGTTCACTTCTAACTTTTGGATTGTATTTCATAAGTTGTTGTGAATATAATTAAATTTCTTCACAAACTATCATCCCCATTATGATAAAAAGACCAAGCGAACAATTCAGTCCTCGGAAGACATGCCATGTACTTGTTTGATGGATTACCATGAAAGTTAGAATCAACATATTTCATTAGTTGTGTTTTCCTATAATAGCAGTTTTAGTTTCAGTATACAGATGAGACCTTTTGAGGAATTATATGGAAAGTAGTGTTGAACTTTAAAATTTTTGGATGAAGGTGGGGAACAGAATTTGAGGGGACAAAAATTATTAGAGTAAGTGGATGAAGAAGTAAATATGATACAAAAACATATGAGGACAACTCATATCATGCAGAAAAGTTATGTAGATAACAGGAGGAAAGATCATTCTTCTGTGGTAGGTGATCATGTCTTTCTTAAAGTTTTTCTATGGAAACATGTCATGCATTTTGGTAAGAAGGGGAAGTTGATTCCATAGTTTATTGGATCCTATGAAATCCTAGATAAATTTACGCAAGCTTCATAATTAATGGATTTACCTAAAAGCTTTTCCTAGGTAGATAATGTTTTTCATGATTTAATGTTATGAAATTATGTGCAAGACTAATCTCATGTTATGTACTTGATATTTTTTAGTTTGAACATAACATTTCATATGAGGAAACTCTTGGTTATATTATTGAAAATGGAGAGAATGTATTGTGGAATAAGGTAATTGAACAGGTTAAGGATTCTGGAAAACCACATGGTTGAAGAAGTAACATAGGAATATAAAAAATATATTAGGTAAAGTTATACTCACTCATTTAATAAGTAAATAAAAATGTTGAGGACATAATTTCATGAAGGTGGGTAGAATGTCACCACAAAGGTACTTATAAAATAATTTCTTTCTCATTCTAGATTTAAATTGTTAAATTAATTATAAATGTATAATGAAATAATAATATTTATATAAATTATGGAATATATAATAATATAATAGTAACCAAACCAATGAAATAATAAATAAAATTTCTGCATCTTATAAGTGAAAATATGATATATTTATATTGCGGAATAATTAAATATATGTTTGTAAAATAATAAAATAAGTGTGGATATTTTTGTGACACATAAATTTTTTATTTATAATTTCTGAATAAATATAATTATTTAAAAGATAATTTATCTTCATAAAATAGATTCATAAATTAATATTTTTATATCTTATGATTATAATATAATTTTTTGAGACCTTAATTAATTTTTCGAAGTGTCATAAAATCAGTTATAAATTTAAAATCTATTTTTTAGAAGAAATGATAATTTTAAATAAAGAGTAAATATCTAATATTTAGAGATTTTTTTTATAAAATAGAGTTTATTATTTAATTCAACATTTTTAAAAATGGATAGGGTGAATTTTTGAGATTTTTCTAAAATACACGATTTTTTTGTTGAATAATAAAATACGACAATTTACAGTATATATACGATATAAGTTTAATACACCATTCCATGAGTAATTGATGATGTAATCACCATAATCTAGATTTAAATTTAATTATCTTAATATATTTAGTGATAATTATTTAACTATTCATAGTATTGATCCAAAATAATAAATTAATGAATAAAATAATGAGAAAACACCCATGTCCTAGATTATATATTCCACCCCTTACCACATCTTCTCCTCACAACTAAAACTACTTAAAGATTGTCCAAATTTTAAAAATTTAACATTTAAAGACTCTTACACAGGTCTAAAAACTTATACTATCACGAAATGTCCAAATCCAAGAGCCTTAAAGAGGTTCTCATGGACAAGAAGTTCATGAGGTAAAATCCTCTTTCGTTTTCATTTAAAGTTATTTTTTTTTTCTAATTTTATCCTCACCTACCATCATAAAAGTGACATGATAACTCCATTATATTAAATATATTTTAATTTTATTTTATTAATAGAATATAAATCATAGAACCTCTCCTCTTCCCATATTATTATAAAAAATGAAAGCTTTGTCTGTGACGTATCGATTTACTGCCATCATGGACGAGAAAGTTACATTTTTCTTTACTGCCTTCAAGGATGGGCATGAAAAAATTATTTTGGTTAGAAATTAATTTAATATACATATATATGATATATAATGTTATGGTACCAATATATAAAAATTATACTAAATTAAATGATATATGTTTGTGATAGTCATAAAAACTCTAAAAATAAATTAATACATTTTCATTAATGTTTTATCTAATGAATAATCCTAATATCAGAAAACAAAATGATAAGTGGTTAATTTAAAATTATGGAACCATATTAATATCATTACATTCCAATTATGTAGTTTTTCAACCATTTGATAAGATAATCCATAATGAACCAACCAAGCAAACTATGAAATAAACACGCCCAAAACAATGAAAATACCAAAATATTATTAATTAACATGTGGAAATATCTCATAAAAGGATCATATAAGTTATTATAAATAAAAATATAGTTTTTTAATAAATTTATAAAACTATTTAAACCATTATACTTGAGTTTTTACTTTTTTGAAGGTAGTCAAACTGAAGGTAAGGGACTCTTCTTTAAAAAACGTCTTTTAAATTCCTATATTTACAAAATTCGAAAGGAATGTTTTTTTGATGAAATTATTTTTGATTAATGATTATTTTATGTTTCTAGTGATTTTCTTATGATTATAGGTGGCTCTTTTATGTCCCTATAATGAATTGGGTATTTTTATATTGGAAGTTGACCATAATGGTTATTCCGAGCCTAACCGTGATGTTTATATCATAAGGCAGCTGTGAGTATAACATTGAAAGGTAGTTGTGAGGGTTAAAAATAATAAGGTAGATGTGAGTGTTAAATCATATCTAATTATGGTAATAAAATGATTCCCCAAGTTACCGAAATGGTTTATGTTTTCTATGTTTTATGGACACCTAATGCTTTCATAAATTATGTATATATTACTTTTAAGGGTGAGAAGTTTATTAATCATGTGTTTGTAAGTATTCGTGGAATAATAATTTTATTTACTTATTTTTATTCCTATTAATGAGTTTTTTGTTTTTATCCCATTTTTTAATTTTTTTTCACAACGTTTAAGGGTTTATAAGCGAAAATAAGAAGCCAATATGAATGTTGTGAATATATTTCATGAAAATAATAAATTTATTATTAATAAAAATTTTATTATGAAAGAAATCGAAGTTTTTTTATTGAAAATAATTTGCATTATTATGGGTTGTTATGTATTAATTATTACCTAATTATATAAATATCTAAACCAAAATTACATTTGGGAATGTAATAAGGGTTTTCTAGTTGAATTTACTAGATTATGTAATGTTTATGGATGAGTACTTATAATAACCTAACCCCATAGACAATATACCCCATTAATTGTATTATCATTCATATAAAACCTCCCAAAAACACTTAAAACCACATAAAAAACTGTTTATTCCAAAACCATGACTCATAGCAAAGGTACTCACCTGAATCATAAATACTCATAAACTTCCCAATTTAATCAATTAAATTCTCAAACCTCTCATAAAAAAATAAAAACTACCTAATGTGATTCAACAATACAATAAAAAACTACCAAAATCAATAAAAACTCAAACTCGTATATCCTATAGTATAAAATATGATCACTCATTGCATCCTTCTTGTTGAATATAATTTGGTTTTGAAATTTATTTATGTGAGCACATATTATTCATTAATATCTTAAAAATTATTTGATCATTTTGGTTTCTATGTCTAATTAAATTAGCATTCAATGAATTTTAGGTTACCATATTCATATTTTGTTGATTAAGGATTAAATAAAAAAATTGTTCCAATATGATATGTAATTTGGAAATATATTTTGGTTTTTTGGTTCCTTACAAAGAATATGTTTACTTTTTCATTTGATTTGTTTGGTTAGTGATATTTAAGGATCATGTTAAATATTATAGTTTCATATTTTATTTTCACAAATATTATTGGAGTGTTTTATCTTTTTGAGGAGTTTCAGACATTAATTTAAGATTGGAATCCACGATTCTTTTATATCTCATTAACTGTTCTTATTAATTGGATAATAAGGTTATTTAAATAATATAATCAAGAGGTAAAATAATGTTTTATCAAGTGGTGTAAAATAATCTTGATATGTTCACTAAATAAATCTTGAAACTTATACTAAATATATACAAGGATTTCTCTATCCACATATATTCTAGAAAAAGTTTCTTTTATTTTTCTTATCAATACATGTTTCATATTGAGTTATTGTTTTTAAGGTACTACTTAATGACATGGAGATATATGATTGTAACATCCCAAGCTTTCACGATACAATTCTCTTTCAATAATGCAATAGCTTGCATTGTACGCAAGTTCGAGATTCTAACACGCCGTGACCAATCAAATTAGCAGTTATGAATAGTAATACCCACTTTTTGAAATTATATAAATTTAATATTTCTAAATGGAATTCATTTTTGTATTTGGAATATCGAAATTATCCAAAGTTGAATTTTTTGTAATTTTCTAAGAACTTCCAATTTTTTATGAATAGTGAAAAATACATAAAAACAACTTTTTTAATCAATATATTTTATAGTGCTAAATTATAATATTTAGTGGTTTTAAAGTCTAATTAGAATATATTTTTACTATTTTATCCAATGGTGTTCACTAGAATTAATTTCACTTTGAAATTGGACATAAACAATTTTCAATCTTTTGATGTATATTGTTTCTTAAAAACACGCTATTTGTTGTGACAGTGGGAATTAATTATAAAATTAATTAATTCAACTTATATGTTTGGAATTTTGTAAAATAGACATCATTTTTGGATTCGGAATATCAATTATAGCTTAGGGTCAAATTTTGGCATTGTTTTGAAAAACATCAATTTTTGATGAATAGTGAAACCACTAAGTGGTAGTTAAAAAATTGATTTTTCTTTTAAATGAAACATTACCACTTCTGTGATATGATTTTCCAAAATCCGACATACATTATTTTCATTTGGAATTAAAATGTTGTTCAATGGGATTAAAATAATTTTTTGGTGAATAGTATCTTTTAAGTTTAATTAATCACGATTAAAGGTAATTATTGAAATTTAAGGTAAATATAATGTTATAATAATAGGAAATGACCTTGAGACTTGTCCTACCCCTATTGGATGAGTCATGGCCGACCACGACAGACAATGGGTCAACTTGGGGACCCAATAGATCCACTTTGGTAGGGAAATGTCATTAGAAACGTTTTATTTAATGTTAAAAAAAATGTCACAAACAAGAGTTGTTTTACTAAAACAATTTTTAAATGGGGTTATACAAGTCATATTTTTTACTATAAATATTAATTAGAAAGATAAAAATATTTTCTACATCAAGACATTTGATGTATAATTTTTATAAATTAAATAAATTATTTTATTTTATGACACCATGATGATGCAGCGATTACCTCATTAATTAATGATTAAAATAAAATGAAAAGATAATGTAAAATCCATGGCGTAAACCTGTAAAAAACCTATTATATGAGTATATTTAGAACCCTTATCACCTTATCCTAGAACTATATCATTGTGGGACCTTTACAATCCGAAAATAATTTCATAATAAAGTAACATTTCAATCTTTTCATGAGTGCCCCTTCTCTCCTCTTATAAAAGGCCCCCACCAATACAACCTTATTCACACTTTCAAGCCTTTTGGCTCAGCCAACCACTCCCCAAATACTCTCCCAACTTCCATACCTTACTCTTAGAAGCCTCACTTGGGGGATAAGTCTTCCCAAGGAAGCCTTTGTCTCAAATCAAAAAGAGTTGCCCGATTTTAAGTTAATGTTTCTCTAATGATGTTTTGTTTTATTTTGCTTCTCTAACCCCTTAAACTCTTTTTATTAATTTCTTTTGTAACAACACCAGTATCTAAAATATACAAGGATGTTTCTATGATAAGTATTTGGTTTAAACTTACACACACCTTCATCTAATGGTTAAAGAACATACTGTTTCTGTGGGTGGCGAAATACTGCCTCACGAAACGATGATTGTTCAATATTCATTTAACACCTCTAATGGTGGCCATTTTGATGACACTATTTTCATATATGATATATATATTATGTTTATGTTTTCCTTATTATTATTTATTTCTCATTTATGGCATAATTTCTGATTTCCATTATTGGTAAATGCGATAATTTGATTTTAGGAAATGCGGACTACCGCCCCCTCAAAGTGATTTGAATCGTTAATGCCATTTGTGGTATGTATAAAGGATGGAGTAAATGGTATTATACATTATATTATACTGTAATTATATTATACATTTATATAATTATAACTTTATTCCATTTAATTTGAAATAGAAATTAAAGTAGCGTTTATGCATACGTACGGCTTACCTTCTCCATGAACGGTGCATTTCATTTCTTAACTCTAAATGTTATGTACTATTATAAATGAATGTATATAATGGATATATATTATTTATATGATATATACATCATGAATATAATTATGGATATAATGGATATTTTACCACATGAACAAAGTGTAATTATAAGAAGTTTATTTTTGACTCAAGTACCAAAGATCGACAAAATGACCGTTATTAACTTAAATAATTACATAATGTTCATAACATGGTAATAAGTGATATAAAAGGAATAATTAACATGAAAAAGTTTATTAATTAAATAGATATTAATTATAGTTTATTATTCATGAGGTTAAAGAACAATCGAGTCAAGTCGGACATGAGGTAAATGGAACTTCTTAACCCAATTTCTATTCTTTGGGTTAATCTCCTACTTTTTAATTATGTCATGATATTATTATGTCCTATCTTGTATTTGTACTTTATTTATGTGTACTTATAGTGAATACACATTATAGATCTACTTTATTTAAAAAAATGATCTCTGTAAGGGTCTTCGACTCAATCACCATTCATTGAGGCATATTTTGTTTTATACACAAATTTATTTTATACGGTGTATAAACCCCTTTGACTTTTACGTTTATTCAAAAGAAATATTTTTATACAAAGCGTTATACTAAATGAAAAAATAGAATGTTTTTCTTGTTGTACGTATGCGGCGAAAATGACTTCTCCGCCGCCGTGACCATTATTTGAGTTTTGGCTTCCTCTACAAGCCATAACTTTTTTTAAATGAAAAATAAATACAATGTTTTAATTTTATTTTATTTTGATATTTAAAATGGTTTTGAAAGTGTTTTTATTATATCAATGTGTTGTATTGATATCTTGTGATTGAAATGTGGCAATTTTCTGTTTCCTTTATGCATGTTTTATGTGATACGATTATGTTATGGTTTATGATATGTTTAAACCTATTCATATGAGGAATGAATTGGACTTAATAAGTGACGGGTGGAGCCCACTACAGCTCCTCGATGCATCGGTAGGTCTCATGAGACAAACTAGTGTCTTGGAATGTGGCCTTGACAAAATCTTATTTTTGGTCTTGGCACGAGGCCTTGGCTACATGGTTATGATAGTCTGGCATTATGCATTCCATTATTATGAAAGTGGTTATTTAGATTTCATGTGATTATTCAACTAGTAGAATAACCATGTGAGTAAGTAAATGGCATTATTTAATTTTATTTTTGTCATATTATGCTGAAGTTAATGTTTAAAAAGGCTTTTGTTTTAGTTATACATTTCCTTAAATGTTAACGTTTATTTATGAAAGCTTCTGCAATATTGTTATCCTTACTGAGAATCTGAGCTCATCCCTTTCAATATTTTGATATTTTCCAAGATGTGAAGAAATATTTTATGAATGACCTACAGGGATAGTCAGAAGAGGATATGAGTGTGGACTATGGAGACTTTTTTATTGTAGTTTTTCACTTTATGATGTAATGTAACATTTATGAATGTATCTAGTGTTTCCAAGGCCACTAAACTAATCGGTCTTTCGAGACTTGATCTTTTGTGATCATGCCAATGTTATGCAATAATTCACCGACTCTGGGTAGCTGGGGTCGGGGAGTTAATGTCGGTATCAGAGGAAGTTTAGTACTAACCTTGGAAGCTAGATTTAGATAAACTTTGATTAGAGCACATATCCCAAAGATAGACTTTGAGGATTAGTATAGAAGAATTTCCTAGAATTTTGGTATTATAGAGATGTTGTGAGTTTTCCGAGAAATACATCCCTGTCTGGATACGAGCAGGTAGAGGTGGATCTGGCACAGATGTACCTAGGGGTAAAACCCGAAAACACCACTTTGAGATAGACTCGAACGGGAACTGGTGCACGAAAATGGGCCTTGTTGCACTCTTGGTTACGACACTCCCGGGGGATATGCTTAGGATAATTCTCATTTTCTTTATAAAAAATTATGAAGGGTTTATGAGTATATACATCCTTAAAGAAAACATTTCTTTTTATGATTATGGATTATATCCATAAATAGTTCAATTTGTGTTAAGTGTTTTACAATTATGGAATTATGTATTTTAATTCATAAACTAATCTACTTTATGCCATTGTTTAGAAATGGCGCCTAGTGGAAGGAATGGAAACAGTATCAATGCACGCACTTCGTGTAGGGATTTCCCTCCTACTCCAGATAATTATTGTGGAGCTGGAGATACAACTGGTTCTGATCAACTTATTACCATACTGGGACAACTCACCCAGGTTATGAATAATAACCTTACTCGTATGGAGCACCCTAATCTGCAACGTGGAGGATCAATGTTAGATCGTTTCATGAGCCAACAACAACCAACATTTAATGGGGGTACAAATCCATTAATAGCTGAGCAATGGATAAACACCTTAGAGAAAATATTCCATGCCTTGGGGAGTAGTGAAAGGGAAAAGGTTATCATGGCAGTTTACCGCCTCACTAGAGATGCTAATCAATGGTGGTCATTGATTCAAAATACAAAAGAATATGAGGAAGTATCAAATATGGAATGGAGGGGGTTCAAAGAGCTTTTCTTAGAAAAGTACTTTCCCCGTGACTATAGAGCAGATGTGGAAAGGCAATTTCTGAGTCTAAGGCAGATGGAGGATGAGAATGTCGCAAATTATGAGTCTAACTTTACACGGTTAGCGAGACATGCATCAGATTATATACGTAAACCAAGAAGTAAGATTGATCGTTTCTTTGATGGGTTAAAACCGTTTCTCCGTCAAGCCTTAGTCAAACAATCCTTCTCATCATACGAAGATTTTGTCTCATGTGCTATCATGACAAAAAAGCAATTCTCTAAATCTTATAACATTAATGTAAAGCAAGAGAAGAATAGAATGGTGGAACAAGTGGCAGATAAAGGGAAAAATGGAAATAAGGATTTTCCATTATGCGATAATTGTGGGAAGAATCACACCGGTACCTGCCAAAAGGAATGGGATTTTGTTATAAATGTGGAGAAAAAGGTCACCAGGCTCGTGATTGTAAGCGAAATAAAGAGGCTATCAATGTTGAATGCTACAATTGTAGGGAAATGGGGCATTATGCAAATGAATGTCCTAAGCGTCAGGGAAAGTTACCTAAAAAAAGGCCAAGGGATAAAGGACAATCTTATGTTGTTACTACAGTTGAAGCGGAATAATTAATGTATTGGTGTTTTTGGACTCAAGGATTATATTCTGGTTATAAAAATAATGTGATATATATAAGGAGTGTACTGCAGTACTTTTTGTTATCATTAAGGTTTTAATATGATGAAGGAAATCATATTTTTAGTATGTGACAATAAGAGAAACTTTACATTGTTTAGGGAATCTAATGTTACAATTGATGTTGGAAATTAAGGACCCTTTAGAGAAAGTCTGGATGGAGGTATTTTGGATAAATATAAAGGTTGGAATGGATTAAGTTTATCTTTGGATAGTATTGTTTAAGGTTAAAAAATTTCCGAAGGTTATTTTTGGAATGTTATAATACTATAGTTTTAGGAAAAGGAAAACCTGAAGGGTGGGGCATAACCCGTCGCATCGGAAAAAGATGCAGGAATCGAACCCACAATCATAGTGCGACATGCCTTTATTACCTACCACTAGCCTACAGGACGTCCCTGGTTATTACAAAATAGTTTTCCTAATCTAAATGGTATGTGGTAATATTTATAACCTTATACAGTTAGGATAAATAGAATATTTTTGAAGTCGTTTACCATTTGGAGTGAAAGATGGGTTTGTGGTAAACATTTATTAAGGAATGAAAGTCTACACGAAAAGTAAGTATATTTCCTTATGTTCTTAGAAAATCTCTTAAATAAATTCCTCAACATTATAAAAGGTAACTTAAAACTAAAAATTTTTCGATTAACTTTTCCAACTGGGGATTCAATGACCATTTATCCAATCACAAGTTTGTGATTTTCTTATTGTTAACTTTCTCCTAATCCTGTTTTCTACAACTCTCCAGCAGACCTTGCTGGTTTGTTTTTCTTCCATATCCATATTTTCATACAATCCTAGTATGGGATATCTCGGGTGACCTTTGTACTTCTCTTTATTTCTTTTAATGTTATATTCTTATTAACCCTATTTTTGATGTAGGTTTTCCACAAAGGTATTTTCTAGTTTCAACCTTTTATTTTTGAAGAACATTTTCAAATTGCGAGGACGCAATTTATTGAAGGAGGGGTGAATTTAACACCCCATGCTTTCACGATACACTTCTCTTTCAATAATTTAATAGCTTGCATTGTACGCAAGTTCGAGATTCTAACACGCCGCGACCAATCAAAGTAGCAGTTATGAATAGTAATACCCACTTTTTGAAAATATATAAATTTTATATCTCAAAATGCACTTCATTTTTTTATTCGTAATATCGAAATTATCCAAAGTTGAATTTTTTGTAATTTTCTGAGAACTTCCAATTTTTTATGAATAGTGAAAAATACATAAAAACAACATTTTTAATGAAAATAGTTTATAGTGATAAATTATACTATTTAGTGGTTTTAAAGTATAATTAGAATATATTTTTACTATTTTATCCAATGGTGGTCATTAGAATTAATTTCACTTTGAAATTGGACATAAACAATTGTCAATCTTTTGATATATATTGTTTCTTAAAAACACACTATTTGTTGTGACAGCGGGAATTAATTATAAAATTAATTAATTCAACTTATATGTTTGGAATTTTATAAAATAGACATCATTTTTGGATTCGGAATATCAATTATATCTTAGGGTGAAAATTTGGCATTGTTCTGAAAAACTTCAATTTTTGATGAATAGTGAAACCACTAAGTGGTAGTTAAAAAACAGATTTTTCATTTAAATGAAACATTACCTCTTCTGTGATTTGATTTTCAAAAATATGACAAAAATGGTTGTCATTAGGAAGTAAAATGTGGTTCAATGGGATTAAAATAATTTTTTGGTGAATAGTAACTTTTAAGTTTAATTAATCGCGATTAAAGGTAATTAGTGAAATTTAAGGTAAATATAATGTTATAATAATAGGAAATGACGTTGAAACTTGTCCTAACCCTATTGGATTAGTCATGGCCGACCAATAAAAACCATGGGTCATCTTGGGGACCCCATGGAGCCACTTTGGTAGGGAAATGACATTAATAACTTTTTATTTAATGTTAAAATAAAAATGTCACAAACATGAGTTATTTTACTAAAAAAATTTGTAAATGGGGTTATACAAGTAATATTTTTGACTATAAATATTCATTATAAAGATAAAAATATTTCCTAAATCATGATATTTTTTTTATAATTTTTAGACATTAAATAAATTAAATTATTTATGACACCATGATGATGCAGTGATTACCTCTTTAATTAACGATTTAAATAAAATGAAATGATAATGTAAATTCCAAGGATTAAATTTTTCAAAAAACTATTTAATGAGTATATTTCGAACCCTTATCACCTTTGCCTCGAACTATATAATTTTGGGACCTTTAGAATCCGAAAATCATTTCAAAATAAAGTAAGATTTCAATCTTTCCAAGAGTACCCCTTCTCTCCTCTTATAATAGGCCCCCACTACTACCACCTTATTCACACTTTCAAGCCATTTTTCTCAGACAACCTCTGACCAAATACTCTCTAAACTTTCCTAAATTACTATTAGATGCATCACTTTGGGCAGAAGTCTTTCAAAGGAAGCCTTTGTCTCAAATCAAAAAGAGTTACCCGATTTTAAGGTAATGTCTTCTATAATGTTGTTTTGTTTTATTTTGCTTCTAAAACCCCTTAAACTCTTTTTATTCCTTTCTTTTGTAAAAAAAGCAGTATCTAAAATATATTTGGATGTTTTTAGGATAATTATTTGGTTTAAACTTACACACACCTTCATCAAATGGTTAAAGAACATACTGTTTCTGTGGGTGGCGAAATACTGCCTCACGAAACGATGATTGTTAAATATTCTTTTAACACCTCTAATGGTGGCCATTTTGATGACACTATTTTCATATATGATATATATATTATGTTTATGTTTTCCTTATGCTTCTGTATTTCTCATTTATGGCATAATTTATGATTTCAATTATGGGTTAAGGCAATAATTTCATTTTAGGAAGTGCAGACTACCACCCCTTCAAAGTGATTTGAATCATTAATGCCATATATGGGATTTATAAAGGATGGAGTAAATGGTATTATACATTATATTATACTGGAATTATATTATACCTTTATATAATTATAACTTCATTCCATTAAATATGAAATAGAATTGAAAGTAGCGTTCATGCGTACGTACCGCTTACCGTCTCCATGAACGGTGCAGTTCATTTCTTACCTCTGAATGTTATGTAATATTATAAATGAATGTATTTACTAGATATATATGATTTATATGATATATAAATCATGAATATAATTATCTATATAATGGATATTTTACCACATGAACAAAGTGTAATTATAAGAAGTTTATTTTTGACTCAAGTACCAAAGATCAACAAAATGACCGTTATTAACTTAAATAATTACATAATGTTCATAACATGGTAATAAGTGATATAAAAGGAATAATGAACATTAAAAAGGTTCTTAAGTAAATATTAATTATCTCTAGTTTATTATTCAGGAGGTTAAAGAACGATCGAGTCAAGTCGGACATGAGGTAAGGGAACATCTTAACCCAATTTCTATTCTTTGGGTTAATCTCCTACTTTCAAATTATTTCATGATATTATTATGTCCTATCTTGTATTTGTACTTTATTTATTTGTACTTATTTTGAATACAAATAATAGATCTAATGTATTTAAAAAATGATCTTTGTAAGGGTCTTCGTCTCAATCACCATTCATTGAGGCATATTTTTTTATACACAAATTTATTTTATATGGTGTATAAACCCCTTTGACTTTTAGGTTTATTCAAAAGGAATCTTTTTATACAATGAATTTTACTAAACGACAAAAAGGAATGTTTTTCTTGTTGTACGTATGCGGCGACAACGACTTCTCCGCCGCCGTGACCATTATTTGTGTTTCGGCTTCCTCTACAAGCCATAACTTTTTTTAAATGAAAAATAAATACAAAGTTTTAATTTTATTTTATTTTGCTATTGAAAATGGTTTTGAAAGTGTTTTTATTATATCAATGTGTTGTATTGATATCATGTGATTGAAATGTGGACATTTTATGTTTCCTTTATGCATGTTTTATGTGATACGATTATGTTATGGTTTATGATATGTTTAAACCTATTAAATTGAGGAATGCATTGGACTTAATAAGTGACGGGTGGAGCTCGCTACAGCTCCCCGATGCATCGTTAGGTCTCATGAGACAATCTAGTGTCTTAGAACGAGGCCTTGACAAAATCTTATTTGTGGTCTTAGCACGAGGCCTTGGCTACGTGGTTATGATATTCTGGCATTATGCATTCCATCATTATGAAAGTGGTTATTGATATTTCTTGTGATTATTCGACTAGTAGAATATCCATGTGAGTAAGTAAATGGCATTATTTAATTTTATTTTTTCCATATTATTCTGAAGTTAAAGTTTAAAAAGGCTTTTGTTTTAGTTATACATTGCCTTAAATGTTAATGTTTATTTACAAAAGCTTCGGCAATATTGTTATCCTTACTGAGCATCTGAGCTCACCCCTTTCAATGTTTTAATATTTTCCAGGATGTGAAGAAGTATTTTATGAATGACCTGTAGGGATAGTCAGAAGAGGATATGAGTGTGGACTATGGAGACATTGTTATTATAGTTTTTCACTTTATGATGTAATGAAACATTTATGAATGTATCTAGTGTTTCCAAGGCTACTAACCTAATCAGACTTTTGAGACTTGATCTTTTGTGATCATGCCAATGTTACGCAATAACACAACGACTCTGGGTAGCTGGGGTCGTGGCATTACAAGGAATGTTTATTAATACTGAAAATTTAATATTTTTGATATTAGGGGATAATCCCAACTACATTTTCATTATATTTCTCTTCTTCAATTTATAATTATTTAACTATATTTTATCATAAATTTATTTATGATTGCGTCATAAATATAGCTATTGACCAGAAAATGGGTGATGTTTGAGAGGGATGAAAAGTTACATGATGATTTTTATGGAATGAAATGATTACTAAAATAATATTCAAAATTAGTACTAATTGATTTATTGATGAATTCATGGTGTACTTTGATACATTTGGAGAAGGGGTAGGATGTTTTCTCTTGCAATGGTGTAATATAGTGGACTATTATAACAAATCATTGATTTTTAGATATGAGTTGGTTATAATTTTGGAATTATTTGAATTATTTAATTATTATTTCTTATTTAAATTTAGAGTTTTAAAATAATAAGGAATTAAATTCTTATTCTCTCAAAATTTTTGGTTTTAAGTACTGACATTTTATAGGTCATAATGAACTCAATGTGGCTTAATCAGAATATACTTTTCTAAGAATAGGCATGATATAACTATGGGATATATTAAAATTATTTTATAAATAAAACTATAATATGATGATAGAATACTATTTTCATTGATTATTTATGGAAATATTAAGGGTTTCCTTTGAGTGAATTGGGAAACCACATTTATCTTGATGATTCTCCCCTATATCAAAATAGTTTCTCTTTATGAAACTATTATATATTGAATCTAAATAGTTTATGTACCTATTCTAGGTCACTATTATCTATAAATTGTCATATTGGATAATATAAAACCTATGAAACCATTTAATGGATGCCTATTAGGTTTTATTCATCTCCAGTGTTGATTAATGTTAATCGTAGTTGGGTTTTCATGATGTATATATAAATACTTATGAATGGATTCAGGATATGTTTTTATGTCAGAAAAATAAGATATAGCTTATTATTTTCACTAATTATGCCTTCATGGAAATAATTTATCTCACTGTGACCTTAATATAATATAAGTTTTACAACCTCTCAAATCATAGTTACATTATCCCCTCACAGAGCTGTTTAAGATATACTTAGATCAAATAAGTTCTAAGTGTTATTTTTTCAAGAGGAATATGATGCTAAGATATAAATTAATGGTTTTATGATTCGGAATATTTGATTTCATTAATTATCAAACGTTATAATAGGATGTGTAGTCACACATCCTTTAATATGGAAATCAATAACACTTATTTTAATGGAATCAAAGGAGTATAGAACCTTACTGAACCTATTTATCTAAAATCTCATGGTTATGAATGAGTATTTTGAGGTTATTTTATGATCATATTGTGATAAATACGATTATTTATTGTAAAATATGACCAGTCATTGGAATGTAGTGGATTCTAGTTGGAAACATATTAATGAAACCTTTTATGGTGGGGGTCATCGGGTTTCTGGTTTCGGTCTCCCAGTGGTGCTTTATTTATTTGGAGGCATTTGGATGTTCTAATAAATTTTTAGTTATGTATTTATAGTATGTGAACATATTTTATGTTTTTATATGGAAAATTGGGTTACCAAGATGAATCATGATATAATACATCGATATTAGTGGCCCAAAATGCGACTATTGATTGTAGAATTTCAATAATGGTTCCACAGAATCTAGAAAATTGAAACAAAACATAACCAAATTTCTAGTTTGTTGGGACTTATCAATTCCATTATGTATTTTGGATGAATAACACATGTAACTATTAATTTTATAACAATAAACTACTATTAGAGAATAATATGCAATTTTGGGTGATAATAACCGGATTCATGAAATCGGATCTTATCTTCCCTACCAAGGTGATGGCTATGGTGGAAGAGAATTAACATTTTAATGTTTTAGGGGATATGGACATCCTTGGTGTGCTTAATATTATGGTTTTATGTAGATACCTTTACATTATCCCATATTTTTATAAAGTATTATTGAATATGATGGGTTCTTGGTCAAAGTCAATCATGATGTTTATTCTTTATATGGACTATCTGATTAGTCAAATATACCAATTCTTGATGAAATGATTCAAGCATAAATTCTATATTTCATTAGATTTGGGATTATTATCATAATATCCTTTAATTAATGATATGTACTTTAATGTTGTGTATAAGAGGACCTTTGGATCTCCTTGATGTCAGAATAGGGTAGGTGAATGGCCTCTAGTGGGACCAAGTGTCTTCCTAGGTTATAGAGTTTGTTTGTTTATCTCAATAAAAGTTGGAATCAATTTTGAACCACAAAAATGTTATAAAGTCCACTATAGTTATCAATTAGATATTCTGATAGGTGATCAAAATTTTATAAGGGTTTCACCTCACTTGGGAAATCATAGTTGGGGTAAGTTAGGTAAGATAGATCTAAGGTTTTCCCCTTTATTGATCATCAAATTACCTTTAAAGATATATAATTGATTGGGCATTTAATCTTCCTTGACATAAATTCATGATGTGTTTCATGTTTGAAAATTAAGTAATTATCAACTATACCCTCCCCATATGATTTAATGAGATTATTTTAATATCAATCTCGACACCTCAATGGTTAATAAAGTAGTTCAGTTTATGTATTTCCAAGATAATGTTTTTTAGGGTAAAATGATTCCCTTGTTCAGTGTATTATGGTAGTGTGGATGTGATAACCATGAGATGTGGGAGTGGGAGTCATTGATGATACATAAATAGCCTTATTTTTTTCCTGATTCTAGAATATTGATCATTTTTTGAGTATTTAATGTTTTATAGTATGAATAATTTTTATGCAATTTGGGTCACAAGTATTTTTTATTTTTTTTCTAGGTTATCACTTTTGTGTTTCAAAATGTTTTTAGGATTCAGGGGTTGACAATTTAGAGATTTGGAGAACATAGGATAGGGTATTGGTCTACACATGGTTACTAGTAACCATGTGGAAACTAGGTGGGATGGATTTGTCATTTCTGGTTTAGATATTCATGTTTTATGAATAGTTTCTATCACATCATAAATTTACCTGAAAACCATATGGGTGGATAGTTTTATACCATTAAATATCACATATATTACACATGGTTTACCTAACTATGTAGAAATTATTAGGTAACCAAGAACATTGGTATTAAATGGGAAATACCCCCTCATAGTTAGCACATAGTTTGTTTAACATTGCATCATAACCATGTGACCATTAAATGTTTCTATTAAATATAAAATTACATTGATTACCTTACTTGATTTAACCTATAATGTCTTCTTAATTCCCCATTATCCTAAAATAGCCTCCCATAGATCCTATAGAAGGTTCTACCCTAGGTATCAGGTGTATCCTCATGATCTATAGGGATCCATTCAAGGGATTTTTATTTCTCATGTTGTTTTCTTCACCACTTGATAGACTTACCTTTGTTAAATCATCTTTTCCATATCATGAAAACCTTTATGGGTTATAACGATATAATATATGGTATAGATAGGGAATTAATGGTCCTTTACATGGATCTTGGATTTTGAGGGACATGTTTCTTTTTTTCCATCAACATTTTCAATGGAGAAAACATTTCTCCCTTGGTGAGGTAGGTGTAAATATATAATGGTTTTATCCCTTGATTTACCAAGTGTTCCTACAAAATTACATTAGTTTGGTTTATATTATTCATTTATTTTATATATATGAGGGATTTTTTTGGAATTACATTATTTGTGTCCTGTAAAATGGGATTTAAATGTGTTTTTCTTCAAAAAAAAATTTTCCATACCACATTCTAAATGAAATTTCTTAAAGAATATTTTGACTAAAAAATTTATTTTCAAGAATGAGGGTTGTGATTATTCACTTGTGAAAATGTATTATTATGTTTTTAATAATGTTTATTGAATATTTAGTGAAAATATGGAACATGAGAACATTTTATTAACCCTAGGTAAGGATATATGAAAACCTTAGTGAGTATGTAACTAATAAGAGTGATGATTATGATATCGATATACTATGGAAGGAATGGATATCATAGGAACCAAGTCTTTGTTAGCCTTGTGTTCCTTATGTGTCCATGTTATGTATTTATTAATTATAGAGGAAAATTATGTTTAATAATTTTGGTTTAATATATGTATCATGTTTTAAATGCTCACTTGGTTATCTTTTGTGTTATTGATGCTTTGACTATTTCCCTATATATTGTCATTCATATTGATCTATATATTATTATTGATTTTAATATAATTTTTTTAATATAAAAAACAAAAGGATATTTTATTTAAAGTATTTTTAACTAAATATAATTTTAAACATGTTTTTTTAATTTTAGAACTAACAGTTACATGTTGAAATAATTTTTATATATTATTTGATGGAATCCTTATAGGATTTAGCACTCACATATTTCTTTTTTACCTTAGGAATTTAATGAAATGGTTTTACAGGATATAGGAAACGATAAGGGAATCATTTGACATAGAGTCTACTTTTGGATGATATAACCTTCACAGTGGATTGTGATGGTGGTGACAGATTGTCACATAGTGTCTTGATTTTTATTTCATCTTTGGGTTGTTTCTAAGAATTATCCTTTAAATTTGAATAGTGTTTCTCATGGATATTTAATTTTTCATTAACATTGTGATCTAATTTTTTATCCAACATTTTTTTATACATGTGAAATTTTATATTGTGATTTCTAGTTTAAATTCTTCCCTTGGTTTGTATATTGATACACATGTGATTTGATCCAGCCTGTGGTTATTGGGAAAATACTTTATGCCATGTGTGGAGCCATCTCGATTGACGTTTTAGGTTTCCCAAGGTTGGTTTCTTACATGTGCACAACCTAACTATCTATTTTGATCAGTAAGCTCTATTTACTTTCATTAAATATTGGAAGCATTAATTTTTTTATAATATATTTTTGGTTTAAAAAAATAATTAAATAATAAAATAAACATTCTCTCAATTGGAGTTGAATCTAGATCATAGTTGGTGGGTGGAGTTTCACTAATAATTTGATTTTGAAAAGTTGTTTACTCCAAAAAGGGGAATACTAGTATAATTATCTTTGTCTAAAATCTCATATGTACATCATGTTGGAATATATGGATAAATGGAAGAACATTTTTCTATTTTATGAGATGAATTTATATGCAATATAGGATAAAGTTCAGGTTGTACTATCTTTATGGATCATCATACTATTTTTAGTGGAATTGGTGAAAGTGAGTATGAAAATATATTTTAATGACAATATTTTTTATGTCGATTCTATTATGGAGAGAATATAACTTATTAGACTATAAAATCTATATTTATATTTTACTTATGTGCATGGTTAGTGTTTTAAATGTTCATGTGGGAGGAATTTATGTGATACTAACATAATTCATAATGTGAATTTTATTCTTCATTAGAAATTATATACTATGGTATGGGATGAAAATAATTATAGTTGTACATGAGGTGATATATTATTGGATTTTTGTAATGATGTCCTACCTATCAATATGTAAACCTATAGTATCATAGGTATGGTAGAATATTTTAGAAGCATCCTATAACATTTTCAAAATTGGATGAATTCATACTAGACATTGTGACCATTATTCCTAGATCATCTAGAGGGTGAGATGAAATATGAGTAATGGGATAACTTTTTACAGAATCAACATGTTTCTTACAGATTTAGGAGACCATGGAAGTATACTAGTTTCTAAAATTTATTTATATAATGATGAAGGAATTCATAGATATCTGAAAATTATTATAGACAATAAAGATGTGATATTTTATTCTCATTTATAACTGGGATTATAGTGTGATTTGGACACATGGGTGAATTTGATTATCACATACCATCCACATATTGAGGGTTTGTCTGAGAAAAACATTAATACATTAGAATATAGGTTTTCTATTCTTTATTTGACTTAATATATAGATATAAATGTTACTTATATTTAGTTTATTTTATTCTCTCAATATATAATATGTATCAATTTATATGGAATCTTTTTAATATTTATATATTAGATAAAGAAAATCATGATTATTCAAATGGTATGTATTGATACATCTTTGGTTGAACCTATAATTTTCTAGAAGTGTTTTTTAGGGTTTATTTGAGTAAGAAGTGTTTTCTTATAGCCCAGATATACCAAAATCTTATGAAAATAAGAGGGTAAAACCAATTTAATTCAATTTTATATATTGTTTATTTTTTCATCACTCATATTTTATTGGAATCCATAGGATAATAAAATAAGGAAAGTTATCACCTCATGTTATGGGTAATTTAATGATTGTATATAATCTAGATTATATTTTTGATCATACTGATATGGTTCTATGAGGGAATAATACATTTTTGGTACATGTGTTATGGGAGAAGAGTCAAATTTAATTTGAGGTATAGGAATGTGACAAAAATATTTTCTCAATGACCAGAGTTATTAATTATAAATGCTCAGTGATTCTTCTAGAGGGATAATGATCATTATTGTAGATAATATATAACATATTATAATTTTTGAGTATGATTTTTTTATTTAGTTTCTGTATGTTCATTTTTATTAAATTGTATAGTTTAAGAGAAATTTATAATTAAATGTATCGTTTTAAAGGTATTTAGGTTTTAAATGGTTTCTTATATGAGATATTCCGAATTTTATGGGGCTCACATAGAATCTAATGATCAAAATAGAGGAACTATATGACTTTGGGTTCCACATGAATGTTAGTGGTAAGACATAAAATATCCATAGGCCACAAATAATCCAGTGGTGATTCACATGAAACATAGTAGATTAATATACCCATGATTTAAAAGAATTTATCTATTTATTTAGTTGTTATTATATTATTTTTTATTTTTTATCCTTTCTAATTTCCTAATGAATAGTGGAAAAAATAAATCATTTCTCTATTTTAATTTGTCTTTAATATTTTTAATTTCCACATTTTGATTATAAACAATTCATTAATCTACATATTTTATTATATAAAGGGTTTTGTAGGATAAATATTTGACCATAATAAGTGAAATCAAAATTAAAAATATTCACAAAAATATATAATTGGAGATAAATAAATATAATAAATTTAAAATATATAGACAATTAATACATCATTTTCCATGTTTATGATTTAAGAGTAATGATTTTAGTTGGGATCCATTTGAGTGTGGTTCTCTTTGTTTTGTATTCTAGTGATGGTGGTGTTCTCCTCCCTCTGGAAGCGATGGTGTTTACATCAATTTATCCCAGGGAAATGCATCCTCAGTATTTTCAGAGGCATATGACCCATGTTGTAACACTTTCACCCATAGGCGAACAATTTTAGGTTTAAAATTTTGACCAATTTGTATTT
Organism: Viscum album; assembly: GCA_963277665.1. Classification (NCBI taxonomy): domain Eukaryota; kingdom Viridiplantae; phylum Streptophyta; class Magnoliopsida; order Santalales; family Viscaceae; genus Viscum; species Viscum album. The sequence continues at coordinate 1,822,346,685 of OY728151.1, read as the reverse complement.
GGATTTGTGACTTTTGTTATTTCATGATTGGTTGTATTGGTTACTCAAAATTGTAATTTTTAGGATTCCCACTAAAAATTAGAACTGATTTAATTAAAAATATTTTAAAAAATCAATTTTAAGGATTTATATACCTCAACCAAAACAAAAGGATTCCTACCACCAAACGTAACCATTAGTCAGTAGAAACAATGAACTATTCAATAAGATAAACTCTTCTTAAAAGGTGTTCTACCAGCTATTAGAAAATGTGAATGATGATAATCTCATAAGAAATAGATTCAGCTTCATGAATAATCACAAGTGTCAATAAATGAGGTTCATAAAATGAATTTATTAAAATATTTCATTTAATGGAGGATCCTATGGGATTTAAAACATTTCAACACTTATAAAATATATAACTCTTTGAAACCACAATTTTAACACATATAATGTTAACCATACTAATAATGTGACCTATTAATACTCATTTTAATATTAATTTAATTAATACTTCATCATATAATTATTCATTAGTCGAACTAGAATAATAATCACTAAAAGAGAATTATCCAAATGATATATAATATCATTCATCATATACACTATTATTTGGTATTAAGAACTTCTAGATGAAACAAACCATGACATGGTGTCTCTCACCATATTTTGGTTTATGATTTACAATACATTTTCAATAATATATCACTTTCACATAATCCTTGAAAAATAAATGAAAAACTTCACAACTCTTTGTGAATCTATCCATGAACACTTGGACCTGATTATCGTATTAAATCTCTAAAATTATAGACAAACACTATGTACTAAAATTAATACCCATTATAAGTCCTATTGTGTGACCCTAAGATCCTTTATAGCATTGAAATAAATCATGAATTCCCCAATATAAATTAATAATAAATATAAAATACTTAAAAAACATCATTACAATTAAATAAAAAATTGTTTTAGTTGTGATCTCGATCAAAGACACTAATATATCCATACGAATACATTATCCAACTGATATATTTGTTTAATTTTAATACATTCTTATATAATTCCTTTTTCCAAAACATTAAGTTACCAATATAAATGGAACATGTAAATACAATATAGGTTGTCACCTATTTTCAATAATATATGAAATAGAAAGACTATTATGAATGAACAAATAATACTTTATTCATCAAATTTGGTGATAAAATCACATGTCACCAAAATAAGAATGGTCATGAATTTATATGATTTAATTCAACCAGGGTACCATATTATAACTATATATATTTTTATGGTAATTAATTTTTAAATTTAAATGTTATTTTGGGAGGTAGATAATGAATTAGTTCATTTAATTTATTGTGTAGCGGTACTTAAAAGATAGAAAATATTAAAAATATATTAATTTCTATCAACATGCATGAAAACATTTATGAACTCGAAAATTGAGTCCCTAATTATAATTATGAAATCATTGTTGTATCTATGTTTAGAATTTTTTTCGATAGTGTGATATATTTATCATGAAAAGTACAATATTACCAGGAATTAGAATTTGCAGGAATTCATTCAAATAAAAATAATTTAATATTTGTATTGTGTTATTTCACAGTGATAGAGTGGTGGTGTGTTATTGAAATTGAATGTAATATTCCATGGGGTAATGACGTGACATATTTTATGTTTTTGGTTGGAATATGGAATTGATCATTCATGATGAAGGAAATTATGAACATTTATGAGGTAAAATTATTATGTAGTGTGATAGTGAATTTATGGGTAACCTATATGGTAGGAATAAAACATCCCATTAATTCATTTTCCTTTATGACTCTACACTCTATCATATGTGTTAGTGGAAAATTATTATAAATAGAACCATCACCCTACCTCAGTGTGAATGTGGTCTGTTCTTCATGTTGTTTGTGGTGTCATAAATAATAAATGTCTAAGGTAACTTGAATGAAGAATATTTTAAAATCATTCACTAGGGTAGGTCTTTAGTTATTTTTTTCACATTTTTCACACGAATGAATATCTACCATCTAAAACTAATGTTTCTTTCGAACAAAAGTTGTAAGTTTGAGGAATATAAAACAACATAAACTTTTTAAAGGATAGAAATTATTTTTAAATATTTAACCCTAACCATTTTTCTTTATTACTCTCTTACATGGTTATTTTTATATATATGACCCAAAAATTCATTTATAATGTTTTTTATGTTTCAATAAATATGGGGATATATTAAATGGTGAAAAAGTATTGATCGGGTAATAATACAATAATTGAACATTGGGGAGATTATTAAAATAAAGTGAATACTTATAATATAATATAATTTTTCATTAATATTTTTTTGTAAAATTATTCTACATTGAGTTATTATTTTTGAATTAAAATATTATATTTTTCATTGAATAACATCAAAAATGAAACATAGTGGAATATAGAAGAAATTTTATGATAGTTTTATAAATTTGGTGTCTCTTTTCATTAGAGTTTATTTAAATTTTTCCATAATAAATTATTATTAGAACATGAAGTTATTCCTCCTACTATATTCTATGATATCTTATGAACGAATACATAAGAACATTTTTACAGTCTGGGTATTCCACTAACCACCACTATTTATTCATCACCCCTGTTACGTATATTTCGTCTCCCATTATTGCTTGAAAACAAAGGTTGGGTAATTTTTTTACATTGTGATAGAGAATGGGGGTGACAATGAACATGAGATAGCTTATATGGTGTAATGGGATGTGTTTGGATATAGTATAATGATGATTCAGGTGGTTAATTAGAACATGGGTGTGGTTACAGTGTTAGAAATGATGTCATAAAGGATTTGTCAACGAGTAACTAGGAATGTGAATTCATATAGGTGAAAATGTGTTTCTAATGGGAATGGATTAATTTTATGATAGTTTCAAGTGAAAGAGATGTGTTGGGCCATGTGATGACTATTGGATGTGGTGTAATGCATAATGGAATCAACTAGTGATGAAAAGGAAAAAATATGGTGTGTTTGTATACTTCCCAACTCTACAGCATTTAGTCCTTGAAACACAAGTTGTGTATGGATAAATCCATTGAATATATAGTTTTGGTTAGATAAAAATATTACACATCAAGTGACCATGATTCACACATAATTTATTCTTTCATACATAACTTTATAATTTTTGATAGTATATGCTAAGAAACAAGTTATCCCCACACATCATATGAGCTATCACACACATTTTTTATTACTATATACATTGAAGCATTATTCTTTCAATTTATTACAATATGTTGTAAGGAGTCTCAAAGTCCATGTACTCTAGGTTGACATGTTGGATATTGATGTAGAATATTATCTTGTAATTTCTAATATGTCTATATGATTAAAACAATTTCCATCTTAAACACAAATTATGTGGAGAATAGTAATAAATCTCTTGTATTAGATCTTCACAATCATTAAGCTGTGTAGGTACAAAAAATCTCCCCTTTTGTACTCACACACCATGTATATTATAAGGAACAATGTGTTATGAAATATCTATTTATTTATTCTTAATTTCACTTCTAAGTGTATGTTTTATACATTTGATCAATTCATTCTATGTGTTTTCTTCACATAGTTAATGATGGTATATATATATATTTCTCATCTATTTTATTATTTTGAATATAGTATTATTATCATAACTTTGTAGTGATAATAATGGTTGTCTTTGGATAACTAGATTAACCAAGTGGTTGGTAACAATTGGTTCCATGAAAATTATGCCACACACTTTGTGGATGAATCCACAATATGTTCCTCGCACATATGGAACAAGTAGAGTTTGAGTAAAAAATAGCTCGATTCCCAAAGATGTAGTGAATAGTATTTTCACGTACCACATGACTGACAACATTTAGAGGGATAAATATTCTGTACAAATGTTTCCTACCCAGTGAATTGGTGGTTATAACCTACTTTATAGAGTAAGTCACTTATTTCACTAATTTTTATTTAAACGGTTGTAAAAGCATTAAAATTAATTTTAGGGGTCTTTTATGAACTATTTTATCCATATAAAGCATTGGATATTGAGGAAACTGGTAAATAAGGGAATATTCCATTTCATAGTATCTAATTCAACTAATATTAGAGGTAAATAAACATAAGAATCAATATTTATGAACATTAAATTTCTAGATACATCTCAATAAAAAAGAAGTTGATAAAGGGAATGTTTTTTCACTGAAATTGAGGACTTAATGAAGTATGATTTCATTCATGAAGTGTCACATATTTTATAAAGTATCCATTCATGATGTTCCTTGACCATTACGGGATCACCTTTCCCATCTAGGAATTGATGTTTTTTGTAGTTAAGAGGTGATGATTTTGATCCCACCACATAGATCCTTCACAAAACCATTGGTTTTTTTTACTGAGAGGTGGTGATTTTAGAACCACCATGTATGGTATTTATGAGTCCACATTGTTTTCAGCTAAATTTAATAACCACATACTCCCTAAAGGACAAACCATATTAAGAATAAATTATAAAAAATTTACTATGAATTCTCTATACACACCTTATAGTAGAAATGATTGAGGTGGGAATTGACTTTTAGATGCCCCGTCAGGTAATTCTCAATTTTGAACCAAGGAGAGGGTAGGTTCTTCCCAATGTATTCCCATGAGGCCACTTCTTAAAGAACCCTATAGTGGTAGTTTTCAATGAAAACCCCATGAAAACCCATTTTCCATGTAATATATGAAAAATCCATTTTCAAAGTAGACCCATCATATCCCATTTCAAAATAAATATGAAAACCTCCATTAATAGGCCTCTATATAGATGATCTTATGTTGATTCCCCTTCACATAAATATAAGTGGATGACTTAATCATGGATGATCCTATATATATACTACTTTTCAGACACCCCTAGGATGACACACCTTCTTAAAGAACTATAAATATATCCACTCCATCTCGAATGCTTCCTAATGTATGTATTTCTCTCCTTACAAGGGTCCATACCATAGGGAATCTACCCTTGTAACCACTGTTTGGATCAGTGATGTGCTATAGTCATGGGGTGTTAAGTTGAGCCCTTTTATTCCATCACAATCCACTATGAAAAATCAACATTCTCACCAATAACTTTTCATTCCTCCTCACACCATTATTTTTTTAATTACAATAACTACAACCATCACCCGTGGAGTACCTCAATTCAAGATACTCCTATTGGTTTCCCAAAAACTCCAACAGATAAGAAACACCCACTAGTTCCATTATATTTATTATGTTGATATATTCCTCTTAGCTTCCCCATTGATTGAATTTCCCTCATACATTTATCAATGAGTCATATATAATATATACGGGCCTCCCATGTGATGTAAGCCCAGAAGCATTCCTTCACCTTAGTCCTACTACAATCATTTTTTTTCATTTTCTTAAAACTGGTTTAGGGGTGTCTGGTTCCCATTTTAGATCATGAGGAGGGTGTAAATTCAATCAAAATTCAAAACGTCATCAAAATATAGAAACATTATAGAATTCAAATATCAAAAAGCCTGTCATATGCCAGCTATGACGTACTCCCTCCTTGAGTCGTGCACCCATCCTTCAATCATCTCCACCATAGCATCACACCGGTGAGACCAACCATTAGAACCAGTGCACGCAGCAACTCATCCGAGAACCTCAACCTTAACCTGTAGCTTCAGATCATAGGATCATCCAACCCCAAAACCACATACATCACACAGAAATATTAACCCTATATTGGGGAACAACCGAAGAAGATCTCAATTAGAGCCATCCATGCCATCGCCGCCACCATATTCATCACCTCACAGTAGGCACCAAATGTCACAGAAATCATTTTAAAAGAGAAGTCATCATAATGCCTTAGAAAATCACAATCGACCAAAACTTCAACATATTCAAACTACATCTCGCCAAGATACGAGATGGAAGGGAGAATCAAAACTATTTTTGAACTGGTTATGATCAAAACCACAAAATCAAAAAGGATTTCATCGTGACCAAAACCGTACCACACAGGGAGCACCACCACCTATGAAACCCCTCCTTCCATGTCCTTTGTGAAGCTTCTGAAGAGGATCATGAAACTAGAGTTTGGGCGACCAAGATCCCACATCAGCTCAAACCATAACAAAATCCCATCTCTGCCATCCGTTAGATCCACATAAACAAAGTTCAACCTCCAAACGCCTAGATCTATGGATGAAGTGATGATCAAAAACCACTGGGGATAGAACTCAAGTGCATATTCAACACCGTGTCATAGATACATACACCAGTGTGCGGCAATCGATCCAACACAGGGATGCAGCTGCAAAGAAATCCCCACCTCGAACCACCGAACAAGGGAGGAGAGGCAGAGCCGTTTTGGGGTGAAGAAAGGTGTCAAGAGAGAGATACCCTATCAGCAAGACACTATGCCCCTTACGGGCCCATCCATACATGCAACACAGAGTTTTCAACCTTAGTCACCTACTAATTTAGGAATCCACATGGGAAAATTAAATAGATAATCCCCCCATATTCTTCCATTGATTCCCCTTTCATAGTACAACAATCTTTCATGGGCCGCCTACTAGGTGTAATCTCCAATGATATCTTCTAATGTGCAGTTACCAATAGATAGGTTGATTTATAAGGGTATTAAAATTTATAATCCTCATTCAATCTTTTGTAATGTTCTCTAATGTTATATGATTGATATACTATCATCTATTATTTCTTACACTCATCCTGACTCATGTGGAAAAAGAGGATTTAGTTGATAACATCGTTATCATGACTAAGACACATCATATTGAAAAATAAAGAATACCCAGAAATCAATGTTCTATCACTTCAAACTACATAGCACGTGTCCTTACCACATGATGGTAAACTGTATGGATTTATTAAATCATACAACCTTAAACTATTCACCTCGACCTAAATGGTTTTGATTATTATTAATCATGATAAATAGGAAGCCTCTATGAGGTTCAATCCCCAGATTCCTAAAACACATATTTTATATTTTGTGGAAAGTATAAGGTGATCCATGTTTTCATAATTTAATATACTCCTCTTAGTTCTCTTATGCACATATTGAGTTGATATTATTCACTTGGTCTAAAAAATAACGCGATTTCATATACTCCTCTTTTTATCCATAAATATGGTACACCAACAAGGTTTAAGACCCAATCATGAATTATACAACTTAGTTATAAAGAAACTAGATAAAAAAATAAGGACCGATCATGAATAAGTCTCACACTGGCCATTTTTTTGGAATACATCACCTATTAGTCAACTCCAAACGAATTTAAACTACACAGAAGTAGTCAATGTTCCACCAACATAAAAAATAACCATGTTGTTTATTATCGCATGACATTAAAAATTGTGATGTATCTCATTAAGAGGTACTAAAATACAATGGTTCAAATTCCCTTAATAAGGGGATATGGTAATCCCCTTTCATGGAACCAATTACAACTTCACAAAAACACTTTCCTTCTATTTTTTAAATAAATCATTGAGTTCCCAACTATAGATATGAACCGAAGAATCACTAATTAAATATAGATCCTCTGATTCATGTAGATATTCACATCTCCATATTCCATCAATACAATTATTGTGATATGGGTAATCAATATCTCACTAGGATTTGGGGAGGATTTAGAAAAATGTCATAGATCTATATGAGATACCAAATATAGGAATTTGTTTCCTTTGGTAGGGAGTGGTGGGATTGACATCCCATCCCCTTGACAAAAACATATTATAAAGTTTCATGGGTTAAAAACATAATGACGGCACAACTTTGTAAACCATTTCTGTATCAATTCATAACATTAGAAAAACAAAATAACATTACAGTATCTTCCCGAAATATAAAATCTCTTGGGACATATTTATCTCCAAGGTATTGAACTTCAATGTATATTGTCTAATCTGTAACCCTATCATATGTATGAGGAATGATTCCTCCACTAATAGAGTTTATAGCCCTCTTAGATGATGTAAACTATAATCTTTAGGGAATAGTTATTACATAGGTGTTGGTTTTAAAATAGAATAAGGTCTATTCAGGTAGATCATAGTATCCCCATTAATACTACTACTATGGCTTTTTTAGATAACATATATGTGAGAAGGTTTATATTCTTTGGAATTATTTATGACTGGGGTATTCTTGGTTAGTTCTCCTGATAGACTTTAGTAGAGCTATGTTGTAATGCACATAAACATTATACTTATTATCTTAATTTTTTTTATCAATTTATTCTATTGGGATGATGTTTTTCCTTATTTTCCCCTTTTATTATATGGTGTGCTATTAGGTATAATTATAATCACCCCTATAATGGATTTTCCGACATTTGTCATGCATCAGAAGATGATTTATATTTTAGAGATGGTATTATAGGATGTCCAGTTGGTGGAGATTAAGGTTTCATTACATAGAAAATCATGGAAGTATTTATTGTTGACAGTGCTCATTTGGGTGTCAATGTTGTTCATTTTCATGGTATATTGTGTGTTTACCTTCTGTAGTATATAATTTAGGGTTTTATTAAATTTTTGGGATATTTTTTTGGTCATATGGATTATTTACTTCAATTTTATTATTTATATATTTATTCTTGTATATTTATATGTCCTTTAATGGTTGGATATGAATTCTTATAGGTTTATAGTATAAGGGCTTCCAAGTGTGTGATATTCCATATTGGTGTTTTTCATTTCCCTCTGTCCATTTTATGTTAGGTCGAGGGTGGAATAATTTAAAGACTACTATACTGGGTGGGACATAAATGGGTCTAGTCTTGTTAGAATGGTGTTAGATAAATTTGAGTCATAGCTATGATGTGTTGTGTTTTTCCTATTATGGGAATTGGTCTAGGATACTTAAGAAAATTTTGTTGATGGGTATTGATTTTGAATGATTGAATAGGGAACCTAGTTATTACTTTGGGTGACTTATTGATCCCTACATGAAGAATCTGAAAACATATTAGTTGTATCAAAACTCTAAGACATCAGTTGTGGTATTTAAATTAGAAATACATATATCACACAATATGTCATACTGGTATTCATTTATTCATTCTATATTTCTTTTATTTAGTTCTTCTATATATTTTGTAGTAATCATGGTTTAATTTTTAAAATCTAAGATTCCACCTTTTATATATCCAGCAAATATTTAGTCATAAGGTCACATGGAAGCCTTGTCATCAATTCATCTTGAAATAATAGGCCAGTTTATAAAAAAAGGAATTAGTTTACGGTCTTATTAGGGAGGTGTTTCCCCCACTGTTAGAGCAATGGGTTTATCCCCCAATAGATTAAAATAGAGAATACCCACCCATATTATTGATAATAGTTCGCACAGATAAATATGAGACTTCCTATGGGTTAAAGATTATTCATGAGTTTTAGAGACATCAGACTCCTAGGTATCAATGTAATCTATATCCTATGGTAGTAGAGGACATCTTAGAGTCAATTTCATGAGTCATCCATCTATTTAGGATACCCTGCACCTATATGGTGGTTATAATAGTGAGTCACCATCATATAACAACTGTATGCTAGTGGTAATTACTATCACAAACATAAAATGAGGAAACCCTATCCATTGTGGAGCTCATGACGCTTTCATGGAGGATAAATGACCACATATGTTTTTTAAGATTCATGTGTATAAGATGATATCATTTTTATTGGGGTGAATTATATTATCCTAGTATACAAAAAAGTTCCCAAACCAAATGAGGTTATTTTTATGAATGATTCATTATGAATACCTCCATGCTCAGATGTTTGATCATGGTCATCAGTATAATATTCGAGTTTTTATTTTTCTCTAATTAAACCCCACCTATGTTTAGGTTCGTAGAAAGGTATTAGTGACAGATAGATCCATAAAAAAATGTTGTAATGTTTTGGATATATGTCATCAACTGCAATTATTAAGTGGTAGCTAAAAATATCTCACCATTAGAGGTAGCAGTCCTCATAGTCCAGGTATAGGAGGCTGGAAATCTATGGTTCCTTGGTATATTACATCCAACGAAGAGATAGATTGGGATTTGTTTCTAGCATCAAATATAAACTATCATGATTTTTCCTCTCTAGGTGGTCAACATAGGATAGTGATGGAAACATTCTAGATGAACCTCCATGATAGAGGAAACATATAAACCAGGAAAATATCCATGTTAGGGAGGGTTTCCTTCCTATAGGTAGATAGGGTAGAGGAGTTTCTAGAGGTGGGATATGAATTTACATTTCACCGACACCATCAGGAATACCTCATCATGCATTGGGGATGTCAGAATAGAGTATAATTTAATATAATGGAGGTCTATAATCAAGTGTAACAAGATATTTTTTGAGTTGCAATTTGGTTTGTGTGTACCTTACCACTCAAATTCACTGATATAGGTGTGAGTCATTCGTTCCATTCCCCAGTAGTCATTCATGATACATATATCCTGATAGAGCTTAGATATTGAATGATTTATCTAGTGACTCATACTACCACTGGTCATCCTCTCTCTCATATCATTTTTCACTCCGTGTTTACTCCAGGCAGAGAGACATTTTCATTGGACCTCATAAAGTATAGATGGGACCATAAAATGTCATACATAGAATTGACTACTTATCTATAGCCCAAGAATATGTATTTTGTTGTCTATTTAGGGTTATATTCTATTTATTGGATGAGTTGACCTTAACTATAATTTGTAAATGACACCCTGAAGAAGGAAAAGTAGGTCTGACCCATAGGATATTGAACTAGATTACCCATAAGTTTGAGATCCTATAACTACATTCCACTAATTCTATGATAGAGAATATAACCACAATAGTGTATGGTTATGTGGATATATTTTATAAAGAAAGTACCAAGGTTTACTCCTCATCCTAAGGTTAATATAAATATCAATTTTTAAACAAGGACTATTTTGATATACTTAGTGAATTATCAGACAGAACCGATTGAGTTCCAAGAGATGAAGGTGTAGTTGTAAGAGATTTTATAGAATAGATTTATGATACCCATTGCATCCCCATAGGAATTTCATTTTACATTATCTAAGAATTGAGATGAGATTTTGAGGCATTGTATTGACTACAATTAATCCTGCCCAAATTTTTAAGTTCTCCATTTCATAGGAATATCAATTTAGTTTATTATCAATTAGAGACTATATATGTAGGTCAGAGGACATAATGTATTTTCTGTTTTGGAGTTATTATATTATAAAAATTATTGTGAAGGATATAAGAAGAATATTAAGTAGTTTTAGTTCACTTTTTTCAAACTACAATAATGATGATGATATTAGATCTTTATATGTTTCTTTTTTAGGAAATTTATGTGATGTTATTATTGTTGAGTGACATAAACATTAATTTTAGTAGATCTATATTGAGATATATGGATCATTATTTTTATAAGGAATATTGGATTCTCTTCTATACTTATGGAATGATAGTTTCTATTTTTATTTATTATAGAGGTACGATTAGTGGCATTAAAAAAAGAATAAAATGTCACCATAACAATATTATCACAGATGGGATGCCTATAAATTTTAGATTTTTATAGTGAATAGTTAAAGGAAAATAAATTATTAATAGAGATGATGAGGATGATACATATGGTTCTAGTCCTATGGGGGATCATAGAATAAAAAAATATACTATTTAAATTAAGTTTTCTACTAAAGATACTGGAGAATCAAGAATATAGTGAGTAGAAAACACTACCTAATGTTTACAAGTTCTACCAACTAATATTCTTATCACTTCAAGGAGAGCACTGAGAGTGAATTAAATGAACCTATAAACTAAAAGGATAGTTCCTAAAGTCCTAATAACTTTTTAATAACCCTTTGGTGTAGATAGTGGTGTAGATATTTTCTTCATGCTTATAAGAAGGGAAGAAATTATTGAACGTTTTTCCCTATTACTATTGAATAAGTTGTTCAAATATTTCCAATTGTTGAAAAATTATTTGAAGATTCTATAGAGAAGGATAAAAATTCTTATATATGAGAGGTACACCAACCTTTTTATAAATAAATAATTGAAAAATATTTTGTTCATGATTATCCTGAAATAATAGCCAATGTTCATGATGAGCAGGTGGCTCGTAAAGAGGAGCATGCTATTAATGAATCTCAAGGTGATGATCTCATTCCCACCCATTAAGAAGAATTAACTATGTTTATTGGATATTATATATTTTCTCTAGTAAACTATTATTTTTAAAGGACACTTAGAAATGATGATGAGTATACTATATTCCTTAGAGGTTTGTAATATCCATCAAGTAAAATAATAGAGGTGTAGTCCCATATGTTGTCAAAGTCTAGTAAACCCTCTAGTAGACCAAAACAAATAATGTTACAACTCTCTTTATACCCATGTTGTGGATATGGTTTATAAATTAAATCAGTTGAGAGTCTTGAATGATCAATTTAAAAGTGATCTGAAAATTTAAAAAATATATTTTGAAGATTTAAGGAGTTCACCTATTCTAATATTAGAGTTAGAATAACTCCAATATCATTTAAAATTTTTAAAAGAAAAATCAATTTCAAAAAGATATTTTAATGTGTTTAAAAGGGAGGTGAATGATTATATTAAGAATACCAAATATAAATTAGTTTGTCAATATCATTTGGTAGATATGAATAAGTATTTGGGAAGAGAATTTGATTCAATTATTGCTAGTATATGATACGGGAGGGCTTTTAATTACTGAAAAACAACTTATCCAAATTTGATATGGATATTTTAATCTCTTATATTAGTATTATTTTTCATAAATGTGAGAATTTATATAAAAAAATGTGATATAACTCTATTTTACACTCTCTTGGACTATCAACATTAACATTTTTCAAGATTACCATCTATGGAAACAGGTGTTAGAAGTTTTGTAATTAAAATCGGATAAATATTGAAAATATATGTCAAGGAAGCTAAACTAATTAATTATTTTATTAAATTTTACTTGGTTTAAAACCTAAATATGGTTCAAGAATAAAATATTTTGATGATGCATTTGTTTGGTTTATTGAATCAATTTTTTTATATGTTTATGAAAGAGATAATGTCTCTTCAAAAAAATTTCTAAGATTCCTAAACCATAGAATAATCTTCTAAACTCAAGCCTCCACACTCTTGTCATAATACATCTTAAAAAATTTATCCTTGAGCCAAAAATTTCAGATAATAAAGAAGTATTAATGATAGATGTTTTTTATTCTAGTATATTGTATTTTAATATTTATATTAATTAGTTGTATATAAGTCTCATGTAATTCTAGTATTCATTTATCCTAACATTAACATAAAATTCATTGACTATTTTTTAAAACATTATTTTTTTCTATTCCATTTTAATAATTTATTTTTGATATAAAAAACATTGGAGAAATTTAAATAAACACAACATTATTATGTCAATTATATTTTATACTATTTTAATAAATTAAAATCGTTTTAAAAATTAATGGGAGAATGGATAAATTTGGATAAATAATTTTTTTCTCAAATACCTTAATTTAATTGCTTTATCCTTTCTATGAGAAATCAGGATATATAAAATATTAGTTTCTTTCATCTTTTTTTGTTTTATTTATTAATTAAAACCTATGTTTTTGTGTTTATATTTCTTTTGTTTTTATGATCATCAGAAAGTGAAAGATTTTTTGGTGTATGTTGATGCACTGATTTCATTAATTTATCATTGATTTAGATGCACAAAACACCCAAAATTATGTTACCATTGAATTTTCATTACGTGGATTTTAGGAAAATGTTTATTGGAATAATTACTTTATTCTAGAAGAAATATAGATTTAAATTCACCACAAGTATGTTTTTCTCAATAATTCTACAAATTTTGAAGTAGTTTGGAATTACTATTCTACCGTAACATTTGAAGTGAGTGTTTGGAACCCGAAACCTAATTTTTTAAGGATATTTTCTTTTAAACACTGCATTTTCTCTAAATGTATGGTCGGTGAAATAAAATTTTATTAGATACACCAAATTTGGGTAATTAATATATGGTTTATCAACTGAACTTTAGAAATAAACTTTACATTTTCAACCATACTTTTTAATATTACCCATATGCACTGAAAACATACATTTAACCTAGTAATCTACAATATTTTAATTATAGATTAATTTTTTTGATTTATGAAGTGGTTTCATCAAAGTAAATATCCCTTTAAAAATTTCAAATACTAATTTAAATGATTTTATTTAACAGATTTAATCATCCCTTTTTATAAGGGAAGTTATATATTTTCATATTTATTTAAATTTAAATTTCAAACACATGGTGCATTTTTAAACTGATCACATTTTATCAAGTGATATTCCAAAATCTGTTTGTCCTTAAGTAAATCAATATTCTTATTAAATATCAATATTTGAATATTATAAATCATAAAATCACTAGTTATCTAAAGAGATGATGTTTTGAGAAATACATGTTTTGATCTTTTACTTTTTGATGATTTTTATGTTGTTTCTGTATCTTTTTTAAAATATTTTTTTATAATTCATCAATGTAATTATGAGAGCATTAATATGGAAAAAATATTTTTATCATCGATTAAGTGTTTTATTTACTAATTTCTAATGGTTATTCTTCTATTTTCTTATGTATTTGATTATCTTATGCAATAAGGTTCAATTCAGAGTTGTTCCTTATAAGTGATTTTTTCACTAAAAAATAAGATATGTTTTCAATCAATTGTTGTAGAAACTTTAAGCTGAACCTATTTCTCAAAAAATAATAAATCTTTATCTGTTGGAGTGTTGACTACTTGTTATTAGTGATAGCGTATTTTTATATTATCACACTATGTTATGTGTGTTAAGGTTCTATGTAAAAGAACTTAACTTGTTGTAAGGTGTTAGATGCCTATATTAAATTATAGTTGTATCCAGATAAGAGAACCTATTTTAGTGAAATCATCAAGTTTACTGGGAGTGTGTTGGTGGAGTGGACAGGAGGATATTTGTGCCCTAAACCACTTTTAAAATTATTATTTTCTTCTCTAAATATTTTTTTTATAAAATATTGTTTCACAGTAGTTCAAATTAAAAACAGTGACATAGCTTAATTTTTTCAATATTTTTTAAAGAACACAATTTATCCCGTAACTATTATGTATTCATATTATTATGAAATAATAGAATCTAGGTCATAGTGGATATTATTATAGAATTTGAAACTCCCCAATTCCTGCAAGATCATTTTGGGGTGGTTACTCTAGTCACATGGAACCATAATGAGTGGTTTTATTGAATATTTTGACTCAATTCCCCTCTATTAAAATATTTTTATCCTTAATTTTACTTGGATATTAGATTTATTGTGTTCTAGGAAGTATATTCTGGTGTTTATGATTTTTCATGAAGTGGATCAAGGTTACTTGTTTCTTTATGGGATTTCTATTTTTAAATATGTGCTCATGAGGACTAGATTTCTTCCTCACCTATCACTTGACTAGGAGACAAAAAGTTATTCACTATTATTGAGGTAAGGTTCCATATCTTTTGGTATAAGCATTAACATGATTAGGTTCTTGGGATTCTATCCTATGGTTTTGAATTACATAATTAATGATTCAATATCCATGTGAGGTGATATGATCTCTGATGGCCATGAAATTATTTTAAAAAATTAATTAATTTTAAAACTAATTTTTTATCTTAAATATATATTTGATATAATTACTCAAAAAAATTAAAGGACATTTTTTAGAAGTGTGAAAATGGTGAGTCATTTCTATTGAAAATGTTTAAATAAATGTGGGATAGGATTTCGTGAAAATTGATGATGATATATATCACATTGGGGGGCCTTGTGGTATTGAAAAAAATAAACATAAAAAACCATAATAGGGTAAGATATCAATAGGGTAGGTGATCATGATGCCATGGTTTCTAGAGGGTATCCTTACTATCTGACCAAGGCTCCTAGACATTAGGATTCTCTTATGTCTTCCAGTGTTTCTTATAACATGTTAGTTGTGTACACCATCACATTGTGGAATTCCCTTTAACAGTTTTGGATACATTATGTATATATTTATTTAGAATTATTGTTTTCAAACATGATATGAATATTGATGCATGATAAACCAGTTTATTCATCTATGTATATCTCATGGATATTTTTTATGTCATATTTCTTTTATTATAAGAATATGGATTTTATATGAAAATAAAACCAAAGGAAGATTTTATATGGAAAAGAAATGGCTTCATTTGAAATGTTTTGGAAATATTTTTTATAAATGAAATAACAGATGTATGTGTATAGAAATTAATATATTCTCAGTTCCATCCTAATAATCTTTAGTGATCACACACAACTTTTTACTTTGGGAATTAATAAATATGGTTTTGAAGGATACAAGTTATGGGAATAAAATAATATAGAGGAAAACACTTCTAGTTTATTGTACCTTATAGTGGTTTGGGATCATTTTGAAATATGTTTATGAGAAGATGGAGCCATGGGTTACTTCATCTTTCATGTTGTTCGGATTTCAATTGTTCTTATAGACCTTTTTGTCTAGTTGTTTTATTTTACCATTATGATTTGTTTTTTTTTGAAATATGAAGTGTTATTGATATCTGTTAAAATACTATCTTTATTTTTTTTCTTATCTTATACATGTTGGTGGATGAAATAATTTAAAAATTCCTTTATAATGTACTCAAGTTATTTTCACCAGTATGTGGTGATAATGAGAACACTTTGGGCCTTGTGGAATGATATACTAGGTAACATTATGGGTTGACACAAGATTGCCTAATAAAATTGGTATCAAAGTATTTGGTAGTCATTAAATACAACACTTATGCTTATGTATCACCCTCTTGTGTTTGGAGGCTTTTTTATACTAGTTTTTGGACTTTGGGAACTCAAATGTTAGTGTGGGAGTGTTCTATCTGGCTCAATTTCCTGGCAAACTTTTAGTTACCATTATGAATTGAAGGTTGTCTATAATAATTTTTAAAATTTTATCCTTTTTTATCTTTCCAAGAAAATTATATTTATGATAAAGGAATATGATTTTATTTCTAATGGTTTTCATTCTCCTCATCTTGTATAATATGAATCCTATAAGAAGACAACCTCTATATTATAGAGAGTATGTTTTGGAGAAAACCTCGTTGGGGAATCCATTAGCAGACTCATATTCCTTGTACAAATACTCCAATAATGATCCAGAATGAATAGTGGAACATACTTTATAATTCACGAAGAAGTATCCACCAATATTTCATAGTGAAAAGGGACCCCATGAATTATTATAATGGAATGAGAGGATTGAGTGGATTTTATACATCCTGAAAAATCTATATATATCCAGGTAGGGCTTGACCACTAATATAATTGAGGGGATAAGAAATAAGTGGTGGAAATCTATTATGAAATCAATATTTCATTAAGATATTTCAAGTAATACTTCTAGGAAATCCTTAATGGAATAGTTCCATCCTAAGACATTGAGAATTGTGGAGGCATGAGACTTTGCTACTATAGAATGGGGATATCATTCAATCATGATTTATGCTTCTTGATTTTTTAAGTTGGAGAACATTTACCTAAATATTATTTCTAATGACTATCTCAAGGGGAAGAAATTTTATATGGTTTTAAAGATATATATTTAGTCTGTGATGATTTTTATGGGCCTACACACCATCATATAGGTTTTAGACTTGGCGGTTAGGGATGAAACATATAAATCATGAAATATAGGACTTTACATAATATCAATGATAGAATTATGAAGCCAAAGATCATTTTTTTGCCAGAAGAGGAAGCTAGGTGACCATCACTGAGGTGGTAGAAGGAGTGTGTAGAATATTGTAAGGCAAGGGAATTTGGATTATTATTTATGTGGAGAAAATAAACATCTCAAACATTATTTCATGCAAATACCCAATTTCTTTCATGCATGTGGCCAATCATGCAGTTCTCAATGTTTCTTTGATAGATAATCCTAGAGAGTTATAACTGAATCCACCCACATAAATTTCTCTCAGTTTTGATCTAAGGTGGAAAATAAGGGGGCCACTACTCTAGTGGGGTCGTCACACTGGCTTTCACTACCTAATTTAGTTGTGGTACTTCCCTTCAGGAAGAATCTCTTTTCCTCCATTTCAGCCTCACCCACTACCG
This sequence comes from Viscum album, assembly GCA_963277665.1. Taxonomy (NCBI): domain Eukaryota; kingdom Viridiplantae; phylum Streptophyta; class Magnoliopsida; order Santalales; family Viscaceae; genus Viscum; species Viscum album. The sequence goes on along the minus strand of OY728151.1, from coordinate 1,822,328,413 downwards.
AAAATGTTGTATCACCATTAGATAAGGTGAAACTAACTATATCGACCTCCTTAATTCGTTGCAAGGTAGAGTATCTACCCCTTGGTACATCATCTACACTACCGAGAAGTGTCGAGGCATGATTTAAAATGACATTCATTTGAGACACACATGGAGGGAGGAAAATATGGTGGCTGATCATATGGTGTCACTTGCATCTCAAGGTTATAGTGTTTCCTTATTTTACAAGTTTAATCTCTTTATGCCAGAGGAGGTCAATCTTATTAGAGGGGATTCCCTCAGTTTCCACTACTTTCATCCCCCACAGGGTTCTTCTTTCTTTGTCACTAACTTTTTTGCATCATTGTTTCTTTTTTTAAATATATAATTAAAAAAATTATGACATGAACTAATATTGTAAAAAATTAATAGTTATTATCTTTAGAAGGTAAATAATTAATATGAGTTAATATTGAAAGGTTATTTTCAATAAAATATGTTTTATTTTTATTTTTATTTTTATTTTTAAAAGAAAAATTTACGAATTTTATAATTTAGATTTGATAAGATAAATTTAATTTCTTAATTCCACATGGAAATATTATCATAGGGTTTATTTTTGATATTTTTCCAAAATAATCAATTTTTAGGTGAATATTAAAAAAATACAGATTTTTTGAATACCATCATTTTTAAATGACAGGGGTTTTTGAATCCTTTTTGATATAAAAAATATATGTATATAAAAATTAAACCTAAAAATTTAATGAAACTATATCAATTTATAAAAATAATGAATATCATAAGAGAAAATCAGGTAATATTTTATGAAAACTGTATATTTTTTTCTATTTCATTAATTGAATTTACATATGACAAAATTAGGGTTTAGTTTTATTTTAATGTCACATAAATATTCTTTAAACCACTATCATATTATTAATATTATTAGAATCAATAACCTTGATAAATGTTTTCATATACATAAACATGATGGTCAAAAATACACTTTTCTAAAAGAAGGTTGTGTGTGTTACATGTGCCAAAATTATGAGTAATCTTTCTACACATAGAAAATTAATTTTAATTTTTTTTTATAATTTAGATATTAATTTGAATATTATTTAACATGGAAAATTTCATTTTTGGTCAATTAATTTATATTTTTAGGGTTAATTTTGATTACCCAAATAATGGTGAAATAAGTATTTTAAATCTATATTTTTATTAATATTAAGAAATTTATATCAAATAAATTAAATAAAAATCCAATAAATAACAAGTTTAATAGGATTTATTAACGTATAAATAAATATTTTGTAACTTATTCTTTTAGTAATTTATAAAAAAAGATATTTATTTTACGAAAATTGTTTTTAATACAAAATTGGTTTTGAAAAAATTTTATATTTTTAATTATAAATATAATTTATAAATATTAAAATATTAATTTGAAAAAAAATATATTTTTTTTGGATTTATAAAGCTTATATTCTCTTAAGATGAATTCCAAATAATTTTCAAATAATGTTGATTTTAGGTAAAAAAATACAGGACATAAGAAAACTATAATTCCCATGATTTTATCACTATATATGCAAAACCTAGATGATTTAAAAACAATCTAATAAATTAAATATGAAATTTGGAAATAAAATAATACATTTTTAAATATTATTTGTACATATAAAACCTATACTATTAATTTTTAGAACTAAAGTATACTGCCAGTTTAATTTAAAAAATATATTTTAGTCTACTCTTTAAATCAATTATTTTCTAGGAGGATTTTAGATTTTGATTTTATTTGAATCCACATACCTTTAAATCCAATCATTATAAATCAATTCATGGATATAAAATTTGTATCTATGATAACTTTATAATTTATAGATAAAAATTTATAATAATATTATTTTAAATTAAATGTTTTTACACATCTAAGTGTTTTTATTTTATATTTATCTTTTCATACCTATAGAAATTTTATTTGATAATTTTTTTTATATTTGAAATCATAAGGTTAAAATTAGGTAATGAGGTCAATTTTAATTTGTTTGATTAAAATTAATAAATATGGTAAAAAATTAGTCACGCTATGAAAAGTAAAACAGGGAAATCAACACATGTAAAAAAAGGTTTAAAAATGGATTGTTAAGGTTTGGATCAGCCAGAAATCACCCCTTTTCATCATATTTCACTTTTTAAATCCCTTTACCCTTTAATTGTGAAATTAAATTTTTCAAATTCAATGGGTATTTCAAAACCCACCCTTCTGTTCATTTATAAAAAGGTAACAATTCCACCACTTCAATACTCAACTTTATTTAGAATTCCCCCTTAAAATGATACCATTAAAGTCTCCCTATAACCCCATACCCTGAAAAAAAATCCCCCAATCACTCATATTTAGCCTATTCCCTTTAATTTGAATGAACATTCCACGGAAAGATCAAGTCTCCAATGTAAGTATTATCTATGACTCAAGTTTTTCTTCTTGTTATAACTCATCAAATATATATTATACTAGTATAATATGATGAATTTTGAATCATTATTATTTATATAGTTTTTCATATTAATTTTTAAACCCTTATTTATTCATTACCATAAAATTATAAAAATATGGAAATGCCAATCATGTGTGTGTGAGGAATACCGCCTCCATGAAGATTGATATTCATTTTTTTATAGTTTTTAATTATTCATAAAAAAATAATATATTATTATTCCAAATAATAAATCAATTAAAATAATATCATTATTTCCCTTCTATAATTATATTACATCAAAATTAACACCTCCTTAATCGTACTCACCAATCGAGTTAATGTGTGTTCAAGTTTGGGTCAATTTAACCACCTACATGAATGATGATTTAAAATATGATCATAGAAAGATATTAGAAACAAAATAATTATATTATTATATGTTAATAAAAAATAATTGTTAAATTATGATTTTTCAAATTTTATTTAAGGTATATAACATATTTTTCACAGATCAACTTCAATAACCAAAATTATCAAAATAAAAAAAAATTCAATTCAGTTTTCACATAACATTACCCAAACATATATGTAATGAAATTAAAAAAATATAAATAAATAAAATTTTTATATTATAGATCCTTAAATTATATATCAATAATTAAAATAGTATCAAATTATGGGTAATGATATCCACATTATTAAACATGCACAAAATAGTTAAAGTTATTAACACATGGCAGTCATAATATGCTATAACTAATTAATGTACTCAAGAAAAAAATTATAATAAATCTTTTAGAGTGGAAGTATTTATGATTAATACAACCAAATAGGATATTATGTTACATATTTTTTTTGTACATGAGCTTAAATTCCATCCAACATGTCTCAAATTTGAATCTCATGAGGCATGTTTAAATTAAACACCAAGTTTCATTTTCAATGGTTTAAATAATTAATTACTACTATTTTGTATCACAATACTATTATATTTTAGAATATTTAGTTTTCTATTCAATGTTATATCGATCATGGGGATTTGATTCAAAAGTTACAATGTTTTTAATGGGTATTTGTCTCAATTTATCTTTATTGGGGCATGTTTTAATGTTATGTGGAAATTTATTATTTCTATGGTCTATATACTACCCGAAAATGTTTTTTTCCATACTCCGTGATTTAAATCATGTAATTTATTGAACCATATGAATTTCAAGATTCCAATTACTTTTTATCCAAAAATTAATAAAGATGCAAGGAATTTTCGAGACTCCAATCTTTTCCATTGGTCAAAATCATCCTTTTTTGACTATAATAATTCATGATTAATATATTATAACGGATGATGATGTTTAATAATTTTTTCCACCTTATTTTTTAGATAAATAATTTTTTATAAAAATATCTATTTCCATTGTGATTATATTTTTCATTTACAATTCATTTTTGATAAAAACAATTCCCACTAATTTTTTTGGGGTTTTATTCCATATATATGTATTTACATATGATTTCTCTACTGGAAAATGAAATTGTTCTTATCTTTATAGAATTTCTTTATCATATTTTTTCATTTTGAAATAAATTCATTATCTTCATTTGAATGATTTTTGTTTTTCAAAAGTATATTTCAAAAAGTTCAAAAGGTTTTCCATCCCCTCCAAATAAAAGATTTTATCAACCAATTTACATTTTATTTTTTAAAATTTATTATTTTTCAAAATTTATTTATTAAATAATATAATTATATATTAAAATTTTCAATGTATTTCTACTTCCTCTTTTTGGAAAATTTATGTATTTATCCGGTAACTATTATTAAAGTATATTTTAATTGTAAATGTATTCAAGGAATTTAAACTTATATTTTTAAAAAATGATTTTGGAATTATCAAGGATATTTTATTTGGTATTTTTTATGTTATGGTTTTAAAAAAAAATTTTCTGCACCGTCAAAAAATTTTAAAGTATTTTTTACTTTTATATTTAAAAGTTTCTTTGAATTTTTTTAACTTCCATTAATCCTCCATGATTTACCTATAATGAAGTGATGTTTAAACAATCCTTTATATATTAATATTATATAATTTTTTTTATAAAATGTTATTTTTGATATTATATGATTTATTATGCTGAATATATGTGGTATTTTTTAAAATTTTAAGAAACAAATTCTTTCACCATGGGTTATTTTTTAGATGATGAATGTTTTATTTTAAACAAAAATGTTTTTATTATGAGATGGGTGGGACCAATACTTACCAAAAATGAATTAGAAAAAGTATTATATATCATGATATATAAATGTTATGTGAACAAGTTAGTGAGTATCTTGGTTTACAAAAGGTGATTGTTAATACATTTATAACTAGTCACAATTCAATGTGTGAATGGTTTTATGGGTAACTAGGTTAACAAAGATAATAAGTAATAAATTTATGATTATTCCACTTTCTTTATATTGATCATTGACCCATGTAATATGATTCATGTTTTATTTTCTCATTAAATGGTAAAATAATTATCATTTGAGTTGTTATGTATATCTTTCATGATTATAGTTAACGTTTATTAATTTATATTCTTTTAAATATGATATTATTCTTTATTCATCATTTTTTTTATGTGTATGGTCTTACTATTATATCCATTTTCATGTTATCTATTATTGATAATTTAATAACACATGTTCATATGTTTTCTTTTTACCAGGATTTGAAGATTATTTTGTATCATTGAATATATATGAGTGTATTTAGTTTATAGACAAATGATCATAATAAGTAAAATAAGTGTTTTTATGTTTCTAGTATCCAAGAACTAAACAATCCGACCATTGGGTTATTAGATTTTATATGAGATATATTTTTTAAATCATGAAATTAATATATTATTAAAGTAATAATAATATTTGATCACTGTAGAATTTATTAGGGTAGGGTTTATTTATTTTTAGGGATTAATTTAGATAAATATGAGTTTTCAGTTAGAGAGACTCAGTGAAAACCCTAGAGATGTGTCTTTATATAAGTTGATATCATGGAATAATTTTTAATTCTTTAGTATGTGGTTTTCCTAGAAATAAATCCCTTTTTAGAAACTGGCATGTGTCTATGGTTATGGAACAAATTCACATTGGGTTAATAACCCCAAAAAGGATTAGCTGAAAATTGAATCGACCATCACCCTCATGCATGATTTGTGGTGCTAATATTTCACACCTGGATAGAAACCCTTGGTAGATATAATTTGGGTAATCATATTCTATTTATGAACAACTATAAAGAATTTATTTCATAGATAAAATGATGAATTATGTTGATAATTGTTAGATAACCGAAATTAATGTAACCAAGGATAAACTAAGATCGATATCGGATGAACTAAAGGAACTAATTGACAACATGATAATATAAAAGAACAAGTTAGTATAATGTTGAATTCCATTTTATTATTATGATAATTATATTATTGTGCTAATGTTTTTTCACTCATGACAACCATTTTTGTTTTAATAACGGATAGATACATATGTAACCTTGGGTGGGATGAATAATGTGAAGATTAATTCAACAAATAAACCATCATAATGGGACCTAGAATGAAAAACATGATATTATTATAAAATAAATATCATGAAATATGATTCACAATATGAACATATCCAAAGTCCCAAACTCACCAAAGAAGATAAACATATAGTCTTATGAAATATCAAGTGATGAAGATACTGAAAGAAAAAATGTTCAATTTTTTTATTTCAATAATGATGGAATAATAACCAAGTAAATTACTTGAATAATATTAGAAGGGTTTTTACTTGTGGTAAAGGAGGCCATTAATAATCATACTATCAAGGTAAAATTTAGAGTTCTATTAACATGAAGAAGGAAGATAAAACTCATCTATGGGGACCACTAAAAATTTAATGTCTTATGTGCGGAGAACTCATTCATTATCCAAGACAATAATTTAATACAAGGATTTATACGGATTATAAGAATCAAAAACCTTCTAGAACCATGGGGTACAGAAGACGCTATGTAATATATATATATATACAAATAGGATAGTAGTAATTAGGATTCACTTACCATCTACCCTTAATTAGTTTATGTATTCTAATTCTATCAACCTTATCTTGTCTAGGGTGTTCACTAAGAACATAAAGACTCCACCCTATGTAATTTTTATTTTAAGTATAAAATTTTGTGATATGATTATTAACTTTATGGAAATAAGAATTATGAAAATAAAAATAAACTCCTTTAAAAAATATTGATTTTATATTTGAAATAGAATGGATATCTTCACTTTGACTCTGATTTAATTTATAGAAAGAGATAAAACACATTATAAATCAACTGTGACCATATATAACTATAATTCCAACTATGGATTATCTAGGAGGAAAACTAAATCCTTATAATTAGACTTAATACCTAGTTATGAGACACATTTCCTTGAAATGGTTAGTAAAAAATAAGTGTTTTTGAGTCTTCTCTATGAAATTGAGGATCAAATATCATTAGAGACTATATCTTTAGGCATGTACTTTTTTACCACCTTTAGATATTCCTCTACGTAATTGATAATTAAATTTTGAGAATGAAATTTATTTGAGGTGATAAGATGTAATGACCTAATATTTTGGATCAAATAAAAAAACATACTATGTTCTATAACATGGTTCACATGGTACACCCAAAATAAACAGACCACAACATATTTTTTTAAAATTATTAATAATTTTACAATAAACAATAATATGGTAAACTATTTATAGTTATTACCTTTATAAGGTAAAAAATTAATAAAATTTAATATTAAAATGGTTATATTCAATAAATAACTTTTTATTTATATTATATTTTATATTTTTTAAAAATAAATTTATAAATTTTATATTTTTAATTTGATAAATTAAAATTTCTTTTTTAATTATTCATAATAAAATTAGTTTAGGCTTTTTATTATTATTTTTCTTAAACAAATGAATTTAGGGTGAATAGTAAAAAAATTCCAATTATTCTAATAATGGTACTTTTATATGACTTAGAAGTTTTCAAAACTTATTCAATAAAAAAATATTAATTATTAAAGTAAAAGTAAACATTTTTGAATATTATATCAATTTATAAAACTCATGACTCTTATTTTAGGAAATCATGCATTATTTTATAAATACAATGTTTTCATCGATTTCCTTAGTTAAATTTAAGGATAATGAAATTTGATGTATTTATTTATTTTAATGTCACATAAATATTTTTTACAGAACTATAATTTTTTTAATATTATTATAATAATTAACATTGGTAAATTTTTCCTATACATGAAACCTATTTTTAAAAATATACTTTTCTAAAAAAGGGGGTTTTACTTGGTACATGTGTTAATATTAAGATTAATTTCTCTTCAAAAAATTTAATTTGATAAAATTATTATTATATTGAAGATAATAATTTTCATGTTATTTTATTTGGACAATTTCATTTTGGATATAAAAATTATATTTTTAGGATTAATGCATATTAGAATTATAATGTTCAACCAAATATTTTAAAATTATTATTTTATTAATATAAAAAATATATATCAGGTTAATTAAAATTAAATAATTTAAATAATAAATATAATATGATGTATAAAAACATAAATTGATATATTAACATTCATTTAATTAGTAAAATTTATAAAATACAGTTAATTTACAAAAAGTCATTTTTCTATAAAAAGAGTTTTTGCTACATTTTATGTCTTAAATTGAATATAAAATTTATAAATTTTAGTATACTAATTAAAAAAACCTATTTTTATGATTTATCATTTCAATATTTTCTTATTATAAATTTTTAAGAATTTTCTAAAAATGATGTTTTTAGTCAAAAAATGAGGGATTTATGAAAACTATAATTTCTATAATTTTATCACTATTTGAGCATAACCTAGTAGAATTAAAAAAACATTACCAAAATCAAATTCATAATAATTTAATAGATTTAAGAATCATTAAATATTTTTTTATACACATAATTCCTATTCCAACAAAATTTCAAACTAAGAAAAATGCTACATAAATATTATTAAACTATTTTTGGTTTTATCTTGAAATAAAGAGTTTTTATGGTGAATTTTATTTATGGATTTACTTTGACGGATTATAAATTTAATTAAATTCATATAAAATCAATTTAATTTTCTAAAATTTGTAACAATGATACCTTTATCATTTATAAATTTAAAATATAAATTACGTTACATAACAAACAGTTTTACACACATAAGTGTTTTATTTTAAAATTATATGTTCATATTTATAGTAATTTTATTTTATAAAATAATTTTATAATTTTATATAAAAACATTCAATTTTTTTAATCATGTCAATTTTAATTATGTTCATTGATGTTATTTGTTATGGTTATAAATTAATTACCCCTGTAAAAAGTAGAAATGGTAAAATGTATTTTACTAAATGGGAAAAGAAAAAAAATGTTAATAAAACGTTTTGAAATGGATTTATAGGGTATTTTGAAAAATAAAATTACACATTTTCTCATATGACCCCTTTTAATCCCATAAACCCTTAATAGTGAAATTAAATTATTGAAATTAAATGGGTATTTCCAAAACTACCCTTCTTTTAACTTATAATAAGGTAACACTATAACCATATAAAAACCCACATATTTTTAAAATTAATCCCTAAAACAATGGAAATTTATTCTACCTTGAACCCTCCCCCATGAACATAATCACTTGGTCACTCATTTTTAGCTCAATCCGTTTAATTTCAAGAGAACTTTTTTAGAAAGATCAAGTGTCCAACCTATGTATTGTCACCTTCTTAAGTTTTTATTATTTATCTTACTCTAAAAACTATTTTATCACTATAATAATAAGATGGATTAATTATCATTGATTTAATGATATGTTTTACATTAATGGTAAAACCATTATTTATTCATTTCCATTAACATATAAAAACAAAGGAATGCCAATCTTGCATGTGTGTGGACAACCAACTGTATGAAGAATCATATATTCGTTTTCTTCTAATATTTCACTATTCACCCAAACATAATCAAATGTATCTATTTTTTTAAAAAATAAAAATAATATCATTATGAATATTTTTAATGATATTTTATCAAAATAAACACCTCATTAACCATACCAACCGATCAAGGTATAATGGGTGTTCATGTTTGGGTCAGTTAAACCTCCTACATGAACAATGATTTAAAATACGACCATGGATGACAATAGGAAACTAAATACTGATATTATTATAGTACAAATAGAAAATATTCATTATTTTATATATAATAAAATTTTATATACATTATATATTTTATTATGAACGAATTTTTTTGACCACCAAAATTACCAAAATAAGATGTTATCAATTAAGTCTTAGAATCACATAACAAGAAAACTTATCTAATGAAATAAGAACATTTTAAATAAATATTATTTATATATTAGAGATACTTAAATGATATATCAATAATGATCTTGGTATCAAATTATGATTAATGATTTCAAAATTATTGAACACGTGAAAAATAATAAAAGATATTAACACCTAATTATCATAATTCATTATAAATAAATAATTAAATAATAATAATAAAATTATAATGAATTTTTTAAAATGGTTATATGTATGAGTACTATTATTAAATTGGTTATTAATTTATTTATGTATTTTATATAAGAGTTCATAGTACATCCGTCTCAGTAGGGAAACAAGTTATGGATTTCTTTGTCTCAAATTTGAATCCCATGAGATGTAAGAACCTGGATATTAATTTACGGTATGTGACCCACTTGGTTGATGTTTTTGTTGGTTTTAAAGTTAATTGTGATGCTTGGGAGAGTCAGGGAAACTTAAAATGATGTTTTGAGGACAAATGGGGAGATGCACGGGTGGCGCACGGTTTGTCTAACCGTGCGGCCAGACCATGTGTAGATGGCACTCAAGGGAGTGGAGACCACACGGTTGATGCACGGTTAAGGGAAGTCGTGCAAAGAGGCTGTGTGAGGAGTGTTGGCAGGGCAGTAAATATCACATGGTTAGCACACGTTTTGTCTAAAGGTGAGATCAAACCGTGCGGGAATGTAAATTAGATCCTTAAATTTTGGATCTAACTCTTTTTTCTTCAAATTACCTCATTTAAGCTCCTAAGCAGACATAACTCGGGGTTACTCTCCCTTAAAGGTTTGAAAACTTCTCCTAAGTGTTTTGGAGATGATATGAAGGCTTCTCTTGGCAAATAGAAGCTGGATTCTTGAGTTATGTGATCGTTCTTCTTCGTTCTTGATCGTTTTCTTAGATCTACTTAGATCTACTTCTCCTATTCCCGCGGTTTCTTAGATATATTCCCGTTATGGGTAGATCTAAGTGTCTGGATGCTAAATTTCATGAGTTTGGGTCTTGATCTTGTTTGGATAAGGAATCTAGGGCGAGTTCATGGAGAATCAACCCGAGTTTCTTGTCCATTCTTTGTTGTTGGGGTTTTCGTCAAAACCTTCGAGGTAGGTGGTTTGATTCCCTACATTAAATGTCTTTGTGTTTTTTTGCAAAAGTGTCAGATACCCATGTAATGGGTATCACGGGTTAGGGTTTTGATCTTTTAATATTATCTGCCTTAGATTGCTTGTGTGATTGAGGTTGTTATATGAATAATGATTTCTTGTTTGCATGTTTGAGGATCACACCGCGGGTGTTTTCCTTTCTTTGGTTGTTTATCGCCATTTGTCTTAGGTTGCCTGTGAGACAAACCTTGTTACACGGATTTACTTCCTTGATATGAATAATTTCATGTGATGCATGTAGTTTAATTTTTTTTGATGCATTGTAGATATTATCCAAGTAGCTGGTTGAACATACATAGGGCTGCTACACCTGGGTTATGTATGATTGCTTTTACTCAGGGCTGCAGGATCCTGGTGTAGCAAGACCATAAGGTGAATTGACATTGATTGATTCCTAAGAGGGCATGTTTAATTAATACCACTACGAGACCATAAGGGAGATTGACTTTGTGCTCCCTTAGAGGGTATGATAATTACCTAATCCAGACTAAAGGGGGAATTAGATGTATGTGCTTCCTCAGAGAGTCTGTAGTATCACTGGAGGACCATAGGGGGAATTTACGACGAGTGATTCCTCAGAGTGTCATTGCCTTTGTTGAATACATGACCATAGGGTTCTTCCCGCGTGAGCCACCCAGAGGGTTAGGATGATAAATTAATTTTGGTTGGTTGTGATGAGTCTCTCAAGTCAAAGAACAAGCTTGGGTTTGTACTGCTTGTTTTTAGGTAGTCTATTGAGATACATGTTGTGTTACCTGCTATGCATTTGGATTATAGAGCTTTTTTCTATATTCATTGGTTGATAATTAAATGGTTGAATTCAATTAATGAATAAATGTTAATGGAATATTGTAGGATTGTTTACTCAGTGTACTCTTGTTTCTCTGCTGCATTTATTTCATTTAATTCTTCTATATTTCCCACAGACAGTAGGGAACAGATCTTATGGTAGATTCCTATTGGGATTAGTCTCACACCCTTCTTGGGTCTTGATTTTCAGCCCAAATAGGTTATATGGTTGCAGGTGTGGATAGGGATTGTGTCCCATCTACCATAGGTGCTTGATTTCAGGTTAGAGATGGAGATCATGAGGCCGAGCTTAGGCTTGAGATGCTGCTGGAGTTTACTATTTACTTTTAGTACTTTGGTTTTAGTTGTATTTCAGCAGGTTTATTTGTTTACTACTTCCACAGATACATGCACCACGATGCATCATTTTTATATTATACATTGCTTATACTGTTCGATTTCAGTTGTTGTATACTGTTTATTGCTTCCGCTATTGTTTATTATTTTCCTTCCACTGCATACTTTAAAAAATGAGGGAATAGTTTCCCCACTAACTCACCAAGGCCCTTGCTAGTAGTCGGAAACCTCTAGAATTTGAGTAAATGCTCTTGAATTCATGTGGCAAACCGGCTATAGGGCACCAGTTGAGTGGCTCCAGATTCGGATGGTTACAAAGTGGTATCAGAGGAGTTTTCTTTCTTTTCTATTTCTTACTGTTTGGAAACAATATACAGCAATAGGAAGGAATGGTTAGTTGGTACTTAATTGTGCTCAGGAGTAATTAACACATGTATAGGGATAACCTATATTACCTCATGATTGCAATATTTAGTTTTTTCAAGTGCTACAGTTGATTATATTTCACCATTGGGTGATGCACTTGTTTTGTGCTGTTACAGTTTATATGATTGCAGTTCTATTTTTTTGCAACCCAATCAGATAACGGTATGCCACCTCATTCATCATTTAGGCAGTTGTTATAAAATCACATATCATTAATTTTTCCATTCCATCTATAGTGCATTATAAATTTCATGCTGTTGTGATTGATGTTGTGATAGATTATGCATGATGTTGTGATAGTTGTTGTGAGAGTGATACCTGCTATGTTGATAGAGTGTTGTTTATCTTACAGATTATTTAGCATGGACACCAAGCTTTGGTCTTAGAGGTTTTATGGCCCCTCGAGGATTGGAATTTGGCGGATCATGGGATTATCATACTATTTACTTGTTATATGCATTGTTATGATGTCAATCTTTGATTGGCAGGGAGTATGGGCTCACACGGATTGAAATTTGACACATAGGTGATGGTTTTCTGTGTTTTTCAGTGGTTTTGGGGAGTTTTGTATGCCTACTTCCCAAGAACCTGGATAACACAGTGGGTGGCCTTATGAACACACGCCATGTGTTCTTCTGTTCGGGATGAACTACTTTTGGCGGTTACACGCCATGTACTTTGAAGTACACGCTGTGTACTTTCCTTCCGGGTGATCTAGCCGTGTAATTGAATACATGGGTTGGAAAATAATAGTGAGAGCATATCGTGTACGTTCTTGACACTCCGTGTAGTTGTGGCCCGTGTACCAGCCCGTGTGACTAATGACATGGATGAGAAAAATCTTTTCGAACCCGCCATGTAGTTTGGGTTTACAAATCCAGTCTGGCCGGTGTACACACCCAAGTAAAATCTTTCTGCAACACGTCGTGTATATAGAGTACACACCGTGTAACCATGTTTTTCCAGACTTAATAGTTTTTCCTCTTCTATTTTGTTCTCCCTCTTTTATGTTTTCAACTATGCTCATCTTTGATAAAAGTGTGCTTGACCCTGCAGAATCATACCGCCAAGACGTCCTCCTGTTGCACGTCAGGGGTCTGAAAATGATCATACGCTGGATATGGAACAGGAAGTTATCCCAGATAATGGTGTGGACACACAGTTCCATGAGGGATTCATGAGGTTCATACAGACCTTTTATGGAGCTCAACAACCTTCCCAGTCTATGGAAGAGCTTACGTGAGTCTTCCAGTAGCAGCATCCTCCCACGTTCTCTAGGGATGGAGGACCTCAGGCTGCTGAATCTTGGTTCAAAGTTATGGTTTCTATCTTTGACCATGTCAAGACACCCCCATACAGAAGGGTGAATCTCGCAACTTACATGATGAGAGATTCCTCCTAGAGATGGTGGGTGTAGTTTCTTAGGAAAGGAATCATCAGATAGTTTCTTGGGACGAGTTTCAGCGTATGTTCTACGACTACTTCTACCCAGTGAAGATGAGGGATGATAGAGACAGAGTGTTTATGAACCTGCAATAGTTTACTCTATCAGTTATGGATTATTCCTCTCATTTTACAAGGTTACAGCGTTTCACTCCCGTTTTGGGGAATGACAAGCTGTTTTTAGCGAGGAAGTTTGAGGAGGGCCTAAGACCAGAGATCAGATCACAGGTGAACGTCTTCCAGTTTACTTATATTCCTTTGATAGTCAACTAGTGATTGATCACGGAGTGGAATCTGAGGTATACTGGAGTAGTGAGCCATGGCGGTTTAGCATCCAGAGTCAGTACTCTTTCTACTGACATCAGGAAGCACCACCAAGAGTCTACATGAGGTGACCCGAGGAAGTGAGATGTTCTTTTAGGTAGCAAGGTTGTGGGCTACTAGTGGGAGAAGGATGGGAATAAGAATCAACAATTCCCAAGGGACCCAGTGGAGTTCCGATCTTGCAACAAGATGGGTCACCTGCAACGGTTTTGCAAGGTTATTCTTCCAGCAGCTAGTGAATGTGGGTCTGTTTTGATTCTGCGTACAGGCGCAGGATTACCAGTTCTGCAGCAGACTAGAGGATGGAGTTCTTTGGGTCATTCAGGTCAAGTTAGTGGCCATGGGCGCATTGGTTAGGCTCATGGAGGATCAGATCAGGGATCTCAGAATGTTATACAGGGCCGCGGTATATGCCAGAATTTTGCGGTAGAGTAGACTCATCAAGAGCAGGATCCTGGACCTTCTATAGTTTGAGGTACGATCTTAGTAGCCTTAGTTTTATCTTCTGCACATTTCGATACAAGAGCTTCGCATAGCTTTATTTCTGTGCACATTGTGGAGAGACATAGACTTACTATCTTCACTTCTAAGATTATGATGACACTAGACACTACCTCGGGACATAGAACTGCTAGTGTGTGTCAGTGCAATGAGTGCCCCCTTGAGGTTGGTGGGTGTCACTTCTTGTGGGATCATTATGTCCTAGAAATTATAGGTTACAATGTAATTACCGGAATGGACTGGATACTTCCTTTTAATGCCTTTTTCGATTAATATCACCGCACGGTGAGTTTCACGTCACCTGAGGGCAGACCTTTTCTTCAAAATGGTGAATGAGATGTCCAGGCGAATAGAGATGGACTAGAGCATCATGGGTTGGGCGGTGTTACAGCCCAAATTTCTAGTTTATATCTGGACCATCAGGTGACTTCTAAAATGGATTATCCTCCACTGGTTGATCATTTTACAGATGTCTCTCTAGAAAAATTTTCAGGGTTGCCTCCAGATCGTGAGGTAGACTTCTCTATTGAGATTGTGCCGAGAGCAGAACCGGTATCCATAACTCCTTATAGAATGGCTACTCCTAAGTTATAACATCTCAAGAAGTAGTTGGAGGAGTAGCAGGAAATAGTTTTTATCTAACCCAGTACTTCTCATTGGGGTTCTCCTGTTTTATTTGCAAAGAAAGCAGATGGTACATTACGGCTTTGTGTGGATTATCAGAAGCTGAACCAGTTGATGGCCAAGAACCAATATCCCTTTCCAAGGATTGATGATCTTTTTGATCATCTTCGAGGAGCCAGGGTGTTCTCGAAGATCGACTTGAGATCCGGATATCTTCAGTTGCGCGTCAGACCATCAGATATACCTCTTACTGCCTTCTGGAGCAGGTATGGTCTGTACTAGTATTTGGTGATGTCGTTCGGTCTCATGAACGCACCAGCAGTTTTTATGGAGCGGATAAACAGTGTCTTCCATCCATACATGGATTCCTTCATGGTGGTTTTTGTGGACGATATCTTAGTGTACTCTCACACTCGACATGACCATGCTGCCCATCTTGAGATCATATTGAGTTCACTGATAGAGCATCATTTATATGCTAAGATCTCAAAGTGAAACTTCTGGATGGATGAGATTCACTTCCTAAGTCATGTCATCTTAGAGACAGGAGTATCAGAAGACCCATAAAAGGTGAGAGAAGTAGTTACTTGGGAGCTACCGAAGAATTTCGTCGAGGTATGGAGTTTCTTGGGACTGGGTGGTCACTATAGATAGTTTATACAGGACTTCTCATTCTTAGAAATTCCATTGATGGGATTTACTAATAAAAGGGTGAAGTATGTTTGTTCAGGAGCCTACGATTCAGCCTTTTAGTAGCTGAAGGGGAGATTGACTTCAACACCAATTGCAGTTCTTCTAGAGTTGCGAAAGAGTTATAGAGTTTTCTATGATGCATCTGGCATCAGGCTTGGAGCAGTGCTTATGTAGGATGATCGTGTTGTCGCATATGGATCTCGGCAGTTGAGGCCACACGAGAAGAACTATCCTACACAGGACCTGGAGTTGGCTACAGTTTTTCATGTCTTGAATTGTTGGAGACATTATCTTCTGGGAGAGAATTTTGAGGTATATACTGACCACAAGATCCTCAAGTATATCCTTACGCAGCGTGACTTAAATCTGAGACAGCAGAGGTGGGTCGAGTACCTATATTCTTTCAATATTGATCATGCTTATACGCCTAGAAGAGGCAATGTTTTAGCAGACACACTGAGCAGAAGGACTTAGTTACAGGCAGTTCAGGAGGCCATCAGCCAATGGAAGCTTATGGCTCGGTTCTCTCTGATACATTTGGAGATGCATGACAAACATGGATAGATGGTTCTTTCTTCTATAGTTGTCAACTCTACTCTTCTGGATCGATTTCGAATGAGGTAGCTATTAGACTCAGAAGGCCTAGTCCTACAGGAGGGAGTGTCAGGTGGAGTCCCTGCTCTGGGGTGGATAGTGGGCGATGATGAGGTGTTACATTTTCATGGTCGTTTATGGGTTTCAGCAGACATACATGAGAAACTGATGCGGGAGTTTCATTCTTCATCTTGGGCAGTTCATCCTGTTGTCACAAAGATGTATCGAGACTTACCTCGTCAATATTGGTGGCCAGGTATGAAGAAGGATGTGGCTGGTTTTGTTATGCGGTGTTCCACCTGTCAGCAGGTGAAGGAAGAGCATCAGTGACTAGGAGGGATTTTTCTGCAGTTACACATTCCTGAGTGGAAATGGAATGTTGTTGTGATGGACTTCGTGATAGGGTTACTAAGTTCGCCATGAGGGAATGATGCAGTTTGGGTTATTGTTGACCGGCTCACAAAGGTTTCTCATTTCTTGCTGATAAAGGGGACCTTGGGTGTGGATGAGCTTGGGAGGTTGTACATTCGTGAGATAGTATAAATTCATGGGGTTCCAAACACTATCCTTTCAGAAAGGGACGCCCGCATTACTTCACATTTCTGTTAGGGGATACATAGGGCTTTGGGTACACAGGTACTTCAGAGTACATCTTACCATCCCCAGATAGATGGCCAGTCAGAGCACATGATTCAGGTGATGGAGGACATGCTGCGAGCGTGCGTCCTTGATGTTGGAGGTTCTTGGGAGAAACACATAATTATAGTGGATTCTTCCTATAATAATAGTTTTCAAGTAACTATTCAGATGGCACCTTACGAGGCTTTGTATCATAGGTCGTGCCAATCATCCTTGTGTTGGATGGAGGCCGGAGAGGTAGCTATGCTGGGACCTCATCTTGTTCAGGTGATAACAGAGCAGGTGGAGTTGATTTAGAAGAGGATGACTACAGCATAGTCTCAGTATAAATCTTATGCTGATCAGCAGATATGACCTTTCGAATTCAAGGTCTGAGATCATGTTTTCCAGCGTGTTACCCCAAGGTTGTTACATAAGAGGATTAGGAGAAAGGGAAAGATTTCACCGAGATACATCGGGTTGTTTGAGTTTCTGGAGAGATTCAGGCTGGTTTCTTACAGGTTGCAGTTACCGCAGAGGTACCAGGATATGCACGACATCTTCCATGTTTATCAGCTTCAACGGTATTTCTCAGACCCGTCTCATGTTTTTCAACCCGAGGAGGTTGAGTTTGAGCAGGGTATATCTTTCGAGGTGCATCCTATCAGAATTGTTGATCGTTGTGTCAATGTTTTCTGTGGATGGTTTATTACTCTGGTACAGGTGTTATGGCAGTATAGGAGAGTATATGACGATACTTGAGAGAGGAAGATCGATGTATGATTGCAGTGGCCAGAGTTGTTTCAGGTTTCTTCTTCTACCCCGCATTAGGAAATTAGGGGACGAATTTCTTTAAGGGGGGAAGTTTGTAAGAACCCGGATCTTCGTTTTAGGTATGTGACCCCATTGGTTGATGTTCTTCTTGGTTTTAAAGTTAAGGGTGATGCTTGGGAGAGTCGGGGAAACTTAAAATGAAGTTTTGAGGCAAAAATGGGAGCTGTAGGGGTGGTGCACGATTTTTCTAACCATGCAGCCAAACCGTGCGTAACTGGCACTCAAGGTAGTGGCGACTGAATGGTTGTCGCACGGTTAAGGGAAACCATACGAAGAGACCATGCAAGGAGTGTTGGAAGGGCAGTATATACCACATGTTTAGTGCACGGTTTGTCTAACCATGCAAGAAAACTATGCAGGCACTTCAATTAGATCCTTAAATTGTGGATCTAACTCTCTTTGCATCTAATTTCCTCATTTAAGCTCCTAAGCAGCCATAAATCAGAATTACTCTCCCTTGATGGTTGTAAAACATCTCCCAATAATTTTGGAGGCGATCTGAAGGCTTCTCTTGGAAAATCGAAGCGGGATTCTTTAATTATGTGACAGTTCACCTTCATTCTTGATCATTTTCTTAGATCTACTTTGATCTACTTCTCATATTCCCCAGTTTTCCTAGATCTACACCTTTTATGGGTAGATCTAAGTGTGTGGATGCCAAATTTGATGAGTTTGGGTCTTCAAATTGCTAGGATAAGGAATATAAGGCAGGTTTAGGGAGAATCAACTAGATTTTCTTATGCATTCTTCATTGTTGGGGTTTTCATAAAAACCTTCTAGGTATGTGGTTTGATGCCCTACGTTAAATGTTTTTGAGTTTTTGTGAAAAATTTTCGGATACCCATGTACTGGGTATCGTGGGTTTGGGTTTTGATCCTCTAATATTATCTACTTTATATTTCTTGTGTGCATGAGGTTGTTAGATGAATAATTATTTCTTATTTGCATGTCTAAGGATCACACCATGGGTGTTTTCTTTATTTTGGTTGTTTATTGCCGTTTGGATTAGGTTGCCTGTGAGGCAAACATTGTTACACTGATTTTCTGCCTTGATATGAATAATTGCATTTGATTCCTACAGTTTAAATGTTTTTGATGCATTGAAGCTATTAGACAAGTAGTTTTCTGAACATACATTGGGCTTCTATGAATCGATTACGTACGATTGATTTTACTCAGGGCTGGAGGAACCTGGTGTAGCAAGACCACAAGGGGAATTGATGTTGAGTGCTTCCTCAGAGGGCCAATTTAATTAATACCACTATGAAACCATAAGGGAGATTGACTTTGTGATCTCTCAGAGGGTCTGATAATTTCTGAATTGATACTAAAGGGGTAATTAGACGTAAGTGCTTCCATAGAGAGTCTGTAGTATCGCTGGAAGATCATAGGGGGAATTTATGATGAGTTCTTCCTCAGAGTGTCTTTGCCTTTTTTAAATACTTGACCATAGGGGTCTGCCCGCGTGAGCCACCCAGAGGGTCAGCATGATAAATTAATGTTTGTTGGTTGTGATGAGTCCACCAAGACAAAGAATAGGCTTGGGTTTGTACTTGTTGTTAGGTAGTCTGTTCAGATACCTATTGTGTTGCTTTCTATGCCTTTGTATTATAGAGATTTTTGCAAGATTCTTTGGTTGATAATTAAATTTTTGAATTAAATTAATGAATAAATGTGAATGGAGTCTTGTAGGATTGTTTACTCAGTGTAGCCCTGTTTCTCTGCTTCCTTTTTTTTCATTTACTTTTTCTATATTGCTCACGGACACTAGGGAACCGATCATGTGGTGGTTTCCTACTCGGATTAGTCCCATACCTTGTTTGGGTCCTGCTTTTCTGCCCAAATAGGTTATATGGTTACAGGTGTGGATAGGGATTATGGCCCTTCTTCCTTAGGTGCTTGATTTCTGGTTAGAGGTGGATAGCATGGGACCGATCTTAGGTTTGCGATGCTGCTGAAGTTTACTGTTTACTTTTAGTACTTGGTTTTCAGTTGTATTTCCGCATGTTTCTTTGTTTATAACTTCCACAGATACATGTACCATGGTACATCATTTTTATATTATAATTTTCTTCTACTGTTTGGTTTCAGTTGTTATACATTGTTTACTACTTCTGCTATTGTTTATTATTTTCCTACTTCTTCATACTTTACCAAATAAGGGCATAGTTTCCCCAATAACTCACCAAGTCCCTCACTGCTGGTCAGAAGCCTCTAAAATTTGGGGAAACACACTAGAGGTCATGTGGAAAACCGGTTACGGGGCACCAGTTGAGTGGCTCTAGATTTGGGTTGTTACATGAGACATGTCTAATCTATATACCTTATTTCATTTTAATGGTGTAAATAATTTAATATTTATATTTTTGTATCATAATAATATTATAATTCATGATATCTAGGTTAATATTTAATTTTATTCCTCTCATTGGTAAAAAGATAAAAAGTATGTAATGGTTTTTCAACCCAATTTCTCTTCATTGACAAATGTTATACTTTTATGCACCAATTTATTATGTATATGGTTATATAAAACCCATTAATGTATTTTATAATAATATAAAATTTAATTTAAAGAATATGTTGATCCATATGAATTTCAATCTTCAAATGTTTTTTTTATTAAAAAATTAATAAATTCGTAAGGGTTTTTTGAGACTCAAATATTTTCATTGGGTCATAATCACCCATCATTTCCTATAATATTTAATGATTGATATTGAATAACTGATTATGATTTTATGTTGTACATTCACCTATATTTATTGGTTAATAATGTTTCACACCAAATCATTATTCCTATAACATTTTATTGGTTTTTTAATATATTTTTATTAATAATAGTTCCCACTACTTTTGATGGATTTTTCTTCTATATCTATATTTTTACTTCTAACACATGTTATCCTTTACCTAATATAAAATTAAATTGTTTTTATCCCTAATGAGATTTTTTATCAGATTTTTTCTTTTTAAAATAAATTATTAATCATCTTTTCAACTATATTCATTTTTTAAAACGGTACATCAAAAAGATCAAATGTTCTTCTATCCTTTAAAAATAAAATGTTTACTAATCCAATAGAAAATATATTTTGATAACTATAATGTCTTTTTAGGTTACATTTTTAATTATTATTTTAAAAATTGAATGTTTTTAATGATTTTTTCGCATTCCATTTTTGAAAACATTATATCCTTTTCAATTATCCATTATTAAATAATCTTTTAAACATAATCATTTCAGAGTATTTACCCTTCGATTTTTTATTGAAAAACTTATGTATTATAAATGATATTTTATTTTTGAATATTTTTATTATGGTTTCCTACCTTCACAAAAATGTTTTTTGAATGTATCTTTTATTGGGATGTTTAAACGGTTTGTGAAAGCTTTTTTATTTTCCATTATACTTATCCTCCAAGAACAATCATCCATGATGTGATGTTTTGGGAACCATATATATTTTTTATGACATGATTTATTTTGGAATATTTTATTTACTATATTCTATTATCTATTAAGTTTATGTTATGTGGATTTATGAAATGTTTAAGAAACCCAATCATTTTTCTTGCGTTATTTATGATATGATGAATATTTAATTTTCATGTGGCATGAAAATATATGGATTATGAGATGGGTGTGACATATATATCCCTCTAATATGTTGGTTATAGTCTTAAATATCTTGAGATAGAAATGTTTTTTGAGGTGTTTTTTGAGTAACATGTTTGAAAAAAGGTGATTGTGATGGTATTTATCTCTTCTCATAATTTTATCTATGAATTGGTTGGTGGGTAGCCAGGTTCAAAAAGATAACAAATTACATGTTTATGATTGTTACACTTTATTTCCAATGTTCAATGAAACATTTATTATGATTTATGTTTTATTTATAAAACCATATTTAAAGTGTTTCTAATTGAGATGTTATTTCTATATTCCATTTTTATTGTTAACATTAATTGATATCTGTCCATTTAAATTTGAAATTTTTCATTATTCATGAATTTCTATATTTTTATGATCTAACTATTATAGTGTTTATTATTCTATCATTTAATAATCATTTTATATCACCCCTTCTTATGTTTTCCTTTCCCTAGGATTTTGATATGATAATGTCTCATGTTATATCTAATAGTATATTATGTTAATAGAGAAATTCTAATAGCTTTAAAAATAATCTTTTTTTATGTTTCTAGTATTAAAGACATAATAAATTTCTATATTTGTGATATTTTATTTTTTAAAGATATATTATT
This sequence comes from Viscum album, assembly GCA_963277665.1. Lineage (NCBI taxonomy): Eukaryota > Viridiplantae > Streptophyta > Magnoliopsida > Santalales > Viscaceae > Viscum > Viscum album. The sequence goes on along the minus strand of OY728151.1, from coordinate 1,822,305,866 downwards.
TAAACCATGATATTATTTTAGTTTTCATGTTTTGATTAACTTAGGTTTATATTGAAAATGATTGTACACTAGAGGAGTCCGATGAAGAACTAGATTCAATGAGAGGTATGATGTTTCTTGGGTCCTTGATGGTTATAAAATTATATTATATTAGTGAAACTATTTTATTTAGTGCATCCATAATTCTTAGATCCATTGTGTTTGTGATCAATGCTTAAACCTTTCATATTAAATCTTTACACTCATTTGTGAAATAATATAGAGAAGGGGTTTTGAGGTCTCGAGTTCCGGGTGATAATTGTCGATCGCGAAGCCATATGGGATTTTTTAGTTATTTATATTGACATATTTTACCTCATAAATGGAATGGACTTGATGATAAAATATATAGAAAAAGATAAATTTATATCATAAAAAGTTATACTACATTCCATTGATTTTATGACTCGTTTTATTAAGGGTGGGTGTATTATAGATTTGGAAGATAATGTAACTTTTTCCATAGTAATAAGATGATCTCATTTCAGTTTTTGGATATTTTTCTTAACACTAGTAATCCAAATCATAGTGGCCCTCTTCCAATGGTGGTGAGTGTGTGTCCTGATTTTTTCCAAAAAGATTTATCAATATTTCCACCACATAGTGAATTAAAGATTACTATATTCTTTATTTGTGGAATGAGGCCCATTTCATTCTGTATATACTATATGTAACCCACTGAATAGAAATAATTAGTGGTTCATCCTAATGATCTTGATGCTAACGGATTTATTTATCCTATAGTTTCACTTTTGAATCATTTTTACGCTTTTGAAATAAGGTGGAAAGGCGTTTACAAATTTTTATTGATTAACATATACTCATCTAGGGTATGTTAAGAAAAAATATATACCTACATGTATTGATTAAATTTTCAATCATCTCATGGGAGACCGGTGGTTTTCAAAAATTGATTTCATATTAGGGTACCATTTACTAAGGGTATGAGAGGAATACATTCCTAAGATAAACTTCATGAGTAGGTATTGGAATTATGAGTATCTATTCATTCCATTTGAACTTATTAATTCTCTTGATATGTTAGCGTATTTGATGAATAAAATATTCAATCCGTTCATAGATTCCTTCATGGTTGTTTTTAGTAATTGTAATGTCCTGGAACCAGATGCCGCTCTACAGTGACCCATGCCCAGTTGGTCACATGGATCAAGCACATCTCCCTAAATGTTAGAGGATATTGATTAGTAGTGATTTCCTAAGGGTGTTAGTGGGGAGAATATTCCCTCATCACTAGAGTGTAACATAATGGAATATAAATAACATACAGGATGGAAGGAGTATAATAAAAAAATAATTAAATGTCAGAAGACTGATATATAACAATGTTAAAAGTCATCTCACATAAAAAACGATGATACATGTCATATGTATCTAATAAAGAACCCAAAACATGAATATATATAAGGTGTAAAACACAATGAACAAAAGTAGAAAAAGGAAAAAAAATCCACTAGAATCATGAGCTTCATCTCAGTCCCACACTCCCCTACTCCCAATAAGCACTCAAGAACCTATAGTATGGATATTTTCTTTATCAATACCTCAAACTATATAATCTATTTGATTAAATATTCATTACTGCATCATTTTATAATAAAGTTTATTTAATCATTAAAATTCATTTATGTTATAATTATTGAGACTTAGTGCATGCCTGGTTCCCCCAATAAAAACAGAAGCACCCCAGTTTCCTAAGAAGGACACAAAAAATGTTTAAGTCAAAGAATTAATCCCAGATTTTTCATTTTCTTTTGAGGCAGGTCATCATTCATTTAATCCACTAAACCATTTATAACCATAGTCTATCTACGAAATTCTTATGTTAGAATCCAAGTCTCTATTTAAGTGTATTATGACCAAACACCCTATGATCTCATCTATGGGAAATCTCTCAAGGACCTATATATGACTCTATGTGTGGTGTAACATCAATTCCATTTGGGTCCATCCTTTGAATTTCACTAAGGGAACCTATGTATCACCCATGGAATGTATGATCAAATTCCCTTGAGTTTGTCCTTGTTAATCAATGAGTAATCCATGTGTCACATTGTATAGGATGGTAAAATCCCTTATGAGTTCATCCTTGGAAAATGAAGTATCAATCGGGAATAAAAGGGTAAGCCTCAATGATTCCATCTATATAATTTTTCATTTCAATCCATGTATCACACATGCATAATCATGGTTAAAGAAAACTGAGTCCATCCATGTAATTCTCATTTGAATCCATGTTTCACACAATGCATATAATAACTTAACCAATTAAAACCATTTAATTAAATTCATTTAAGCATGTCATGGTCATAACTAAATAAATATCAATATAAATTAACCTAAAAGGGTTACTCAAGTTATAGGAAATGCTTAGAAGGCTTGACTTCCAAATATACTTGTGGTAATTTTTTCATAAAGAATGATTCAGGATTTAACAAAAAATATTCATGGAATAGACACCATTTAACTCACATGGATAAATCATCTAAAGGAGAAATTCATGATTAAACAAGTAATGACATAACATGGGACAAGGGTCAAGGTCAAATAAATCCCTTAACATTAATCCATTTAATTTTCAATTGATATCACCATTCCATCCACATGAAATTTTTATTTAAAAATATCAATTTAATACTCAACCATACATGACGTGGGGTAAACAGAACACCCTAAGGTATCCATGTATAATCCACCCATAGTTTATCATCCATATAACCAACACATCCAAAGGGGTGGTTCCAATTAATTAAAGGTTCTCAGCCTATAAAAACACTAAAAAGACTCTTTCGTTGAACATGCATTGTCTAGTAATTTAAGGATTCAATTTCATTCAGGGGGATGATAGGAAATTGGGAGCATTGAACAATAGAAACACATTATCACTCTAGTTTTATTTAATGTAATGAGACCACATACCATGGATATTTAGAGGATAAATAATTTAGTTTTTTGATTTTGATTCGACTTTGATCATGGAAAAATCAAAGAATGGATAAAGAACCAAACAATAGGTAAAATTATCTTTCCCCAAAATAGCACAATCAATATCCTAAATAAATAATAATGGATAAAAATGAATTGGGATCTTTCCAATGTAGATCCAATGAGACAGACAACTCTTGAATCTGGTACAAGATGAAGAGGATCCCTAAAATCAGAGAATAGGCTCAGAGAGGGAGATCCAAGGTTTCTATTGTCCACTAGAGAGGATGTGTGAAATAGATTTTTGTTTAAATTATATTTTAAATTTAAAATTATAAATTTACCAAAAATATATGGGTTTTACAGTTATCTATATGAAATTAGTAACTTTCATTGTTTGCTGGCATTGTTTGAATTACCATGAATAAACTGTACAAATCACCTCTGTCAAAATTAAAGAGATGGTTGCATAGACATGCATCCCAAATAACATGTTTTTTTGAAATAATTTATCATATTCCAGTTCTTGTCCCCTTCCTCACTTGATTGTTAAACCATGAAGCCTACCCACATAGTTTAAACTAACTGTGCACCAGACCATTTTCACTCCATATCTTGGGTTCCAAGTTTCTAATGATCCCCAAACACCACTATTACCTTTATAAATTAAAAGGGAATTAATATTAGGCCATATTTAGACATATAAACTAAAAATTGAGAGAAAAAATAACATTTTTAACTCAAAGAAGAACCGAGTTATTAAAAACTACACCTTAAATCAATTAATCCTGGAATTTCCTTATCAAGGATGATCCATTATGATATTAGAATAAATCCTACCAAATTGATTGTACATCGACGTATTTGTACCATGTCTTGTCCTATACTCATATGTGATGGCATATCACCCATGTTAGAAGAATGAACCTTCCTTTTGAAACCTTCATGATATGATCCAAAAAATGTATATCATGCTCCTCAATGGATGAATCTACTTGTAAATGAACCTCCTCGGGTAATATAAGTTGGGTCCTAATAAAGTCACTGCAACTAAGAAATAGAGAAGACATCTTGTATGGCTTGGTAACTCTAAGATAACTGCAACTGATAGGCTATTATCCCTACTCCCTCCACAATCATGAATGACCTGACATACCACAATGAAAGCTTACCTGATCTCTTAATCCTCCTTTTCCCTAGTAAGAGTGAAATAGATAAGAAAACCTGATCGTTGACCAAAAACTATAGTAGTCTTATATTGTGATCAATGTATGATTTTTAATGAAACTGTGCTATATCCATCTACTTCCAAATCAATATTAAATTTTCTACAGTATCCTGAACTAGATGAGGTGCAATCATAGCTTCCTCCGCTTCCTCTAACCAACACAAGGGTGATCAACATGACCTATCAAAAACTTCCTCATAAGGTTCCATCTAAATAATATCCTTGAATCTATTACTGTAGAAGATCTCAACCAGGGGCATATGCCTCTCCCAAGATCCCTATAAATCTAGGATACATGGTCATATTATGTCCTCTAGTACAATAATCATGTTCTTTAACTATCCATCTATCTGGGGGTGGTATGTTGTGCCCAGAAAAACCTACCTACCCAACATCCTCTATAACCCCTAACAGAACCATGAATTAAACTAAGTGTCAATATCTTAAATGATAGTATGTGGGATCCCATGAATCCATACTATTTCTCAGATGTACAACCTCCTAGTATCATCAACACTGAAGTTTAACTTGATAGGAAGGAAATGCACAACCTTCTTGAGTCTATCAATGATAACGCATAAAACATTATTACCTCAAGGTAACCTTAGTAAAAAAAGTCATGAAATCCATCACAGTTTCATTCCATTTCCACTTAGGAATGGGTAACCACTATAAAATCCCTTATGGTCACTAGTGTTCTATCTTCACTTACTAACAATTGTTACACCATATTAAAAAACCAACCACATCTCTCTTCATACTTGACCAGCATTGTTGGTTATGTGAATCCTCATACATTTTGGTGACGTTAGGATGAAATTCCCAATCTATGGAATGATATTTTCACATAAAATCATCAAAAATGTCTGATGAAATCCATAAGGGACTATATAATCATAGAATCTCATCCTATCCTATGGTCCAACTAAGAGAAGAGTGCTCACATGGTACACTCTCCTATAGAACGAAGCCTTCTATGTCTGATAGTTATCTCATCATCACTCTATCAAGGAATGTAGAAGTAATAATTAAGAATGAAATAAATACCTACCATTGACTATCATATACCTACCAACATATCTCAGAGAACAAATCCATGAGCTATGATTTTCTTCTAGCTTGTTTAAATTCCTATATCTGAGTCACCCTTCTCAGTTCATCGACCACTTTATTGACTTTACCAGGCTTGTAGGCATGGTCAAAATCAAAGTACTGTAGGTATGCAACCCAAATTCACTACCTTAGATCTAGATCATGCTATGAAAATATTTACTTGAGTCTTTTTTGGTTCGTGTACACCAAAAAATTTTCTTCATGTTGGTAATGTTTCCATCAACTCAATGATTGAACTACCAAAACTAGTCCAAGATCGTGTGTTAGGTAATTCATCTTTTATGGACTCAACTATCAAGACCAGTACACCATGACTTGATCTTTTTGTATAAGAGATACTCCCAACCTAATACCTGATGCATCACAATACACAATGAAACTCCTGTATGGCTATAAAAAAATTGGTATCCGTGCTGGCGTCAATATCACTTTTAGCTCTACAAACGATGTCTCATAGAAATATGACAATATTTACGTCAGACACTTTTTAGTCAAGACTGTAAGAGGTTCTCTGAGGACTGATAATTTCATTATGAAACGTTTTTAGTAATCGTATATCCCCAAGAAACTATATACCTCAAATACCTTATTAGGATTCTCCCATGAAACCATAGATCTCAACTTCTCCATGTAAACTGATACGTCTATCTCAAAAGAATATGTGACCTAGGAAGTGTATTTGATCCATCTAAAAGCAGAACTTTGTGATCATAGCATATAGTTGATTTGCTCTCAGTGTATTAAATATGATCTCAAGATGTTTGGCATGGATATTTTGATTATGAGAATAAATCAAGTTATAATTCATGAAAACCACCACAAATGAATCATGTTAAGGATGGAAGACACCATTTATCAGTTCCATTAAGACCAATGATGCATTTGAGATACCAAATGGTATAATCAAACACTCATAGAGATTATACATGCAATGAATGTATGTCCAAGGTATGTAATAAGGTATAAAATTCACCTTATTATTACCAGATATCAAATTAATCTTTGATAAGACCTAAGATAATCAGATTTAGTTGAAGATATCATCTATCTCTGGGAGAGGATACTGGTTATTAACAATTAGTTGGTTTAGCTTCCGATAATCAACACATATCCTGAGAGTTTTGTCTTCCATTTCAAACAAAGGAATAGTAAACCCCATAGAGTTGTATTCCGTCAGATAAACCCATTTTCCTCTAAATCCTCTTGACACCTCTTGAGCTCTTGCATATCAATAGTAACCATATTGTAAGGAGGAATAAATATAGGTGTATTTTTTAGCACTATATTGACAGAAAGATCCACCTCTCTCTAGAGTTAATCCTAAAAATTAATTTGGGAAAACATGCCTGAAATAATCCACCAATAGTGGAAATTACATCTGACACATTCCTAGGTCATCTGGGTACAAACATGCAACCTGGGCAGTCATCCTATATATCCCACAAATCTTGAGTTCCATATCATCTCACCTAGACATTCCATTCACCATTGTGGATGAACTCGCCACCCTCTGGTGATGTAAAGGTCACCCTTCGGTGATATAAATCAAAAAACCATTAAAGGGAACCAGTCATTCCAACCCAATATTGATGTCACAAAACCGTTATCTCAAGGAAAAAGCAGTCTCATACGAAGTTACACCCACTGATATCAATGGGGTACTCCCTGAACTGATGTACATCCTCTGTTCTAATCCCCAATGGAGTGTCAAGAATTATGAAAACATCATATGTATAAATATTGAGCCAAAGTTTCTTCACAATGTCTTGAATATGATGCTATGTGAAGCCCCTATATCAAATAGTGAAGAAACTAAAGTAGATTCTAATAGAATAGTACCTCTAACATTAGATGGTATGAGATTCTACTCCTGATGGGTCTGAAGCACTACATAGATCTGACTTGAACCACAAACCTATGATACCACCTAACTAACCTGATTAGATCCACCATGTTGTCACTATAAGTCTGTGGTTTGACTGTCATGACTAAGACCACCACATAGGACTGATTATCTTGTTATACTCTAGCTCCATGCCTGACGTGAATCTGCGAACCCTTATCATGAACATAGAGTTGGAATAGACCCTCTCTCAATGGTAAAATATGGAAACATTCTTCATAAGTTCTATAGGTGGCCCATTTTTCCAAAACATCAACACTCAATTAGTTCCCTCATACTCTATGACCTCACATGTCTTGGCCTACCTCCCTGTTATCACCTCATCTAGATACCTTATTGAGTGTAATTACTTATAATATAACAAAAATAAATTTCTAGAAGATGATTCCTACTTCTAGTTGATACAGTACCGGATCTAGGTGCCTAACCACCATGACTCAAACCTCCAACCCCTATCAGGTTACACTCTATGATAATCCTTTGATTCTCTATTATAAAAAATAGTTATCCAAAAATCAGTGACCTTTTGTAAAATTTCATACCTAATACCATTATTGAATCATATATATTGAGATAAATATTCACCCATAAGAATATGTGTGAAATGCTAGAGGTCAGTAAAACAGACCATGTAATACATAACTGATAGTGTTCCCCACTCTAGATGCATAAACTCTAAGGATTTATCATCCCTTAGAATCTTGGGATAGAATTATTCATATAAGTCCATTTATGAATCCCTCAAATCCATATAAATAAGGAATTACTTCTATGTAATAACATCCCCCCATCACTTAGAAGAAACATATAACATATACATAGTGAACTTGATAATTCTCTAAAGAGGAATCACTAAATTCTTGAAGATATAAATCTGGACCTCTATCCACGAATCCAATACCTTTCATCCACCATCCATAAAAGATATGGGAAAATGATACTACTAGAATGCATGTTTCAACTAATCCATAGATGTGTCAGGCTATGGTGCTCCTTGAAAAATTATAATAAAGCAATAATACCCCTTATAAAACTATTCCTCAACACCAGCGTCTAGAAAAACTACTGGTTCCATAGATGGAACTACTAGAGAATCCACTGGTATCTCATGAACCACCACCTCTGGACAGTGGTCATCACCACACACCCGACATATGACTAGAGGTAATCATGGTGGCATGCCTCTACAATTCCAAACACACGCCTCAAATCTATATTTTTAAAAGTTTACAGCTCAAATGAGTAGATATAGAAATAGGATAAGTACAAGCCTTCCTATATAAGAAACAAAACCTATGCCTGCTCTATGAGCTTTTCTGGGAAGTCATACATATCTGATATAAATAAGAGACACTACTAGTATTCCACTAATAATGTTGGGTCCTATCATTTTCTTTACCATAAGGAACTCAAGTTTCCATTTCCATTTCATTTATTCATTTTTATATGAATACATGCTCATTTCAAATTTATCATAATTAATTTCTCATTTATGTATTTTTTAATTTATATAGGTTAAATGAAATGGTTCAAAAAATTATGTTCCACGAGGTCCCATACTCCCTAGGAACTAAATCATAGATTCCCCCAAATTCACACCGTAAAACACTCTAAAATAATTATTTCAATATCATGTATATCTATCACAACACCTATCAAAACATCATGAAACAAGAAATCCATCTTCAATGTAATGTCATAATACATGGAATGTGAGAACTAGAAAGTGTATATATGATTCCTAAGATGGAATAACCACATCTCATCGAGTTTTAACATAGTAGAACTGAAAATCATATCAATAATAACGATACAACACAAGTGTATCACCCAATGGTGTAATCCAATCAACTAGAATAGATATAATCTAGAAAAAAATAATTGAATTTGAGGAAATTTGGATTTTTCCTATATGTGGGTTATCTACACCCAGGACCAACTCATTACCAAACTCCATTTTCATTCTAAACCTATCTATTTTTCCAAATATTTAAGATAAAAGGATAAGAAGGCTCTGATACCATTTTGTAACATCATGTACCTGGATTCCAGTCTACTGTTCCCCGATACTAGTTGATCACATTTCCTCAATCATAGCTCTCCGATTTCGAGAGGTTTCCGACTATAAGCAAGGGCCTAGGTGTGTTAATAAAGATACTATTCCCTCATCACTAGAGTTTAACACATCATAATGTCAATACCATACAATTAGGATATATTATAATGACTAATAAATAAGTAATCATTGTAAGACTGATATATAACAATTTTAAAAGTCATCTCATATAAAAAATTATGATACATGTCATATGTATCTAATAAAGAATCCAAAATCTTAATACATTGAAGGTGTAAAACACATGCAACAAAATTAAAAAAATAAAAAACGTTTTACACTAGAATCCTGAGCCATAACTTAGTCACATGATCCCACACTCCCAAGAAGAACTCAAGAAACTATAGTAGGGAACATTCCCTTATTAACACCTACAACCACATAGTTTGTTTGGGTACCCAATGGTAAACCAAACAGGGTTTGATTTATAATCATATTTGGCAGCCACCCATGGTCTATTCTTTCTAGATAGTGAATATACATATATAAAAGTGTGAAGGAAACATTAACAAGTAAGTATGTACACAAATGGAGACATCCTATAAATTATAATTCATTTAACTAATTAATTTATAATGTAATAATATAATTAAATTGTCAGGATTGTTTCATTTTATAATCAAGTTAATTTAATCTTTCAACATCATCTATGTTATAAGTCTCAAAACCCAGCATAGTACCAGTGTCCCCTATATAAACATAAGCATTTCAAATGATTAATCCGGACACCAAAAAGTTATAAGTCAATGATCGGATCCAAGCTTGTGCTTTTTCAAGCCAAACTCATCAGAATTTATTTCATCCATTAAAATCTATAAAACATGAGTTTTTCCCAAGAATTCCTAATCTAGAATCCATGTCTCCAGGAGTAATATGAACCAACACCCTATAAACTTGTACCTAGAGAACCTCTCAAGAACCAAAGTATCTCTCTAGGTGTGTCGTAACATCCCTTCCATTTGATTCCATCCTTGGTAGTCCACCAACGGAGCTGAAGTATCACCCATAGAATGTACGATCAAATTCCATTAAGTTCTTCCTTGTAAATCCATGTGGAATCCATGTCTCTCAACATATGATGGTCAAATCACCCATGAGTCCTTCCTTGGAAAACCAAGTACCACTCGGGCATAAAATTCCAAGTACCAATGAGTCTATCTATGACTTTATTCATTTTAATCCATGTATCACCCATGCATAAGCAAGGTTCAAGAAAATTGATTCCATACAAGACATTCAAATTTGAATCCACATTTCACCCAATTCATATAATCATTTAACAAATTAAATCCATTTAATCAAATTCATTTAGGAATTTCAAGTTCATCACCAAAGGCATCTCAATCCTGACTCACCTAAAAGGGTGACTCAAGTCATAGACCTTACATAGAGGGCTTGACTTCCAAATAATCATTTAAAATTTTTTCAAAAATAATTGTTCAATATTTAACATGAAATTACATGGAATAGAAACCATTTAACTAACATGGGAAAATCAAATAAAATATCAATTCATTCTTAAAAAGAAATTACATAACAAGTGCCTAGGTTCAAGGTCAAAACCAACCCTTACCTTTAATCCATTTCATTTACAATTGATATCACCATTCAATCCACATGAAAACTATATTTAAAAATGTCAATTTAATACTCATCCTCCCATGAAATTGGGTAAAAACAACACCCAATGTTATCTAAGTCTAATCCATCCATAGTGATACATCCATATAACCAACACACCCAAAGGGGTGGTTCCATTAATTTGACGGTTAACCTAGAAACAATAAATAAAAAGTCAATTTAACTAAAAATTCAAAGCCTATAAATTTAAGGATTCAATTTAATTAAAGGAGACATATAGAAATTGGGTGTGCCACACATAAACAACACATAAACACTCAAATTGTAAAAAAAGGAATGAGACCACCTACCTTAAGTCCAGAGAAGATAGATCATTCAGTATCAAATCTTGATTCAACTCAGATCAGGAGAAAATTAATGAATGGATGAATAAACGAAAAATACAGAAAATTATCTTTGACTTAAGTAGAACATCTGATATCCAAAAGAATAATTAATGGATGAAAAGGAACCAGGATCTTATAGATACAGATCCTATGAGATATAAAATGCTTAAATCTGGTACCAGACATAAAATATCCCTCAAATGCAATTTTAATCTAAATAGGGAGCTACAAGGTTGCTACTATCCACCGGGGAGGATGAGTGAAATAGATTTAGGTTTAAAATATATTTTATGGGAAAAATTATAATATTACCAAAAATATCTTGGTCATACAATATAGTAACATAGTTTGACAGAAAAATATGCCAATGATTCATGATTATCTGTAGAAAAGGGGGCACCCACACAATTTTCACTCATGGTTTGAATAACCGTGCGCAAATCATGAAAATAACCTCTGGCAGAATTACAGAGTTTGACACAAGGCCGTGCGGTCTAAATCATACAGTTTTATGAAACCATTTGGAATATTCCTACTCTATTTCCCTACCTCACATGGTTTTTTAAACCATACGTCCTATCCCACACGGTTGAAACTGACCATGCACCAGGACATTTTCAAACCAAAGATGAGCTTTTGTGATTTAAACGAGTTTGAGACACCCATGATACCTTTATAACCTCAAATGTAATTCATATTAAGCCATATATAAACATATAAACTAATAATTTGTAGAAAACATAAGATCCATACCTCAAAGAGGAATCACGATCTTACATGAATGATATCCTTATTTATTATCGATCGAATCAAGATTATTTTAATCATTTGAAAATCATCCTTCGGATCTCAAAAGAGTATCATTTATATGAGAATATATCAAAATTTTATTTTTAGATTCAATAGGTGAAATTTATGGGTGATATTATTTTTGAGAATAGTGTCTTAGTGTAACACCCCAAGCTTCCATGATACGCTTCTCCTTTAATAATAAAATTGCTTGCATTGTATGTAACTTCGAGTTCTAACACACCGTGACTAATCAAAGTAGCCATTATGAATAGTAATACCAACTTTTTAGAATTATAGAAATTTATATTTCAAACTGGACTTCATTTTTGTATTCAGAATATCGAAATTATCCTATGTTGAATTTTTTGTAATTTTCTGAGAACTTCAATTTTTTGATGAATAGTAAAAAATACTTAAAAACACCTTTATCAATAAAAATAAATTATAGTGATAAATTATACTATTTAGCGGTTTTAATGAATAATTAGATTATATTTTTACCATTTTATCCAATGGTGGTCATTAGAATTAATTTCACTTTGAAATTGGACATAAACAGTTGTCAATCTTTTTATATATATTGTTTCTTAAAAACATGATATTTGTTATGACAGTGGGAATTAATTATAAAATTAATTAATGCAACTTAAATTTTTGGAATTTTGTTAGATAGAAATAATTTTTGAATTCGGAATATCAATTATAGATTAGGGTGAAATTTTGGCATTGTTCTGAAGAACTTCAATTTTTTATGAATAGTGAAATCACTAAGTGATAGTTAAAAACTGATATTTTGTTCAAATGAAACATTACCACTTCTGTGATTTTATTTTCAAAAATCAGACATACAAGGTTTTAATTAGGAAGTAAAATGTGGTTCAATGGGATTAAAATAATTTTTTGGTGAATAGAAACTTTTGTGTTTAATTAATCACGATTAAAGGTAATTAGTGAAATTTAAGGTAAAAATGATATTATAAAAATATGGAAATACCTTTACACATGTTATACACTTATTTGATGAGTCATGGATGACCCAGAAAATCCATGGGTCAACTTGGGTACCCCATAGAGCCACTTGAGTAAGAAAATGACAATAATAACTTTTTATTTAAAGTAAAAATAAAATTGTCTCAAACATGGGTTGTTTTACTAAAACAATTATTACATGGGGTTATATAAGTTAAAATTATGACTATAAATATTCATTGTAAAGATAAAAATATTTCCTACATCACGGTAATTGTTTGATAATTTTCAGACATTAAAAATATTAAATTTTTTATGACACCATGATGATGCAGCGATTACCTCATTAATTAACGATTTAAATAAAATGAAAAGATAATGTAAATTATAAGATTTACACTTGTCAAAAACCTATTAAATGAGTATATTTAGAACCCTTGTCACCTTATCCTCGAAATATATAATTTTGTCACCTCTTAAATCCGAAATCCATTTCACAATAATGTAATATTTCATGACTTTCCAAGAGTGCCCCTCCTCTCCTCTTATAAAAGGCCCCCACCACTACCTCCTTATTCACACCTTCCAAGACATTTGGCTCAGCCAAACTCAGCAAAAATACTCTCTAAACTTCCCTATATTACTCCTAGAAGCCTCACTTTTGGCAGAAGTCTTCCCAGGGAATCCTTTGGCTCGAATCAAAAAGAGTTACCCAATTTTAAGGCAATGTCTTCTCTTATGTTATATTGTTTTATTTTGCTTCTCCAACCCCTTAAAATCTTTTTATTCCTTTATTTTGTAACAAAACCAGTATCTTTAATATACTAGGATTTTTTTATGAGAATTATTTTATTTACACTTACACACACCTTCGTCTAATTGTTAATGAACATACTGTTTCTGTGGGTGGCGAATTACTACATCACGAAACGATGATTGTTAAATATTCTTTTAACACCTCTCATGGTGGCCATTATGATGACACTATTTTTATATATGATATATATTATGTTTTTGTTTTCTTTATTATTCTTAATTTTTCATTTATGTCATACCTTTATGATTTCCATTATGGGTAAACGCGATAATTTCATTTTAGGAAGTGCTGACTACCGCCCCCTCAAAGTGATTTGAATTGTTAATGCCATATGTGGGATATATAAAGAATGGAGTAAATGATATTATATATGATATTATAATGGAATTATAAAATAATTTTATATCATTATGATTTCATTCCATTAAATACGAAATAGAAATGAAAGTAGCGTTCATGTGTACGTACGGCTTACCGTCTCCATGAACGGTGCATTTCATTTCTAACCTCTAAACGTTACCTAATATTATGAATGAATGTATATACTGGATATATATGATATATATTATATATACATCATGAATATAATTATGGATATAATGGATATTCTACCATATAAACAACTTGTACTTATAAGAAGTTTATTGTTGACTCAAGTACCAAAGATCGACAAAACGACCGTTATTAACTTAAATGACTTCATAATTTTCATAACATAGTAATAAGTGATATAAAATGGATTATTAACATTAAAAAGGTTCTTAAAAATGTAGATATTAACTCTAATTTATTATTCAGGAGGTTAAATAACGATCGAGTCAAGTCGGACATGAGGTAAGGGAACTTCTTAACCCAATTTCCGTTCTTTAGGTTAATCTCCTACTATAAAATTATGTCATGATATTATTATGTCCTATCTTGTATTTGTACTTTATTTATGTGTACTTATATTGGATACACATAATAGATCTATTTTATTTAAAAAAATGATCTTTTTAAGGGACTTTGTCTCAATCATCTTTTATTGAGGCATATTTTATTTTATACACAACTTTCTTTTATAAGGTGTATAAACCCCTTTGACTTTTATGATTATTCAAAAGGAATATTTTTTATACAAATCATTTTACTAAACGACAAAAGGGAATGTTTTTTTGTCCAACGTATGCGGTGACAACGACTTCTCCACCACCGTGACCATTATTTGAGTTTCGGATTCCTCTACAAGCCATAACTTTTTTAAATGAAAAATAAATACAAAGTTTTAATTTTCATTTATTTTGGTATTGAAAATGGTTTTGAATGTGTTTTTTTATTATATCAATGTGTTGTATTGATATCTTGTGATTGAAATGTGGAAATGTTATGTTTCTTTTATGTATGTTGTATGTGATACGATTATGTTACGGTTTATGATATGTTTAAACTTGTTCATATGAGGAATGCATTGGACTTAATAAGTGATGGGTGGAGCCCGCTATAGCTCCTCGATGAATTCGTAGGTCTCATGAGACAAACTAGTGTCTTGGCATGAGGCCTTGACAAAATCTTATTTGTAGTCTTGGCACAAGGCCTTGGATACGTGGTTATGATAGTCTAGAATTATGCATTTCATCATTATGAAACTGGTTATTGATATTGCATGTGATTATTCGACCAGTAGAATATCCATGTGAATAATTAAATGGCATTATCTAATTTTACTTTTTCCATATTTTGTTGAAGCTCATGTTTAAAAGGCTTTTGTTTAAGTCATACATTGCCTTAAATGTTTTTGTTTATTTATAAAAGCTCCCACTATATTGTTATCCTTACTGAGCATCTGAGCTCACCCCTTTCAATGTTTTATTTTTCCCAGGATGTGAAGAAATATTTTCTGACTGACCTACAGTGATAGTCTAATGGGGACATAAGTGTGGACTATGGAGACTATGTTATTTTGATTTTTCACTTTATGATGTAATTTAACATATATGAATGTATATAGTGTTTCCAAGGCTACTAAACCAATCGGTCTTTCGAGACTTGATCTTTTGTGATCATGCCAATGTTACGCAATAATGCACCGACTCTGGGTAACTGGGGTCAGGGTGTTATAGTTGATATCAGAGGCAGTTTAGTACAAACCTTGGAAGCTAGATTTAGATAAACTCTGATTAGAGAACATATCCCTAAGATAGAATTTGAGGATTAGTATAGAAGAACTTCCTAGAATTTTGGTATTATAGAGATTTTTGTGAGTTTCTGAGCAACACATCCCTGTGTGGATACGAGCAGGTAGAGGCGGCTTTGGCACAGATGTACCTAGGGGTAAAACCCGAAAACATCTCTTTGAGCTAGACTCAAATGGGAACTGGTGCATGACAAAGGGCCTTGCTGCACTCTTGGTTATGACACTCCCGCGGGATATGCTTAGGATAATTATTATTTTCTTTACAAACCATTATGATTGTTTTATGAGTATATACTTCCTCAATGTAAACATTTCTTTTTATGATTATGGATTATATATATAAATATTTCAATTTATGTTAATTTTTTTACAAGTATGGAATCGTGTATTTTGATTCATAAACTAATCTAGTTTATGCCATTTTTAAGAAATGACACCTAGTGGGAGGAATGGAAACCGTATAAATTCTCACACTCCATGTAGGGATTTCCCTCCTACTCAAGATAATTATTGTGTAGCTGGAGATACAACCGGTGCTGACCAACTTCTCACCATACTAGGACAACTCACTCAGGTTATGAATAATAAACTTACTCATATGGAGCAACCTGATCCGCAACGTGGAGGATCAATGTTAGACCGATTCATGAGGCAACAACCAACAACATTCAATGGAATTAAAAATCCATTAGTAGCTGAGCAATGGATAAATTACTTAGAGAAAATATTCCATGCCTTGGGGAGTAGTGAAAGCGAAAAGGTTATCATGATAGTATACCGCCTCACTAGAGATGCTGATCAATGGTGGTAATTGATTCAAAATACAAAGGAAGATGAAGAAGTATAAAGTATGGAATGGAGAGAGTTCAAAGATCTTTTCATAGAAAAATACATTCCTCGTGACCATCGAGCAGATATGGAAAGGAAATTTTTGAGTCTGAGATAAAAGGAGGATGAGAATGTCGCAAAATATGAGGCTATCTTTACAAGGATAGCGAGGTATGCTTCAGATTATATATGTAACCCAAGAAGTAATATTGATTGTTTCTTTTTTGGGTTAAAACCATTTCTCTGTCAATAATTAGTATCACAATATTTCTCAACATACGAAGACATAGTCTCGTATGCTATCAAGACAGAAAAGGAATTCTCTAAGTCTTATGACAACAAAGTAAAGCAAGAGAAGAAGAGAACGGTGGAATAAGAGACAGATAAAGGGAAAAAGGGAAAGAAATATTTTCCATTATGTGATAATTGTGGGAAGAATCACCCCAGTACATGCCTAAAAGGAATGGGAGTTTGTTATAAATGTGGAGAAAAACATAACCAGGCTCGTGATTGCAAGGGAAAGAAAGAGGCTATCAATGTTGAATGCTATAATTGTAGAGAAATGGAGAATTATACAAATGAATGTCCTAAGAATCAGGGAAACTTACCCCATAAAAGGCCAAGGGATCAAGGCCAAGCTTATGTTGTTACTATAGTTGAAGTGGAGTAATTAATGTATTGGTGCTTTTGGACTCAAGGATTATATTCCAGTTATAAAAATAATGTGATATATATAAGGATTGTACTGCAGTACTTGTTGTTTTCATTAAAGTTTCAATATGATGAAGGTAATTATATTATTAGTATGTGACAATAAGAGAAACTTTAACTTGTTTGGGGAATCTGATGTTACGATTGATTTTGGAATTTAGAGACCATTTAGAGAATGTCTGGACAGAGGTATTTTGGATAACTATAAATGTTGGAATGGATTAAGTTTATCCTTTGATAGTATTATTTAAGGTTAAAACATTTCTGAAGATTATTTTTGTAATATTATAATACTATAGTTTTAGGGAGAGGACAACCTGCAGGTCGGGGGATAACCTGTTACGCAGGACAAAGCTGTAGGAATCGAACCCACAACCATAGTGAGACAGGCCTTTATTACCTACCACTAGCCTACAGGAAGTCCCTGGTTATTACAAATAGTTTTCCTAATCTAAATGGCATGTGTTAATATTTGAAACCTTATACAATTATGATAAATAGAATATTATTGAGTTCTTTTACCATTTGGAGTGAAAGATGGGTTTGTGGTAAAAATTTATTAAAGAATTGAAGTCTACATGACAAGTAAGTATATTTGCTTATGGTCTTAGTAAATCTCCTAAATAAATTCCTCAAATTTATGAAAGGTAACTTAAAACAAAAACCTTGTCGGTTAACTTTTCCAACTAGGGAATCAATGATCGTTTAACCAATCACAAGTTTGTGATTTTCATGTAGTTAACTTTTCTCCTAACCCTGTTTTCTACAACTCTCCATCAGACCATGATGATTTTTTTTCCTCCATATCCATATTTTCATATAATCCTAGTATGGGCTATCTCGGGTCACCTTTTCACTTCTCATTCATTCTTTTAAAGTTATATTTTTATTAACCTTATTTCCGATGTGGGTTTTCCACAATGGTATTTGCTACTTTCAACCATTTATTTTCGAAGAACAATTTCAAATTGTTAGGACGCAATTTATTGAAGGAGGGGAGAATGAAAAACCCCAATCTTCCATGATACGTTTCTCCTTCAATAATACAATAGCTTGCAATGTACGCAACTTTGCATTCTAACACACCATGACTAATCAAAGTAGCAGTTATGAATAGTAATACCCACTTTTTAAAATTATCGAAATTTTAATTTTCAAAATAGACTTCATTTTTTTATTCATAATATAGAAATTATCCTAAGTTGAAATTTTTGTAATTTTCTGAGAACTTCTAATTTTTGATGAATAGTGAAAAATACTTAAAAACAACCATTTTAATCAAAATAAATTACAGAGATAAATTATACTATTGAGTGGTTTGAAAGTATAATTATAATATATCTTTACCATTTTATCAAATGGTGTTCATTAGAATTAATTTCACTTTGAAATTGGACATAAACAATTGTCAATCTTTTGATATATATTGTTTCTTAAAAACACGCTATTTGTTGTGACAGCAAGAATTGATTATAAAATTAATTAATGAAACTTAGATGTTTGGAATTTTGTAAAATAGACATCATTTTTGAATTCGGAATATCAATTATATCTTAGGCTGATATTTTGGCATTGTTCTGAAGAACTTCAATTTTTGATGAATAGTGAAACCACAAAGTGATAGTTAAAAATTGATTTTTCGTTTAAATGAAACATTACCACTTCTGTGATTTGATTTTGAAAAATCCGACATACATGGTTGTCATTAGTAAGTAAAAATTGGTTCAATGGGATTAAAATAATTTTTTGGTGAATAGTAACTTTTATGTTTAATTAATCACGATTAAAGGTAATTAGTGAAATTTAAGGTAAAAATGATATTATAAAAATATGAAAATACTTTTAAACATGTTCTAACCTTATTGGATGAGTCATGTCCGACCAAGACAATCCATGGGTCAACTTGGGGACCCCATGGAGCCACATGGTTATGAAAATGATAATAATAACTTTTTATTTAAAGTAAAAATAAAATTGTCACAAACATGTGTTGTTTTAGTAAAACAATTATTACATGGGGTTATATAAGTTTCCATTTTGACTATAAATATTTATTTGAAATCTAAAAAGATTTAATACATCATGGTAATTTTTTTTTATAATTTTTAGACATTAAATATATTAAATTTTTTATGACACCATGATGATGTAGCGATTACCTCATTAATTAACAATTTAAATAAAATGAAAAGATAATGTAAATTTTAAGACTTACACTTGTAAATGACCTATTGGATGAGTATATTTAGAACCCTTTTTACCATATCCTCTAAATATATAATTTTTGGACCTCTAAAATCTGAATATCATTTCATAATAATGTAATATTTCTTAACATTCCAAGAGTGCCCCTCCTCTCCTCTTATAAAAGGACCCCACCACTACCACCTTATTCAAACCTTCCAAGCCATTTGGATCGGCCAACCTCTACCCCAATACACTCTCAACATCCCTTTCTTACTCCTAGAAGCCTCACTTTGGGCAGAAGTCTTCCAAAAAACGGCTTTGGCTAAAATCAAAAAGAGTTACCGGATTTTAAGGTAATATATTCTCTTATGTTATTTTGTTTTATTTTGATTCTCCAACCCCTTAAACTCTTTTAAATTCTTTATTTTGTAACAAAACCAGTATATTAAATATAATAGGATGTTTTTATGGGAATACTTTTATTTTCACTTACACCCACATTCGTCTAATGGTTAATGAACATACTATATCTGTGGGTGGCGAATTACTGCCTCACGAAGCGATGATTGTTCAATATTCTTTTAACACCTCTCATGGTGGCCATTATGATGACACTATTTTTATATATGATATATATTATGTTTTTTTGTTATGATTATTTATTTTTAATTTATGTCATACCTTTATAATTTCCATTATGGGTAAACGCGTTAATTTCATTTTAGGAAGTGTGGACTACCGCCCCCTCAAAGTGATTTGAATCGTTAATTCCATATGTGGGATGTATAAAGTATGGAGTAAATGATATTATATATGATATTATAATGGAATTATAATAAACCTTTATATCATTATGATTTCTTTCCATTAAATACAAAATATAAATGAAAGTAGTGTTCATGCGTACGTACGACTTACCGTCTCCATGAAAGGTTCATTTCATTTCTAACCTCTAAACATTACGTAATATTATGAATGAATATATATACTGTATATATATTATATATATGATATCTATATCATGAATATAAATCTTGAGAAAATGGATATTCTACAACATAGACAACTTGTAATTATAAGAAGTTTATTGTTGACTCAAGTACCAAAGATCGACAAAACGACCGTTATTAACTTAAATGACTTCATAATTTTCGAAACATTGTAATAAGTGATATAAAAGGGATAATTAACTTGAAAAAGGTTCTTAATAAATTATAGATTAACTCTAATTTATTATTCAAGAGGTTAAAGAACGATCGAGTCATGTCGGACAGGTGGTAAGGGAACTTCTTAACCCAATTTCTGTTCTTTGGGTTAATCTCTTACTTTCAAATTATGTGATGATATTATTATGTCCTATATTGTATTTGTACTTTATTTATGTATACTTATAGTGGATACACGTAATATATCTATTTTATATAAAAAAGTATCTTTGTAAGGGACTTCGTCTCAATCTTCTTTCATTGAGGCATATTTTATTTTATACACAACTTTCTTTTATACGGTGTATAAACCCCTTTGACTTTTACATTTATTCAAAAGGAATCTTTTTATACGAAAAATTTACTAAATGATAAAAGGGAATGTTTTTTTGTCGTACGTATGCCGCGACAATGACTTCTCTGCCGCTGTGACCATTATTTGAGTTTCAGCTTCCTCTACAAGCCATAACATTTTTAAATGAAAAATAAATACAAAGTTTTAATTTTCTTTTATTTTGGTATTGAAAATGGCATTGAATGTTTTTTTTAAGTCAATGTGTTGTATTGATATCTTGTGATTGAAATTTGGAAATGTTATGTTTCCTTTATGCATGTTTTATGTGATATGATTATGTTTTCGTTTATGATATGTTTAAACCTGTTTATATGAGGAATGCATTGGACTTAACAAGTGACGGGTGGAGCCCTCTATAGCTCCTTGATGCATCGGTAGGTATCATGAGACAAACTAGTGTCTTGGCACGAGGCCTTGACAAAACCTTATTTGTAGTCTTGGCATGAGGCCTTGGCTATGTGGTTATGATAGTCTGGCATTATGCATTCAATCATTATGAAAGTGGTTATTGATATTGCATGTGATTATTCGACCTGCAGAATATCCATGTGAATAAGTAAATTGAATTATCTAATTTTACTTTTTCCATATTTTGTTGAAGCTCATGTTTAAAATTATTTTGTTTTAGTCATACATTGCCTTAAATGTTTATGTTTATTTATGAAATCTTCCGCTATATTGTTATCCTTACTGAGCATCTGAGCTCACACCTTTCAATGTTTTATTTTTCCTAGGATGTGGAGAAATATTTTATGACTAACCTACTGGGATAGTCTGAAGGATATAGAAGTGTGGACTATGGAGACTATGTTATTGTGATTTTTCACTTTATGATGTAATATAACATTTATGAATGTATCTAGTGTTTCCAAGGATACTAAACTAATCGGTCTTTTGAGACATGGTCTTTTGTGATCATGCCAATGTTACACAATAATGCACCGACTCTGGGTAACTGGGGTAGGGGCGTTACACTTAGTGGATCCTGAGAATATTTGGGTGGTGATTTCATTGGATCAACACAAAAATGTGTTTTAGATACATAGTTTCTTGGTATTAACTTGTTATTAAAGGATATTTTTTCTATAATTATCTAGTATTTTCTCTATTATGATAGAGTTGACTTGTAATGGGGTGAATTTTGTTAGGATTGATCAATACCAGTGATATTTTGAGGAGTTGAAAGTGTGATTTACTATAACACTAATATTGATCCTTCATGAGATGATTTTGGGATACGATTTCTATTGTGATTCCTCAAGTATAGGTTTGGGTTTTGTTTTTATATTTTAATGATAGGTGGTAAATTATGACTCATGTCTATTATTCCCTAATGAGATTAACTACACCACTCATCATCTATATTTGGATGTAGTGATTCACACTAATAATACATGGTGCCAGTACCACTTCAAGGTAAGTTTCATAGTATACTCAGACCCCAATAGTGTAAAATATATATATACTCTAATAATTTGAAAATGATATAGTGATTTTGTGTATAATATCTTTAAAACATTTATTTTGATATTTTATAAACCCCTATAAAAATAACATACTCATAAATTCGTTGAGTGGAAAATTTCTAACTCTGATAGTGAAGGAATTTGTGGAAGAGTGGTGCTTAATGCGATTTTTTGTTGAGATGTTCTTGGATAAAGGGATAGATTAAAGACATGTATTCCTATTAGTTATTGATAAATATTATCTATAAATTATTATATTTTACTTGAATAGGATGAGGATGGTGAGTGTTAGTGCTTTAGTAGTGTCATTTTTGGTTTAGAGACCTCAGGTGGATGGTTTTATTCTCTCGATGGGGGTTTTCACTTATGAGTTTGGATGATTGTTTCAACAAACTAGATATAGGAATATATGGATAATAAAAATCAGTATTTTTGGTCATGTATTCTATATCTCCCTTGATTTATCATGGCTTGATATGTCAATATTTGAAGCTGGGAAGGAGGAGATCGATTGAAGAATTTGTGTCTCAATTCTATACATATCAGAGAATTAAGCCAGAACATCATAGGCCTAATTTTTTATGGAAAAACATTCCCAATCTATTATAAAAATGGCCTAAGATATCCATGGAATTTATGGTTGTTCTACTTCAAACTCATAGTGTTAAGGATTCTATATGGGTGATTATTTATTAACACATTAATTCAGTTAGTTTCTTACCAATCAAGTAGTCACCAAAGGTTGAGGATATTGGGAACTTATATGTTCATGATATTGTTATAATCCATGGTGTTTATTATACTATAATTTTATATGTGAGCCCTAACATAACATCATTGATTTATAGTGGATTCTAGTAAGTAGTAGGGTATTATATGAATTTGAGAATGACATATCTTCCTTAGATTGAAACTCTGACTGAGCAAGATGTCTTGATTCTTGAAGAAAAGATTCAACTATTAATTTTTGATCATGATGGAAATATGATACATTAATAGATATTTTCTATAAAAATAGTTAAATATATTCTATTAGGATGGATGAATTTGATTTCTTGTTTGAGAGGCCTTAAAAATCCCCTCTATTGGGAAATGGTTGAAGAAAGGTCCTTGGTTGGACTGAGAATTATTTAGAAAATAATTTATATCATGAATTTTTTCCTGAAAATATTATAAATATGTTAGAGTGTCCATAAATAATATATCTCTATGTGTCATTATCCATTGGAAGTTGTGGTAGGTGGTTGAGTTTTCCATAGAGTTTCACCTCAGTTGGAACACAAATGTTTATAGTGCCAAGCTAAGTTTACACCTCATATTATCATCCAATTTTTTATTATAGAGAGACTCAGAAATATGGAATATAAATTTTATTTACCAAATAATTTTAATTTTATCCAAGAGGTGTTCCATGTTTCCCAACTAAATAAGTATCAAAAGGATCTATCCCACTTTATTGAGTGGTATAATGTTTAAATTGAAGTCAAAATATCAGTGAGTTAAATTCATAGTTAGTTTAATAATAGGATAAGGTTCCACATGGAGAGATAATGCCATAGGATTGAGTGAGAAAGAAGTATTGTGGGGAAATCCTAAAAGACCCTAGTCAGTGTATTGTATCACTGAGAGTCAGAGGGGGTGAATCAGTGATACTCTTTTTCTTTTATGTTTCTTTTCAATTGAAACAACCTTTACCACATCTTAGAGATTTCAATTCCCTACCAAAAACAAACTCAACACATATCCATAGGAACACAAAGAATTACAATGTTCACTATTCAAAAAGAATAGCTACATCCTTGGTATGGTTTGGAAATGATCCAATACAATAAAATCCACTAAGAAGAGAATCCTTGTATTACTCCGAGTAAGAATTACCCTTACACTCATATAGAACTATGAAAAAATACAACTAGTGCATATGCAACCTCTTAGAAGAATAGGGTAATGTAATTGTCTTATAACAACTCATGTTACCCACACTTTTATAATTAAAAAAATGTATTCAATTTGTAACACAATTCATCAATTCCTTACCCATAAGAAAGGTAAGAACCACCTGGACTTTGTTATGAAATAATGAGTCTGATATTTTCTAAGTCGGATTCCTCCGAGTCTGATTCATACAAAAGAATACCTCTAGTATTATTTTTCTTATAGAAAACAATAGAGTAGAATCAACACCACTTCAATTCCCAAATAAAAACTTCAATATAAAAATAATACAAATGAATCAGCACCACCAAAGACAATTGTCTATCTAAACTGAATTGATCTCTCTATATCTATAGAAACTAAGATCTTCTCCCTCTTATGTGGTGAATAATGAAAAACCTCTATAAATTACAATGTACATTTTTTCCTTTTATTGGTGACACAAAACATGTTTAGGCGGGATCCCAAAACACTTTCCCAATAAGATTAATTCACCCAAATATGAATTTCACCTGAAATCTCAAAGTAACATAGACTTCATCAACACTTTTTGATTATTATAAAAACATCTATAATGTTCATCTCTTCTTTTCCAGAATCCAATATCAAATTTCAATACGATTACAATTGATGAGAAATACATGGGTCCAATCATCTGAATTTGAGTCTTTCATGCTGATTTCTTCACAAAAATGCTTGATACCATACCAATTGAATGTGTTTGAAGAAATTCACTTCTCCAGTTTAGATACAATATATCTTTTAACTAAAAGGAACCCCCATGACAATTCATTCATCAATATTCACTTTCTTTTCTTTTCTATTGACCCACTTGAGAAAACATATCATCACATTCCAAACTTGTTCTTGAATCTTGACTTCCTTCATGAATTTGAATGCATTAGGTATTAGATTTAGGATCGTCTGATTTAAATTTGAAGGAATTGTAACATTCCATTCGTTCCTACTTCTTTTTTTCATATCAACCCAGGAATGTTATTTTCTGAATACAAATAGTCTGGTTAAGATCACTAATTATGATTTCTAGGTACGATCATTATAGTTACGATCATTCTAATTACAATTATTCTGGTTACTATCATTCTAGGTACAATCATTCTAGATACGATCATTCTGGTTATAATCATTCAAGATACGATCATTCTGGGTACGATCATTTATGGTTACAATCAAATACAATCTAAAAACGATGATATTCCCTGATACAATACAATATCAAAGCAACGATCTTCCCAGATACTATACAATCTGAAAACAATATGATAACAAATATATGCCCAGATACGATACAAAAAAATTTAAATGTGATTCATTCTTAATCGACACTATCTCTTTCCTTTTCTTCTACCTGAATATGATTGTTTTGTAAAAAAATAATTGTCTCATATTCCATCAGTGTCACCACTTCCATCGGCACCACTTCGATTGGAGCCACTTTCCATCGACATCACATTTCCCATCAATACCACTTTCGTCAACACCAACTTTCCATTTATACCAATTCAATTGTTTTTAAATAAAATTGGCACCACCTCTTCCATTGGTACCACTTCGATTGACACCACTTTCTATCAGTATCACCTTTCTCATCATCACCACCTATTCAATCAACATCACCTATTCAATCGGTATCACCTATTCCATCGGCATCACCTATTTCATAGGCACCACCTATTCAATGGACATCACCTATTCCATCAGCATCACCTATTCAATTAGAATAACCTATTACATCAGCACCACATTTCATCGACACCACCTGAATACAAATTGGCACAAGATATTTTACTTCTGCATGGTCACCATTTTTTCAATGATAATCGATACAATTTGGATACGATTTTTTTGAAAAACAACCAGCACTGCCCCTTAAATATGGATAAATATTTTTTTCTGATTGTATTGAAAAAAATTGGCACTACTTCATTATCTCTTCCATCTAGAATAGATAAATATGAATATGATTCTTTTCTAATTGTTTTGAAATATAATCAGTACCACTTCTTTCTCTCTACCATCCAGATATGATAAATCTAAATATTATTCTTTTATAATTGTTTGGAAAAACAATCTGAATACAATTATTTTCTAATTGGAAGCATCTCTTTCACTCCCATTTCTTTATATCAATCTTTCCTCACAAGTTCTCAATACAACTCATGATTTAAAGGGGATAAAAACCAGCAAGTCATCATCATAATTGTTTTGAAAAACAGAGTGAATTGATTTCATTTCTTCAAAACCAACCTTGAAAATAAATAAAACTCTTGAAACCTTTATCACCTTCATCATATGCATGGTCCCAAAAATCTCCCCATTAGATTTTGTTTTCAATAATGTTTCATAAATCATTGAACATTGTAACCATAAGAAATGGATTGCATATTAACAATTCTAAGCCTACCCGAGCTAACTCATTATAGGAAACAAGAATCATTAATTGAAAAACCATGCTCTCAAAAAAATGATCATGACAACAAATTTGTTTTATATTTATTTTCTTCATTCTCCCTAGAAAACAATTCAATTTCTTTTCTAAAAACCACTCCTAAAAAATAGTTAGAATAATCTATACACTAAACAATGTTTAATTCACATATTACCAACAACTCTCTCTTTTGTGCAATATATTTATGGAACAAAAAAATTATCCATCTTGAAAAAATAATCCAGAGGTAAGTTGAGAGAGGGAATAGATACACATACCAAAAACCTAAAGAGAAAGAGGTCTGAAATCCATGTTCAACCTCATTTTTGAGAATGATTCCTTTGAAAAAGGTTTTGTAAAGATATCAACAACTAGTTCTGTTGTTAGAACAAAATCCAGATTCAATTCATTTTTCTCCATTTTCACTTTGATAAAATGATATTTTATATCAATATGTTTTGAACAAGAATGTTGCACTGGATTCCTGGTGAGATTGATTGTACTTTGATTTTCACAGCACAAGAGCTAGGGTAACTTCACTTTAATAAGTAAATCTTCCAATTGTGTTTTCATCCACATAATTTGAGTATTGTCTTGAGTAGTAGCAACATACTCAAATTCATCCGTACTGAGATTTATTGTGTTTTGTTTCTTTGATTTCCAACTAACATAATTATTTCCCAAAAAATAATACACCACAAGATGTGGATCCTCTATCATCAACATTTCCTACCCAATATGCATCAGAATACCCAAATAAATCAATAGTATCTAAGATTCAATACCTGATTCTAAATTCTATTGTGCCTCTAATGTATCTAATAATTATTTTTCGTGTAAGTAAATGTGATTAATTTAGAGCACTTTGAAATCCTTCACATTAAGTAACATCATATATAATGTCAGGTGTTGTGGTAGTAAAATACAATATACATCCAATCAGCTTCTGATACTCTTTTTGATCAACATCTTTTCCTTCTATATATTTACTAATATTTTTTCCAGCAAAAATGGGTGTGGAAATAGGTTTCGTATTTTTCATGAAAAATCTCTTGAGAAGTAATTTTGTATAATTTTCTTGGGAAAGAAAAATGTATTCCTTCTTATACAGGATTTGTAACCCAAGAGAGTATTTCATTTCACCCAGCATGGATATTTCAAATACATTCTTAATTTCTTCAAAAAATCATTCATATCTTCATTTATCATTCCTAGTAAAGATAATATCATCAACATACACATTTAAAATGAGTGAATACTCATGAATTTCTCTCATGTAATGATTTCTATCCACACTTCCTTTGTTAAAATTCATCTTTATTAATCAAGTATTAAATTTTTAATACCATGCCCTCAGATCTTGTTTTAGGACAAAAATTTACTTTTCAAATATGAATACATAACCATAAACATTTCTAATAAACATTCCACAAGGTTGTTCAATATAAACCTCTTCTTCAAGATCACTATTTAGGAAAGAAGATTTAACATCCATTTGAAAGATCTTTTATCCTTATTTTGCAGAAATTGAAATAAAGATTATAATTGTTTCAAGTATTTCCAATGCAGAAAAATTTTCATCAAAATCAATTTCCTAAATCTATGAATACCCTTTGCAAACCAATCTTGATTTTTTTTCTTATAAATTCACCTTTTTCATTCTGCTTGTTTTGAAAAACCCATTTTTTCCAATTTTTTTTGTTTTCAGACCTGGGTATGAGTTCCCATTTATTATTCTTTTCAATTAGATTCATTTCATCATTCATATATTGAGACCATTTTGGATGCTCAAAATCTTTTTTCACATCATTTGATTCCACTTTTGAATAAAAAGAAGTATGTGTAATGGATTTGGTTGTTGTTCTTTTTTTGAACCTTCAAATGTTGATAAAAAATTATATTCATTTATTCCACATGTTTACTCAACTTTGGATAATATTTTTGATTTTCTTCCTCATGAATAGAAATACATGAGTCCAATTCTCCACCTTTATTAGGATTACAAAAATTTGTATCCTGATCAAAATTATCTTCTTCAACTTGATTAACTTCATTTTCTACCTGAACATGTTTCCCTTTCTCAGAGACTTCAATCAATTATACATCAATTAGATCAACAATTAGTTTGGTTTTTTTGTTAATGAATTTGTACCCTCTTCCTTCCGGAGAATATCCAAGAAATATTCTATCTTTAACTTTCTGCTCAAACATACCCTTGTTTCCACCCTTTATCTTTATAATACATGGACTCCCAAAAACTCTAAAGTGATTCAAACATAGAGTTTTTTCCTAAAACAATTCATATTGAGTTATACTTGATTGAGTTCAGTAGAGAAAATGGTTCTGATTATAAATAGTAGTACCCATATCTTTCATCCAAATGTAATGAGAAAGGTCATACTCTAGTAACAAGGTTCTTCCCATTTCCACCAGGATTCTATTCATTCTTTCAGAAACCCCCGTTTTTTGGAAGGGTGTATAGAGAGCTATACTCATTCCAAATTCCATGATTATGCAGATAGTATTCAAACTCTTCACTATTTTATTCACCACCATTATTAGTTCTCAGCTTCTTCAAATAATACTCACATTCTTTCTCAGCTTTTATACTGAAACTTTTAATCATTTTCAAAGCATCTGATTTGTGTTTCATATATATAACACAATAATATTAGTAAAATATTCAATGAATGTAATGAAATACTTATCTCTATGTTTTTATTTTTTTTCTTATTAGCCCACAAATATCAGAATGGATCATCTTCAGAGGTTTTCTTGAACAAATATCAAATTTAGTATGAACAATATTTGTAATTTTTCCTTTCAGGTAGATAGTGAAATACCAATATATTCTTCTTGCAAATTAAAGAATGTATCAAAAAATATCTCTTTTAGATAAATTAATAATGTTTCTCGGACACATATGCCCAATAATTTTATGCCATAACTGATTCTCTTCCTCCATACTCGTGTAATATGTGTTTGGGGAATCACAACCTAAAATATAATTTCTTTCGTATGTTGGCATCTAGTAAAAATGTTTCCATCTTTTTCACTCTTTACAAAAAATCCATATTTCTTTAATATAACCTTTTTTACCTCATAAAAAAAATTGATACACTTAGCATGTTGTGTTTCAACCCATCAGCATACAATGTTTTCTTAGATTTCATCCTTTCTTTCCCAATGATGACTACACCAACACTTTTAATTTTCAATGATTCATCATTGCCAAATGTCACTATTAATTCTTTATAATCTTTCACATCCTTAAATAAGTTCATGTCTCCTTTCATGTGAGAATAATATCCACTATCAAAGTATTCAGGTTCATTCTCCTTTCATGGATTTTAATTCAGTTTCAACAACAATCCATATTTCTCCATTCTTCTCATTACCTACCTTCGGCTTTTGAGAATTGGGAATATTTTGTTGAGTCTATAACAAAACAAGACATGATTTTTCAAGGTTTCTATGTTGTTCACAACTTTGAAAAATATTTTCCAAGGGTTGGAACATATTTTAAGTCATCGCTTAATTCTTTTATAATTTCTTCAACACAATATTATCATTTTTCTTTCTTTGAGGATATTAACTCACCCATAATATATTCTTTTTATAAACTATGGAATAATATAAATTTAGTTGATTTAACTAACACATACTATCTGTGTTCCTGAATCCCCCACAATACTAGCAATACCCATAGAAAGAGTATTTTCCCTTAAAACCTCCATTCTGATCAGAATTGTAAAAACATTTCTCAACCATCTTATTTTCACATTATATAGGATTATTCTTCTTTTTTTCATTCTTGATAGGATCAAAAGTATTTGAAACTTTTCTAGATCCTAATTAAACATTTTCGGACATAGGATGTCTTATATGTTTTGAATTCATATCTTTACACACATACCTAAGCTTCCCAGCATTCTTTTTTTCAGACACAATTCCATTCTTATTATCTACCTTTAGAAGGTATCTTTTGTTTAACCTTATCGATTTTCTCATTAAGATAAAATTCACCAGATTTAGTGATTGAGTTTTGGAAACATAGACTTTTCTTTTCAGCTTCAAAGATTTTTTATTGGACAATTTCCAAATATTCTTCTTTTTCCTTCAACTTCACTTCCAAATGCACATTATAATTCTTTTCAACTTCAAAATACTTCATCAAATCATCATTATATTTAACCATAATTTAATTATCACCAAAAATACATTATTGGTTTTTTGAGCATTCATCATACATCTTTTTGTTTTGATTTTCAAGCCTTCTGATCTTTATGATACATTATTTTAACTATTCTTTCAATTTCATTTCAAGATGAGTTTCTTATTCTTCAAAACTACTGCATTCGAATTCTTTATCATTCATTGTTGCTATGAATGTATTTTTATTACCATACTCAATGGACTTTTCAAATTAAAAATCACTCTCTTCTTTTTCATCATCGTTGGACAAGAAACTTCTTCTTTTTGATTTGAAGAAAATTGTTTCTTTTCTTTTGTCTATATATTTTCTCCCATGGTATTCTTTTCCTTCTATATTAAATATCACTAACCTCTTCTTTCTTTATTTGAGTACAATTATCCATAATGTGACCAAGACTTCCACATTAAAAACAATTCAATGTAATTTTCCCTTTGTATTTCCTTATACCACTTTTTACATTGTTAGAAAACAAGGATATGATTTTGTTGATTTTTTTACATACCTCATTTTCAGAGTCAAAATCACCCGCATCGGCTTTTTTAATAGTCTTTTTTGACTTTTATTTCTTCATATCATTGAAATAAATTTATCTATAAACATTTTTTTTCTCTTCATAGAATTCTCTCTTCTCATTTAATAAGTGATAAGAATACTATTTAATCGTTAATATATAATGTTTCTGGATCTCTATCTTCCAATGAATAAACATTTGAATTTTATTTGTGAGGTAGTATTGTCAAGATATTTTCAACAACTATAGAATATTTCAGATTTTCACCAAGAAATATGATACTACTCAATTTCATTCACCCTAGTAAATAATTCCCTAACAGATTGATGCTCACCCATCTTGAAATCTTTATACTTCAATCTCAATATTTTAATATTTTCCTTATTAACTTTTGTATTTCCTTCATATAAGTTTTTCAATTTATCCCATACACACTTAGATGTGGAAAAAACTTTTAATCTCATGAATTATCTTTCATAAAGTGATAATAATATTGAATTCTTGGACATTCCATTATTCTCAAGAAAATTCTTGTCAATGGGTGTAAGTAGAGAACTATCATCAATTGGAGGAAACCTAACTATTGTAGCTTCAAGAACATCATAAATAATATATATAAGATATTTCAACATTATATCTTTCTATATGTGATAGTTATTTCCATAAAATACTAGAATACATTTATTGTTCACATAGTTCACGTTCTCTATCAGCAAAGAATAGCGAAGGGAACCTTGTCTATAATACCACATGAAAGAGCCCAGTCAGATTATTGTATCACTAAGAGGGGGAGGGGTGAATTGGTGATAATATTTTTATTTTATGATTCTTTTCAAATAAACGAATATTCTCCTCCTATTATAGATTTAAATTACATACTAAAAACAAACTCAACACACATAAAAAAGTACACCAAGATTTATAGGGATCACTATTAAATAATAATAGCTACATCCTTTGTATGGTTTTAAAATGATACAATACCATAAAATCCAGTAAGAAAACAATACTTGGATTGAAACGAATAGGATGTACCCTTAAACTCATCTAGAACTTTGAAACAATACAAGTAGTGCATGTGCATCCTCTTAGTACAATAGGGTAATGTAATTGTTTTGTAACAACTAATGTTACCGACACTTCTTTTCAATTCAACAAATGTATTCAAATTGTAAGAAAATTCATCAATTATTTAACCAGAAGAATTGTAAGAGCCACCTGGACATTGTTATGAAACTTTGAGTCCGATCTTACCCCTGGTCCTATTTTTCTGATAGAAATCAATAGATCAGAGTCGACACCACTTCAATTTCTGTATACTATTATCAAGATAAAAATAATACGAATGAATCGACACCACCCAAGACAATTTTCAATCCGAATGGAATTGATCTCTCCTTATCTCTAGAGACTGAATGTTTCTCTATCTTCTATAGTGAACAGTGAAAAATCTGTAAAAAGTAAAATGTAATTTTTTACCTTTTCTATGTGACCCAAAACATGTTTAGTTGGGAATCCTAAGACACTTTCCTGCTCACTTAAATTAACTCAAATATTAATTTCTTATAAAATCTCAGAAAAATTAGGACTTCATCAATGCTTCTAGATTCTTCTTCAAATTTCTAAAATCATAATCTCTTCATTTCTAGGCTCCCATTTCAAATTTCAGTATGATTATATTTGATGATCGATACATGGTTCTGATCATATAAATCCTATTATTTAATGTTGACTTCTTCGAAAAAATTCTTGATACCATACCAATTGAATGTGTTTGAATAAATGGAATCCTACACACGAGAGACAATCACTATTTTAACTAAAAGACTCCACCCTGACAATTCATTCATCATTATTCACTTTCTTTTCTTTTCAATTGACCCACTTGAGAAAACACATCATCACATTCAAAACTTGTACTTGAATCATGACTTCCATTAGGACTTTATATTCATTGAGGATCAGTTTTAGAATTATCTAAATTCCATTGGAAAGTATTGTAACTTTCCATTAATTCATACTTCTTTCATTTAAACTCAAACCAATAATGATCTTTTCTGAATAAAAATGGTCTAGTTATGATTTCTCAGTACAATCATTCTTGTTATGATCATTATGGTTACGATCATTCTAGTTATGATCATTCTAGGTACTATCATTCTGGATATGATCATTCTGGTTAAGATCATTTTGGTTACGATCATTCTGGATATGATCATTCTAGGTACAATCATTTCTGGTTATGATCAGATACAATCACAGAACAATGATATTCCCGAATATAATACAATCTAAAACAATGATATTCTTGGATAAGATAGTATATGGAAAAAAATTGTTAATGATGATCATCCTGGATAAGATACAAAATAATCTGAATTTGATTCATTCTCAATCAATAGCATCTATATACTTTTCTTCTACCCAAATACGATTGTTTTTGAAAAATAATTTGTGTCTCATCTTCCATCGACATCACATCTTCCATAGAAACCAATTTGATCATAACAAATTTCCATGGGCATAACCTTTCCCATTAGTACCACTTTCATTGGCACCACCTTTCCATCAGTACCACTTTAATTGTTTTAAGACCCAATCAACACCACCTCTTCTATTGTCACCACATAGATAGACACCAATTTACATCGACACCACTTATTCAATTGACATCACCTATTCAATTGGAATCACCTATTCAATCAGCATCACCTATTCCATCGACATCACATATTACATCAGCACCATCTATTCAATTAGCATCACCTATTCAATTGGAGTCACCTATTCCATTGGTATCAACTATTCCATCGGCATCACCTATTCCATAGCACCACTTTTCATCATTACCATATGAATAAAAATCAACACAAGATATTTTACTTCCACTTGGTCTCCAATTGTTTTGAAACACAATCGATACAATCTGGATATGATTGTTTTGAAAAAAAATCAGCATCGCCTCTTCAATATAGATACAATTGTTTAATTATTTTTCTGAAAAAAAAATTGGTACCATTTCATTATCAATGCCGTCCGGATATGATAAATCTGAAAAAAATTATTTTATGATTTTTTTGAAAAACAATCGGAACCATTTATTTCTCTCTACCATCTAGATATGATAAATATGAATACAATTCTTTTCTGATTATTTTGAAAAAAATCTGAATATGATTATTTTCTGATTATTTTGAAAAACAATATGAATTTGATTTTTTCTTATTGGAAGCATATATTTCAATACCCTTTAATTTTATCAAGCTTGGAACAAAAGTTATAAATATAAATAATGATTTATATAAGATAAAAATTTGTAAGGAATCATTATAATTGTTTTCCAAAACAAAGTGAAGTGATTTCTTTTCTTTAAAACCAATCTTGAAAACAAAAGATAACTCTTGAAACCTTCATCACCTTCATCGCCATATCAGTCCCAACAAAACCATGAGACATGGGACTGTGAGTGATCAATGATGACATAATTTTCTTTATCACTTTTTGGGATTATGAGCTTATGTATTTTAGGGGAAATAAGTCTTTTATGGTGGGGGTGTTTCACCATATAAAAGAAATCATGTACAGATACTCTGTCATCAATTTTTTTGGATTCAAAAGTGTTGAAGATTCATAGTGGATTAAAATATTTTTTTTCTTTCTTTTTAAAACATGGGTAGGTCCCCGATCATGTTGGGGGCTATGTTGTGCTTGCAAGTCTACTATATGAAATGATAAAGTCCAAAAAAACCCAGAAGATGAGTATGGTCTTGGGAAGAAGACTCTAGTTTTCTTCCTATCAACCATGGACATAGGGACCTCACCACACTGTGGTAGAGGGTGTGGTGTGTAAAATAATTCATGGTTTTATTATTATGATAGAGAGGTTTATTATGGTTTGTCTTCTACATGATACCGCTATGTCATGGAGGGAAAAACCAAATCTTAGGGAAGGTTTTTTCATAATTGAAATACTTGAATGTATTCCTATTCTTCTAGGGTCAGTTATTCTAATTATGTCAAATATTATTGAGGGGTTTTAATGAATCTTTTGACTCTTATACCCATCTATTAAACTGACGGGTCTATTTTATTTCACATAGATTCTAGATTGAGTGTGTTTTAGTTATGGGTTTTTCTAATTAATTGATTATTAAGAAGTTTATTAGGGGTTCTTTTCTTCATGGGATTTCTCTTTGTTGATATGACCACATTATAACCATATATACTTCTTTTACATCACCATCCATGGAGGTAAAAAGGAATTATTTTTTATGATGGAGGTCTCTATATTTTGGTATATCCCTTGACTTTTTTATGTTCTTGTGATTCTCTACTTTTCTTTTTAATAATACAATTATTGTTTTCAGATCTATAGGAGATGATATGAACATTTAAGGATATGATATTTTTTTAAAATGGAATTACATTAAATAATTATTTTTAATGTTAAATATTGTTTTGATATAATTCCCCATACCTTTTTTTATAATGGAAATGTTTTTTTGGCATAAAAGCATTGTGGTGTCACTATATAAAATGTGATAATAATAAGATGATTGGTTTTCATGAAATATAATAATGATATATAGCATATTGCAAGACCTTGGGGGTGTGGGAAAACTAAACATAAATATACCTTAGTGGAGTAAGCTATCACTAGGGTAGGATCTGATGATGCCATGGTTTCTTGTGAGTAGCCATCTGGGGAATGAGGTTCCCAGAAATTAGGATTCACTTATATTTACTAGTGTTTCATGGTGTGTCTTAGTTTTATACACCCTCATGTTTCAGATTTCCCTTTGGTTCTTTATGGTTAGATTACATTAATGTTTATTTTATACGATTATTTTCTCAGTTGATATGGATATTAATTAATGAAAAATTTATTTATTCATCTTCTTATGATCCATAGAAATATATATTATGTAATATTTCGTTACCTATTAGAATATTCAATGTTATTTAAAACACAAGTAAAGGATGTTTTTATATTGAATATAAATTATTTTTTTAAATTTTGTTGAAATATTGTTTTATAAAACAACTTATATATGCTTGTGGATAGACATTGTATTATTTATTTGATGGTATCCTACCTATATTTAGTTTTGAGACCCTACTTTTTTACTTTTTTTCATTTTAATACTTGGTATTTCATGATAGAGGTAAGGGGAAGAGTTCTATGTAGAGGATGGCTCTCTTAGTTTTTGTTTCCTTCTAATTGTTTAGGATAGTCATTAACTATTGTTATAAAGATATGGACACATAGGTATATCTGGTTTAAAGTTTTTGTTCTTTTATTTTTTCTTAT
The DNA here is from genome assembly GCA_963277665.1 of Viscum album. NCBI lineage: Eukaryota > Viridiplantae > Streptophyta > Magnoliopsida > Santalales > Viscaceae > Viscum > Viscum album. The sequence continues at coordinate 1,822,268,632 of OY728151.1, read as the reverse complement.
AGACATTGTTATGTAGTTGTTGGGTGTTACATTTATGGTTAGGTTGTTTTGACTTATAATGAGTTATTATTATCCACTATATTATGTTTGTTTCTATCTTATAATTTTTCACTTAGTGGGTGAAATAATTACCAAATTACATTGTAATATACCATGGATATTGAATCCAGTCCTTAGAGATCAGGAATGCACTTCGAGCATTTATGAAGGCCAATTCAGGTAGCATTATTTATTATCTAGGTTTGAACCATTCTAATCCTAAAAAAGATTCTAGGTTCTTGTGTAACCTGTGCTAAGATTCTTTCACAACCTATTATATAATTTTCCTACCTTCTCTCTTAGTAATAATTCATAATTTGTTTTATTTTTAACATCTTTATGATCATCCTACCTCTTAATAACGCCTATAATAATGCGATCGTTCTCAATAAAAATGCCACATCTAGCCATAAAAACTTTTCTATAAATATGATTATTAAATTAATAAAATATGGTATTTTTTGGATAATAAATAAAAGGAAATTTCTCAAAAAATTTGACAAGTTATTTATAATACATGTATTAAAATTATTTATCTCAATCACAAATCACCATAAATAAAAACATTGATTCTTCTAATTCCATATCTAAAATGGTTTCCTAATGAATTCCTTATATGAAACATTCATATGACTTGAGAATAAAATATATACATAATGCATTAATTTACATGATTATCCATTATGACTCATAGTAAATAACATCCAATATATTATTGGATTTTTGGATTTATATATCAGTTATCTAGACCCTTTATTTTACCATTAGTCCTTACTATTTACTATAAAATACTCCACACATGATATCCTTCAAGATATATGATATAATATATCTCTTTTTTACTTATGAAATAGAAATTTACTGGATGGGTGAGATCATATTTTTAGTAAGGGGTAATGATATGAGATATAAAATAAGGTTCATAATTTATCATAATATAAACATGTGGGTATTAAAAAACAATCAATGTATATTGATATAAAATAAAATGATCACACCCACTGAATCCTAAATCATGAACATGAATATAGAAAATAATTTTGGAATATATTATAAATCAATCATAAGACTGGATTAAATATAAAATAACCATGAGAAATGAAACAAAATATAGGAATGTGGAAAAAACATAACAATAGAAAATAATAATTATTTCTATCCTCATATCCAAGACCATCATCCCATAGGGGAAGGATCCCCATAATATAATAGATTTGTCCCACTCCCCATATACATAGTCATCTTGGATTGAGATCACTTCCATGACCTATACATGTCATTACATGAGATATATTACATAAAAAATGAATTGAATGGATCAATAATTCTAGGACAACCCATAAAATAATGAGAAACCAGAGATATGTGTCCCACATAAATATGATCACATTAATAAATCACATATATCTAGAATAATTAATGATAATGATATGAGATTCATGAAAATTTCCATTATGAATAAATAATTAATATAGGGAAAATAAGTCATATTTTTTAATTATAATTTTCCATAATAGAAAATAATAAACATTAAATAATATTGATATAGAATAAAAATCATTAGAATAAACTTAGTAAATTGTTTAGAAAATAAGAAGAAATATAATTTTCATTTTTTTATTAATTTTAATTTAAAATAAAATAATTTAGGAATCAATGATTTTATAAAAATAAGAATAAAGTAAATTAAAATTACATTTTATATCCACCAATACTTATAATATATTCTTTGTTATTGAAATCCATGAAAATAGTGGAAAAAAGTAACCACAAAGAAAATATCAAAGAATATAGATAAAAATAATATCACACATTTTTAAATAATTACATGTCTATGGAATGTTTTATTATAAATTATGGGATAAGGATATCCAAAAAACATTATGAAAAAATTGGTATAGAAAAAATTATTCTCAACTAAAAATAAGTGATATGGTCAGTCCCACATAAAATTATTATTCTAGGTTAATTATAAATGAATGAATGGAAAAATTTTAAGACAACTTGTCAAACTAAAAATGAAATATATGAGAATAAAATATGTGATTTTTTAGATAAAATTTACAAAAAAAATCCCTCAATGTTAATTTGACTCGATTTCAATGTGAGATTGGAAAGAAACACTTATTGATTTTATAACGTTTGAATCAAATGACACTGAAAGAGAGAACATGAGATATATTTTAAATTACCAGTAATTAGAAGAAATATATCAATAAATGAATCCATGGGTTAGTATGAACAAAAAATATTGGAAAATAATTTGGGAACATAAAAAATATATCAATGTAAGTAAAATGATATGAGAAATCCTTACCCTTACTCAAAAATCTAATGAATTGTGTTTAAATTATAGTATTATAAACATAAATATCATACTAAATTATTTAATAACATTATTAATATATATTAACAATAATATTATTCAATTATAACCACTCTTTACACATATATTAGTTACTTATTGTTTATTTTCATCTTTGAATGTTACTAATTTTGATTATCTCATACAAGTTCAGGTATGATGATGTTTAATCTCATTATTTGATAAGTATTTAATAATTACTATATTTTTCATGGTAGAGTAATAATTATACTAAAATGATTTATGATGTTACATTTTCATTTTGTGGAAGTTATGGTAAGAGTTTGTGAGAATATAATTCACAATGAGAAAGTTTCGATTAATCCATAAATAAAAATGAGTTACAATATAATAACCATTCATTTTTTCACCCTTATAGAATCATATTAATAACATAAATTATTCTATTATATATTATATAAAAATTAATAATTTTCTATCAGTCATTAATATTGTAAATAGTGAAGATAATATAACATCATTTATGTAAGTGGTTGAACTTATTTAAAAAAGAACATGTTATACTTGTAAATGAATAAGAGTATAAAATCATGTTATAGTAATATAATTTTTTTTTAAAATAATTATGTTAACAGAGTATAATTAAAGTGGTTAATGATATTTATAAAAAGTGAATATGATATAGAAATTCAAAAATATGGTCTATAACTAGATACTTTGATGAATTTTCACCTTCTAAAAATTGGTTGTAGTGGAAATGAGGATTTATGCATCCTTATTGAGAATAGAAGATACCCTATGTGTAATTAAGATTTCATAGATAGATTATTTTCATGGATTAGGGAGAAAAACTATGTATAATTATGGTTTTAGGTGTGTAGGGGGAGTCCTATTATATGTGAATTTGAGTAGAATCTCTAGGAATTCTCATTTTTTAATGGGTAAGGGCAGTCCTTTACATAGAATGTGGGTAAAAATTGGTCATATAATGGATATAGATCATTCATCCCATCATAATCCCAATTTTGAGATATGATTATAGATATTTTGGGCATTTAAACCTAAATTTAACTATTTTTTCCTGATTTTACCCTTATCATGGTAACTGAATTTTCACCTCTGTAACTTGATGTTTAACCAAATTATGAAATTTACCCACTAATATAATTTTAGTGAATTGATTCCAAAATTAAAATATATTTTATTAAATTAAATCTAACAGATTAAAATTAATATTAAATAAGGCACACAACAAATAAAAAAATATAAAAAACTATATTTTAATCATAAAAGTACTTTATTCTAATTAGTTTTCAAGTTTCAATCATTAAATGATTAATTAATTAATTATTTTTTTAAAAAAATATATTTTACTAAATTTTATACTCCAAATTTGATAAATTTTAATTTTATATAAAATCATATAATATATAGTAAAAATAATGTGTTCCAATAAATAATTTTTCATTAACGATGAATTATTCAAATATTATTCCTTATAGCTTCATAATTATTTATGGGATGCTATTTACTTGATTTAGTATTTATTGAATGAATGTTTTTATTCAAATATTTTAAGTAAATAAATTTATTTTAAAATACATTATTTATTAGAGATGATATATTTTTAATAGTGTATATTTTCAAAAATGAATTAGTATATTTTTATTTTATTTAAAATTATTTATTTAAACTAAATGTCAAATTTTTTGGGGTAACACATTATTTACATATAACAATAAAATACTAAATATGCTTATTGATGGAATGTAAGCCCATCTACAACATTTACAAAAAACATATATCCAATGGAAATATATCTAGATGGTATATATATATTAGTCTTACTACATTTCTAAACATGACCATAACTACTTCACTAAAAATCATTCATCCTATTCACTTGTATCTGTCTCAAAATTCATATTATAAGTCTAATTTCCACCTCATTTCCTATATATAATTGGTGGTATGATCTTCAAGGAAAACCATAAGGATGAATAATTATTATTCATGGTCATTTTATATAATTTCAGTTTTATTCCTATTATAATTTCCTAAATAATGGTTTATATTTCATTCAGATAATGCATTAATGTTTATATTTTTTTTATAATATTTTATCTCGATTAAATATATCTTGGTCAGTTTTGTTTGTCTGTTTTATGTGAATAATTTTATTTAACATATTAAAGGGATTAAAATTTTTGATATTAAAAATATGAATTATTGTGAAAGAAAATATTTTTAGAGATTATCCCTATAATTGGTTTCTAAAAGTACACACTAAAACATCATCTAATGAACTGTGTCTACAATTTTATGATTGCGCCTCTAAAAAATATTATTAAAGTATGGTTTCATTGGGGGATTATGATATTAATCAATTATATAATCTCATTAATGATCTAAAAATTCCTGGAATATTATTCAACACATGATATTATCAGGGAAATATAATACTTTTACAAAGTTGTTCATATACAATATGTCTAAACTATTCTATCTTTTTAAAAGTTTCTAACTAGTGTCTCATAAATAAATACATAATAATATTGACTAAAATAATCAATAAAGGATATCAAGTGTAACACACTAATATTTTATGAGAAGTATATTTTTTATGTGTTCTGTTATATGCAACATCAAAGAAATATTTCACTGCACACAACACTAGCTTGGCTTGAGTTATACGCAAAAGTAACCTTCCTCGATATCTTGTATTGTACGCAACATCAAGTTTCACTAAATGAAATTATATTATATAAACTAGCCGTTATGAATAGTATTAACTAAATTTTAAATTTTATAACATTATTATTCATCTTACACATTTTCTAGATCATGGTATGAGAACAAAATAAAATTTTTGGGTAAAATAAGTATTTTTCAAAAATGCAGCTTTGCCACCTTTTGATGGCACACCCACATTAAAGCTAGTTTTTTACATTTTTAAAATTTCAAGTTTATAAAATAAAATTTTTCTTTGGAATCAGGATATAAAAAATTACTTTGTATAGATTTTTCATATTATTCTGATAACATTCATAATTTAATGAATAGTAAAAACACGCTATATTTTAATTAAAAACAAATTTTTATATCGTAATAATTTATATGGTTAAATTATAATATTGAATGGTTTTAAAGTATAAATATAATATATTTATAATATTTAATATAATTTATATCATTACCATTAATTTTACATTGAATTCAAAGGTAAAAACATTTCAATCTTTAACAATGATTTAACATTTAAAACCCGTTTTCTTAACAACAGGATTAATTTTAAATTAATTACTGCATATTCTGTGTTTTGATTTTTTAAAAATTGATTCCATATTTGGATTAATTTGGTCAAAATTATGTTAATAGGTTACTTTTATTTTTTTATATTATGAATAGTATCTACGGTAATTTTTATTTACTAATGTTAATGGTAAATCGGGTAATCAAGGGTAAATATAAGATTATAAAATTACGCTAACACTTCACCAAATCCTATTGGATGAATAATAATCGACCCATATCACATAAGGTTCTAACTAGATTCATTTAATGAACTTTTGACCATAAAATAATATAATTATTATTAAAACCAAAGAATGTGCCAACATGTCACTCTCTTAAATCTTATAAGTGTAATAATTTTAATTTAGTGACAATCATAATAACACATCAGATATAAATAGTCCTTAGAAATGTAATAAAATTATATACATAATATAAATTTATTTATAATTTTTAGATAATAAATAATTATCATTAATTAAGACACAATACTGATGTTGAAATTATTTTATTGATTGAAATATCAAATAAATGATTTTAAATGTATTAAAATAAATATTATATGAACTATTTAATGTGATCCACTAATTTTATAGATAAAAATAACATGTTATGAGTCTATTAAATCTTTTTTTTCTAAAATATATTCTGTATATATTTTATTTAAATTCAAATTAATTAATAGTGTCAAAATTGACACTATTGTGATTTTATAAAAATTACATATTATAAAATTGTTTAAAAATCACAAAATTATTTCAAAATTATAATTTAAAATTTATATGGTATAAAATTTAATAAAGTATACAATTATGGACAATTCACAACGTATAAGTAACTATTTATAATAATTTAAAATTTAGAATTCTACTACCACAAATAAAATTAAATATATTATATAAGGATAAATCATGTTGATAATGTGTTAAATAAATTCCCAACTTTTCTAAATTTTATTGGTTGATGAGATTACCACCCTATCTCATCTAATATTCGGATTTGAATCATTTTGGAAGTTTTTAAGTGGGGTTGGAATTTATTATAAATTAATATTTCTTATAATTCCGAAGGTGCCCCTCTCCTCCCTTATAAAAGGGAACCTCCTCCCTCTCCTCCTAACACCATTTTGAGCCTTAAAGCTCGAAAAAACCCCACCCATTTCCCTTCTCAACTTCTTTAGAAATATTCTAGAGGTACTGGTCTTCTTCAAAGACCAATTTTAGTGCTCTAAGAGGAGATTTCAAAGAGGCGTGTCGAAGAAGAGGTAATATCTGTTACCGATTCTTTCTAATTTATTTCTTCTTCTACTTCATCTTATTTTGATTATTCATTATGAATTAATAATATCAGTATAAATAATATACTGATATGTTATTATAAATATGAAACAACCATATTTCACCTTCTATCCATCCTACGAAAAATGAAATCATCGTGCTTGTGTACGTACAGAAAACCATCTCCACACCGTGGTGTAAAATTTTTTCCACCACAACCTTACTTGGATGGGTATAATGGTGTAAATAATAACTATATATCATTATTGTAAAGTGAAATTGATTCTAAAATAGTATACATACACTTCAATACAATTCCATGATAATGAAAACAATATCATCGTTCGTGCGTACGTACGACCTACCGTCTCCACGATGTGATGTGACTCGTTCTACATGATATTCATTGAATATTGATTATATAAATAAATTTAGTGAGTAAATATGATATATATTACACTAATACCATTCTGGAAATGAGGTATCGATAACCTAAAAAGAAGAATAAAAATTTATTTGACAAAACACGCATATGAACATAAAGAAATAAACACCTGAATAACAAGTAGTAATGAAATATTACTAATAAGAAGCTACAAATATGACCATATATGATATCATAACAATAATTATGATTCTGGAATAAGTCAATGAAATAATTTAAATCATTATACAGGTGGTTCGGACATGTACAAAGCATATCAGACCTAAGGTAAGGGAAAATATTACAATCTCATTTTGATCAGAGATTATTTATACTTCAGAATTTACTAGGGAATATTTATCATCCACATCCATGATTCCTAAATATGTAATATTATCTCTATCGTCCTACAATTTTTTAAATCCAATTTTAACTATTGGTGAATTTTTATTAAAAGATACGAAAGGAATCTTTTGTCATTTTTAGTACGAGATACTTTTTGACTTTTCCGTCCAAAGTACGAGAAGAATGTTTTTTTAACTTATACGGCATAAATGGATTTTTATTATTCCATAGAACATTGTTTCCATGAACTGTCCTTTAAAATTTTTCATGTTTATTTTTAATTAACTTCTTTAAAATGTTATGACATGTTAAGAATGGAAAAAAAAATTAAAGTAGAAAGGGTATTTTCCTCAATAATGGAGTTCAAGTGCTTTATAAAAATTATTTTCCATCTATGATAATATAGGGTTCTATTTCTATACCTATTATTGCATTGATTTGATTATGTTTTGATGGAATTATTTTTATGAAGTCCTTTATCTTATATGAATTGTTTTATGATGTCACGATGTTTAAGAATCCCATTTTTTACATAGGTTATGCTATGTTGTATGAAATATGATTTTGTGGAACACATAAGAATGGTTTCATTATGAGATGGGTGGGACCTATATCTCCCTCCAATGCATTGGGTAAAGATTTATATCTCATGAGATAGACATGGCTAGAATGGAAGGTTATTCTGGTTTAGTTATACAGGACTGAAATGAGGTTCAGAAATGGACTTTGTCCGCTAAGATAGTCCTGGAAATGAGTATTGACTACTAAGAAATGATTCTCTATTATTATGTGTGTATGGCACAAAGTATCATGTTATGATTATTGGGATTACATTTCACTGTTATGATTTATCCCATGTTATGAAATTGTGATCTCTTTTTCAGGTTAAGATTTCCATAATGTTATGTTCTTATGAATATGATGTGATTGATATTTCTGTTGTTTACCCTTACTAAGAATTTGATCTCACCCTTTTGTATGTTTTCATTTCCCCAGGTCAGTATGAAGGATATTAATTAGGATATTCCAAAAAGGGACTCTAGATATGATGAAATAAATGGGAGATAATGTAGTTGATTTTATGAACTAGTTGTTTATGTTTCCCAGTTTCTAAAGACACTATACCTATATGGTCCATTAATGGTTTTGTTATATGTTGTAATAAGTATGCATCAATTCTGAAGTAATAACAATGTATGTAAAGTATGGGTCATTATAGTTGGTATCAGAGGAAAGATATAGTCATCCTTTGGAATCTAGGATGTGAAAGCCCTAGTAAGAACCCTAAGGATATGTCTAAGAGTAATATTAGTGTTTTATAAATGGCCATGAACAACCTATGATAAGACCTTAAGTGTAAAATTTTATTCTTGATTATGTGGTTTTCCTATTATGATTAGTGTTTCTCACACAATGCTTATTTGTTTTAGTCAATGGATGGAACCTGAATGAACCGTGTTAATGCTGAATGTGATGGAAATGCAATGATTGTACCCCTGAGCAACCAAATGTTATGGGAGATGGAATGAAAAATCTTGTAGACATGATCACACAACTTTCTCAAGCTACGAATCATACAGGACTTCCAAACGAGAAAAGTAAGGAGAAACATTCGGTTGAATCCTTCATGAGGTAGTGTCCACCTTCATTCAGAGGTTCTTCTGATCCATTAGTGGCTGAACAATGGTTTAGTACCACTGAAAAGATATTTTCAGTTCTACAATGTTATGATCATGATAAATTCATCATAGTATTATATCGTTTGGAAGGTGAAGTTGATGAATCGTGGAATCTTATTAAGAATATGAGGCAAAGGGATGAAATTGAGTCCATATAATGGGACAAGTTCATGAACTTACTTTTCAATAATTACTTCCCTCATATTCATCGAACAAAGATGGAGAAGGAGTTTCTTGAATTGAAGCAAAATAATGATGAATCTGTTGGTTCCTACGAAGAAAATTTTACAAGACTTGCAAGATACGCTACCAGAATTATTATCCATCCTGAGAGTAAAATCGATCGATTATTTAGTGGCATAAAACCAAGTCTTCAGAGGGAGTTAGCCATAAGGGACTTCAATAGCTACAAGGAAATTGTTCGATGTGCTCTCAAGGTTGAGATGGATATAGGAGTAACACATCAATCATATGGGTTTGATAAGAAGATGAAAATGTAATTCAACGGAAAATCTAAAGACCACACTGAAAAGAAGATGATTTTTCATTTATGATAAAATTGTGGAAAGTGACATGGAGGGAATTTTCTTAAGAGGAAAAGTAAATGTTTTAAGTGTGCTAAAGAGGGTCATCGGGTAGTTGAATGTCTAAATAATGGGAAGAAGATATCTAATGATGCGAACAAAGAAAGGGATACACATAATGCACCTCCTAAACTTTAATGATTCAAGTGCAAGGAAATGGGGAATTATTCCAATCAATGCCATAATCCAAGGGTTGTTGATGATGATCATCGTCAAAAAACTCTTAAGGCCAAAGTCAAAGGAAAGTCACATGCAATTACTATCGTCGATGTGGAGTATGATAACGAAGTGGTGAAAGGTACACTTACCATCCCCTATAAATTAGAAAATGTTTTATTTGATTCTTAGATCCACCCACTCTTTTATTTCTGAAGAATTTTCTAAGTTTATTGCCATATTACCACAATAATTAGATGTTGAGTTAGCTGTGACAACTCTTAATGGCACAACAGTCGCATCAAAAGTTTATAATTCTTCTCCAATTGACGTTTGTTGGAAATTGCCTCCTGAAAATCTTGTGATCCTTCCTATGGTGTAATTTGATGTGATTCTTGGCATGGATTGGCTTTCTTTATACGGAGCTCATATCAATTGACCAAGAAGGGAGATCACATTTAATAATCTCGATCAATATACTATCATCTGTCATTGAAATGATGATTATAACCTTCCAGTGGAAATTTATTCCATTTTATGGGTCTTGATTCCAATAAATGAAGGTTATTTATATCAAATGGTTGGAGAGAAACTCACTATTAATAATACACCCATTGTACAGGAGTTTGATGATGTCTTTCTAGAGGAATTACCAGGTCTTCCCCCAAATCATGAATTTGAGTTTTCAATAGAACTCATACCGGCTTCTTGGACCATTTCAAAGACACCTTATAGAATGGACCCAAATGAGTTGCAGGAATTGATGAAGAAACTAAAAGATAATCATGATAAAGTATTCATACTCCATAGTGTGTCTCCTTGTGGAGCACCTATTCTATTTGTTAAGAAGAAATATGGATCAATGAGACTCTACATTGATTATCGAGAACATAAAAGGATCACTATCGAGAACAATTATCCTCTCCCATGCATTGATGAATTCTTTGACCAATTACGTAGAGCTCAATACTTTTCCAAGATTGATCTTCATTCAGGTTATCATCAATTAAGGGTCAAAAAATAGGATATACCAAAGACAAATTTTCGTATAGGGTATGGACACTATAAATTTATGGTGATTCCATTTGGTCTTACTAATTCCCCTGTTATCTTCATGGATCTAATGAATAGAGTCTTTAGAGACAATCTTGATCAGTTTTTAGTAGTCTTTGTAGACAATATTCTTGTCTCTTCAAAGAGAAAGGAAGAACATGAAGATCACTTGAGAATTGTACTAAAGACCCTAAGAAAGGAAAATATTTATGCCAAATTAACCAAGTGTGAATGTTGGCTTCAAAAAGATTCATTTTTAGGTCACATAGTCTCCAAATAGGGGGTATATGTGGATCCAGCAAAAACAGAGGTTATTGAAAGATTGTCGAGACCAACAACAGTATCCGAGATCTGAAGTTTTCTTTGTTTGGATAGATATTATCGATGTTTTGTGAAATATTTTTCACGATTATCTAATCCACTCACTAGGTTGACTCGAAAAGGAGTTAAGTTCGTGTGGACAGAGGGGTGTGAAAAGAATTTCAAGGAGTTGAAAATAAGGTTATCCAGTGCACCTGTTCTCACACAGCCTTGTAGTGGAGAAAGGTTTGTGATCTACAATGATGCATCCAAGAATATATTTGGGTGTGTTCTCATGAAAAATGATTTGGTGATAGCTTATTCCTCATGATAGTTGAAAATCCATGAGCATAATTACCCAACTCATGATTTGGAGTTAGCTGCGGTAATCTTTGAATTAAAAATATGGAGGCATTATCTTTATGGTGAAAGGTCTGATATTTATACTGATCATAAAAGTTTAAATTATATTTTCAAACAAAAGGAGATGAATATGCATCAAATAAGATGGTTGGAGCTGATTAAGGATTATGACTACTCAATTCATTTTCACCCTAGGAAATCAAACAAGGTGGCATATGCATTAAGCCGACAAGACCATGCTAGCTTATCCATGATGAGGATCACAAATGATCCAATAGTTATGGATTTACAAAGGATGGATCTTGGAATTATAATGTAATGGGAATAATCTTATCTTTCTCAAATTAAGGTTCAACCATCTATACATGTGAAGATTAAAGAGGCACAAAAAGAAGATGTAGAGTTACAAAAGTAGGTGAGAAATGTTCATGAATTCAATCTTGATTGTGATGGGATAATAGGGTTTAGAAATCAGGTTTGTGTTCCTCCCATCCCAGAATTAAAGAAGGAGCTACTAGATGAGGCTCATAGTTCTTCATTCTCTATTCATCCTAGAAGCATGAAGATGTATAGGGACCTGAAAGAGTACTTCTGGTGGGATGGCATGAAAAGAGATGTTGATAAATATGTCTCTCGATGCTTGGTTTGTCATCAAGTTAAAGCAGAGAGACAGAAGTCTAAGGGGATGTTACAACCATTACCCATACCCTAATGGAAATGGGAAAACATCACTATGGACTTTTTCACCAGACATCCTAAAACATCCAAAGGTAATAATGCTATCTAGGTCATAGTTGATCGTCTTACGAAGTCGGCACACTTCATTTCTATTAGAGAAGATTTATCTCTAGAGCAGCTTGCCAGGATATATGTGAAGTAAGTGGTAAGATTGCATGGAGTACCACTTTCCATTATATCTGATCGGGATCCGAGGTTTACCCCGAAGTTCTGGTGAAGTCTTCAGCATACTTTAGATACAGAGTTGAGTTTCAGCACTGCTTATCATCCTCAAACAGACAATCAGTCTGAGAGAACAATTCAAACTCTAGAAGACATGTTGAGATCTTGCTCTATGGATTTCAAATGTGGTTGGGATCAACACCTACCTATGGTGGAATTTTCTTATAATAATATCATTTACTCCAGTATTCAGATGGCTTCTTATGAATCCCTCTATGGAATGAAATGCCGAACTCCAACATTATAGGTTGAATTTGGGGAAAGAAAGCTATTAGGACCTGATCTTGTTGATTAGATGGCAGAAAAGGTATGATCTATTCAACAACACATAACAACAGCTCAGAGTTGACAAAAAAGTTATGTCGAAAACCGAAGAAAAGTCCAAGAGTTTGAAATAGGTGATAAAGTGTTCTAACGAATATCTCCTTGGAAGAGAGTAAAGAGATTTGGAAAGAATGGAAAGATGAGCCCTAGGTATATTGGTCCTTTCGAAATACTAGATTGTGTTGGGAAGGTAGCTTATCGATTGGCACACCCACCGAATCTCTCTCATGTTCATGATGTGTTCCATGTATCTCTCCTAAGAAAGTACATACCTGATCATTCACATATACTAAGCTCAGAAGTTATACCACTGGAGCAAGATCGTTCTTATGAAGAACAACCGATAGAGATTCTAGATCATACCAAAACATTTCTACAAAACAAGACCACTCGCTCGGTGAAAGTTTTATGGAGGAAACACCAAATTAGAAGTAGCTGCATGGGAGCTTGAGTATATGATGAGGGAGTGGTATCCTCATCTGTTTGTTACGATGTGAAAAATTTCAAGGGTGAAATTCATTTTAAGGGGGGTACAATGTAACACCCTCATATTTTATGTGATTAATATTTTTTTATGTGTTATCTTATACGCAACATCAATGTAATCTTTCAATGTACACAACACTAGCTTGGATTGTGTTATATGAAAAAGCAACCTTCCTCGATAGCGTGTGTTATACGCAACATCGTGTTTCACTAAACGACAATATATTATATAAACTAGCCATTATGAATATTATTGACTAAATTTTAAATATTATAATATTATTATTCATCTTACACTTTTTCTAGAACATGGTATGAGAACAAAATAAAATTTTCTGGAAAAATAAGTATTTTTAAAAAAATGTAGTTTTGCTGCCTTTTGATTGAGAACCCACATTAAATATATATTTTTACATGTTTATAAGTTTGAGTTTACAAAATAAAATTCTTATTTGGAATGAGGATATAAATATTTACTGTGTTTAAATTTTTCATATTATTCTGAAAACATTCAGATTTTAATGAAAAGTAAAAACATGCTATATTTTAATTAAAAACAAATTTTTACATCACAATACTTTATATGGTAAATTATAGTATTTAATGGTTTAAAAGTATAAATAGAATATATTTTTACCATTTAATATAATTTATATCATTACAATTAATTTTAAATTTAATTCAAAGGTAAAAACATTTCAATATTTATCAATGATTTAACTTTTAAAACCCATTATTTTAACAACAATATTAATTTCAAATTAATTACTGAAACTTATGTGTTTCTAATTTTTAAAAATGGATTACATATTTGGATTCAGTGGGTCGAAAATATGTAAATAGGTTACTTTTATTTTTTTATATTATGAATTGTAACTACGGTAAATTTTATTTACTACAGTTAAAGGTAAATAGGATAATCAAGGGTACAAATAAGATTATAAAATTACCCTAAAACATTCCAAAACCCTATTGGATGAATAAGAGTCGATCCTTATCACCTAAGGGTCAGACTAGATTCATTTTATGGACCTTTTACCATGAAATAATATAATTATTACTAAAACCAAAGAATGTGACAACATGACATTCTCTTAAATCATATAAGTGTAATAATTTTAATTTATTGATAAACATCATAACACATCGGATATAAATAGTCCCTAGAAATATAATAAAATTATATACATCATATGAATTTATTTATAACTTTTATATAATAAATAATTATCATTAATTATGATACAATAGTGATGTTGAAATTATTTTATTGATTGAAATATCAAATAAATGATTTTAAATGTATTAAAATAAATATTATATGAACTATTTATTGTGATACACTAATTTTATAGATAAAAATGACATGTTATGAATCTATTAAATCTTTTATTTAGAACATATAATATGTATATATTTTATTAAAATTCAAATAAATGAATAGTGTCAAAATTGACACTATTTTTATTTTATAAAATTACACATTATAAAATTGATTAAAATTCACAAAAATATTTCAAAATTATAAATTAAAATTTATATGTTATAAAAAGTAATGAAGTATAAAATTATGGAAAATTCACAACATATATGTAATTATTTATATTGATTTAATATTTAGAATTTTATTACCACAAATAAAATTAAATTGATTATATAAGTATAAATCATGTTGATAATGTTTAAAATAAATTCCCAACTTGTATAAATTTTATTGGTTGATTATATTACAACCCTATCTCATCTAATATTCATATTTGAATCATTTTGGAGGTTTTTATGTGGGTTTAGAATTTATTATAAATTAATATTTCTTAAAATTCCAAAGGTGCCTCTCTCCTCCCTTATAAAAGGGAACCTCCTCCCTCTCCTACTCACACCATTTTGAGCCTTCATGCTCGGATAAACCCTGTCCATTTCCCTTATCAACTTCCTTAGAAACATACTAGAGGTACTGGTCTTCTTCAAAGACCAATTTTAGTTCCTTAAGACAAGGTTTCAAAGAGTTGTGTCGAAGAAGAGGTAATATTCATTACCGATTCATTAAAAAAATTTCTTCTTATAATTCCTTTTATTTAGTTGTTTCATTATGATTTAATAACATCAGTATCAATAATATACTGATATGTTATTATAAATATGAAACAAACCTATTTCACCTTCTATCCATCTTACAGAAAATGAAATCACCGCGCATGCGTACGTGTGGAATACCGTCTCCACGATGTGGTGTAATCTTTTTCCCACCACCACCTTATTTGGATGGGTATAATTGTGTAAAGAAGAACTATATATGATTATTGTAAAGTTATATTGATTCTGAAATAGTATACATACACTTCAATACAATTCCATGATCATGGGAATGATTTAATCGCTCGTGCGTACGTACGGCCTACCGTCTCCACGATGTGATGCGACTCGTTCTACATGATCTTCATTGAATTATGATATATAAATGAATTTAATGAGTAAATATGATATATATTACACTAATACAATTCTGGAAATTATGTATCTATATTCTAAAATGAATAATAAGAATTTATTCGGCAAAAATCGCATAAGAACATAAAGCAATAAACACCCGAATAACAAGTAGCAATGAAATATTACTAATAATAATCTAAGAATATAACCATATATGATATCATGAAAATAAGTATGATTCTTGAATAAGTCAATTACATTATTTAAATCATTATATAGGAGGTTCAGACACGTACAAAGAATATCTTACCTAAGGTAAGGGAAAATCACACAATCTCATTTTTATCTGAGATTGTTTAAACTTCAGAATTTACTAGGGAATATTTATCATCAACATCCATGTTTCCTCAATATGTAATATTATATCTATCCTCCTACAATTTTTTAAATCCAATTTTACCTATTGGTGAATTTTTATAAAAGATATGAAAGGAATATTTTGTCATTTTTAGTACGAGATACTTTTTGACTGTTCCTGCCAAAGTATGAGATGAATGTTTTATTAACTTATATGGAGAAAATGGATTTTTATGATTCCATAGAACATTGTTTCCATGAATTGTACATTACATGTTAACATGTTTATTTTTAATTAACTTCTTTAAAATGTTATCACATGTTAAGAAAGGAATAAAAAATTTAAGTAGAAAGGATATTTTCCTCAAGAATGGAGTTCAAGTGTTTTATCAAAATTATTTTTCATCTAAGATAATATAGGGTTATGTTTCTATCCCTATTATTACATTGATTTGATTATGTTGCGATGGAATTATTTTTATTAAGTCCTTTATCTTATGTGAATTGTTTTATGATGTCATGATGTTTAAGAATCCCATTTTTATTACATGGGTTATGCTATGATGTATAAATTATGATTTTGTGGAACACATAAGATTTTTTTCATTATGTGATGGGTGGGACCTATATCTCTCTCACATGCATTCGGTAAAGATTTATATCTCATGAGATAGACATGGATGGAACGGTAGTTTAATCAGATTCAGTCATACAGGACTGAAACAAGGAGTGAAATCAGTTCAGAAATGGACTTTGTCTGCTAAGATAGTCTTGGAAATGAGTCTTGACTTCTAAGAAATAATTCTATATGATTATGTGTGTATGCCACAAAGTTTAATGTTATGATTATTTGGATTACATTTCATTACTATGATTTAACCCATGTTATGAAATTATGATCTCTTTTGCAGGTTAAGATTTCCAAAATGTTATGTTCTTATGAATATGATGTGATTGATATTTATTTTGTTTACCCTTACTGAGCATTTAAGATCACTCTTTTGTATGTTTTCTTTTCCCCAGTTCAGGAAGAAGGATATTAAGTAGGATATGCCAAAAAGGGACTCTAGATATGATGAAATAAATGGGAGACAATGTAGTTGATTTTATGAACCAGTTGTTTAAGATTCCCAGTATCTAAAGACAATATACCTATATGGTCCTTTCATGGTTTTGTTTTATGTTGTAATATGTATACTTCAATTCTGAAGTAATAACAATGTATGTAACTTATGGGTCATTATATCAAGTATATATACCCACCACTTTCTTCGATATTGTTTTTCTTTATATATGTCATTATGTATTATATACAACAATACAATAACCCTCCCACCAATTTCAGTAAAAGTTTATTTGATATTTTTCTCCAATAAAAATTATTCATAATTTTAAAATAATTCATAATCAAATGATTCCAAAAAACCATTTCTAGGGAATATTTGGATATATGTTTCATTTATATTCCCATGGAAATATTTCCAAATATAAGTTGGTTTAAAATCAACATAACCATATTATCTTGAATTACATAGATAGGAATATCCATTTAATTAATACACTAACCAATAAATATATTACTAATTCCATAAAACGTTTCATTCATGTATATAAAAAATATTTTTTAATAATTAATGAAAAATAATTCTTATCAAAAAATCATATAGGGAAAACAAAATTTATGGATAAAAAATATTTCTTAAAATTTTTAGATCTATTCCACTAGGTAGAATGAGATCATAAATTATAAAATCAAATCCAGAAACTCATTCCCAATTTATATCATGTAAATATATTTCACATTTAACAAATTATCTCATATTTTTGTGTCCTTTTACATCATCACAAATGTGTGATACACATCCAATATGCAATAACTAAGAATCAAAATTAGAGGTATTTATTTCTATAAAAATCACATGTGTAGATATCAGTGGGTTTTTATCAATTTTTATATCATTTTAATTTGTAATTTTCTTAAATGTACTCACACTAAATATATTTTCCCTAAATATCATATCTGTTTATTAGGGTATGATATATATATAATTTTTAATTATCAAAAATATGATCACCAAATAATAAAGTACTATATAATATAGAACATCATGTCAGTTATATATTATTTGAATCTTAGATAATTAGTTGAAAAAATCCTTTCCAAAATTATGATATGAATTATCTAAACATTTCTCCTATAATAACATAATATATAGTGTCACCCTGATATATGTAAACTACATTTAACATCACAAATATAATTCTAATGTTTAGGATCACCTATAATCTATTTTACATTCATAAGATAATTTACGGGAAATTACTGTTTAGGGTCACTCATATAAAATGATAGAGGTCTTGAAAAATTATTAAAAATAATATCATACTTTGTATTTTAAGTGGTTTTATTAGGATTCTTATTTTATGATTAATCTTATTTATATTATACATAACAATTTTATAGCATGAAATAATTATATAACATGTAATCCCAATATGTATCCATTATTTTAGATATTAAATTCTTTAATCCAATTTATTCATAATAATAATATTTTCCAAAATTTTTAATGTATAACACTTTACAAAAATCATGATTTTTTAACTTAACTAATAAATAAATATAATATATATATATATATATCAAAATATATCTCATTTATAAGGTATATAAAACCCTTTTATGTAAGATATTAAAATTATACGATGTTAATATCCCCATAATAGAAAGAACAATGTGACAAGTAATTAACCCCAACATTTCTTAGATAGAGATAATGCCCCTTTGCTAGTGGAAAGCCTAAACTAAACACCCACAATCCATAGATCAAGGATAATGGAAAACCAAAATTCTAATACAACTATAAATCATAATATTCATAAATCATAACCCATGATTTTAATCCCTAACTAAAATAAAAAATTACATCCTTGATTGGAATAAAACAAAATAATTTTTTATACATATCATGTAACTATTATATTCATGGTATTAAAATTATAATATGTTTTTCAAATAAATTTAATCTAATGCATAAAGAATTCAAAGTATTAAAAAAATTAATCATGATTATGGACATAATAAATATATAAGAAAATAAATTATTTAAAATTAAATACAAAAATGATATATAATTATAATAATCAAAACGAATTTTGTTATGATATAAAATCACATAGCTGACATTAGTGATGAATTTTGAGATTTTTTTATAAATAAAATGTACAAATTTATGATAGAAACCATGATGTAGATTCCCTTCCCAATCCATCATGTAGAGTTAATTACATCCTAAACCCACTTTGAACAATGGAAAAATAAAAAGGACAATCCATTTTTATTTTGTGGACATAACATAAACCATGGTCAGAAATAATTTTATACATCATTGTATTAACTCTTAATAATCAAAATTTCTCAATTAATGAATGATATGGTCAGAAAATCTCAAAATAAAAATGTTAAAAACTTATATTTTTTAATAATTAAATCTTTTACTTTTTCAAAAAAAAACATGTTATTTTTCTAAATTTTTCTCTAAACTATATGGTTATTTTATAAATAATGAAATATTTAATGAAACAAATCGCATACTATGACAAGGCTTAATAATCATTGTTGTTGTTCAGGAAAAATTCACAAGTACATCAATTTTTTTACATAATTGTATAAATTATTTATTATAATGAGATTTGATACCACTAAAAATATTTATGTAAATTCAATATTCTCATAATATGAAAAATAAAATCATAAAACCCACAAAAATGATCATGTAATATAGGAATAAAAAAATTAATAAATACTATAAAATAATGTATTCCTCACTTTCCATGCAAAACATTCTACAAGAGTGAGATTAATTGGGATCCTTCAGTTGTAACTAATGAGTTCTGGCCTCAAATGGTATCCACGAACCACATGAATAATTTAAAACATTGGTAGGACACACTCCCTTTATTTGGTGCATTAGGAATTTCTATTCAACGGTGAATAAATATAAAATAAAAAGGGATAGATTTTTCATATTTATTAATCATCAGTTTCATCTAATAAAACCTGAAAAATCAATTTATAGAACTTACTAATTAATTAAATAAACATATTGGAATTTAAAATTTTTATATATTAAGTAATAGAAAACTCATTGGATATAATATTAATACTCTTAATAGTAGAAACCTCATTAATTGTGTAATTTATTAAATATAATATAATTATATATGAAATCTACACTTCATAATATGATGTTTCATAAGATGAATTATATGGATAATTACTAATGTATATTCAACTGAAATATATCTAATATAATTTATAATATACACTATGTCATGGTATCTAGAACCATGATATGACCGAAACTATGACATTGTGACTCTCACCACATCATGCCTTATCAGTTTGTGAATATTTACTATGTGGATTTATGTATCTAAGACTAGCATAAGAAATATTATTCTTGTTTCATTTGAATATGGTTTATTACTATTTTGTTCGATTATTCTGTTTTTTATTTGTACTAATGTTTATCAAAAAATTTGATCAATATCTGTAAATTAGTCACCGTACTCTTGGATTAATCATAAATTTAGATTTATAAATGGGAAAACAATCCATTCATTTGATATAATTTAGTGTTATTTTAATATTATTTTAATGAAATATGTGAATATATATTCGGGATAATCAAATGGACATACCTAAGATAAAATTTTATATAAAATTAATGTCATCAACTATTATGAATTATATAATGGTTTTAAACATGAAAAAATAAGAATTTTTTTTTAAAATTTAAAAAATATCAAGTGATTGTTTTTCCATTAAATTTTCACGGTCAAATTTTTTGAAAAAAACCAAAAGGTGGTTTATATTCTGTATTTTTTATGATTAAAAAAAATTTTGTTTGGGTATTTAAATATTAAACATATTTATTTAATGAAATTTGGTTATTATAATGTAATCAAAATAATTAAATTATTTTGAACATATGATGAATTGTTTTTTATGGTTTTTATTATGTTTTTATATAATTTTATGTACTATATTGTGATTATGATGGGTTTTTTCATGATATAATATGTTATTCATTGTTCTAATATAGGATTAGTTATGGATATTTACATTTGTTTGATTATGAAATGTTTTGATATGTATAAAAAATATTAATTTTAGGAAATATAATTCATCAAATAATAATTTAGTATTATTATTGTTTTTTTATTTATTTAAAAGGAAAAATTCATAAAATATTATTTTATTATAAATACGTGAACACATTATATAAAAGGAAATACTTGGGGACCTCTAGAACAATCGTTTTTAGTGGTATACTCCCACCATTTATGGACACACTGAGTCTATATATATTTCAATTTTCATTGTGCATATAAGGTAAAATAATATATGTATATGAAAGATGTTGAGTTATGCCTTAAAGGTTTATTTCTAGATGATTTTTAGTGTCATATAGGTTTTATATTTTATTATTTTAATATTTATTATTATAATTTTCTCTATTTAATAAAATATAATTGATATTTCGATCTCATTATGTATAACAATATGAAATTATCAATGCTTTTTTATATTATATGGTATTTTTTATGGCGATGTATCATTGTTTCTGGTAAGATAAGTTATTAATGATTAATATGATTATTTTTATTTTAAAGTTAAATAAAAAGTAATTATCTCATCAAAATTACATTGAAAACTCTTGTTTATAGTCACCATACACTAATTATTAGGGAGTTCATCTAAAGCCTTATGAAATTTCACCTCAATCGAATAGTGAAGTTAGGGTGGGGAATTACACATGTGGATCACGGCATTTTTTACAAAATTAGAAGAATTATTTGATGCATGATTTTGAATTTGTTATTTCTTTTCATTCATGGACGTGTTGAAGACATTATCTATGTATTGAAATATTCATGAAACATTATGGATATAAATGTTGGAATTAAATTTATCTCAGTGTTACTTGAAAATTAAGAAGTAAAGGTGGGTTTAATATTTTCAAAATTATTACATTTAAATATATTAAACCAAAATAAATGTGAAATTTTTAATGGATTTATTAAGTTAGTAGTATCATATTCTGTTATGAATGAACAATAAAAACAATGGAACATGAAGAGTATATTATGATCAGAGGTTCTCTATGGGTTCTATAGATCACCAGTAGTGTTGATTATAAGTATTGTGGAGAGTTATGAATCTAAAAAGAGGTAATTTTGTGGTAACATATGAAGAGATAAATACCTGAGTTTTTAGTTAAATGTATTAAATTTTAGTTAAAAAATGATAAGCACTAGACACTAGATAGTGTTTAATAATAACATAGTAGTTTTAATGGAAAAATGTTGATATATATAGGGACATTTAAAGTTATTTTAATGAGTGCTTCTAGATTTTAAAAAATTTGTCTAATTATGGATTCATTAACTATGTTAACTCATTTTTTCTTATCAAAAAGAAGAATTCAGTAGAAAAATTGATTTATTATATATCATATAATTGATTTATTAATGGAAATATGTTGATATATATAAGGATTATTTAATTTTATTTTCGTGGGTGCTTCAGGATATGACACACTTTTGTTTATTATGGAGTGATTAACTAAGTTAACAAATTCGTTTTTGGTGAGAGAGAATAAATAAGTAGAAAAACATGAGTGATTATATATAGTAAAACAAGTTATGTTTAATGGAGTTATTTGGATTTCCATTTGTAATCATGATTCTCAATTCACTTATAATATATGAAGTGTATTTAAAGATGATATTAGAACGAAATTTTCCCCTAATATAACAGTTCAGAATCAGTTGTATGGATTGATGAAGTAAACTATATCAATATTTAACGAAATATATATAGATATATTGTGTATTGGATTTTAGTGGATCATGTGAAGACCATCTAAAATTGACATAATTTTATTATAATATTATAAAAAGTTCAACTATTAATATAAAAGAAAAAGTGTATTTTAATAACCAATATTTTCTTTATTGAGTATGAAATTTTTAAATCCATGAGTTTACTATTATTGGTCAAAAAATTAATCTTTATTCAAAATATCTGGTTTAAATGATTCAAGATTGTATATAGACCATGTAGATTAGAAATAAATATTATTTATATAGGACAATAATCCCAATGGAATTTATTTTTGTATATATTTATTTTTTAATGTATCTCTTTGTCATAGGCATTTCATGTTTAGAAAATGAAGTAATTTTCACCCAAGATTATATTACAATTCATGGTGTTGGAGTGTTTTTTTTTGAAACTTTTAAATTTTTCATTACATGATTTTGGAATCATATTCATGGTATATTCAATGTATTTGATCTAAAATATTATATTTTTCTCAATTATTGGTGATTATTTGGAGAGAGATTTACTAACAGAGTTTTGATACATATGAGGAATACGTAGAATAGATCTAGGATTACAGGGAAATTTTTTTACATAGGAATTTTTTCCATTTGTATAATTTATTTGTAGAAATTAAGAAATATAATAGTGTAAATGGGAGTTAAAATTTCACATAGGATTTTAGTAAGCTTGATTATTCTTGGTGTTTATTTTTTGTTGGTGTTGAATTATATTGAATAAATAAGTGATTTGAATGTTTTTTTATTTTGTTATGATACAATTAATTCAATAGAGTGGATGTATATCATCCTTTCAATGATGAAGTGTTTTAAATATTTAGATGATATTGATATCCATAATTTTTATTATTAATGATTATTTATTTTTGGGGATTATTTTAGTATTTTTGTAAATGATGGGAAAAATATAAAATTTTACCTTGTAAGAATGATCCAGAAAACTTATGAGTGCACCATTTATTTTATAATTGTGTGCTTACCATAGGGTTTAATTTTGGTAATAATTCAAGAATGATGGACATTAAGTAAAATAATGTTGAATTTATTTATTTGATATTTTTTATTTATTAATATAATTCAATAGTATTTTGATTGTATTAGGTTATGATGAGTTTTATTATAATATTGGAACATTCCATTGGTAATTAATTATTATTAAAACATCCCTGACCTGGGTGACACTAAATCAGTGCACCAATCCAGGTCATCACATGACCTCAATCGCACCTCCCTGTATGAAAAAGGATTCCGACTAGCAGTGAGGGTCTAATAGGTCATGTGGGGATACTATACGCTGTTTACCAGAGTAATCCCCAACACATCACAATATAAATATTACAAACAATAGGAAATAACAAAACATGCATATCCAAACATCTCCCAAATTGGGTACAATCCCAAAGAAATAGTAAATATGTCATGTCATTCTATAATTCCAAGTGAGTACAACTTAGTAGGACACCATGAACGATATCTACAAATATTTAGTCTAACAGACGGTGCATGAAAGTATAAATCAATAATAAGTAATGGAAATGAAATCCAGTGGACACTAGTCCACAATATCTACTTAGTTATTACCATCCAAGGTGATAATTCATTATGTCTCCTTTATTACCATTTCCTTATCTATCACGAAGTTCATATGTTTGGAATTCACATCATTAATGAATGTTTCATGGAATATATCATTTTTTAAAATGTAATAAATAAGTCCCTAAATCACTATGGATAACATATCACAACACCAAAATATCATCATCTAGAAGCCTCAGTTTGGTTGTAATGAAACCATTAGGGGAATAGAGCTCCATCCCCTTCCCTAACCCGTGCCATGTGGGTGGAGATAGAGCACCAGTCCAACTCGACCTGTGGGAGGAGCCTCATTCCTTTTTCCCACAACTCATGCCATATTCACATTCTTATCCATTCATTCACCATGCATAACCATACTACAACCAAACACAAACAATACATATAACAACAGTAATCCATAATAATCAATATGGTAAATACTAGTGTTCCATAACCCATTAATACATTTCCATTTACAATTCATATCCATTTAGTCAAATCCCAATTATCATTCCATAACCCATTATGTATATTCCACAAATACCATACATTATCCAATATTCATCAATTACCATATATTATCCCATTTAAACCAATCAACATTTATCAAGAATTTTCTTACTTATTCATTTCAAGTACAATTCTTATTTCACATAACAAAACCAGTTTATTAAATTAAAACCATTAGGTATACCACATAATTCCCATATATTAACCTGTTCAATATATTCATAAATTTTTTTATGCAACCCATTTACATGTTCCTCAATTTATAAGGTATTTCCAATTTAGCACGTACATCATTTCATATATGCTAATTCTTTTGGGCATCTCAACATAATTCATAACGCCTTTGACATAATATCATTTAACTCAATTAACTCATTACCAATCCATTCCAAAAAATCCCTAAATCAATCATCAACCTAGGTAAAACTATCAATATTATATATTCAACTCAACTAACCATATTATAATATTCCATAACAGACCCATGCTTTTACACATCAACTCTACCCTTGATGTTGTCAATTCCCCGGTTTGGGAATGTCAGTATGCCCCATGGGTGGCCCTAAAACATTATATTCTTCCTGGAAGTATCCCACAGGGACTGTGATGGGTCCAAATCACCATTTAGACACCCAGATCACCAAATCATACTCAAGGTAACAAATACACAACATGATAGAGACAAAATCTTAGTGCACATGCACGAAACAACAACAAAACTATGGGATAATACATAAAGGCCACCTACCTTGAATCTGATAATGAATGATCTCTTAATCATATCCTTGGATCCTTATTCAAACACCTATTGAATCCATAACCAAGATTCTAACATAAAATATGGTTTTAGGGTTTTCGAATAATATAGGAGAAACTAAAAACCCTAATATGGAGAAGTGAAACAAGACGGGTGTTAGAATTACTAAAGGATTTGATCCGTAACCAATGACACTCCAAATGGTAAATAATCTATAGAGAAAGGATCTTGGGAATATTGGGTCCTCTAATATCATCACTACTGTTGTAGGAGGTGAAATGGGGGATAATATTGAGTTAAGGTCAAAAACATTGTACTGGAGTTTTTTAAAATTTCTCAATATTACTGGGCCACATGGTTTAGCCGCATGGTTTGAAAAACCATGTACAAACCATGAACATGTTACAATCTAAGAAAATAATTGTCACATGGTTACCTAATAATTCTTCATGGTTATCTTAACCGTGCACCAACCGTCCATAATCCTCTATCTAGGGTCTCACAGTTATCTAGGATGCTCCACAAGGTTTTCACTAACCACGCTCAAAACATGAAACATGCCTAGAATGATCCTTTTTTCCTCCTCCTTTGTGTATTGAACCCCTATAACACCCATGTTCTTTCTCATGGACTTAGGAATCAATTCATTGATAAAAATAAGATAATTTAACTGAAGTGTAATTAAAATCACACTTTGAGAATGAATTTTGTATCCTACAACCTCCCCACCTTATAAGGAATCATCCTCGAGCTATGTCCCAAAGCATTATTGTGTTATTGAAAACAAGAGACTAGGAGAATATGCCCACCCATCCATTCCCCCATTTTCCATGTTTCTCATTGAACATGATAATATTACACAAAAATTCAATCCAAGGGCATGGGGTTTCCCTGAAAGACTCCCTCACCACAACCCACAACATGAACTAGATTATCCTTAAAGGATGCATTAACTTCAATCATACATCAAACACTAGAAATTCATAGGGAAAACAAAGCTAATAGTGTATGATTCACAGTAGTTGAAAACATTGTACACAACATTATATCCCCAAGGGGTAACCATTATGCACCCAAAAGGTCTTATTATCTTCACAATTCATAACCCAAATCAATTCCCCTTATTTTTCTCTATTTTCCAAAATCCAGTGGGGAAAAAACCTGATATCACCTGAAGGAAAACATACAGTCCTCTCAATCTCACTTCCTTACTTACATTGATCCAAAATCCATATCTCAGTGATCCCATTCCATATACATACATCCGAACACAAACAAAACTCTCAAGGAACTCAACCCTCAAAATTTGGGCCAATTATCACCATCAGGGTCACACACCCTAATGGTGATCACTCGAGTTCCTCCAACCCAAAACCTTGATCACATCATCAACCAACTATTTTTCACTTATGGTTCTACCCCCATATTCTATTGTTTTTAAACCCCACTATCAAATAAACAACATAATAATCTCAACTCAAATTTCTTATCACCTGGCATTTCTGAACTCACCACACCCGAGTGTGAATAAGATAATTACCCTACATTGGCATCCAACATCAATTTTGAATATATCTAGGACGAAATTCCTACACCATCCATTCAAGGACTAAGATCAAACTGACCTCACTCAAGTATGTCCTTGAATTTACATAGTGAATTCAGTTATGAAATCAAATCAGAGGTGGGTCACTCTCACCAAACCCATTCCCATTCACCATAACATGTTGGAACTCACCCAAATTGATGGTCCCATAGCATTGAAGACACTCACATGGGTCTAATCCAAGTCTTCATTAGAGTATAGAATCCATCTTCTTTTCCCATGACTATTTCCACATCTTTAGACCCCCATCAATGGTTTAACACAAGCCTCTCGAATTCATTTGGAACAACCATGAGTCCAATGCCACTTCTTGGCTCAATCATACATCGTAATCACAACCAATCTGGCCTCCCTGAGAAACATACAATGTTCATCTTGGGTTAATCATCGACATCCCACTACTACTACATCAATTCAACATTCAAATCTCCACATCTAGGAATGATTTATCATTCCCCGCCTTAGGATTATCGTTACCATTAATCTCTATGAGGTATTACAACCACCACATATCATAATCAATCATAAGACCAAACCCAAAACATCGACTTGGATATCTAGACTTTTACAAAATCAGATAATGAATATTACATAAGTCCCATTCCTAGCCACTACAAACAACACTCATTGCATTATTCAACATTTAGTCCATCCAGAGGACTTCACCCAAAACCATCAAGGGTGTACATCCCATCATCCAGTTCAACATATACTTCTCCCATGAGGATAAACTCTATGATGTCCCTCAACCCACTAAAAATATTCTTGTATCTTGGTGTAAATATTGATCTTATCAATTCACTTGGGATTATGTCAATACGTTGGTCATGCTCATCGCTAGCTGAAGAACACTAATATGTTTTTGAAGGAAACCACCTCTAACTTATCCACTACTGATGTCACCTCACACTATAGGACACTATAGCCTTACTAGATCTCAATATTCCCTTACAAACACATCTAATCACATCCCAACAACACATACCCCTCACCACTCATGTTTTGTTTCTAATGAATACTTTCCACCAATCCATGACCATCTTCCAAGTTACCATGAACAAACTTTCCTCTGATGCTACTACCACCAAGCCACTTGATTTCTTACAAAATGACACTTATGAGCATCAAAAAGTACAATGATAGACCACACCAATCACACCAATGGTATATTGAAAAATCCATGCTTCCCACATTGGTTTTACAGATAACAATAAATGCTCATACTGATTGAAATCATGACTTACCAGTGTATACCCACATATGGACTTCTTTAGGGACTTTAGGTTTGCACTTTCCTACTGCCAAATTCAATTGACTTTAGTACCCACTAGTCACAATCACCTAATCATAACCCAACGCCTACTCACTTACCCAAACCATGCCTATTGGTCAAGTAGCCTACTCAACCACAATACATTTTCAAAACATCACCCAAAAACCAAACCATTCACACAACAAGCTCAGCCACACAACCACCCTCACCTCAGTGTCGCAGTCAGATAAAAAGCATCGAATCGCACATTAGTAACCCTTGTTTCTCCCACCAAGAACAACATTTAGGCATCCATTGATTGTTATAAAAAAAGGGTCAGTCATTATTTTGATACAACCCTTTGAAAAAGTCTTTACATCCTACTACCAGCACCCAGGTTATCATATGAAGGACCACAATACAACCATACCATTCACCAAAGATGGATGGTACTCATTATTTCTCAATTCCACTTTTGAAGCAACTCCCATTATATATATTCCATGGAACCTTTACTACTGGACTTTCCTCCCATGATGTTACCCTTGATTTTCTCGAAACTATCATCACATAACCAAAACTCAAGTCGCATAACCTACTATCAATCCTCCCACTATCAATTTTAGCCAAACCCACAATAGATGAAATATTCCATGTCCCAATATCAAATTCCAAACATACAACTATATTAAACAGACCTATAAGTACTAGAAATCAGGTCTTTGCTCTCTCATAGTTCACATAGGAGGTCGAATGATATCTTGTTCCCCACTAAAGTCACAACAAGAAAAATACATTTGTCCTCTCTCCATCCATATACATCTAGATATAAAAAAAATTATCACTAATGGAACTCTAACCCCCATTCCAATACACATGATTCTTAGCGCACCAACAACCATCTAGTCTTGGTCCTGTATCAATGAAAATGACACACATATATCGACACTAAAATCCAAAAACCCTCTTCAAGATTCAAAAAATAACTTGCAAGGTACCCAATCCCAAGTCCTTTATCCCACACCTCAAGACTTTTTCACATTCTTATCCTTCCGTTCACCACACACTACTGTACCACAACCAAACAAAACCAAGACATATAATAATCATAATCCATAACAATCATCTTGGTAAATCATATTCTTACCTCCCATTAAATAATTTTATTTTACAATTCATAGCCATTTAGCCGAATCCACATTCTTGTGACATAACCCTTTAAGTATATTTAACAACTTCAATACATTATCCAATATTCATCAATTACCATACATTATCCCATAAAACCCATTTATCATTTCTTAAGATTTTTACGGCTTATGAATTTCAATTAAAATTATTATATCACATAACCCAACCACATTATTACATTCAACTGATTAGGTATACCTCATAATTACCATGTAATGACTCATAATATGTATTTATAAATTAAATTTTGGAACCCCATTTTCATGATCTTCAATTCACAAGACATTTTTTATTTAGCACACACCATTTCATATATACTAATTCCTTTGAGAATCTCAATAAAATTCATAAACCCTTTGAAACAATTTCATTTAATTCATTTAACTCAAATCTAATCCATTTCAAACAACCCCTTAATCCATCATTAACCTAGGTACAACTATCAATATTAAATATTCAACTCAACTAACCATATTATAATGATATACAAGGTATCCATGTTATTACACATCAACTCCTCCATTGACTTTGTCAATTCTTAGGTTCAAGAATGTCGGTGCGCCCCATTGGTGGCCCTAAAACTTTATATTATTCATCAACACATCCCATGGGGACAATGATGGGTCCAAAATATCATTTGGACACCAAAATCACCAAATCTTACTCAATGTAATAAATTCACAACAAGAGGATACAATATGTCAATGTACAAGCATGAAACTCTAACAAACCTATAGGATAATACTTGTTGACCACCTACGTGGAATCTGATTATGAACACACTCTTAATCATAGACTTGGATCTATATTCAAAAAACTATTGAATCCCTAAGATATATTCCACTATAAAATATGGTTATTGTGTTTTGAAAGAATATGGTAGAAACTACAAACCCTAATCCTTAAAAGAGAAGAAAGATGAGAGTTCAAATTACCTGGGGATTTGATCTAAAACCAGTGGTGCCCCAAATGGTCATGAATCGAACAATAAAGGCCTTTGGGAGATGATTTTGTCTATTCTCATCACTAGGGTTGTGGGTGGTGAAATTTATGAGAATCCAAATTTAGGGTAAAAAACCCCATAATTTCATTTTCTTAAATTTATTAACATTAATGGGGGACACGTTTTACCTACATGGTTTTCCAAACCATGAAAAACCCATGTGCATTCTACTTTCTAAGAAAAGCATGGTCACGTGGATACCTATTAATTCCACAATTTTATCTTAAACATATTCAAACTATGCATATGCCTCTGTCCAGGGATTCATAGTTACATGGGATAATCGGAATGGTTTGCACTAACTATGTGAAAATCGTGAAACATCCCTACAAATCCTCATTTTCCACCTCTTTCATGCCCTAGATTCCCATAAAATCCTTGAAGGACTTTAGAAATTGTTATTTAATCAAAATAAGAGACTTAAACCAAATCAGAAACAAAATAATACCTTAATAAGGAATATGAGATCTTACAGTTATTATGGTTTAATCCTGGATTATTTTTTCATAGGGTGGGATTAAAAATATAAGTTACATATTTTTAAGAGTGGATATAGTAGATATATTTTTTTGGTGGATGTTTTTTATTTGTAAAAAGGGTTTTCAGATAGAACAACTCTCAAATATTTTATAATTACGAATGATATATCAAATGGTGGATTTGAGCCATCTGTAGTGTATGAAATAAATTAAAAAAATAAGAACATTTTATGAATAATCATCTAATTAAAATATTTGAGGTAGGAAACTAAAAATATTATTTAACTTAATATATGTGAATAAAGCATGGATTTCAGCAAATGAATGTATAAATCAATGATTTTAATAATTGAAATCTTAATATTTAGTGTTTAATAAATTATTGATATTGTTATTAACTTTGGTCAAAAATAATTAAATGATTATCCATCAATAATACAATTATTTCAACAAATTAATGGATAATTGATGAATTTATAATGATGCTTGAATTTTTTTTAAAAATAACATAATTCTAAATTTCTTACATAATGGCATGCCATTTTTTGAATGGAAGCATGTAAATTAATTAAATAAAACAATTTCCACATTTAATTTATGTGATAATTAACTTTTGGTTCTAAATTAAAGGAATTAGAGTGTTCTTTATAGCTTGTGTGTCATGTTATATATAGAACTTTAAAATAAATATTTTTATTTAAATAACTTTGTTATAGTATTTTTAATGGGGTCTATGAAATTTTTTATTGAATCATATTATTTTAGTTATGGTTTTTTTATTTTATAACGTTTAGAATATTACAAATAATATTTTTTGGTTGGAAACTAAGCTGGTTCTTCATTTTTTGTTTGGTTAGGCTTTGAAGAAAATATTTTAATAATAGTATATTATTTTTAATCTATTCACACTCATTCACAACAATAAAGTCTTCCATTAAAATAATGGACTTTTATGGGGATTATATAGACATGGTTGCTTCCAAAATTGGGGTTTTACCCTGGGGTCATTATTAGTAGAGTTCATATCAGTTGTTCCTAGGGCATATCCATGTTGTGTTTCTTTTAATTAATTACCATGAATCCAAGGGATTATAAATTTAAACATCAATTTACTTAGTTCAAAGGTTATTTTAATAAAATATAGATGTTAAATAGGGATATAGATAAGTTTATCAAGGGAGATCCATAAATTTATATGGTTGAAGAATAATATTCTTCATCCAAATCTCCAATAACACCTAAAACAGACACAATTTTCTCAAATGAATGATCCGACATGGAGTTGATATTTGTTATTCTGAATTCACTCCACTATTTATCAACATATTTTTGATTAGTTTCTTAATGTCAAATACTTTAGGATTAAACCATTAAAAATTATTATAAATTTTTTAAAAACACTATTTTTTGTGTATAAATCTCCATTCTAGAATTTTCCAATATCCATGATCAAAATACTTGTTGTTAGATATTTATATTATCAATTTGTTGAGACCTTTTTTTCATGAAGGTAATTTGGTAAATGGGGTCAGGGATTCCCACTTAAACATTTTAATATTCATTTTAAATTGATCTATTAGTAAGTCATTTTGAGGATTGATGGTTGTAGCCTAACATAACCCACAAGGAAGGTGGGTCCACAATATTGTGGAGGGATGATGGTGATGATGGTGGAGTGGGATGATAGTGGATAATGTGTGTGGATGCATTTGTGGATTATGGTGGTGTGCTAATGAATAAGGGTATACAACTATGGTGAGGTGGGAGGAAGAATGGAAATTTATGTAGTGGCCATTATAATGGTTCATGATAACCAAGGAATGAATAAACATATTGAGAAGGATGGGGATACAGTCAAATAATTATGGTTTGACACAAGCAGTAGGATCACCATGTAAATTATCCAGGGGGTATCTAATTATTTTTCTCGATCAGTGCATGGATATTTACATTGGGGATGGACAAACCCATTAGGACATACAGTTCCAACACCACGACCTTGATTGGATCAGTCTACGCACTAGACCATGATGTGAAGTGGTCTGGATGGGCACATTGATTTGGGTATTACAAACTGAACCCAAGTAATACAGATTAAATCCATGCCCAAAATAATCCTAAACATTATAGAATGTGTGTGGTTCACACACATGTTAGGGATATGAACCCCTATCACTAATTTACCTAAAGTCATCCACATGGAATAGGATCACTGAAGTGGCTATTTTGAATATTTATCAAAATGTGTTAGTTCTTGGAAAACCAATAGCCAATAAATAGTAATTTTCCAGGCATAATGGGATGGTTTTATTTTTTGGGACATATATGACTATTTTGGAGAAAATCTAGATATTTTAATAATTTATCTCTGTTTTGTTAGGGATTGGTTCAAGACTGGGTATCTGAGTGTTAAAAGGGTTCATGTTTTCCACTCATTTGTAATAATACATGGTGATGTGTGTGTCCCCAAAATTACTAATTGAGTATGATTTTATATCTACATATTTTTAAAAATGTGATTATTTTGAATAATATGTTATCCCCTTCTCTCACAAATGTTTTTCAATGAGTCTCTAGTCCTCCTTTGTGACTCAAGGGAAGTTACACAGGTAACATGATTTTGGATGTTTGGATTACTGGTTATGTATGATTATTTCCCTTATATTTGGATTTTAAATGTGTTATAATCTCTATTACATCTCGCATTATATCCTTTAAATAGTATCTAGGTTATTTTATTAGATCATATATTCCAATAATCAGGTTTACGACATTGAGATTAATGTTTTCATTGTTATTTCCTATATGGTTTTAAAGGAATCCTATTGTGTATGTATATACTAACCTCTTTATTTGAATTTTCAATTTCATGTTTTATTTATTATGAATATTATGGATAGTTTTGTGGAATCCTTTATGGAAAGGATGTTGGTGTGGCTTAGTGGAACCATAAGGCGGTGGTAAGGGTTGAAGTTCATGTTTGGAGAGAGAATACTACATGGACCTATTAATTTAAACATATTATGGAAAATATCTTATTTTTGTAATGTTAGTATCTACACCTTATGTATTATGAATTATTTTATGTTCTTTCAATATATATATTTCTATTTTTTACATGCATTTTTAAATATTTCTATTAGTTTTATTTAAGTTTTCTATATTATTTTATGTTATGTTGAAGTATGTGTTGGGTAAAATTTATTTTAGTTAATGTCTCTAATAATATGTCGTATGACAACTTAGTGTCAGTCACCAACCTTTATCTTATTGAGGGTGGGATTGGGTGGAAAACATGGATTACTGCTATATATGGGGACCTAGTGGGCCAGGTCATGTCATAGTGGTATCATAAATTTTTTTCCCTAGATATGAATTTTGATATTAAATATTTCGTGAGTACTAGTTTGTGACTTTCGGGAACCTATATTAATGGTTCTAGAGATCAAAATTATAGATAAGGAATCCAGTTATGGTTTCACAATCAACAATTCCATTCACTAGAACATTTATATTGAACTTTTCTTCTTGATACATTGAGGGGTTAGTTTCAAGTAACAAATAATGATACATGCATCTTATAAGAATGATATATTATATTCAATATCCTTCCTATGTCAACTTCTCAAATATTCTTTAAGTATTTTGGTCCATATTGTCAAATTGTAGGATTTCATCATTGAGACAAGTAGTAACGACCCCAAAATAGGGTTGTGGGATGCCCATTCTAGGGGATAAACCTTTACTATATGATCATATGAGAGTTTAAGATTCCATCAAGGGTCTTGTTCATTAGTTGTTTCCACTATATGATGCATTTAGAAGTACCTATGCTAGTTTTCCAGCGATCATACCCAAATCCCATAGTAAATGTGTAAATTCCTATATATATTTTCCATTTGTTAATTTTTATATGAAATGGAATGTATACATGTAGGATGAGTGGGAAAGATGAGTTCTATCAATAGATACCCCTCAAGTTGTAATGTGAGAAAGATAATCAAATTATTGAGGATTGGATTGAGATAATGGTTTAGGTTCTTGGCTTTAATTTTAATCCTAATTAATAAATGGTAGTTCTTCCTTCATGTATTTTTCATACTACTATGAGAAACTGGTAGGATTTAAGCATCAAAACTCATGAATAGGAAAAAACGTCACTAAAAAGAGTCCCAACATCACTTCCATGAAGATTACTACATTAAAAAACATTTAGATCTATCCAAATCCCTAAACTATTGGAGTTTTTATGGAATACTACCAATTTTTGAGTACATATGAATATTCAATGATCTCTTGAGACACTCAGTCAACATTATTCCTGTAAGATTCTTCTTAGAGTGAAACATTAACTGTGGCCTCTTCAAAGACATGTGAGATAGTGTTGTTCCTCTTAATATTAATAAATTTCTGTGGGTTCTATAGTGGACCTTAATGATGAAGACATTTATTCATAAAGGAAATAAATAATAATAATTAGTGGTGGTTATTATGGAGTGGATTAATAATAAGTAGTCAGTCAATATCAGGTATCAAGGTCTTGACATAGGAGACAGGTGGTAGATAGAAAACCACATTTGATAACTAAATCATTAATGGGATAAGATTTTTCAAGCCTACCGAGAATGAAATATTATGGAACGTAATTTTATGAACCATTATTTATGATATTGAATCTAGGTGGTAGGAGTACCTACACATTATTGGCAGCAATATGACCAAGGACCGCACAAAGGCGATTTTGGTGGTCCTCAGGATTGTAGCTTTGGTATAGGAACTAGTGGTACACTTGGAAGTGGAACAAGAGGAGGATTATAGTATAATCCAATTTCACTATAGCCACCCTAATTATACCACACTAGGATCTAGGGGAACCCAGTTAGGGATGTATCCGTATGCAGGTGATTGAGGGTTATGTCTACGTAGTGCTCAACACGATCATAGGTATTATTTTTGTCTTATATACACTATCATACATATAGGTATATAATAGTGAAAGGAATTATTATAATTTTTAATCCCTATATTGAGATCTGTATACTTTTTTTGGATCCCTTATCAGGACTAAATTAGCTATAGAATCACACTGTATGTGAAAACGTGCTTACCAACATGTGTCCCTAATGAATTATTGTTCTTATTGGATTAGAATTTTCATGGAACCTCAAAGTTGATGTAATGTCCATTATATATAATGTGTATCAAAATTAATTCCCACATATTATACTATAATCAATAGTAATGTGATTTTAATATGATGGATTAATATTCTTCTTCATGGGAAAGTCAGACCTATAGTTGATAGGACCAGGACTTGTTCATGGAATGATGTTGGAAATCTCTGAGTAGTTTGAAAGTTTTATATATGTTTTGAAGAAACCTGCTACAATCATCCTCCATTTTTGTTGGAGGATTACGTGGATAATTGTATTTAAGGATGTGGTAGTTTTTCTATAATATTTAGAGGTCATCCTCATCATTGATCTACACTATGTGACTACTACGATATCTTATACATCTTATTGAAAGGCCACATCTACACTTAGGGAGATGAATGTGTAGTTCGAGGAAATTAAAATTAATGGTTTCATCAAACATAGTGTATCTCCCTTGGAATAATCAATGTTGTTCTCCAAAAATTTGTAAAAAAGAACAAGGATTTGTACTGACTATCACCGCTAGAATCAAGTGATATTTATGAACAAGCACCATATGTTAGGTATTAATGACCTATTAAACTAGTTATTGGTAGTGAAGTGGTTATTATTGATCATTGTTAGGTATTTATAACACTATATTTGAGTTACAAATGGGGATATTAAATTGATTCAATTTTGATGCTATAATTTTCATTATATGTTTTAATGATTCCCATAAGAGTGAAAAATACCCCTTAGGTTTTCATGTTACATATAAAATATATATTTCCTCTTTTATTAGACTTATTGTTAGTTTTATTCATCGATTACATTCAAATCCATTCTGAATCATTGGATGAACATGTTGAGAATGTGAGCATTGTATTAGAATTAATTCAGGATCACCAACTATATAATAAGCTATTGATGTTTTAGTTTGGGATTCAAGAGGTATACTGCTTGGGGAAAGTAATCCTTAAGGTATAAGTATTATTGGAAGAGGAAAACATCACGTTAGTGTTTGCTAGAGATTCACTAAATATTTTATTAAAGGTGTGGATATTTATTCTATTATTGGGGTAATACCAACGATTCATGGTATAATTATTTGAAATTTTGGGTACCATGACTACACATACCTAATATGATCATCCATTTTTTTGGTCTGAGTTATGATATATAACACTCAACAATATCCCGAATAGGTTGATGAGTGATAATAACTTTATTTTTCTTGAGGAGGGAATCCAATATTTAGTGTTATGTGATTCCTATTAAATTGGACTTGGTTGTGTGATGATGAAGATAGGGGAGTTGGTAGCTTGTTGTAAATACAAGAACTAAACAAAGCATTATATAGAGTTGTTAACGGTAGTGTTTTGAAAATAATAGGGGAACTACCTTATGTGAATGTGATATATAGTCTATAAGGAACATAAGAGTTTCAGGAACATAATTACTAAGAGGGATCCAAACTTGATGTAGTGGGGTTAGTTGTAGTTCCAACATGACTATGAATTTGATAATATCTATACTTAAGGAAAATGTAATCTGGTGGATAATAAACAAAGAATGAATTTTTTTTCTCAATTTTAGGGGGATCATTCTGAGTAGATACCCCCACAAAAACATTCATTAATGGATAATGTATAATTTTCTTATCTTGGTTCGATGATAGTGGTCCCTTCACTTATTCAGTGCATGAGGGAGGTGAAACTAAAAAAGATTTAATATTAGGTTGTTATGACTAGATAATCCCATTTGATGCACTATATAGACATTCCACTGGAAAGGATCACATAATCCTCTTCCAAGGAGGGTCAGTGTACCAGTCGCACTATGTGAGGAGGTATTGAGGGAGTTTCGTACTTCACCCTTAGTGGTACGTCTTGTAGTGATTAAGATATAAAAAGACCTCAGGTGTCATTTTTTGTTTGATTTTATAAAATAACGTGTTTCTATGATTTTACTATGATGACTCAATTGTACGTATGTGATGGTGGACCACATGTTTCTAGCCGGATTGGCATAGACACTTGAGGTGATATAGTTGAAGTGGGATGGAATATCGATGGATCTCCTGGAATGGATTACTCAATAAGTGAGGGGTCAACATGATATTTTGTTAATGATATACTAAATAACTAATTCAGATCTATTAATTTCTATTTAGGAGTAATTTTTATAGGTGTTATTGGGTTACTTATATGTGAAGAAGTTCATACATTTTATTGGTACATCCTCAATGATCATTTCTGACCAATACGAACAATTTACATGTCAATTGTTAGAGGAGATTTCAAGAGGCATTCAATACTTAGTTTTGAAATATTGTAGTATTTGTCCAACAAATTTATGACTATATAAGGTGAAAATTTCAGGTTGATAAAGGAATAATAAGTAATTCTTGTTAAATTTTGAACAAATTTTTGAGGATCAATATTCATTAGTGGAGTTTATATCCAATAATAAGTAACACTCCTATATTTATGTGGTGGATTTCAATGTTCTATATGGGAGCCCCTGTAAGACACCCCTATGTAGGGAAAAGGTAAGAGAGTTATCACTAATGGGGACAATGTTGGTGTGGTTGAAAATAATAAAATGTAGGGGATTCATAAGTGGATGAAGACCACTCATAGTTGTGGACCATATATTGTAAACCAGAAAGGGAGGTTTTTGGAACATGAGGAGAGATATCATGTGTTATTACAAGTCATTCCATGGAATGGTTTTCTATGATTTGGTCAGGGAAGAAATTTATCACATAGGATTATAAATCCACTATAGATCTCGTGCACCATTGGAGAGGTTTATTAGCACCTAGAATTTTCCCCACTGTTATATTGGGTTCATGTTTCCTTCTATAAGTCATCAATAAGGATATACGTTCATGACTCACCACAGATCATTAAATA
The DNA here is from genome assembly GCA_963277665.1 of Viscum album. Taxonomy (NCBI): domain Eukaryota; kingdom Viridiplantae; phylum Streptophyta; class Magnoliopsida; order Santalales; family Viscaceae; genus Viscum; species Viscum album. Next base: position 1,822,228,894 of record OY728151.1, on the reverse strand, counting down.
GTGTGATATGTACATCAAGTATGGTGCCACCATCTTGAAGTGTCAGATGGTGATTTAGGAAACATGGGAGAGGATTGTTCATGGATGAGATATTCACTTATTACACACCCTTCATAAACATGGATACCTCAAAGAGAGCTAATGATATTATTAAAAATAGATATAGGCTTAATACCTCCACCTTTCTAAGTATTTGAAACATCTCAAGGTGAAAATACTTAAAGGGAAAGGATATAAGGACACAAGATTTTAATATTTAATACATTAAAATATTTTAACAAATATTTTGGGGGTTTTATCTGAGTCAGTTATTCAATTTGTGTGTATTGGGGCATTAGAAATAATATATTAAAAATAATATATTTTTGATGTTTGTGCTTGTATGTTTGTGTGAATAATGATTTTCCATGAAATCGAAGAATTGGATGCGGAATTGAAGATCTTGAATTCGTCTATAAGGGTGGTTTTACCATTGGGGAATTATTATTTTATTTTCCCTCAATAGTTCATGGGGCCAACCCTGGTGGTGGGTGTTTTAATTAAAATTTGTAAAACCAATTGTTTATTTATTTAGACCAATTTTTCTTTAAATCTAAAGTTAGCTAAAAAATCCTTGAAGTAAGATATAGAGATAGTGTAGGATATTGATGGAGATATAGAGATATATATGGAATAATAATGGGATTCTCTATTGGGATCACCAAAGACACATGAAATTAACATGATCTTCACCAGTGAATAATGCAACATGAGGTTGGGCTTTTTTTTTTAATTTCTCCACAATTAATGAATATACGATGGATGAGTTTTTAAATCATATATTCTTTGTGATTAAAATATTGTGAGTTGTTATAGGTGTTTTATAAAACTCTATTTCATAGGATTAAATCAATTTTTATGATTTTCCTAATCCCTCCATTGAAAATCCCATGTGGTAATAGAATTATTTTTTAACATAAATTTATATATGAATTTTATTGATTGAGACTCAATGAATGGTATCCAAGAAACCCCTATATCCTTTTTATTATTTTTCTCTCAAGGATATAGGAGGACACCATCACATGGTTGAATGTTTGTAGCACAAGGAATCCCATAAGGAAAGTAGATATATGTTTGTATGGAACCAAGGGGATAAAAATATAAGTATAATACATTTAGGTGAAGGTGGTAAACCAAAGGTTGTTTAGTGAGGACCACCATGGTCGGGATGGTGGTGGTCTCATGCCACCAGTTTGAACTGCTTGGAACAAGTGCCAAACCTCCTAGGATAGCCCGAAACACTATTTCTTCCATGCACACTAGGTCATGTCCACCCAACCTAATTCGGGGAGTGTACATGGTGTACTATGGAAACATAAACCCAAGCACCATCATGATCATGGGTTCATGAAATCTACCATATCCCTTAAATTCCTCATGTGACCATCCAAAAGCTATATCATTGCACTATATCTTACGTAAGTGGCTTACATCAATATTCTCATAGTGTGTTGGTATTATGAAATTAAATAGCATATCCAAACAATATTCCCATATAGACGTTGATTTAATATCCCATTTGGTCATCTGAGACCATATTCATGTTGTGATAGGATGATTTAAAATTTACACCCATTTACTTGACAATGTTTTTGGGAATGGTGAGAGTTCACTGAGGGATGTGAATTTCCCTTCATTTATTGTATTCTTTTGGGAGTGTCACAAGTCCATGATATTACTAATTTAATTATATTTTTACTCTCTTTATCTTATCATCTATTTGTTTATACCAAATTTTTTTGTAGCTCTCATATGTTATGTGCTAATCAATATTTGTGGGTCCTTCTTTAAAAATCTATAGTGGCTATGATGGTGTCTTTATTTTTTTGGTTTACATTTTAAAGGTTATGTGTTAATCTCTCCTATATTTTACATTTAATTGGGGGAGTCTCTCTAATATGTCATATGTACTCTCCATTAAATCATATCAGTGTTATTTTCATTGACATGATATTTCATGCATTTGGTCTTTTGACATTGAGCTAAGTATATTTCAATATTATTTAGTTTTATTTTTTAAAGGAATAATACTAGGTATGTCATTAACCATATTGGGTTTAGGAACCCATATTGGCACATTAAAAGTAAGGAGTAGTACTCTCAATCATCATAGGATGGAAACAAGTTCCATGGTAATCATATAGTGCATAGGGGAAATGAATCTTCATGAATAATTAACATAAAGTATAGGGTTTCTAACCCAAAACCTTGCTTGATAATTCCATGTGTTGGACTAACATTCCACAAAAAAAATTTGTAAAAATAAACATGAAACCATAAAAATATATAATATGAAGAAACCGATCCCCTAATAATAATTTCATTAAGAAAATTAAATAAAACAAATCAACATAAAGTAATTGAAAAAAATAAAAAACACACCGAAATGATATAATGTATTGAGTAAAAAGCTAGAAGATAAAGATGATGATACATTTTATATTAAAAAAATAAACGAAAATAACCCAATTATCATCTTCTATATCTATGGGTTTTGTGAATCACTTCAAATATGATCTATCCATACCTGATCTAAAACAAAAAAATCACCCTCTACAACCCTGTGAATCTTTAGAAACCTATAATGATGATAGGTGTGAGATGTACACCCAAATAAGAAACCACCATTAGAACCATTCATATCCTTTAAAATTAAATCTATATATTGATATTTTAAATAAATAAAAAAAATATAGTTGTTTTTTATTTTATAAGAAAATAGGCAGTGAATTACACCTTTAAACCAAACATTTTAAATGGTGGAAAAGGAGATAAATAAAGCAGTATTTCTTTCTATGAAAATAGATAATAAATCTATAGTTTTTATTTTGAGGAGAAAGGTATTTAATCCATTAATATAAACACTCAATATAAATAATTTTCAAATACCAAATCATGGTATCCTAGGAGAAATGGGGGAAATATAAGATAATTTGGTACAAACGATTAAATTTTAATGTCACTAGATAAAAATATCCTACCATGATACCTAGTATTTTACTCAATATCTAAAATTAAGGAAAAATAAGATAATTATAATTAAATCTATTTTGATTATACTAGTCAAAAAATGATTTGAAACTCACAAACCATGTATACCTAGACTTCCCACCTATAAAATCATGGTTACCAACGAATTAAAAGTGAAGTTGAGTAAAAATTTCATTTCAAAGGAATATATAAATATATCATAGTATTTACAATAATTTCATACCCTCAGCTTTAACTCCCTTGAAAAACATGATTTAATTCCATAAATAACCATAAATAAGAACCATTACTAAGAAACCCTATATACATAGAACAATTAAAAATTTATTTAAAAAATACATCGGGAATGTTTCAAGGGGATTTATATTTATAAAATCAACTTTTCAAAAGTTTCAATCAGGCCTCAAGAAGATTACTTAAAAAATCATGTTACTAAGCATAGTTTTAAAACCAAATATGAAAATGTTTTTAAAAACATCCATTGCTTGAGGGTCTTACCCTCTAGGAAATATAAAAATCTCACCATTTTTATTTAACTAAAATAATTTAATCTATTTGAGGAACCAAAAAAAAATTTAATCTGAGAAATTTTTCAAAAGTATGTAACATGAATTTACATGAACACTTACTATGTAAGGATATAAAAAATATATTTTATACATTAAAAAAGGGAAAATCCATTAAAATTTGATAAAATCCAAAACATAAATGACTTTATTTAAATAAAACCTTGTTGATATAATTTTTACCACATCAAAAACAATAAAAATAGATTGAAATAAAAAATATCTCCAAATTATAAATTTAAAGAGCTATAAAAGGGCCACATACATTTAATGTTGACTCCATCACTACGGGCAGTACAAAATCACCTCAATGAGACCCAAGAGGATATATAGAACCAAGGATAACCCAAAAACATAAAAAAACAAATAAAAATCTAGCAACAAGGAATCCTAGAACCCCCTGACATTTCTAGGGAATGAGAAGAAGAATAATAATAGTAAAATGGGAGAGGAATGTGACTTGGAGGCATTTTCGTTGAATAATTTGTTTGAAACCTTTAAAACCCCATGAAATCAACAAAATAAGGGGAGAAGACATTGTAGTAGGTTTTAATTGATATGACTAGTCTAATATAGAAAACCCGCCTAAGGGAATTAATTTTGTAATTTTATAAGTGATATCTCCAATTCTTGATGAAATTTGGTATTGAAAATATCTTGACCACATGGTTAGACAAGTAATATGTGAATCAAGCATGATATATTGGGAACCAGGAGTATATCATAATAACATACCACATGGTAAGACTAACCAGGCAATAACCATATGCTTGGCTCTACTAAAAGAAAAATCCTATCACTTAATTTCTTCATGATTAATAATAACTCTATGACTAACCATGTGAAATGGACCGCATTACCAAAACATTAAAATTTGTGGAAAAAATACACTATAAAATAGATAAGCTAATGAAACTCCAAAATAAAAAAATAATAGAGTAATTAGAGGTTGGTATGTGATAATTCTCTACCCCATAAATAATTTTCCCCCATAATTAATTGGAAAAATAAGTTGATCAAGACATAGACCTGAGATTGAGACCTCTTAATAAAGAAAAAATTGAACAAATAAAAACTGAAAAAATAAACAAACCAACCATAAACATAACAATTAATCAATAAGATAAAATGGGTTATTCCTCATGAACTCAAATTTTGACATTGAAATCACCTCTAAAGACTGATCGTCAAAGCACACGAGGACTCACAGCATGAAAAACAACATCTTAATAATGATAAAGGATAATTATCTCACAATTTATCCAAAAAACAAGAGCATCATCACCCAATAATAAACACAATGAAAGAGACCTACTACATCATTCCAAATATTTCTAGAATAAACCATAATGAAATCCAAAATCCATGACTATCCAAATGTCTAAAACATGGGCAGGTCGGGTGGTGACAATAGATTAAATAAATATTTTGAAATCATAACTCAAAAGGAAAAATTGGGGGAAATTATCAAAGTTATAAAAATAGATAATTCTATAGTTTCTCTCAATAATATTAATAATTTTCATTAAACACAAATCATTATGTATCAATGAAATTGATAGAACCTCATTAAAACTAAAGATTTAAGAAATAAAGGCGCGATAAAAAAATCACCTTACATGATCCTCAAAATTTAGAATAACTATAAGACAGTTCCATCATAAATTGATTACCATATTTCCAAAATCTCAATTACCTAGATATTTACACTATTTTAATAATATGATACAATATACAAATAGAAAGAAATAATTGGGAAAGATACGAAAAAAGAGATTAAAATATAAAATAGGCGATGCATAGACAATAGGTTCAACAAGTATTACCAAGAGATCATATAAATGTGTTTGTATTTATACACCTCTCTTACAAGAATATCCTCACTATAATCACTTCATATAACCCAGATTATATAGTTATGAAATATATTAGGTGCTTCTGAATAAGAAGTCTTGTTATTCTTTATTTTCCAACATTTGTGAAACTCCCATGACTTTCTACAAAAATATAAAATATTGATGATAATAAATGGATAGATGATATCTATTTAATAATATTTAAACATATATCTCTTACCCTCCCATTTTATTTTTCTTCCTCCATTGTTCCTAGAAATGAGAGAAACATTGCCCACTTCTAGAATCCCATCCATGATGTCTTCAACTATAATGGAATGCTTCGCTATATCCTAGTAAGAGATATGTATAAAGAGATACACCGCTATCATAATATGTTGTTTAATACCCCATTGTAAATACATAACCTTCATGGATTTATCTATAGCTATATCAGGAAGTTTTGAAACAAATTTGGTGAATCTATAGGTATATTCCAGTAATTGTTCATCACCTTACTGGAGGAATTAAAATTATAGAATCTTATATGTTTTCATTGAATCATGGAAAATTACTAGATGGATATAACCTTAAATAATTCCCATGAATAATTCCTATGTGTTTTTGTCTTGATATTAGACATCAACCACTACCAACTTTGATCCGCTATCTTGAGGGTAGAGGAATTGAGTTTAGAAGAATATAGAAGATCAAGTTAGAAAAATGTATTCCCAATTATTTATAGACATTTCTATACCTCAGGAGAATTTATTTCCCAAGGAAATTAACAGTATTCTAATTTTGTAACTCTAGAATTAAATCTAGACATTGGGCTTGAAGAGAATGAACATTATTCTCTTCCGTTGGAAAAAAATGACTTAGATAGAGCTTTATCAACTAGGGGGTTTTATTTTAGTGAGAAACCCATAAATCTCCCATAAAAATCCATTATAACATGATGGGTATGTACTCTATAATAATAAACACAAAATTAATTAAAATTAAAAAAAATTAAAATCTATATAATCAAAATTAAATTTATATTTAAATATCATAATAGATTTTAAATAAATCCAAAATATATTGATATCCTCAAAAAGACATAAAATAATAAGGTAAATCACAAAACATTAAAATAAGTATCAAACAAATACTTATCCATTAAAACATAAATACATATGAAAATTCCATAATATTCCTAGAAAATATATTTTGACAATTCATTTTTGAGAAATATTATTCAATTAAAAACATCAAAATCCCTTTGAAAAATTTTATTAAACCACACACACTCAACTTGAATTTTTTTTAATTAATGACTTTTTCTAAATTACAGAAAAAGATCATAGAAAAATCATAAATTCTTATTCAGAATATTTTCCATCTAACTTAAAGGATGTAACATTATAAATTCAATCATCTATAAACTGAATTTATTTTTTATTAAAAAACATCAAAAAAAGTACCTTATTATTTAATAATCTCATCTTCTTAAAATAACAGGGATTATGATACGGAAATAAAAATAAATTTCAAGACACCATTAATAACAAATAATAAACCCATCACAACTTATTAATTCTTAAAAAAAATTCCCAAAATATATTAATATTTTTAAAACTATATCTTATTTTCAAATAACCTATGATTATAATTTTGGAAAAAAATTTAAATGGTACAAAATTTCATTTAGAATTCAAGATAAAATAAAAAAATCAATAATTTTTTTAATAAATTAGTAATGGAAACATAATCCATAAAGAATAAAAAATAATAAAATAAAAAAGAATTGAAAAATACACACAATTTAGTATACCATGAACCAAACAAATAAAGCTTACTACAAGACATCTGGAGAGATTTACCAGGTCTTGGAATTATTTTCTAAACATTTCATAGTAACCAAAAACTGTATAAATTCCTTAAAAATATCACTCTAGTTCTTGTATATTCCTATATTAATTCATAAATACTCAAATTCATAGTGAAACACCAAAATAAAGAACATAAAACTCAAAACCCTTTGAGGAAAAATCAAGGGATCAAGAGATAAACATCATGGAAAACCATGGTAACATAATATTCATGCCGAATATGAATTGTTCAAGCACATAGTTGTGACCAAAAACTAGAAATTATATAGTCTTACCTCAAAAGCATGAATTATTTTTACCAAAATAATTTATATAAATCAATGGTTTTCCACCTAAAAACCAAATGTAACCATTAAATACATTAGAGTTTCATGCTATAAGAATAGAATACTACAAAATAAAGGTGAAACCCAAAAATATATATAACAAGAATAAAATTTTCACATAAAAATATTACAATATCATAAAAGAAATAAAAAACTCAAAAATAAATAAAATAATATAGGAAGGGAGTTTTGGATATGATAGAGTTTGTACAAACTCATTAATTCATGTGAATCCTCACCCAAACATCACACATATTGTAAATATAAAGTAAAGTTCAGTAATGAATTTAGTGGGCACAAAGTAAGGAATGATTTGTGGTACTAATAGGTAGTAGTAGCAGGTTGAATTTATTACTTTAGATATCATTCTAAGGGTACCTATTCATCTAAATTTCTTGAGATAGATTTTATATTTCTTTTTATATTGGTGAGGTTTTTTCACTTTTTCATTAGGTATTTTGTATTGATTTTTCATTTTCGATCTTATTTTTTTCCACATACATTTATATATTTCAATTATTTATAATTATCTTTTCAACATTATTATTTCATGTGTGGAGTTTTTCCTTTAATATAGATACAGTAGTATAATGTAAAGACCCGGAATTTTCAAGGAATTTGTATCTTAATTCTTTTGAATTTTACGAGTCTGTGGCTTCTGACGGCACTTGATTCCACGACCCGGTGTGCCCGAAATCAATTTCTGATGTTTTTTTGGGTACGTTTAGTAAACGTATGTGTGAGTTTTTCTATCTTTTGAATCGGTGCTCGGAATTGAAAACTGAGGACACCGATGAACTCACAGCGCCGGTAATTGCTTAATGGGTCCTTTACCGTAGTTGCGTTTTAAGTGGGTTGAATGTTAAAAATTGGGGTTTAATTAAGAAGTTAAATAAAATTGTATAGAACAATTTTATATATCTAAGGAAGTTATTTCCTCCCATGGGAAGTTATTGGTGGGTCCCAACCAACCTAACTTCCCATGTGTGGATATTTGAGATGTGGGTCCCCAAGAGCTCCAACCTTTCATATCTCATAACTGTCCTCAAAATCCCAAATTAATCCCCCTTCCTTTATTATGAAAACCTCCTTATTTATGAGTTCTCTTCACCTCCCCCCTCTCTCATTAAATTTTTTTTCCAACACATTTTCATTAATGAGTTCAACCTCTTTAATTAATTAATTAAATTTTTTTAATTTTGAATTACTTGTGTGAATAAAATAATAGCTTTGTTATTAAATTATTTTGGGCACTTGTAGGTGTAGGGACTTTGTGGGAGCTCTGGAGAAATAGAGAAGGGTGTTTTTATCTCAATGAAAGAACACCATCCTTCAAACGAAGAACCACTTAGGAACGTCATCATCACCTTCGATCATCGGCCAAATCAAAGGAGAAGGACCCACCCACAAGGAACGCCGACGACACGCAATCCTCGGCTCTTATTCCCCGACGTCAACGACCTGACACCATGTTCCCACAACGCCGCCTTCTACGACACTCGACTACCACAAATCATTTCCAAGGAAGGGTGGATTTCTTCTATTTTATTTGAATAAAATTTTTCCTCGTTTTTCAGGAAAACATTTTTATCATTGTCCAATTGCTACCTCTTAACATGGAGTGAATAGGCCGAACGCCCACGACCTGACAACCCTCCGTAGTCTCCTTGTTGTGATTGACGCACGTTGGACGACGTGACGACGGGATAAGTGGTGGTTGTGCGGCGGCCACAGGTGGAAGAACAGCAGCCCACCACCACGGGCTGCTCGACCGAGGAAGAACCGGTCGGCCATAGCTGGCCAGGCTGAATGGAGGAACCACGACGCCCCACGGTGCCGCACTGTGGAGAACCGCAACCCGCAAAGTGCAGGCCGCTTCTATGGAAGAACTGGCTGGCTTGATGGCTGGCCTGGTGGAGGAAGGCCGCGACACCCGAAGGTACAGCACAACAGAGCTGCGGCCCGCTTGAGCGAGCTGCTTGTGTGAAGAAGGTCGGCTGGTTAGGGATGGCGGTGCCGCTTGGCGCCGCCGGATTGGGCAGCCGGGGGCCGCACCATGCCGCGCCCCATCAGGCTGGACCACGCCCCTTCGGTCCAGGCCACACGTTTCATCAGGTCGGTCCAACCCCCTTCCTTGACGGACCCACAAAACTGGGTTGACCCGACCCACCAGCCCACTAGGACTAACGGGTCGAGCCCATTTTCACTTAAAGGTGAATAACTCAAAGACCGCACATCCGATCGATGTGTCGCCTGTGGAACTGGGACCCTCATGATATGGAAATCCTTTTGCAATACTCTAAGTGAGTTTTGGATAACTTTGAAAAATGGTTGGGTTTGGAATGAGTGTTTTTCTAATCAGGCCCCCAGATCAAAAATGCTAATAACTCTTAGACCGGGCATCTGATTGATGCGTCATCTGTCACGTTGGATTCCTTTTGACGAGACGGAACTTCGGGATACATCAACTCTGGACTTCGTGACAGTTGATGTATCGATCCCTTGGCTCGAGAAGAAGACCCTATTGGAATCAAGCATGATGTGTGCGGGAACCCTAGAGCTGGCTGTGACTGCAACGACTATCATACTAGAATCCTCCATGGGTTAGATGATGATGGAAAATGTATTGGAATCTTTAGTGGGTTCAACGATGATGACAAATATACTTGTATCCTATGTGGGTACGACAGTTTGACTACTGTACTTGTATCCTACGTGGGTCTGACAGTTTTACTTATGTTCTAGTATCATACTTAGGTCCGATAGAGTAGCTAGTCTAGTATTCTACGTGGGTTTGACAGCTTAGCTAGACTAGTATCCTATGTGGGTCCGCCAGCTTAGATGAATTAGTGACTGCATCTAGTCATCTTTATCACATTGCAAATGTTTTATACATGAGTGAGCTAAGTCTTGACTTTCAATCATTATCATTAATGTGTTTGACTTTTTTCCTGTGTGGACTAGGTTGTACTTGGGATCGAGAGTTGGAGCTGAACTAGGATTGATGACTTCGGTATATGTATTGGCATATACCTAAGTAGGGTTGTTTGATACATTGTTATTGTATCTTTTCTTTGTGGTTTATTATTCGTGGATTCTAAGAGACCTTCGGGGGTCTCAGGGTCCCTATTGAGTATCGTTATACTCACCCCAGCACTAGCTATGCCCGCACTACGTTGTGTTGGATGCAGATGATGGACATCACTGATCGTGGTTGAGGCTTGTAGAGCTGTAAGGTACCCGGAGGTGGACCACTTGGTAAGACGTACTCGGAGAAAACGGACGGACCCTATGTGTTGAGGAGACTATCTGTACCCACCCTTCAGTTGGGATTTCCGGAGGACGACTCAGTGGTTGCTGCTTTACTTTACTAGTGTTTTACCAGTCTTTTAGCTATGATGTACTTTCATTTGGGTCTGTATACTATCCCATTTACTATCAGCACTTACTTTTTCTACTCAGTTTACTTAGTTCTTACTTTTGTTGCATACTTTGTTGTTCTTGTTTACTATATAAAGGCAATGCCTTCCCTTTTTGTCAAGATTTACACCTTGGTGCTAGTCTCCAGCCCTTGGCCTATGGAAGGCGGTCTTGGGGTAGTCACAACATGGGCCCTGAGGTCGGGTCGTGACAAATTGGTATCAGAAGAGTCGGTTCTACCGTAGAACTCAGGTCTCTAATCATTATTTCTATGAATCAATATTGTTAAGAGTATTGAGTGTGTTTTTCAGTCCAGGAAGCCTAGTGTTGGTGCGGCGGCCGGCGTATCCATACACTAGGACCCTGACCTCTGATTTATGAATCAGTGCACGAAACCACTGATTACGTTTGTGTTTCAAAAGTTTTCTTTGTGATTAATTTGTGTCAGCTCACCAGATATACATTATTAACTATGGCACACCTGTTACTTTTTAGGATCGCCCCATGAAGGTAGCCAGCTAGGGTTCTAAGTTACATGCGAGATGACAGTCCACTATGTGATGAGGCCTCAGTGCATGGCCCCATCACAGTGGAGGCACCAACGGTACCACTACCTGCTGGGTCACCGATACCACCAACCCCAGCAGCCGAGAGTGCACGCCGCCTGAGTGCATTGCCTAAGTTTCAGCGACAGAGGTTGCCCAGGTTCTGCGGAGAGACACACCATTAGGGAGCCGAGGATTGGCTGGAGGCTATTGTCAGAGTATTGAAATTGTTAGGGACACCAGCTGACCTTATGGCGATCCTTGCCACGAGTCTACTATACGCAACAACAGGTAGATGGTGGACCTTGATGCTACATGCGCACGATGAGGCATCTCTACTTTGGAAAGATGTCGAGAGTCTCTTCTCCTCGGAGTTTCTTCCAGCCAACCTCTGTACAGTGCACATCCAAGAGTTACATCATTTTCAGCAGGACATCATGATAATAGCTCAGTACTCAACGAGGTTTACCGACCTCTCGTGCTACTCCACAGACCTGGTATGAGACCCATTCTTCCGTGCCTTGACCTTTTAGAAAGGACTGAGGCATGAGATTAGGGCTTCAATGATCTCCCTCAGCATTCCGACGCAGGTGGAAGTGCTGGAGCGAGCGCTTCTTGTGGAGGGCTTTCTCGTAGAGCCGACACCAGTAGTGAGAACCACCATAGGGTGACACATAGCGGAGTCTTCTTTATCTGACATTAGATTGATGTCACAGAGGTCCAAGTAGACTAGGACATCAGGAAAGCAACCTCAGGATACAGGTTTGGTTGTATAGGGCACGAGAAACAGATCCATCTATATGAGGTGCATGCAGTGCTATGCATGCGGAGGGTAGGGTAACATGGCTCGAGATTGCCTAACCTGCTGTGCAGATGAGCAGCAGACAATGGAGGGACCTCCCAGGAAGAGGTAGAGGTTCAACTGTGGCAGTCCTCAGGGATAAGGTGGATGAGGTAGGGGAGATGGATGAGCAGCGGGTGGTGGATGATGTTTTGAGGCTCTACCACCACCACCACCACCAAGAGGTCCACCCTGACAACAGGGAGCTGGCGGACAGAGGTAGGATCAACTCTAGGAAGTGGAGGCTTACGACCACGGATCACATGAGTTGATTCAAGGTACTATCTATGTCTACTCCACCTTTGCTTCAGTACTTATAGACGCATGTGCGAGTCATTATTTCATTTCCACTTCCCTTGTTCAGAGCTCGAAGATTCCGACGGAGCCGTTGGCTCAATCCTTACGGCTAGAGACTCCTACGGGAGCAGACTCGACTATTATGCACTGGTTCGGGCAGTGTGAGCTTACTCTAAGATGTGAGAGCTTCATCTAGGATATTCTTGTAGAGGCATTGAGTCCTTACGACGTTATCTTGGGTATGGAATGGTTTTCTATAGTCCATGCTCAGATTGACTACATTGGGTTCAAAGTGTGGTGTATCTGCATGGTGGGGAGGAGGTTCACCTTCACCGGTGAGAAGGGAGACTTATCAGCGTAGGATGGACTTATGCACAGGAGAGGGCAGCCAATCACACATCAGTTGGCTAGTCTCATCCTCAGAGTGGTTGATGTGCGAAGTCTGAGTTTTCCTGTTGTGGTGGATTAGTATGCGGACATTTTTCATGACGACGTTCCAGGACTACCTCCTCATAAAGATGTAGACTTCTACATAGACATGTACCCCGGGAAACACTGATATCTACTCCAGCATATCGGATGGCTCCCATTGAGCATCGTTTACTGTGGGTATAGCTGGAGGACTTGTAGGGGAATGGATTCAGCATACCCAGTGTTTCAACCTAGGCTTCTCCAATTTTGTTTGTTAAGAAGGCGGATGGGAGTTTACGACTTTGTGTCGACTACCGTTGCCTGAATTATGTGACTGTGAAGAACAAGTACCAACTCTTGAGGATTGAAAACCTATTTGATCAGCTTAAGGGAGCCAGATGGTTCTCGAAGATAGTCCTTAGGTCAGGCTATCACCAGCTCAGAGTTTGATACAAGGATGTTCAGAAGATGGCCTTCAAGTGTCGGTATGGCCTCTACAAGTTCTTGGTTATGCCCTTCAGTGTATCCAAAACTCCAGCAGTGTTCATGAGTCTCATGAATAGGATCTTCCTGCCTCACCTCGATCGTTTTGTTGTAGTCTTGATCGACGAAATATTGATTTACTCGAATACTGAGGAGAAGCACGCCTACCACTTGCGGGTTGTACTAGATACACTCTTAGAGAACCATATTTATGGTTATCTCTCGAAATTCCAGTTCTAGATTCAAGAGGTAAACTTCTTTGGACACGTCATCTCGGAGGGGGGAGTTGCAGTGGATCCTGCGAAGAACGAGGAAGTAATTTCTTGGGAGCCACCCAGGTGCGTGAAAGAGGTGAGGAGTTTCTTGGGACTGGCTAGGTACTATTAGAGATTTGTTCCAGACTTCTCCATAGTTGCAGCACCACTTTTAGCTTTGAGGAAGATAGGGAAACCCTTCGTGTGGTCAGATAGATGTCAACAGAGCTTTCAAGAGCTGAGATAGAGATTGACCAGTGCAGCCATCTTGAGACTACCAGAGGAGGGAGTAGCATATTTAGTTTACTGTGATGCATCAGGGACCGGAATCGAGTGTTTCCTGATGTAGGAGTGAGCAGTGATCGCATATGGATCATGAATGTTTAGACAGCACGAGAAGAACTACACTACCAATGACATGGAGTTATCAGCAGTGGTATTTGCCTTGAAGATGTGGCGACACTATCTGATGGGCGAGCGCTTTATTTTCTACTCTGACCACCAGAGTGTTAGGTACATCTTCTCACAGAAGGACCTGAACCTGAGACAGCGGTGATGGTCCGAGTTCCTCTAGGATTATGACTTTGAGATAGTCTATAGTCCTGGGAAGGGGAACGTTGTGGCTGATGCTCTTAGCAGTAGATTGAGCATTCAACTACTAGGAGAGGCGACATAGTAGCTAGCCTCATTCCATATATCCTTTTTGGAAAGATATGGAGCATATTTTCTATAGTCTCTCACAATCACTCCTCCAGTCCTTCAGCGAGTCAGAGAGGCACAACGTGGGGACGTTGAATGTGAGACGCGACGTGCTCAGATATCAATAGGGTAGGTGCCTGATAGATTTTCTGAAGGAGGGGAGCACATCATCCTCTTCAGGGGACATACTATGGTACCAGTTGCACTGTAGGAGGAAGTGCTGAGGGAGTTTCACACTTCCCATCTAGCGGTATATCCAGGAGTGGCGAAGATGTACCATGACCCCAGACGACAACACTGGTAGCTGGGCATGAAGAAGGCTGTAGCAATGTTCGTTTCATGATGCCTCACTTGTCAGCAAGTGAAGGCGGAGCACCAGGTACCAGTAGGCTTGGTACAACCCTTAGAGGTCCTGGAGTGGAAGTGGGATGGGATATCCATGTATATTATGATGGGGCTTCTACATACATCCAGGGGAACGAATCTATTTGGGTGATCGTAGACCGACTCCCCAATTCGGCCCACTTCCTACCGATTAGAGAGCAGGGCTCATTAGAGAGTTTGGGACACCTCTATGTTCAAAAGATCGTGAGGTTTCATAGTGTACCATCAACTGTTGTATTCAATCGAGATGCTCTATTTACTTCCAGGCTTTTCAAGGGGTTTCATGAGGCCTTTGGGGCGTAGCTGCATCTAAGAATGGCCTTCCATCCTCAGGCGGACAAACATGCTGAGAGGACCATACAAACACTCTAGGACATGCCCCGTGCATGTGTATTTGACTTTGGTCATAGCTGGGAGGATCACCTAGCCTTTTTGGAGTTAGAATACAACAATAGTTACCACTCAAACATCAGGATGGCACCATACGAGGCACTGTATGACTGACCTTGCATATGACCTCTATGCTGGACTGACCCTGGGTAGTCAGCACTTGTAGGACCAGAGATGGTTCAGGGTACGACGGAGAAGGTGTAGATCATGCAGGAGTGGAAGAAGACTACATAGAGCAGACATAAGTCCTATGCTGATAAGATGCGGAGAGAATTGGAGTTCGAGGATGGAGACCACGTCTTCTTATGGTTCTCATCTTGATTGGGTATACATAGATTTGGAAAGGGTGGCAAGTTATCTTCGCCTTTCATCGGACCATTATAGGTTCTCAGCAGAGTAGGCGAGGTGGCTTACCGCCTGGTCCTTCCACCTCAGTTGCACTACGTACATGACGTCTTCCACGTATCTCAGATGATGAGATTCGTGCACGACCCGACCCACATCATCGATCACATGGAGCTGGACATCGAGGACGAGGTGACATTTGCAGAGGTCCCGATGGAGATTGAGGATCGACAGGAGTGGGTCCTACGTGGATGGTCTATTCCTCTGGTGTGAATTTACTGGCAGCACGGGAACCTCCCGGAGAGCACATGGGAGCGGGAGGGACATATGCGAGCTCAGTATCCCTATTTGTTTTCCTAGTGAGTGTTATTGCTTTACAGGGACATAAATCCCTGATGTGGGAATAATGTAAAGACCCATAATTTTAAAGGAACTTTTTTTAATTCATTGGAGTTTTACAAGTCTGTGGCTTCTGACGGAACATGATTCTGAGGCCCGGTGTTCCCGGATTCAATTTTCAAAGTTTTGTTCAGGTACGTTCAGTAAACGTACGTGCGAGTTTTTTTATCTTTTGAACCGATGCTCAGAATTGAAATCTGAGGACACTGATGAAATCATAGCGCCGATAATTGATTAAGGGGACCTTTACTGTAGTTGCGTTTTATGCGGGTTGAAAGATAAAAATTGGGGTTTAATTAAGATGTTAAATAAAATTGTTTAGAACAATTTTTTATATCTATGGAAGTTATTTCCTCCCATGGGAAGTTATTGGTGGGGCCCATACCCACCGAACATCCCATGTGTGGATATTTGGGAGGTGGGGCCCACATGAGCCCCAACCTTTCATATCCATTAACTCTCCTCAAACTCCCAAATTAATTCCCCTTCCTTTATTACGACAACCTCCTTATTTATGAGTTCTCTTCACCTCCCCCCCTCTATCTCTTTAATTTTTTTTGCCAAAACATTTTAATTAATAAGTTCATCCTATTTAATTAATTAATTAAATTGATTGAATGTTGAATTACATGTGTGGATAAAATAATATCTTAGCAATTATATTATTTTGGGCACTTGTTTGTGTTGGAACTTTGTGGGAGCTCTAGAGAAATAGAGAAGGGTGTTCTTCTCTCAAAGAAAGAACACAGTCCTTCCAATGAAGAACCGTCGAGGAACATCATCATCACCTTCGATCTTCAGCCAAATCAAAGGAGAAGGATCCACCCCATTGAATGCCGATGATGTGCCATCCTCGGCTCTTCTTCCCCGACGTAAATGAGTTGAAATCGTCTTCCCACGACGCTGCATTCCGCGAAACATGACTACTGTGAAGATTTTCCAAGGTAGGGTGGATTGCATCAATTTTATTTGAATAATGTTTTTCTTCATTCTTCGTGAAACCTTGTTTATCCTTGTACAATTGCTACGACTTAATGTGGAGGGTGCGGGCCAAATGCACACGGCCAGACGACCCTTCGTAGTCTCCATGTTGCGATTGAGGTGAGTTGGAAGAGGCGACGATGGGAGAAGCGAGGGTCGTGCGTCGGCAGCGTGCGGAAGAACTGCTACCCGGAATTGTGGGCCGCTCGACCGCGGAAGAACTGTCCAACCATAGCCGGCCGGGCGGAAGGGATGAACTGCGGCACCCCATGGCGCCGCGCTATAGAGAACTGCATCCTGCAATGGGCGGGCCGCTTCGGTAGAAGAACCGGCCGGCTCGATGGTCGACCGAGCAGAGGAAGGCCGCAGCACCAATACGTGCCGCGCAGTAGAGCCACAGCCCACCCGAGCAGGCTGCTTGTGACAAGAAGGCTGACCGGTTAGGGAGGGCGGTGCCGCCTGGCGCCTCCGGTACGAGCAGCTGGGGGTCGCGCCCCTCGCCCCGGACTTCTCGGCCAGCTAGCCGAGCCGTGGTCGGGTCGTGCCCTGCCAGGCCGGGCCACGCCCCGCCAGGCCAGGCCATGCCCCCTCGGTCCAGGCCGTGCCCCGCCGAGTCGGGTTGCGCCCCCTCGGGTCGGGTCGCGCCCTACCGGGCCGGGCCACACCCCGTCGGGCCGGACAGCGCCCTGTCGGGCTGGTCCGCGCATTTCATCAGGCCGGTCCAACCCCCTGCCAGGTGCGGCCCACCAAAACTGGGTTGACCCGACCCACCATCCCACTGGGCTTAACGGGCCGGGACCGTTTTCACTTAAATGTGAATAACTCGAAGACAGAACATCCGATCGACTCGTCGTCTGCGGGACTAGGACCCTCATGATGTGTTGGTCCTCTAGATTTTCATTGCATTATTGACCATCTCCCTTACAATCAAAATCAATATGAAGAATCTTACCACATCAAAAGAACTTCTTAGAATTTTAAATATATTCTCCAGGATACTTCTTACCACACATATCACATGATGGAAAGTTAGTTTTCTTACCCCCAAACATCTTTGTAGAAAGATTTCCCAATGAATTCCAACTGGAGCACTTTTTATCCTTTATCTCATGGAACAGATGATCATCATAACACCCCATTTCTACCTTTTCATCACATTTGAAATGTTTCACATATATTTTAAACTCATGATAAGATAGTATTGTTCAATATCACAACATCAATCACAAGTAATACGTATTTATCTTACTATTAAGATACTTGAAAATTTTTGAGATATACCTATAAAAACTAGTGAAATTCCCTTCATATGAAGCCAATGAATATTCCTTATTTTGTCTAAATTCATAAAATATATTTTCCATCCTATGTCTAATATTCTATTTAATTTATTTCTCAAGGAATATATTCTTAAATTCATCTCATTCCATGGCCTCAATCTCTTCAATTACTCCTTGTCAGATCAGGTTTTTCTATTGCATGGACACCACCATTATTTATCTCATGATCCAAATGATCCATCACTATAAAAAACTTCTCAGTTCTGATTCCAACCATCTCAAGATGATGATTTGGAAGGTTGTTTTCCTATTGATTCCTTATGAGAACATCTTCCCTATTTCATCTATATAAAACTATTCTTAGAAGACATCATAGATGAAGCCACATGGTAATATTAAAATGCTATAACATTTAAACTTGACCATAAAGTAAAATCATTCAAGGGTATGTTATTAATATTAACCTAAAATATAAATTCATCTAATCCAACCATCGGATACCAACTATAAATAACCGATCCTAAATATTACTTACTCTTGAGTCAATTCATGAATTTTATTTTATTTCACATTGAGGATCTTTTCTGGTTTAGAGATTTTGATAATTGGTCTCTAACTCATACAAAACACCAAAATAGAAATTTAAAGTGGAAACATCCAAATAGTTTCCATTTTCTTCATAAAATAAAACATTTTAATAATAAAAATTGTTACTTTTAAAGTTCAATCACCATTGTTTTATCTTGATCCCATCCTTGTCTCTATTATCCTTAAATACTACATCAAACATTTTAAAACATGGGATAAGAATAAAAATCTAAAAAACATATTCATAATGAAGGAAAACTGTTAGTCTTGTGAAAACATGTGAACCATGGACACTTTATCATAAATTAATATTTTTCACCATTAAGAAGTTATAAATTATTTCCTGATTACCTACCCTTAATATATCATAATATTATCATAAAACTCTTATTAGGAATATATAAAACCTAATAGTAACTTGGGATATAATTATACTATAATGGAATAACCATGTGGTCAACTTCCATACAAGTCCCTCTTACAAATGGAATGACCACACCATCGAATTTCATACCCAATGCATTTGAGGTTATAACATAACCACCCATCCTTGGATTATCAAAGAACCACCTATCCTTATTTTATCATGTAATCACCTATCAAATATACAAGTGAAATTATGTAATCATTATACAATAATGATTTAAATTTCCCACATTTCACTCATGAAATTTCATTTTCAATCACAAGAAATCATTTCAATGTTTTTAAATAATAAATCAATTTCCAATTGATATAATCAATCCATTTCCAAAACCATTTTCAATACAAAAATACTGAGAAATCAGAATAATATATTTCGTTTTATTTTAAAAATATTATGACTATTAGAGTTATCTAAGTATTGAATAATGGTCAGGAGTAGGAGAAGTTTTTGTCCCCGTTTATGTTAAAAATTCTTTCATTTTTCGTTTGTAAAGAAATTAAAACTCTCAGAATAGATATATTTCTTTTGAAAAACTTTTATTTAAATTAAAACTAAATTGGTTGTTTATCAAACAAATAAAATAAGGTGGTTTATAAAATCAAAAATATTTCTCAATGAAATGAGTTTTAGATGAATTCCCTTACCTCAGGTCTATTTCATTAACTATGTTCTTTATCTTCCTTCCCTTCAGATGACCACCTTTGAATAAAGCCATAATTCATCTATGGAGAGTGTTGTGCCTAAAATAATTCTTCATGAATGTAGGGAGGGATTATAAGAAGGTATTGTATCAGATCTTGTCCAAATCAAAAGGGTTTTAAGTGTTAATAAATTATAGGAATTAGTTCCCTTTTATAAGAGAGGGGAGTGGCACTCTTGGAAATATTCAAAATATTAAATTAATATAAATTAATTTTATAACTCAAAGAAGTCAGAGTTGATTTAGTTATAAGATAGTATTAGTATGGGTTGAAATATAATAATCCAATGAAATTTACACTTGTTTTGAATATTTTTTAATCTATATATTTTTTGTTTTAACCCTTTCAACTCATACCATTTTATTAAGAAATTTACACTTTTTGGGTCAATATAATTTCCATAACATTATATAATACCAATAAAAGATTCATTTATGAAATTTTTGGACATATTATAACTAGTGGGATTAATCATGGTTTTTATAAATTTTATATCATTTAATAAAAGAATTTATTTTTTAAAATACAATTAGTGTCCATTTTTAAACTATTCATTTCTTGAATTTTTGAAAATATCATAACTTTAAGATAAAGTAGAAAAAACGCTGCTAAAAAATAAATAACTTGTAAATTTAATCAATAAATTTCGTGTATGGAATTAATTATGTCAAATTATATTAGTTTTTATATTTTTAATATCATTTATTGTATTCTTCCATTAATGAAGCAATTACTGCATCATCATTGTGTCATCATTTTTATTTAATTATTTATATTCTAAAAAATATAATTAAATTACCATGATGTAGGTAATAATTTTATGTGTCTAAATACTACCTATAGTTTAAGATATCACTTATATAACCCCATATTAAATTTTTTATAGTTATGAGATACATGATTATGACATATTTTCCATTATTTCAAAAAGATATTATAAATGTCATAAACACACCCAAATAGATTTTAAAGGAAAAAATTTAGAGAAAATGATTTTATTGGTAGATAATAACTCGTTCAATAAAATTATGAAATGTTTTAGGGTATTTATTATAAAATTTATAATAATATTTTTTCCATTAATTAATTAATTTACCCTTACCTAATGTAATAAAAATTGTTACTAATGTTACTATTCAAAATGTCCAAAAATAAAAGGAAAATATATAAATAATTTGTACCATATGATTACAATTATGCGATCCAATTTTCCAAATTTAAAACACATAATTGGAATGGATTTATTAATAATTAATCTTGTTTATGGAATTGGAAAACGAGTTTTTAAAGTAAAACGTTCAAAAGTTCACCGAGTTTTTATATCCAATTTCAATGTGAAATTTATTTAAGTTACATAAATTGCTTTAAATAATAATAACTTAATATAATTATTATTTGAAACCAACTAAATGGATAATCAAATATTAAAAATAAATTAGATGAAAAATCAGTTTTGAATTAAAATGTGATATTTTCCACTATTCATTATAATATAAATTTTTTCAGAAAATACCAAAAATTAAACCAAAGTAATTATTGATATCCAAATTCAAAATAATACGTTTATTTTTTAAAATTTAACTTAAAAAAATTCAAAAAATATATTTAAAATTGGTTCTCCATCAAAAGGCTATAAAACAGTTAAAAATACAACGTTTTTAACCATAAAACAAGATTTATCACATACATTATTGAAATTAATTTATAGTTTAATTAATATATAATTAATAAATGAAACTGACTTATTTTATCCTTACATTAGTTTTTAAAATGAGTTTGAGAGAGGTATGAATTTTGCAGCGAATCGTAAGTTGTCGATCTAAAAATTTAATAATGAGATAAAGAGAATAAAATCATAAAAAATAACCCCCATAGTGAATTTATCATTTAGGTATAATAAGGATCTGTAAAAATAATTATGTCCATTATCTAATTTTATATAATTTTCCTAAAACGGAACTTAATACAACTCAATTCTATAAAATCCCATTCATCTTAATGAAAACTAACACCCTGGGTGGGATAGAACTATAATATATAGACACAAATTTAAAACTAACTTAATTTATAGTGAAAACAATATCAATGGATGGCCAATAATATTTATTTATATTTTCATAGAAATTTACTAAAGGAATCCAACTTTGGTGAGATTACTCCCTATTAGATGACTATAATATGAATGGGTTAAGGGATGTATAATTAATAACGTGATCTAATTATTAATTTTCATCCTTTATAAAATCACATAAAGTCCAAAATTTAATCCCAATTTCCTTCCCTAGGTTCTTGTAATCTTTAGTAAAAGATGATATCCCAATTGTGAACTAATAGTTCCACTATTAGTATCTAAATCTTTTTCCTATGATGATTTTTTATCATCCCATAATACTTGTGTAGACATTGTATGACCATGATACACCATTGTCCAATCACCCAGGAAACAAATTATTTCCCTGTCACTAAGAACAATGTAAAAAATTATTGGATCCATATTTTGTATACCATCCATCATTGAAATCAAATAATTTCTTCCACCAAGGTTATTCTAAAAGAAGATACTATGAAACCATTGATCAAATATTAGTTCATGATCCATTATTATACATTCCAAAATTTATTTTTTTATGACAACTAATATGAAATCAAAATTTTTCTTGGTGATTTTTCATATTTGGGATCAATTTGTTGATTCTAGACCAACTACAAACCCAAACATATAAGTATGTCATGGTTTTAAATTTCGATGGGATAATATATTTTATGAAACCATTAATTTCTTTAATATATTTTATTGCATTAAAACTCTATATCTTGTTGTTATATATTTGTTTCAGATCGGTTCGAAATGCCCAATGGTTCTGTATCTGACGATACGGGGACCTACTTTCCAAAGGTAGGCGTTTGCTGGGTGATTTGGCCAGTGGCTCTTAAGAACTCGCATTGGTCGAGAGGATGGAAATTCGGGCTCATCGCACCCTTTTTGGGGGTAATTATTTCCTGTTCTGGGACTCTCTTATAGATTTAACACATGTTCATATGTTCAGGAATATTTGGTTCATACCCATAGTATCCACGGATTACTCCTTGTTGGAAATGGTGAGCTGAATGTAGGGATTCAGAATCATTTAGGCCCGAGGTTTACTATCCCTCATTGGATTAATAAATCCAAGGATTTTAGACTCATTGGGATGATGAGGGTTTAAAGCCTCATAACAAGGTACTCTGGAGTTTATTGTCATCCAGGGGGTACAGATAATGACTTTAGTGTTTGGATCAAACCCGTGATGCGGGCTTCCTACATATCCTCATGAGAGGAATCAGAATCCACATAGTTCATGGAAGGTTATCGGAGAATCAACGTGAATGTGGACCCGGGGGTCTAATGGTAAGTGGGATTGAACCTCATGGAGGCTCCCTATGTACCATACCTTGACATGGATCAAAGTTCCTGTAGTTAGAAAGGTGGGGCATTTGTGATTACACTCCGAGCAGCCCAGGAGAGGATTTCATGGTCGATGCTTACTCTAAAATCACATGAGTCATGCTTGGTGTGAGAAACAAGAGGCAGTAGGAACCAGATGATCACGTTGTGAAAGGTGTGTCCATGGGAAGTGCAGTGGGGCTTAAGCGTGGGTGCCCCAGATTGTCGGGGCCTACTCTGAGATGGATGCCCTTGTTTATAAATCCTATCAGGAGGGGATCTTGCACAGAAGAGAGGAGGATAATCACCCTTTCCCAGCATGGCATTCCTTGGATTTAGCTCTGGGGAAGCACGAAGGTGAATGGGTTCTCCCTCCCGATAGATGACCAACCACACCCAGAAGAGGGGGGAAGTGCTCCGCACTGGCACTCATCAATTGGGAACGCGAGTGGGGTCCCTCAATCCTGGAAAGCGAAGATGCAGAAAGGGGGCTCCCGGGCTCTGACCATGCACTACCATGGGTATGTGGACCCAGGAATGCCTCGAGAAT
Organism: Viscum album; assembly: GCA_963277665.1. Classification (NCBI taxonomy): domain Eukaryota; kingdom Viridiplantae; phylum Streptophyta; class Magnoliopsida; order Santalales; family Viscaceae; genus Viscum; species Viscum album. Next base: position 1,822,204,841 of record OY728151.1, on the reverse strand, counting down.
CCGCTCAAGGGCCAGGGAAACCCTTTCGTTATCACCTACCGTGGGTATGTGAACTCAAAGCGGTGCGCTGATGCGCATGTAGGTTTCATCATACGGGTCCGACAACTTTGGTAGAGGCCTTGCCTCGAGGCCAATGAGTAGGACAATGAGGGGATTGCGATGGATCAGGATGGATTGGAATGATTTTATCTGACTAAGGGAATGGGAACAATGAAGGAGTTGGCGGGACACATGGGTGTTTGAGGAGTGACTCACTTCATGTAGGGGGTGCTACACAGATGGAGTGGTCATCTGCATACCAGGGTGGTACATGGACTGATAGGCATCCCGCATACCAGGGCGGTACACAACATTGGGATCGGCCGGTGCACCAGGTTGGTACATGGGGGAGTCCACACGAGTAGCAGCATCCTAGGGCAACACCGGTCGGGGGTTCTTCGGCCATGGCTTTGCCCACGTAGGAGGGTGCCACGCGGTGCGTCAGATCGAAAAACGGACATAGACTCCTCGGTCCGCAGGCAGTACATCCGCGGAGGGGCCATGTCTCGTGGTCATCTTTTTGTCTTTTTATTTTATGTTCGTGGTTCACCAAATTGTTATGAGTTTTTTGGTTCATTATTAATTCATTTCTTGTTTCATACCTATTCTAGTTTACGAATTGGAACTTCGCTGTTGGAAAAATCCTAAGCTCCTTCCCCTGAAATCCATCCACCCAAATCTGATCGAACCCTTTCTTCTCCCCCTAGATGTCCTTTTATAGAAGGGGGAAAGAGATGTATATGTTATCAGGCGACACCATTTGTAGAGGCCCATTACCAAAAACCCGGTTTACGGATGACTTGCTCAATCCACAACTCGTAGGGGCATTGAATGCACATCATCCAGGAACCAAGTCGGTGCTTCGCGGCCGCGCAGGGCTCTGCCTCTTTTCTGCAAACGACAGCGCACATGGTGCGGGACGGTCAGCGCGCTTCACGGCAGGGGAGGTTCGTGATGGTGGACCAGCCTGGCGTCCATCCTGCTTCGTGCCCGCGGAGGGGTTCCGGCCTCCATTCCGCAAATGATGCTAGTCTGCAGAGGGGGGCAACTCGTTGAACCGACCGCATACCATCTATGTCCGACCGGTATGCGGACCGATGGATCCTTCTCCAATCTTAAGTATTGGTCATATTTTTTAAAATTCCTTGAGGGAAATTGGGTAGAATCCATTCTCAAGTAATGGGGATTCCCATTCTCCTTTTCACATTTTTCATTACCCTAAAAATGCCCCCATCGGAATGGGGTCCGATCGGAACAAAGGGGATACTAATCCGATGTAAATTGGTCCTAAGACTTGAATAGTTTGCGGTAGGGGAGTGGACCCGATAGGGGACCACACCTATAAATAAGGAGGCCCCTACCCTTTGACTTTTACCGGATTCCTTTCGAACACGGAGTTCTTGCTTTTCGTCTCTGTGTGCTTCCTCCTTTGCCAAACTCCTCGTCAATGAACCAGCTTCCATTTACACAAACCATTCCTCATTCACATCTTCCTTCACCCACGGACCAATCTTCTAGCCGCAAACAACACTTTTATTAAATTAAAAAGTCAGTTACGATGGACTGCGTAGGAACTCGCTACGCGATTTTGATGGTCTGCGGACCTGAAATCATCCAGATTTTGAAAACTTCTTAAGTCTTATGAACATAAACATTTAAATCTGGGATTCAGATTCCATGGAGCAGCCTGGTTCGTGGTTTTCTCACCAACGCTCCACGGGCCAGAGTACAACGTACTTATTCCACACAGGGTTGGTTCAAAGGATTCATCCATCGCAAACCATCTTTTGAGGCCCACACTCGGACCTTGTCTTGAAGGCTCCTTGTTAGAGTCCTTTTCCAATACGTGGTATTTTTTTCTAGATGTTATTATTCCAGATTAACCATTTTCCTGGTTTTTTATAATGCAGGGAGAAAATATGGTTCCTCTTTGACCTACACTCAGGCCTACTTCTAAGCCTCTTCTAATTGGCCGAGGGAGACATCTAGCTATGGTCCATAGAGCCGATAGAATAAAAGAGGACCCAAGCCAACCTATCATTCCTGACGACGGTGTTTTGAAGTACTTTCTCTCTCTCGAACATTTGGGATATCCGTTATCAAATCGTCTTCAGATTTATAGTTTTGGAATTCAAGATGATGTAACTATCCCTCATGTCTTCTCAGGTCTTCCATCCCCTTGTTTGGAAGTGCTGCTGAAGTGCACTCATGTGAACCTCGCCCAGTCGGGAGAGATGATCTCTGATTCTGATCCAAATGTTGCGGCAAAGGAGAGACTCCATCTTGTGGACATTCTCCCTTTCTGTCCAAATGGAATATAATTGGTTGTCAATATCTTCTTGCAGTGAAATTTGATTGTTACTAGAACAACTGTTGTATAAATAACAACTCACTGAATCAGAATTAATCATAATTCAGGAAAATGATAAAATTGAAACGAGTTTTAATTTTTTCCTAGAGCATGGATTCCAACGAGCATAGTTTGACTATTTCTAGGGTTTTATAGAAAGACCCCACAAACAGTTTTTCTTTTTCATCCATACCATAATTCTTGCCCGGTCCCATTTTTTGTGGACCCAGCAGGTATTTCCCGACTTTTTCTTACGTCTCCCATTTCGATTTTTCGGCCTAACGGGCTTTGTGCCTCGTTTTGTGGGCAGTTTAAAGTCCCACATACAAGACTATCATTACTGAAATTTTAGGTCGAATGGCTTTGACCAGATATGATTGGGTGAGGTCCACGATGAGGTTTGGTTGATTAAAAGATGTCCCAATACCCTTCAGACGCACATGGGGAGAACATGATTAGGTTTGACAATATGCAGGGCATGTCTCAAGGCATGGGAGCCATATCACCATCCAGAAATATGAAATCATTACCAAAGAATATTTTCCTTTGTTAGACGGGACATGGGTGATCAATATGCAGAGCTGATGAGGGAATGTTATGAATAGTTGTGAAAATAAATCCATAAGTCAATGACAGTCAATTTCTGATGGTCTGAAGACTTCATGGAAGTCCGGGTTATAGGAACCACCATGCGTGGTTTGAAGAATTATGAAAAACCACCAGGGGTGGCTCAAAATGCTTATGTGACGTCTGAAAGGGGTTTGGGAACATCTATATGAATCATTAGTGTGGATGAAGGGTCCTTCTCCTATGCATTTAGCCAGTGTGAAGGATGGTTGGAGCTTGATGCAGTTTAAAGTCATGCAGCCGGGACATTCTTCAGAATGGAATGACTTTTCTTGGTTCTTGGTAATCTTGTCAGAGACGTTCTAGCGTATTCAGGCACAGTTGTGGAAGGAGTTGGTAAGATGCAGCTCATAGGGTTTCTGAATCCCAGGATGGATATGGGGGCTCAGAGGCCAAGAGACGTACAGAGAGAAGCGCCGCCTGAGGAAATATTACCTTTGGTCGATGGGCCAGGGGCGATCAATATGCAGAGATACTAATGGAATGGTATGCATAGTCATGAAAAGGTATCCTTAGGTCAATGATTGTATTCTCTCGATATCCAAGAAACTTCTGGGAGTTGATATTCGGGACCACCAGGGGTGGCCTTCAAGGGTTTGTCTCCTTCTGAGTACAGAGTATGGTTTATGAGGAGAGGGTTCCTGGATATAAGAGAAAAATCTAGAATAAATTTCCCAGTAATGGGTTAAGTCATACATTATCACGCTGGTGTGAGACGGTGGTTTATGCAGGTCTGGCCTGTGCATTGATGGAAGGAGGAAAACCTCTATTCATAATTGAACCCGTGAAGAGCTCGACCATGCAGTTTAACATCATGCGGTAAGGACGATTTCCATGCAGTTTAACATCATGCCGTAATAACGGTTTCCGTGGAGTTTAACATCATGTGGTAAGGATGATTTATGTGCAGTTTAACATCATAAGGTAAGGATGGTTTCCGTGCAGTTTAACGTCATTCGGTAAGGACAGTTTCCATGTAGTTTAACGTCATGAAGTAAGGATGGTTTCTGTCCAGTTTAACATCATGAGATAAGAACAACATTGCAAAGGCCACTCTTTATTAGAATGTAACTGGTCTCGAATATCATGAAATTTCCAATACGTGGTGATGGGTTGATGGTGTAAACCATAGTTCTGGGGCTTCTTATATCAGGAGAGATGATATGGGGGCTCTGGGGCCGATAAGCGTATGGGGCAAGGAAGATTATTTCCAGAGCAAATCTTGCCTTTGGTTGACAGGCCAGGGGCTATCAATATGAAGAGGCACTAAGGGCATGGTATGCATAGTCATACAATGGTTTCCATGGGTCGATCACTTTCCACTTCTTGATGGCCATGAATGATTATGAGGATCCGTGATTTTCCAGGACATGAAGTATGCCATTTGGTAAGGAAATATCTGAACATGTCGGGGTTGTTCGTCCCTGGTTGCTATTAAAGCTCGAAGGCTTCACTGCGCTGATTTATCTTGCACGTGGGTTGTACCTTTACTCGATGCAGTTTAACATCATGCGGTAAGGACAAAGTACTATTTGTATAATGGTCATAGAGTTCGTACAACTGGGTGACTATTTCTATAATCAACCAGAGGGAAATTGATTTAGGATGCTCCGGTATACTCTGAACAAGTGTGAGGGAATGAGGGTGTAAATTGTAACTCTGGGGTTTCCCGGATCAGGAGATATGGTATTGGGGCTTTGATGCCTTCATGCGTACTGGGCTAGGAAGATTATCGCCTGAGAAAATATTGGATTTGGTAGATGGGCCATGGGATATCAATATGCAGAGCCACTGAGGGCATCGTATGCATAGTCATACAAAGGTGTCCACGGGTCGATAACTTTCCACTTCCGATGGCCATGAATGAATATGAGGATATGTGATTGCTCATAGAACATAGTTCGGTATATGGGGATAATGGTGTCCAAGCATATAAGAAATATCTTCACCGCAACTACCCATTGATTCAAAGAATCCTAGCCCAGGCTTGATGTTTGCAGATGCAGATCATCATGTGAACCAAAAGCAGATACATAGGCTAACCAGGCAGGGATACCCTGACGACGTTTGGATGTGAGATGGGAATGAACTTGAAAACCACTACTCAATAAATTTTTCGATTGACAGATATTATATGGGGGCTCTGAGGCCGGTAAGTGTAGAGATATAAGAAGATTATTGCCAGAGGAAATCATTCCATTGGTAGATGGGATAGGGGATATCAATATGCAGAGCCACTGAGGGCATGGAATGCATAGTCATACAAAAGTGTCCACCAATCTATAACATTCCACTTCTGATTACCATGAATGATTATAATTATCCGCAATTATCTGGGTCATGGAGTCTGATGTATGAAGAAGATGCATCCAAATGTTCCAGGAGTACTCCCATTCCATTTCACCATATATCTTGGGTGGGTCGCAACGCAGTCCATGCAGTTTAATGTCGTGCGGTGAGGAAGAAGTATATACAGTTTAACATGATGTGGTGAGGATGAAGGTGAACTGATGTGAAAAGGGAGATTACATGCAGTTTAATGTCATGCAATAAGGACGAGAGGTGTATATACCTGTGTTTTCTTTTATCTGCGGCTGGGCCAAGATACAGAATCCTAGCATCACTATATATCCTGCGAGGGCAGGAATCAAGCCATGCATAATTCTTTATAAGATAATACTCCTTGTGCAGGTCTGGTTCGTACACAGGGGAAGGGGACTTCTTAATCATTCTTATCTGTTATGTTTAACTTCATGCGGTAAGGACGTGGAATACACCCCATGCAGGTCCGGTCCATACACAGGGAAAGAGGGAATTTTTAATCTTTATTTGGGGTGGCTGGGCCAGGATGTGGAATTATGGCGTCACTACTTATCCTGTGAGGGAAGGAATCAAGCCGTACATATTTGTTTAAAATAGAATACACCCCATGCAGGGTTGGTCCACACACAGGGGAAAAGAAATAACTTTTAACTTTATTTTGGGATGGTTGGGCCAGGATACCGAATCCTGGCATCGCTACATATCTCGTAAGGGAAGGAATCAATCTGTAAGTCGTTTTTTGAAATCCTTGCAGTTTAATGTCATGCGGTGAGGATGAGGAACACACCCCATGTAGGTCTAGTCCATACACGGGGGAGAGGGAATTTTTCATCTTTATTAGGGGGTGTGTCTGGGCCAGGTTTTGGAATTATAGCGTCTCTACGTATCATGCAAGGGAATGCATCAAGACGTACGTAGTTCTTCAAAAGATAATACACCCAGTGCATGTCTGGTCTGTACATGGAGGAAAGGGCATTTTAAATCTCCCTTATTCGTGTAGTTTAATGTTTTGGGGTAAGGACGAGGAATACACCCCATGCAGGTCTAGTCTATACACAGGGGGAAGATTGAATTTTTAATCTTTATTTGTGGTGGTTGGGCCAGGATGTGGAATTCTGGCATCACTACGTATCCTGTGAGGGAAAGAATCCATCCATACATAGTTCTTTAAATGAGAATACACCCCGTGCAGGGTTGGTCCACACACAAGGGAAATAAAGAACTTTTAACTTCAGTTTGGGATGGCTAGGCCAGGATACAAAATCCTGGCATCATTACGTATCCCGCAAGGGCAGGAATCAAGTCGTACATAGTTCACTGAAATCCATGCAGTTAAATGTCATGCAGTGAGGATGAAATACTCTTTCTTTAGGGTCATAGATTTTGTATCATTGGGGATTGACAGTTTAACATCCTACAGCTTGGATGACAGGTGCTTGGTAGTTTAACGTCATGCAGCTCATATGAAAACTGCTTTGGTTATGTAAAATACTTCTTCAGAAATCTCATGTTTGTAGGAGCAGTGGTGAACTGCCTGTCCATGGATATCAGGGCATGTGCTCTGTTGCAGTAGAACTTTTGTATAACATATGGTCCCCCCCACTTCGGATACAACTTTGGAGGTTTCTTTCTGGGTATTATTGGGGTCTGGAGGACCAACACCAATTCTCCTTCCAAGAAAGACCGAAGACGAGCCTTTTTATTGAAGGCTCATGCAATCCAGTTCTGATATACTTCCAGATGGTGCAAAGTGTGCAACCGCTTCTCTTCTATCCATTCCAATTCACCAAGCCTTTTTTCTGATTTCTCATCATTGGACAACTGATCACAAATGGCAACACGGAGCGAGGGAAATTAGAGCTCAATGTGTAGAACTACTTCTATTCCATATATTAATGAGTATAGAGTAGCCCGAGTAGCGGTGTGGATTGTGGTTTGATACACCCACAATGCATAAAAGATTTTATCCGACCATTATTGCTTATTTTTGTCCACCATTTTCAGGAGAATGTTGGACAAGGTCTTGTTGAAAGCCTCTATCTATCCGTTGGCCTCTACATGGTAGAAGGATGAGTGGTTAGCCTTGATAACATATTCTTGATATAGTTTCTCCAATTTAGCCGAGCAGAAATTGGTGTCATTATCCATTAGTGTGGTATGAGGGACAACAAATCTGGTAATGATATTGGCTTTCACAATGATGACAATATTTCTTACCCCGACTTCCTTGAGGGGTACAACATCTACCCATTTGGAAAAGAAGTCGGTTTCCATGAAGATATGCATCAGTTGTTTGGCCGTGGTGGGAGGATATGGTCCCACAACATTCATTCCCCAGATGGAAAATGGCCAGTAGTAATTTTCTTGATGAAGTAACTCTGTGGGTTGGTGAATGAAGTTAGCATGAATTTGGCCGGAGTGGAATTTTGTGGTAAAGTGCGCGCAATCTCATGCCATTGTGGTCAAATAGTACCCAAGCCTTCGAACCTGATGGGAAAACATAGACCCCAGCTGATGTGCTCCACATACTCCAGCATGCACTTCAGTCATTACGGCAGTGGTTTCTTCTCCATCAATTTATATGAGGAGGACACTATCGAGACCTTGTTCATAGAAGACCTCTTGTTGACCTGTGCTTCCATATAGGAAAAAGTTGATTGCACTTCTCTGTATTTTCTCTTATTCAGCCCTGTCTGATGGAAGTTCTCCCCATTGAAGGTAGTTTGCAATGGGGGTCATCCAGCTAGTGGTCGGAGCATATGATTCAGGGACAGGACTGACTTCCTTGATTTCTTCCATCTTAGCCAGAACAAATGGAAACACCATCTGACGATGAGAAATACTGATAGTCATTTCATCCAGGTCTGGGTCAGCTAGGGATGTGGCCGAATTACCTAATGCATCGGCTTGGGAATTTTGAGACCAGGGAATATCGGTGCATGTTGGTTCTATGGAGAATTATTCCATTAGCCCTCAGACATGGTCAAATAGGGGAATCAGCTCCTCCTTTTTAATATAATAGTCACCATTGACCTTCTTGATTACTAGTTCCAAGTAACCTTTCACATTAAGGTGCTATACTTGTGCCTGAAGAGCGAGCTCCAGGCCTGCAATGAGGGCTTGATATTCCACCTCATTGTTTGTACATCCTTCTAACAGGAGAAAGGAATATGGAAAGATTTCATTTTCTGGGGACACAAGTATTATCGCCAAACCCACCTTGTTAAACAAGGGATCCTCCATCCTCTTCTCGGATGGGCTTTGGGGTGCGCCGTCGAAGTACATTTCTCATGTTGGGAACTCCTCTTGAACCGAGAAGACATCTTTATTAGGTAGCTCGATGTTTGGTGTGGTGGTCCCTGTCAAGGGGTGCTCTACCAGAGAATTTGTTAATGTCTGGCATTTGATGGCCTTCTAAGGCACAAACTAGATGTCAAAATATTACAGGATGACTGCCCATCAGGATAGGCACCCGGTAAGCATCAGGCGACTGAGGATGTTCTTGAGTGGGTTACTACGTGAGACCAAATGGACTTCATGATGCTGTAGATAATGTCACAATTTTTGAACTGTGAATACCAATGCCAAACAACTCTTATTGATTTTTGAGTATCGAGTTTCAGGGTCGATCATGGTTCGGCTAAGGTAATAGAGACCGTTTTCACTATCGGCGTCATTTTTCTGTGCGAGGAAGGCCCCCAGCAACCACTCTAGGGCCATCACATATAGGATGAGAGTCCTTCCTTCAACCGGAGGCATGAGCACTGGTGGGCTTAAGAGGTACTTCCTTAGGATGTCGAATGCCCCTTGACAATCATTTGTCCATTGGTATGTAACCCCCTTTTTCATTAAACTGGTGATGGGAAAACATTTACCTGCTAAGTTGGCTATGAACCGCCTAATGTATGCTAGGTGTCCTTGGAATCCTCTCAACTCAGTGTGATTGCAGGGAGGTGGTAAACTAAGGATAGCTTTTGTCTCTTCAGGGTCGACTTTGATGCCATGACAGCGTACGAAGAAGCCAAGGAATTTCCCTGAGGTAACCCCGAAGGTGCATTTCAAGGGGTTCATCTTCAGGCTATGTTGTCGAAGTTTTTTCAAGACAGTTTCAAGGTCTGACAGGTGATCTGACCACTGTCTTGATTTGACCACCATGTCTGTAACACCCCGAGATTTTATGAGAAGTATTCTTTTTAATTTATTTGATGTATTGTGTTGTTTGATAACCCAAGCTTATCTTGCGTTATACGCAACACCATATTAGCTTGGAGTATATGTAACACTAATCTTGGATCGTGTTACACACAATTTCAAATTTGTTTGATAGTAGTTATTCTACGCAACATTGAGTATATATATATATATATATTCAATGTATTAATGAAATATGGTTGAATTTTTTTAAATGAAACAACGAAGGATTCATGCACTCACGCAACCCTGACTTGGCTTGCATTACACGCAGTCACAACTTTCCTCGATAGCGTGTGTTGTACACAACACCGAGTTTCACTAAACAACGATATGCTATTAAAATATTATTAAAACTAGCTATTATGAATAGTAATAACAACTTTTTGAACTTTTATAAATTTTATTTTTCAAAATGGACTTCATTTTTGGATTCGGAATATCAAAATTATCCTAGGGTGAAATTTTGGTATTTTTCTTAAAATATTAAATTTTGGATGAATAGTGAAAACCCTGGGTTACTATTTAAAACCTGACTTTTTATTTAAATAATTATTTATTTTATTTGAATTTATTTTAGGTCAAAATTGATACATAATACCAATATAAGTTCAATTCAATTCATTGGAGTCATTTTATAATAATTTTATACATATAAAAATTTTATTGAACTTTTCACCGTCTTTTACCCACCTCCTAGGAGAATTTGCAAATTTACATAAAACTTAATTTTACCACTTTTGTGAATGGAATTTCAAAAATACAAGAGAAACGGTTGATTTCATTAAGTAAAATGTGGTTCAATGAGATGAAAATAATTTTTTGTGAATAGTATCTTTTTACTTTTATTTACCACGGTTAAAAGTAAATAGGGCAATTAAGGGTAAAAATGATATTATTATTACCCTAACACATGTCATAATTCTATTGTATATGTTTAATTCTACCAAAAACAACCTTAGGAATAAAATATGACCATTTAGGCCCACTTGGATTAGATTAGGACATTTAATATTAATTTATTTAATGAAGGGTTAAAATAGTTAAAATCAAAGCTTAATAAGTAAATAATTTTTAATATAGAGTTCTTCATAATATAAATTCGACTATAAATAGTTATTAGAAAGATAAAAATATTTCATACATAATGGTATTTTATTTTTAATTTTTAGACTTTATATAATTTATTTTATTTATGACACAATGATGATGCAGTAATTATATTATTAATGAAATATTGACATAATTGATGTTATAAATACCCATATAATTGTAATTTGAGACTTTTTATGAATTAATATAATTTTCTAGGTTAATATGACATGTTATTATTGATTTAATGATGTTTTTTGAACTAATAGTTCTGTTATGAGTTTCACAAAAATCAATTACCAAATAGTGTCAAAATTGACATAAAATAGTTTTTTAAAAAATATTATATTATTAATTGTTATTTTATTATTAAAAATCTATTGTTCGGCCAAATTAATTAAATAAGGTTATATATATTAATAATAAAAAACTTGGGGTTCTTTTGGATTGTTATTTTAAGTTTATTAACCTTATAGTGTAAGAAAACAAGAAGACACGGTAAAAGATAAATTATCTAACTTCAAGTTAAATCTAAATGATAAGGTTAAAATAGATACCTAAACTTGTCTAAATTATATTTGATGAGAGTATTTCGACCCATACCCTCCTTATCTTTGAAAATAATCAATTTGGGGCTATTAGACACCGAATATGACTTTATAATAAAATAATAGTTTTATTTTTTCAAAGGTTCCCCACTCCTCCCTTATAAAAGGGCTCATCCTCCCTCTCTTCCTCACACCACTATGAGCCTTCGAGATCGGAAAACCCCTGCCAAATTCTCTTCTCCCCTTCCCTAGAAACATCCTAGAGGTCTTGGTATTCTTCAAAGACCAATTTTAGTGCCCTAAAAGGAGGTCTCAATGAGGCGCTTCAAAGAAGAGGTAATGTCCGTTACCGATTCTTTCAACTTTATTTCTTCTTCCACTTATTTTTCTTTAGTTTTTTCATTATGAACTAGTAACATAATTATCACTCATATAATAATATGTTATTATAAATATGAAACAACCCTATTTCACCTTCTATCCGTCCTACATAAAACAAAATCACCACGCGTGTGTACGTAAGAAATACCATATCCACGCTATGGTGTAATCTATTTTTCCACCAACACCTTACATAGATGGGTATAATGGTGTAAAGAATAACTATATATTGTTTTTATAACATCATAATGATTCTGATATATTATACCATCCACAACAATTCTATTCAATAATTATGAGAACGATATCATCGCTCGTGCGTACGTACGGACTACCGTCTCCATGACGCGATGATATTCATTCTCCATGTTAACCATACATGAATGATCATAAAGATTATATAATGAATAATAATGAAATATATGAAATAATAATGGTACTGGATTTATGTATATTTATATTTTTATGTCATCTATTTAGTATCATTCAATTGAATAAGGAAACGAAAACCATGTTCATGCGTACGTACGGCCTACCGTCTCCATGAACGGTGTATTTCATTCCTTTTATCGATCTATAATATATATTTATATCATGAATATATATTATATATAAATAATGTTTTAAATTCTAGAAATATTAAAATCAGGATATAAGTAATAATATCATGAACAGCAAGTCGAAACACATACGATAAATGAAATGATTTTACCCAAAACGATGCTTTAACATGGAATTTTCAAAAGAATAGGTAATATAAAGTCCTAAGTGAAACCTATATGATATCATAACAATGAATATGATTAATTAATAATTCAATGAAATTATTTATATCTTTATACGGGAGTTTTTGATCCATATGAAGCATATCAGACCTAAGGTAAGGGATAATTATTCCAATCTCATTCTTATCCGAGATTGTTTATTTGTAAGTATTTATTGGGGTTATGTTTATAATCCATGTCCATATGTTCTCAAAATGTTTTCATAAAATTTTTAATTTTATTCCATGTATTTTTAAAGTCATTTTTACCATTTTCTAATTTTACCACATCGTATGGAAGAAATCTTTCTTTTGTTTACCATACGAGGTACTTTTTGACTTTTCCAACAAAATTAAGAGAAAAATGTTATTTTTAACTTATACGGCGTGAACAGATTTTTGAGGTTTTATGAAGCCTTATTTTCATGAAGCTTCCTCCAAAATATTTCATGACTATTTTCAAAAAAAAAATACATTTCATTTAAAATTGCATGGAATATTGTGAAACGAAAATGATTTTGAAGAATAAAGGATATTTTCCTCAAGAATTCATTTCAAGTGTTTTATCAAAACCATTTTCCATATAAGATGACATTATTTCATATTTTTATGTTTTATGTATAATGTCTCTCTATTTTACATGGTTTCACTTTTCTTGTGATGAAATATCCATTTGTTTTACATGGATTATGTGTTGATGGGATGATGTTTATGAAACCCATTTTATTCTTTGGGTTATGATGACTATTTTAAGTTTATTTTGTGGCACAAGTAAGAATGATTTCATTATGAGATGGGTAGGAACTATATCTCCCTCCAATTATTTGGGTAAATATTTATATCTCATGAGATAGACAAGTCTGGAACGGTAAGTTAATCCGGTTTAGTGTTATAGGACTGAAACGAAGAGTGAACTCGATTCAGAAAGGGACTTTGTCCACTACGATGGTATTGGCAGCAATGCCTTGGATACTATGGAAATCATAACATGTGCTGAATGGTTTCCACAATTACATGTTTTATTCCCATTATATTTTATCATGGTTGATCTTCCATTATGATATATGCCTTACGTACATCCACGATTTATGTCTTTGCTCAAGATTTTTATGTTTAAATTTCATGTTCATGTTTTTTCTTTCAAATGTTTATGGATTGTTTTATGTTCTCTATGTTTTCCCTTACTGAGCATTTGAGATCACCCTTTTTATGTTTTATTTTCCCCAGGAAATAAAGAAAGGTTTTAGGTAAAGAAACAAAAAGGGGATGATCATTATGGGATTTGTTGAAGATCTTTCAAAATGATTAGAAGTTTATATTCCATGTTTTCAAAGACACTAAACTATTACGATGCTTGTGTGTCTATTGTTGTTATGTATTAAGTATTCGGAAAAAGTAATGTAATGTCCATGTACATCAATCTTCGGTTACTACAGTTTGAATTAGAGGAAATGTTTAGTCAACATTTGGAAACTAGGATGCGAAAACGTTAGCGAGATCCCTAAAGATATTTCTAAGATATGTTTAGGGATGTCCCTAAGGATAAGTATACGTATAGGATATAGTCCTAGAACTACGGTAACGATCTTAGAATTTAACCTAAGATGTTAGATATTGAGGGTACACCCCATTTACTATGGTGTTTTCCCTAGCAGGATTTTTGCCTCTCACACTATTCTTTTTGGGTTTTAGAAAATGGTTGGAAATAGGAAGATTCACGATAACAGAGGATATGATGGACAATGGAATGATATTCATCAAGAGAAACCAAATGAAACGGGATTTGGAAGTCCAAACATTGTTATATGCCTAATAAGAAATATCATAATATGATCAATAATCTAAGCTTTGGTAAGTTTCCCGACTCAGATAATAAGGGAAAGATGGAGTTTCCTGATGATCATATAGGAAAGAAAGTTCAATTTCTCTCATGTAAATCATGTGGGAAGAGGCATCGGGGAGATTGTATCAAAGGAACTGGAAGATGCTTTGGGTGTGGAAAATAAAGAAAACAAATCCAGTAAGTGTAAAAGAAAAGGTTCAGTTAACATCATGGACAATGATAATGCCATTGCTACGACATCAATAATGATTAGATGTTTTAAATGTGTAATGTACGGACATTATGCAAACCAATCTCATGAAGAGAATCAGCAAGGTCATATGGGTAGTATTTATGTGGATGATGATGAGGAGACTACAAATGATATATGAGATGAAAGAAGTGTTGAAGCTTAGTCAGATGTTTATGAAGGTAGTGGAATTATTGTATGTTTATCAAGAGTTATGTTGTATCAGTAATGGTACTATGGAATAAAGAATCATCTAAGGATTGTTACATTATTTTTTTTCCTAAAGTATTTTAATGTATATGTTGAATGGTACCGGTAACCATGAATGTTTATTCCGATATTTTTGGAAAGTAGATGATATGCTCATAATGAAGGGATAAGAAGATAATGAGATATTTGATTGTATTCATGAGCTGATGGATGATAAAAGGACAAAGTGATATCATGATTTGAGTATATAGATTTTATTTGGGATTTTTGTATGTGGAAAGAGTTAACTTTTGACAGAAGTCATTTTTTTGTTAAGGTTAAATGGTAATTCATGTTTCAAGAGAATACATGATTAAGGTATTCACATGATTGGAATGTGATCAATCAGATATATCGGGGAAAAATGAAGGAATTCACACGCTCGGTAAATGACATTTCTAGTAATTTTTTTCTTTATACTATATGCTTGGAGAGTAGTATTTTGGATAACCCTAATGATTTGAAATAGATTATGATGGATATAATTTAGTATTGTTTAAGGTTATAACTTTTTTCGATATTATTAATTGGATGTTATAGTAATTTAATTTCAGAAAAAGGACAACCTGCAGGATGTGCGACAGCCCATCACGTCGGACAAGGCTATGAGAATCGAACCCACAACCGAAGTGTGACTGGCCTTTATCACCTAACACCGGCTTACAAGAAGTCCCTGGTTAGTAGAAACTAGTTTTATTTTATTAAGTGGTATGATATATGAAGTATAAGTTCATTTTTGGAATCGTATATGATTAACCTCACCATAGATGGACTTATGTATATTTGATAACTTTTTCTAACCTTTAGTTTGAAATAGATGGAATGACTCATCATTCTATCACATGATCTGCTAACACTTCATGAATGAAAAATTCAACTTCATTTCTTTAAGAGATGAATTGGAAATTGTTCATGGCACGAACAACGGTGAGATTGTACCAAAATCAAGTAAGTATTTGTTTTGATTCAAAAATTCTTCAACATTAGAGAAATGATCCTTGAAACCAAAAATTTTGTCATAGTGCCCTTATATCCGATGAATCAGATGATACCTTATATCATCACAAGTCTATGGCTTTGTGATTGTTGGATTTTTCATAGACATGTTCTATACCACTCTCCATCGGAACAGGATGTTTAGATTTATCTTCCATATCCATATTTTCACCTATGTTCTCTCACGAGGAAACCCAGTGATGAGTTAATTTGGGTAACCATTATATTTCATACATTGCTTTTTAAAATTATGTTTTAGTATGTGGGTTTCTATTAAAGAAACTTTCAAGTAGTCAACCATTTATAACCCCGACGAATTTCGAGGGCGAATTTAATTTTAAGGGGGGTAGAATGTAACACCCTGAGATTTTATGAGAAGTATTATTTTTAATTTATTTGATGTATTGTGTTGTATGATAACCCAAGATTATCTTGCAGTATATGTAACACTAATCTTGGATTGTGTTACACACAATTTTAATTTTGTTTGATAGTAGTTATTCTATGCAACATTGAGTATATATATATATATTTAATGTATTAATGAAATATGGTTGGATCTTGTTATACGAAACCACAAAGGAGTCGTGCACTACATGAAACCCTAACTTGGGTTACATTACACGCAATCACGACTTTCATCGATAGCGTGTGTTGTACGCAATACTGAGTTTCACTAAACAATGATATGCTATTAAAATATTATTGAAACTAGTCGTTATGAATAGTAATAACCACCTTTGGAATTTTTATAAATTTTATTTCTCAAAATGAACTTCATTTTTGGATTCCCAATATCGAAATTAGCCTAGTTTGAAATTTTGGTATTTTTCTAAAAACATTCAATTTTTGATGAATAGTGAAAACACTAGGTTACTATTTAAAAACCGATTTTTTTTTAAATAATTATTTATTTTATTTAAATTTATTTTAGGTAAAAATTGATACATAATACCTATATAAGTTCAATGCAATTCATTGGAGTCATTTCATAATAATTTTAGATATATAAAAAATTTATTGAACTTTTCACCGTCTTTTACCCACCTCCTAGGATAATTTTCAAATTTACATAAAACATAATTTTACCGCTTTTGTGAATGGAATTTCAAAAATCCGAGAGACACGGTTGATTTTATTAAGTAAAATATGGTTCAATGAGATGAAAATAATTTTTGGTGAATAGTAACTTTTTTCTTTTATTTACCGTGGTTAAAAGTAAATAGTGTAATTAAGGGTACAAATTATATTATTATTACCCTAAAAAATGTCCTAATTCTATTTTATAAGTGTAATTCGACCAAAAACAACCTTAGGAATAAAATACGACCATTTAGGCCCACTTGGATTAGATTAGGACATTTAATATTAATTTATTTAAAGAAGGGTTAAAATAGTTAAAATGAAAGTTTAATAAGTAAATAATTTTTAATATAGTGTTATAAATAAGATAAATTGGACTATAAATATGCATTAGAAATATAAAATTATTTCATACATAATGGTATTTTATTTGTAATTTTTAGACTTTAAATAATTTAATTTATTTATGACACAATGATGATGCACTGATTATATTATTAATGAAATATTGACATAATTGATGTTATAAATACCCAAATAAATGTAATTTGAGACTTTTTATGAATTAAAATAATTTTCTATGTTAATATGACATGTTATTATTTATTTAATTATATTTTTTTAACTAATCATACTGTTATGATTTTCAAAAAAATCAATTACCAAATAGTGTCAAAATTGACATAAAATAGTTTTTAAAACAAATATTATATTATTAATTGTTATTTTATTACTAAAAATCTAAGATTCGACCAAATGAATTAGATAAGGTTATATATATTAATAATAAACAACTTGGGGTTATTTTGGCTTGTTATAGTATGTTTATCAACCTTATACTGTAAGAAAACAAGAAGACACGGTAAAAGTTAAATTATCTAACTTAAAGCTAAATCTAAATGATAAGGTTAAAATAGATACCTAAACTTGTATAAATTCTATTTTATGAGATTATTTCGACCCATCCCCACCTTATCTTAGAATTAAATCAATTTTTTGCTATTAAAAAATGAATATGAATTTATAATAAAATAATATTTTTAGTTTTTCCAAAGGTACCCTTCTCCTCCCTTATAAAAGGGAACCTCCTCCCTCTCTTCCTCACACCACATTGAGCCTTCATGCTCGACAAACCCCCAAAAAATTATCTTCTCCAATTCCTTAGAAACAACCTAGTGGTCCTGGTCTTCTTCAAAGACAAATTTTAGTGCCCTAAAAGGAGGTCTCAAAGAGGCGCTTCAAAGAAGAGGTAATGTCCTTTACCAATTCTTTCAACTTTATTTATACTTCCACATATTATTCTTTAGTTGTTTCATTATGAAGTAATAACATCAGTATACCTCATATACCAATATGTTATTATAAATATTAAACAACCCTATTTCACCTTCTATCCATCCTACGGAAAAGAAAATCACCGCGCGTGCGTATGTACGGAATACTGTCTCCACGCTGTGGTGTAATATGTTTTTCCACCAACAACATAAATGGATGGGTATAATGGAGTAAAGAATAACTATATATGGTTTTTATGAAATCATAATGATTCTGATATATTATACCATCCACTCCAATTCTATTCAATAATTATGGGAACGATATCATCGCTCGTGCGTATGTACGGACTACCGTCTCCACGACACGATGAGATTCATTCTCCATGTTAACCATACATGAATGATCATAGAGTTTATATAAAGAAAAATACTGAAATATAAGAAATAATAATTCTACTGGATTTATGTATATATATATTTAGGTCATCTATTTAGTTTCATTCAATTCAATAAGGAAACGAAAACAGCGTTCATGCGTACGTACGACCTACCATCTCCATGAACGGTGTATTTCATTCATTTTATCGATCTATAATATAAATGTATATGATGAATATATATTATATATAAATCATGTTTTACATTATAGATCTTTTTAAATCAGGATATAAGTAATAATATAAAGAACGACAAGTCGAACCACATACGATAAATGAAATGATTTTACCCAAAACGCTGCTTTAACATGGAATTTACA
Source organism: Viscum album (assembly GCA_963277665.1). Lineage (NCBI taxonomy): Eukaryota > Viridiplantae > Streptophyta > Magnoliopsida > Santalales > Viscaceae > Viscum > Viscum album. The sequence continues at coordinate 1,822,186,094 of OY728151.1, read as the reverse complement.
AAACAACGGGTAATATAAAGTCATAAGTGAAACATATATGATATCATAACAATGGATATGATTATTTAATAAGTCAATGAAATTATTTAAATCATTATACAGGAGGTTCGGAACCATACAAAGCATATCAGACCTAAGGTAAGGGATAATTATTCCAATTTCATTCTTATCTGAGATTGTTTATTTGTAAGTATTTACTAGGGTTATGATTATTATCCATGTCCATATGTTCTCAAAATGTTTTCAAAAAATGTTTACTTTCTTCCATGTATGTTTAAAGTCATTTTTACCCTTTTATACTTTTACCACATCGTTTTGAGGGAATCTTTCTTTTGTTTACCATACGAGGTACTTTTTGACTTTTCCGATAAAAGTACGAGAAAAATTTTATTTTTATCTTAAACTGCGTGAACGGATTTTTACGTTTTTATTAATACTTACTTTCATGAAGCTTCCTCCAAAATATTTCATTACTATTTTCAACAAAATACTTTTCATTTAAAATTTCATGGAATTTTGTGAAATGAAAATGATGTTGAAGAATAATGGATATTTTCCTCAAGAATTCATTTCATGTGCTTTATGAAAACCATTTTCCATCTAAGATGACATTATTTCATATGTGTATATTTTATGTATAATTTCTATATGATTTACATGGTTTCACGTTTCTTGTGATGAAATATCCATTTGTTTTATATGGATTATGTGATGATGGTATGATGTTTATGAAACCCATTTTATTCTTTGGGTTATGAATAATGTTTTAAGTTTATTTTGGGGAAGAAGTAAAAAATGATTTCATTATGAGATGGGTGGGACCTATATCTCCCTCCAATGCTTTGGGTAATGATTTATATGTCATGAGATAGACAAGGCTGTAACGGTAAATTAATTCGGTTCAGTGTTACAGGACTGAAACGAGGAGTGAACTCGATTCAGAAAGGGACTTTGTCCACTAAGATGGTCTTGCCAGCAATGCCTTGGCTACTATGGAAATCATAACATGTGCTGAATGGTTTCCACAATTACATGTTTTATTCCCATTATATTTTATCATGATTGATGTTCCATTATGATATATGCCTTACGTAATTCCACGATTTATGTCTTTGATCAATATTTTGATGTTTAAATTTCATGTTCATGTTTTTGCTTTCAAATGTTTATGGATTGTTTTATGTTCTCTATGTTTTCCCTTACTGAGAATTTGATCTCACCCTTTTTATGTTATATTTTTCCCAAAAAATAAAAAAAGGTTTTAGGTAAGGAATCAAAAATGGGAAGATCGTTATGGGAGTTGTTGAAGATCTTTCAACATGATTAGATGTTTATATTCCAAGTTTCCAAAGACACTAAACTATTACGATCCTTGTGTGTCTATTTTTGTTATGTATTATGTATTCCACAAAATTAGTGTAATGTCCATGTACGTCAAGGGTTGGGTATCTACATTGTCATCCATGTAGAATTCAACGAATCTCCCCGGGAATGGTTTAATGATACAATGCATGGCATTTTGATATGTGGTGCCCGTGTTCTTGAGACCAAATGGAATGAACCTATAACAAAATATTCCTTGAGGGCCCTGAAGGGAGTGTCTTCTTCATCTTATCAGGCCATCCTGATTTGATTATACCCAGAATAGCCATCCATGAAGGAGATAGCCTCATACCCGGCCGTTGCGTTGATTAATAACTCGGTGATTGGGACAGGGAAATCATCTTTCGGGAAATGCCGATTGAGTTCTTTGAAATAGATGTAGACGCGGATTTGTCCATTCTTTTTCTTGATGGGGACAATGTGGGCTAGCCCGATGGGGTATTGGACCACCTGAATGATGCCTGATTTAATTAGCTTGTCGAATTCTGCCTCTATTTTGGCTGCATGTGTGGGGTGCATCCTTTTGGTAGATGGTTTATAGACCTTGTGGTCTTCTGGAAGACATAAGTGGTGATTTTCCACTTTGGGATCAACTCTCGGAATTTTTGTGTAATTCCATGGAAAAACATCCCGATGTTGCTTTAGGAAAGAGGCATATAACTCGTTTTCCTCAGGAGACATGGATGTACTAATGAAAGTGGGCCTCAGGTCTTCCTTGGTACCCAGGTTTATTTCCCTAAACTCGTCCACAATGGTGAAGATACCTTCATCAAATATGGGAGGTGCATCCATGAGATCTTCCTCCTCTTCTTCCCCCACTTTCTCATCTTCTTGATCTGATGGGGGGGAGTTCCCTGCACGGGCTCTTGGGAGTCTGTAGGTGAGGCATCATGGGTGTCCCTACTCGAGTATTCGCCCCCCAAATTGAGGGTTAGCATACATTTCTGCATTGTTATGCTCAGCCGTTATGGCTAAAGTCAGGAAGATAGTTGAGTGTGTGTCCGGGCATGAACCCCTGCTCTCAACCTGGTTGATGGGCAGTACATAGTCTCTACCAAGATTCTTGAGGGGGTCATCCAGAACCATTTTAAGTCCGTTTATGGAAGGAACCCAGTCCATATAATCAAGCGAAGGCTTCTTTTTGTTTTGCTCATAAAACCCGGCGTCAATTTAGTGTGGCACGGAGGGCTCGAAAGGGGCCTTATCAGCATGCAATGTCCCACTTTGTCCAATGACACAATACTTAATACACGAGTGGTAGGATGAAGGAATTTCCAAGTGTTTATGGAGCCAGGGCCTCCCCAGCAGGGCATTGAATGCTGTGTTCTGTCGGACCACCAGGAATTCCGAGTAGGCCACAAGGTCTCCAAAATGGGTTTTTAGCTTGATTTCTCTCATTTGAATCTGTTCACTCTTGTCGTAAACCAACAAAGTTGTGGCTAAGGGTATTAGATCATCCTCACTATATCCCAACTTACGATGTGTCTTTAGGAGAAGGAGGTTAAATCCAGAGTCGTTGTCAATAAAGACTTTCTGGATCTCGACACCATTTAATGTACCAGACACATATAGTGGTTTGACATCTCCTTGGATGATGGAATATTCATCCTGATTGGTGAAGGAAATCACCACATTTCATTCAGTTGTGACAGTCTCCATCTGGTATATCTCGAAGGCGGCTACCTCGACTTGAAACTCCTGGGGACTGAGCAAGGCTTCTACAAGAACCTCCCTAAGATCTGCTGACAAAATCAGGGCTTCTAGGATTGACATTTTGGCTGGTATGGATGCCAACTGCTTAAGGATATCATACTTCTGATCCAGCGGCCAACGCTTCTCCATTGGTGGGAGAGTTTTAGCAGTCAGTTTAGGAGTTGGAGTATTTGATGAGGAGGGACTGGCCATGGGGTCGGAGGTCGGCGATGTTCCCACGTTCTGGGGTCTCAGCCCGACCGGTTTGTTTGTGTTCACTAGGTGTCTAGACACTTGTTCCACCTCTAATGGGTACCACAGAATGATGTGGCCAGAGTGGCTACTTGTGGAAGTGGAGAGATATTCTTTCTCCTGCCGAGTCTGTTGAAGGGATCTCCCATGGGTTTATGCGATATTAACGGTCTGGGTTGGGGTAAAATCATAGGGTTCGTTCCGGCCGTGACTGCACCACCCCTAGTATCCCCTACTTCTACGATTCCCCCTCCCAGAACCTCATGTTAGGATCTTGGATTCATAACCATAATCTTTGTCAGGGAACGACTCTATTAGAAGGACAATGTTGATGGAATCAAAGATTAGTTCCTCGTCTTGTGACAGATCATCCCGGTTGGTTCTCTCTGATGGTGCCGTTTGGTGGGTCGGTTCCTATGGCGCAATGTTGGGGGGCATAAAATCCAACAATTTTGGGGAAAACATCATCCTCTTTGCAGACTGATCCTCTTGCACTTGTCTCATCCCTTTCCAATTGATCCATGATGACCGGCTCGTGGAGGGTTGTGAGGCCGATATTGTCAGTTGTGCGGCATTATGGGCTGTTGGTGGCAACACCGGCTGCTATAGTTGATCTCAGAGTATTCCCTGAGCTCAATTGACGGTCTTCTGAGTCATCCAGTCATCAAATTTTGGCCCCTTCTTGCTGGTGACTTCCTACCACCCCTCCCCTTTGTCAGAGTCGGTGTTAGAAATATATGTCACATGTGTTGGACGTCATCCCAGTTTGACATTCCTGGAGTCTACCATCCTTTGAAGGAGATTTGTGAAGATGAATAATTCCTGAATGTTGTGCCCTAGTATTCAATATTAGGGATAGTAATCCGGCATGTCATCGTGGTCGACTTCTTTGGGATTCCTTCGTTTCGGGAGGTGGAGAAAATTGCAATTCATGGCAGCGATGAAGTAGTCGCGGACTTGGTACTCTCGGAATGAGTATACTTTGTGTCTTCATTCCTCCAACTGGTTCCGCTTCGATCCTATCTGATCATCTTGCTTGGGCGGAGGCAGCTGCTGATACATAGGGGGGCCTTGGCGATTTGGTGGAGGCATAAGCGGTGGAGTAAGCGCAGGTGATGGATTGAGCGTGATAGAGAATGCTTCAGCTCAAACTGTTCAATTTGCAAGAGCATGTGAGGCTATTTGGGACTTCAGATTAGTCCACTGTAGGGAGTCATCAATTCTATGGACGATGGTAGATAGATTTCGGAGGCCAGTGGTGCACTGCACTGGTATGAGCGGTGTTCGTAGCTCATCCCGAAGGTTATCGATGCATATGGAAAGCATCATGTCTTGGGGAATTGGCCTGTTCAGAGAGTAGGTCAGACCCTTCCATCAGGTGATGAAATCTGATACCCTCTAGTTCTCCCTCTATTTGCAATACATGAGGTCACTGACTATTGTTTTAGGCAGCATTAAGCCGAAATGGAACATGAACTGCTGTCGAAAGTCTTCCCATATTTTTATTGACTGAGCTGGCATATTCTTATACCAGACGAAGGAAGATCATTGCAGGTTCTGCATGAAGATTTTGAGTTTCACTACTTCTTATTTTTCTGGAGATCACATCATAGGGTCTTAATTAGACGCATAGTGCATCAAATGTTGTTCCGGATCTGCTGATCCATTGAAAATAGGGAATACAGGGCTCCCAAAATTGGGTGGGGGTGGCGTGTTGCTCACCCAATCTGAGTAGGGCATCCGCTTTGGTTGTATCAGATCACGCCGACCTTCTATTGCTTCAAATCAAGCTGTCAGTTCCTCGATGGTGTTGGAGGGACCCTGGTTCACATCTTGTTGGGCCTAGTCTTGGGAAGGTATAGCCCGAATCATTTCTTGAGGATTCAGCTCGGCCGACACCAAGGTTGCATATGCCGTTAGTGGCACCTTCAGAGGTTTCATATGAACTCACTCTGGTTTAATCCAGAGTGGAGGTAATTCTTAGTATTCATCCAGATCCATATTCCGGTAGTTGGATGGGTCGGGCGCCTCATTGAGCAAGAGCCCTGAACACACTTTGTTTGCCGAGTCAAACCTTGTTCTTTGAGGTGCACATACTAGTATTTCAATGTGTGGATTTTATTTAGAAGCTCTTTCAATAATATGGTTCCTCGGGAGTATCTCTGTGTTAATCCATCTCAATTATTTCATTTCCTCTTCTTGCCAAGTGAATCTCTCTTCGAACGTAAGTGGATCGTTTTTATTGAGAGAAGGGGATATGTTAAGGGTAACTGATTCGTCATTCTTATCCTTGTTGGGAACATGTAGGGTAAGAAGAGGAGGGTTAGGTGGATGGGTGACCATATTTAGGGTGGCCCTCTGGTTCTCAGTATGCACATCTAGTGGTTCGTTGTGAGTCACAGCCTGACAGGAACCATCGTCTCCTGATCCATCTGGATTTGCATCATCTCTGGTGTCACCTGTGGGGTTAACCTCCTTGGTGTTGATGGATGAATATCGTAGGGTGGAGGAGATTTCATCATCCAAATAAGAACAAGATCTCCTGTACCTTTAACGGGTCCTCCACTTCCTGTCCCGGGATTGCTTTTGTTCTCCATGACAGATGGTGACGCGATGAGTTCTTTTATACGACCTTATGGTACGCCTCCCTCTAGAAGGGGATGATGATTCAAAATATGGGATAGGGACAGAACCTCCTCTCCTGTCTACCTTACCAAGGCTAGAGAATAATGATTCTCATGGGGGAGGTCGTTGTTGAGGTGTTAAAAATTCCCCCAGCCCTGAGGGTTGGTGTTGGCTCTATTCCTTGGACGTTGATTCTCTTCCCATTTCTATTGGTCTTACAAGGGAATTTGTTGTTAAAAATGCTCCCAGTCCTGTAGGTAGGGGTTGACCCCAGATTGCGATAGTGGCTAATGCTATTGCTACCTAACTGATCTTGCATACCCCCATTTGTGGTTGAATTGGATTTGATGCCGAGTTCACCATCGAATCAATCCTCTCTAGGGAGGTCGGAAATGACCGCTGATTGGCCTCTATTAGGCGAGAGGCCTGTTGTATGCTTTCGGTGGACTGATTCAAAAGCTCTTGAATGGCTTGTTCCCATCGGGCCTGATGCTTTTGGGACTTACTCGAGGCCTGCCTCTATTGGGCATGTCGTCTTTCCTGAACAGGGACCCCACTCGAGCTCTGCCTTGACGTGATGACATTGAAAGGGATTATGCCGAATGGGTTCTTCTGGGTGGGGAGTGGAGTGAAATGTAGAGCTCCATGTTCTCCTCAACATCGGATATGGACTCTCATCAGAGTGTCACCAATGATGCGTCACAATTGGTGTAGTGCTCAGAGGCAAGCTAGCTCACTGTTTCCTTTACGCCTCTTGGGTCGTTGTTGTCACGCCGAAGGAATAGCTTCCAGGTCGATGTGACGCATGAGGTCTCATATTGTCTTGACATGGTCTACATGCCCATATTAGGGAAGGAATATTTACTTCAGCCAGTGTAGGGTTGTCCATATATTGGAGAGGATTTTTTGCACACATTCTTCTGAAAACTTTCTGGGTATGTCGAATTGAGAGGTGGTCATGGGCCAAAACATAACTGGTACATCATTTCTGGCCAGTCGTTTCCTCAGGTGAAACATGTCGGCATACTCCTCCGCTAGTTATTCTTCTACCTAGTCGACCCAAATGAGACACTTACCGATAGTTTGGTTAGAGGAAGTGGGGCCGATAGGTATTTAATTATCATGTGGGTGATTCCAAGGTGACTCAAAAGATGAACGTGGCCCCGAACCGTCTCCTGATTGAAGACGGGTATCGTTGAAGACTAGCTGGGAATCTGACACGCTCAATCTTGTCCTTCTAAGTGCCTCGACATATGAGGGATTTTCTGTGGTTGATTCGACATGGGGAGGACCTTCCTGTCGATATGATATGTCACTATGGGGAGGACCTTCGCAATGACAGCTGCAATGGTGAGGACTACCATTAAAAATGTCGGAGGGAGAGAACCTGTAGGGTACACCCTGGGGAGGGCCTTCATAAAGTACCACAATGAGGGGAGGGCCTTCTCGTTGATTGGCATCTAGGCAGGGAGGACCTCCACTATCTGTGTTGTAATGGAGGGGCCTACTATTACTACTTGACGCCTCAATGCATAGAGGACTTTAGCAGTGCATACCCTGGGGAGGGCCTCCGAGGCATATTGTAGTGAGGGGAGGAACTTCTCACTGCGTAGCATTGTTATGGGGAGGGCCTTCGCAACAACTGCCATCATTGTGATGATGACCATCACGGTTTGACGTTCGATGTGTATCCTGGGGAGGACTATCAAGAAACCCTGCGACAAGGGGAGGACTTTCTTATTTCTTGGGGTCATTGCGATGAGGACCTTCGCAATGGCGGCCATGGTGGCAAGGACGACCATCACAGCTGCCACAATGGTCAGGACTACCATCACAGCTACCACAGGGAGAATATCTACAGGGCACACCCTGGGGAGTGCCTTCAAAATGTACCACAACGAGGGGAGGGCCTTCTCGTTGCTTGACGTCTCTACAGGGTGGACCTCCGTTATCAGAGTGGCGAGGACTACCACCATGATCTGATGCCTGGCTGCGTGGACTGTCGTTGCAATGTATCCCCTGGGGGGGACCTTCAGGGTAGGCCATGACAAGGGGAGGGCCTTCTTGTCGTGATGAGACGTCATTGCGAGGAGGGCCTCCGCAGTTGCGACTACGATAGGGAGGACTAATATCGTAATCTGTGGTCCCACTACACAGAGAGTTTTTGCAGTGTATAGCTCAGGGAGGACCTTCAGGGTGTACCACAGCAAGTGGAGGGCCTTCTTGATACTCAGTCCTTTGGTCACACTGAGGGCTTCTGTGACTCGTATCATAAGAGAAGCTCTCGTGATTGATCATTATATGCCCGTAGGGGAGGCTCCGGTGGGTGCTCTGTGGTGGACCTTCAGAGCTGCTGGTAGTTATATTGCAGGGAAGCACTTCGGAACTACTACTGCCACTCCCATAATATGGTAATGTGTGGGCATGTTTTAGAACCTTTGATATGTTATTAGAGGCATTGGGTAGCCCAGCTTCCAGCAGAGCAGAGTCATGAACCCGCTCTTTATTTTCTAGATGTGTTTGTCGCGTTCAGGGCGCTTTCTTAGAGGCAGCGGGGACCTTCTTCTATTTGTAACGACCTTCACCTTTTGGTCCCTTTCTAATTGGGTCTCGTGATGCTTTCAGGATATGCCGACGATCATCTTGACTTTTAGCAGGGATAAACATCTGCTCTGGAGCATCCACCATGATGGACGGGTGTCCCCCAGTTGGAACTAGTGAAGCTGCTCGATCTGGTAGCCCTTGTATCTTGGAATTTAACCAATGACCCTCCTGGGTGGTAGAAGGGATGAAAATCTACCTTGAGGCGGCTATCTCGTCTCTTAGATGAGTAACCTTAATTGAGGCGATGGTCTCACGGGCCCATGTCCTTACAGTTGCTGCTGATGTAATTACATTCTGTAAAGTGTGCAAGATATGATCTGGAATCGATACCTTCTCATCCATCATTTCTAGAATATGCAGAGAGACATCTTTAGCTGGAATGGGTATGAATTACCATTATAGTATCGGAGTAGGAATATCCTGCTCCGGTCCTCCAGTGGTCAGTGAGTACTGACAAGTCTTCTGTTTCGGGGTTGGTGAACGGGTCTGCCCCTGTGCCGGGATATGCCGGTTTATCTATATGTTTTCCACAACATTGGGATGGCAGAATTTACTTGCATCCACAGGGAGCAGGCCCTGCATATGTTGGTTTACCACTATATCGAGTCGATGGCCTTTGTTGGCATGGAGAGGTGTCTGCCTATTAATTGTCATCACATATGGATGAAGGACTTTGTTGATTGCCACCGTATCGGGATGGAAGGCTTCAGGGGAACCTGCTAAGAGTTGGTCCTGTAGGTGCTGGGTCAGCACCACGTCTGGTTAGTGGGCTTCATGACCCTGGGTAGGGAGCGGTGCCTGCCAGGTAGGTAATGTCCCATGTGGGTGACGGGCTTAATGGAGCTGGGCGGGGATGCATGCTTGATCATATTATACCACCATGTCTGGATGGAAGTCTTTGGAAGAGTTGACATTTGTATGTGCCTGCTTGCAATACGTCTCTTTGACTGGGCAGCGGAGCTCCTCCATGGGGACAAGGGTGATCACCGGTCCCTGGTTGTATGTTTTCCGCCCTCGCTAGGTGGTATGAGGGTCCGTAGCTCGGCGAGCGTTGGCCTGGATCCTCGGGGTGACATCCACATTAGCATGAGGATATTGAGTTGCGGCATAACCGTGATGACGTCTTCTGGTAGGGACCTTAGAGCAGAACCCCCGCTCAGCGGGGATGAAGTCCTCAGTGTCAACCTCATCCACCTCCCTAAGATAAGGGAGGTACGCATTGTCTCATTCTAGGGATAGACTCCCAAAACGGTTTGAGATGGCTACTGGAGCCGTCTGGATCTTCTTTTGTGGCCGATGCTGGGCAGGCGACTGGCGGGTCTTGGCAGATTGGAGGGCATGGATGGCCGCCTCCACCGTCGGGAGAGTACCATTCAAGTGGTATCCATGGATTTCTCCTGGTTTTAAATGGTCAGATGAACGTAGGGATTCAGAATCATTTAGGCCCGAGGGTTACCATCCCTCATTGGATTAATGAATCTAGAGAGTTTAGACTCAATGGGATGACGCTAGTTTAAAGCCTCATAACTGGGCACTCTGGAGTTTATTGTCATCCAGGGGGACAAATAACAACTTGAGTGTTTGGATCGAACCTGTGATGTAGAATTCCTATGTATCCTCACTGGAGGAATCATAATCCACGTAGTTCATGGAAGGTTGTTAGGGAACCGACGTGAATGTGGACTCGGGGGTCCTATGGTAAGTGGGTTTGAACCTCGTGGAGGCTTTCTGCGTACCATGCCTTGACATGGACCAAAGTCCACATAGTTCTGAAGGTGGGGCATTTCAGATTACACTATGGGCGGCCCAAGAGATGATGTAATAGCTTATTCTTACTCTAAGCTCACGTGAGTCATGCTTTGTGTGAGAAACAAGAGGCAGCAGGAACCAGACGATCATGTTGCCAAAGGTGTGTCTGTGGGAAGTGCAGTGGGGCTTATACATGGGAATCCTAGAAAGTCAAGGCTAACTCCGAGATGGATTCCCTTGGTGATAAAGCCAGTGGGTGGGGATCTAGCGTAGAAGAAAGGAGGAGAAGCACTCTTTCCCACCATTCTCTTCCTGATATTTGGCTCCGGGGAAGCATGGAGGAGCATGGGTACCCCCCTCCCAATGGATGCCCAACCACTCCTAGGACAGGGGAGAAGTACTTCTCGCTGGTGCTCGTCAAAAGGGAATGTGAGTAGGGTCCCTCAATCCTGGAAAGTGGAGAGGCAGAAAGGGGGATCTCAGGCTCGGACCCTACTCTACCGTGGGTATGTGGACCCAGGAATGCCTCAGGAATCCGGTCAAGGGATAGGGCAACCCCGTAGTCCTCACCTACCATGGGTATGTGAACTCAAAGTGGCGCGCTGATGCACCTGGACGTTTCATCATACCGGTATGGCGGCTTTGGTAGAGTCCTTGTCTTGTGGCCGATGAGTAGGATAATGAGGGGATTGCGAAGGATCATGCTGAATTGGAAGGATTTTATCTGACTCGGGGAATAGCAACACCGAAGGAGTTGGTGGGCCACATGGTTGTATAAGGAGTGACACCCTTCATGTAGGGGGTGCTACGCGGTTGGAGTGGTTGTCCGCATACCAGGGTGGTATGCAGACTGATAGGAATCCCATGTACCTGGGAAGTACACAGCATCAGTTTCAGCCTGCGTACTAGGTTGGTACGTGGGAGAGTCCATGCGAGGAGCGGCAGCCAGGGGTGACGTCGGTCAGGGGTTTGTCAGTCAGGACTTCGCCCACATAGGAGGTTGTTATGACTTGTGTCAGATCGAAAAAGGGGCATAGACTCCCCGATCCATAGGGAGTTCATCCGCGGAGGGGCGATGGCTCGCGGTCTTATTTTTTTCTTTTAATTTTAAGTTCACGGTTCACTAAGTTGTTATGCTTTTTTTGGTTCCTTTACTAATTAGTTTCCAGTTTCATACCTTTTCTGGTTCGCGAATTGTAACTTCGCTATTTGTGAAATCCAAATATCCTTCCTCCGAAATCCTTCCACCCGAATCTGATCGATCCCTTTATTCTCCCCCTCAATTTCCTTTTATAGAGTGGGGATAGAGATGTATAAGTGATCATGCGACACCTTTTTCCGAGTCCCATGACCGAAAACCCGGTTTATGGATGACTTGGTCAATCTGCAACTCGCAGGGGCATTGAACACACCTCATTCGTGAACAAAGTTGGTGCTTCACGACCACGCAGGGCTCTGCCTCTGTTCTGTGAATAACAGCACACACGGCATGGGACGGTCGGCACACTTCGTGGCAGGGGCGGTTCGTGATGGTGGAATGGCCTGGCACCCATCTTGCTTCGCACCCACGGAGGGGTTCCCGCCTCCATTCCACGAATGATGCTGGTCCATTGAGGGGGGTGGCTCACTGAACTGGCCACATACCATCAACGTCAAACCGGTACGCGGACCGATGGGTCTTTTTTCAATCTTGAGTATTGGTCACATTTTTGTCCAAGTCCTTGAGGGAAATTGGGTAGAATCCTTTCTCAGGTAAGGGGGATTCTCATTCTCCTTTGTGTATTTTTCAGGACGCAATAATATTGCAATGAAATTTTGAAATAATCCAATAATTAGACATCATTACTTCAATGTAGCATCCAAATTCACATCATGCATTCCAAATCCCACAAGTGTATAAATTAAATAAAAAGAATATATTTTCCTTCCAAATATAATGCGATAAATAAAATATTGATAATATTTTCTCATTAAGCATAAACTTTTTAACAACCATTGTATATTTTAATTTCCCCTTTTATTATTAACCCTACAAACATATGGTATCTTAAAGATATAACCCTAAATCATAATAAAACTCAAGATTTTCAAATATAGATTCACCATTCTATGAAAAGACTTCCAATATATTTTCAAAACCCAAAAATAATTAGCACAAAATATTAGTTTTTATTTTTGATATGTATGCCGAAAGACTAATATAATACATTAAAATTCAAAAAATATACATGTACTTATATTTCAAAATATTGTTTGCAATATTTTTGGCCACATCTACTCATAACATATGTTGATAATAGATTCCCATTTTATTTCCATAATAATTATTTTTTTTGATTCAAATTAATCCATCCTTTATTTATTAAAACATATTATTAAAAATAAATCATGGATATATTAATCTAAAATATATAATATTCAATAGAATTTAAATTAAATTCACCTCACTACACCCATTAATTCAAAACATTCATCATAATATTTTTATTCTACCCACCCTAGTTGAATACACAACTGAAATATCAACAGGTATTTTAGCACTTATATATGTAAATTGAATGGTATCCCATATCAATATCCAGTAATACATAACTCCCAATTCATTACCTATCATTGAATCTAAGGAAAAAAAATTCCATTAAATAATATTTCAATATTAGAAAAAATACATATTAAAATTTAATTTATATCTTGTTAAGAATAAATAAATTCACAAATATTTATATATACACGATTCATCACATCTCAATAAATTTATAGTTTACCACCCCTTAATCATAGTCATAAAAAATAGTAATAAAATTGGTAAAATTTTCCCCATAATGAAATATTCACACATCATCCGGAATAAAACTAAACTGTCACAATCAATTAACCCGTCTTCATGTAACAATATAATTAATAATTTAATATTTAATATTTAATTTTAGTTTATTCAATACTGTTCTCATATAATAATACTAATCAAATATGTCCTAGTGAATTATACATTCTAATTAAATCTCAAACCATGGATAATATCATTAGAAAAATAATTTGTGTGAAATTTTAGTTAATAAAACACACAATTAGGATTATATAACTACATCACAAGCTCATGGTAAATCATTAACTTATAAATTTTAATATCACTTTTTACATGATATCTCATAAATGATATCAAAAAAATACAAACACAACACATATCACTTATACATATTACCAATACCATTATAATTATAATATCTGAAAATTTATCCTGTAAATATAAGAAATAAACATTTTAAAAATATTTTAAACATGTAGAAATCAAAATTTCACCTTGTACATATTTTATATCACTCAATAATGTTCATCGAATCATATCTTGATTAACCATATTAAACAATACATTTTCTATTTAGATCTATGTTATTTTACATAAGGCATGGTAGTAAATAAGGTTTTATTCCCTTTGTTGCATGAGAGAATGTATCATGTGAAATATATGTTGAAATATACAGATGATATCACTAAAATCCCAACATTCATAGAAGACCTTACTAACATTACTCTTAACTATATTTATGATTATTTTATGAAATTATAAAATATCACTAATTTACCAACACTCCATACATCCACTACTAATGGAAAAGTATCACAATATATATTACTTTATACCACTTTTTAATAAATCATATTTAGCATGAATATGTCACCTTAGATGGTGGTACCACAAGACCAAATACGTGATTCCTCAATTATAAGAGGCTAATGAAATTAATATACATATATTAAACAATTGAATCGGGGTAATTTAGAATTTAATAAACAAACCCAAATAAAAAAATCACTCTATTTAAATGTTTATAGTCTCTAAAATAAAATAAAAATTGTGTTGTATTTTGAGACGAATTTTGAATAAAACCTTCCTGAATCATGAATTCAAAAAAAAAAGATAAAGGATCCATTATGTATGTTTCAAAATAATAAGATAATACAAAAAAAATGTAACATATAATATTTCAGATGAAATGAAAATCATGTATAATACAAAATATACACAGTTGATATGATGATCATAGTCAACAAGATAAAAATATAAAAAAGAAATAAATCATATTGACATTAAAGTCAAAAAAACCATTATAGACAACGAAACCTATATATATTTTTCTTTATCAAAATATTAATTAATATGGTTACTATTAAAAGAGGGGGGTGAATTATATTTTATAACATTAAAATAAAAACACACAATAAATATTTAATTAAAATTTTCAGAATCACATATCATACAATTATCATAATGTAAGAATTAGAATCACATTTTTTTTCAATTATATCGGAGTACATTTTAATCATTATCACAGATACATTGATAAAACAAATCATAAGAACTATTTGTAAAATAAACTTTCTATCGTAATTAGAACATCAAAATAAAGACTTGTAAAAAAGAAATATAATATCTAGTAAAAGTATGATTGATTTATAGGATATAATACTATATTTCAATCTTCTATCCTTAAGAGTAATGGTTGGAAGAAACCCTGACTAAAGGTATCCATAATTTTATACTTACTATAATGTTTTACATTCCATACTAGTAAATACCTCGATAAGATGATCAGAATAGATCTGTCTTCCTATCCTTGGAATCCCTCTATATGATGATTTGTGTATATCTTCGAAGCCCCATAATCCGTCAATCCAATTGTTAAGATTCACCTTCTTCCTATCCTTATAAACCCTTCATTAGTTCAATTACTAGATGCAAAATACAAAAGAAATTTTTTTAATGGAAACAATCCTATAAATTATCCCTTAGAACTACAACTCTCAAAATTATTTCAAAGACTAAGAATGAGATATTAATGACATGAAATATTTATGAGACTCAATTCATGAATATGTATGAGCACCCGACTCTTCAAATGACTAGAAATTTATAGGTGATCTTCAAAGAGGCCTATTTATGAGTTTATTGAAACTACTTCAAATAGAATTCACATGAAATGACATTATGATCTGGAACAGCTAAATAGTCAATGTAATTTACTTGGTTCCACTACAATGATAAATTATATTCCATGATATTGAAATAAAATCTCTATATTATAATTATAAACTTTTGATATTCCATTGGAATTATTTATAATTTTTCAATATGATAAACCTTTTAAGGATATGTTTGATGTATTGTTATTGGTGTTAGTCTGATGGTCGTTACCTTTTTCATTAAAATATACAAGTAAAAATTCAAACCATAGATCATGATAAAGGTCAGTCAAATGAATTGGAAACATAACTATTCTGATTTTTTATAATGAAGATTAATAAGTCTACATTTATAATACATTATAATTAATTACATGCTAGGTAAAAATGATTTTTTTTCTAAAAAAACATTCTAAAACACTTGGGACATAAAAATTTAGTAAACACTTGTTTAAGAACATGTTTGTGATTATCAAAAAAATTAATAAAAAAGTAAGAAATAAAACTTCTAACTAAACAATATCCAACTTTTTAGAAATAAGAACTATAATACTAATGAAAAAATATAAATTTAAATAAATAAAACACGTTTACAAATTAATATACTTGATGATATAATTCATAACTACAACTAAGCTTATATATATATTTTGTTAGATTCAATGTATACATACTTATCCCCTATGGATAGGTACCCCTTATGAAATTCTTAATAACATATCAATACATCTTCCCCAAAACAGTTAAATCTTTTGTAACCCCCCCCCCCCACAATCATATCCTCTTCTATTAAGGAATTACTCCGCATATATAATACTTTTAAACCATCTTCCCATTTTTTATTTAAAAAAATAATGTGAAGGTGACCATAATTTCCTAAAATGTCAGGAAACATATCATACGATACAATAAATTGGGAACCTACTAATCATCCATTAAATAACAGAAATAAAATAAATTAAAAATTATTGAAATAAATTAAAACAAATTGTATTGGATGAAATTTCATTCAATTTTAATAACCATTTAAATTTTTGAAAATATACATTGTGGGTTAAAAAATAAAAAGGATTAAATTATTTATTCCATTGTTTATTTTAAAAATGATTCTTATTTTTGGACTCCTATCGATCATTCACAAGATTAAAAATTATTTATTCTAATAATTACTGCTCTTATACTTGAGTATTCATCCTTTTATCCTACTTAGAAAATTATTTTTTCTCATCCCTTATAAAGATCAACACATTCTCAAACAATCCTGGCATGTTCTTTTCCAACACCAAATCAAAAAAATTCAATAATTTTTCTTTCCCTTTTTGATCATCAGTAGTGTATCTAAAAACTTCCTCAAAATTTTCACTTTTATAATCTTCTGAGGATAACTAGTTGAATGATTCTACAATTTCTAAAAAAAATTAACATAATGAAATTTATTTTCATGTTTCTCTAATATTACAATTTACACGATTAAACCAGTTTACCATATAAATGTATTATTCATCTAATTTTGTGACTTTTCTTGAACGTTTTTCAACTATACATCAATCCATGTAATTGATTCAATTAAGACTTTCAACAAATAAAATTTTTCATTGAGAATCTTATAAATAAGTTGAAATCATGCCTCAATATTTAGAATGTAAGAAATAATATTTTCTAACCTTCTCAAATATTGTAAAATTAAATAAAATCGTTTTTTAGAAACATTAATATGAGATTATTGATATTTCTATTCAACATCATTTGAGGATGATTTTCCTTCTTCTTTTGTTGAATAATTTTCTTATTTATGTCCCTCTATATCTAAATCCTTATCTTCCTATGAAGGTAAAATATTTGATGATGATTATGATTTTATTATTTCAATAGAGCCATCATCAGTCTTAGTTTTCTGTTCATAATCATATTTTTATTCTTTATCATCCTCCTCTTCCACTTCTTCTTCTTCTTCTTCTACTTCTTGATCGTCTTCTCCAAATTCTGCAACATCTTTTCCTAATTATCACATGTTTCGATGCACACGTTTTCCAAATATATCAAAAATCGATTCTTTTTCCTTAAAATTTTTATTTTTTACTTCTTCTGAAACTGATTATTTATATTGTTTAAAAGATAATTTTTATTTACCCTAATCTTCTAAAAATGGGAAATTTTAAGGAATACGTGATGTTTCATAAGATGCAAGGCCAACATTAAGAAGTACTTGATCGGAATGGGAATATGGTATATTAGGATTCTCAGAATCTCCCTATATTCCCTTAAACAAACATTCATGGATATTTGATTTTTTCAACCTCTTTTTATGTAACTTTTTATTTTAATTATTTTTCAATTCACCATCAATAATAATTTTCAAGTCTATTACTATAGCCGTATATAACCAAAATTCTACATCTCTAGGATTCTTTTGTTCTTTATGTGTCGTGAATTTTTTGAACTCATCTTCTAGAATGTAATTTTTTTTTCTTTTTTATTCATTGAGGGGAGGGATCAACCTTTATTTTATTATTTATATCATAAACCTTTTATTTCTATGATTTATTTGCCTCTAATGCAGCTCCATAAACCTTTTCAAAAGATATTTTTTAAATAGAATCAAAAACAAATTTCATTATTGAAATCATATATTTACTAATAATGTAAATATTTTCTCACATTGGATCAGTTTAGTTATTAAAATTGAAATGGTCCATAACTTTTACATGTAACTAATTGATTAAGGATGGAAAAAATATGTTCTTTGAATTTATTTGTAAATTTTAAGGCTTCTATTGTAATGAAAACAAATATTATATGGTTTATTTGTTGTATGTTGATCAATAAAAAAACAAAAAAATATTTGATATATTAAGGGTGTCCCTATCACCTTTACTTCATATTAAATACCTCTATATCCAAAATCCAATAATAGATGTGATACATTCCTTACACTATCAGAAAAAGGGAAAAAAGAATCCTATACTTTCTTTATTTAAATGAATCAAGACTATCAGGTAATTCGTGTTAGGATAAGATGAATTCTCCTTCACTTGGAACTCCAAAAAAATATTTGAATCTTGTTTTAAAATTTTTTTCCCTTACAAAACAAATTGAAAAAAATAGATCTTTATCACTTTATTTAACAAACTTAAAATAAGAATATGGCTCTCTTAAGATTTTAGGATAATATCGGTCAAAATCATTATCTAGATTCTGTACACATACTTCTTTCCGTCATTTAAAATGGATGATCATTTATAGAGAGTAATAAATTGTATCAAACCAATACCATTGAATGATTTTTTCTCTAAAAAAATTACTTTTCATATAATCCTCCATTGTTTCTATCATAATGAGTCTTGAGCTATAGGTCAAATTAATGCTAAAAAAATATTATTGATGGCTTTTAGGAGGGTGATTTATTATGATAAAAGATTCTAAAAGCCGACGTGTGATAGGGGTTGTCCCACCTTTATATAGGCATGAGAAAAAATTGATTCATATTGAAAAAAAGTTTCAATGAATGATTTTAATCCTTACTGGATATTAATACATAGATTTAATCAAATAAAGCTTTAAAAGTATTATTATGAATGCTCAGATGTTTTGGAAAAACATTTCATTTGATTGTGTATCATTTCGATTGTAATTTTTTTAATGTTTTGAAATGAAATCAAATATTTAAAATAAAAGGATATGTAATTGGTAAAAATAAAAAACTAAAGTAAATGATAAAGAGAAAAACTAAACTAAGAAAAAATTTTACAATAAAAAAGATTCATCTATTTGAAAAACCTATTCTACTTGGTTTTTTAACTTTACTATGATTTTAAAAAACATATTATGATAGTTTTATAAAATAGATTATGATTGTTTTAAAATAAAACTTGATTATGATATAATTACAATAAAAACTAATTGTGATGGTTTTAGAATAAAAAATTATTATGATATTTTTATAATAAATATTATTACAAAATAAAATATTTTTTGTAAAAGTTTATAATAAAATTTGAGTTTAGAATTTTTTATTACAATTTTGGTTTGGGAAAACTAATTACAATAAAAACATAAAAAAAATAAATGAATTCTGAAAACTAATTTTTTATAAAACATAAACATATGTACTCCCTATATGAAAAAGAGTTAATTAATGTAAAGATATGTGTAAAAAAGTCTATTTCAATGATCACTTAACATTGATCATTCATAATATTTTTTATGTATTCAAATCTATCCTAACTAATTGTTTATTAAACATATCAACATGTTTTTTTGTGTCATTATGAATTATACAATCATATCTCCTTTAAGTGTTTGACCTCTAAGAAAATAATGATTTATATCTAAGTGTTTAGTATGTAACTGATGTGTTGGGTTTTTACATAGAGAAATGACACAAGTGGTGTCACAATGTATTTGAGTTTTTGAAAAACTCAGGCCATAGTCTATGAGTGTGTGTTGTATTCACAACACTTGAGAAAAAAAACATCAAACCGGAACACGTTTGAATTAATAATAGGAAACTACTACTGATTTTGTTTCTTCCATGACCTATAAACTATATAGTCTCCTAATAAATGACAAATTATATATGTACTTTTCCTATCAATTCTATATCCACCAACGTTATTATCCAAAAAAAAATTAATTTAAAAATCATTTATAGATTATTACAATAAATATAAATTCATAAATCCCATTAAGTAACAGATTATTCATTTTATATCTTTAATATGGGATTAATTTTTATGGAATTGATGTATAGAATATTATAATACTAAAAAAATTAAATTCAAATAACTAATAGTGAAGTAAAGTAAGCTTCTAATCATACCTCTAATGTTTTTAGGATCGATCGGTTTCCCAGCCTCATAGAGATCTAATGTATTAGATGTACGAATGTGAGTACTAATAATTTTAGAACAATCACACACAAATTTATTAATTAAATCATTTATATTTTAATTTTGAGATTCAAAAGTACCTTATAGTTTTTGTCAAATTTTAAGGTTAGGAAAATATGTCAACTCACCCATAATACTCATTTCAAACTCAAACTTAATAAGATCCACAAAGTAATCTAAAAATTATTTTTTATTTGCACCAAATATAATGTCATTCACATAAATTTATAGACTTATTATGTTATTATTTTATTATTTTATAATGTGTTGGATCTGTAGCTCCCTTAATAATTTTTATTTGCAACAAAAATCTAATTAACCAATAATTTCAAACTCTAGGGGCTTGTTTATGTCCATCATGTTCCTTGGTAATCTTATAAATATGTTTTTTTGTTTTTAATTTTGAAAACTATGTGGTTTTTCTATATAAAAATACTCTTATACATATACATTAGGAAAATAAAACTTCGCATTCACTTCAAAGCGATTTAAATTAATGAATTCTGCAAAGTCAATATGTATTTGAATAGCTTCATGTTAAGATAATGGTACATAGATTTCTTTATATTTTATTCCCTCTTGTTTTTTATATCCCTTGGAAACAAGCCTATCTTTATCTCTAATTATTATTCCATTTTCATCACATTTGTTTTGAAAAAACCCAATTTACTCTAATTATAGATGTTTTTTAAGTCATTAAACTCAATTCTATAATTGGTTCATTTGAAACTCATAAATTTCATCATGAACTGTTTTATCCAATCCTCATCAACTATTACCTTATTTGGATTTTGACGTTCAAATTGAAATAAAAATTAAATATCCTCAATTTAATATATGAAAGAACTTCTAGTACTTACTGGTTGATCTATATCACTAATGATACTTTTACTAGGATTATTCCTATGAAACATCTAGTTTCATGGGTTTTCAAAATATTTTTCTTCAATAATAGATAAAAAATCTTTTTGTTGAATAACTTAAGAATAAATTATTGAGTTATTTTTTTGAATAGAACATTCTAATAAAATATGAAAATTATTTATACAAATAACTTCTGAAATTGATCGTTGGAGTTGTTTGATAATAAATGGACCCTTTTCATCAAACTTAACTTTCACTATTTCCTCAACAGTATAATAATTTTATTTTAAAACTCTATAATCCTTACTAGTTGTGGAATAACCAATATGAATTCCTTCATCAAATTTAGGTGTAAACTTATATAGAATATCCTTAGTATTCAACATGAATACATTGAATCCAAAAACATTTAATTAGTAATCTTTTGGTTTTCTTCATTTGACCAAATCATAGAGAGTGTTATTTAGAAAATTTAAAACTAAAATGCAATTTATAGTATAAAATGAAGTACTAACCCCTTTATCCCCAAAATGTTTAGAAACTGAGAATTCACCAAGCACGGTTCATGTAATCTATACAGTTGATCTATTTCTTCTTTCAACTACACCATTCCATTGTGGGGTTCTAGGTGATAAAAAGTTATGTTCAATACCATTCTTACAACAAAGAGTTTTCAAATCATAATTTTTATATTCTCCATAATGAAAATTAAAAATAGTTATCATGGAGAATTTTTCTCATTTTTGAATTTAGATATAAATGTTTTTAAATAAATAAAATCATTGGATTTTCTTGTTAGAAAATAGACCCATGAGTATCTATTGTAATCATCAAATAAGACATATAAATAATATTATCCACCAATACATATAGTTTTTTAAGAACAAATAATCCATGTTTACTAACTATAAAACATTATAATTTGTATCTTCACTAATATATTTTAAATATGACTTATGTTGTTTACCATATTGACAAGGTTCAAATAATTTTTATGTCTAAAACCTAAGTTCAGGTAGATCCTTGTCTAGTCTATTCATAGTCAATATAACTAATGTTGTCAGGTTAGTGTCCTAACTTTCTATTCAATAACCAAGAGTGATCTTATATTACTCTAAGAAAATGTATGTATTTTATCCTATAGGCTCTTAAATTTAGTGTGTAAATATTTTCATACTAATTGATAGAAATAATAAACTCATATTTTATACTATGTAAAATATTTTTATCATTCTTGCAGTCCAAAACACAACCATCATAACTTAATAAAATTATAATCTTAATTTTATGCTTATGTTATAAAAAATAAAACATTTAAAATAAGATCTTTTCCATGATGTACATTGTTACATATACGAATGGGTTATCCTTGAGAAATATATTTTAATGTTACTTTTCCTTATTTCATCTTTATAATCTTCTTAAATAAATATTTATTTACAGTCATGTGTCTAGACAGACCATTATCACCTTTATTTATAGTCATGTGTATAGAGAAACTATGATACATGTACCAAATATTTTAGTTAATGGTACTTTCTTTCTTTTCCTGAAAACAAATAACTTAGTTTTTCAAAACCCAAAACATCGTGAAGATGGTATTATTAAAGAATAAGATTTTAGGTGACCAAAATTTTCCAAACATATTTTATTGAGAAAAAATCATTTCCATAAGAAAGTATTCTTTATGAAACCTTTAATATTAAATTATTTAAAAGAACAATATTTTTTCTAATTTCCACCACATTGATGCTTAGTGAAAAATGGGGAAATTTTGGGAACAATGTAGTTGTATCTAAAAATAGGTTTTGATTTGTATAAACCATTCATGAAATATTAGATAGAGGTTGAATTTTTCTATACATCTTATCAAATTTTTCATTCCCAGAATTAATGTTATATAAAAGTTTTCTTAAAATATATATATTATAATTTATTTTTACAAAAACATATTTTTCCATATTTAATATAATTTTGGAACTATGTTTTACAGAATAATTTTGTAATATAGTTTTTTGACAAATAGTTTTCTCAAGATCATTTCAAAGATTATCATTTTTCAAAAAAAATTATTAAGATATTTATAAGTATATATTATTTCATTATTTTGAAGTGTAATTCATGAATCTTCTATAGAATGCTTTTTGTTGGGATTAACAAGTTTCATTTAAAAATATTATGATTTTCATTTTCTAAAATCTTTTAAAACCTAGAATCTTTTTCATAAATATGTAAAGTATTATCCTCATCTATTGAGGATGATCCTTCATCAGAAGTTGCATATTTTTTATCATTATCACATTTAAGATAATTATGATTTTTTATAAATATTATTAAGTGATTCAGTAGTCTGGATCTCTTCCATAATTCATTGATTTACCATTTTCACTTTTGAAACTATGATAATGTTACTTTATCTGGAAATTTCATTATGCTTATAATTTTCAAAATAATCTCCACCACTATAACTCTGAGTTTCAGAATCATTTAAAAATTTCTTCCATTTAACTTATTATAATTGTTTTCATAACTATCTGAATTTATTTCCATCAAGTCATTCTTTTTAGGGTTATGAAAATTAGGCCAGATGTGTCCTGCCATTTTACATTTGTAGCTAGTGACCTCTGAAAATTCTTTTCACTTTTATCCTTGTAACTTTTCTTATGTAATTATTAGAAATACTTCTTTCTCTTGATCTTTTTTATCTATCGATCAAGATTTTACAATTTATTTTCAAAAGGTGATGATGAAATCTAATCTTATTCAACAATAAATATCTTATTTCATGAAGGATTTAATACTTTTTATGATGATTAAACATTAGTATGAATAATATTTTTTGTAGAAAAATAAAATCAACCATTTTTAATTTCCCCATTTTACCATATCTATTTAACATTTCTTCATACATTCTGACGGTACTGTTAAGATCATCTAAAGTTAGATTTGTTATCTTAATTGTTTCATCCACAAAAATTCTCTTAGATTCCCACTCAATTGGAACTATATCAATAATATTTTTGATCAAAATATTATCATGAAATTTATCACCAAGTTAATATAAACAATTAATAATTTTCATAATCCTTTGTTGAATCTAGGAAATAGTCTCACCAAATTGAAAATCAAAGGCTTGGTAATTATCTCTAAGTATGGATCTCCTTGTTTCAATTAAATTTAATGTTCCTAAATGTGTGACTTCTAATTTACTTCAAACGCTATTGGAAACTTCACAAGATGAAATATGAATATAGATATCCCACTTCATAAAACACAATAATGTATTTTTTAATTTTATGTTTGACGAATATTCTAACTTCTCAACATTAGTAAAAGAAAAAAAATCCTTACCAAGAACCATTCACTTACAAATAATCATTATGCAATTATCTAATACTATGATGATCATAAAATTTTTCATCCCATCTCTCAAATACTCATATTCATTCCCAAAAAAATGGCCGACTATGATTTAGATTATCAAGAGATCCAAAATTCATACCTTCCATTTTAACAACAACAAAAACTATTTTTTCTACTAAAATAGATTAGTGTATGTTTTAAAAACAATTTATAAATAGGTTTTTTATAAGAAAACTCAATAAACATGAATTTGACTGAGGAAGTACAAAAAATTGAAAACTAAAGCAGTAGAACTTGTTATGACACCAATTGTTGGAACAAATGAGTAACTAAGATGATTATCATTACAAACAATTGGGGGTGAATTTTAATTAAAAATTTTAAACTAAAAAAATACCTATTTATTTTAAGAGATTAGACTCATGGATCATCTGATAACCAGAGTGTAAGATCAAAATCATAGATTTTTCAATTATATCATATTATGTTTTAATTTATATTACAAATTCATTAATAAAGAAACATGTTAAGAATGATTTTTATAATAAAATTTCAATAGTAATAAGAACATTATAATAAATACATTTAAAAACAAGAAATACATCAGCTAGGAAAATTAATAATGACTAACATGATATATTCAGATAATTCACTCTTTTATCCAAGGGTTATGGTAGTCAACATTCCTACCAAATTCTATCCAAAATTTTATACATACATTTATGTAAATATTTTTTTACTAGGAATGACCTTCATACGATGAACAAAATAGATCTATCTTTCTATCCTTGAATTCCCTTGATACAATGATCGTCATTAATCTTCCTAGCCTTAGAAGCCCTCGATTCGATGGATCAGATTCACTATCTTTCTTTCCCCACAATCCCTCAATCTGTACACTAATCATATGCATAATAAAAAATAAAACGTTGTAAAGGAAAAAATCCTGATAAGGATTCCTTTTAAATACAACTCTCTACTGTATTAAAAAGACTAGGAACAATCAGTTCACGCTAATAAATATTTAGACGACATTTTCTGAAAAAAATGTATCAGCTCCTAACTCTTAAAACTATGAACTATTTATAGGAAATATCCCAATGGTTATATTTTTGAGTTAGAATGAATGGGATCAGAAGACATTCACATGAAATCTAAGCATGATTTAGAATAACTAAATGTACAAGATCATTTTTTATCACCATTTCAATGATAAATTATATTCCTTATAGAAAAAAACTATATATTATAATTATAAAATTTCGATAGTCTGATGGAATTTCTTATCATTTTTCAATATGATAAACCTTATATGGATAAACCCATTTTATTAGCACTAGTATCAGTCTGATGGTCCTGAATGTTTTTAGTTTAAGGATAAAGTCAAAAGTCTGACCCCTGGTTAGAAAAATGGTTTGTCCAATGATTATGGCACATCCTTAATTCTGTAGATCATATTGAGAAATAATAATTTTTCAATTTTAATAATTTATAACTATATTTATTTGAGGTAAAAATGAAATTTTTCTATAAAAACATTTTAAAACCCTGGGGGCAAAAAAACTTAGTTAACATTCTTTTAGGAAGGTTTTTGTGATTTCCCAAACATAAGGAATAGAAAAGTAAGATGTAAGACTTCTCACTTAACGTATATTTTTTAAAATCCATAAATTCATATCTCTTTCCAATTTGTCTCCAAATAAACTTTCATAATGAATTAATAATTTACTATTACACATATTTAACTACAATGTGTTCATGGGTATGAGGTGATTATTGAAACTTGATATCATTTTAAAAAATAACCCAGTGTTCTTTATCATAGTTTTAGTACTAAATTTATGCAAAAATTTAATGATTTAAATTCTACTGATTATATTTATGAACATTTAGAAACGTACAAAACCCCCTTTTATAACATAAAGTCTTAAAAAAATTCATAATAGGGCATGTAATTCAGTATTATATCTCTTCTCATTCTATTAGGATATAAAAAAATTATCTTTCCCTTTAGGGTATAACTAGGAAATCACAGGAAATAAAATATTATAACATAAATCCACAGTAATTAATGATAATTTTTATTGGAAAATTTTATTTCCAACCTAGATATAAAAATTCCTATCGGGGTGTCACTACAAAGATAAATGGAATGAAAAATAGTTGCATTAAAATACCAATTATGTGGGAAATAATTAATATAATTTCACCAAAAAAATAAAGGTAAATATCATCGATATCATCCTTTGAATGTTCCAAATATAAAGAACATTGGTTCCATTTTATATTCATGGAGAATGGAAAGGATATGTATATAATATAATGGGAAAGTTAGAGGGAATTAATTATTTATTACGAAATTAATAAACAATAATTATTCAAGAAAAATACACCTGATATATCGGTTACATGGTCTAAAAAACTAAATACCCCACCATACCAAACCATAGAATTTAAAACCATTGTATTCTATAACAAAACAATAATGAAATTGTAATTACATTTATTAGGATTATGAACAATTAATAACTAAAAGATAATTCTATAAAATCCTTAAGTGAGGAAAAAGCTCTGAAACTTCATAGAGTAAGTAAAGGGTTGATTTGAAAGTGATGATTCTTGATGACCTGGTTTTCACTTTGTGATAATACCATATTGTGATAATCCCTTTATGTCACATACTTGATAATCATTATTTACATTGAAAGGTGTTGAAAATTTTATTATACACTTTAAAGGATCTAGGGGTTAGGGTGGGATGTCAACTATGAATGAATTGAAGTGTTAAGGACACAAGGCCATGTTAATATTGTTGGTGATTCCATTTATAATCATCATAACATAATTATCTCACTCATCTTCTTTGACTAGTCACCATAACCTAGATATTTGGATGAAATTTAATATATTTATGATTTTCTAGTAGACTCACACCCTACCTATTAGAACCAAGGGGAAATTTATATGCTTAGGCTATGGACTTAAGACCGGTATAGAGGGTGTTTATGGACCAGATTTTTTTGAGATCCTTTTTAGATATTTTGTATTCCCAATGATCTTTAATGATTTATTTATTAACTAGAATATGGTGGACTCAGAATTGTATATAGGTCATCCATTGAATTCCTTATACTTGATACTCGATACATGATAGTTTTTATTTTAATTACTTGAAAAAAGAGTATCCTTACATGATTGATTACTATTATAGAATAATATACTTATTTATATGATACAACTTGACTCTATTTTGCTGGATCATGTATAAGATGTTGATATCTAGTTCATGATTGTACCTTTTCTTCATTTATTTCATATTTCATGCCTAATGGTTTTCAAATATATTCAAGAAAAAAAATTGATTTATAAATGATGAAATAGAATGTTTCCAACAATGGTTTCATAATTAGTTTGAAATGTTCAATTATTTATTATTATAAAGCATGTCTTTTTGTAATATAATATTAAAGTATTTGGATTTATTTTCTAAAAATTTATACCATATTATATCTTTTTTTACTCCCATTTACACATTTTTATTACCTTATAAAGTAACATTATAAGGACATTGGTGAAATCCTACTAGGGTATATAGATTCCTTCATTATCATACCATTTTTTGTTTTCTACCTTTATGATCTAATATGTGGTTCCCATGTTCTCATCATACTCATGTATGGATTTGTTCTTGAATTTCATAGGGAAGGTGACTTGGGTTATGGTTAGTGCTTTTGGATCACTAGGAGATGGGTTTTAGTAGTTTTTTATTTCTATTATTGTGTAATATATTAATAGCCAAATATAGTTGTTTTGGTTTAATTATCTGATTAATCTTCCATACTATAATTTTTACTTTTGATAATTTTGAGACTATTGTTTTTCCTTATAAGACATTACAATAATCCTAGGAATATTATTTGTTTTGGATTTGAGATGATGCAAGATTTCTAGGACCGATGATCCCATAACTGAAAATTTTAAAATATTTAATATATTTATGTCACATGTGCATTGGTTTTTAGAAATAATATTTTAGGACTGAAAATAAGTCACAGATTAAAAAACAGAGTCCACAGTTTATTCTCAATGTGGGGCATTACCTGAGGTCTGGTATAATGTTGGTTGGCACCGAGTTTTCAGTTATGGCCATCATTGGTGGAGTTATTTAATAAAATAAATAAATAATTTATTTATTTTATTTAAATGAACAAACCTATACCCTCCCCTTTAAATACACAGTTATGATAATTTTACATGGTTATCCAAAAAACCTTGCGATCTTTGAGAGAATATTTAGAGCACTCCACATTGATGAATTGAAGTCTGAAGACGAATGATGATCAGATCAATGTGGTTCAAGAAGAAGTGAACACAACATGTCTTATCCATCACTAAAAACATGTTCTTCTCCAACTATCGATCCATTAGTGATGTATATATAATTATTTTTTGATTATTATATTGATTAAAATTTTGTTTTTGGGTATTTATTTATCTTCTTTTGATTTTCATTTTTATATGGTTTATATGAGACCATTTAAAAATTAAATTATTTTATTCAATATATTCATTTATTCGATGATCTCACCCTAGAATCCCTTATTTTCCATAATTGGACAATAATTCTTGTAAAATGTTGTTTATCACCATTTTGTTGTTATTTTCCACCATCGTTCTTCATTTTACTTTTTTTATCATATGGGGTCATGATTCTATATTTCCAGGGGGATCAAGCTCAATTGATCCATCAAATTTTTGGAAGTTTTACAAATGATTATTAGGATTGTGAGTTTTGGATGGATCAAGTTTTTTTATGGGATGTTGGTGATGATTTATGTGGATCAGGGATCATAGAGGATGATGGGGGATGGGAGGGGCATGCAATCCATGAAGAACCATCATGGAAAAAAGAAATCAGATTTAATACCACCAAAGGGAGAGAATCAATGGCCAGAGGTGGTTTCCTATGATATTGGAAGTTAATGTATATGATTCAAGGTTGTGTAGGTGGATTGATAATCTACGTGAATAACTAGACTATCTGTGGAAATTTCAACTACACAACGTATTGGAAAGGAACACACACAAACACACTATAGCCCCACCAAGCCATGGAAGTTAAAATTTTTGGGAAGACAAGAGTCTCATACTATATGTCTAAGCCCACATGACACGTGACCCTCCCTGGGAAGTTTGGTCAGGTACTTGCTACACACACCCAGAACCTCGTACATGAGGAAACATAGTGTAATACCATAGTACAAAAGCATACCCTGGGTACATATGCATGACTTGGTACCCAGAAATAACTAGGTGTAATGGAACAACATGATGTACCTAATAACACCTAAGAGAACATAGACAAGCCCTGGCTGGCTAAGAAATTTCATATGGAAGCATTAAACCTAATATATGTCTACATGTCCAACCAAACAATGTTACATTGTGGATCCTTTGATATACCAGGGTAAACATCCCCAGTACATACAGTGGTTGTGTAGAACCCCCTATAGTAATAACTTGTTGGTCCTCTATATGCCAAGTGGTTCCCCCTATCATACTAGGGTGTGGTTCTACTATACAACATGTGTCATACCCTATCTTACAATGTGTGGATCCTCCATATGTTGAGTGGAACCCCCTATGGTATCATAGAATCGGAACTCTATACACCATCTGGAAACCCCTTTAATAAAGGGTGTGGGTCCTTTATACACTGAGTGACACTCTTTCCAGACGCACTATAGTATGGTTCCTCTATACACCAAGAAACACCCACTATCATTTAAGGGATTGTGTCCTCTATATGTCAACTGTCACCCATAACAAACATGGGAATGGGTCCTCTATATGCCATGTGATATACCCTTTCATACCAGGATTTTTTTCCTCTATACACTAAGTGGATCCCCATAACACACCTGGGTGTGGGTCCTCTATACACCGAGTGGAACCCCGTGAATGCACCAGGGCACAAGTACTCCATCAACTGAGTGGAACCCCATATATAATTAGGGGATGATTAATATATTACATATTATTTACCCTTATTTATGGATTGTAGTGGTGTGGTGTGGTTCCTTCCCATAGATACATGTGAGGTCACACCAGATGAATTTATAGAGATTGTGACCCAAAAAATGTGGGGTGAAGGGTAGAATTACTGGTCCTCCACATGGACTCTTGGGAGATTACATGAGATAATAGGACTAGATATAGTTCCCATAGACTTTGGAGTATAGTGGTGAGGTTTGGATCCTCCACTTTTTATATTTTGTGGAAGAACAGGATGTTAAGAATCAGATATGGGATTTTGGATATACATACAAGATCATTTTTCTTAAGTAGTTTGTGAAGATGAAGATCACATTTCTATCTTGTTTTGGTTTATTATTGATCATGTTTATTTTATTATTGTTTTCTTCACATTTTATGATTGAAATTCCTTCATTGGATTGATTTGACTACTTTCGTATCTTCTTATTTCTACCTTCATGGTTTTAGGGGCGTCCTACTGGGTATTCTTATATTCAACCCTACATGGGATTTTCCCGTATGTGTTATGAATTATGCAGACGACAGATATATGTTTAGTTAAATCAGTGGATATTTGGGATAGATGGGTGTATTGTCCATATATGGTGGTAAGGCATGGAGATCATGATCCAGAATCTCTTAGTTTTCGTTTATTTCAATTTTTATTTGGATGAGACATCTTTCTGATTGGGAATGTATTTTTTCCCATTACATTTTGGATTACATTTTTATATTATTTTTTATTCTCTATATGTTATTAAATGCATGGTTTTACACTAGATGTTACATTCATTTATTATTATTCCACTTCAAATTTCCTGGAGTTGTTTTGGTGTGCATGTACAAGATTATAAGGAAAGGGATTCCCATGTACATTATGCCTTCTCAGTGCTAGTCGTGTGCCGCTATCCTACTGGAAGTGGCCATGTGGTTGTTATGGATTGGACATACAAAGGATAGGTGGGACCCAATGGTTTGGGTCATTACAAAATGGTTTCAGAGTTGTTTATTCATTGTTATGATGTTAAGTGTTTTCTTCATAAGAGGATTAGTTGGGACATAGAGGAATGATGTCAGAGTGTATTTATTGTAGATTTTGGGTCTAGGAACCCAATGTAGGTGTAGTGGTTGATGTATTCTGTTACAAGTAACTTTATTACCTACATGTTGATTCGCTATATCAAGACATCAATTTCAGGGGAAAATGGATCAAGCATCATATTGGATTGAGTCCATTGATTATCCTTCTTCATTCAGATCCTTTATATATATTATCATTGACCATGATACAAATTGATAAATTTTGATATTTTTCTGAGAATAAATCCATCTAGTATTTTAAGGCCATTTCATCACAATGACTAGTTGAGTGATGAGGCCTCAGTTAATAAATGAACCCATGAGGTTTTTTTCTCCAGGAGGGAAATGAGTAGGAATACCACATGTTTAGTGGAACAAGGATCCTTATTTGAATCATGATAATGATCATCCCCATGTTGAGGAGTCAATGGATCCAATAGGAATAGATGGTGGTCCATGTTTTATTATTCTATCACAAGAGTTCCATCAATATATTACAGAAAATTTTAGAAATGAGATAGACCATTATGCAGTAGAGGTTTGATTCAAGGTAATGGTTTCAGTTTTTTTGCATTTGGACCCTAACAGACTGAATGGTTGCACTCATAACCAGAATTCTCCATGGAGCTGAAGTTGATTCTGGTAGTACATTTAGATGGTATAACTATACCAATTGAACATCACTAAATCTGAAGATATAGATCGTCTATATTTCATGGTGTGCAATAATCCCCATTCTTTTGTGGTAGACTAATGACACTAGCCTTTGGTGTGAGTGTTCCTCTATGATAAGACCCCTCTTGATGGAATTCCTGGTGGTGATACATCTCCAAGTGGGCAGAGTAAATATGTATAGCCATGTGTTAGTGATGTTGACATGTAAATGGTTATGAAATAAATTGGGACACATACCACCACCAATATTCGATCTTGTTATTCAATTAAAAAACATGAGTGTGAGTAAATGATTACTAAATAGGATAGTGTTAAGGTGTTACAGATGAGTTCCTTTGATTTTATGTTAGAATTGTTTTGTTGTTATATGGTGTTGGGGAGATCCTTGGTTGTGGTGACTAGGTGGAAATGGGAATAGATATATTTAGGTTGTAGGAATGTGTGGATTAGTGGTTTCTAGTGTGGTTCGAGTTATGACATATGTCACCAATCTTACAACATCCGTTTTAACATAAAGTAAAAATCCACATTTCAATATTTGGACCCTATTAAAGGCCAAGTAGTAAAAATGTTCCCTTTTTCTTGACCAGTGTACTAGTGGTTCATGTAGAGAGGATCAGTGAACACATTTTTCTACTAGTGAGTATTACTTGAATCTAATATTAGAGAGATTATCACATGGAATATTTCCCTAGTGGTGTTGGGACTTGAAAATGTTTATCTAAGTATGGACAAGTCATTTACCATACATACTGAGATGATTATTACCTACGACTGTTTTATTTCTTCCACAGTGGGATGGATATTTCTCCTTTAAAAATAAGTGATACCTCAAGTAGATCAGGATGAGATCATTCACAAGAGGTTACAACCACAATATTAGAAGTCGGGTAGTATTAAATTTGTATTATTGGATGTTATGATCTATCAGCTTCCTGTTAAAAGATGTGAAAGTGTTTAAGGATGACTCTTTAGAGGATGTTCCAGTTTTTACTCCCCACAATGAGTTGGACTTCTGCATAGACCTACATTATGGGATGGATCAATATTTTAATCGGCATATTAGATGGCCTCATGGAGCTATGAGGGATGGTGGTGAAGCTATAAGGTCTATAGTGGTATGATTCATAAAAACCAATGTGTTTCAATGGGAAACCTATCATTTTTCTCCTAGAGGGAAGATGAGGGCTTAATGATAATTCTGGATTGACATCACCTAAACAAGGAGACTTTCATGGAGGAGTATCGAGAAATAATTAAAGATGAATCATTTATCTAGTGGTTAGGGTAAAGTTGTTTCTTAGATTATGACATCAGGCTATGTTATCACTAGATCATTGTTCAAAAGGAGGATTCACTGAAGGTGGATTCCAAAAGATGTGATCATTTCTTTGAGTTCATGGTTATACCTTTAATTATATTGAATTCCCCATCTATATTTTTGAGACTTATTATCATTATCCTTAATAACTATTGGATCCAATTTTGGTGGACTTATATGAAGACACCCTCATGTTCTGAGTGATATAGTTAAAGAATGTGAGACCCCAGAGGATGGTTTTCGACATGCTCTTGGAGAGCTAGTCATATGGAAGCTCTCATAGAGTATATTATAGATTTGAAGGTGCAATTCATAGGATATGTTTACTCAAAAATAGAATTTAATGTAGAAGCACATGATGTTGAGGCATCAAGATCTGGAGGTCTAACCAATGGTGTGGTTATTATAGAAAATTCATACAATGAGTTTTTAAAATCCATTACTGTCGAGCGACTTGACAGAGTAGTTGAACTCTATGGAGTTTTATCTTATGGGTGAGGAAGGTGAATCATATCTCTAGTCATTAGTTTTTATCCTTTAAATTATTTTGAATGGTAGGGAGTAACACCTAGGGCATTAAATCTTTGTTGGTCACATGTGACCAGATATCCATTGGATGTGTTATTGATGGATTTTTAAAGGAGGGGAGTATGTTATCCTTTTGAGGATTGATGATGATCCCAGTAATGTTATGAGATGAGGTGATGAGGAGGGTTTTTTACCTTATTAATACACCTTAGAGAATGGTGTTTTTATGGATATCCTTTTTCATTAAGTTTAGTGTTCAATGATTTTATATCTTGTTGCTAAGTTAAACTATTGATGCCTCACATTCCTATAGGTGGAGACCAAGGTTTCGAGTGGAAGTGTAAATAAGATGGAAATTTTGTGGTTGTCATGATGTGGATTCCATGATTGATGAGAGGTAATTATTATTCTTGAGTGATGGTTTAAAAACTCACCTATTTGAATAAATTTTTACCATTTTAATAAAGATCATAGTAGAGTGTTTGGATGCCTATTCATGCAGGAGGTAGCCTGTCTTTGTGGAATTACCTCAATGATAATTCTAAATAGTGATGATCACTTCATGACATGATTATGGAGAGGTTGGAGGGGGCATCAGGTATTGTTTTTTTCTTGATAAAAGTGCTTTTACCCCACAAAGAGGCCAAATAGAGAGGAACATTCAGGTTCTAGATTACATGCTTTGGGATTTCATGTTATATTTTTTCCCAAATATAAGAGTATTGAAACCATCGATGGAGTGTTTATCATAGTAGTTATCACTCAACTAGTGGGGTATCCCAATTTGAGACCATGTAAGGGAGGCCCTACAGGTCACCACTACACTAGTCGTAACTAGTGAAAGTTATCATTTGTAGGCCAATGATTGGTTCTAGTTATGGTTGTGAAAGGGATTCAATTCATCCAAGGTTAAATGGGGACTACCCAAAAATCATTATGAATCCTTTTTGAACTGAAGACAATGAAATTTGGATTTCAATGAGGGGTTATTCTATTCAGAGATATATCACCATATCAAAGATCATTTGGACATTTTCTTGGATAATAGGCTATCTATAAGGATCATTGGCCCTTTTCTAGTTACTATATCGAGTTGGTGAGGTGGTGTACCTTTGGTACCTATTATTACAGTTAGACTGGGTTTTTAGTGGTTTCCAATTATGGCAGATGAGGAGACATGTGTATGATTATTTGAAATGTATCGACTAGGATTAGCTAGGTGTAGCATATAGAGCTTCCTTAAGAGGTACTTGGTGGTTTTTGTGATCCTTCTTGTGAATAACCATCATGGGTATGTGATTCTCTAGGGAACATGTAGGAAAACAACCTAAGGAACATATGAAGTCCTCATTAGTGTGAAAGAACTAGTTGATAGCTCACTTTCCCTCTCTTATGTTGGACGGAACAAACGGGGAACGAAAAGATGGCAAGAGGGGGGGTGTGAATTGCCTTTTAAAAAATAATTAACAAATCAAAAATCAAAGTTAAAATGCAGCGGAAAATAAAAGAGGCAATCAAACAAGAAAATGTTAACGGAGTTCGGCCAAAACCCGGCCTACGTCTCCGCTCCCAACTCAACCGTTGAGAGATTCCTACCGCTTGCTTTTCAATGGTTTTAGCAAGAAACCCACTAGGCTTTGAGGTAGCACTAGGACCTATTACAGCTTGCTTTTTGTGGTTTAGCAAGAACTCACTTGCTTTTGATGGAATAGCAAGAACCCACTAGCCTTTTTAACGGGTGAAGGCTAGCTCACCGAAACACAAGCCTTTTAAAAGGAAAGGCTTGACGAAACCTCTTCACACTATAGTGGTGGTGTGAGAACCCAAAGAAAGAGGGGATGAGAAAAGTTTGGGGTTTGTAAGCGCAAACCCAATTTTAAGCTCAAAATAAAATATACAAGAAAAACTGTGATTGGGAAGACTTGGGCGCCAAAGGTTGAATGGAGTTGAAGACGTGCACTCCCAAGCTTCTTGAGTGGAGCTCCTTGGATGTGGAAGTTGTTGGAGCTATTGAGGTTCCTTTGAAGGAAGTCGCCGGAGGTACGCCAAATGATGAACAACGTGTCCGTGGGCTTCCGTATAGTTCTGGTAGATGTTCGGGGCTTCCTTGGCCTTTATTTATAGGCATGAAACCCTTGGGGAGGCTTCGGAGCCGTTGGAGAGGCTAAAAGAGCCGTTGGGAGCCAAGTGGACAGGCTGGTCAACAGCCCAACGGCTAGTTTGACTGTGTCCACCGGCTGGCCGGTGCAGGCCCACCGGTTGGCCGGTGTTTGCAAAAAGTCATTGGATTCCTGTCCAGGGGCCACCGGTCGACCGGTGCCAGAGCCACCGGCTGGCCGGTGGTGAGGCAGTAGCTGACACTATTGAGGCTGGGTTCCACCGGCTGGCCGGTGGTGAGTCCACCGGTTGGCCGGTGGGGAGGCAGTGGCTCCCTCTTGATTGCAGGTGCCACCGGCTGGCCGCTGGTGTGCCACCGGCTGGCCGGTGGTCTGGACAGAAGGATGCCTTCTGTCCAGGCTCCATCGGCTGACCGGTGGTGAAGCCACCGGTTGGCCGGTGGACTGAATTTCAGTCCACTTTGCCTTCTTTCTTTCTTGGCCCAATTCCTTGGCCACCTGATTTGATTCCTATCAACCAAAAACACTTGAAAGAGGATTAGATAAAAATGAGGGTGATTGTGATCATGAAAATAAAACCTTGAGGGGTTCGAGAGGTACAACAATCTCCCCCTATTTTGATGATCACAATCACCAAAACAATCAAAGTAAAAAACTTAAATTAAAGGCAATGCAAAGCATGATGAAAAAGGATTCTCCCCCAATCAATCAAGAAATTTCTCCCCCTTTGTGATTATCAAAATAGAACGGGGCATAAAACTTGATTGAGGGAGATTTTGAAAAACAAGAGAGAGATTTGAAAATCAATTTGAGATTTTTGAAATTGAAATGAAAATTTGAATAACAGTTTGAATTGAAAGTTTTGAATAAAAAACCAATTGAAATTTGAAATTTGAATTTTGGATACCAAATGATGAAATTGAAAGTTGGAATCGAAAATTTTGAAATTGAGAATTTAAAATGATAATTTTGAATGAAAATTTTTAATTCACAAAAAGGCTTAAAAGAATCTAACTCCCCCTAAATAAAAACAATAAATCACCGGGGAGAGGAAATAAATTTTGGCCCGGAGAGACTCGCAAGAAGGGATTTTTCAATCCAAACTTGTCTCATTGCGGGTCTTCTCCTATAGAATTCGTCCGAATAAAAAATAGACTTGGGTTGGCCATACCGGGCATTTTTGCAATTGCATTCATAAATAAGGTGCCCGGGTTTTTTGCAATAGTTACAAAATTTAAATTCGAAGCTCCCCCTTACAAAAACAGTTGGAGCATGGGAGGAGGAGACTCGGTTGGTGTATCCTAGCCCTTGGGTGGTTCTTGATATTCGTTGGGAACCTAGGAGATTGTTCAAATTTTGTTCACCTTGGGTGAACTTGGCTAGGGTCTCCCTTAGGTCTTTGATGGTTGATTCCATGGAATCAACATTTGGAAAATTTTGGATTTTGAGGGAGAGTTCCTCCTTCTCTTTGAGAAGTTGGTCTTTTTCGGAGGAAAGTTTTTTGAAATTCTTTTTCAAAGAAACAAATTTTGAAGAAAGCTCATGAAAACCATTTTCTAATTGGTCTCTAGCATGTTGAAGTTCTTCATAGGAAAGATGATTTAAAGAATTAGAATTTGAAGAACAAGAGGATGAGGAGTCGGAAGATGTTACCTCATGACATGCCATTAGGCATTTCGTACCGTTGTCGCTCGAGGAGGCGGAGGAGGAGGATGAGGTGTCACTCCATGTGGCCTTGAGGACCTTTTTCTTTCCTTTTTCCTTTGGCGTGGCCCGTTTCTTGTTGAGTGGGAAATCGGGCTTGTAATGGCCCTTTTCGCCGCACCCGTAGCATTTTACCTTGGGCTCGGATTTTGCGGTGGGTTCTTGCTTTCGCGCCTTGCGAGATTTATTCTTCTTATTGTGTTTCTTCATAAATTTGTGCATTTGGCGGGTGAGATTCTCCATTTCCGAGTCGCCGCTTGAAGATGAAGTAGATGAGGAAGATGAGGATGAGGAGGAGCTTACTTCTTTTTGTACCTTGAAGGCAATATTCTTTGGAGTCTTGATTGGTGTGCCTTCCTTTTGTGCTTGCCTCCTCATCGTGATCTCATAAGTCATGAGAGATCCGATGAGCTCCTCTACCGGCATATTTTTGACGTCCTTAGCTTCTTGGATCGCCGTCACCTTTGGTGCCCATGAGCTCGGAAGGACCCATAGGATCTTCTTTACCATTGCTTCAGCTGAAACATCATCACCAAGGGACTTTCTCCCATTGCACACGTCAGTAAATCTAGTAAACATTTCAGAAATAGATTCATTTGGGTGCATGGAAAAAGATTCAAAGTCTTGTCTATACATATCTAATCGAGTATCCTTAACTTTGTTAGTGCCTTCATGGGTCACTTCTAAAAGCTTCCAAATTTCATGTGAAGTGGTGCAAGTGGATACACGATTAAATTCATTTCTATCTAAGCCGCAATGAAGAGCATTCATGGCTTTGCCATCAAGCTCAAAATTCTTAATATCGGCGGGGGTCCATTTGGATTCGTCGGGGGAAGATAAAGAATAACCTTGCATGACAATTTTGTAAATTGGATAACCTATGCTTCTTAAAAAGGTGGTCATGCGGGTTTTCCAATAATTATAGTCGGTCCCATCAAAAAATGGAGCCCGACCCAATGAGTAGCCCTCGGGGGCGAAAGAGGTAGATGCCATCAAAAAAAGATCTTAACTTTGAAATCGGGTTAAGGAATTACTCAAAGGTCCCTCTGATACCAATTGTTGGACGGAACAAACGGGGAACGAAAAGATGGCAAGAGGGGGGGTGTGAATTGCCTTTTAAAAAATAATTAACAAATCAAAAATCAAAGTTAAAATGCAGCGGAAAATAAAAGAGGCAATCACACAAGAAAATGTTAACGGAGTTCGGCCAAAACCCGGCCTACGTCTCCGCTCCCAACTCAACCGTTGAGAGATTCCTACCGCTTGCTTTTCAATGGTTTTAGCAAGAAACCCACTAGGCTTTGAGGTAGCACTAGGACCTATTACAGCTTGCTTTTTGTGGTTTAGCAAGATCTCACTTGCTTTTGATGGAATAGCAAGAACCCACTAGCCTTTTTAACGGGTGAAGGCTAGCTCACCGAAACACAAGCCTTTTAAAAGGAAAGGCTTGACGAAACCTCTTCACACCTTAGTGGTGGTGTGAGAACCCAAAGAAAGAGGGGATGAGAAATGTTTGGGGTTTGTAAGCACAAACCCAATTTTAAGCTCAAAATAAAATATACAAGAAAAACCGTGATTGGGAAGACTTGGGCACCAAAGGTTGAATGGAGTTGAAGACGTGCACTCCCAAGCTTCTTGAGTGGAGCTCCTTGGATGTGGAAGTTGTTGGAGCTATTGAGGTTCCTTTGAAGGAAGTCGCCGGAGGTACGCCAAATGATGAACAACGTGTCCGTGGGCTTCCGTATAGTTCCGGTAGATGTTCGGGGCTTCCTTGGCCTTTATTTATAGGCATGAAACCCTTGGGGAGGATTCGGAGCCGTTGGAGAGGCTAAAAGAGCCGTTGGGA
Source organism: Viscum album (assembly GCA_963277665.1). Classification (NCBI taxonomy): domain Eukaryota; kingdom Viridiplantae; phylum Streptophyta; class Magnoliopsida; order Santalales; family Viscaceae; genus Viscum; species Viscum album. The sequence goes on along the minus strand of OY728151.1, from coordinate 1,822,146,404 downwards.
GCCAAGTGGACAGGCTGGTCAACAGCCCAACGGCTAGTTTGACTGTGTCCACCGGCTGGCCGGTGCAGGCCCACCGGTTGGCCGGTGTTTGCAAAAAGTCATTGGATTCCTGTCCAGGGGCCACCGGTCGACCGGTGCCAGAGCCACCGGCTGGCCGGTGGTGAGGCAGTAGCTGACACTATTGAGGCTGGGTTCCACCGGCTAGCCGGTGGTGAGTCCACCGGTTGGCCGGTGGGGAGGCAGTGGCTCCCTCTTGATTGCAGGTGCCACCGGCTGGCCGCTGGTGTGCCACCGGCTGGCCGGTGGTCTGGACAGAAGGATGCCTTTTGTCCAGGCTCCATCGGCTGACCGGTGGTGAAGCCACCGGTTGCCCGGTGGACTGAATTTCAGTCCACTTTGCCTTCTTTCTTTCTTGGCCCAATTCCTTGGCCACCTGATTTGATTCCTATCAACCAAAAACACTTGAAAGAGGATTAGATAAAAATGAGGGTGATTGTGATCATGAAAATAAAACCTTGAGGGGTTCGAGAGGTACAACATCTTATGCATAGGCTTTTAATTTTTAGGATGAAATAATTAAAGGTGGGGAGAATTTAGAGAGTCTTTATTTCCCTGTAGGACTTTGAAATATTCCTTGGAATATTTTCTGATCCATGAACTGAGAAGGTGTAAGATTCAGAGGCACAGTGATCGCAAAATTTATATTATAAAAATATTAAATATATTAATATTACATGCATGTGGTTTTTTAGAAATAATGGTTTAAATCCAATGAAGTGTCTGGGATTAGAAACCTGAGACCATGTTTGACTCTATAACAGATGGTTTACTATAAAAATTATATAATACTGGTTAGATCTGGTTTTTCAGTTGAGGAGTTCATTTTCGGTTTTTTTAATAAATAAGTAAATTCTTATATTTAAATGAACTAACATATCACATTCCATTTAAATAACCATTATGATAATTATATTGGGTTATCTGTATATCCATGGGAGCATTGATTGTATATTAATTGTATTCCTCACTAGAGAATTGATGTTGAACAATGAACAATGAAAAGATTGAGGTGGGCCAAGTGGTAGCATACATAACGTGTCTTCTCCTTCACTATATAATATGTTATTCACCAATAATCAATCCATAATTGATGTATTGGTAATTAAATGTGATTTCTATACTTGATTTATTGTTTGAGAATAGATATTTTTTATCTACATTTGATATTAATTTTCCCACCCTTTTAATGATCCCATTGACAAATTAAATGGTTCTATTCATTTTATTCTGTTATTCAATTATCTTATCATGGAGTCCCTAAATTGAAATAATCCTCCAAGAACATTTCGACAATGATGTTTATCACCCCTTTGTTGTTGTTATTCTCCGACATCATTCTTTTCATTCTTCATCATTGGTCCATCAGGTCATGATTTGACATTGTTGGGGAATGTTTGAGTGCGATCAAACCCCCAGATTCATGGTGGTTGTGTGAAAAAAGACTAGGAGGGTGATTCAGGGATTGATAGCGTTATATTTTTGGATGTTTTTTATGATTTCCATGGATATAGGATTAGGGATGATGATGGGAGATGGTAAGAGCATATTTCAAGAGATAAACCACCACAGATGAATGAAATCCAATTTTCAGCCACAAGGGTTTGGGAATCGATAACTAGAGACTGTTTCTGCTCATTTTTTATGTTTAATGGGTTTTATTTTAGGTGGTGAATATAGAATAATAATACATATGAAAAGATGGACTTTCTATGTAAAATTGAATTACACAGTGTGTAGTCAAAGAACAGACACTGTGTAGAGCCACCAAAATGTGGCAGACATGTTTTTGTGTAAGATTAGGACCACATGCTATGTGGATGGGCCCACATGTCATGCGAAATTCCCCATGAAGCCTTTATATGTATAGATCCAGACACCCAGAATCCTCAATGGGAGGAAACTCTATGTACTCCAGTAGTAAACTATCATGCCTATGGTACACAGGCATGACCCAGTACATAGGAATGACCTGATATATATCCAACTACATGGGCATGAGCCAAAGTACATGGGCACAACTAGGAAAACACGGGCTGGCCCTAGGTGAATGAGACACATTGTGTTGTAGCACTACATACCATGTACTACTATATTGACAACCAAGCCATGTTCTAGAAGGGGAACGACTCGGTGGACAAATGAGGTCACACGTCATGTGACCCATGGTTCACGCCATGTACTTTTACCAATAAATTACACCTTGAATATATCCTTCGTATGAACTCATATTTTTTCCCAAAAGTATCTAATATGGGGAATGTTTCCTCAAATAACACAATGGTATCCTTTGTACTGGTTTTGAGAGATGACATGGAATGTTCTAGGTGTGATAGTTATTCAAATGATAGTTGATGATGACAATGATCAAATATAATCAACAGATAGAGTTCGTGGTTGGAAACCTTCCATATCATACCAAGGTGTGGGTTCCCCTTACACCTCACATAGGTTTAATGGAACTGATCTATCATACTACAGAATGGATCCTTTATATGTCGACTGGAACCCTTTTCCGTACTAGGGAATTGATCCTTTATATGAAGAGTGTCATCCCTATCATACTAGCGTGTTGTTATTGTATAGGTTGAGTGGAACCCCCTATGATATAAGGGTGTATCCACTCTATAAATCGAGTGCCCTCAACAAACAAGGGAATGGATTCACTCTATTTTGAGTGCAACAACCTATTGTACAATGGTTTGGGTCCTCTATAGGCTGACGGAAAACCCCTACCATAGTAGGGAATGTGCCTTTATAAACTGAGTGGAACCACATATAGTTATAGGTCATGGTTCTTCTATATGCAGCTTTTCACCCCTGAACGCACCAGGGCATGGGTCCTCTATACACCGAGTGACACCCTCTAACACGCAAGGGTGAATGTCCTCCATCTATTGAGTGGAAACTACCTATGGAATTATGTTTAATGACCTCTATTATAGATTGTTCCCCCACGACTATCAATCATAGTGGAGATGTATCAGTATTTCACAAATATTCTTGTGATGTTACATGAGATGAATGAATGAATATTTTCCCCCTAAACAATAGAGCACAATGGCTAGGTTTAGGTCTTCCACATAGACACATTCGAGGTTACAAAATATAATTGGTGTATATATAGTTTTCCTTGACTATGGAGTGTAGTGGAATGATATGGGGCCATAAATCTATATATTCTACAGAAACACAAGATGTTGGGTGTAGGTGATGAACCTTTGGAGTTGTAGGTGGGATCATTATTCTTAGTTGGATTATAGAGATGGAGATACCAATTATCTAAAATTTGGGATTATTATTGAGAATATCTAGTTCATTATGGTTGTAGGAAAGGTTTCCTATTGATATGCATTCATTGGGTTTAGTGGGATACTTTTCTATCCTTTAATTTCTCTCATTTTGGTTTTTGGGGAATCCTAATGTGTGTGTGTATACTCACCCCTGCATGGGTTTTTCTTGCACTTTTTGTGTCTTACGTAGATGACAGAAAGATATATGGTGCCATTGGGTGATCCTCAGGATACTTGGGTGCATTAAGCACATACGGTTGTTATGTCTTAGGCATTAGGATTTTGGATCTACTAGTTTTCCTTTATTTAGTTTTTTTTCTAGTTGGGATATCTTTGTGGTTGGGCATGTATTTTTCCCCTATATACTATGTATTAAACCATCATCGTCTTGTATTCTCTATAAGTTATTACATGTATGGTTTTAATCTACATGTTATTTTATTTTATTATTATTCCTCTCAATATTAAATGGATATGTTTGTGTGTGTTTAAATGTACACTAGGAAAATACCCCTCATTTACATTATGCCTTCTCAAAACATGTCCCTTGTACCAAGCCTATTGGAGGTGGTCTTGAGGTTGTGTCAGATCATCCTTCCATATGAATGGTGGGGCCCAGTGGGTCAGGTTTTTATAATTGTTTTCTTTTATTTTGGGTGGAAAAATTCCCCAAGATAATTTCTGGATTCAAAGGTGCTTGTTTTTATCCCGTGGTGATAAATATTTCTCTTCTGGTTAGGGGAAAATCTTATCAGATACCAGTATAGATTGTACTCTTGGTTTGGTTTTTTGTAATGATATTATTACTCTATCACCATATAATCATCGATAATCATGGTATATTCATGCTTGGATTAGATTCACCACCTATATGAATAATGATGTAAAATTATATCCCAGGTGATTAAGGAAAAATTAATTTTGAGCATAATATGATATAAATATTTAAATAAATATTTTTTTATTATGTAAATTTGAAATCAATATTTAAAAAATTAAATGATTAAACACACTTCTTAGGATGATAATCACCAAAAAAATAATTGAATATTTTATCTTCTATGATAAAGACTAATGTACTCATGGAATGAAATTGAAAATTCATAAATCATTATAATTAATCCTTTATATTAAAATTAATGAACATTTAATTATTGGATTTTTATTTAAAAGAAATTCAGACACTACCACTATGAAACTACAACAAATGGTAAAAACTATAAACTCATGATGTGGGAAAAAATGAAAGACATTCTAATATACAAAAAATTGAAATTAAAAATAGTTTTATGTATGTATATTTTTATTAAATAGTATATTATTATAATTATGTTTTTATACATTGTTATAGTGCATTAGACTAGATAGGAATAAATATAAAGGGTTTAGGTGACTCAAATCTCATGCTTGGTTCGTAGTCACACTTCATTATTTTATTATCATTAAATATTGATATATTCAAAAATATAATGATTTAAATATGTATTTTGAAATTATTTTCTATTTAAATCATGTTTCATGTCAAATTTATCTTGTTTTATGATTATATTTCTCTTTAAAATTATTTTTTTGTTAAGAAAAATTTCAATTTATTTTAATGGATCTGTGATTCATATGCATATATTTACTTCCCACCACTACTCTACTATAATTATGGGAACTATAATATGAATTATTTTTTATGTTTCTCATAATTATATTTACCCTCTTTATAATGTAAAATTTGATACTATTTTTAGTGATGAGATTTTTCAAACAATTGTATTTCAGAATATAAAAATGGGCTTTCCATCCTTTCAAAGAAATAAAATGTTATATCTTACTATCCACATATTTTTGGATATATATAATTTCTTTTCAGGGATATTTTATTTTCAACTCTATATAATAATGGTTTCAATAAATATTCAATTTAGCTTCGCAAAAAACTGATGAACTTAATTTACACATAATATTATATAATAATGATTAAAATATTTTTGGAAAACTTTTGAATTTTGACCTCGATTTTTTCCTCCAATGATTAACCCTCATTAATTTTTTTTATCATACTAAAAAATTTATTATGATTTAATTCCTATTGTAAAATTATATTCATGATATATTATGATTTTTTATGTTTATGATGTGTGATGTTGTTTTGGAAAGTTTATGAAACCCATTCTTTTACCAGGTTTTCTTTAAGATATAAGGATGATTGATTTTAAGTAGAACACATATGTATGGATAATGATTGGTGGATTTATATATGTCCCTAAATATAATTGGTTTATGATTATATCTTATATATATTAATGTATGGACATAATGATTTTTTTCACACAAGCGTGGGCATGATGGGTTTTTTTTAAATTTCAAACGTGGACATAATGAGTTTGTTCACATAGGCATGGGAAAAATGGGTTTTCTAAAATAGTTTTTTCATATTCATTTGGATGTGAGACATTTTCACATTTTTTTAAAGTTTCTACGAATATCCATGATTCATTTAATTTCAATTAAATTCCATAGATTCATGAATACTAATTTTTAAAGTATTTTTCAGATTTCTATCATGCTCACCTGTTATATGAATATTGAGATGTGTTATGAGTCATTTCTTTTCTTTTATACTTCCTTAATGATATTTTTATGATATTATATTTCAATAAATATTTTATACCTTTCATAAATGGTTTATAAAATTTTATTATTATATTGATTTCTCCCACATGTAATGATATGTTATTCCCTTTTCAAGTGTCTGAACTTACCATTTTCATATGTTACCTTTCCCCAAGTTATGAATTTTATTATTGTAAAATCCCCCAAAAATATATATGAAATTTTCATATTTATTAATATTTGTGAATTAAATTTTAATTATACTTTAAAGGGGTTTCTATGTTCGATGGCGTACCCGATACACAACAACAGGTTGCTTTGAAATCTTATGTTGCACACTAATAATATAATATTATTATTTTAAATGGTAGTTAATTCCTAGATTTTTTATTGGTGGGAATGAAAAAAACAAACAACAATATGATTATGCATGTTCGTTAAATGTTTTTACATTTATCCAATAAAAGATATAGGCTTAAAATGTGTACGAATGTAATTTTAAGCATAATTTACCTTAAATGGTTGATTTTCCACCTTTTAATGGAGAACCCTCATTAAATATATATTTGGTATCCTTTATATGTTCTTTATTAGAAAATAATATTTTTCTTTAGAATTGGGATATCACAATTTACTTTGGAAATTTATTTGTTATTTTTCAGATAAAATTCATTTTTTAATGAAAAGTGAAAAATACAGAATTTTAATTCAAAACAGCCTTTTAATATAATTTATTTATATGGTTAGATAATATTTTTAATTGGTTATAAAGTTTAATTAAATTATATTTTTACCATTGAATAAAATTTTGGTTATTTGAATTATTTTCACATTGAAATTGGACATAAACAAGTGTCAATATTTTAATAGATATTGTTTCTTAAAAACACTCTATTTGTTTTAACAATGGGAAGTAATTTTAAATTAATTAATGTAACTTCAATGTTTTAAATTTGGTAAAATAAAAATAATTTTTGAATTCGGAATATCAAATATAGCTTAGGCTGAATTTTTTTATTTTTTAAAAAACTCTACTTTTTGAGGAATAGTGAAACCACTTAATAGTAGTTAAAAACTGAGATTTTCATTTAAATGAAATTTTACTGCTTTTGTGAATTGAATTTAAAAAATCCAACATACATGGTTCTTATTATTATGTAAAATGTGGTTGAATAATATGAAAATATTTTTTGGTGAATAGTATCTTTTGACTTTTATTTACCATGGTAAAATGTAAATATGGTAATTTAAGGTAAAACAATATCATAATAATACCAAATTACCTTAACACTTATCCTAACCTTATTTTATGAGTAATGACCGACCATGGGCATCCTTTGGTCTATTTTTGGGACCCCATGGTGGCACTTATGAATGATAATGACATTTTATTTTAATTAACTTAATCTAAAGGCAAAAATGACATCAACAAATTTCTTTTAGTGAATCAGTTTTTACATGGGGTTATATAAGTCCTCATTTCGACTATAAATGTTATATGAACAGATAAGAAGATATAATACGTCATGGAATTTTTATTATAATTTTTAGATATCAAATAAATTAAATTATATATGACACAATAATGATACAATATTTACATTATTAATAAATGATTTAAATAAATAAGATTATAAATATTAAAATAACAACCAAAACCTGTCCAATTCTTATTGGATGATTTTATTTCTACCATTAGTCATCTCATCTTTAACTTTAATTAGTTTTGGACATTTAGAAACTGAATATCATTATATAATAAAATAACATTTTCACACTTTCCTAAAGAGCCCCTCCCACCTTATAAAAGGACACCACTTATAACCAATTCCTCACACGTCTCAAGCCTGCTGGATCATCCAAAATCTGCCTAATTAATTTCCCTATATCCCTCTTATCTTCCTAGAAGACTTACCTATGGTATAAGGCACTTTAAGAAGTCCATTTGGTTCAAACCAAAGAAGTGACACAAATTAAAGGTAATTGTTTCTCTTAAATTAATATGTTTTGTTTTATTTTATTTTACTTCTCCAACCCCCTAAAATCATTTTATTCCTTTATTTTATTACAACACAAGTATCCTCAACATACTAGGATGTTGTTATGAGATGTATTCAAACTACAGTTACACACTCCACCATCTAATGGATGAAGAACATACAGTTTCTGTGGATGGAAAACTAACACCTCACAAAATGATTATTGTTCGATTATCTTCTACCACCTGTCATGTTGGACATTAAGATAAAACTGAATTAATATATTATATATATTATGATTATTTTTTCTTTATTTTTCTGTAATTTTCATTTATAGCATACCTTGATGGTTTCTGTTATGGGTAAACACGAGAATTTCATTTGTGAAAGTGCGGACTACCGCCCCCTCAAAGTGATATAACTCGTTCATGCCATACATGGGATGTATAAATGTTATATTTAATGATATAATATATGATATTACACTGGAATTATAATATACCAATTTATCATTATGTTTTAATTCTATTAAAATAATAAATAGAAATGAAACTAGCGTTCATGCGTGCGTACGGCTTACCATCCCCATGAATGGTGCATTTCATTTCTTAACTTCAAATGATATATACTATTATAAATATATATATATATATATATATTGGATATATATGATATATATTATATCTAAATAATGAATATAATTTTGGATATAATGGACTATTGACCACACAGACAACATGTAAATATAAGGTGTTCATTTTTTACTCAAGTACCAAATACCAAAAAAACCACTATTATTAACTTAAATGATTACATAATGTTTATAACATAGTAATAATTGATATAAAAGGATTAATAAACATTAAAATGGTTCTTAAGCAATTATAAATTAACATTATTTTATTATTCAGGAGATTAAAGAACGAACAAGTCATGTTAGACACGAGGTACTGGATTTCTTATCTCACATTTAATTCAGTGAGATTTACATTGTTTGCTACATATTCATTGAATGTGGTGTATTGTGTACGGTCATTTAATATATATTATCATGATTATCATTATCTTCATGGTATTCTTTGATTCATTCGGTGGTTATTAACTTTTGTTCATACGACTCAGTTGATTACAACGTGGTAAGGGATTTCATATCATGTTTTTTTCCTAAGAGATTCATTCTATATTTGCCAATATTTCCTTTTCTGTGGTGTATGTACTTCCCATTATTGTACTCTTTGTGTAATCTAATTACATTTATGAGTATTTACATCTTCATTGTATGATCCTTCTTTCATGTGGCATATGTTTTGTAACTTACCAAATTGGTAAGCGAACCTATCACCCTCCTCTTTTTAAAAGACTTCTTTTTGTTATGTCTTTTAATTTACATATTATTTTGTTTAGATATGTTCACGTATATCCTTATTAATGTAAATATTATTTCCATGTTATAATATACCCTTTTTATCTCATCAACTCAATTTCTGAATTTTAAAGAGGCGTCGTTAGGCTGTCAAATTTTTGCAATGGAACTTCTTAACCCAATTTCAATTCTTTGGGTTAAACTTATACTTATTTAATATGCCATCCTATGAATATGTGATAATGAAATATTATGGTTTTACACTTAATATCCACTTATATTGGGTTTATTTATATTTTTCACACATAATTATGTGAATGATTTATCCTTAATTTAAGGATACCATCTTTATAAGTCATTTCTTCTCAATTAACATTCCTATTGATACTTCATTGTTTTTATGCACCAATTCACTCTTATATGGTGTTTATACTATCCTTTGTCATATTTTATCATGAATCCATTTCATCTCAGGATATTATAAATTTCTGATTAAATTTTATTGCTCAATTATTGGTATTCAAGAGTCTCTCATTTTGTTAAAAACCCTTTCACAAAAATATCATTTTAAATGTTTTAAAGATTTATTATTCTAAATATTTATCTTTAATGTCCATGTTTTAAAAATGGTTTTGAGTTTTTATTTATATGGATATTAATTTTTCAAAATTATAATTCCATTAAAATATTTAATGTGGTATGGGACACTTTGATTTAAAAATATATTTTAAATGGTTTATGAAAATGGATTGATTATTATAATATCCTGAAATTACTTCTTTTGATTAAAAATGAAATGTTATTAGTGAAATGTTCATATTTACAACATTTTGGGTATGGAAGTCAGCCGTATGAATATTCCAGATAGTGATATGTTTGGAAGTAGACCATATGGTTATTTCTTTTAAGTATGTTTATGTCCCAATATACCTTTATATGTTATGTATTCTTTATATGGGTTTTATGGTAATATTTTGGATACAAAATGGTAAGAAATTATCTTTTATTTAGTGAAGAGTATTTACTACATCCTAAATGTGAAAAGTATTACTTATGATAAAGTATTCATGGTTTACTTGTTGTTTTGAAAAACTAATAGTTTTCCATCTTTGTGTATCCCTTATTGAGATTTTTATGCTCATAAGATGTTTTTGAAATGTTTATCAGAGGACATAAAATGGAATAAGGTCAATGATGTAATCAAGGAAAATTCATGCTGTCTAAAACATGGAACTTGATGTGTTTATTTTTAAGAGTTTATATTTTATGAAAAATGGATACTAGGTAGTAGTGTCTACTTGTAAAATTCATGTCGTTATGTAATGTTTATGGACTAATTCTCTAAAACTCTAAACCTAAAAAGATTCTCAATGTGAATTATTAATTTAATTTAGAATTATGTATTGTTTAAGGCTAGGTCATTATAGTTTGTATCAGAGGTTGGTTTAGATTACTTTAGATGTTAGGGTGTTATATAAGTATAAGTGACATAACCATAATGGTTAACATATTAAAAAGTGTTGTAGTTATTTTAAATGAGTTTAAGATAACATGAATAAGTATATATTAGTATTTACTCTAATAATAAGATATTATATGATGATATACTCACACTGACATTTTTGGCTTTAGTAAATGGCTAGATCTAGCAGGCACCAAAGTAACAGTGGATTTGGAGAAAATTGTGACAGTTTTCTGAACGAGAAACTGAATAAAATGGGAGCTACAATGAGGAATCTTGTGGTTCTTCTCAACCAACTATCTAGAGTCCTTATTGACAACATAAACCTTGGTATTTTTATAAGGCACCATATATGCAAGAAACACATCCCTACGGATGTTCAGTTAATAATCATAAAGTTAAGTATGTAAAAAAGCTATGTGTCAAGGATGTGGAATGAAAAAGTTAGGAAAATCCTTTAATGGGACGGGAAGATGATGTAGATTTGGTAATGAAGGTCATTAATCAAGAACCTTCCTTGAAAAAAGGAAGCATCCAGTTGACTCCAGGAAATGAAAAGAAGTTCTTTCCGAAGGATGAATTGAATTTTTTTTAAATGTGGTGCTTCTGGTTATTATAAAAACATATGTACAAGGATGATGTTTCGAGAATGGGATCACTAGGATCATAAAAATATATTTTTATCAATACCTAATTCCATTCCAATTATGGATGAGGAAACTAAAAATGAACAATGAAAGGTATGAATTATTTCTTAGATGATTTTTTGATATTATTGAAACTTAGGATATGATTCATGATTTTCTTTGTAGGAAAAAAGTATTTCTGAATAAGTTGGTAAAGAATGGTTAATTGATCATGAAGAATGCTGTAAGAAGTCAAAATATAAGGGATTTAAAAGTTATGGTAGATTTTAAGATGATGAAATTTTTCAAATTATTAAGTCTCTTTTGATGATGGTATTTAATTAGAATACTTTTTGTAGTATGTGTAACCCTGATCATTGATATATGAAAATGTTATTCAAGGAATAATTATCTTTTCTTTTGATGAGTAATGGTGGAATTTTATTTTTGAAGAATATACGTTTTTATTGTGGACATAAGTTAATTTGGATTATTTATGGAAATTATTAAGCTATCATAGAGAATATGTGATTAGGTTAATTACACTTCAGTATGATACTTTAATAGTAGTCGATGTTTTTGGAGATAAATATTATGATTTAGTGTGGAAGACAATGTGATTTAAATCCTTATGAGTTTTGGGTTTCAATTTTAGTTTTTATTATTTTGATGAATTTTAATGAAAATTGTATATTGAATGGTCTTTGTTGAACTTTGGGTATTGTTTGATAAACTTTGAAGATTAAGAGTAGTTTTTCTTTTTGTAAAAGATTACCCTTTGAGGAATATCTGATCATCAAATAACCATTTTGGTTTTTGTTGATGTCAAAAGATATGAAAAGTATACAGTTCATCTTGTGTGGATTATGTGATAATCTAGAATTTTATTCTAGAGATTTTAATGTGACCAAGTCAATTTGAGTACTCATCGTTTGGAGAAAAGATGAGTTTGTGGTAGAAATTTAGTAAAGTATGAAAGTATATATGACAAGTAAGTATGTTTCCTTATTTTTTTAATTAATCTCATAACTAAATTATTCATTGAAAAGTAACATAAAATAAAAACATATTCTGTTAACTTTTCCTACTGGGGAATCAAGGATTGTTTAACCCATCACAAGTTTGTAATTTTCTGGGGGTTAACTTTATCCTAATAATGTTTTCTATTACTCTCCATCAAAACTTGATGGATAGTTTTTCTTCCATATCCATGTTTTCATATATGGAATCCTAGTATGGGTTTTCTCGAGTGACCTTTGTAATTCTCTTTATTTCTTTTAATGTAGTAGTTTTAATGACAATTTTTTTTCAATGTGCGACTTCATATTAAGTTTTCAAGACCAATTTTAACATTGTGAGGACACAATTTCAAAAAGGGGTAAGGATGTAACATCCCACAAAAATAAAGAATATGAAAATTTCATATTTATTAATATTTGGGAATTAAATTATAATTTTACTTTAAAGGGGTTGCAATGTTCGATGGCGTACCAGATATGCAACAATGGGTTTCTTTGAAATCTTACATTGTACACTAATAATATAATATTATTATTTTAAATAGTAGTTGACGCCTAACTTTTTTATTGGTGGTAATGAACAAAACTAAAAAAATTATGTTTATACATGTTTGTTAAATGTTTTTTCATTTATCCAATAAAATTTAGAGGCTTAAAATGTGAATGAAATTAATTTTAAGCAAAATTTACCTTAAATGGTTAATTTACCACCTTTTAATGGTGAAAACTATTTAAATATAGTATTGGACACTTTTATATGTTCTATTTTAAAAAATAAAATTCTTCTTTAGAATCGGGATATCAAAATTTACTTTGGGTAAATGTTTGGTATTTTTCTGATAAAATTCATTTTTAAATGAATAGTAAAAAATATAGTATTTTAATTCAAAACTGCATTTTAATCTAATTTATTTATATGGTTATATTATAATTTTAATTGGTTTTAAAGAGTAATTAAATTATATTTTTTCCATTTAATCCAATGTTGGTCATTGTAATTAAGTTCACCTTGAAATTGGACATAAATAAGGGTCAATCTTTTGATAGTTATTGTTTCTTAAAAATATGCTATTTTTTGACAACGAGAATTAATATTAAATTAATTAATACAACTTCTATTTTTTTAATTTGTTAAAATAGACATCATTTTTTAATTCATAATATCTAATATATATTAGGTGGAATTTTTGGTATTTTTCAGAAAAACATCAATTTTTGATGAATAGTGAAACCACTAAGTAGTAGTTAAAAACTGACATTTTCATTTAAATTAAATTTTACTGCTTCTGTGAATTTTATTTTGAAAATCCGACATCCATGGATTTTATTAGTAAGTCAAATGTGGTTCAATAAGATAAAAAGAATTTTTTTTTAATAATAACTTTTGACATTTATATACCGCGGGTAAAGGTAAATAGTGTAATTCAAGGTAAAAAGAATATCTTAATAATAATAAATTAGCTTAAAACTTGTTCTAACCTTATTGGGTGAGTAATGGACGACCATGGGAATCCTTGGGTAGATTTTGGGACCCCATGGTGCCACTTAAGAGTGATAATAACATTTTATTTTAATTAACCTAAAGTAATGGAAAAAATGACATAAACAAATAACTTTTGGTAAATCAATTTTTACATGGGTTTATATAAGTCATATTTTTTACTATAAATATTATTTGGAAAGATAAAACGATTTACTACATCATGGTATTTTTATCACAATTTTTATATATCAAATATATTAAAACATGTATGACACAATAATAAAGCAGTATTTACCCAATTAATAAAAGATTTAAATAAACAAGATTATAAATATTAAAATAATATCCAATACCTATCCCATTTTTGTTGAATTATTTTATTTCTACCATGAGTCATATAATATTTAACTTTAACTAGTTTTGGACCTTTTGAAACTGAATATCATTATATAATAAAATAATATTTTCACAATTTCTTAAAGACACCCTCCCCCCTTATTAAAGGACACCACTTCTAACCAATTTCTCACACTCTCAAGCCATTTGGCTCGTCCAAACACTTCCCAATTAAGCTCCCCAAATCCATTTATGCTTCCTAAAAGCCTTAAGTTATTTATAAGGTACTTTAATAAGTCCATTTGGTTCAAAACAAAGGAAGTTACCCAAATTAAAGGTAACAGTTTCTCTCAAATTCTGTTGTTTTATTTTGTTTTATTATACTTCTCCAACCCCCTAAACTATTTTTATTCCATTATTTTTTAACAAAACCAGTATCCTAAATATACTAGTATGTTGTTATGTGAAATATTAGAACTAAACTTACACAAACATCCATCGAATGGGTGAAGAACATACTGTTTCTGTGGATGGAAAACTAACACCTCAGGAAACAATGATTGTTTGATTATCTTCTACCGCCTATCATGGTGGCCATTAAGATGGAACTGAATTTATATATAACATATATTATGTTTATTTCTTATTTATTCTTTTGTATTTTTCATTTATATCATACGTTTACGGTTTCCAGTAGGGGTAAATGCGATAATTTCATTTGAGGAAGTGCGAACTACCACCCCCTCAAAGTGACATGAATCGTTCATTCCATACGTGGGACGTATAAGGGATAGGGTTAATGATATTATAAAAGATAGTATATGGTAATTAAAATATACCGATGTATAATTATGATTTAATTCCATTAAAATAATAAATTAAAATGAAAGTAGCGTTCATGAGTATGTACGACTTACTGTCTTCATGAATGGTGCATTTCATTTCATACCTCCAATAGATATGTACTATTATAAATATATATGTTGGATATATATGATATATATGTTATTTAAATAATGAATATCATTCTGGATATAATTTACTATTCACCACATGGACAACTTGTATATATAAGGTGTTCATTTTTCACTCAAGTACCAAATATTGACAAAACGACCATTATTAACTTAAATGATTACATAATGTTTATAACATGGTAATAATTGTTATAAAAGTATTAATAAACATTAAAATGGTTCTTAAGCAATTAAAATTATCTTTAGTTTATTATTCAAGATATTAAAGAACAAATCGGTCAAGTCTGACACGAGTTACGAGATTTCTTATCTCACTTTTAATTTCGTGTGATTTCCATTGTTCGCCACTTATTAATATCAGGTGGTGTATTGTGTACGGCCATTTGAAATATATTATCATGATTCTCCTTATATTCATGGTATTATATGATTCATTTGGTGGTTATTAACTTGTTTTCATATGACTCAGTTGATTACAACGTGGTAAAGGGTTTTATCTCACTTTTTATTCCCGTGAGATTCATGCTATATTTTCCACTATTTCCTTTTGTGTGGTGTATGTACGTCCCATTATTGTACTATTTTTGTAATATAGTTTCATTTATGAGTATTTACATCTTCATTGTATGATCCTTCTTTCATGTGCCCTATGTTTTGTAAGTTACCAATTTGGTAAAGGAACCTTTCACCCTCCACTTTTTAAAAGAAATATTATTGTTATGTCTTTTAATTTATATATTATTATGTTAGGATATGTTCTTCTATATCCTTATTGATATAAATTTTATGTCCAAGTTTTGGTATACCCTTTTTTATCTCATCAACTCATTTTTTTAATTTTAAAGAGGCGATATTAGGCTGTCAAATTTTTGCAAGGGAACTTCTTAACCCAATTTCTATTATTTGGGTTAAACGTGTACTTCTTGAATATGAAGTCCTATGAATATGTATGAATGACCTGTATTTGTTTTACAATTAATATCCACTTATATTGGGTGTATTTATATTTCTCACTCATAATTATGTAATTGATTTATCTTTTATTTAAGGATACTGTCTTTATAAGGGATTTCATCTCAATTTACATTTCCATTGAGACTTCATTTTTGTTATGCACCAATTTACTCTTATATGGTGTATATATTTTCCTTTGTCATATTATTTCATGGATGTATTTATTATCATTATATTATAAAGTTATGATTAAATTTTATTCCTTAATTATTTTTATTCAAGAGTCTCTCATTTTGTAAAAAGCTCTTTAACTAAAATATCATTTTAAATGTTTTAGAGATTTATTATTTTAAATATTCATCTTTAATTTCCATGTTTTAAAAATGTATTTTAGTATATATTTATATGGAAATTAATTTTTTAAAATTATAATTCCATGAAAAGCATCACAGTGGTATGGGACACTTTGATTCAAAAATCTCTTTTTAAATGGTTTATGAAAATGGATTGATTTTTTCAATATATTGAAATTACTTATTGGTATTAAAAATGAAATGTTAATAGTAAAAATTTTATATTTGAAATATATTATATGTTATGATAGTACATGGAAATATGATGGGTGGTTATGTGATAAACCATATGTCAAGTGGTTCTGTCATAAACCAGGATGGGTAGTTACGTTATAACCCCCAATGCATTGGGTGTGGAAGTCAGCCGTATAGATATTCCATTTAGTGATATGAGTGGAAGTCGACCGTATGGTTTTTTCATTTAAGTGTGTTTATGTCACACGTTACATTTATATGTTATTTGTTTTTTTAAGGGTTTTATTGTAATATTTTGTTTAAAAAAGGGTAAGAAATGATCTTTTATTTAGTAAAGAGTATTTTATACTTCATAAAGTTGAAAAGTATTAATTATGATAAATTATTCATGGTTTACTTATTGTTTTGAAAAAATAAAAGTTTCCCTTATTTTTTTATCCCTTTCTGAGATTTTAATGCTCATCCCATGTTTTTGAAATGTTTTTCACATGACATAAAGTGGAATAGGGTCAAGGATGGGATCAAGAAAAATTCATGCTGGCTAAAATAGGGAACTAGACATGTTTCTTTTTAAGAGTTTATATTTTATGAAAAATGGATACTGGGTAGTAGTGTCTAATTGTAATATTTAAGTTATTATGTAATAGTTCTGGCCTAATTCTATAAAACTCTAAACCTGAAAAGATCCTCAATGTGAATTATTCGTTTAATTCAAGATTATGTAATGTTTAAGGTAGATTCCTTATAATTATATCATGTGATATATCTTAAAAATTATTATTTGGATAAAAAGTATCAAAAAAATTGGCATATGTTATAAAATAATATGTTTATGAATCTAACCTCTAAGACCCTAACTTTTCAATCGTTGGGTTATGTGACTAATTATGAGATGTATTATCTAAATAAAGTCATTATTTTACAATTTAGGTATTTTCAATATTTTTTCTTATTATATTATAATATAAAATAATATATATTAACTTTAAAATAATTGTAAGAGAACATTGGAGAAAGAACCATTAAAATATATGGGAATAATTCCTAACAAAACAATATTTCTTAGAAAAGAATGGATTCATCACAGATGTAGAATAAAGTGTGAAAATTATTTCCCCCAAAAAGAACATTTAACAACAATAAAAAAATTATAAATTTTTTTGATAATTAAATCATGAAATATTAAATTCAAATTTGGGTCATTATGACACAGTAAAAGTATTTGAGTCAAGAAAACCCATTACATTAATTCACAACCTTCGTTAAATTTCTCGAATCACATGTAAAAAAATATAACATTCTAAACTACCAATTTAAAAAAACTTATCATATCAAAATCCTTTTATAAAAATATTTTACATGTATACCATTTAATGATATTATTTTTTATAATTTTCATTAATAATATAAATAGTCATGGAATTACTTCGATAACATGAATAATATTTTGAAGTATTATTAAATTATATTAATGATTTTTATAATATTATATAATTAATAAGAAGTATCTTAGATAGTAAGTGATTTATTTTGAACATGTGGATGTAAAATCAAAAGAAAATAAAAAGGCATACAACCAAGGATGTTCAATAATTGAAACGAGGGGAGAATGAATCAAGGACTGATTTCAACATTATAATGGATATAAAAAGTAATTATAAAATGTTTTTAATGAGAGATAAGGAGATTATGTTATTATTATGGAAACATTTGGATAGTGATTGATTTATTATGAACACATGGAAGAATAAACATACATAAATAAAATTGGATTATAATAAAATTAGTTTAACCAAAAGGTGGAGGAGGAGAACAATTACCTTTCTTTGTTGATTCGTAAAGCTAGGTAGGAAACCATAGAAGCATAATAACTACTTGAGATGGATTTACAGAGGATATAAAAATTATATTTATCCTAAATTCATTTTAGTGGATAAGAATGAGGGAATTTTTGTTAGTGAGAACCTTTTATTATTGGAAAAGAGGGGGTTTATCGTAGAAACTGATGTAAGGTAAAGGGTAAGAATAGTATCACATGGATGTTTCGGTTGGTATTTTTGAGTTAGGTGATTTAGGTGTGGTAATGGTGTGTGGAGAATACAAGTATGAATTATATACATAAAAAATTATTTATAGAAAGTGCATATTACCTTTTAATTATAAAATGTTCAAGATTTAACATATACACATTTTAACCCTTGTTAATCTTGATAAAAAATTAATCATGGCAATTATTTTATTAATATAAAATTTATGATGAACCTTCTCATAAAATCCGGATCTTCTAAATCTATATTTTAGCTCTGTTTATCTTAATTTCAATTTTTAGTCTAGAAAAGTTAAATTTTAAATTATAATATAAAATGTGTTGAAAAAATGTTTTATAAAAAAATGTATTTTAGTCATTATGTTTTATTAAAACTATATAAAATTGAATACTAATTTTATGGATATTAATTTCTTTCTATATGTGTTTAAAAATCATATTACAGTCTAAATTGAAAATATTTCTATTTTTTTAAATGAACAGTATTTAGGATGGTATCAATCATTGAAATATAATTTTTTTACCATGGTACCTAATATTTACCTTGGAAGCATAATATTATGCCCAAAAAATTGATTAAACACTTTAATTAATATGATCATACAAATTAAAGATACAAAAATTATTTTATCTGATTAAATTTCTAAAATTAGTAAAAAATAATTTCAATATAAGTACTTACTACACAGTTAAATAATTTTTAGAAATATATATCATCGGAACATAAAATATCCATTGTTTTTATAACAACATTTTCTATATTTTTTATAATGTTGTTACTTCTAGGGATACCGACCAATTTTATGGCTATAATATAATTTTAATATTTAATAATTTTATTATTGTAATGTGGTTTTCTATTTTAAATTACTGTTGTGTGAAAGACATGCTACTCACACAATATTTAATTAAATATAAGTTATTACTAAAATTGTGGTTCATTACATTCTACCGTCCTTAAAATAATTTCATCCTTGAATTTTATTTATATGATATAAATAGTGAAGATACTTCTCTATCACCACATATTTAGTTTAACATTTATCCTCATCACATTTAAGATTCCTTCATCCAAAATTGACTAAATATATGGTCCTATTACATATAACCTTGTTTCTATGATTGAATAATCCCACTGGATGTTATTCCTATGAAATATCATTTTTTAACAAAAAACATCCAAAATTATTACATTATATTGATCTAGTATATGCATCCTTAAAATAGATACCTAAATCACATCATGCACTAGAGAGAGAGGTGGAGGGATTACTAATCATTAAGATATGACCCAAACACAATCATGGATCACGATGGTGATGTTTTTGTCCTATTAACTTCATCTCTAAAACATCATACCATCATGTCAGAGACCAACACCCCATCACATAAAGAGTGTCATGTGGTCCCTCTTGAATGCAATAATAACAATTAATTTTATATGATAACTCCACCTAGCGGAGGTTTTGAGCTCAAAACCCTTGAAAATCAATTTAAAAATCTTCTGAACATATCCTTAAGAGATTGAATGTTCCTCTTAGACTGAACATCACTCGGAGGATGATAAGTAGTGCTAAAAAATATTCATCGTTTTTTTCTAAATACTTAAATTGAAATTCAACGTAATACTTGGATCTCAATTAGATATAATGGATAGTGGGATACTAAGAAAACTCACAAATTACTTAATGTATATCTTGGTCAGTTGGAAAGAGGAGATATATTTTCTAATGTTAGGAAAATTCATTAAGTTTATAATGTGATATGATAAAATAAAAATGCAATTATGAAAGTTAGAATTTTTGGGGAGTCTAATAAAAAATATCGTGATTATATTTTTCTATTAATATACTAGAATGAGCTATGATGTAAATATAATGTTAGAATTTTTCTATTCAGCCTTATCCTTCTATAATTCCAAGCATTGGTATATATAATTTGTGAATTCTCTCTTCATGTTATCCAACCAAAAGATTAAATTGAGATTTGTATACATATTTTGGTGTCCTTTATAGATTAATAATGATTCATTTTGTGCATAATATAAAATTTCATACATAAATTATTATTTTGGTTGGACGTAAATATGGGTTCCAAAACATATATCTTCATCCTCATCAAAATTGAACCCTCAAATATGTTCTTTATATTTTGATATCTCTAAAAAATCATTATGGAATTCTTTGATATTTTTTTAAATGGAATTTTGTGTGGTCAGTCTGGAAATATTGAATGTACCTCCTCCAATTATGATATAAAGATTCATCTTCTACAAATCTATGAGTAATGGGTATTTACTAACCCTCATCTTGGATATATTTTCATGTTCCTTACAACTTAAGTCATTTGACACCTTATTTCCCATCCCTATCTAGAATTGTATTAGAAATTCATAATATTCTATCCAATATATTTACCTCCTTTAGAAAAAAGTCAATTACTCTTATGTTGATATATATTTCAGGGTATTATGATCAATATATGTATCACACCATTCTCCATAGAGATAATTTCACCAAATCATTAAATTATAGACCACTATTTCTAAGTATAATGAATGCATTCTATAGTTTTTCACATGATACCATAATTGGTGTGAAGAATAATAAATTACTTTATTATTATTCATGAGGATGGACCCAAAACCCCTTTCTGTGGAAAAACATTATACTACAAACTCTTTCCCATTGTATGGTAATACATGTATAAGAGAAATTATCAACCTATTATTCAGTCCCAGGAATCATTCTTCACATTCCATTATCTAATGGAACATTAATCCCTAGAATGTTTACTTAGAAGGTGAGAATAATCTCATAAAGACTCAGTAATATCCTTTAAAACTTATAAAACAATGGATCTCAGTTACAGTGGTCAGTCTAGGACATTACTCAATAACATCCATCATAAATTTATCTACTAATATTCCATTTTTTAGAAGACCCAATAATTACACTTTCAACATCCAAAATTCACACTTTCTAAATTTCAAAAAAATTATCTCCTTTCATAGGGTCATTAGAATAATCTATAAATAGTCTTCAGTCTCACAACTTATCATTCAATATAAAATAATATTTTATATAAAGACAAAAAAAAATTGATCATGGAAGTCTACAAAGACTCTATTAATTAAATAAATGAAGATGGAATTATGAAACATAAGTACAAAGGGAATATACATAAATTTATAGTCACTATAACTAATATAGAAATGTTTCTTGGAAATATCCTCCATTTTTACCCTTAAATAATGGTATCTAGATAAAATATCAATCATTGAGAAGTATTGAAAACCTCAGAGCTAATTGAGCCAGTTGAAAATATAGGTTAAATGATATTTTTTTCCAAATTTTATTAACCTCATGATAATTAATTCAAATACATATCAAATAAATATTATTGTTGGAAAAATATAAATGGTGAACCACAATGGTGAAGCACTAGGGTGTATAAAACTATTGTAAAAGTTATTTTGAAGAATATTCATTAACTACTCCATTTTAATGGGATCCACTGTATACAGACTCTCTAATATATTCATGTGTTTTTTTTAGATTCATAATTGAAACTCATTCACTAGGGAATAATGTGAAATTCATCTAGAAATACATTAGTTTGTTCTTGTAAAATACTCATGTCATAATTTTTTACTTCCTCCCTAATCAACTGATTCAAGAGTGCTTCATTTTTGTGAATCATAACACATGTTATAAATTTTTATTCCATATGGAATTCATAAGCATCTTTATATTGATACATAATAATATGATGATTTGGGATATGAAATGGGAATAACATATCTCGACTGTTGATATGTACATTATGCATAGAGAACCAATCAATTCCTAATAGTACATAAAATTATACCAAGGGAAGTATAACTAGACTCTTAGGGTGTCTCTTCCCAATAGGTCACCCATCATATTACTAATCTCAACCAATAAATTTTAACTATTTATCTCTAATTGGAGTTGTTATATTAATGATCTTGTGATCAGACCCATTCTTAATTTAATTCATTCTGTTTCCAAATATTACCCTAACTAATGGAAAAATGTGAATAAGTATAATTATATTAATTAATAAAAAAAATGAAACTATAAAATTATATGTAGGATTTCATAAATGTTGTTCATACATTATCCCATGAATAACTATGATTAAATATATGTTACCCATGATTAGATTTCTAACAGATCTAGTTATAGGTAATGGATTTTATAGATAATGTGGAAAACCAAACCATATACCCTTACAGTGTCAATGCTGGTGTGTAGTTAGGAATCATTTTCATCCAGCTGTTCAAAGTGAAGTTAATAACCAACACACCTTTTTCATGGTTATTACCCCAAGATACAACTATTATCATTCCATCATCCACTTTGTGTATATATAATGTGATTAAATTTCATATAAAACCAACCAATATATAATTTTGAAAAACATCAATATGTTATCCTATAAATAGACCCATAACTTAGACATTTTCCTAGGTTTAGTTCTATGGTTTTGTGAAAAATCAGAAGAAATAAGTAAAAACTTCTCCGATACCAACTAAAAACTTAAATTAAATAATACAACAATTTTCAGATTTAGATAATACATCTTAGAAATAGCCGAACAACCAAAATAACTAAAGGATTAGAGTCTCAAAGATTATCTAGGTAAATGTATTATTTTAAAACATTTGTAACCATTTCATCTAAATCACCTTTCTCTATAACCTTTTCATAGAATGTCATATTATATAATCATCTTAATTACCTAGGGATTTAAATAATAAGAAATAGCTGATTTGAAATACTCAGAAAGGTAAAAAAATATAATAATTTAGTAGATCATTTAAATGAAGGAGGACTTAAGGACATGGATATCTATATTATCAAAAATAATAATACCATATATGATAATCGTAAAAAAATTTAGAGTAAAATAAGATCTTAAAAATCATCAAGTAATCATAAATGATAAGCCATGGCAAAAAACACATCTCAATATTCATATAACATGTGTACAAGTCTTAAAGGTGCAGAATACCATAAAAATAGGGCATTAACTTGAAAACATGGAATTACATTAAAATTAAATGCATCATGAAAATTTTTAATAAATTGATAAACAACATGGAAATTTGGTATAACCATTATAATAGGAAAACAAATTTGACGGGACCCATTATTCTAACACCAATGTGACAAAACACATTATGTCCACACATGAAAATGTGAGAAAACACTTCATGCCAATGATTATGTGAACAATCCCATTATATATAGTTTTGACTATCTCAAGGGATATAAAAATAATATAATAAATTATAGGGAGATATAAGACACCACACATCATCAATCATACCTATGTGTTCATCTCAAAATAAATCTTGTACATATCTTAACAAACCTAAGGAAAAACAATGGATCTCGTAAACATTCAAAAAACAATCACATAACATAATCATAAAACCTCATAGAATATGAAATATCTCATTCTTAAAAAGTAATAATATCATAATAAAAAAATATACGATGATAAAAAATATCACATCATTTATGATCATCCTTATAGAAAAAATTAAATTTAAAACTTTTACATTATTCCTTGTAAAAATTGTTATAAAAGATAATGTCAAAATTACTTTCAAATTTTTTTTTCAGAATATAAATATATTAATTTTAAAAACAATAATATTAAGAGTTCAAAATAAAATATACTTGATCAATATATTTTTTTTTCAATTATTTTTTGGATGAAAGATAAAAAATATGATTTGGAAAGGTTGAAAACCCATTTTTAAAAATATTTTGATTTTTTTTAAAATCCAATATTTTAAAAAGGGTAGAACATTTTCCATTTGAAATGGAATAATAATTTTATGAGAATCATTGAAAATAATCCATATTATATTTGCAAAAATTCTGGAGAACATTGGTGGGATGTATTGTTTAAACATGGATGAAAAATTGAATAAAATATATGTAAATTGTTCTAAATGAAATTACATTTTTTATGAAACAACAGTTTCATCAAGGAAGAAGGATTTGGTTTGACTCATGATTTACAAAAATAATAAGATATAAATAAAACATTATATCATAAAATTTAAGTATAATTAAATCTATAATGATTAAAACAAAATTTGTGTGTTTATTACTCAAGAATAGCATTTGATTTATCAAAATGCTTACCTTAATTCCAAACATCCTCTAATGAAATTAAATATCCGATGTTAAAAGAGTAAAAATATTAATCACCTATGTTATAAATTTTTTTATATCTATAAACTTTTATAATATTCATTTATATAGACAACATTTAATGATTGTAGAGTTGGATATTCTCTACCAGAAGATATATATTCAATGAATGATTTCAGGAGCATGTTAGGTTTAAAAAATGATTAAGGAATGAGATTAATGAGTGACAAAAGTTTAATCACGTTAATATAAAATCACTTGGATTGTTAAGGAATTATCATGTACATTTGTAATAATAATCACATAAAACATTTATTATAACATGGTAAGTGATTGAATTGAAAAGACAAGGGAGAGAACTAAAGAGTGATTTGGAAATAATTACATCTATAAAAAAGGATTATGAAATCTATTTAACAAGAGAAAAGGGTAATTTATCATCATTAAGAAATAATTTCGATAGTAAATTATTGATTAGGAACGCATGTAAGAATAATAATACGGACAACAAAAGGGCTTGTTAAAAAAATTCTTTAATCAAAATGGGGAGGAGGGGGAGAAACCATACCTGGATAAGTTTCTTCTAAAATATTGGGAAGAATCCATAAGACCATAAAAATAATTAATATTTATTAATAAACTTATAGGTACAATAATATTATTATAAATTTCTTTTGGGTAGATATGAATGAAAAAATGGGTGAGAATGATCTCCTTTTATAGTTGAAAATAAGAGATTTTTTCATGGAAACTATAGATACATAAAGTGTTACCATGGTATCACATGGGGACTATGTGGGTCTGGAGAGTTAGGTGAATTAGGTGGGTATATGGAAGGTGAGTAATTAAATTATAACTTTCATACCTAAAAAGAATTTCTAGAACGTGTAAGTGATCATTTAATTATTAAAATTTTATGTTAAATTATTTCCCCATTTTTAGCCTAATTAATCTTGTTAAAAAATTTATTATGGTATGTATATTATTATTAAACATATATATTAACCCTTAATAAAAAATTATACTATGATGAATGAAAATATTTCCTTTTTTAATGTAATTATATTTATAGGTATGGAAAAATTATATTTTCAACTAAATATTATAATGTGTTGAAAGACTATTTTTGTTGAAAATGTCATTTTAACCATTAAGTTGTCTAAAAATAATTTAACATTGATTACCATTTAGATATGTGTTAGTCCATTATTATATATTTTTAATCATAATAATAAATTCATAATTAAAAATTGAGCCATTTAATTTTAAGAAATATACAATATTTAGTTAGGTATCGTTCTTTGAAAATTAATTTTTTAATCATGATTACTATTATTTACATTGGTATATTAATATTAATCCTTAGAAGAGATTGAAAAACTACTCTATCTTACCATAATTTCATTACCTGACCCACCTAGGGACACATGGAAATCACCAAGTAGGTATATCCCACATATGGTAGGCATTATCCTAAGGTACCTATACCCACACACACCTCCAAGAATCTATAATTATGAAATGTAAAAGAAAAAAACTTGACAACAATGCATGTTTACATCTATAATATGACCATCAAAGTATGAATATAATGTAATGAAGGAAATATAGTCTAAATTCAATCCCGCCAAAAACTAGAAAATAATTCCAACCTACTCAGCGGGAGGGAATTGTTATCAAATGTAAAAATATTATAAACCTCATTCTATAAATCTTTGATCTTTAGTCCTACTACTCCTTGTCCTCCCAAGAATCTGTCAAATGTTTTGTCATATCTATAAGATAAGACACGTGTGAGAGGATCCCATGTTTGGGTGACTATAGTAATACCCAGTATGAATCACTGAAATGACCAAAAAAATGAATCAAGAGAAGTAATTTCAACATAGGATATGTCAAGAATATTTGAGACATAATAATAATTGAAACATCTAGTTATACACATAACAGACTCCAAGTATGAGGTAGGTCTGAACCATACTACCATCAATAGTCTACTGCCAGAGGATTCATGTTAACACCCATATGGGTGAATCCACCCCATGAGAAATTTTTTCACGAGTGATTCTCATCTGAGAGGTAATGATATTCTTTCCTTTCCAAGAGGTATTCATTATAAATATGTAGATCTTGTCATCTAGGTAGGGTATCACACCCATTGCCACTAGGGTACACCAAAAACCCTACTTGAATGGCCTGAATGATCAGGGAATGACACCCCGGGTATGGTGGTCATGCCGATACCACAAACACCACCTAGGAATGATTGAGGATTACACCATTTTCCTAATAAGGGAATAGACACATCCAATCCAATACTAAAACCATATAGGGGATCCCAATCCTATACAAAGGACAAAATACCGCATTATACCCTAGTGGGATAGGACCACGTTATCACACTCAAATTAACCTGGTCTATAATAAAGATACTAAGGGATACATGAGATCCCCAAGGGCGATGCACAACATTTAATCATGGTGCACCATGTTTACCACTCATACCTTACCTCTAATATCTATACCCATGTTATTCTGCCCGTTCTCATTTACATATTGTTGTGACTGTTTATTGTGACCATGCTATGTATTGGGACTTGTCTGAGTACTAGGACAAGCATATGTGTTTGGTAGTGTCCATGCCCTTGTACATAGATAATACACATTAGGCCACCAACCCTAGGTCACATGGTTTCTGGTAGGAGTCACACATGTTAAGATAATTATCTCACTGCGTAAACCATAGCCCCATAGTGGATATACCACATGAAATGTGTTATTCGTACTAAATGAAATATATCGGAAATTTATTAGAAATTATAGGGTTTCAAAAGAATATTTTCCCACACCTATAGCTTTGATCGAGTAGTAATTTCCACAAATGATCATGCATCTACTATAACCATGTCCTATCATCACTGCTCACCCAAATCGATCCATCAAAAATGATTAGAAAACATATCCATTGCACTACACCATCTGGGTGTAAAAATCCATGAATCATGGAACGCATTGTCTAATATAATATACCACTCATCTCATCACACACCACTACCATGTTACAAATTTCCATTTCAAAACCGCAGTGTGGATCCATTGTGTTAAAGATCATCTGAACAATGATCATCTACTAGGTCTTTGTTGAATCACATACCAAAAAATTCTAATTAAATCACGCAAAGAATGGAGAGAGGGATCTATAAAACAAAAAATGAGGAAACAAACATGTCCATTGTTTGGTTTGTCCTTTATTCATTTCTATTTGAATGATGAAAAAATATAATTAATTAAATTACCCAAGAAAATTCCCAAAATCTCAGACTTGTAAACATGATCAACCCATGAATCACCCAGTTAGTGGAGATTATTCTCATTCCTCATTAGATAAAAAAAATTGGGAAAAAATTAATAAAAAAAAATAATACCAAGATTTGTGTTAATAACTGGTGAAGAATGATCATACGTTACAACCATTGGTGTGATCCACAAGCTGCATTGGAAAATGTGATCCTCAATTATCAATTAGGAATTGTTGTATTCCCCAATATCTTCTCTAATTAATCCTCTAGATCTCTAGGGTTTTTTATTAACCTTAATATTTTCTCATATCTAAAAATTTCTAGGAAATCATTGGTCATGTAATTTTAATAAAGTAGAAGAATTTTATTTATTTAATTATTTAAAAATTCTCCCAACACCGTGCCCCACCTGAGCGTCTGAAGTGATCCATGGTTATATCATTCTTTGGGTAGAACCTATATATTTAATCTAAAAGTGGTATAATCTTTCATATTTGAGACTCCATTTAATATTTATTCATATTTTTTAGGAAAACATATCACTCATGGTATTAATATATTTAACATTTTTAAAATATCAATTTTTATCTCACTGACCCATAGAATCCCACACCAACTTTGCTTCTGAATCCAAAAATATGACTAGATATATTCCTTATATTTACATGTAAAAAATAGATACATTATCTTTTCCACACATAAGGGATTTATGTCATGCAATGTGAGAATGACAAGTCAAAAAGGCGAGTGTACTGAGATCACATATGGGTTTCCCACTCCCATGTTCTCTCCTAAAGACTCACGTGCTACAAATGGAAACAAACTAAAGAAATAACTCATCCACATAGGATCTTATCCTGCCAATCCTCTCTCTCAACTGGGTGATCAATAAATTTGGATCTATTCTTGATTTTGGGATCTCCCATTTGATAAAAATGAGACAGGTCATGCACATATCTCTTCAGCTACAACACATGAAAGACATAGTGTAACTACTCTAATTTAAATAGAAGATAAAATAAGTAATCCACCTCACCAAATCAACATAATATTATGAAAGGGCCAATTACCATTTTAGATATATGTCCACCACATTCAAATCTACACAATCGACGTTTTGGTGGTACCTTAAAGAAGAAATGGTCTCCATACTCATATTCTAATGGCCTATGTCAGCACCTGTTTAAGACTTATAATGGTTATGTACAGTCCTCATCCACTCTTGGATGATCAAACCATCTATCATAGCTCTTACCCACTCTGGGACCACGAGGGATGATTCACCTTGATCAATTCAACATAGTGGTAACCTACATGGTTACCAACAAAAAATGCTTCATTGGTGCCATACATATGGTTAATGGTAGATTTTTGTTTTATGAAAACTCCACCATGGGATGTTGGCCCTTCAAACTATGGAAAAAGTCTAATATGAAAGCTCACTGAATGTCCTCAACAACGTGAATTATCATCATTGTTTTCCTATCAATCTAGTGGAGAAATGGAGTGCCCAAATGAAACTAAGCCCCGATATACTCCTAAAATACCTTCTTAAATCAAGACATTGTGATTACTTATTGGTCTAAAATAATAGTTTAGGGAACTCCATTGATTCATAATAACTCCTAAACATATAGGAATCCCAAGCTCTCTACTGAACTGTACTCAAAAATAGCTAAGAAATGAGATGAAATGTTAATTCATTCATCGATCACCCAGATGGAATTTTATCCTACATAAGTCCATGAAATATATATCATGAATTCCATAGACATCCCACCCCACATTCACTATGGATCCTTAATGGGTTGATCTAATCCCATAAGAACCTCGTGATCAACCTTCACTCCTAAAAATTGAGGCATCGAAAGAAAAAATTCACTTTGATATTCTTAATCATTTGAAACCAAAAATTGTAGTGGAGGTCCTTTAAAATATTTTCCACAATTATACATAAAACCAAAGGGTATTTTATAAATATACCTCATAAAATCCTCCCACAACATCACTTGTACAATTGTTCATCCTATGAAAATGATGATGTTCTCCCAACCTTTATAAAATCTACGAGGAACAAATTTAGTGGATATTTAAGTATGTATGTTCCCACAATAAGTATCTCCCAAATGAGCTTCCCTAACATGTTATAGAATTAGTGCAGTAATAACCATCAAATGGAGGTAAGTTGAACCATCTTCACCCACAAGGTACTACTAAAATGACAATAACAACATCAACGTCTCAACCAACAACTGAGACTAAGATATCATATGGAGTGAATCTTCCATGATAATCCCCATACCTGGAGTAGAATATTACAAAGTCATAGTTTGGAAGGGAATATTTCCATATATTTTTTTAAGTGATGATTCTGATGATAGAATATATATGTGAGACTCTTGTGATTATAGTAGATGATAAAAAACTCACCCAAAATGTAGTGTCACCACATATTTAGGGTAAATACATTCACTACTAGTTTAAGATTGTGTGTCATGTAGTTCTACTCATATGTTCTCAATAGACTAGACCCATATGCAATGATCACCTACCACTATAATAGAACACAAACATGTTCAGTCCCAAAGGCATTGCAAAACACTACATACTCAGAACCCACCTCTGATAATCTCAATATGAGGGAGCTTGTATGCCTCTATATCAACTCTTGAAAAACCTATTTTAACCTATATATCTATAGTATTGGTTTCCCCATCTAGGTAAAAGTTTTCAATGATGAATATATCATGGAGAAATTAGACAATAATATTTTATAATATCCTACCAACATAAGGATGATCTGCATCTCCATAATGATCTTGGGTGGCTCCGAAGATATCACTTCCTTGACCATCACCCAGTCCACTACTACACCATTAGGTGAAATGAAATGTCCTAGAATGTATAAATCCTATCTAAAATTAAAACTTATAGAGATTCCTCTAAACATGGGGCTCATAGATTATTTCCCAAACTATCCTCAAGTGTCTTCAATGATCCTCCTTTGACGCTAAGTACACTAGGATAACAGCAATGAAGACCACCATGATCTAGTATAATAAAGGATAAAGAACTAATTTATGAGTCAAAATAATAAATGTGAATTATATTTTCCTAATAGTGTGACCATGTAATCATAAAGACCACAGTGACATCGAACTGATGTCTTCAACATATCCTAATCTTGTACTTACAACTAGTGATTGGTTGATCTAAATTCATTGTTTGAGAACCATCATTCCCCTCTCAAATATTATAAGAGTTCATAGATCCTTGGTATTGGTTACTTATTATTTATGGGAACATGGTTCAGGATATGATAATAAACTTGGAACCTCAACCTCCCATCTTCCTTACTGGCGAACAAAGTTGGGGCTGCCCAGTGGGAAAAATGTTCCTGAAATAGACCTTCCCCTAAATTTCATAAAACTACATACTCAAATCATGATTCTTTGAAAGATACATCCAATTTATTGTAATATATATCACTTCCATCAATATATGAAAGCAAATTCATATGTCTGTCTCTTGGAAAGAAGGTATGTCGGGCATGTACTTAGGAAAGATGATATCATACTCTGCCACCACAGTAAGAAGCTCCATGCTCATAGCATCCACCTCTCCAAGGATTATTCTAGACAACTGGTGAGTAATTGGCTTCACATTCCTCCATAATATCCCATCCTTCTCTTCCAAGGTCTCCATCTCATCCATGAAGGAAAACCACATCTCATTATTTTGGATACACCACATCTTTCATCTGAAATAGTCAATATGGACTTGAACTTTGGAACGCTAGTCTCTACATATGATGACATCACAAGGACTCCTAGATGCTGTAAATAGATCCCTTAAGAAGTATTAACCTCTAAGAACATAATCACACTATTGAAAGAAGATTTTTATTGCTGAGCTTCCCCCAATATGAGTCTCTAAGAGAAAAGTTTGATCCAAGGGCTTATCCAGAATCTCCATGTGTTGAACCTGATAATGGGGAAGAAAGGAATGGATTGAAAATATTTCTGTAAATGTGGTAGATATGTTAGAAAAGACATATATTGTACCTACTATCCTACTTGTATTATCTAGGTCATAATCGTACACAACTTATAGCTTTTATCATCCCTTCTGACAAGCTACCTGAGATTAGTGTAGTCCACCTGGTGGTGCTGGGGGCAGATACTACTCCATATAATCCTATGTCACATCCACCACACTAAAGAACTACCTTATATCACATATGTTTATATGTAGGAATCCCATCAACCATCTCTCTATCAACTACATGAAGGGACAAAATATCATGAGAATGATTTCCTCCACCTTCAAAGGTGAGACACCACCTCTCGCTCGGCAGACTTGGGCCATCTTGAGGGCCCAAATCTTCTAATACCTCGTATTGAGATCATCTCATAAAACATATCTCATTCCTAGATCCCTGTTTTTTTCAGCTACCAGTTTCTGAGGTATCAAATCCTGAGTACACACTATCATCACCCACTATTGGTGTTGTCTCTCCCAAGAAGCTCTCCACTTATAAAACTATCTCAAGAACTCCAACATAGGTGGGAATGTATAAGGATATCACTCCATCCATGATATTTCAGTGGGATATCTAATAAAAAGTCAATACTATGATTAGAAGATCTCCAACCATATCCAGAGAGTACCAGAAAAGTTTGGTAAACATTAATGAGTACTCATCCACAATCATACTGGTACGTTGATACTGTATAATCTACTAAATACATAGTAATAAAAATATGGATGTATAAAAATCCTATATAAAGAGAATATTGATGTATGAAAAGGGGATAGATATCTCATATATTGACTAGGTCAATAGAATCCACCCTTTCCCTATGGATCCTTAATTAAAATTCACTACCAAGATAACCATCTAATCTGTAGGTGTCCTCACTAGGTGTAAAAATCTAGTGACTACCTCTAGATTTTACTCAAATACCTTGGAGACTATCTTCCCTCAATGTATCTGAGGTTTTTAAATATTATACTCATGTAATTATATCATTTGATATGCATCATTTACTCGTACTTCCGGTTCCAACTATTTCTCCATGGGCGGAGACATGGTTGGAAAACTACTTGGAGGAACCACCTCTGGTATATGTCCAAGTACTAATACCTCATCATTCTACAGATCATTCTCATGATCTTGTAGTGGTTTCATATATGAATGTATTCAAAGATATGTAGTTAAATAAATATTATTCCCCACGATCAATGAATATATTTTGGGTGCTCACTCAAGAAGGACATGAAAATGAAAAATCATTCCTATATGATGCATGTAACCTTGTTTCCCCTACAACCAGTGCCTACATGTTCCAAGTCAATAGTATGGTTTTCAGAGTCCCCAAGAGTGGATAAGTCAACCAATTCTCAAAAACATTGAAAACTCTATATTGAAAACTAAACTCAAAAAACATTAACACCATTTCCAAAAATTCAAATCCAATATCACTTCTATAAAAAATAAAACTCCATACTCCATCCCAATGATGAACACAAAATCTGGTATGACTCTGTCATGACCTGACCCACTGGGGATTTCCTAGCCGGCCCTAAGCCAAGAGTGGATACCCCAATCCCACCTCTAGTAGGCCAGGGTTGATGACTAGTTTTGATTATGCATATCCAATATATGGGAGGCAATAGCCTAAGTTACCTTTATTCATGCCCACATCCCCAAGACCATATAATGATTACATGTAAAACTAACCAGCTAACAGCAATTAATGCATAAATCTATAATCCTACCATCATAGTATGAAAAAACTATATTTAAGTCAATAGGGGAAAAATACAAACTCACGAAAAATAGGAACATAAGTCCATCCTACTCAGAAGGAGTGGAATGCTACCAAAAAATAACTCCGGTATACACCTTGGTATGTCTATCTTGGAACTATAATTCACTTACTCTTGTTACTCCTAGGATTCCAAGAAAAGTTCTATCATCTAAAAAAGATATGACATGTGCTGAAAGAGCCCATGAAAGTCTGAGTAAAACAATATCTAGTTGAACACCCCCAAATAACCAATCATAATGAATCAAATTTAATAAGATCAAAATATGATATGTCAAAAAGATAAGAGACATATCAATAATATAAATAACTATATTTACTCATAGTAGACTCTTATTCCCAGGTAAGTCTTAACCATAATACCAACAACATGATACTATCAAAGGATTCATGGTAATTTTCATCTAAGATAATCTACTCAATGAGTAATGCTATCAATGCATATGTTCATCTAAGAGGTCATGATCATCTGTCCTATCCATGAGGTATTCATTGGATATCTATAGTTCTCATAATCCATGTAGGGTATCACACCCATGGGCAATGGGTGACACCACAAAGCTTACTGGAATGATCTTCTAGAGAGGGGATTGTTTCCCTGTGCATGGTGGTCATGCTGATACCATGAACCCCATATTTTAATGATATATTATTCCACCCTTGTTCTCATAGAGGGATACACAAATTCTTTCCAATACATAACCCACAGTGGGGATGAAAATACTATGACGAGGATATAATTTCACATTGTACCCTAATGGGAAAGGACCATGGTATCATAATCCATAGAACATGGTCTATACTTAGGAGACAAAGAGATGCAATCCATCTCCAAGGGAGTTCATGGCAAGTAATTAACATACACCACATGTACAGATAACCCCAAACCTTCCCGTGTATATTCTTATATTCCTATACCATGATCATGTACATATGGTTGTTCCCATTTACTGAGGTCGTGCCTTGTAATGTGCCATGTACTAGTACTAGGTCGTGCCTATATACCCTCCTCATGACCATGTTTCTAGTTTTGTATGTGCTCAATTAATTTTTATGTACATTCAATTACATCATCCCCCCGCAGCATGATTTCGGACAAGTGTCACCCTATGTTTGATATTTCTCTCTCTGTATAGACCATATCACTATAAAGGATAGACCACATGACATGTGATATTTGGACAACATGCCATGTAGTCGTTAATTTCATAGAAATTATAGGATTCTCCACATGTCTTCACCCATGTATCTTCCTTGAATATAACCATGATTCTCAGTAATGATCATGGATCAAGTCTTATAAAGGCATGTCTTCACTACACATTGTTATATAAAAATCAAATATGTTTGGAAAACATTTACATCACACCGTGTTATTGAGACACCAAAATACATGAACTAGGGAACCTTCGATCTGATCTGATCTACCACTAGTGTCACCGCGCACTGCTTCCATGCCATATATCTCTATCCCAAACCCATGATATCAATATGTTGAACTGATGGTGGTGTACATAATGATCGTCTATCAGGTATTTTTCAAACCTCCATAAAAAAATCCAATGAAAATTTCTAGAATGATAACAGTGGAGATCTATAAGACATAAAATGTTTATTGATCCTCATTTATTATTTGACATTCCCTTGATTAGTTTTCATTATAATGATTAACTAAATGAATTAATTAAATCTTCCTGAATAATTCCCCAAATCCCAAACCAGCAAACATGATCAACCCATAAATCACCCTATTAGTAAAGTGGATTCTTGATCATATTGAGATAAATAAATGGGGTATAAAATCAATAAAAACAACATTATAACTCTATTTTTATCAGTTTCTGGAGAAGAATGATCATACATCACTATCCTTAGCAAGATCCAAAAGCAGCATTGGTGAATATGATCCTTGTTCATCGATCATGATCTATTGTGTTCACCAAGCTCTCCCACAACGACTTCTCTAAATATCTTGGTTTATATAGCTAACCCTGAAATTTCTCACAACCAAAAATTTATTGGAAAACATAGGTAATGTAAAAATAAGAATATATTTTAATTTAAATAATTTATTTACTTTAAAATTTACCCACAATTATGCCCTACCCGAGTTTCCAACGTTCTATAAGGTTATATCATACCAAGGGTAAAACCTATATTCTGGACTCATAAAACTCTCATATATCAGATATAATAATCCATTTAACATTTATTCCATATATTTAATAAAATTTTTAGTGTGATATTAATATATTTAATGTTTTTTAAATATCAATTCTGAGTTAACAAACACTCAGATTTTCATTCCTTCTCAGTGCCTAACTCTGCAAAAATGATAAGATATATTCCAAATCATTACATTAAAAAATAGTGATGTTACACATACTGGTTAAAAATATGAAAATAATTTTAAATTAAAAATAAATAATATAATCTCACATAATGCATAAATTACTTTTAAGAAACATTTATCTTCTATGTATAAAATGAACTTTGTTTAATCATCTCATTTTAAATGTATTTCATAATGTCTTTATCTGTAGTGATACCTACTAATTTATTGGATATACTATAAAAACATTAGTTAATAATTTTATTATGTTAATATATTTTTTGGTTTTAGTTTAGTGTTTCATGGAAAAAATCCTTCACAAACAATATTTAATCAAGGAAAAGTAATTAATAAAATCAAGAATCATTACATCCTAAGCTTGAGGAACATAAAATGCCGGATGTTTCTGAGAGGATGATGCTATATCAGAGGTATAGGTAAATGAAAATGGTGTTGGATCATATCAATGTTGTGGAAGATACACTAATTTTTTCCATGGATCCTCTCTTTGTAGTGTAGGAGCCTCTCTCAAGTGTTATTGTCTCTATCTTCACATTTTACCTGTGCCTATGTTTGTGTTTTTGTATCATCCTCACTGAGCGCTCTAGGATCATCAACTAGTACAAAAAAAATTCTAATTAGAAACATTTTTTTTCCATTATCGAGATTTTAAAACATCTCTAACTTTTAAACTATCATTTCTAAAAAAAATCTACTAAAATATGTGTCTAAAATTTAGAAATGTTTATTAACGTCTCTATTTAGTGACAAATCATTGAATAAGATATTTAAAAAACTTTGGTTATTAATACTTCATTTACTGATGTTTCTAGAAATGGTTGGTAAATTTTTATAGTAATTTTTTTTGAAATATATATATATATATATATATATATATTTGGAATTTATTATGATAATAAAAATATACATTCCAGGGTCCCCCACACTGCATCTTTATTCCTCCCTTATTTTAGTCCCCCCCCTTCCACCTGATGCTACCTCATCCTATCATTTCTCCACTACCACACCTAGCTCACCCTATCATCTCCCTATGTCCAGTTCCCACCGAGCACCAGTTAATCCAGTTCCCATTAACCCTGTCCCATTTGCCCTCTCCTCCCATCTAAATGTCAACCTATTCCAAAAGTGTTTCTGAAATCCCTAGGAGAAATGGGGGGATTTCATTTATTACTCTCTAGATGTACTTTATAGGATCAATAAATTGTTTTTCTGATGGAAAATTCATGGGATTTTTATCCTTTTAAATCGATAAATTAATTAATGATGTAAAAGGGTAGCTTCTCCAACCCTTGAATTCCTCTATCTCCGGCTACTGTTCTTACAGTACGTTGGATGTCAACCAAGGAAGAAGACATCCCGCTGGAGTTTTTTCTGACCAAAGATGCTTCTTCGGATAAAAAAACTCTTCCTCCACTGATTTATACATTATTGGGAGTGGTCCCCAATAATCTACCCCTCATGACCAATTTTTTGTATAATCTAGACCTACAACATCCTTTCATGTATCCATATTCTCTTTTGGTAGAACCTTTTCATCATGCCTGCCCCATTATCATTGATGTTGATTTTATCAACTATATACCATTTTTATTCTAGCACATTTCAGATTTAGTGATCCCAAACCTCAATGTGTTTGGACCTAGAATGAAATGTTGGGTTCTTATTGAGATTAATAGCACTATGATTATCAAAATAGAGATTATAATTCCCTTTAATATATCCCAGCTCCTATAAAAACTTCTCCATCATTAACATCTCCTTGTATCCCTCATTGACCATGATATATTCTTCTTTTTTGTTAGATAAGGAAACACACTTCGGATGTCGTAATTTCCATGAGACTTCACCATATGAAAATGCTATTAGGTACCTAGATATGGATTTCCTCATGTATTCATCTCCAACTATATCTGTATCACTGTATCCTTCTAAAAAAGGTATGTAACTTCAAAAACAGAAACAATGACTAGATGTACCTTAGAGATAACTCAATATCCATTTGACTACTATATAGTGATCCTTTCCTAGATCTAATAAAAATATTCTCAAAATTCCAAAAACATGAGAAATATCTGTTCTTGTACACATCATGGCATAAATGATACTATGAACTACCGACTGACAAAGAACTCAATCTATTTCTTCTTTCTCATCATTAGATGATGGAATCTGACTTATTGTGAGCCTAAAATGACTCTTAAGTGGAATACCAATACATTTTTTCTTTTTTCCTATTGTATCATTCAAGAACCGTCTCAATGTATCACTCTTGAGATATCCAAATATATTGATTCTACCTGTTATGACTAATCATCATACCAAAAATCTAAGTAGCATCTCCCAAGTCCTACATTTCAAAAAGATTATTCATCTCCTTCTTCAACCTATAAATGTTAGTGATGTATCTGAAAATAATTATAATATCATTAGTTTAAAGAAACATGGTAATGAAATCACCAATATAAAACTATTTTAGAAAAACATAGTGGTCAACCATCATCCTATTATACTCATTTTTCTCCATGAATGATTCAAATTTCCTATACCATAACCAATGTTCTGGTGTGAGAAAATATAAACTTTTCTTGATATTTCATACCAGGTTTTAATTACCATTCACCTAAAATCCCTCTAGT
Source organism: Viscum album (assembly GCA_963277665.1). Lineage (NCBI taxonomy): Eukaryota > Viridiplantae > Streptophyta > Magnoliopsida > Santalales > Viscaceae > Viscum > Viscum album. The sequence goes on along the minus strand of OY728151.1, from coordinate 1,822,107,340 downwards.
TTCCCCATCTATATCTTCTCATCATGATCAACATGCTTGAATGCAATATTTACATCCAATTGTTGATCCTCTAGGTTCAAACTAACCTTTAATCCAACAACAACTCTGATAAAATAAATTTTAACCATAGGAGAAATTTTTTATCAAGGTCAATACATTTTTTCTAACATAATCCATTCACAAATATCCTTGATTTATAGAATTGTTTTTAGCTACCATATTCTACTTTTATTATGTACGCCTAATTGTTCTTGAGTAAATTATTTCCACGTGGTAACTCTACCAAATCAAATGTACTATTCTTGTAAAAGAATAATTTCTCCTCATTCATGAATTTTTTCTATTCCATATTCTAAAAAATCCTGATCACATCAACATAATTGTGTGGATATACACTATGAGTGATCATCACATACTCATGTGGTGAGTTTCTATGACTCAGTTGTCGTTCTCTTGTGGATCACCGCATCTGCGCATCGAGGGGAATATTTTTTGTAATATCATATGATGAATAAATATTAGTAAATAGAGAGATATTACTTATTATTAATGTATCATTAGAGTCACGTATCTCTCTCAAACTAAATGTTACAGATGTTAGTGATTCTAGTTCTAGATTGACTAGAATTTCCTCAGAGTAAAACTACTCTTCATTTTCTGGCTTCCCAAAATCTTCATTTGTATGGTCCTCAAGAAACACCACATCACTTCTTCTGATGATCCTCCTACTAATATGATCCCAGATTCAGTATCCAAACTCCTCAAGGGTGAATACAAAAAAGATACTTTAATTTCCTTTTCCATCCATCTTTTCCCACTCAACTTTACAGATGTGAAATAATTCCCTATGTTCAAATAGTCTCAAGTGTTTTTATGAAAAATTATTACATTTCCAGACACTTTCTAGAACATCATAGATAAGTGGAACTGATAGGGAAAGGTTAAAAATATCATCTAAGGTTCTCATTACCTCCCCCCAAAAGGTATTTTACATATTTTCATTTGAGTTCATGCATCTAATTCTCTCTCAAATTGTCTTATTCATCCTCTCATTTAGACTGTTGAGTTGAGGCATCTTTGATACTGATTATTCTTTTATAATGCCTAAAATCTTACACTAATCCTAAAATCTACCATTTTAATCTCCTCCATTATCTAGCCACACACACTTTAACTATTTTCCTATTTATCTTTCCACCTTCACATTAAAATACTTGAAAACATCCTAGACTACATCTTTATTTTTCAAAGAAAAGGCCTAAATTTTTCTTGAATGGTCATCTATGAAAAATAATAAATAACCCCTCCTATCAACTTAGTTATCTTCATGAAAACATCAGTGTGAATCAAATAAAAAACATTTTCTTTAATGGATGGTATATTACCATGAAATGATACTCTGTATTGTTTTCCCATGATAAAATCAACAAAAGTTACCAAATGTGTAACTTTTATTATTGGAAAGAGATCCTTTGAAGAGAGAATTATGATTTCTATCTCACTCATGTGACCATGAATATTTTTCTAGGATTATATAGGAACACCTTTCCTGGATACATTGACTTCTCCTCCACACGGTCTAGCATCTCTAAGATAAAGAGAAGTATCTTTATTTCCTTTATCAATTACCAAGTTACCTTTGGTAAGATTCCATTTCCCATCACTAATGGAACTGACAAATCCATCATCGTCAAGAGTTACAGTGTATATCAGATTGAGGTGAATACCAATAATGTGCCTCACATCCTTCAATAATAAGCTATATCCAATATTAGTTTCTTGTAAAATATTACCAGCATGTGATTTTATAGTAATCATCATTTCCCATATTCACATGTCCAAAACTCCTTTAACTGTTAGATGAGATAAAATCTATTCTGGAAGTGACATGGTAGGATGTTCCAGAATAAAAAACACATGTCGAGTCTTGGTTTGCAAGACAGACTATATTATCTTCCTGAACAATAAAAATTTCTTCATTAATTACTACAATATCATTATTTTTGGTAATACCAACCTTATTCCTCTATTCTTCCTTCAAACATCTATATAGTCAGATGATGTTTTTGGGATTTTTATAGTGTTGAAAGTTCATGTTATATCTCTATTGGTATATCAATTGATTATTCTTTTCATACTTTCCCACAAGGTTCTCATTATCTACTTCTTCCCAACCATTATTGCATACCTTGTCTTTCAGTGAAAAGAGCCTTTGTTTCAAGTGTATCTCACTTATCCTTTCTTAGGGACTCTTCATTCATAATTATATCTTTCACCATCTCTATGGTGAGAGTTCTATATGGAGTTGAATTGCTGTCCCACACAACTAGTGTGTCACATGTCATTGGTAAAGAAGATTACATCAACAGTGCATGTGACTCCTCATCCATTATAATTTTCATGGAATTCAATTGATTTATAGTACCATGATACTATCTCATGTTCTCTAATATGCTAGTTAGATAATTTTATTTCAAGTTGGAAATACGACGTATCAGGTTTTATTTTTTCTTCATAGTTTTCCTTTCATACATTTTCTCAATTTTTTTATATAATGGAACCATCAAGTTATTTGGAAAATTTATGGAAAAAACATTTTTCAATCCACTATGGGATTTGAGCAGTGCATTTACTATTTAGTATGACCCATGACACATCATCTAGTGGGGTACTGGATGATGTCTTCTCACTGGGATTACAAATTCTTGATGATTCTTCCACTCGTGTTTCAACAAGCTTAATGGGTTTTAATAATTGTTTCAAGAAATATTTAATATAAAAAAGTTATTCCATTTTAGGGTTTAAGATGGTATAATTAAAATTGTATGCTTAATAATGTTACCAATATTTTCATATGTTTTATATATTATTGATTTCTGTAAAAAAATAGTAGAAAGCACTAATCATGTTGCAGCGAAAGATGTGGAGTCATGTTTCCAGTATTTTCATCCACAGATAGAGTATGAATTTGGATGTGTCTAGAACGGTCAAAATAACAAGAATAGACACCTAGATCCCTGAAAATGGACCTTGATCGGCTGATTTATAGCCAAAAAATATCGACAATCCAAATCAACCGACGATTTCACACTGATGTGGCTCACCAGAACAGTGGGCGGAAAAGAAACCAGAAAGTGGCTGCTAGTCTGGATAGTGTTATCTTCTCTGGAAAGGGCGTAATGTAGAACTAGCAATTTGACCAGAACATTGACTAGCTCTAGCAGCTTCATGTCAACTCCACATTTGACATCATTTGCGCTTTTGGAATCTTCTCTCTGGGGCCTTCTCGGATCTATCCTAAAAAATCAACCAACTTCAATTTTTTGGTTGTGAGAAAAAACCTTCGACCTCTTCAAAATATCAACCCTTAGCCCTCTAATACCACATTTTTAGGGAACCAGAGGTTCATGGTGACAATAAATACACAAAATAGAATAGATAAAAGAATGAACATGTAGATTTACATGGTTCGACAAGTGTTTCTTATGTCCACAAAAGATAGGGGGCCTTTATTTTATTACACTCCAAATTAATGTCGAAGGATCACTCAATGTGTTGTTTTCTGAATACATATTCATGGTATCTTGAAACCATTAAATAGATGAAGGAATCAATGATGTCAAAGGTTTGGATCGACTACCATTGAATTCATATATCTTCGTCTGCTAAGAGTGTATTGTGTTAGTTGCTAACTAAGGAAAAAGACAACCCACTAGCACTATTGATGAAAAAATATGCTACTGGTGGCAAAAAAAGTTTTCCTCAACAAATTTCTCCATTGATTGGGAGTGGCCCCTAGAATCATTTTCTTCACCCCTGTCTCGATCTACTCTTTGCATATCCCTACATCATGTGTCCTCTCTCCTCTTCCCTCTATTCCCCCACCTACTTCCTGACACTCTTGTCTCCCCTACCCTACCAAGATTACCCTCCCATGCCTCGAGTCCAGTCCCCCCCCCCCCCCCCCGATCACTGGTTCATCTAGTTCCCCTCAGCCCCATCATATTCTCCCTCTCCCCCAGCCGCTTATCCACCTGTCTACAGACCATTTAATTTAAACAGGTTATCGAGAAGAAATAAAACTCTTTATCTACTACTTCACAATGAATGAAACTCACAAGTAACCTACTTAATATTTTAATAGGTAATTTCATTTTGTTTTATATATGTATAGTTTCCCAAATTTTTTAAATATATATATATATATATGTATATATGTATACATATATTTTTATATTTATATTAATACACATGCACTAATATATATATGTTTATATTTTGTATTTTATATTTTATGTTTATATATATATATATGTTTACATGTTTATATATATATGTCTATATTATATATATATATATGTTTATATTATATATATTTCTATGATTATATATATATATATTATTTTATATTATATATAAATATATGTACTATTTTATATATATGTTTTTATTGTACAATTAATTATATGTTAATATTTCTTAAATACTTGTTTATATTAATAGATATGTTTATATATACATATTTGTGTGTGTGTAAATATATGTGTGTATATGTGTATATATATATATATAATTAGTCAGGTTTTAAAATGTAGAAATGTCACTAAAATATTCATGTTTTCTTAAAAACTAGACTAAATATAAAATATATAATTTCATTATTATATATATATAAATACATTTAAGTATTTAAAATTTTCTATTATATATTTATATTATATTACTATATATATTAATATATATGTTTATATGTTTATATGTTTATATTTTATGTTTATATATATATGTGTTTATATTTTATATTATATATATATCTTCATATTTTATATATATTGTATTTTTTTATTAACACACACACACACACATATATATATATAAATATATATGTTTATATGTGTTTGTGTGTGTGTGTAAATATATATGTGTATGTATACATATATAATATTATATATATATAATTAGAGACATTTAAAAATACTGGTAAATATTCAAGAAAAATAACCTCATTTTCTTGAAAACATGGTTAAATTAAATATATATGTGTGTTTTTATATATAAATATATTTATTTATATGTGTATTTTTATGTGTTTATATATAAAAATATGTGTGTTTATATATATATATATATGTTTAAATATATAAATATATCTATTCAAATATATATATATATGTGTGTGTTTATATATATGTGTCTGTATTTATATATATTAATATAAATTTAAAAATATCAATATATATATATTTATATCGATTTAGGGAAAAAATCTATATAAATATATTTATTTTTAGCGATGTTTCTAAAAAACATAACTAAATTAGGGATGCCTCATTAAAAATGTCGTTAAATTAGTGATGTTCCTAAAAAACATCACTAAGTTAGAGAGGTTTCATGAAAACATGGCAAATTTTGTGACGTTTTTAATGAAATGTTGCTAATTTAGCAACCTTTTTTAGGAAATGTCCCTAATTTAGGGATGTTTCTCATGAAAGGTTGATCATTTAAATATTTTTTTTCCTGAAATGTCACTAAATTGAAAATATTTTTTGGGAAATGTCGCTAATTTGGCTACATTTTTGTATAAGCATTGTTAATTTGGCGATGATTTTCATGAAATGTCACTAATTTTGTGATGTTTTCTGAATATTTCTCCAATTTTGTGATGTTTGTCACAAAAAATCACTTAATTAGTGATGTATTTTATGAAAATCCATTAATTAATTGAAATTTGTCATGAAACATCAACAATTTATTGACTTTTTCCATAAAACACTGTTAAATTTGCGATGTTTCAAGAAAAGGTCGGTAAATTTAGAAATTAGTGACATTTTTAAAAAATGATGCTAAAAATGTCTTTAAATTGACATTTTTTCCAGTGAACATTCCCTAAAAACATAGTAGGTTCAGGTGGATCAAAATATATCATTGGATCCTCATCATAGATACTCGTTTGTTGGAAATAGAGATGACCTCTCAGAGCCATCCAATCTCTATAAAATACATCCCGATTGAAAATAACCTCATACTGAGGTTCAATATTTTTTCCAAGACACTAAAACCCCTTTCACTACATATATGGAAACATGAATGTTAATAAATAATTTGAAATAAAATATATTCATAATATTAAATCTTAGATAAATATCATGTGGTATATAAGGTATATAATAGTGTTGAACCACTAAAAAATTGTGTATTCTCCCTGATCAAATTTGATGGAGTTAGGTTGTGAGATATAAAAGATGAATGATGATAGGATGTGAAAAATTTTTGCACCAAAATTTGAGACACAGAAGAAGCCAACACGAAGGCACCACTGACTACCTCAAGAATTTATTTCGTGGAGTCCCCCTAGCACCGCGACCGCTGCGAAGCAAGGAGGCGGGACACTCCGCGATCAAATTTGACGTTCGTGATCCCACTACAAAGTAACGAGGAGGGATGCTGTGTGAATGCATTTGGATTTCGTGAGCCTTCTGCGAAGAAAGGAGGAAGGAGGCTCCATAAACACATTTGAAATTTTCAATCCAACCATGAATCAAAGAGGCGATATGCTCCGAGAACCCATTTGACATTCACGACACTGCTGTGAAGAAACCATGTCCCTCTTTGCGCCGTGTAATATCCACTTCATGGTTCCTCTTGTATATAAATATTGGGCTCCCCCTAATCCCAATGGTTGTAATATCTGAACTTTCGACTTCCTTGCTCTCGAATCGTAGAGCATCCTTCTGCTCTAGGAACCATGAGCTGTGCGAGGTACTTCTGCTCCGCAAAGTGCCTCCCCTTTTTCTTGTTTTGATCCCCTCTTCCAAGAGGGATGCCTTTCGCTAATCCTATGGGCCTTTACTAAGAAAGTGGATCCCCAAGGGGACCTGGGTCATCGCATTGTGTTTATGCTTCACGAAACACCCTTCATGTACACATGATCCACACGCTAAGGCAGGGTCATTGTACTTGGTGAAGAACATTACTTCATGAAGCCTTACTTTGTGAGGCACCTTTTCTCTTCAAGTTAGTGCTCCACAAATTCCTTTCCACTTCGTGAACCACCTCCCATATTCACCTCTGCACTATTCATAGGCTAAGTCACCCCACATCTCAAAGCACACCCCTTCACGAGTGCCCTTCTCCACGCAGAGCAATAGAGCTTCACAAGGCCTCTCCCTATGAACCCCTCTGCTTTGTAATTCCTTTTCCTGTGTAGCCCTCTAGGTTTCCACGATTTGATTCCAAAGTCCCCTGGATGATATTTCTCATTGAGTTACTTCGTCTTATGCTTCTTCGCATAGGAACACTAATGAATATTTCTTCTTCACATAGCCACACTAACGTGCGCCCCTCGATGGTTCTCTCCATGACACCCCCTCACTACGGAATTCCATGTCCCCTCTCTGCACCACGGAGTAGAGGGTAATGGTTATGTATGTACTAGGGGTGTGGGGAAAACCCCCCTTATCCGAGATGCAGGACATTAAACTGCCAAGAACCATCATCCTCAGCACATGATGTTAGATTATGACCTTTCCCTATGTCTCGCACGTGGGGTACCCCCTTCTTGGACATTCTCCACACCCACTGGTCTCCACAGGGGATGCTATCCTCTTTACGGGAGTGGCATTTGTCTGTGGGGGAAGGGAGACCATCTCGGTGTAAGTCCCTATCCTTCTTATATGTGGAAACATCCATGCTCCTCCTTTCATTTCAATCCCCAGGGCCAGCGAAGGGCGTGGTAGGGAAAAATGATTCTCCTTTCTTCGGTCCCAAGTCCCTCTCCTACTACTGTTTTTCGCCATCGGGCCTCCATCCTGGAGTATGTCCCGACTTCTTGGGCCGCTAACCACGTATAATCCCTACTTCGCCTCCCACGGACGCACCTTTCGCGATGTGATCGTCGGTTCTCTGCTATCTATTGTTTATCACACCGAGCATGAATCACATGGGCTTAGAGTGAGGACCGACCATGATGAACACCTAGGGTATCCTAGAGTGTAATCCCCACACCACCTGAACTATGTGGTCCTTTATCCTTGCCATGGCAGTGTACGTAGGAAGCGTTCATCAGGTTCAATCCCACCACCTGGTCATTCTGACCGCTTCACATCGGTTCACCAACACCCTAGAAAGCCTAGAGTGTAAGCCCCACACCAATCCGATCTATGAGGACTTTGATCCTTGCCAAGGAAAGGTATGTATGAAGCCTCCACGAGGTTCAAGACCACTACCCAGTCGTTCTGACCCCTTCACGTCGGTTCACCAAACACCTTAGGCAGCCTTGACTCTAAGCCCCACACCACCTGAACTATGTAGACTTTGATCCTTACCATGGGAGGGTACGTAGGTAGCCTTGACAAGGTTCAAGCACACCACTCGTTCGTTCCTACCCCTTCACATAGTTTCACCAAACACCTTGGGAAGCCTAGAGTGTATTCCCCACACCATCCGAACTGTGAGGATTTTTATCCTTTCCAAGGCAAGGTATGTAGGAAGCCTCCCCAAGGTTCAGGCCCACCACCCGGTCATTCTGAATCCTTCACGTCTTCTCACCAAACACCTTGGGCATCCTATAGTGTAGGCCCCACACCACCTGAACTATGTGGTCTTTGACCCTTTCCAATGTAGGGTACGTAGGAAGCCTCCACGAGGTTCAATCCCACCACTCAGTCGTTCCGACTCCTTCACATCAGTTCACCAAACACCTTGGGCATCCTAGAGTATAGGCCCCACACCAATCTGACTATGAGGACTTTGATCCTTTCCAAGGCATGGTATATAGGAAGCCTCCACGAGGTTCAAGCCCAACACCTTGTCGTTCCGACTCCTTCACGTAGGATCACCAACACATTTTGTAACCTATAGTGTAAACCCCACACCACCTGAACTACGTGGTCTTTGAGCCTTGCCAAGGCATGGTACATCGGAAGCCTCCACGAGGTTCAAGCCCACCACCTAGTTATTCTGACCCCTTGAAATCTATTCACCAACAACCTGGGTTTCCTAGAGTGTAATACCCAGACCAACTTGAACTATGTGGACTTTGATCCTTGCCAAGTCAGGGTACGTTGGAAGCCTCCACGAGGTTCAAGCCCACCACCCGGTCATTCTGACTCCTTCATGTTGGTTCACCAAACAACTTGGGAAGCCTAGAGTGTAAGCCCCATACAAATCCGAACTACGAGTCCTTTGATCCTTGCCAAGGTAAGGTTCATAGAAATCCTCCATGAGGTTCATGCCCACCACCCGGTCATTCCGACCCCTTCACGTCGGTTCACCAAACACCCTGGGTAGCCTAGAGTGTAAGTCCCACACCACCTGAACTACATGGTCTTAGATCCATTCCCTGGCAGGGTACATATGAATCCTCCACGAGGTTCAATCCAACCACTAGGTCATTCCGACCCCTTCATGTCGGTTCACCAACACCCTGGGTAGCCAATTGTGTAAGCCCCACACCAATCCAGACTATGTGGACTTGGATCCTTGCCAAGGTAGGGTACGTAGGAAGCCTTAATGAGGTTCAATCCCACCACTCGGTCATCCTGATTCCTTCACTTCGGTTCACCAAACACCCTGGGCAGCCTAGAGTGTAAGCCCCAACACCACTTGAACTATGTGTTCATTGATCCTTTCCATGGAAAGGTATGTAGAAAGAATTTATGAGGTTCAAGACCAACACCCAGCGGTTCCGACCCCCTTCACGTCTGTTCACCCCCATCCTACATGATGTTAAACGGTGACCCTTTTTCAGTAGTAATCCATTGTAACTCCATTCAGCGGTAATCTATTTTCAACCCATCCAGTGATAAGCCATTGTGACTCCATCTAGCGGTAAGCTGTTGCAACCCCATCCAGTGGTAAGCCTTTGCAACCCCATCCAGAGGTAAGCTGTTGTGACCCAATCCAATGGTAAGCCATTGAAAACCCCAATTGAAAGCAAGACATCGTCAGATGATCTACGTGGACTTTGATTCCCTGCCATAGGGATATGTAAGAAGTCTCTTCGAGGCTAAATCCCAAAACCATTGTCACCCCATGACGATTCCATCCCATTCACCATAAAATTCACAGAACCATCCATCATCCATCCTAATTCTTACCCAGGACACCACATCCTGGTGGAATAATAAAACCCCATTCCCCACTCCCAATAATAGAATTCGGGAATCCACCCACATGTTGGCCCCAATATCAGCGTTCCCTCCAGGGGTTTACTCAATTTGATCCACTATAGTCAATGTTCTTATTAGCCTGATTTGTCTCTGTTGGACAATAAAATTGTGGCATACCCCATGTTAAACATGGGAAGATGAGGAAAACCTTAGATATATGCCAATGGAATATGATTCCCCATGTTCTATGTGGGATACCTCAGGATTCCACGCCCTCATGAAGCCCTATAATAAGGGACAGAAGACAGACACTCCAATCCCCCAGCATCCAAACACACCAGTGATGCCCCCACGTGACTAATCCCCTAACCGGAGGTTGCTTCCCATGACCAGACTCCTTGGAATGTCCTAACATAAGTAGCATAATTAACTGGTTTCCATGAAGATATGGAGCTGGGAAGAGTTTCACGAATAACATCTGAAATCATTGAGGGAGACCCAGACTAGGTGATGAGATCCGAGGAGGAATACATGAAAGGAAGAACCGACATCCAATCATCATGTTTCAATCAAGGAGTAGACATCCCTGAACAAGGAGCAGATGTCACCTACCTTTGGAAAGCGGTAATGTGGGGAAATAAAAAACCACGCCCCTCGTCCCTGAACGAGACGGACATGCATGCCCCATAAAAATAATCAGAAATAGAAATGGTGAACCAAACGTGAAATTCTTCACCTAAATATGGATATTAGTAGTGCTCGGGGCATCAATGGATTGACATGTCACCAGATCTAGATATCCTTCACTAGGTCCCTCCAAGCAAAAAGCCGTCCTGGGGTGAAACTCAACTAATGTTGGGGTAGTAGAATGTTGGAAATCATGTTCTGCAACATTGTCAGCGTGGATCCCACTTACTGGTCATGGATGATGGGATGATGTTGGGGCATTGGTCGTTTATTCCTTTTTCTTTCAGCACTAACGAGTTCATCTCCCTGCTTTTCATGAATCAGGTTGCTACATCATCAACTCGATCACCGCCCGCCCATCAACGCTAGGGCAAGGGAAATTCTAGCACAACTACACCGTGCGATTTTACCACTTCCACGAAAGCCTCTGCGTCTATGACCGTGGGGAACCCACGCCCCATCTCCCCATCGGGAGTTATCCAACGAAGGGTAATTAACGACCTCGTATGTCATAACGGGGAGGAGGGAATAGTCCCAATACGGGATATAGACATCCTGGACCTGGAGGCATCCACGCCTCACAGTCAACGCTACCACTGAGGGCTGCATAGGGAGCCATTTCTCCCCACCCCAACATACAACCGCTTCGGGAGCCGATACCCATAGCGCTTTGACGACTCCCAGCCATACGCTGATGTGGTGGGCAATGTCCGGACCTACCCAGTTAGAGTCCCGGTCTAGGGGATCCCAACAAGGACTCCCACTCAGCCACGTCAGCGCCATTTCATGGTCATGCCGGAGGAGGAGCAGGTATGTTATGCCCCTGCACCACCAACCCCAGCTCGTCTAACCCAATTCCAACGTCGGGCATGAGCTGAGAAGGACGCCCACCAAGGGGCGTCAACGTTGATGACTACTATGGCCCGATCCACAGTCGACGCATACCATCATGTACCTGTATACACTGATCATGGGTGCTTATATGAAAAACAGGGATCGAGGCCCCAACCACCCCACGGGCAGGTTGGGTCGACTCTCCTGGTCACAGGCACGAGTAGTGGTCACCGCAAAGCGACCTGCAGTGATGTTACCCCGTACAGAGGTCCTCCCCTTACCGCTACCACAAGGAAAGTGGGCCTTCCCTTCTTCGAGGCTCGGCATGGAGGTCCGCCCCATTCCACCCTCAATCCGAATGAAGGTCTACCCCGCAGTAGTGATGTTTGGAACGGAAGCCTCTCCTGTGCCCATTACACTGGGTATGGAGTCATTCCTTAGAACCCTAACCATTGATGTAGGGGAATTTCCCATCCAGTCCTTCTATAACATGGGTGTCCTCCCTATGTCCTCTCCATATCTGGTGAACGTCCTCCTCACCCCGACAACCAAAGGAGTGAAGGCCAGCCTCGCTCCACCCGCACAAAGCATGGAGGTCCTCCCCAAGCTCCTACAGGTCCCAACGGAGGTTTTTACCACTCTAGTTCTATTCATCGAGGTCCTCCCTATGTCCCTTTCGACATTTTCCCCGGTGCTCCTCGCACCTCAGTTTTCTCATGTAGAAACCCTCTCCGCCCCAGCACCAGTGCGGCTGAAGGACCCCATGTCAGAAATCAGCCCAGTCCCGAGGAGCCACCCTGGGGAAGAAAGGCAGGTTGTCACCACAATAAGAAGAGTCCTAGGAATTCCTGGACGAAGATCAAACTGGTCCAATTCTCGGACTCTGAAGTGGAGTATGACTCAGCTCAGGAACCCTCCCATCGATCTTCCGAGTAAAGGGTCGAGGAAGGGACAAGGCGCATCAACCTGGTGCTTCCATAATGTGAGGTCCATAGGATTCCCGCCTCCCTCTACAAATATATCCAAGAGTATGAAAATATGGTGACCCCATAGGTTACGGTCATGAAATCACCACCATCATCGCCAAAAGTGCTTTCTACCTCCACAAGAGATCAGAGAGAGATATTCTGGGGACCAATGGCTAGAGAGAAGCATTGTGGCCTCTCACCAGTATCCCTAGCCCCTGATCCAGGAATGATGACTATCAACCAATCCTATCGCGATTTAGCAGCCATGTCGCTACACTCTTCAGAGGACAGCCTGAGAATCTGTGGCCAGTTAGCCTGTTCGTCGTATTCTCCCCCGGCCGACCTGCCATCCCAGTGTTCTGCCTTAGTACCGCTGCTACTTCCTCAACCACGCCCATTTGGAGAGTGGGGAAATCAAGGGATAGACCCCGAATTTGAGCCTAGGAGATTCTAGAGCATCCTCACAGTGGACCACTTCCCAGAGATGTTCTGGCCCGTGGTAGCGCAGAATTTCTACATACCGGAATCCCTCACCCTAGAGAAACTTGAGTGATTCTGCTACACCCTATGGGCAACACATCTCAGACTCCATCATCACCTCATGGTTTATCCAATGAGCCAAATGCATTTCGAATAAATCTATGAGCAGGGCCGTCTTGTCGATCTGGCCGCACTTCCTGTGGCCCAGCACCCCGAGTCACCAAGTCGCCTTGAGGATCTCCAACAGCAATGCATTCATAGAATCAAGGTACTCGGAAAAACTATCAGGGAGGATAACCCACATGTGAAAATATATGGCTGGGGGCAGTATGGTACCCTCCTCTTTACCCCTCTCTAGTGGCATCCCTACTCGCTATGCGATATTGAGGAAATGCCCCCAAGAAGGGTCATGATCAACATGGACGACATAGTGGAAAAGGAGAATGAGATGGAGCTTCTTGATGGAGACTTACCACCTAATAGTGTTCCACCACTTTTGGACCCATCGGGGAGGATTATGCATCAGCAGATGAACCTCCTATGTCTCTATGCGCCCAATGAGGTGTTGGTGCTTGGTAGGAATGCCAGTAAGGGAAAAGAGCACGTCGGAGCTGTCATGCACTCCGACCCGTCTGCCACAGTGTAGAAGACGGAGGAGGACCCCAAGAAGGACATGATGTGATAGCAACATGCTAAGAAAAAGAGTTTGTTCGATGAACTCTTGGCTGAATGAGTTGTAGAGAGAAGGCTCGACTACGCCAATCCTAGGTCAGTACAGTATGGGCAGGGACAAATTCCCCTCAGCGATCCACCCCAGGGAAACCGTGATCATGCCACTCCTTCGGACAAGGCTGAAGCTGGAGCTCACTGAAAGAGGGCACAGTATGTCTCACCAAACCCTCCCGAATGGTGTATAAATCCAAGGAATCCGGCCCAGGTTCTCCCAGCTTCCCCGTAGGGTGCTTCACCAGCTGCTCCACAAGCCGCTGAGCCTGTCTATCGTGTTGAAGAACTCGGAAATGCCCTCGTGGTTAGGGATCCCCTTCAAGATAGGGAAACCCACCCAAATTATCCTATGGAAGCCCTAATAGCCCGCCTTGAGGCATTGGAAATGAGATAGGTGGAAATCCCATAGGATGGGAAGCCAGTCCGGCATGGGGGGATGGTATTTCAGTGCCTTAGGGTTTCAGGAATCCCACCTTCTCCCCCTTTAACGGGACGGGGGACCCACCGCAGCACCTATCCCACTTCAACTCAAGGTGTGTGCCCATTTTAGGGAATCCATCATATTAGAAGGCTACCAATCTCCGCTATTTTGTTCAGACGTTGGAGGGGCCGACATTCATCTGGTACAACCAGCTCCCCGTCGGATCCGTGACTAGCTGGGAGGACCTTCACAGGAAATTCCTCTACCAGTACAGCTATACCACCCATAATACCATCATTGAAGACCTCTTAAAGTGCATTCAAAGGACCGATGAGTGAGTTGTGGAATTTATCACCTAGTGGAAGGGGCTCACATACTCCCTTGACATGCCACTGACTTAGGAGAAACTACTGATGATGTGCATAGGGAATGTCAAGATGGAACTGGTTCCTTCTATGATCACCCAGAAATACCCTATAGGATTCCAAGACTTCTCTAACAAGGTCCAGCACCTTAAGAAATACCTAAAATAGGCCAACCAAGCACACCCATTGCCCCCTGTAATTCCAGCATGGAGAGTTGCCAGAGCCGAGACCACCGCGGTAGCCCAAATAGAAGCCCCCGGACAGCTATAGTTACTACCAGTGGCACCAGCCCCACAACCACACAGATTCCCTCCTCCTCAGGCACAGCCTTCAGCTCAGCGGCATCCTCAGAATCGGCAAGCACCTCCACGTATTGTGCTGCCACCGCCCAGGCGAGACAACCAGGATCCGCCTCCTCAAAAGGGCCCTCCAACTCCTCGTTAGGGCTAGGATCCAAGGGCCCCCTCTCCCTAAATAAGAAACTGGAAATTCTAATTCAATGAGAATCATGTCCCTAGTTACATCTTTAGCGCCCTAGAGTAGGGGATTGTACACTTGCCTGAGTTCCGAAAGCCAGAAGAGGGAAATCTCGCTGATCGCCCCAACTGCTACCCCAATAATCGGATTCTAGGGTACACCCTCAAGTAGTTCTATGTGTTTAATGACTGGTTCCATGGCCATGTTGATAACAATATCGTCCGGCTGGGCCTGGCCCTAGTATAAGTGGAAGGTGTCTTTGTAAGGTCATACAGTGGTAGTGATATCGAAGGCGAATGGAAGTATGTTTCTAACTGTGGGTCCAAGAAGTGTGACGATTGGATGGATAAAAAAATATTTTCTCGTTCCCATTGTTTCATTTGGGCATGCCTGAATCAACCGGAGCCTTCAGAAGATGCAACCACCAGTTCTGAATCAGTATCTTAGTCGGCCTCTTCCAAGAAGAGAAAGCATCGTCGGCGCAATAAGAAACAAAACACCCCACCAATTCCATCATCATCCCACACTCTCAGTGACTTCATGACCCCCTAAGATAGAGATCCCTCCTAGAATCCACCTAGTGGTGGATGACACTTCAAGTTACAGTCAAGGGTACGCTTCAGTTAATACCGTGGAGTTGGTAAACCCCTATATGACTCCTAGCGATGGGGAGAGCTAGGAAAACCTCCCCAATGTCCCTAGCTGATGCCGACGTCAGTGGATCCATGGCCATATGGGTCGTCGATTCGCATCAGTTTGAACCACCAGCCAGGCCATGCATGCCACTGAGACTAGACAATAGGCCCAGCGTAGAGATCATCACACAAAGCCTCTTCATCTGGGGTCGTCAGGACCGTTTACACCACTGTTTGTGCTACTGGATCAGGCAGAGCTACCTCATCCAGACCACGACCAACCATGCCCAGATACTGGCCGATCTCAGTCATCCGGTCCTCATCTGGTAGCTACTCTTCAGGCTTCAACTAGTGAGCAGTGGGACATGCCCAGCACCAGTCAGCTGCTGGTCCAGCCAGTAGGGCCTGCCATGCATCCAATCGCAGAGCAGCCTCTTATAAGAAGAAGTTCAGGCTTGGCATGGAAGTGCAATGTTCTCAAGAACCTTGCCAGCATCCCTGCAAGGCTTTCCATCCTTGAATCCCTTCTCCTATCGTCGGATATGCGCGAGGCCCTCACTGAGGCTTTAAGAAGCCCCCTCTAGTTCGAGACAGAGGTAGCAGCTGAAGAGGCCTTTCATGATGAAATAGTTGAGAATGCTGAATGCCAGACCATAATTTCATTCTCCGGAGAAGATGAAGGCTCTCCCATACAAGGGAAAAATCTTCCCATTGTACATCACTGACCAATTTAACGGCGTGGAGGTTCGATGTTGTCTCATTGACACCGGCTCTGGGATCGACCTTATCCTGACTGTGGATGTTGTGGAAGCTAGGGTTATCTGAAGATGACCTGACTCCCTCTGATTTAAGGATATAGGGATATGATAGGACAGAGGAGACCCCGGTCAGAAAGATCCATTTAAAGACACAATTCAGTGTCCTAGTAACCAGTACTGAGTTTATGGTTGTCTCCTAGGACACCTCATATAGTGCATTGATGGGAAGACCATGGCTCCACCTGCACGTGGTGGTTCCTTCGTCATATCACTAGTGCCTCAAGTACTCCCTAAATGGTTGAGTAGGCATACTCAATGTTGATGCATCTCCTTTCCCCTCTTGTAAGGCCTGTTATCTAGATGCTGACTATTACCAGAGAAAGGATAAGCAGATTCTGGCACATGAGGTTGAGCCCGCCACGGTCGTAAATGACCACTGTACAAGTCTAGATGACGCCTATGTCTTCCCAATCCATCACTTGGAGTCCATGACCCCTAGCATAGGGAAATGCTTTGTTGTCTCTGGTACAAGAGGAATGAATATTCCAAAGTCCAGTCGACGGCAGAAAATCACCCCGTACTCCTAAAAAAACTAGGCTCAAGTGACTCTAGAGCCTCCTACCCCCGTACGATATCGGAATGTCTACCCCATGGAAACAGAAGTATGTCATACATGTTTGTTCCATCAGGCTAGAATTGAATGGGTCAAGCCAACATGCCACTATTTCGTTGATATCATCAAGTGTGGCCCCTTGTGCCGAAGACCAGATGGGATTGGATCGATTGACTTCATCGTTATGGTCTCAGCGCCACGTGAATCTCCTGATATGCTGTCCACTACTGTGCCTCTCTTCAGGTTCTGCCGACCTAGAGGATACTCCCCCCGTAGGGAATCCAACCCTGCAAGAGATGAAGAGTATCTGGAGGATGCTCCCCCTGCCTTTGAAGAAGGAATCTCTTTCACTGTCGATGAACTGGTACATGTGAACCTTGGTAGTGAGGCAGATCCGAGACCCACATTGATCAGTGCCGCCATGTCCCTTGAGGAGCATAAATGGTACATAGATTTCCTAAAACAACACCGTGATGTGTTTACCTAGAGTTATGATGAGATTCCCGGAGTAGATCCTCAAGTAACCGTCCATCGACTCGGTCTCCTAACAAATCAACACGGGTTCAAGCAGGATCCCAGAAAGAGGCACCCTTCTCACAGTGATATGGTTGAGGTAGAGGTTGACAAGATCATCAAATCCAACTTCGTTAAGGAGTTCCAGTACCTCAAGTGGATTTCCAACATTGTGCCATTTAGGAAGAGGAACAGACAAATCGGATTCTGCATCGACTTCTGGGATCTCAACCATCACTGTCCAAAGGCTGATTTCCCCTTCTAGTGAGAGAATTGTTGATCGACGCTACAGCTAGGTTCCAAGCCATATCCTTCATGGATGGTTACTCTGGATAAAATCAGATCTAGATGGCCCCCTGGGAGGAAGATTCCATCTCTTTCAATGCACCCCATGGTAATTTCTGTTACTAGGTTATGCACTTCGGCCTGAAGAATGCAGGTGCCACCTATCAGCAGGTCATGCACCACATATTCATGTCAATCCTCAGAACATTGGTGGAATGCTATGTGGACGATCTGGTGGTCAAATCTCCCCAGCGCTGGGACAATCTCAAGGACCATGAGAAAGTGTTCAGATTTCTCTATTACCACCACTTGTAGATGAACCCGTTGAAGTATGCCTTCGGAGTAACCACCAGGAAGTTATTTGGAATTGTTTTTAGGTACTGGGCCATCTAGATCGACCCATAGAAGATCATGGAAATCATCTAGATGCCTCCCCCAAGCAATATTCAAAATCTTCAAGGTTTTAAAGGACACTTATCCTATATACGCCAATTCAATGAGAATCTGGTAGGAAAGTGTCAGCCCTTTTCTCAACTCATGAAGAAAGGCTCCGCCTATGAATGGGATGAAGAGTTCCAGAACATGTTCAAGAAGATTAAGAAGTATCCACTCTAGCCTCCAGTCTTGATGCCACCCATCTTAGGAAATTAGTTGATCCTGTACGTGACTGCCCTGTAATAATCTCTCGATGCTCTTCTCACCTAGAAGAACAATTAGGGGATGGAAGGCAGTCTCTACTACCTCATACACATCCTCCTAAATACAGAGATCAGATACTCCCTCATCAAAAAGAGATGCCTTGCGCTAGTATTCGCAGTACAGAAGTTGCGACACTACTTGCAGCACCATGAGGTATAGTTGGTATCTTGGGTAGACTAGCTAAAGTACATTCTGAACCACCCCATGTTGATCGGCCAACTAGCACAGTGGGAAGTAATTCTCCAGCACTTCGACATTCGGTTTGTACCTCAGAAGGCCATCAAGGGATAGACATTGGAAAACTTTCTTGCTGCCCATCCGACCTCTGTGGACCAGTCCCTGGACTTGGATTTTCCCGATGAGGAAATCCTCTTGATAGATCCTTCCATCCCAAGTTGGCAGATGCAGTTCGATGGTTCTTCCCGAAGCCCCACCGGCAAGAGACTCAGTGATTGCCAACTCAACATAGTGGGCCTAGTTATTGTCTTTATTACCCCAGAGTAATCCATTCTTCCATATTCATTCCTATTGTTAGAAGGCTGCACCAACAATGAGAAAGAGTATCATGCTCTTATCACTAGCCTCAAGCTAGCCCCCGAGATTGATGTACCCCATTTTCATGTGAAAGGGGATTCCGAGCTATTAATCAAACAAGTCAACAGTAGATATGTTGTCAAAAATCCACAGCTCATACCATTCTTGGAGCGCACCCTCCAGCTAATGGCCTGATTTACATCACGACCAGAAGTTTCTCATGTCCCTATATCCTAGAACGGTCGAGCTGATGCCCTGGATGGCCGGGCTGCATCACTTACAGAACCCGAGCAAGATGATCTGATTATACACATGGAACACCAAAGGGTCATTTCCCCATCACCTAGAGGATGACGACGGCCTATGAGTAATCCATGTTATGGCTGGATCCTCCACGTTAGGACCCCTAGGTTCTTCAGATGTAGTGGTAGAAGAGAATCCCGACAGGAGAGCCCCTTTTGTCGAGTATCTCAAAAATTGTTGCCTCCCAGCTGATCAGACTGAGCGTGAGAGCATCTGATGCCACGCGCTGTAAATTACCCTCCTGAGTGGTCCCAATCTCAAGAAGATCCTCTACAAGTGCAGGTTCAATGGTGTTGTCCTCCATTGCATCCAAGGAGTCGAGATTTGTCAGGTCATGTAGGAGGTTCATGACGGTTCTTGCGGTGCCCACCAGGCTAGGCCGAGGCTATCCCATCAGATCCATAGACTCGGATACTTCTGGCCCTCTCTGATACATGATTGTATTGAGTTCTCCAAGAGATGTCACACATGCCAAATTAATTCTAACTTCATGCATCGGCCACCAGAACCTCTCCACTCCACCATGTACTCTTGGTTTTTCACAGTATGGGGACTCTATGTCCTGGGACCATATCCACCGACTATAGCTTAAAAATGTAAGTTCATCCTGACCGTTATAGATTTCTTTTCCAAGCAGACAGATGATGTTCTACTCAATTAGGTCAAGACCCATTCTATCATTGACTTCATGAGATCCAAGATCATCCATTGGTTTAGATTCCATCACGATGTCCTCACCGATAATGGCACCAACTTACGAGCAGCTGAGATGAAGAAATTGTATGCCAAGTACAAAATCTGTTCGAACCATACCTCCCACTAGAACACGTAGGAAAATGGGTAGATCGAGGAGTTCAACAAATCCCTCTCTAACATTTTTCAGATAATGCTTGTCCAGAACAAGAAGAGTTAGATGTACAATCTCTTCAAAGACCTTCGGGACTATCGGACGACGACTAGAAATTCCACCATGGTGACCCCTATTCCCTGATGTATGGAGCTGAGGCTGTCTTTCCCATTGAGATCCAGCTGCCTTCATTACACATAGCAGTCTATAACCAGTAGGAACCAGATAAGGTGGCCAAAAATTTTCTGGCTGAATTGGAAACACATGACGAGAATAGGCTTCATGCCCTGCACAATCTGGAAAGGTATCAGAATAATATAGCTACAACCTTCAACAATAAGGATCACCTCTTCTCTTTTCTCCATGGCGACCTGTTATTGGACCTTTGGGCGCCAATGATCCCTGGTAGGAAACCACCTAAGCTATAACCTAAATGGAAAGGACCTTACATAGTTCATAGGGTTTACTCCAATGGAGCATACTCCTTGGTGACCATGGATGATGAGCCTATAACTCCTCCCACCAATGCCATGTTCCTCATGAAATAATTTTCCTGATCCTAATGGTCTTGCACGACCTTAAACTAGCTGGTCCCACATGACACTAAAATGGACATCGGTCCATCATGAACTTAAACTATCTGGTCCTACATAACTTTAAACTATGCATTGTCCCGCAAGATGTTAAACTGGACCCTTAGAACTACATATGTCTTGATTCCCACCCTTAAAGGATACATAGGAATGCTCAGAAACCCCGTCTTGATCCCATCCACAAAAAAAAATATTTTTGATTATCCCCCTTGGGTATAGTCCTCTCAGAGGGTCGTCATGTGGTGTAGTGTAGGCCTCCTTGGCCTCATTCATGTAGTACTTTTGATGATTGCACCATTTTCTCCCTCATTCGTCTATTCTCCCACGTCCTCACCGCAGAATGTTAAACTACATGGCTTTCAAGAACTATGTATGGATTTATTCCCATCCTTATGGGATACAAAGAAATGCCAGAACATTTCGTCTGTTGGCCTAACCCAAACACCAGAATATTCCCCTATGGTCAATACATTTGGTGGAATGAAGACATTTTCCCCAATTCGTTTCGAGCTAATCTCGGTCTGGCCATATGTCACGCTCCCTGGAGACATTCGCCTCTTTCATATATGGGTACATCTATGCTTCACCCACTCTTATTATTGGGACTCCACCATCTTCCCCGTCCATAATGGCCCCCAAATGGTATGGATGCTCATCCCAAGGGTCCTACTACCATTACAAGCCAACACCCTCACATATTTTGAGCAACAAGATGATACAAGTCCTGCATTTTGAACATGGTCAGTGGTCTATGCTCAATTGTTGCTCCCATTTCAGGTCACTATTTGGAGGCTTTGTTTAAAACATGGTCAACAGTTGTCCAGTGTCATTAGGACCACCCCAATATGTCTCAAACATTTAGTTTAGTGGTTCATTTTTTCCCATTGTATCTCCATGCAACAAACTCCCTTCGATAAATGCCAGCTATCAGGCCCCGTATGATGGGGAGAGCTGAGACTGGATCCTTGTTTCCCATACAGAGCAATACTCACATGGGCTTAGAAGCTGTGACGTGGCGGTAACCGTACAAGGGGGAATATGGTCTTCCCTTCCAAGGCCCAGCCCCAGGCCCCTTGGCCTTTTCAGGCCCCGACCCGGGTTCTCTCTTATGGGATTATATGGTGTGGCATGAGATTATGTCCTCATTCACATCGGGATACTGGTCGTGCTGTACACATCCCTAGATGAGATACCTTATCCTCTCTTCATCCCCACTACAAGTCATTAAACTATAAACTGGTTAGGCCTTCCTGACCAAGGCCCAGCCTCAGGACCCTTGGCCTTCTCGAGCCCCGGCCAAAGTTCTTACCTGGAGTGTGGGTGTGATATAGGATTGTGTCATCATTCATGTTGGGTTATTCGTCGTTCTATACACCATCCATGTGTAATACATCTTACTCCCCTCTTCGTCCTCACTGCAAGATGTTAAACTACAAACTGGTCGGGCTTTCTTGGCCTTGGCATTTCGGGCCCCCAACCCAAGTTCCTATTTTGGGTTGTATGGTGTGGTATGGGATTATGACCTCATTCACATCGGGTTACTTGCCACGCCATACACCTCCCTCATTAGGGTATCCTACCCCTATGTGTGATTCTAGAACTACGTATGGCTTGATTTCCATCCTCATGGGATACGTAGGACCACCCGAGCATCTCGTCTTCGGGTCCAGCCCCATCTTGGCCCCTCAGCGCACATTCTTCCATGAAAGGGATATACGGTGTGGTACAGGATTATATCTTCGTTCATGTCAAGTTTGTAACAACCACACCATGTACCACTTTCTCCTGAGGGTTCTTTATCCCCTTGTGCTTTCCTCATCTATTCAAATCATCCGCTCTCAAGATGATCACCTCGGTCCTCTTCAGTTATTTGCCAATGTTCCTAAGGGTACTCTGGTTTAATACCTAGAATGTCAGAATTTACTCAGACATGATTTCATCCATTTTTCAGTCTTTTTGTTCCCCTTCCTTAGGTTATCTATCACCTTTCACAACCAAAGGGACCCCAAAATAGCATGGATGCTAGGCCTAAGGGATCTCTTACCATCACAGGCCAATTTCCTCGAGGATTTTAGAAACAAAATTGATACAAGTCCCACGTTGGGAATATGGTCAGTGGTCGAAACTCATGGTTTTGTCCCCATTATAGGCTAACACGATATGGATGTTGTGTATGGAACACTGTCAACAATCATCCTCCATCGTCACACCAACCCCTTTAAGACCAAAATTTCATTTACATGATTCACATCCTTCTCCACCTCATCATGTACAAGTAGAACATCGAAACTCTAGGTACTATTCCTCAGTGCGCATCTGCACATTAGGAGGAAAGAAGCCGCGATATGTAAATTTATCGGGGATTCACTGATTCCCCCTGCATATATCTCACATATTTTAAATACCTCATCCACCCTTATGGCCTACACCGAGTTCAACTCACATAGGATTAGGGATTTGGTTAAGGTCTGCCTTTACTTTGGATAGTCATGATACTCCCTGTTCTGAGATCTAAGACCTTAAACTAAGATCTTTTCGTATTTCCCATTTGCAGAACTACGTATATCTTGATTCACATCCTTATGGAATAGGTAGGACAACCCCAACGTCTCATTTTCGGGTCCAGCTCAATTGGGATCCAGTTTCTCTTTCCCCTTACCCTCTTACCTCTATTTAGGCCCCATGGCCTGAGACTCCTTTCTCAGAATTGCATATGGTGTGGAATGGTATTATGTCCTCATTCACATCGGGAATGTTTTATTACACCATACACATTCCCCACATATCATCGTCTCTACTACGTCTATTCCACATGATGTTAAAATGCACACTTGGTCCCATCACATGACCCTAAACTATGACATTATCATCATGGCTGCATGATGGAAAATGGAAACGAATCGTGATGTCCTTACTCAAGGGGACACCATATTTGGTATCAGTCACGCGCCATGCCATTTTTCAATGCCTGCATACGGCTTGATTCTTGTGGCGATGTCGGGACGTGCTATCTCGGGCCTATAGCTTCACATAAAAAAACAACTCACCTTAATGAACAAACAAGATACACCAAATACCACTTCTATTGGTGCGATGCCCACACCCGTATGCCCCATTGATCCCTAGCACTGGTACCTTACCATGCCACCTCTTACAACTTTGTGCAGCTTGATCCCCATCCTCATAGGGTACGTAGGAATATCCGTGCACCTTGCCTCGGGCCCAGATTAACTTTCATTTTTGGACACTTAACCTAAAATCTTCCCAGTGAATGTGTGGTGGTCAAAACCCCAGGTTCCAATTCATGTTAGGTTTTATAATTACCTCACCATGTGTATCCCGTGTTTCCTACCTTCCATGGTCCAAATTTTATGACCCTAAAATAAGATCTTCCTATGGGAAGGCACTCTATTTCCTCTATCTAATGCGTCTAATTGTCATAATTGGATGTGTTTTGACAAAGAGCGTGAAGTGTGGAATTTTCATGGGGACATTCCCCTCATTCCATGTTCATGACTTGTGAGCTTTCTATTTGGATCCTCATCCTCTTCCACATCCAAAAGGACCCCTATATGGCATGGATGCTAGGCTTAAGGGCTCTCCTACCATTTCGGGCCAACATCCCTAAATATCTCGGACGAAATTTGCGACAGGTCCTTTGTTTCGAACACGGTCAACTGTCAACCCTCATTTTCATATCCCCATTCTAGGCTAATGCGATAAGAATACTATGTTTAGAATATTTTCAACATTTATCCCTCATAATCACATCACCATCATTGTGACCCAGATTTTGAGCATCATGATTCACATGTTTCCACTTCCTCGTGTTCAAGTGAAATTCTGACATACTCGGCTTTAATTTTTCATGCATCTAAATGATCTACATGGACGGGTTAACATCATTGGGCTGACAATCACCGAGTGTCCCATTACTCTAACATCTTCCGTCATGTGTCAGGAACGTCCCACCACTACTTCTTGTTTCCCACATCGAGCATGACTCACGTGGGCTTAATTGTTTTCGTGGGATGTGCACCAGCAGAGCAATGATTTTCATCATCCATCATGACATTAAACTATGCTTCTAGAACAACGTATGGATTGATTCGCATCCTCATGGGATATGTAAGAACGCCCAGACACATTGTCTCCAAGTCTAGCCCTAGGAATCATAAATCTGGTTCCTCCTCATTTCCAGCCCCTGGCCTGACCCCTTGTGGGGAACCATGTAACAGAAAGTTTGACTTGAACAAGTTCGGGATACCCCAAGATGACATTGGGAAGTGATGGATCCCTCACCAGAGAGGTCCTGTATAAAAAATAATTAAGGATCCATGATCATACTGATGTGCCCATATAATGTGCCTCCACCACGGTGGTGTAATTTTGAGAGTGTTGGATTCTGTTCAAACAAATAATCACTCTACATTCCACGCTTCATGTTCCCCTTATTTAGACCCTTGTCCAATTTCACGTCTGGAGGAACCTCCAACAGTATGGATGCTCATCCTATGGCCCGCCTATTGTCCTGTGCCAACGTTCTAGAAGACCAACAAATGACAATTTGAGTTAGGCCCTATGTTTCGAACATGGACATCGGTCGAACCTCATTTGATATCCCCAAACCAGGCTAATAGAATCAGTATATTGTGTTTCTAATGAGGTCAACAATTATTCTTTATTGTCAAACCACCCCCACAATGTTTTGAATCTGGGGTATCGTGATTCACACCTCCCATTCCCATATGTTCGGATTGATTTTAGCGCCCCCGGAATTACCCCATTCGTGCACAAGAGCACACTGGGAAAATGGTAATTCGGTTAATCTGAGAGCTTCATTTTCCACTCATGTATCTCCCATTTTTTTCTAGATACCCATACTAATTGTTCAAACCCTGGATGCCTGATGCTTTGTTTTCACTCCTACGTTTGGATGGGAGGAGAAGGTGGTCATCCCTAGCTTATCACATCGAGCTCGACCCACGTGAGCTTAGGGAATGAATTCTGGATGCTCCGAGAACACCACAAGGATGAAATAAACCAATGTAAATAATGGAACTCATGCATTCTATCGAATCAAACAATTAAAGCATGAAATTATGTTTGAGGGTTTGTAATCATTATAGTACCTGAGGGTCAAATACCTCCATGGATGGGTTGAACCCGTAAAAAGAGTGTAGTAGCTCCGCCACCCTCTGTCTGGTGGAGTCCAAGAGTTTCTGACGCCTATTCAGCTCCCTCTCCTCTTTGGCAACAAGAGGGATCATTCTGTTGGCCGCAATCTAGGCCCACTACATGTCATCCTAGATGGCGTTCATCTCCTCAGAGGCTTGCCTCATACCCTCTTTGTCTTCTGCAAGATGGGCATTCAATCTCAATATGAGCTCATATTGCGCATTGAGGGAGGTCGAGTGCTCTTCCACCTGATTCTGCAGCCACTGGACCTCATCTTCAGCCTCCTAGAGCCTATTGATGTTTACCTCCTTCCTCCACTTCCAGTCCATGCAGAGGCTATGGTCATACTCCTGATTCTTTTCCACAATAAGAACACGGATGAGCATGTGAGGATGTTGGAAATCCACTCCCCCAGCACAAATTTCATGCAGTCACGAGAAAAGCCTATCCATCTCATCCAAAAATAGTGCTTGGCGGTGTCATTGATGAAGCGTGTGATCAACTTCCATGATCGGTGACAAACTAGTTTTATGTCCTCCTCGTTAGAGGCCATCTCGTCCCAGTCAGTGTAGTTGGGAGGCTCGTATGTAGGGAATGCCCCCAGGAACATCTCAGCTGGGTCCACTTCTAGCGTTGGATCAGGCCTGGAGGGGCCTGAACTATCTGGTTGATCCTCAACATCGGATCTCAACTCAATAACCTCAGGCACAGTCCCACTGGTATCCCCGCCAGTGATCCGGAGCGATGTAGTTTAGTCAGGTTGGATTTCCACCGCCAGGAACATTGGAATGCCTCAGGGAAGGGTGCTACCAGAAGACCCAACCAACTTCGCTCCAGGGGCCCTGGCCAATTGAAGGACTGTACATGCCAAAAAAAAGAATTTGAATGTTAGTTGTCATGGTCAGGGGATGGCAGTAGTAAATTTGGTATATGAGACTTACAGAGATCAAGTCCCTTGTCTCGCTCTTGGGCTGATGTCATAGGGACCATGAGGCGTGGCCCGCTATATATGGTTGGCTATTCTAGAGACTCCGGGGTAGCTGCCTCAAGTTTCCTAGCCCTGCCAGACGTGGAAGTTGAGGTAGCCACGGGTGTGGATCCCGAAGATCCCATGTTGGCACCCACTGAGGGGTGAGAATGAGGTTTATGCACAAGGTCATACTGCACATTGTAGGCGTTGATAAGGAATCCATAATAACCTAAGAGAATACCCTGAGGAAGGAACTTTGGATTTTACGTCGAGGGCCTCTGCGAAATATTTGAGATCTGAGGACTGATCGCCAACTTCACCCTCCTCTAACAGACTCGCTCTACCAGCCTCATCTCCCCAGGAGGACTCATCCAATTCTTCCAGCAGAGGGAAGCACTCCCTCAGGTCAGTAGTTGACAGTTGAAGGGGGACCATACGATCCAATAGCACCCTGACTCGGTCTGTCATCAGGTGGAGAGTATCCCGGGAGTGGATGAAGTATTCCAGCTCAGCCATGTGTTGCTCCGCTGCCACCTGGGATACTGAAAAACCAGCTCTAATAGGACAAATCCCCGACATGTCAATCCTGAGGTGGTTAAGGTGCTTCCATAACTCAGTTGGGCTAAGAAATTGCCGGTTGACTTCACATATGTCCCAGGCCTCTGGGAAGATAGAACTATCCAGCATGTCTATATAGCGCAACCATTCCCCTGGGGCCTAAGTAGAAATCCTATGGTATCCTCTCGGTGGCCGCCCCTCCGGATGAATCTATTCTCTTGGGACCACTGGGTCCGCTGCTGCTGCCGGATCTGCTACCACTACTTCCCCCTCAACTGGTGCGTGCGTCGCCACTATAGCAGCCCCACCACAATGGGGTGACCTTTCCACATTCGGGCCTCATCTCTAATGTCAGGGAGGATCACCATCACCGACTAGAATGGTTGGCCGCTTCAGCGTCTCCCCCGGGTAGGCCGCCTCCCAGCTCGGGGCATATTCCTTTACCAGCCCGAGGATGGTGGTTGGTGGAGGCAGTTCATTCCGCATCTTCCCATCTTCCTGTGTGAACATGTGCCACATCTGCCTCATCAGACATGGGTGCTCCTTGTGACACACCTCCAGGTAGACCTATGGGGTCAGTCGCTGCAGGCACCAGAATTACCTTGAAAACCGGTGTGGGGTGTATGGCTCGCATAGATGCTCGCAGTCCACCCTGCCCACCAAGACTCCACCTCGAAAGGCCAGGAGGTAAGGCTGGTGCTCTTAGACTCCCCGACCATCATCCGTGAAAGCACCAGTCGGCAACGGGAACATATGAACATTTAAATCTTCTACCTTCCAGACTCGAGTGAATACCGATGGTACAGTTAGCTTGGCCGTAAAACTCCCCATGATATTGAGAATCGAGGGGCAGAAGTTCATCCCTGGAGGCGAGATGGGGTTCAGATTCTCATATATCCCTATGATGTGCATCACTATCCACCCGTACAGGAGGTGGAACAGAAATCATACCCTCTATGGCCTCTTCCCCTCATTGATGGGCCACAACATCTTATACAACATGGCGAGCATCGAGATCCCTAGGTTGACCCGCCCTCCTGTCCAAATGTGGAAGACATGATGAAAGTGCTCGGTTGCACTCCCATGTTGGTCTCCCTTGCCAGAAGGATCCAAGCACAGATAAGAGCCGCGATGAATGTCGCCATCCTGACTATTGGTTGTTGCCTAGTGCTGACACTGAACCCCGAGGTCTTCCACTGTCCATTCTTCAACATCCTCCAGTACGAGTGTTCCTTACTCCGGGCCTCCTTTGGGCAAGTTCGAGGTCTCCCTAGGAACTAACGGTCAATCGGGATATTCATAAACTTTTTGAAACAATGATTGAAGTGGACATCCCTGACCACCTCCTTGTCCTCTCCTGGCATAAGCTCCATCAATACCATCTCTAGACACACCATCTACTCTGGATACTCCCATGCACCTATAGAAGGGATGAATTCATCGTATATCACACCCATTATCGGAACCCCCATGATCTGATGGACATGCCATAAGATGATGCCAACCTCCCCGTGATGCAGGTTAAAGGTATTGGTCCCTGGTGACCACCGGCCCAACAGCTCCAACATTAGCTTCTTCGGCTGGTTGATGTGAAATTGAGAAGCCCAAGATGCCTCATACATGCCCACTCTTCTCAGCTCCACTCCAAACTCCACACATGAGGTGCCTACCCAGTAGGCCTAGGCCCAATCATCCATGAATTTCCAACCCTAGCGTAGGTCCCATTCGTTAGACCACCCCTTCTTTGGGTTCCCTAGCGCCACCTTGAGGATAGTTCGATAAGAGTAGGGGACGTCTCCAGTTGCAATGCCTTCCCATCGACATTGTTCATATGGTTGTATAAGAATTAGACAATGATAGGTGTCAAGTCCTCCCGGGCATGACCATCAGCCTCCCTGAACCAATGGTGCTGACACGGTATGCTCCAAAACTAGTAAGCTGGCTCATCCCTACTTGCTTGAAGGATAAAGACCTCATCCCTCAGCCTGAAGCCATACAAGGGAATCCTCTTACACAATAGGTAGTTCTTATTGCTCTCTAATAGTATCTCCACCAATGAACTATGGTCTGAGTGGCTATGGACTAACTCTCATAGTCCTAGACTATACGCCATCTCTTCCCTCTAGGAGGCATCCGCATGGACCCCCTAGGTAGCTTCTTCGTGGGCCATTCAGTTTTTTGAACTTGGACTATTTTTTGGGTTGGTTTGCGAAGCTCGATCGCAGAGCACATTCATGGATACTGTTGGCGAAGACTATTCACAGAGCGCTACCTAGGTGTTCAGGTTCCAGATAGTATAGTTAAAATGTAGAGTCGAGGACTCATTGTGCCCCATGAAGACTCGATTCGCATAGAACACTTGCAGAGTACGCGGATCTTCACGAATCAAGAGCACAAAAGTACAAGTTCGTGGAGAAGGGAAAGGAAAAAAGAGATGAAAACTCCCCTTTTTATAGGCTATAGCCTTCGTAGCTTCGCAGTGTGTCTAGTTGGCACCGAGCTTCGTGGTGAGTTTGGCACGTGCATCCCCTATCCTCCTCGTGATCCCTCTTCACAAGCAAGCATCACGAACGACCGAGGATTTTGGAGATTACCCTCATACTTCGACCCTTGATCTCTCCACAACTCCATGTCTGAGGGGGGGGGGAATTTTTGGCGCCAAAATTTTGGATAGAGAATAATCCAAAACAAAGGCACCACTGACTACCTTACGAAGCTATTTCGCAGAGTCCCCCCAACACTGCAGCTGTCGCGATGCAAGGAAGCGAGACACTCTATGAACACATTTGACATTCGCGAGCCCACCATGACGCAACGATGCGGGATGCCCTATGAATGCAATTGACATTCACGATCCCACCACAAAGAAAGGAGGTGGGATGCTTTGAGAAAATATTTGACATTTGCGATCCCACCTCGAAGAAAGGAGGAGGGATGATCTGTGAATGAATTTGATGTTCGCGAGCTCTCCGTGAAGCAAACAAGTCCCTATTCACGCCGTGTAATCTCCACTTCACGGTTCCTCTTGCCTATAAATACCAGGATCCCCCTGAGCCTAAAGGATATACAATCTAACCTTCTGACTTCCCAGCTCTCGAATCGTGAAGCATCCTTCGTCTCTGCGAACCATGAGCTGTGCGAGGTACTTGTGCTCCAGGAAGTGTCTCCCCTTTCTCTTGTTTTGATCCCCTCTTCCTAGAGGGATACATTTCATGAAGCCTATGGGCCTTCACAAAGGAAGGGGATCCCAAAGGGGACCTGGGACATCATGGAGCGTTTATGCTTCGCGATACACCCTTCATGTACACATAATCTACACATTATGGTAGGGTCATTGTACTTCACGAAGCACATTGCTTCACAACACCTTGCTTCGTGAGGAACCTTTTCTCAGTGAGGTATTGCTCCGAAAATTCCTTTACACTTCATGAATCTCCTCCCATATGAATCGCTTCCCTATGATTAGGCTAAGTCACCCCAATTCGTGAAGCACACCCCTTCGCGAGGGCCCTCTGCCACACGGAGCAACAAATCTTCACAAGGCCCTTTCATATGAACCCCTCTTCTTTGAAATTCCTTTTCTTATGCGGCCCTCTAGGTTTTCACGATGTGATTTCAAAGTCCCCTATACAATATTTCCCATTGCATTGCTTCACCTCATGATTCTTCGCATAAGGATGCTAGTGGTTATTGCTTCTTCAGATAGCCATGCTAACATGGGCCCCTCGATGGTTTTCTCTATGACACCCCATCACCACGGCATTGCATGTCCCCTCTTTGCACCAAGGACAGAGGTTACCAATTATGTATATCCTAAGGGTGTAGAGAAAACCTACCTCATCCGATCTATAGGAAGTTAAATTGGAAAGCCCCATCATCCTTACCACATGACGTTAAACTGTTACATCGCCCCGTGCCTCGCACGCGGCATACCCCCAACATGAAAATTCACTACGCCCACTGGTCTCCATAGGGGATGATATCCTCTTTATGGGAGTGGCATTTGTCCGCAGGGGAAGGGCGACTATCTCGGTGTAATCCCCTAGCCTTCTTGTAGGATGTAGTATCCCAGATCCTTCTTTTCATCTTCAGTCCCTAGGGCCAACGATGGGTGTGTTAGGGAATGGTGCCTCTCCTTTTTTCAGTCCCATGTCCCTCTCCCGCTGCGCTTTGTCGTCATAGGTCTTCCATCCTATAATAAGTCCTGACATCATCAGCCGCTAACCTTGTTTAAGACCCACATCACCTCCCATGGACGCACCTTTCATGATGTGATCGTCATGTCTCTTCTATCTCTTGTTTCTCACACCGAGCATGAATCACGTGGGCTTAGAGTGAGCAGCGACCATGAAAAACACCTTGGGTAGCCTAGAGTGTAATCCCCACACCACCTGAACTATGTGGTCATTGATCCTTTCTAATGTAGGGTAGTATGAAGCCTCCATGAGGTTCAAGCCCACTATCCGGTCATTCCGACCCCTTCACGTCGGATCACCAACACCCTCGGTAGCCTAGAGTGTAAGCCCCACACCAATTTTAACTATACAGACATTGATCCTTTCCAAGGAATGATACATAGGAGGCCTCCATAAGGTTCAATCCCACCACCCAGTCGTTCTGACCCCTTCACGCCGATTCACCAAACACCATGGGCAGCCTAGAGTGTAAGCCCCACACCACCTGAAATACGTGGACTTTGATCCTTTCCAAGGAAAGGTATGTAGGAATCCTCCATGAGGTTCAAGCCCACCACCCAGTCATTCCGACCCCTTCACGTCGGTTTATAAAACACCTTGGGAATCATAGAGTGTAATCCCCACACCATCCGAACTACGAGGACATTGATCATTTCCAAGGAAAGGTACGTAGGATGCCTCCACTAGGTTCAATCCCGCCACCTGGTCGTTCTGACTCCTTCACGTTGGTTCACCAAACACCTTGGGCAGTCTATAGTGTATTCCCCACACCACCTGAACTATGTGGACTTTGATCCTTGCCAAGGCAGGGTATGTAGGAAGCCTATACGAGGTTCAAGCCCACCACCCGGTAATTCCAACTCTTTCACGTCGGTTCACCAAACACCTTGGGAAGCCTAGAATGTAATCCCCACACCAATCCAAACTATGAGGAATTTGATCTTTTCCATGGAAAGGTATGTAGGAAGCCTCCACGAGGTTCAAGATCACCAACCATTCATTCTGACTCCTTCACATCGGTTCACCAAAACCTTGGGAATCCTAGAGTGTAAGCCCAACACCACCTAAAATACATGGTCTTTGAGCCTTTCTATGGCAGGGTACGTAGGAAGCTTCCACGAGGCTCAATCCCACCACTCGGTCATTCCAACCCTTTCACATCAGTTCACCAACACCCTGGGCAGCCTAGAGTGTAAGCCTCACACCAACCTGAACTACGTGGACTTTGATCCTTGTCAAGGAAGGGTATGTAGGAAGCCTCCACAAGGTTCAAGCCCACCACCCGGTCATTCTGACTCCTTCATGTCGGTTTAAAAAACACGTTAGGAATCCTATAGTGTAAGACCCACACCAATCTGAACAATGAGGATGTTGATCCTTTCCAAGGAAAGGTACGTTGGAAGCCTCCATGAGGTTCAAGCCCACCACCTGGTCATTCCGACCCCTTCACGCCGGTTCCCAAAATACCATGGGCAACCTAGAGTGTAATCCCCACAGAACATGAACTTCATGTTGTTTGATCCTTGCCAAGGCAGGGTACATAAGAAGTCTCATTGTAATTTAAGAAGGTTTCTATAAAATGAACCTCCATTAATTCAACGATCATTACGTTCCCTCCCACTCTTCTACTTATATAGAGCTTTGACAGGCGTAATGGAATGAATTCAACATTTGATGAAGTTCATATCATGTTCTGCGATTAAAACAAATTATAGGACAAGATCGGAAAGCACTGCTGAGTGACACCAAGTCCCGATCCAAAGAACAATGTTTGAGTGGCGTCGTTGGATGCTTGTAGCGAGAACGGAGAACATCGATCCACCTCCAATCGTGGGAATTCTATGAACGATCTCATGGTAGTGTTTTGTTTCATTTAATTTCATGAAATTTTGGAATCATATATCCTCTTTCTTGAAATGATGATAATGCAGAGTGGATGATCCAAACGAACAAGGTCTGGTCCCTCCACCATTTTTACTGCCTTTGTGTTTTTCATTGAAGACTGTTGGCACCGTACCAGCGACCGATGCTAGAAAATTATGGTAGTGGCTGAATGTAGCTAGCCATGATGAAGGTGGCACACCATCACACATTTTAGGAGGAGGTTGTGGTACTATTCCATAGTGGTTAGCAGAGTGGCCGACACTGGCGATGATGTGGCGTGATGTCGCGTGCTGCCGTTGGAGAAGGGTACATGGATTTTCAGTCATGATGGTCTAGCAGGTTGGCCGACGTCGGTCGACCATTAGAGTAGGCAGCAGTGTGAAGCAGTGTTCCACTGGAGAAGCTATGACTTCATTGCTGAAGAGATAGGACCCGCTCCTTACGGTTCTCTCAACAGATGAAGCAGCGACGCATGGCGCCACCACTGTAGAAGAAAACGAATGACCACTGGGCCGTTCAGGTGGACCGGGGCTCTCACCCACCCTGTGTCGATTAGGGCAGGCCTCGCTCCTACCGGTATGCCTCCTTTAAGGTCAGGCCAGACCGTGACCCAGCGGGTTGGGCCCACTATGGCCTAGCTCTGCTGGGACAGACCCAGACAGAGTCGGACTGGTCCTAGACCCAACTGGGCACTGTTTCTCTTAGAGGACCAAAACAAAAAATCTGGGTATTATTTTGACAAACTATAAACAACATTGTGACCCTTGGATTGAGAATGTCCTTTTGGTATACTCCACTTGAGTTTTGGAGTTAGGTGGAATATGACCGTGTAGGATCAAACACAAATCGAACAAGGCCCTCGGTACAAAAAACGCTTATAATCACATACCAAGATTCTGATTGACACACCGTTTGTCACATTGGGACCCTTATGAAATTTCATTCCTTTGGGATAATTATTCTTGGAATGTAATGGAATTTTATGTACGAATGATATCTCAAGGTGCAGATTCCTCGGAAATCGAGCCCACGGGGTGCGAGGAATCTAGTGGCTGGTAGTGAGGCGGAGGTTGGATACAGATCATACAAAGGATAGTACTGAGCGATCCTGTGTGGGTTAGCACCGATCATGTGTGTGTCAGATCCTGTGTGGTTCATCTCTCAACGATATTATGTGGGTCAGTGCATACCAATTCTATGTGGGTCAAATCATGTGTGGGTTAGTGGGGGTTAGTTAGCTATCGACCATATGTGGGTCAGAATCCGTATCTTTAGTAGTAGTACCTCTCGACAGAATATGATGATATAGCTTATAAACTAATCATTTGTACTTTTGTACCATACTTATATACCTGGTGTGAGCTGAGTCTTATATCTTCGTGGTGTTGCCTGTGTGGTACTTCTACATTCGTGGGGTTATCTTCATGGTGTTACTTGAGTGGTACTTCTATCTTTGTGGTGTTACCTGTGTGGTACTTTTATCTTCGTGTTGTTACTTGTGTGGTAGTTATAACTTCATGGTTTTTTCTTCCTGGTGTTACCTGTGTGATACTTCTACCTACTGGTGTTCTCTTCGTGGTTTTACCTTTGTGTTACTTCTATCTTCATGGTGTTACCTGTGTGGTACTTCTATATTCATGGTATTACCAGTGTGGTCCTTCTACCTTCATGGTGTAACCTTTATGGTATTATTCCCTCGTATATGGGATGAGTATATCTTGATAACATGGGAATATGTGTGTCCATATACCTAAGTAGAGATGATGTCTATCTCTTTGTGCTTTGAGATTAAAGTCTTGCTTTGTGGTTTCTTTCTTTGTGGTACTTTGGGATACCTACGGGGGTCTCGGGGTCCCTACTGAGTATCATTATACTCACCCCTACATGGGATACATCTGCCACTTTTTGTGTCTTGGGTAGATGACGTACACTGTTGATCAAGGATGGGGGAGCCAGGACTGGACGATGTTCAGAGGTGGACCATTTGGATGACATGTTTCCGGGACTACTAATTGTGAGATGTACATACCCTTGAGGTAGGATCCTCGATGGATGATCTCGGATTTATTTTCCACTTTTCAGTTGTATTTTTACTTTTCTGTTGTACATGTAATTTTTAGATGGGCTGGTATTCCGGCCCATTTACATTCAGTACACATTACTACAATAGTTTACATCATGGTTGCTTCTTGTTGAGTTCTTGGACTGTGTGTCTGTAATGGTTAAAAGGAAATTACTTCCCATTTTTTGTACATAGCCTTTGAGTTCTAGTCAGTAGACCCTGGCCTATGGAAGGTGGTCATGGGGTAGCCACGACATGGGCCCTAGGGGATGGGTCGTAACAAAGTGGTATGAGAGGAGTCGATTCTACATAAAAACTAGGAAACTCATCCTTTTTATGTTGATATAGTGTAAATTTTTAAGAGTGTGGTTTCAGTTTGGGGAATCCGGTGTTGGTACAGTGGCTGATGTATCTATACAGTAGGACACTGAATTCTGATTTTCAACTAAGTACACAGAAATACTGATTGTGTGTGTTTTTGAAAATTTTTTATTTTGATTTCTTTGAGTCACCTCCCCAAGTATAACTTATTGACCGTGGAGCTCCTGTTTTCTTTCAAGATTCCTCCACTTAGACAACCAACCATGATTCTAAAGCGAGTACAAGATGATGTCCCACTGAGTGATGAGGACATGGTGCAGGGCCCACTTATGGCGTTATCATCCTCAGGTGGTGTTCTAGCAGCAACACTACTCACTGGGAAACCATTGCCACCAGCCCCACCAATAGAGGGTGCACGCCAACTGAGCACATTTATTGAGTTTCAATGGTTGGGGCCTCCGAGGTTTTGAGGTGAGGCAGACACCTGGTGGCTGATGACTTGATGGAGGTTGTGGAAAAAGTTTTTCCCTTATTTGGGACACCAGTTGATCTGATGGTGATCCTAGCTTCCAGTCTCTTCCTGGTTGCAGTTAGGAGATGGTGGAGTCTGACACTCTAGATACACAATGAGGTGACAGTCTCTTGGGCGGACTTACAGGGAATTTTTAGGGAATATTTCATCCTAGTGAATGTACACATAGTGCATATAAAAGATCATATGCACTTACAACTGGGTAGCATGACTATGGACCAATACTTGGTGAGGTTCACTAATCTCTCTCACTACTCCACCGACAAGGTACGTAACCCTTTATTTAGGTTCTGGACCTTTGAGCAAGGTCTCTTAGAGGATATTAGAGCATCAATGATATCTCTCACCATTCTGACATAGGCTGGGGTGCTGGAGAGTGATTTTGGTGGAGAACTTCAAAGGTGAGGAGACACCGACAACGAGAGACACCACCTGATGTCATTTAGTAGAGTCATCTGCAGCAGGCAGATGATGATTGAAAAGGGGTCCCAAGTGGGATAGAACTTTTGGTAGATAACCTTATGATATAAGGTTCACTGCTAGGGGATCATGGGATAGAAGAGTGTAGATGAAGAGAATGTAGTGCTACTCGTGCGACGCGTAGGGACACATGGCTCGTGACTGCCTGACCTGATGTATGGACTACCAGCAGACAATCTAGGGAATTCTAAGGTAGAGGTAGAGATTTGATCAAGGAGGATCGTAGGGTAGAAAATGTGGTAAAGAAGCTCTCTGTGCAACAATAGGTGGGCGGAGATTCTAGGTTCTACCGCCACCACCTCCAGGTGGTCCACCGCGACCACAGGGGCAACATGGACAAGGGTGAGCTTAGCTCCAGGCAGCTCAGGTCTGTGATCATGTCACTCTAGAGATGATTATAGGTATGATATATGTCTACTCCACATTAGATTTAGTACTTATAGACATAGGTTCTAGTCACTATTTTATTACCAAAACCCTCATTCGAAGCTTAAAGATTCTAGTGGAGTCATTAGCTCGATCATTACGGGTAGAGACTTCTATGGGAGGGGATTTGATTTTTACACACTGATGTCTGCTGTGTGAGCTTACTCTAGGAGGAAAGATCTTTAGCTAGGATCTTCTAGTAGCGATGTTGAGGCTTTACAACGTTATCTTGGGTATAGACTGTTTATCCATATTCCATGCTCAGATTGACTATATTAGATTCAAATTGTGGTGTTTCTATGAGGATGAGACCAGGTTTTTGTTCACCGGTGAGAAGGTAACCTTTTCCACATAGGATGGACTTACCCGAAGAAGGGTGTAACCGATCACAAATTAGTTGGCTAGCCTTACCCTTAGAGTAGTTGATGTTGAGAGTCCCATCTATCCTTTAGTGGTGGACTAGTAATCTGATGTCATTCCTGATGATTTTGCAAGACAAACTCCTCGTATAGAGGTGGAATTTTACATAGATATGTACCCTAGGACGACACCGATATCTACACCAGCATATTGAATGGATCTTGAGGAACTTCATGAGTTATGGTTACAGTTGGAGGACTTTTAGAGGAAGGGGTTCATTAGGACTTGTGTTTCTCCATGGGAAGCCCCAATTTTGTTCCCCAAGAAGGAAGATGGGAGTTTG
This sequence comes from Viscum album, assembly GCA_963277665.1. NCBI lineage: Eukaryota > Viridiplantae > Streptophyta > Magnoliopsida > Santalales > Viscaceae > Viscum > Viscum album. The sequence continues at coordinate 1,822,069,183 of OY728151.1, read as the reverse complement.
AGACTCTGTGTGGACTATATGTGACTAAACCAGGTGACCTTGAAGAACAAGTATCCACTTATGAGGATTGATGATCTTTTATATTAGCTAAAGGGAGCTCGTTGGTTTTAGAATATAGACCTCAGATTAGGCTATCATCACCTCAAGGTACGAGATGAGTACGTGTAGTAGATGATCTTCAGATTTCGGTATGGCCACAATGAGTTCTTAGTTATACCATTCGATATGACCAATTCCCCAGTAGTGTTCATGGGACTCATGAATAGGATCTTTCATCCATTCCTTGATTTCTTTGTGGTGATCTTCATTGATGAAATCTTGATATAATCAGTGTCGTAGGAGGATCGTGCCTATCTTCTATAGATATTTCTGGATACACTTCTAGAGCACCAGCATTATGGTATTCTCTGGAAGTGCCAGTTTTGGATATGAGAGGCCCACTTTCTGGGACAGATTATCATGGTGGCTGGAGTTGTAGTGGATCCAATGATGATAGAGGTTGTGCATGCTTAGGAACAACATAGGAGTGTGACAAAGTTTCAATGTTTCTTGAGGTTGGATGGATAATACAAGAGATTCATTCCTAACATTTTCAAAGTTTCAAAACCCTTTTCAGAGTTAACAAACAAGGTATATCACTTCGTATGGATAGAGAGATTCTAGTAGAGTTTTTAGGAACTCAGGTAGAGACTGACAAGTCCCTCCATCTTGAGGCCACCAGAAGATGGTGTTGGGTATGTAGTATATTGTGACACATTAGTGACTGAACATGGGTGTGTCCTAATGTAGCAGTGAGAAGTGATCACCTACGGCTCATTAATGCAGAGGAAACATGAGAAAAACAATGCTACCCATGACTTGGAGTTAACAACAATGGTCTCCACCCTGAATATGTGGAGGCATTACTTTATGAGAGAACATTTTATAGTCTAAAATGATCATAAGTGTCTTAGGTATATCTTCTCTCAGAAGGACTTGAAACTGAGACATCAGTGATGGCTGGAGATCCTCAAGGACATTTAATTATAGATAGTCTATAATTCTGGGAAGGGGAACGTGGTAGAAGATGCACTCAGCAAGAGGTTTGGTTTGTAGTTTCTGAGTGAGGCGATATAGAAGATAAAATAATTATAGATATCCTTCATGAATAAAGATGGAATAGCCTACCTCTAGTCTATGATGGTTAGTCCCCCACTTCTTTAGCGAGTTAGAGAGGCACAACTTGGGAAGATTGACTGAGAGGATTGATGTTCTCAGATATCCTCACGACAGACACATGAAGGATTTTATTAAGGTATGGATCATGTAATCCCCTTCATAGATCGTACCATGGAAATGGTTGCACTATGGGAGGAGGTGTTGAGGGATTTCCATAAGTCCTCTCTGGTGGTACATCCTGGTGTGGTGAAGATGTACTAGGACCTCCGATGTCAGCACTGGTGGCCAGGGATGAAGAAAGCAGTGGAAGAGTTTGTTTCTCAATGCCACACTTGTCAGCAAATGATGCCCAAGCATTAGGTTCCATCAGTCTTAAGCCACTAGAGGTTCCGGATTTGAAGTGGGATGGAATCTCCATGTAATTTTTAATAAGGCTTCCATGTGCATCTAGGGGACATGATTCCATATGGGTGATCGTTGATTGGGTCACCGAGTCGACTCACATCCTACCTATCCAAGATAAGGGGTCAGTAGAGAGCTTGGGATGCCTCTACGTATAGAAGATTGAGTGACTTCATGGGGTGACACAGACAATAATCTCTGACTTTGACACACATTTTACATCCTAGTTGTGGAAGGGATTATAGGAGGCATTCAAGAATCAGTTGTGTTTGAGCACCTCCTTTCAACCAAATTTGGATAGTTAGATGGAGGAGACCATTCAGATGTAGGAGGACATGCTATGTGATTTTGTCCAAGATTTAGGCCGTATTTTGGAGGATCGCTTCCCCTTGGTGGAGTTCCCATAAAACAACAGTAATCATTCCACCATAATTATGGCTACATTTGAGGCCCTATATGCATAACCTTTCAGATCAACTCTATGATGGACATACCCAAGAGAGTCATCATTTATGGGTCCTGAGTTGGTACAGGAAACCACTGAGAAGGTGCAGATCATCCAGCAGTGGATGAAGACTACACAAAGCAGACATAAGTCTTATGATGATAGGAGGTAGAGACATTTGGAGTTCATGGAGGGAGACCATGTCTTCCTATGGGTCTCACCTTGATGAGGTTTACAGAGTTTCAGCCTAGGTGAAAGGATATCAATGTGTTTTATCAGACCATTTCGGATTCTTAGAAGGATAGGTGACGTGGCATACCACTTGACACATCCACCGCTGTTGGATAGGGTGCATGAATTCTTCTACGTATCCCAGCTGAGGAGACACGTGCATGACCCATATCACATCATCAACCATGGATAGATGGAAATTGATAATGGGAAGACATTTACAGAGGTTCCATATGAGATTGAGGATCGGAAAAAGTGAGTCCTTCATGGATGATCGATAAATTTGGTGCACATTCGCTGAAAACACGGGAACCTCTAGGAGAGAACTCAGGAGTGCGAGGTTCCTATTTGTGTTTAGTACCCCAATTTGTTTTCGTAGTCTATGGTGTGGATTTCAGTGGAAAAAGGTCCAATGATGGTGAGAATGTAAATAACCAGATTTTCCAAGTAATTGGTTTTAAATTAATTGGAATTATTACGAGTATACAAAAATTGACGGCGCATGATTCCGAGGCTCGGTGTTCCCGGAATGAATTTATGAACATTTGTTAAGTATGTTTAGTAAACATGGGAGCGAAATTTTCAAAATTTTTAACTGGTGCTCAGATTAAAAATAAGGGGGCACCGTTGAATCTGAAATGTCAGGATTCGTGTAAGGGATGATTCACTTCTATAGAAGTAGGTCAAGAGAAAAAGATATATTTTAGAATTTTTAAAAGAATAATAATATAACTTTGTTATTTTATTTACATTATTCTTTATCTCCAACAGAAAAGCGGCAGTGTGGGACCAAGGACGTGTTACGCCATTAAATGGAATGACCATTCAGATTCTAAGTAAATGTTTCATTGGGATTTAGAAAGGTTTATATTAAATGAACCTCCATAAATTCTATGATAGTTACATTCTCTTCCACTCTTCTATTTATATGGAACTTGGGGAGGGGTAATGATACAAATTCATCAAGCAACGAAGTTCTAATAAAGTGCTTCCATTCCAACCAGTTAGAGGACGAGATCAGCTAGGGGTGATGAGTGACACCGAATACCGAACCAAAGAACGACATTTGAGTGGTGTCATTGGAATCTTGTTGCGGGAATGATGAACACTGACCCACCGCCAATCGTGGGAATTCCCCAAATGATCATGAGGTAGATTTTTGTTTCATTGAATTTCTAGAAATTGTTGAATCATATATCCTATTTCTTGATAAGATGATAACTCGAAGGGAAAATTCCAAATGAAAAAGTTCAGGTACCTCCACCTTTTGTTATACCTTTGTGTTCTCCGTGGAAGGCCGACAACGCGACACCAATGAATGATGCTGGAAAATGATGGTAATGATCAGAACTAGAAGAACATGATGGAAATGATGTTCCATGTTGCGCCATAAGAGGAGGTTGTGACACTATGTCGTGGTTGTCAGAAGAGCGGCCAACACCGGTCGACCATAGGGAAGATGTGGTGCACCATCGTGCATTGCTGGTTGATAAGGGGTAGCAGCTTTTCAGCTGTGGCAGTTGAGCAGGGAGGCCGACATCGCCCAACCACTGGAGTAGGCAGTGATGCAAAATGGCATGCCACAGGAGAATCTATGGCATGTCGGCAGCGGTAGCAAGACCCACTCCCCATAGGTCCCTTGACAGATGAGGCAGCACCACGTTGCTCCACTGCTGTGGAAGAATCCGAATGGTTGCTTTCCTGTTTGGGAAGACCTATGGTCTCACCCCTTGTTACGGATAGGGTAGTTCCCACTCTAGCTAGGCCACGTGTGCCTAGTATGTCTCCCCCCCCCATGGGTTGGATCGTGCGAGCCCAACTGGCCTCGCCGTCATGGGTCGGGCCGCGCGAGCCCAGCGGGTTGTGCCCCCGTGGGATGGGTTGCGTGAGCCTAGTGGGCTGCCCCCATGTGGGACGGGCCAAACTGCTGCCCAACCCAGCCAGGAGAGACCTAGACCAAGTCGATTTGACCCATACCATTTTGGGTCGGCCCCGGCGGGGTTGGGCCGGGTCGGACCTGTCGGGTCGGACCGAACCCGGACCCTACCAAGCCACGTTCGGCTAAAAGGGATATACATGAAATTCATGCATCTATTTGATGAAACATATATAGTACTGGGACCCTTGGAGTGAGACGGTCCATTAGGTTTACTCCACTTGAGGATTGGATAAAGTTGGAGTATGACCGAGTTGGATATAACCCAAATCCTATCAGGCCCTCGGTACTAAAATGCGTATAACTCACAGACTGGGCCTTCAATATATGCACTATCTATCATGTTGGAACCATTAATACATGGTGGTCCTTTTGGATACTTCTTTTTCAATCTTTGAGGAAGTTTAAGTATGATAGATATCTTGAGTGGAAGATTCTACAGAACTCAAGTGCACCGAGTGCGAGGAATCCAATGGCTGGCAGTGAGGTGGAGGTTGGAGATAGATCATACGGAGGGTAGTACCGAACGATATTATGTGGGTCATCATTGATCATGTGGTGTTCAGATCTTATGTGGGTCAACATTCAACAATTCTGAGTGGGTCAGCACATACCGATCTTGTGTGGGTCTGATCCTATGCTAGTTAGCGGAGGTTAGTTACCTATCGATCATATGTTGGTTAGACTCTGTATAGTCAATAGAAGTGCCTCTTGATAGAATAAGATGATCTAGATTCTCGACTAACCATATGTACATTTTTACGATACTTATATAACTGATGTGATCTGATTCCTTTATCATCAGGGTGTTACCTATGTGGTACTTATACCTTCGTGGTTTTATCTTCGTGGTGTTACCAGTGTGGTTCTTCTATCTTCAAGGTGTTAACTATGTGGTAGTTCTACTTTTTTGGTGTTGTCTTCGTGGTGTTACCTATGTGGTACTTCTACCTTCATGGTGTTATCTTCACGATGTTACCTGTGTGGTACTTCTATCTTTGTGGTGTTACCTATGCGGTACTTCTAGATTCTTGGTGTTACCTGTGTGGTACTTCTACCTTCATGGTGTTACCATTGTGTTATTCTTTCCTCATGTATGGGATGTGTTTATCTTGATATCTTAGGTATATGTATGGGAATATAACTAAGTAGATATGGTGTCTATCGCTTCGTTCTTTGAGATGGAGGACTTGCTTTGTGGCTTTTACTTTGTGGAACTCTATGAGACCTACGGTGGTCTTGGGGTCCCTACTGAGTATCGTTATACTAACCCATGCATGGGTTATTCCCGCACCTTATTGTGTCTTGGGCAGATGATGTACATCGTTGATCGAGGCTGAGGGAGGCAGGACTGGACGGTGCTCAGAGGTGGACAATTTGGTGAGACGTGACGTAGAGACTACTGATTGTGAGCTATAACTACCCTTTAGGTAGGATCCTTGGTGGAAGATCCATGAGATGTTTTTCACTTTCTAGTTGTATTTTTACTTTTCCATTGTTCTTGTACTTTTCAAGTGGGATAGTATTCTAGACCCTTTACTTTCATCACACTTTTACTACAACAGTTTATTTCATGGTTGCTTCTTGTTTAGTTATTAGACTGTGTGTCTGTACCGGTTAAAATGAAATTCCATCCCATTTTAGGGATACACCTTTTCGGTGCTAGTTTCTAGCCCTTGGCCTATGGAAGGTGTTCTTGTGGTAGTCACGACACCATCCCCGGGGTATGAGTCATGATAGGAACCTTAATTCCAAACATAACCCTCTGTTCAATACCAATCACTCTTAGGGAATATCTTCCCTCAGAATTATCATGGTATCATCAATGACTCATTTTTCTCTGAGTCATATCTTATATGGCAGTTTTCCTCAAGCCTATCCCATTCCCAAGTAACTCTATGTTAGACTGAACACCCAACATATCCATCTCTTCAAACCATTACCAGATATTACAAAAAAGGAAAATATCACACTATCCAAACCCAAGGGTCTTATCATTACTTTAAAAATACCCTATCATTCATTGGACTCTCACCTTGGTATCATATCAAATCTCCCATAGGAGACCTCTAGGTCCTATCAATGAAAGAAGAATGTTTCTGTCACATCCTTGTCACCTAGAGTCATCTTTTGAAGGAACCTAAAAATATGAATGTATTCCACCATCACATTATACAAAGAAAATACTTATAATAAACTCTCCTTAATAACATCTTTATCTTCATGGAAGAGGACTCCACAAAACCTAAAGTGGAATAGTACACATCATTCAACCCTCAATACATGGTTTTTAACATCAATAACTCATCCAGGTGTGTACCTCATCTGGATATGTCTTTAAGAAACAAAGTACACAATATTTATCAGTGGTACATAGTGTGTAATTGACATCGGGTACCTTTAGATACCCTCATAAAATCTATATCAATGTACTACACATTTCCCCAATCTATTTACTACACATGGAATCTAAAAATGTTCTTTATATGACCATGTACCCTTACACTAGGTGTTAGTTTGATTACTTATCCACACCTCAGGATATTATACATGTTTTTTAGAAATGGAATACCCCCCATTTAGCCATATTATATAACTTTCCCCCAAAATAAGGAACATAGGGTGTGTTTTATTGAAATCCACATGTAATTGAGTCGGGTTTCCAAAATAAAAAACTTTCTGATCCCCCAAAACCCTTTCTTAGCCCAAAATAACATAAAAATATAACCCCAAAGTTTCCCAAAAAACTCATAAATTATATCACCAAAAGTTCCAAATAATTACCAATTTCATTATATATTTTTTTGACAAAAATTTTTTGGGTGATGTTTTGTAAGGGTTTTAATAATTTTTTAATGTTTTAGGGATTTTATAGAGGTTAACAGTTTGACCATGTTTAGTAGAAACTGTACAACACCTTCAAGAAACCTTGAAAATTCAAGAAGTGGGATCTAGGAAAGTGCACAAATAGGCACTAGGTTTGGCCAAACTATGCACAGATTATGCTCTAATCCTGAGAAATGGAATAGAGGAAAAAATGGTTGACACATGGTTTTTCTAACCATGCACTTAAACTATGCAATTGGAGTTTGGAGGCAGTGCCTGACACACTCTTGGCACATGATCATCCGAATTGTGTCACCCAAACATGAACGTTGTGTTTTTAGCTCCTAAAAAGTGTATCCCACTTGGTTTTCCCATAAAACACTTTTCCTCCATTTCAATCATAACATGGTTTTATTCCTCCTAAAGGCTATGTATACTTTCCCCTTCGATCTAGGAGAATTTCATTGGAAAATATTGATGTGTTGAATGCAAAATTACTTTTCAAGTCTCCATTGTTGTGGGTTTTCCTAATATATACTCATCTTCCCTGTCATATATTCATATATCTAGTCCTATATATATCTAAATATTTTATTTGATTCCAAAAATTCTATGATATTGATGTGCTGATGTTTTAGAACAAGATCTAAGGTGTGTTTTTTGATATTCAACTCTACATTGATGAAGAATTCATGTCATTCTTTGTTTTACCCATATTATTTGGGGAATGTTTCTTCTCTATAAACTACTATTATTATAACATGAAGGATTATTTCTAAATTGATTTAATTTCATAAAATATATTGTAAATTTGATGTGAAAGGATTGGTAGAAACCTTCTTTAGTGATTGTTTGTGATATTGGGTAAATTTTTTGTTGTGCAAAGTCATTTTTTACATTATTATAAAATGATGTTTTAAAATATATATTTCTTTTGATTTATTTAATTGATTTGATTGAAATTTTTTCCACAAATGGATATTTTATTTAAATTTTCCTAAATGGTTGGTCTGACATGGTTTTGGAATTCACGGGTTGGTGTGAGTTCATGATTTTGAAATGAACCTGAATAAGTGGCATGTACCATTGGGGTACAAGTGATGTGACCCGATAATTAGGGGTGTGTTCCATTAGGTAAATAGTATATTATCCACGTAGTGAGGACTTGGTGGATGGATGGGAAACCATTCATAAGTATGGAATTATAACATGAGAATTCATGTGTGGATGGGTGGATTGGAATGGGTTATTCCAAATGGATTTGTGAAATAATCTGAAGAATGTTTTTAGTTGTTTTCCATGGAAAATGTTTTGTTTAGAAAATTATTGGCTTTAATAAAAACAATTAAACATTTGATAATGCTTTTATATAAATTTTTCTATATACTTTTTCTCAAATTTTTTATCATAGTGGATTGATTAAGGAAGTCATTTTTGGAAAACATATTATGCTATATAACTCACCCCTTCATTATAAATTAGGTGATTTTGTAGATATTTATTTTGATATACAAGTAAAGGAAAATTATCTCATTTCTATAGTGATTCATCATGATACATTGGGATGTATGGTAGATTTGGATCTTGAAAAATATTGGGTGTTGTTGAGTTCGATTCTTTAGAGTCTTTCAGTTTTTGGGTTTTTCCATCTACTTCATGCTACGATGTTGGCAATCTTCATCTTTGGAACTCTTGTGTAGTTTGGTTTTGATATCAATTGAGGATAATTGAGTTGCATTAAAATTTTATCATAAATTATATAGTTTTTTATGGGATTCCTGATTGCTGATGTTATTATTTTCATAGGAAAAATTATCCCCCAATTATACTTAAACAATTTGATTTTATTTTTAATCATTACCATCATGGGGATGTGACCTAAGTCCGTGTATAAATTATACCTTTATAAAATCCAATGAGGTGGGGAAGGATGTTATAAGTGTTGTCAATATTGGTTAGGACACATCTCATTTGTCATATACTCCATATGCTTCAATGAGATTCAAACAACAAAATTCCTCTTACTATAAAAACTAAGATATCCATGGTGATTCAAGGAATACCATAACTCTATAGCATGGTAAATCTCTATAGGGAAATAAAGGACAAATTTTATAGATTAATAATTAATATATAGGTGAGAATGTTCTTTTGGTTAATCAATATGGACCCTAAATAGTCATAGGTATAATTATTTTTAATTATACCCTCATGCCTATTTTTTTTTTGATATGGGTGCGTCCTATTTGTTTATTTCTCCTCATATTTTTGATTTTCTAGGTTTTTATGTAGATATGATTCTTTCTATTTGAAATCATAAAACTTATCTTGGTCAAAGATAATGTGATGACATCATGAGTAAAATATGTTCTATAATTGTTTATACAGTTGAGTTGATATGCGATTTATCTATGATTGAGATGTATGTCTGTGACATAATCCTAGGTATGGATGCTTAATAATGTTCACGGCTCACATCAGTTTTTATACCGAAACAATTAGTTTTACAGTTGACGATGGAATCGAGCATCCATTTAGAAGATAAATGAATGTATATACATGTGCAATGTGCTTGTCACCACCAATAGTTGTAATGATCTCATATCATTTGGTAGAATTGACCTTGGAATTGATAGAAGATATTGAGATTAATTGTTTTCTAGTAGTGGTTGATCATTTTCCCAATGATTTTCGTAGCATTTTCTTATGGATTCCACCCATAAGAGAAGTTGAGTTTATTATTGATCTCATTATAGGGACCAAAACCATATCACATCCCTCAGATTGAATGGATCCAAAAAATTAATGGAATTGAATGTGAATTTTGAAGATATGTGAGGTAAAGGATTCATTCATCATAGAATATTTATGCGGGAAACATTAGTCTCATTTATCAAAAAGGAGGATATAACTCCTTGGTTGTGTGTGAATTATCATATGATTAACGAACATACCATAATGAATCAATATCCACTTCCAAGATGTTTTGATCTATTTGATCAATTGTGGGGTTCCTAGTGGTTCTCTAAAATTGAATTATGATAAACATATTACCAATATTGGTCTTAGAAAGAGTATAATAGAAAGATAGATTTTAGGAGTAGATATGACCATTAAGTGTATGTAGTTATGCCTTTCTATCTTACGAATTCACCAATTGTATTTATGGATTTAATGAATTATATATTTAATAGGTATCTGGATTCTTTTATTGTGGTGTTTTTCTAGGACACATTGGTGTATTCAAGGACAAGGGATGATCTTGAGAAACACTTGGAGAGAGTGTTTAGAATCTTAAGAGATAATAATATGTGTGCTAAATTATCAAAGTGTGAATCATTGATATAAAAGGTATGATTACTTGGATATGTTATCTCTAAAATGTGTGTTTCTATGGATCCAAAAAATATAGGTTTTTATCTCTTGGAAAATTCCAAAGAATATCTTCATGATACATAGTTTCCTTGGTCTGGATGATTATTACAAAAAAATTCTCATGATTTTTCATGACTAACTTCACATATGGTATATTAAACAAGGAATAATCTACCATTCAAATTAAATAAGTAATCTCAAAATTATTTTCACGAGATTAAAGTTATCCTTACATCAACATCGATATTGATTTTACCAGAATTGGGACAAGGGTATATGGTGTATTGTGATTCTTAGAGATATGGGTTGGGTTGTGTTCTTAATAAAGGATATAGTGTTTATCATTCTATCTCAAGAATGTTATGGTTTCATGAGAATAACTACCCAAAAAATTATTTGAGTCAGATATTGTATTCCATTCTTTGAAAACATGGAATTATTACCTCTTTGGTGAGAAATTCATGGTGTTTATGGATTATAAAAGCTATATTTTTTTCTCACAATGGGATTTGAACATGATAAAAAGAAGATGGATGATGTATGACCATTTTTTTGAATTTTACATGATGTATACATTGGGTATTGTTAATTTAGAGGCAAATAAATTATGTATAAAGTCATTTATTAGGTCGAATAAATGGGCTATGGATCAGTGGTAGTTTCTATTAGTGATAGATGACATGCACTTAGACTGTGAATACCAAGGCAGGGCATTGGTTTTTTTCCAACTTTGTTTGATTATAATTTTTCACGAATTTTAATTAGGTACAGAAATATGATTCGCAATCTGTTGTGATGTGGTTGAGACTCAATTTTTGGGTGACCATTGATGGTTAAAAGATGGAAATGGGTTCAATTTTATGGTTTTGAGGTCTGATGGTCATAACTATGGATAATCAGGAACAAAATCCTCATTCTTACCACCATTCAATCTGGATTTTTCATCCTAGAATACATTATATGTATATAATGTTGAAAGCACATTTTGGGAAGGTTGGAATGAAATGGAATGAGGTTGAGTTTGTTTCAAGATGCTTAACTAGTCATCTAGTTAAGGTGGAGCATCAATGTCAAGTGGGTATGTTTCAATCATTACCTACATCTATTTTGAAATAAGAGTAGATTATCACAGATTTTGTAGTAAGCTTCCCAATAATGGCTTAGAAACACAATTCCATATGGGTCCTAGTGGATCAACTCAAAAATTCATCTCATTTCATCCATATTCATCAATATCATATGTTGGAGGACTTGTAAAAAATTTATATCTATGATTTGGTAGAGGCATCACATACTAGTTTAGATAGAATTAGACCGAGATCAAAGGATTATGTCCTGTTTTTGGAAAACCATAAAACAACCACATGTGAATCATCTAACTATGATTATGACGTATCATCATCATGTGGATGGGAAATCCAAACAGATGATATAAATATTAGATACATTCTGCAAGAATGTGTAATTGATTTTGGTGGATCATGGATGGATACAATGGTTTTAGTGGAGTTTTATTATAACAAAATTTATCAAAACTTAATATATATGGATCCTTTTGAATCATTGTATCAGATTCCATGTCATTCTACACTTTGTTGGGTGGAAATAGGTGAGATTTCACTGGTTGGGATGAGCGCTATCTAATTAACAATGAAAAAGATTCAGTTGAATAAGAAAATGATAGAGATGACATAGAGTAGTCATAAATCATACATTTTTCATCTTCGATGGTTTTTGTCAAATAATGTGAGTGATCATGTGTAATTTAGAATCCTTCCAAGACTTTGGAATTGTCATTTTGTAAAGTAGGTCAAGTTAGACTTTTCATAAAAAGCACTTTTGGGATACTTGAGTGGGTTGCTGAGGTGGAATATTAGTTTCCATTTCCACCATGGTTAAATGAAGTGCATTATGTGTTTCATGTATCTCAGTTGAACAATTATCATTCTGATCCCGACCATGTTATTTTATGGTATCAAATTGACCTAGATCTAGATGACTTGTTGGTGCATGTGCAAATTTGGATTTTTGATAGGTAAGAGAAGGTATTTAATAGAAAAAGTACCATTCTATTGTGGATTTTGTGGTAAAATGGTTAGATTCAAGAGGAAACATAGGAATGGTAAAAGGAAATGGTCATGTAATGACCCAAAATATTTTTGTAAAATGGCAGTTTTCTACTTTCTAGAGATGGGGGGTCCAGTGGTGGGAAGGATTTATCACCACTTTTTTCTTGTAATCACCCCTTTATTTTTGTATTTTAATTTTGAGAAGTGTGTAGTTGTTTTCTGGTAGGATTTTAATGATTTATTTAATGTTTTTGGTTCTTTTTTGAGGATCACAATTTGAGCATTGTTAGTAAAAAACATAAACACCTTTAAAAAATTTGCAATGGTAGGTAGTGGGATCTGGGGTAGGAACATGGCATGGCCAAACTATGGGTCCACCCAAGAGTAACTGTGAAATGTGGAACAGAGGAAAAACATAGTTGTCACATGGGTTGTGTAGCTGTGTAGAAGATCCATGAAAATGTTGTATAGAGAAATTGTTAGATGCATGTTTGGTACACAATTTGCCTAATTGTGCGATCCAACCATAAAAAAAATAGTTTTTATATCCTAAAATTGTATATGTCACTCTAAATTTCCTATAAAACAAATTTTTACTCTATTTTTAACATAACTTGGGTTTTCCTTCTCCTAAAGGGTATGTAGACTTTTCCTTGTGATTTGGTTGTGATCCATTGGCAAATCTTGGCACGTTGAAGGATATATTGTGGGGTAAGTCTCCATTCTTTGAGGATTTTCATAGATATAATCTTCATCCCTATCTTATATTCATATATCTAGTCTGTTGGGGATTTATCAATGTTTTTTTATGTTTATAATTATGAGATATGGTTGTGTTGATGGTAGGTAACCAGATCTATGGTGTGTTTTTGGAGATTCAACGGGGTTTGTTGAATAATTCTTATCATTCTTCGTTTTCACAATATTTTTCAAGGAAGGTGGCTTCAATATCAACTCATTCTATTATAACACGTATTATTAGTTTAAAATAGATTTAATTTCATGAAATTTGTTAAAAATTTTATGTGAAAGGATTGGTAGAAACCTTCTTTAGTGATGGTTTGTGAAATTAGGGAAATTAGATTCCGTGAAAAGTGAATTGATTCATTATTTTGAAATAATGATTAATTTTTTTTCTAGGTTATGATTTATGTAATTTGTTTGATTGGAATGTTTCAAATAAAAGGGAGGTTTTATTGAAATTTCATGAAATGGTTTGTTTTCATTTTTTGGTATACATGGTTTTCTATGAGTTCTTATTTTCAATGTATCCATGAATAAGGGGCAATTATTATTGGGGTACAAGGGGCATGAACTAGGATAATAGGAGTGTGCCTTTAGGGTAAATGGATATTAGATACTTAGTGATAACTTGGTGGATGGATGAGAAACCACTGATGATTATGAAACTGTAACACAGACACGCATGTGCGGATGTGGGGATTGGAATTGTTTATACCATATGGGTTTGTGAAATGATTTGAAGAACATGTTTGGTTATTTTCCATGAAAATTGTTTTGTTGAAAAAATTATTGACTTTTATATAAACTGCTAAAAAAATGTAATGTGTTTTATATAAATTGATTTATATAATTGTGCTGACATGTTCTATACTAGTATCAAGAGTAGGAAATTCGTTTTGGGAAAACATATTGAGTTTAATTACTCACCCCTTCTTTGTTTCTTTAGTGATTCTGTAGATATTATTTATCTAGATATAGGTAAATGAGAAGTATCTCATTTCTTTAGTGATCCTACATGACACTTTGGGTAGTATTGTAGAGTTAGATCTTGGAGCAATTGGGAGTTGTGGAGTTTTATTCTTTGGAGTCTTTGAGATTTGTTATTTATTATTATTTTTTGTGCTTTGCTTTTGGTATTATTCTAATTTGGTACTCTAGTGTAGTTTGGTTTTGATATTAGTTGGGGATACTTGGGTTGTATTACATTGATATCATGCATCATATAGTTGTTTTTGTTATGGTTTTATTGATTGTGATTGTTTTTATTTTCAAAAGTAAATTCATCCCCCAACTGTATTAAATCTATTGAATTTTTTATAGACTTTCATGTATTCAGGATGTCACATATGGACTAGTAGTAATTCCTCCTTTAGTCAAGGTAATTATGAGGGGAAGGATGTTACACACATGGAATCAAAATTGAAAATAAACAACTCTATGATGATATAGGATAACAACTAAAATAATGGTCTAAATATAGGTATAAAATTTCAATACATCCAACTTGGATCCATGAAATACAGCCACCACATCCCGATCTACCTCTGAAGATTCTTCCCATCGGTTCCTCCTGACCCCTATCCCTCTTCTCTACCTCTAACACTCTCAACATCATGACCAATAAATGGAAAAATTGTATACATGAATCCATTGGGATGAATGAGAAGTAAAAAAAGTAAAGAAAAGGAAATGAAGAAAATGAAATAGAGAAAATAAAGGGGTCCTAACACCCATGATGGTTTTATGCTTCCCTGGGAAAAACCCTTCCTTAAAGAGTCAACTGAATAATAAAAATATAAATCACTGATCTGTTAAAAATATATCACTACTCAAACATGTATGAATAAATTATTATTTAATAAATTAAATATTAAATACTCCAACAAAATTTGAATGGCTAGAAATCCGACCACATTTTTATATTGGGTAAGAATTTTATTTTAAGATCATTGTAGTGGTCAAAAATTGAATTCATATAATGAGAAAAAAATGAGCATTTTAACACTCATGATCATATAAAACCAATAATCCAAATTTCCCCTAAAATTCACATCCCTTAATAAGATGGTTCTGTACAAATACATTGATGATTAATTTCGATAAGCTTCCACCTAAGTCCCAACACATACAATCATTGCACATATTAGACCTTAACTAAATGAAACTAATAGCATTTATAACATTCTAACCAATTCAATATCTTAAAGAACACCCTAGGATGAGTAGGTTTTCCACTCAACACTTAGCGGTACCCATTTCTCACTAAAGGCCCTATACATAAATATCAATACCAATGATTCACTTGGTGTAATCGTTAAAAACACTATGAATCCCAAAATTATACCACATTATAAAAATATTCATCATAAATACCATGAAAGTAATGTATTCAATAATGTTAAATAAGTACAATAATAGTATAATAAACTATATGATGCAATTATTACCCACCAAAAATAATAATCCATCATTGGGGAATTTCCTTCACTATTATCTTATTAGAAACCATGGATACTCCCTTCCATCCATAAAACAATTGATCCCATTAACCCAAAACTCAAAAAAATTATTTTTATTGTCTACATGATTCACATTTAGGGGGTGAGTAAAGACCATTAAGGTTTTTCTTAATTATTCCAATATACCCTATGCATGCGAAAATATATAAAAATTCATTGAACATTATAAAACATCCCCACCTTATTAATATTTATATAAAAAGATTAATAATAGTAAAAACAAGATAAATTTACAATTACTCAAGAATAATAATCCAACCAAGAATAACATTATAACAAAAACTAACACCATATATTAAAATGAACTTCAGAAATCAAAAAATACATTTAGATCAAAACCCATTTCATAAACCCATTTAACAAAAAATAAAAATAATACCCTCTAGACATGAGTAATCATCCATTAATGTGAATCACCTACAAATGTTATAGCACACTACCCAAAAAACTCACTTTAGACTTTTCATCAAGGTCCCCACACCTATGTGGGAGTATCCACTACCTCACCATGTCATTATAGATAAGATTCTGTAGTTATGTGTGAGTTACTAAATGTCACATGTATATTCCCTAATAAAAACAATAAACTACACAAACCATATTACAATAACATGAAACTCAGTGAATCTATTCAATAACCAAACCAAACATATCAACAAAAATATAAGAAAATCATTAAAAATATAAAAATTAAATACATAGATAAACTTACACAATTTAAAATGAAATTAGTTCAATATAGTCTTATTATTTTTCTAAAAAATTCAAAGAACCTCATGTAGAATCTTAATGCCCCCAAACATTACAAATAAATCAAACACCTTTATCCCCAATTTCTAAGAATCACCCACACACCAAGAAATCCTACATTTTCATTTTACCAAATCATACACACCAAAACCCCTTTCATGGATTGATAACCTAGTATTAAATTCACCCAAATTATTTTAATCTCATAAAATAGAAGAAAATCGCCAAAGATTTATGCTTTTTATAGTAAGAATATAAGAGAAGCTACCTACTCAACCTATAATTTCAAGAAAACTCACCTCCAATCATGAGAACCATAGCCTCCTCAATCTCTATGAACACCAAGATCAAAATTCCATTAAAATAATGGGTTTTTAAATGCCTTAGTGACACCCAGAAGTAAAACAGTAGATTTACAGTGGAATATAATAAATATAGAATAAGTATCATGCCATAATTATGGTTCCAAAACATCTAAATATTTTATGAGTAAGAAATGTAATAGAATAAATCCACAAAAATCATCCTTAAATCATCCCAAGAAGCTATACATCAATTTTAGGTTCAAAATTGTGGAAGAAGTCGAACATTCAGGGTCTAAAATCATTTTTCCAAAACCATTTTATAGTATTACAACTCCTTATTTCCTAGTATATTTGATAATTTTCATATCTATATGATCCTTAGTGACAGTATACAAACACATATTCATGTTTTCATACTCCTACTGTACAATAACTAGTGTCTATGTATAACCACATATTCCTCCATAGACACAAAAGATCAACCCATACATCTCCTACACATTCAAACACACCCTTAATATCCCCACCTACACACACAAACACACACATAAATAAAAAAACACCTTAAAACACCTATCATAACATTATAGTAAAACCTTACCCCCCAAATTGTTTCTTTTCTCCTAAACTAGGAACTTACAATTCTACCCTGATCAAATTTTTTCCATCCTTATAAAATTATACCAAAATGAATCCATCAAAGAATCCAACAAAAAATTGTCATGTAAACCTATAATAATAATGATAATGAGTTCTTCTCACCAAGAATAATTTATAATAATTATCCATTAATATAATATATAAATTCCATGATAAAAGTTTAATAATTAAATGAATAAATCATATATAAAAACTCCATGGACATTTCTAATATCATCTACAATAAATTATATAGATATTTATTAATTTTAAATTATTCAATCCTTCTAATCCAAAACTATAATTAAAATGTTATACTATTTTTTGTAAATAATATTAAAAAATAACTCGTCTTATTATGGAATAAATTTTGAATATGCTTTATGGAGTTTGAATTTTTTTAGAAGTGATTTGATGTTATATTCTCAATATACGACCGTCGATGTTATTTCCAAATAGTGGAACATAAAATTTTAGATACTGAAATAGGTATATATTATTGTAATAAACATAATCTATATATTTGAAAGAATATCCCAAGAAATTATTTCAATGTCAAAGGTATGCTTATGGTATATTTTTAAAATCCTATGAATTCCATGACTTTTTTAGGTGACCAAATTTGAAAACTCGTAATTAGAGTGTACGACTTCTAATTAGCCACTTTTTGATATAAAAAAGTACATTCTCAAATTTATGGTGGGAATCCATTTAAATTGAGGTTTCTTTACATTCTAATAAGGGTAAAATTGGTTTAATAGGGGAACATTCTATTATCGATATTTTTTACACATATCAATTAAATTTTCTATGTAATTATAGAGAATGTAATGTATAGAAAAAAACCTATGGAGAAATGATGCGGTTGAATTAATATTTTTTAAATGGTTGAAATAATAGGTACATATGGATTTAATGTCATGGTTTTTAGAATTCAAACGTATTCTGATGGCACTAAATCCATCGTGTCAGGAAAAAAATCATTGTGTTGGAATTGGTATAAAAAGTTTAAATGTTTATATATCACTAAAATATATAATTATTAGAGATAAAATTGGATCATTAAACTCAAAATTTGAAGTAAATTATATAGAATATTTGACAACATTCAAATTTGGGATTAAAATAGTAAAATAAAATAGATTTTTGATCTATTTTAACAAATAAAATCATTATAGATGAAAGGAAATAAATTGAGATGAAAATTAATAATAATGAGTGTGAATAGGTTTTCCTTAGAATAAATATACTTAAATATGTATTAAATTTTTGGGAGAATTTAATTTCATGAGTTCATTTTTTTTAAATTTCAAAGGGTAAATAATATGAAAAATATCATAATAAATTCTATAAAAATATATTATATTTCATTCTGTTCTAAAAAACATATCCTAATGGTATTATTATAGACTATGACAAAGGAAATTGAAGTTATAAAGATATTGATTCCTTCCAAAATCATTATAACCGAGTTGTGGAAAAGCCATGTAAAATTTTGGGTATTTGGAATTTTATTAATTGAATTCACACGAAAAGTGAGTATAAGCACCCGACCATAAAAATTGCAGAATATTTAGTTAGGTCAAGAATTTTATTTTATTTCACATTGAGGGTCTTTAAAAGTATGGAGATATATATAATTAGGCCATAACACATACATAGAAAAACCATTTAAATGAAAAAGATGAAACTTCCAAATAGTATCCATTTTTTTCAAAAAAATAGAAAATTTTAAAACGAAGCATTATTTATTTTTTATGTTCAATCATCAAAGATTTACCTTGATCTAGTCTTTGTATCTATTCTCTTTAAATATTGTGTAAAAAATTTTATAACATAGGGTGAGCATAAAAATATTATTATAGGATACATACAAAATGAAACAGTTAGTCTTGTGAAAACATGTAAACCATGAAAAATTTATCAGAAAGTTATATTTTTTACCTTTAAGTAGTAGATTCTTTCTTCATTGCTCACCCTTATTGTAATATTAATATTACCACAAAACCCTTTGAAATAATATATAACACATAAAGGTAACATGGTATATAATTATACTTAAATGGAATAACCATGGGATCGACTTCCATACATGTAACTCTTATAAATGGAATAACCATATATTCTACTTATATACCCAATGAATTGGAG
The DNA here is from genome assembly GCA_963277665.1 of Viscum album. Lineage (NCBI taxonomy): Eukaryota > Viridiplantae > Streptophyta > Magnoliopsida > Santalales > Viscaceae > Viscum > Viscum album. Next base: position 1,822,049,633 of record OY728151.1, on the reverse strand, counting down.
GTTTTAACATAAGCACCCATCCTTGGATAATCGTGTGACTACATTAAAATTTACAAGTACCATTATATAATAATAACATATAATAGATTTTAATTTTGATAATTTCTCTTATTAAATTTCATTTTCAACCAAAAGAAATCATTACAAGTTATCAAAATAAAAAATCCATTTTGAAAACCATTTTCAATAACAAAATATCCAAAAAAGGTAATAAGATATATTTTTAATTTTAAAAACATTAAGGCTTGTAGAATAAAACAATGGTGATTGTAATAATAGCTAAAATACATAGGGATTTCCTACACCAAAAAAATCCATTCCAAAAGTAATCAAATGACTAACCAAATGGTCACATTCCAAATGTATCATGGTTAATATTGTATTATTTTTCTAACTCTATGTATCAGCCACCTTGTTTTCTTTTCTAAGATGGTAACGAATCTTGAAATAATAATCCTTGATTAGTTCTGGTCACCTTCCCTATCTCATGTACAATTATTTCTGAGTGAATATATATATAAAATGTTTGTGACTATTATATATTTCACTCATAACGAAATACTAATGATCCTTACAAAATTTTATTTCAAAAACAACATCCTCAAATTCCAAATCATGTGTAGGGTAATTTAACTCATTAGTTTTCAACTAACATGAAAAAAGAGCAATTAACCGATCATTATGCATTAGGAAACAACCAATTCCCTTCAAAGAAGAATCATTATAGATATCAACTTCATCATTTATATATGTAAGGTTCAAACTTGGATCATTAACCTATCTTATTTTACGTTCCAGAAAACAATCATCTCATTGTTTTTTCTAGATGAATGTAACTCCCTTACGTGTTCCATTTTTTAGTGGGTTTGATAAATAAGAAAAATTTTCAAAAAATTGTAGGTAGTAACCCATTAATCCATGAAAAATATGAATCTATGTGGAATTTGTAGGCCTTGACCCCTCTTCAAAAAAATTTGTTTTGGAAGGGTCAAAAGTTTTCACATCATTGGAAACAATATTACCAAGGAATGATTTTTTTGCAAGAAATATTAACTATTACTAAATATACCATATAGTTTCTTTTATTTAAATGTTTAAAAAATACTTAAGAAACATTCATGTTCCTCCTGAATTTTAGAATATACCAAAATATCATCTATAAACACAATCAAAAACTAATCAAAAACTGATGAATGACACTTTTCCTGAGATACATAAATAAAGAAGGTGCATTATATAACCAAAATTTCAAAAAAAGAATTCATAATGACCATATCTTGTCTAGAATTATATCATTGGAATTTCATCCACATTCACATTCAACTGATGGTACCCTAAATTCAAATTAATCTTGGGAAAATACTAAACTCCCAGGATCTGATCAGATAAATCGTTTATATGAGGAAAAATATACTTGTTCTTAATAGTGATTTTATTAAAGGTTCTATAACCAATAAAAATTCTAATGGAACAATCCTTATTTTTCAAAAATGAAACAGGATCTTTCCATGGTGATGTTCTAGGTTTAATGAAAAATTTATCTTGAAATTCATGAAACTATGTGTTAAATTCCACCCATTATAATTAATTTATTCAATAAGGGGGTTTAGAAATAGGCTTAGCATCAAGCACTAAATCAATAGTAAATTTATCCTCCCGATCAAGAACAACACCATTAAATATATGAGAAAAAACATATGTAAATTCATTCACTACTAGAATGTCACTAATAAAAAAATTTCTTTATTTTAAAAAACATGAGCTAGATAACATTAACTATAAAAATTAATCAATATCAAAACATATTTGTATGTTATAAAAGGTATGAAATCATTGAATAAATATTTATTGTATTTTTAATCTACTTTATAATGAGATATTGAAATCCAATCCTTACCAAAAATGATATAAATCTCCACTATCGGAAGTTAAAAATGATTTGCAGGGAAGACCATCACACCAATGATGATAAGAAGATTTCTATAAATCTTGGATACATTAATACTTACACTCATTTTTTTTAACAAAAGTTATACATCACATTCTTGAGGTAATATTGCCAATTTACTTTCTATGCTCTCAGAAATGAAAGAATGTGTAGATCCAGTGTAATACAGAGTTTTAGAACATTTTCAAAAAACCCATAACATACCTTTTAGCTCTTCATTTGATTGCCCGAAATGAATAGTAGTAAGAGAAAAATATTTTTTCCGACCCTTCTGCTTTCAATAATTCTATTTTCAACCCTTGTTAATCAATATTAGACACACATTCGTATAATTCCCAATCTCATTGAAAAAAAACTTACCTCTATATTTTCATTGAATTCTTGACCATCTACCTTACAATCACAAGCAATATGACTAGTCTTACAACATCAGAATCACATAATAGAATTTTAACTAAATTATCTAAGATACTTTTTACCACACATCTCACAATAAGGAAAGTTAGTTTTCTTACCCCCAAACATCTTTTTTGAATTCCTTACTATTGAATTCCAACTGGAGAACTTTTTATCATTTCTCTCATGGAACACATGATCATAAAAACACTCCATTTCTAATATTTCATCACATTTGAAAAGTTTCTCATATATTTTGAACTCAGGAGAATCTAATACCCCTCAATATCTTGGCTTCAATCATAAGTAAAACCTATTTATTGTATTATTAAGATACTTGAAAAAATTCGGGATATACCTATCCAAACTAGTGAAATTCTCTTCATTAAAAGACATTGAATATTAATCATTTTGTCTTAATTCTTAGAATATATTTTCTATCCTAAGTCAAATATTCTAATGAATATATTTCTCAAGGGATATATTCTTAAATTCATCCCATTCCATTCCCTCAATCTCTTCACATACCCTATGGTAGATCAGGTTTCTCTATTACATGGACACCTCCACTATTTATCTCATAATCCAAATAATCCATCTCTGTAAGAAACTTCTTAGTTCTGATTCTGACCATCTCAGGTTGCAGATTTGGAAGGTTTATTTTCTATTGATTTCATAGGAGTACATCTAACCTTTTTACTCAATAGATAACCATTCTTAATAGACATTTTAGATGAATCCACATGGTAATATTAAAATTCTTTGACATTTAAACTTGACCATAATGTAGAATCATTCAAGGGTAAGTTATTAATATTAGCCTTACATATAAAGTCATTTAAACCGACCTTCTGATAAGAACTATAAGAAACCGGTATTAAACATTACTTAATCATGAGTTAATTAAATAATTTTATTTTATTTCATATTTAGGATCATTTATGGTTTAGAGATTTAGATAATTGTTCCTTAACTCATACATAGCACTGCAATAGAAATTTAAAGTGGACTTTTCCAAATAGTATCCATTTTCATCATAATACAAAAAAATTTAATAACAAACATTGTTTCTTTTCATGTTTAATTATCATAGTTTTATCTTGATCCCATTATTATCTCTATTATTCTTAAATAATGTGTAAAAAATTTTAAAACATGGGATGAGAATAAAAATCTAAAAAAAATCATAAATAATAAAAACTTTTAGTCTTGTGAAAACATGTGAACCATGGATACTTTATCATAAATTAATATTTTTCCCCATTAAGAAGTAATAAATAATTTCCTCACTTCCTACCATTATTGTAATAACAATATTATCATAAAACTCTTGTCAAGAATATATAAAACCTAATGGTAACTTGGGATATAATTATAAATTAATGGAATAACCATTCATTCATCTTCCATACATGTCATTGTTACAAATGGAATGACCATACCCTAGAATTTCATACCCAATGCACTTGAGGTTATAACATAACCACCCATCCGTAGTTTATTATAGAACCAATTGTCCTTATTTTATCATGTAATCACCTGTCAAATGTACAAGTAATATTATGTAATAATTATACAATAATGATTTAAATTTCCAAGATTTCACTCATAAAATTTCATTTTCAATCAAAAGAAATCATTTCAGGGTTTGAAATAATCAATCCATTTTCAATTGAAATAATCAATCCATTTCCAAAACCATTTTCAATAATAAAATACCCAAAAATGGGATTAATATAATTTTTTCTATTTTAAAAAAATTATGAATATTAGGTTAATCCAAATATCAAATAATGGTCTGGCGTAGGAGAAGTTTTTGTCCCTGTTAATGATAAAAATAAATTCCTTTTTCATTTGTAAAAAATGTAAATCACTGAGTATAGAAATATTCTTTTTGAAAACCATTGAATTAAATTAATACTAAAGTGGTTTTTTATCCACCAAAAATAATATAGTGGTTTATAACATCAAAAATATTTCTTAATGAAATGAGGCTGAGATGAATTCCCTTACATCATGTCCAATTCATCATCTATGTTCTTTATCTTCCTTTCCTTCAGATGATCACCATTGATTAACACCTTAATTTATATATGGAGGGTTTTATGCTTAAACTAATCCCTCAAAAATGCTTGGAGGTATTATAGGATGGTATTGTATCAGATCTTGGAAAAAATGGGTTTTAAGTGTCAATAAACTATAGGAAGCAGTTCCCTTTTATGAGAGACGGGAGGGGCACTCTTGAAATTCATAAAAATATTAAATTAATATAAATTAATTGTATAACCCTAATAGTTCCAACTTGATTTGGTTATAAGATACTATAAGTATGGGTTGAAATATAATAATCCAATGAAAATTACACTAGTTTTGAATATTTTTTAATCTATATATTTTTCTATTTTAACCCTTTCAATTCTTACCATTTTATTAAGAAATTTACACTTTGAGGGTCAATATAATTACCATAACATTATAAAATACCAATAAAAGATTCATTTATAAAATTTTTGGACTCATTAAAACTAGTTGGATTAGTCAAGGTTTTTTATAAATTTTATATAATTTAATAAAATATTTTATTTTTAAAAAACCATTAGAGCCCATTTTTAAAACATTCATATCATGAATTTTTAAAATATCATTACATCAAGATACATTAGAACAAGATCTATTAAAAAATAATTAACTTGTAAATTTGATCAATAAAATTAGTGGATGGAATTAATTATGTAATATTATATTTATTTTAATATTTTTAATATCATTTATTTGATTCTTCAATTAATTAAGCAATTACTGCATCATCATTGTCTCACCATTTCATTTAATTATTTATAATCAAAAAAATATAAATAAATTTCCATGTTTTAGGTAATATTATATATTTCTAAATACTTATTATAGTTGAAGATATCACTTATATAACCACATATTAAAATTTTTGTAGTTACGAGATACATGATTATGACATATTTGTCATTATTTCAAAAAGATATTATAAATTTCAATAAAACACCCAAGTGGATTTTAGAGGACATAATTAAGGGAAAATGATTTTATTGGTAGATAATAACTCATCCAGTATGATTATGAATTTTTTTGGGTATTTATTATAATATTTATAATATTATTTTTACCATTAATTAACTAATTATCCTTTACCCAATGTAATAATAATTATTACTAAAGTTACTATTCAAAATGTCCAAATATAAAAGGGAAATATTTAAATAATTTTTACCTAATGATTATAAATATGGGATCCAATTTTCCAAATTCAAAACAAATAATTGGAAGGGATTAATTAAATATTAATGTTGTTGACAGAATAAGAAAACGAGTTTTTAAAGTTAAACGTTCAAAAGTTCACATAGTTTTTATATCCAATTTCAAGGTGAAATTTATTTAAGTTACATAAATTGGTTTAAATGATAAAAAATTAATATAATTATTATTTGAATCCAATTAAATGGATTATCTAAATTATAAATAAATTATATGAAAAATCAGTTTTGAATTTAAAATGCAGTATTTTTCACTATTCATTTAAAAATGAAATTTATCAAAAAATACCAAAATTTAAACCAAAGTAATTATTAATTTCCTAATTCAAAATAATAAGTTTATTTAGTAAAATTTACTTTATAAAATTTTCAAAAACTGTATTTAAAATCTGTTATCCATCAAATGACTTTAAAACAGTTAAAAAACAAAGTTTTTAATCATAAAACTAGATTTATCATATACATTATTTAAATTAATGTATATTTTAATTAATATTTATTTAATACATGAAAATAATTTTTTTATTATTTCCCTAGTTATTAAAATGAGTTTGAGAGAGATATGAATTTTTCAGTGATTCTTAACTAGATGATCTAAAAATTTAACAATGAGATAAAAAGAATAAAATCTTACTAAATAACCCCCTGTAGAGAATGTATCATTTAGGCCTAATAAGGATTGGTAAAAATAATTATGTCCATTAACTATTTTTATATAATTTTCCTGAAACCAAACTTAATATAACTCAATTATATAAAATCATGTTCAACATAATAAAAACTAACACCCTGGGTGGGATGAAACTCTAATCTATTGACAAAAATTTAAAACTAACTTAATTTATAGTGAAAAAAATATCAAAGGATGGTCAATAAAATTTATTTACATTTTCAAGGTAATTTACTAAAAGAATCCAACTTTGAAGTGATAAATTCCAGTTATATGACTATAATATGAATGATTTAAGAGATGTATAATTAACCACTTGATCTAATTATTAATTTTCAACCATTATAAAATAAAAAAAGTTAAAACTTTAATCCCAATTTCCTTCCCCAAGTTCTTGTAATCTTTAGTAAAATAAGATATCCCTATAGTGAACTAATAGTTCACCTATCAATTTCTAAATCTATTTCCTATGATGATTTTTTAACATCCCATACAACCTTTGTATACTTTGTATGAAAATGATACAACAATGTCTTATCAAACATGAAAAAAATTACTTCCCTGTACCTAAGAACATTGATAAAAATTATTGGATCCTAATTTTGTATAACATCCATCATTCAAGTCAAATAATTCCATCCACGTAGGTTATTCTAAAATAAGGTACTAAGCAACCAATGAAGTAATTTTAGTTCATGACCCATTATTATACAATACAAAATTTAATTTTTTATCACAAAAAATATGAAATCAAAATTTTTCAGGGTGGTCTTTCGTATTTGGGATCAATTTGTGAATTATAGACCAACTAAAAACCCGAACATATAGGTAAGTCATGGTTTTAAATTTCAATGGGACAACACATATTATTATAACATTAATTTCATTAAGATATTTTATTTCATTAGAAATATTTATATTTTTGTTATATACTTCAATGATATACTAAAGTTATCAAATAATTAGACATCATTACTTCAATGTATCATCCATATTTACATCAAGCATTCCAAATCCCACTAGTGTATAAATTATAAAAAAGAATAAAATTTCCTTCCAAATATAACGTGATGTATAAAATATGGATTATATTTTCTCATTAGACCTAAATTTTTGAACAACCGTTTAGTATTTTATTTTTCCTTTTTATTATTGACCCTATAAATATATGACCTCTCAAAAAATATCCCTACATCCTAAAAAAATTCAAGAGTTTCAAATATTGATTCATCATTCTATAAAAAAATTTCCCATATATTTTAAAAACCCAAAAATAATTAGCACAAAATATTTATTTTTATTTTTTATATATATACCCAAAGACTAAGATAATAAATTTAAATTGTAAAAATTTATAGGTACTTATATTTCTAAATATTTTTTGCTATATTTTTTACCACATCTACTCATAACATATGTTGATAAAAGTTTCCCATTTTATTACAATAGTAATTATTTATTTTTCATTCAAGTTAATCCATCCTTAATTTTTTACAACATATTATTAAAAATAAATCATTTGTATATTGATCTGAAATATTGAAAATTTAATAGAATTTAAATTAAATTCAGCTCACTACACCCATTCATTCAAAACATTCATCACAATATTTGTATTCCACCCACCATAGTTGAATACATAAATGAAATATCAACATGTATTTTACCACATATATATGTAAATTGAATGGTATCCCATATAAATTTTTAAAAATATATAACACCCAATTAATTACCTATCATTTAATCTAAGGAAAAAAATTCTATTAAATAATATTTAAATATTATCCAAAAATACATATTTAAATTAAATTTACATCTTGTTAACAATAAATAAATTCGCAAATTTTTATATTAACAGGATTCATCACATCTCAATAAATTTCTAGTTTACCACCCCTTACTCATAGTCAAATAAAATTGTTATAATTTTTGTAAAATTTTCCTCAGAATGAAATTTTCACACATCATTGCGAATGAAACAAAACTGTCACAATCAATTAACTCATATTCATGTAGCAATATAATTTATAATCAAATATTAATTATTTTCTTTTAATTTATTCAATATTGTTCTCATATAAAAATACTAATTAATTTTGTCCTAATGAATTATACATTCAAATTAAATCTCAAATCATGGATAATATCATTAGAAAAATAATTTGTTTGAAATTTTAGTTAATAAAACACACAATTAGGAATATATAACTAAATCACATGCTCATGGTAAATCATTAACTTAAAATTTTTAATTTCAATTTTTTACATGATATCTCATAACAGAGATCAATAAATTATAAACACAACACATATCACTTAACCATATAAAAAATTCCATTGTAATTATAATATCGAAAAATTTATCATGTAAATATAAGAAATAAACATTTTAAAAATATTTTAAAACTTGTAGACATTAAAATTTCACCTTGTACATATGTTTTACCACTCAATAATGTACATGGAATCATATCTATCTTAACCATATGAAAAAAAAATATTTCATGTAGATCAATGTTCTTGTACATAATGCATGGTATTAAATATGGTTATATACCCTTTTTTGTTTGAGAGAAAATATCATGTGAAATATAGGTTGAAATATAGAAACGATATCACTAAAATCCCAACATTCATAGGAGAAATTTGTAACATGATTCTTAATTATATTTATGATAATTGTATATAATTATAAAATATCACTAATTTATCAATACTTCGTACATCCACTACTAATAAAAATGTATCAAGAATATAGATTTCTTTATTCCACTTTTTAATAAATCATCTTTAGCATGAATATGTCATCTTAGATGGTGGTACCACATGACCAAATACATGATTCCCCAATTTTATGAGGCTAATGACAAGAATATACATATATCAAAGAATCCAAGATGAGTGAATTAGATTTTATTAAACAAACCCAAATAAAAAATATCTCTATTTTAATGTATATAGTCTCTAAAATAAAATAAAAAATTTGTTTTATTTTGAGTCGAATTTTGAATATAACTTTCCTAAATCATGAATTTCATAAAAAATGATAAAGGATCCAGTATATTTGTTTCAAAATCATTGATAATTCAAAAACATGTAACATATAATATTTCAGATGAAATAAATATAATGTATCATACAAGATATACACTTTTGATATAATGATCATAGTCAACAAGCAAATAATATATCAAAGAAATAAATAATATTGACATTAATGTCAATAGACAACCATTATACATAATGAAACCTATATATATATTGTTGGATTAAAAGGGTAATTAATATGGTAACTATTACAAGGGGATAATTATAGTTGATAACTTTAAAATAAAAACACACAATACATATTTTGTTAAAATTTTCAGACTCAAAGATCATACAATTATCATAGTGTAAGAATCAGAATCCCATATTTTCCAATTATATCAGAGTATGTTTTAATCATTATCATAGATACATTGAAAAAACAAATGATAAGAAATATTTGTAAAATAATCATTCTATCATAATTAGAACATCAAAATAAAGACTTATAAAAAAGAAATATAATAGATAGTAAAATAAAGATTTATATATAGGATATATTACATGAATTCACTCTTTTATCTTTAAGAGTAACGGTTGTCAGAAACCCCTACAAAATTTATCCACAGTTTTCTACTTACTATAATTTTTTTATTTCCATACTATTAAATACCTAAATAATATGATCAAAATTAATCTGTTACCCTATCCTCTGAATCCCTCTATATGATGATTAGTGTCTATCTTCTATGCCCTAGAATCCCTCGATCCAATAGTTCAGATTCAACTTCTTCCTATCCACATAATCACTCGATTAGTACAATGAATAGATGAAAAATAAAAAAGAAGTGTTTTATAATGGAAACAACCCTAAAAATTAGCCCATAGAACTACAATTATCTAAATTATTTCAAATACTAAGAATGATCTATTCATGAAATGAAATATTTTTTAGACTCGATTCATGAAAATGTATCATCCCCCAATACTTAAAATGACTAGAAACTTATAGGTGATACCCCAAGAGTCATATTTCGGAGCTATTTGAAACTGATTTTGATAGAATTAAATTTAAATGACATCATTATCTGGACAAACTAAGTATTCAATGTCATTTCCTTGTTACAAATACAATGCTAAATTGTATTCCTTGATATTGAAATAAAATCTATATATTCTATTTATAAACTTATGATAGTCCATTGGAATTATTTTTGATTTTACAATATGATAAACCTTTTAAGGCTCCGTTCGATGTATTGTTACCAGTATTAGTATGATGGTCATGGACTATTTCATTAAAATATACAAGTCAAAAGTTAAAACACTGATCATGATAAAGGTTAGTCAATTGAATTTGAAACATAATTAATCTAATTTTTTATATTGAAGAATAATAAGCTTACATTCATAATATATTATAATTAATTAGATTCTAGGTTAAAATGATTTTTTTCTACAAAAACATTCTAAAACACTTGGTACATAAAAATTTAGTAAACAAATTTTTATGAATATGTTTGTGATTATCAAAAATAAATTAATGTAAAAGTAAGAATTAAAACTTCTGACTAAACAATATCCAACTTTTTATAACGGAGAACTACAATACTAATCAAAAAACTATAAATTTAAATAAATAAAACCCTTTTACAAATTAATAAATTTGATGATATACTTCATAACTACTGCTCAGTTTATATCTATTTTTTATTAGATTGAATGTATACATACTTCTCACCTAAGGATAGGTACTCCCCCTTTATGAAATTCTTAAAAACATATCAATAATTCTTCCCCAAAACTATTATCTATTTATGAATCCCCAAACAATCATATCCTCTTCCATTAATGAAATACTCCACCTTTATAAAAAATTTAAACCTTCTTCCCATTTTTTGTTTAAAAAAATAATGTGAAGGCGACCATAATTTTCTAAACTGTTGGGAAAGATAGAATACGATACAACAAATTGTGAACTTATTAATCATCTATAAAATAATAGAAATAAAATACATTCATAATTTTTGGAATATATTCAAAAAAATTGTTTTGGAGGAAAATTCATAAAATTTTAGTAACCATTTCAATTTTTTAAAATATACATCATGAGTTCCAAAAGAAATAAGATTCAATTCTTTATTCCATAGTTTCTTTTATAAATGATTCATATTCTTGGAATCATCTCGATCATTCACAAGATTCAAAATTATTAATTCTATTAATTATTGCTTTTATAGTTGAGTCTTCATCTTTTTAACCTCATTAGAAAATTATTTATTCTTGTCCCTCAAAATGATCAACACATTCACAAACAATCTCATCATTTTAATTTCCAACACCAAATCAAAAAAAAATATTTCAATAATTTTTCTTTTCCTTTTTGATCATCAGTAGTGTTTCTAAAATCTTCCTCAAATTTTTCTCTATTAGAAACTTCTAAGGATAACTAGTTAAAGGATTCCACAATTTCTAATAAATCTTTTTAACTTAATAATATTTATTTTCATGATTATATAATATCATAATTTACTTGATTATGCCAATTTACCAACTAAATGTATTATCTCGTCTAATTATGTGACTTTTAATGAATGTTTTTACTCTACTTCAATCCAAGTAATTTATTCAATTAATACATTCAACAAATCTAATTTTTCAATGAGACTCTTTTAAATTAGTTTAAATCATGCCTCAATATTCAGAAAGTAAAGAATAATATCTTCTAACCTTCTCAAATATTGTAAAATGAAATAAAATCCTTTTTTAGAAATGTTTTCCTCCGAGTCTGATGATCTTGATTAATGTTTGTAAGGCTTCAATCATGAAAATTCAACATAAAGTTTTGAGACTTAATTATTTCTTCAAAACATTCTAATCATCTGAAAAACTAAAATATACTAATTCTTTTCTAATTGAAAATTATTAGAAAAATTCATCGGGGATTATTGATCTTTATATTAAACTTCCGTTGAGGATGATTTTTCATCCTATTTTGTCGAAGAATTTTCTTATTTAGGTTCTTCTATATATAAATATATATCTTCCTATAAAGGTAAAATATATGATGATGATTATGATTTTATTATTTACATGGATCTGTCACCAATCTTAGTTTTCTCTTTATCATCATATTTTTATTCTTCATCTTCCTCCTCTTCCACTTTCTTTTCTTTTTATACTTCTTGTTTGTCTTCTCCAAATTCTTAACATATTTTTTCTAATTATCACATGGTTCTATGAACACTTTCTCCAACTATATCTAAAATCGATTCGTTTTCCTTACTATTTTCATTTTGTAATTATTCTAGAACTGATTCTTCATATTGTTCAAACAGTAATTATTATTTAACCAAATCTTAGACAAATTGTACATTTTAAAGAATATGTGAAGTGTCATAAAATAAAAGTCAAACATTAAGAATGACTTGATCGGTAAGAGAATATGGTATATTAGGATTCTCAGAATCTCTCTATACGCCCTTAAACAAACATTCATAGATATTTGATTCTTTCAACCTCTTCTTATATATGTTTTTATTTTCATCCTTTTTCAATTCATAATCAACAAAAATTTCAAGTCTATGACTGCAGCTATATATAACAAAAATTTGGCATCTCTAGTCATCTTTTGTGCGTTTTGTGCGTTGAATTTTTTGAACTCATCATCTAGAATTGAATTTTTTTTCTTTTGTATTCATTTGGGGGGAGAATCAACTTTTATTTTATTCTTTAAATCGTCAACCTTTTATTTCATTGATTTTTGTGCCTCCAATGCAGCTCCATAAACCTTTTCAATAGAAATTTTTGAAATAGAATCAAAAATAAATTTCATTATTGAAATCATATCTTTCCCAATAATATAAATATTCTCCCACATTGGATAAGTTTAATTCTCAAAATTGAAATGGTCCATAACATTTACATATAACCTACTGATTAAGGATAAAAACATGATGATATTTGAATTTATTTTTACATTTTTAATGATTATACTATAAATACAACTAATATTTCAAAGATAAATGTTCACATGTTGATCAATAAATAAAACAAAAAAAATATCTGATACCTTAAGGGTGTCCCTATCACCTTTACTACATATTAAATACCCCTATATCCAAAAATATACACTTTTTATCCAATAATAGATTTTATAGATTCCTTACATTATTATAACAAGGAAACAAGGAATCCTCTACATTATTTTATTCAAAAGAACAAATACTATCAGGTAATTTGTTTAAGGATAAGAAGGATTCTTCTTCAGTTGGAACTCCAAAAAAATATTCAAATATTTTATAAGAAGTTTTTTTCCTTCCAAAATAAATTGAAATAAAATAGATCATTATCACTTTATTTAACAAACCTAAAATAAGCATAGGACTCTCTCATGATTTTAGGATAATATAGTTCAAAATCATTATCTTGATTCTATACTAATACTTCCTTCTGTCATTTAATATTGACGATCATTTATAGAGGGTGTTAAATAATATCAAATCAATACCATTCAATGATATTGTCTCTGAAGAAATTCATTTTCATATAATCCTCCATTCTTTCCATCATAATGAGGGTTGATCTATATATCATATTAATGCTAAAAAATCATATTTACACCTTTTAGAATGGTGATATTTTTGGGATAAAAGATTCTAAAAGGTGATTTGTTATAGGGGTTGTCCCACCTTTATATCAGAATAAGAAAAAATCAATTCATATTCCAAAACACATTCAATTACTGAGATTAATACTTATTGGATATGACTACATAGATTTAATCAAATAATGTTTTAAAAGTATTATTATAAACTCTCAAAATTTTTGGAAAAACATATCATTGGATTGCATATCATTTCGATTAAAAATTTTGTAATGATTTTAATAGAAAAAATATTTAAAATAAAAGGATACGTAATCAATAAAAATTATAAACTTAGTAAATAATAAGGTGAAAGACTAAATGAAAAATACCTTCCCTAGTAAAAAATTTCATTGGTATGAAAAAATCATTCTTCTTGATTTTTTAACATTACTATGATTTTAAAAAATAGATTATGATAGTTTTATAAAATTATTATGATGATTTTCAAATAAAAGTTGATTATGATACAATTACAATAAAAACTGATTTTGATAGTTTTATAATAAAAAATTATTATAATAGTTTTATAACAAATCTTATTACAAAATAAAATATTGTTTGGAAAAGTTTATAAAAACATTTGAGTTTATATATTTTTGTTACAATTTTGGGTTGGGAAAACTAATTACAATAAAAATAGAATAAAAAATAAATTAATTCATAAAACTATTTTCTTATAAAACATAAACATATGTACTCCCCATATGAAAAAGAGTTAATTAAGTTAATGAAATGTGTAAAAAATTAAATATGAATGGTCACTTAACATTGATCATTCGTTATTTTTTTTTGATATATTCAAATCTATCGGAACTAATTGTTTAGTAAAAATATCTACTAGTTTTTTATGACATTATGAATTGTAAAATTATATCTCTTTTAAGTGTGTGGCCTCCAAGAAATTGGGATTTATTTCAATGTCTTTAGCATGTGACTGATGTGTTGGGTTTTTACTTAGAGAACTGACACTGGTGTTGTCACACTGTATTTGAGTTTTTTCAAAACTGATGCCATGGTCTATGAGTGTGTGTTGTATCCACAACACTTGAGCACAAAAACATCCAACTATAACACATTTTAATTACTAATAAGAAAATGCTACTGAGTTTTGTTTCCTGAATGACCAAGAAACTACTGAGTCTCCTAAGATATGACTGATTATAGATTTACTTTTCCTATAAATTCTACAGCCATCAATGTTATCATCCAAAAAACTGTTAAGCTCAAAATCATTTATAGAAGAATATAATAAGAATAAATTCATAGTTACCTTTAGGTAAAAAAATATTCCTTTTATATCTTTAATATGTGATTATTTTATATTTTATTGATGTATAGAATATTAGCATACAGAAAAAAAATAAATCCAGATGAATAATAGTTATGTAAAGTAAGATTCTAGTCATACCTCTAATGTTTTTAGGATCAATTGGTTTATCAACATCATATAGATCTAAAGTAGTAGATGTTAGAATGTGAGTACTAATAATTTTATAACTATCATACTGATTTTTTTTAATTAAATCATTTATATATTAATGTTGAGAAACAAAATTACCTTACAGATTTTGTGAAATTTTAAAATTAGGAAAATATGTTAACTCACTCATATTATTCATTTCAAACTAAAAATTAATAATATCCACAAAGGAATCTATTTTTTTTTATTTGAACAAAATATAATTTCATCCACATAAAATTATACACTAATTATGTTTTTATTTACTTATTTTATAATGCATTGGATATGTAGCTCCCTTAATAATTTTTTTGCAACAAATATCCAATTAACCAATAATTTAAAACTATAGGGTTTTGTTTATGTCCATCATGTGCCATGTTAATCCTATAAAAATGTTTTTCTTATTTGAATTTTGAAAAATATGAGGTTTTTCTACATAAAAATCCTCCTAGACATATTCATTAGGAAATAAAACATCACATTCACATCAAAGTGTTTTAAATTAATGAATTGCACAAATTAAAGATGTATTTGAATAGCTTTAATTAAATCTACTAGTTCATAGGTTTAATAATATTTTATTCCCTCTTGTTTTTTATATCCCTTAGAAAAAAGTATTTATTTATTTCTAACAATTATTATATTTTTATCACATTTTTTCAGAAAAAAACCCAATTTACTATAATTATAGATGTTTTTTTGTCATTAAATTAAATTAAATACTTGTTTCCTTTGAAACTCATTATGTTCATCATGAATTGTTTTATACAATCCTCATCAAATAATACGTTATCAGGATTTTTACATTCAAATTTAAATAAAAATTTATTATGTTCAATTTAATATCCCAATGATCTTCTGGTACTAACTAGTTGATCTACATCACTGATGATAGTTTTACTAGGATGATTTCTATGAAACATATAGTTTCTTGGGTTTTAAAATGTTTTTATTCAATAATAGATAAAAAATATACTTGATGAATAACATTAGAGAAAATTATTGAGTTATTGTTTTGAGAAGAACGTTCTAAAAAAGGATGAAAATTGTTTTTTCAAAAAACTTCTGAAAATGTATGTTGGAGTTGTTTGATAATAAATGGACTAGTTTCATCAAACTTAACTTGAACTATTTCATCAATAGTAAAATATTTTTTATTAAAAACTCTATAATCCTTACTAGTTGTTGAATAACCAATACAAATTCCTTAATCAAATTTAGGTGTAAACTTATGTAGATTATCCTTAGTATTCAAGATGAATACATTGAATCCAAAAACATTTAATTAAGAAACTTTTGGTTTTCATCCTTTTCCAAAGACATAGGGAGTTTTATTTAGAAATGTTCTAACTCAACTCAATTTATATTATAAAATTAATTACTATCCACTTTAGACCCATAATGTTTTGAAACCGAGTACTCACTCAGTATGGTTGTAGTAATCTATAGAATAGATCTATTTCTTCTTTCAACTACACCATTTTGTTGTGGGCGTGGGTCCTCTATACACCAAGTGACACCCCCTAACACACTAGGGTGCATGTCCTCTATCTATTGAGTGGAAACTGCCTATAGAATTAGGTTTAATGACCTCTATTAGAGATTTTTCCCCTCGACTATCCATTATATTGGCGAGGTATCAGTCATTCACATAGATTCTTGTGAGGTCACACAAGATGAATGAATGAATATTTTTCCCCCTAAACAATAGGGCACAATTTCTAGGTTCAGGTCAACCACATAGACACATTCTAGGTAACACAATACAATTTTTGTATATATAGTTATCCTTGACTATGGAGTGTAGTGGAATGGTGTGGGACCATAAATCTATATATTGTACAAAAACACATGATGCTCGGTGTAGGTGATGAACCTTCAGATTTGTAGGTGGGATCATCGTTCTTAGTTGGATTATATAGATGGAGATCCCAATTCTAAATCATTCAGGTTTCTTATTTAGAATATCTAGTTTTTTATGGTTGTAGGATTGGTTTTTGATTAACATGCATTAATTGGGTTGAGTGAGCTACTTTTCTATATTTCAATTTATCCCATTTTGGTTTTTGGGGAATCCTACAGTGTTTTTGTGTATAAACACCCCTGCATGGGTTTTCTTTGCACACGTTCTATCATACGCAGATGATAGAAAGATATATGGTGACATTGGGGGATCTTTATGATACATCTATGCATTAACCACATGCGGTTTTCAAGTCTTAGATATTAGGATTTATGATCTCCTAGTTTTCCTTTATTTATTTTTTTGGTTGGTATATCATTGTGGTTGGGCATATATTTTTCCCCACCATATTGTAGATTACACTAACATAGTATTGTATTCCCTATAAGTTTTTACATGTATGGTTTTACTATAGATGTTATTTTATTTTTTTATTATTCCTCTCAACATTCTATGGATCTGTTTTTGTGTGTTTAAATGTACATTAGGAAAATACCCCCCATTTATAATATGCCTTATCAAAACGTGTCCCTATTACCTAGCATGTTGGAGGTTGTATTGAGGTTATGAAAGTTCATTCTTACATAGGAATGGAGGGGCCTAGTGGGACAAGTTTTTATAATTGTTATTTTTTATTTTGGTTAAAATAATTCCCAAAAGTAATCTCTGGATTCAAAGGTGTTTGTTTCTAGCCCATGGTGATGAGATATTCTCTTCGGGTTTGGGGTAAATCTTATCAGATACTAGTTTATATTATACAATTGGTTTTGTTTTTTATAAAGATGTTATTACTATATCACCTTATACTCATCGATAATCATGGTATGTTCATGCCTGGATTAGATTCACCACCTATATGAATAATTATGTAAAATATTACCCCAGGTGATTATA
Organism: Viscum album; assembly: GCA_963277665.1. Taxonomy (NCBI): domain Eukaryota; kingdom Viridiplantae; phylum Streptophyta; class Magnoliopsida; order Santalales; family Viscaceae; genus Viscum; species Viscum album. The sequence goes on along the minus strand of OY728151.1, from coordinate 1,822,031,335 downwards.
AAAAAAATTAATTTCAAGTATAATATGATATAAATATTTAAATAAATATTTTTTTCTTATCTAATTTTGAAATCAATATTTAACTAATTAATTAATAAAACATACTTCGTAGGTTGAGAATCACCAAAAAATATTCATTGTATATTTTATCTTCTATGATAAAGAATAATGTTCTCATGGAATGAAATTTAATCTCCTTTAATCATTATAATTAATAATTTATATTAAAATTAATGAACATTTAATTATGGGATTTTATTAAGAAAAAATACATACAACATTCTTATGAAACTACAACAAATGGTAAAAATTATAAACACATGATGTGAGAAAATATGCAAAACATACAAATATACAAAAAATTGAAATTCAAATAGTTTTATGTATGTATATTTTTATTAAATTTTATATTATTATAATTATGTTTCTTATAGATAGTTATAGTGCATTCGACTAGATAGTAATAAAGATAATGGGTTTTGGTGACTCAAGTCGCATCCTTGGTTCCTAATCACACTTCTTTATTTCATTATCATTAAATAATAATATATTCAAAAATATAATGATTTAAAAATGTATTTTTTAATTTTTTTATGGAAATCATGTTTAATTTCAAATTTTTCTTATTTTAGGATTATATTTCTCATTAAAATTCATTTTTGTTAAGAAAAATTTCAATTTATTTTAATGGTTTTTTGATTCATCTGTATAGAATTACTTCCACCACTACTCCACAATAACTGTGGGAAATATAATATGAATTATTTTTTATGTTTCTCAAAATTTTATTTACAACCTTTATAAAGTAAAATTTGATACTATTTTTAGTGATGTGATTTTTCAAGCAATGGTATTTTAAAATAAAAAAAAGGGTTTTCCATATTTAAAAAATCAAATATTATATCTTACACTCCACATATTTTAGGATATATATAATTTAATTTTAAGGATATTTTATTTTACACTCTATATAAAAATGGTTTCAATAAATATTCTATTTAACATCTCAAAAAAATGATGAACGTAATTTACAGTTAATCTTATATAACAATGATTAAAAGATTTTCTGAAAACTTTTTAATTTTCACCTCTATTTTTTTCCTCCAATGATTAACCATTATGAATTGTTTTTTATCATACTATAAAATTTATTATGATGTTATTCCTATTGTATAATTATATTCTTGATATGTTATGATTTTGTGTGTTTATGTTGTGTGATGTTGTTTTTGAATGTTTAAGAAACCCATTCTTTTACCGTGATTTATTTAACATATGGAGATGATTGATTTTAAGTAGAACACATTTGAATGGATGATGATAGGTGAATATATATATGTTCCTAAAAAAAGTTTGTTTATTTTCATATCTAATTATATATTAAGTCATTCACATAATGATTTTTTTCACACAGGCGTGGGCATGATGGGTTTTTTTAAAATTTCAGACGTGGACATAATGAGTTTGTTTACATTGGCATGGGAAAAATGGGTTTTCTCATATAGTTTTTTCATATAAATTTGGTTGTGAGACATTTTTAATTCTTTTTTCATGTTTGTACAAATATCCATGATGCGTTTAATTTTAATTAAATTCCATAGTTTCATGAATAGTAGTTTTTTATAGTATTTTTTAGTTTTCTATCATGCTCACTTGTTATATAAATATTGAGATGTTTTATGAGTTATTTAATATATTTTGTACTTCTTTAATGATATTTTCATTATATTATATTTCTATAAGTATTTTAGGACTTCCATAAATCGTCATATAATATTTTATTTTTATATTGATTTCTCCCACATGTAATGATATGTTATTCTCTTTTTAAGTGTCTGAATTTACCATTTTCATACATTACCTCCCCCCAAGTTATGAAGTTGATTATATATTGTGATATTTCTTTAAAATGTTGAATAGGATTAAAATTATCAAAACAAATTACATATGTTATAAAATAATATGTCTATGAATCTAATCTCCAAGACCCAGAACTATTCAATATTAGGGTTATGTGACTAATTATGAGTTATATTATTTAAATAAAATCATTATTATACTATTTTGGTATTTTAAATATCTTTTTTTATTATATTATAATATAAAATAATCCATATTAACATTCAAATAATTATTGGATAACTTTTGAGAAAAAACCATTAAAATATATGGGAATAATTCCTAACAAAACAATATTTCTTACGAAAGAATGGATTCATCAAGGATGTAGAATTTTTTGTGAAAATTATTTCCCCCCACAAATAAGATTTAAATACTATAAAAAATTAAAATATTTTTTTATAATTAAATCATGAATGATTGAAGTCAAAGTGGGGGGAGTATGACCTAATAAAGATATTTGAGTCAAGAAATCCCGTTACATTTATTAATAACCTCCGTTAAATCTACTGAATCACATGTAAAAAAAATATAACTTTCTAAACTAACTATTTTATAAAATTTATCATATCCAAAACCTTTTATAAAAATATTTTATGTGTATACCCTTTAATAGTATTATATTTTCCCATTTCAACAAGAATATAGATAATCATGGAATTACTTCGACCACATGAATAGTATTTTGAAGGATTATTAAATTTTCATAATGATTTATTATGATATTATATAATTAATAAGAAGTCTCTTAGATAGTAAATGATTTATTTTGAACATGTGGATGTAAAATTAAAAGAAAATAAAAAGCCATACAACAAAGGAAGTGCAAGAATTGAAATGAGGGGAGAAAGAATCAATGAGTGATTCCAACATCATAATGGCTATAAAAAGGAATTATAAAATGTTTTTATTGACAGATAAGCCTATTATATTATTATTATGGAAACATTTGGACAGTGAAGGATTTATTATGAACAAATGTGAGAATAATCATACATAAAAAATGGATTATAATAAAATTACTTAAACCAAAAGGTGGAGGAGGAGAACAATTACCTTTCTATGTGGATTCTTAAAGCTAGGAAAGACACCATAGAACCATAATAACTCCTTGAGATGGATTTATAGGGGATATAAAAATTATCTTTTTCCTAAACTGGTTTTAGTTGATATGGATGATGGAATTTGTGTAAGTGAGGACCTTCTATTGATGAAAAAGAGGGGGTATATCATAATAACTAATGCATGGTAAAGGGTAAGAATAATAACACATGGTTGCTTAGGTTGTTCTTTTTTGGAGTTAGTTGATTTAGGTGAGGAAATGGTATGTGAAGAATTGAAGTATGAAATATATACCTAAATATGTATTTCTAGAATGTACAGATTACCTTTTAATTATAAAATGATCAAGATTTAACATATACCCAGTATTACGCTTATTAATCTTGATAAATAATTAATCATGGTAATTATTTTATAACTATGAAATTTATGATGAACCTTCTAAAAAAATCCAAATCTTCTAAATCTATATTTCAGCTCTATTTATCCGAATTTCATTTTTTTGTCAAGAAAAGTTAAATTTTAAATTATTATATATATTGTGTTGAACGAATGTTTTTATAGAAAAACATTCTTTTAGTAATTATGTTTTATTAATGTTATATAACATTGATTACTGATGTTATGAATATTAATTCCTTTATTTATGTGTTTAAACATCATAATACAATTTTAGTTTAAAATAGATCTATTTATTTTTTCAAAAATGAACAGTTTTTAGGATGGTATCAATCGTTGAAAAATAATATTTTTACCATAGTACCTAATATTCTCCTTGAAAGCATAATATTATGCCCCAAAAATTGATTAAACACATTATTTAATTTGATCATACAAATTAAATATATGAAAATTATTTTATCTGATTAAATTCCTAAAATTAGTATGAAAAAATTTCAATATAAGAACTGAAAACACAGATAATTAATTTCTAAAAATATATATCATCGGAACATAATGTATCCTTTGTTTGTATAATACCATTTTTTATATTTTTTATAATTACATTAATTCAAGGGATAGCCACCAATTTGATGTCAATAATATAACATTAATATTTAATAATTTTACTATGCTAATGTGGTTTTCTATATTAAATTAGTGTTGTGTGCAAGACATTATACTCACACAATATTTTATTAAAGATAAGTAGTTACTAAAATTGTGGTTCATTACATTCTACCATCCTTAAAATAATTTCATCCTTGAAGTTTAATTATATGATGTAAATAGTGTAGATACTTCTCTCTCACCACATCTTTAGGTTACCATGTATCCTCATCACATTTAACAATCCACCATCCAAAATTGTATAAATATGGGGTTATATTACTTATAACATTGTCTCTATGATTGAATAATTCCATTCGATTTTATTCCTATGAAAGATCATTTTTAACAATAAAACATCCAAAATTATTACATGTGATAGATCTAGTATATACTTACTTAAAATAGATATATAAAACACATCATGCACTTGAGAGATGTGTGGAGGGATTACTAACTCAATAAGATATGATTATAAAACTATCATGGATCTCTATGGAGAAGGTTTTGACCTATTACCTTCCTCTCTACAACATCATACCATCATGTCAGAGACCTACATCCCATGCCATATAGTGTTTCTTGTGGTGCCTCTTCAATGAAATATTAACAATTATTTTTATATGTGAACTCCACCTAGGGGAGGTTTTGAGCCCAAAATCCTTTAAAATAAATTGATGAACATCTAAACACATCCTCTTGAGATTGAATGTTCCTCTTAGACTAAAAAAATATCTAGGGATGATATGTAGTGCTAAAACAAAAAAAAATCTTCATTGTATTGTAAATAAAAATATAGAAAGTCATTTTAATACATGGATCTCCATCAAATATAATCTATTGTGAGATACCAAGAAAACTCACTAATTCCATAATGTATATCTTGTCCAATTGGTAAGGGGAGATTTATTTTCGAATGCTAGGAAAATTTAGTGAGTTCATAAAGTGATCTAATAAAATATAAATGTAATTATGACATTTAAAATTTTTAGGGAGTCTAATAATAAATATCATAATTATATATTCATATTCTTATACTAGTATTAGTAATGGTGTCAATAAACATGAAGTTGACTGAGGAAGTAATAAAATTAGCAAAATAAAGCAGTAGAACTTGTTATGATATCAATTATTGGATCAAAAGAGTAACTAAGATGATAATTATTACACAAATTGGGGGTGATTGTTAGTTAAAAATTATATACTAAAAAAACAATACATATTTATGTTAAAATATAAAACTCATAGATCATTCGATGACCATAGTGGAAGATTAAAAATCATATATTGACTAATTATATCAAATTATGTTTTAATTTCTTTCAAAAATTCATTAATAACGAAAATGATTAGTAAGATTTTTATAATAAAATTTCAATCATAATAAGAATATTATATTAAATTCTTTTAAAAACAAGAAATAAAATATCATGTAAAATTAAGAATGACTAACAAGCTATATTAAAATAATTCACTCTTTTAACCTTTAGGGTAATGGTAGTCAACATTCCTAACTAATTCTATCCAAAATTTTATACTTACATTTAAGTCAATCATTACATACTAATAATGAACTTCATTCGATGATAAAAATATATCTATCTTTCAATCCTCGAATTCTCTTGATACAAAGATCATCACTTATCTTCCTAGCCTGAGAAGCCCTCAATCTGATGGATCAGATTCACCATCTTCCTTTCCCTGGAATCCCTCAATCAATACACTAATTGGATGCATAATACAAAATAAAATTTTGTAAAGGAAACAACCATGATAAGGATTCCTTAAAACTACAACTCTCTAAATTATTACAAAGACTAAGAACAATCACTTCACTCTAATAAATATTTAGTAATCTTTTGCTAAAAAAATGTATCCGCTCCCAACTCTTTAAATATGCACTATTTATAGGAAATCTCTCAATGGTTATATTTTTGAGTTAGTTTGAATGGGATCAGAAAACCTTCACATGAAATCTAATAATGTTATTGAATAACTAAATGTATGAAATCATTTTTTATCACCATTTCGATGATAAATTATATTCCTTATAATAAAAAAACATATATATTCTAATTATAAAATTTCAATAGACTGATGGAATTTCTTATCATTTTTCAATATGATAACCCTTATTTGGATCAGTCCATTTTGTTGGTACCAGTATCAGTATGATGGTCCTGAATTTTTTTAGTACAAGGAGAAAGTTAAATGTCTAACCTCTAGTTTGGAAAATGGTATGTCCAATGATTCAAACACATCCTTAATTCTATAGATCATATTTAAAAATAAGATGTTTTCAATTTTAATACATTATAACTATTTCTATTTGAGGTAAAAAGTAATTTTTTATAAAAAAAACATTTTAAAAACCTAGGGATATAAAAACATAGTTTACATTCTTTTAAGGAGGTGTTTGTGATTTCCAAAAATAAAGGAATGGAAAAGTAAGAAGTAAGACTTCTCACTAAACATATATTTTTTTAAATCCCTAAATTCATATCTCTATTCAATTGGTCTCAAAGAAAATATTCATAATGAATTAATAAATTACTATTATACATATTGAACTACAACGTGTTCATGGGTAGGAGGTGAGTATTAAAACATTATATCATTTGAGAAAATAACCCACTGTTATATATCAGGGTTTTAATACGAAAATGATGCACTAATTTAATTATTTAAATTCCATATAATATATTTATGAACATTAAGAAAAGTAAAAAACATCATTTTTATAACATAAAGTATTAAAAAAATTCATAACATGGCATGTAATTCCATATTATATACCTTTCTCAATCTATTAGGATATGAAAACCATATCTCACTCATCAGGGTATAAATTTGAAATCACATGAAATAAAATATTATAACATAAATCCATAGTAATTAATGATCATTTCAATTCAAAAAATTTATTTCTAATCTACAGATAAAAATTTCCTATCAGGGTATCACTAAAAAGATAAATGGACAGAAAACTAGTAGCATCAAAGGACCAATTGTGTGGGAAATAATTAATATAATTTCTCTAAAAAAATATTGGGAAATATCATTGATATCATCCAATGAATTTTACAAATATAAGGAAGATTGTATCCATTTTTGGGTCATGTCAAATTGAATTAATATGTGCATAATATCATGGGAATGTTAGAGGGGATTAATTATTTATTTTGAAATTAAAAAATAATAATTCTTCGAGAAAAATACACATGACATATCAGTTTCGGGGTCTAAAAAACTAAATACCCCTCCATACCATACCATAAGATTAAAAAGACTTTTATTCTATAACAAAATAATAATGAAATTTTATTACATTTATTAGGATTCTAAACCAGTAATAACTAAAAGATAAATCCATAAAAACCTCATGTGTGGAAGAAGCTCTGAAACTTTATAGAGTAAGTAAAGGATCTATTTGAAATTGATGATTCTTGATGGCCTGGTTTGCACTTTGTGAAAATACCTTATAGTGATAATACCCTTATGTAATATACTTGATAAACATTATTTACATTGAAAAGTCTTGAAAATTGTATTATACACCTTAAGAGATCTAGGGGTTTGGGTGATATTTCAACTATGAATGAATTGAAGTGATGAGACCAGAAGTCCATGTTTATATTTTCGGTGATTTCCTTTATAATATTATCATCATAAAATAATTATATCACTCATTTTCTCTGACTGGTCACCAGAACCTGGATTTTTGGATGTAATTTCATATATTAATGATTTTCTAGTATACTCACACCCTACCTAGTTATCTAAGGGGAACTTGATAAGCTTGGGCTCTAGACTTAAGACCCAGACAGAGCGTGAACACAGACCATATTATCTTGAGAACCATTTTAGATATTTTGTATTCCCAATTATATTTATTGATTTATTTACTTACTAGAATATGGTGTACCCAGAATTGTATCTAGGTCATACCATTGAAATCCTTATACTTGATACTCGATACATGAAAGTTTTCATTTTCAATATATGGAACAAGAGTATCCTTACTTGATTGATCACTATTATAGATTAATATTCTTATTTAGATGATACACCTTGACTCTATTTTGTTGGATCTTGTATAAGATGTTTATATCTAGTTCACGATCGTACCTTTTCTTGATTTATTTTATATTTCTTGCATAATGGTTTTCAAGTATTTTCATGAAAAAAAATTTATTTCAAAGTGATGAAATGGAATGTTTCTGGCATTGGTTTCGTAAATTATTTTGAAATGTACAATGTTTTGTTATTATAAAACATGTATTTTTGAAATATAATCTTAAAGTGTTTGTATTTATTTTCGGAAATTTTAAACCATATTATCACTTTTTTACTCCCATTTACACATTTAGATTACCTTATAAAGTAAATTTATAAGGTAATTTCTGAAATACTACTAGGGTATATAGATTCCAACCTTATTATACCATTTTTGTTTTCTTCCTTTATGATCTAATATGTGGTTCCCATATTCTCATCATACTTTTGTATGGGTTTGTTCTTGAATTTCTGAGGGCAGGTGACTTGGGTCATGGTAAGTGGTTGTGGATAAATAGGATATGGATTTTAGTAGTTTTTTTTTTCTAATTTCTATTTTTATGTCATATATTTATAACTTGATATAGTTGTTTTGGTTTAGTTATCTGATGAAGTTTGTGTAATTTAATTTTTACTGTTGATAATTTAGAGACTATTGTTTTTTCTAATAAGACATTACAATACTCCTAAAAATATTTTTTGTTTTGGAGTTGAGAATGTTCAAGATTCTGAGGCCCGATGATCCTGGAACAGATATTATTAAAATATTTAATATATTTATGTCACATGTGCATCAGTTTTTAGAAATAATATTTTAAAACCGAAAATAAGTCTTTGATCAAAAAACTGAGTCCACATTTTATTTTCAAAGATGGGATTTTCCCAAGGTGTGGTATAATATTGGTTGAAACCGAGTTTCCAGTTATTTCCATCATTAGTGGTGTTTTTTCATAAAATGAATGAATAAATAATTTATTTTATTTAAATGAAATAACCTACACCCTCCCCTTTAAATACACCATTATGATAATTTGACATGGTTATCCATATAACCTTGCGAGCTTTGAGAGTATATTTAGAGCACTCCACATTGATGAATTGTAGTATGAAGATGAATGATTAACAGATCAAGGTGGATCAAGAGGAAGTGAACACAACTGGTCTTATCCATCACTAAAAACATGTTCTTCACAAATGGTCAATCCATTATTGAAGTATATATAATTATATTTGGTTTCTACCATCGAATAGAAGTTTGGTTTTTGGTATTTATTTATATTATTTTGATTTGTATTTTTATATGCTTCATATGAGCCCGTTGACGAATTAAATTGTTTTTTTAATTTATTCCTTTATTCTATGATCTCACCATTGAATACCTTATTTTCCATCATTGGCCAATAATTCTTGTAAAATGATGTTTATCACCCTTTTTGTTGTTATTTTCCCCCATCATTCTTCATTTTATTATTTTTTGATCTATGGGGTAATGATTTTTTCATTTCCAGGGTGGGATCAAGCTCGATTGAACCCTAAAATTTGGGGCAGTTGTGAAAATTATGATTAGGAGTGAATTTTGGATGGATTAAGTTTCATTGTGAGATGTTGGTGTTGATTAATGTAGATTTGGGATCCTATAGGATGATGGGGGATGGGAGGGGAATGTGATCCATGAAGAACCATCATGGAAAAAAGAAAATCTTTTTCATACCACTAAAAGGATATAATCAATGGCCAATGGTGGTTTCCTATGTTATTTGTAGTTAATGTGTGTGATTCAAGGTGGTGTAGGTGGATCGATAAGCTGTGTGAATAACTAGACTATCTATGGAAATGTCAACTAAACAATGTGTAGGAAGAGAACGCACAAACTATATCCCCACCAAGCCATGGAATATGTAGTTTTACGGAAGACAAGAGTCTCACACTATATGTGCAGGACCACAGGACATGTGACCCTCCCTGGGAAGCTAGGTCAGGTTCTTGCTACACACACCTAGAACCTGGTACAAGAGGACACTTAGTGTAAACCCAGAGTACAAAGGCATACCGTGGGTTCACATGAATCTCTTGGTACCCATGAATAACCATGTGTAAGGGAATAACATGATGCACATGGGAACACCTAGGAGAACATAGACCAGACCGGAATGGATGATAAATGTAAGGTGGTAGCATTAAACCTCCTATACGACAACATTTCTGACCAAATCGTGTTTCATTGTGGGTCCATTGATATACAAGGGTAAACATCCCCTATAATTATAGGGTTGTGTATAACCCCCTATAGTAATAGGTTGTTGGTCCTCTATACGCCAAGTGGCACCCCATATCGTACAAGGGTGTGGTTCTACTGTACAACAACTGTCATACCCTATACTATGCATGGTCCTCTATATACTGAGTGGAACCCCCTATGGTATCATAGAATGTGAACTCTATACACCAAGTGGAAACCCCTTTAATATTAGGGTGGGGGTCCTTTATACGCTAAGTGTCACTCAGTCCTGACACACTATAGTATGATTACACTATACACCATGAAACACTCACTATCATTATAGGGAGTGAGTCCTCTATATGTCGAGTGTCACCCAATACCAAACATGGGAATGGGTTCTCTATATGCTTGGTGGTATCCCCTATCATACTTGGATGTGTTTCCTCTATACACTGAGTGGATCCCCATAACACACCTGGGTGAGGGTCCTCTATAAACCGAGTGGAACCCCCTGAATACACCAGGGCACAAGTCCTCCATCACCTGATTAGAACCCCATATGGAATTATGGAGTGATTAATATATTACATATTATTCCCCCTTAGTTATGAAGTGTAGTGGAGAGGTGTGTTTCCTTCACATAGATACTTGTGAGGTCACACCAGATGCATTTCTAGATATTGTGCCCCAAAAAATGTGGTGTTAAGGGTAGAATTATAGGTCCTCCACATGGACTGTTGTGAGACTACATGATATACTAGGAGTAGATATAGTTCCCATAGACTATGCAGTATAGTGGTGAGGTTTGGGTCTTCCACTTTTTATATTTTATAGAAGAACGAGATGTTAGGATTCAGAGATGGGATTTTGGATATACATACAAGATCATTTTTCCAAAGTAGGTTGTGAAGATAAAGATCAAATTTCCATCTTGTTAGGGTTTTTTATGGATCATATTTATTTGTTTATGGTTATTGTCATAGTTTATTATTGACATGCTTTCGTTGGGATAATTTTACAACTTTCAAATATTCATATTTCTCACTTCATGGTTTTTAGGGTGTCCTACTGGGTATGCTTATACTCACCCCTATATGGGAAGTTCTCACATGTGTTATGAATTATGTAGACGATAGATAGATATTCAATGAAATCAGTGGATCTTTGGGTTACATGGGTGTATTGTCCATATATGGTGGTAAGGCATAGAGACCAGGATCCATACTCTCTTAGTTTTCTTTTGTTTCAATTTTTATTTAGTTGAGACATCTTTTGGGTTGGGCATGTATTTTCCCCATTTTTTTGGATTAAATATTAATATTCTTTTTTATTCTCTAGATATTATTAAATTCATGGTTTAACACTAGATATTACTTTAATTTATTATTATTCAACATCAAATTTCATGAAGTTGTTTTGTTGTGCATGTACAAGCATATAAGGAAAAGGATTCCCTTGTACATTATTCCTTCTAAGTACTTGTTGTGAGCCCCAAGCCTATTGTAAGTGGACATGGGGTTGTAATGGATCGTCCATAAAAAGTCTAGGTGTGACCCAATGTGTTTTTTCACTACCGAATGGTCTCAGAGTAGTTCATTCATTGTGATGGTATTAAATTTTTTCCTCATAAGAGGATTAGTTGGGACATAGAAGAATGATGTCAGAGTATCTTGATTGTAGATTTTAGGTCTAGGAACCCAATTTTGGTGTAGTGGATGATGTATCCATTTACCAGTAATTTTTTTACCTTCTTGTTGATTTGGTATATCGAGACATCAGTTGTAGGGGAAAATGGATCAGGAATCATACTGGATTGAGTCCATTGATTATCATTCTTCATTTAGATCCCCTAAATATGTTATCATTTACCATGATACATCTTGATAAATTTTTAGATTTTTCGAAGAAGAAAGCCATCAATTATATCTAGGTTGTTTCATCATAATGACTATTTATGTGTTGAGGCTTTAGTTAATAGATGAACCCATGAGGTTTTGTTCTCCAGGAGGGAAGCAAGTAAGAATTCCAAATGTTTAGTGGAACATAGATCCTTATGTGGATCATGCTGACGATCATCCACACTTTGAAGAGTCAATGGATCCTATAGGAATAAATTGTTGTGCATGTTGTATTATTCTGTAACATGAGTTCCATCAATATATTACACTAAATTTTAGAATTGAGATAGACACTTATGTGGTAGATTTGGTTTGTGCCATGGTAATGGTTTTAGTTTTTTTGCATTTGGACCCTGACAGACTGAATGGTTTCAATCACAACCAGAATTCTCCCTGGAGTTATAGTTGATTCCAGTGGTACATTCAGATGATATAACTATACCAGTTGAACAGCACTGAATCTAGAGATATAGATCGACTGGGTTTTATGGTGTGAAAGAATCCCCTTTCTCATGTGGTAGAGGAATGACACGAGCCTTTGGTGTGAGTGTTACTCTAGGATAATATGCCTCTTGATGGTAGTCCCGGTGGAGATACTTCTCCCTGGTAACATAATGAATTAGTAATTCCCTGTGTTGGTGATGTTGACATGTAATTAGTCAGGAAATAATTAGGGAGACATACCCCCACCAAAATTTGATCTTGTGGTTCAATTAAAAACCTTTAGTGTGAGTCAATGATTCCTAAATAGGATAGTGTCAAGGTGTTAGAGATGAGTTCCTTTGATTTTATGTTAGAGTTTTTTTGTTGTTTTATGGTGTTGGAGAGATCATTGGTGGTGGTGAGAAAATTGTAAAAGGAATAGATATATTTAGGTTGTAGGAATGTGTGGATTAGTTGATTCTAGTGTGGTTCGAGTTATGACATGTGTCACCAATATTACAACTACAGTTTTAACATAAATTCAAAATCCACATTTCCATATTTAGACCCTATTAGAGACCATGTAGTACGACTATTCCATTTTTCTCAACCATTGTACTAGTGGTTCGTGCAGAGAGGATTAATGAACATAAGTTTCTACCAGTGAGTGTTACTTGAATATAATAGTAGAGACAGTATCACATGGAATATTTCCATAGTTGTTTTGGGATATAATGATGTTTATCTAAGTATGGAAAGGTCATTAACCATATAGTATCGGATTATTATTATCTATGAGAGTTTTATTTCTTCCGCAAAGGAATGGAGATTTCTTTTTTAAAAAGAAGTGATACCCCAAGTAGATCAGGATGATCTCATTCACCAGAGGTTAAACCACAATATTAGAATTTGGATAGTATTACACATTTATTATGGGATGTTATGATCTATTAACTTCCTGTAAAAAGAGGTGATAGATTTTAAGGATGTCTCTTTGGAGGATGTGTTAGTTTTAACTCCCCACCATTTTTTGGACTTCTGCATAGACCTACCCCTTGGGATGGATCAATATTTTCTTCAGCATATTGGATAGTCGTATGGAGCTCTAAGATATGATGGTGAAGTTAAAAGGTCTATAGTGGTATTCTTCATAAGGACCAATGTGTTTCACTGGGAAACCTAGGGTTGTTATCCTAGAGGAAAGATGAGGTCTTAATGATATTGTTGGATTGACATCACATAAAAAAGATGACTGTCAAGGAGGAGTATCTAGACATAATTAATGATGAATTCTTTATCCAGTGGTTAGGTTAAAGTTGTTTCTTATATTTTTACATCAGAGTAGGTTATCACTTGAACGTTGTTCAAAATAAGGATTCACTGAAGGTGGATACCAGAAGCTGTGATGATTTCTTTGAGTTCATGGTAATACCATTCATTGTATTGAATTACCCATATATTTTTTAGAGTCTTATGATCGTTATCCTTAACATATCTTGGATCTTATTTTGGTAGTCTTATATGAAGATACCCTCATGTTATGATTAATAGAGTTAAAGAATGTGAGACACCAGAGGATGGTTCAAAAAATGCTCTGAGAGAGTTATTCATATGGATGATCTCATAGAGTATATTCCATATTTGAGGTCCAATCCTTGGGATATGTGTACTCTAAAATATAATTGAATGTGTAACCATAATAGGATGAGGCATTAAGATATTTACGGAAAACCAATAGTGTGGTTATCATAGAAAATTCTTAAAATGAGGTTTTATCATCCATTGTTTTCGAGCGACATGATAGTGTAGTTGAACTCTATCGAGTTTTCCCTTGTAGGTGATGAAGGTGAATCATATCGCTGGTCATTGGTTGTTAGCCATTAAATTATTTTGAATGGTAGGGAGTACAACCTTGGGGGTTATCACTTATGTGGCCTCATGTGACCTGATATCCATTGGATGTGTTATTGATGGATTTTTAAAGGAGGAGAGTATGTTATCCTTCTGAAGATTGATGATAAAACCAATAAAGCTATGAGATGAGGTGATGAGGAGGTTTTTTACCTTATTAGTACACATTGAAGAAAGTTGTTTCTATAGAGATCCTTTTTCATTTAGTTTGGTGGTCATGGATGATATATCGTTTTTCAAAGTTAAACTATTGATGCCTCACTTTCCTATAGGTGGAGACAAAGGTGTCGAGTGGAAGTGGAAATAATATGAGGATTTTGTGGTTGTCATGAGGTGGATTCCATGATTGTTGAGAGGTCATTATGATTCTTGAGTGATGGTTCACTAACTCACCTAGTTGACCCAATTTGAACCATTTTAGAGAAGATCTTAGTAGAGTGTTTTTGGATGCTTATGCTTACAGGAGGTAGTCTGTCTTTGTGGAATTACCTCGATGATTATTCCAAATAGTGATGCTCACTTCATGTCATGATTATGGAGAGGATAGAGGTATCATTGGGGACTATTTTTTTCAATAAAAGTGCTTCTACCCCATAAAGAGGCCAAAGAGAGAAGAAAATTTAGGTTTTGGATTACACGATTTGGGGTTACATGTTATATTTTTTCCCATATCTAGGAGGATTGAAACCATATATGGAGTGTGTATCATAGTAGTTATCCCTCCACCAGTGGGGTACCCCATTTTAGACCATGTATGAGAGGCCCTACATGTCACCACTACACTACTCATAGCCAGTGAATGTTATCGTTTGTAGGCCAATTATTGGTTCTAATTATGGATGTGAAAGGGATTCAGTTCATCCAGGGGTAGATGGGAACTACCCAGAAATCATTATGAATCCGTTGTGTACTGAAGACAATGAACTATGTATTTTAATTAGGTGTTCTTCTATTCTGATATTTATCACCATGTGAAAGATCATTTGGACATTGTCTGTTATGATAGGTTATCTACAAGAATCATAGGCCCATTTCTAGTTATTGTATCGGGTTGGTGAGGTGGTGTACCTATAATGACCAATACTTTACATACATTGTTATTACTTCAAAATTGAATCACACTTATTAAAACATATAACAAACCCACAATAGGACCGTATAGGTATAGTGTCTTTAGAAACTGAGAAACATAAACAACTGGTTCATAAAGCATCTACATTGTCTCCCATTTATTTCATCATATCTAAAATTCCTTTCGGCATATCCTACTTAATACCATTCTTCCTGACCTGGGGAAAAGTGAACATACAAAAGGGTGAGCTCAAATTCTTAGTAAGGGTAAACAAAAGAAATATCAATCACATCATATTCATAAGAACATAACATTTGGGAAATCATAACCTACAAAAGTGATCATAATTTCATAACATGGGATAAATCATATTAGTGAAATGTAATCCCAATAATAATAACATGAATCTTTGTGGAATACACACATAATCATATAGAATCATTTCATAGTAGTCAAGACTCATTGCCAAAACTATCTTAGCGGACAAAGTCTATTTCTGAACCGAGTTCACTCCTCGTTTTAGTCCTGTATCACTAAACTAGATTAACTTGCCATTTCAGCCATGTATATCTCATGAGATATAAATCTTTACCCAATGCAATGGAGGGATATATATGTCCCACCCATCTCATAATGATACCATTATTATGTGTTCCAGAAGATCATAAATCATACATCATAGAATAACCCATGTAATAAGAATGGGATTCTTAAACATCATTCCATCATAACACAATAAATATAAGATAAAATAACATCATAAAAATAATTCCATCATAACATAATCAAATAAATGTAACAATAGGGATATAAATAGAACCCTATATTATCCTATATAGGAAATAATTTTGATAAAACACTTGAACTTCATTCTTGAGGAAAATATCCTTCCTACTTAAATTTTTTTTCCTTTCATAAAATGTCATACGAAAAGAAGTTGAATAAAAATAAACATGAAAACATGTAAGTGAAACTTCTTGGAAATTTTTAAAAAAAAATCCATTCAGGCCGTATAAGTTAAAGGAAAACATTCTTCTCGTTCTTTGGTCGGAAAAGTCAAAAAAGTACCTCGTACTAAAAACGACAAAAGATTCCTTTAATATATTTTTCTAAAAACTCACCGCATGGTAAAATTTGATTTAAACAATTTTAGGAGGATAGAAATAATATTACATATTGAGGAAACATGGATATGGATGATAAATATTCCCTAGTAAATTCTGAACAATAAACCATCTCGGATAAAAATGAGATTGCGAGATTTTTCCCTTACCTTAGGTTCGATTTGCTGTGTATGTGTCTGAAACTCCTATATAATTATTTAAATAATGTTATTGACTTATTCCAGAATCGTACTCATTTTTATGATATCATATATGGTAATATTCTAAGCTTCTTATTAGTAATATTTTATCGTTACTTGTTATTCGGGTGTTTATTGTTTTTTGTTCTTATGTGTGTTTTTTCGAATAAATTCTTATTTTTCTTTATAGGTTACAGATACCTCATTTATAGAATAGTATTATTGTAATATATATCATATTTATTCATTCAATTCATTTATATAATCATTATTCAATGAAGATCACATATAACGAGTTGCATCACATCGTGGAGATGGTAGGCCGTACGTACGCACGAGTGATGATATTGTTCCCATGATCATGGAATTGAATTGAAGGGTATGTATACTATTTCAGAATCAATATCACCTTAAAATAATAATATATAGTTATTCTTTACATCATTATACCCATCCAATTAAGGTGGTGGTGTAAAACATATTACACCACGGCGTGGAGACGGTATTCCGTACATACGCACGTGCAGTGATTTCGTTTTCCATAGGATATATAGAAGGTAAAATATGGTTGTTTCATATTTATAATAACATATAATTATATTAGTGATATGGATGTTATTACTTCATAATGAAACAACTAAATAAGAGGAAGTAGAAGAAGAAATAATGTTGATAGAATCGGTAACGGACATTACCTATTCTTTGAAATGCCTCTTCTTAACCTCCTCTTAGGGCACTAAAGATGGTCTTTGAAGAAGACCAGGAACACTAGGATGTTTCTAGTGAAGTGTAGAAGATAAATTTTCAGGGGTTGGCCGAGCTTGAAGGCTCAATGTGGTGTGAGGTGGAGAGGGAGGAGGTCCCCTTTTATGAGGGAGGAGAGGGGCACCTTAGGAAAAACTTAAAATATTATTTTATTATAAAGTCTTATTTATTTTCTAATAGTTTCAAATTGATTTATTTCTAAGATAAGATAGGTATGGGTCGATATCCTCTCAAAAAATAGATTTTAGACAAGTTTAGGTTAATATTTTAACCATATCATTTAGATTTAACTCTAAGTTAAATAATTTAACTTTTTCTGTGTCTTATTGTTTTCTTACACTATATGGTTAATAAACATACTATAACAAGACAAAACGAACCCCAAGTGGTTAATTATTAATATATATAACCATATCTAAGTCATTTTTCGGATCCTTAGATTTTTAGGAATAAAATAAAAATTAATAATATAATATTTGTTTTAAAAACTATTTTATGTCAATTTTGACAGTAATTGGTAATTGATTTTTGTGAAACTCAGTACAACATTATTAGTTCGAAAAAAGTTAATTAAATCAATATTAATATGTCAGATTAACCTATAAAATTAGTTTAATTCTTAAAAAGTCTCAAATTACATTTATTTGGGTATTTATAACATCAATTATGTTAATATTTAATTAATAAGGTAATTACTGCTTCTTCATTGTGTCATAAATAAATTAAATTATTTAATGTTTAAAAATTTTGAATAAAGTACCATTATGTAGGAAATATCTTTAGCATTATAATGAATAATTATAGTAGAATTTATCTTATTTATATCCCTATATTAAAAATGTTTTAGTTATTAAACTTTGATTTTAACTATTTTAACTCTTCTTTAAATAAAATAATATTAAATGTCATAATTTAATCCATGTTGAACTAAATGGTCATATTTTATTCCTAATGTTTATTTGGCCGAATTAGACTTATCCAATAGAATTATGACATGTGTTAGGTTAATAATAATATCATTTTACCCTTAATTACCCAATTTACTTTTGACCGTGGTAAATAAAATTAAAAAGATAATATTCACCAAAAATTATTTTCATCTCATTGATCCACATTTTACTTACAGATATCAAACGAGTCTCTCAGATTTTTTAAATTCCACTCACATAAGTGGTAAAATTACGTTTTATGTAAAATTTCAAACTCTCCTAGTAGGTGGGTAAAAGCCCTTGAAAAGTTCAATTAAATTTTTATATATATAAAATTATTATAGAATGACTCCAATGATTTAATTTGAACTTATATAGGTATTATGTATCATTTTAACCTAAAATAAATTAAATTAAAATAAATATTTATTAAAATAAAATGTCAGTTTTTAAATAGTAACATAATGTTTTCACTATTCATCAAAAATTGAAAGTTTTCAAAAAAATACCAAAAATTAACCCTTGGCTAATTTTGATATTCCGAATCCAAAAATGAAGTCCATTTTGAATGATAAAATTTATAAAATTTCAAAAAGTTGGTATTACTATTCATAACGACTAGTTTTAATAATATTTTATTAGCATATCGTTGTTTAGTGAAACTCGGAATTGCGTACACCGCAAGCTATCGAGGAAGGTTGTGATTGCATGTAAATCAAGACAATATAGTGTTGTGTGTAGTGAAAGATTCCTTTGATGATGTATAAAAACAAAATATTTCTCATAAAAATCTTGGGTGTTACATTCTACTGCCTTAAAATGAATTTCGACCTTGAAATTCATCACTTTGTAACAAACAGATGAGGATACCTGTCCCTCATCATATCCCCAAGATCCCATGTAGATTTTTATAATTGGGGGTTCCTCTATAAAACTTTCACCAACCGAGTGGTCTTGTTCAGTAGGACTTTTTTCACAATGATCCAGAATCTCTATCGGCTGTTCTTCATAAGAAAGATCTTGCTCCAGCGGTACAACTTCTGAGCTGAGTACATGTGAAGGATCAGGTATGTACTTTATCAGGAGAGATACATGGAACACATTATGAACTTGAGAGAGATTTGATGGAAGCGCCAATCAGTAAGCTACATTCCCATCACGGTCCATTATTTCGAAAGGACTGATATATATAGGGCTTAGCTTTCCCTTCTTTCCAAATCCGATTACTCTCTTCCAAAGAGATATTCGTAAGAACACTTTATTACCCACTTCAAACTCTATGTCTTTTCTTCGGTTATCGGCCTAACTTTTTTGTCGACTCTGAGCTTCTCTTATGTGTTGTTGAATAGATCTGACCTTTTCTGCCATCTCATCAACAAGATCAGGTCCTAATAGCTTTCTTCCCCCAACTTCATCCCAGTAAGTTGGAGTCGTGCATTTCTTTCCATAGAGAGCTTCATAAGGAGCAATCTGAATACTGGAGTCAAAGCTATTATTATAAGAAAATTCCACCAAAGGTAGCTGTTGATCCCAACCACCTTTGAAATCCATATAGAAATCTCTTAACATATCTTCTATAGTTTGAATTGTTCTCTCAGACTGACCGTCTGTCTGAGGATGATAAGCAGTGCTGAAACTCAACTCTGTATCTAGGGTATGCTGAAGACATCGCCAAAACATTGAGGTAAACCTCAGATCTCGATCAGATACAATGGAAAGTGTTACTCCATGAAATATTACCACTTCCATTACATATATCCTGACAAGCTGATCAAGAGAGAAATCCTCTCTAACAGCAATGAAGTGTGCCGAATTTATAAGACGATCAACTATGTCCCAGATAGCATTATTACTTTTGGTTGTTTTAGGAAGTCCAGTGAAAAAGCCCAAAGTGATGTTTTCCCATTTGCATTCGGGTTTGATTAATGGTTGAAACATCCCCTAAGACTTCTATCTCTCATCTTTAACTTGCTGACAAACCAAGCATCGAGAGACATATTCAGAAACATCTCTTTTGATGACATCCCACCAGAAGTACACTTTCAGGTCTCTATACATCTTCATGCTTCCATTATGAATAGATAATGAAGAAATATGAGCCTCATCCAGTATCTCCTTCTTATATTTTGGGATGGGAGGAACAAAAAATCAATTCTCGAACCTTATTATCCAATCACAATCAAGGATGAATTCAGGAACATTTCTCACCTTCTTTCGTAACTCTACATCTTCTTTTTGTGCCTCTTTAATCTTCACATGTATAGATGGTTGAAAATTCATTTGAGAAAGATAAGATTTCTCCCCTTCCATTATAATTCCAAGATCCATACATTGTAAATCCATAAATATTGGATCTTTTTTTATCCTCGTCATGGATAAGCTAGCATGGTCTTGTCAACTTAATGCATCTGCCACCTCGTTTGCTTTCCCAGGGGATAATGAATTGAGCAGTCGTAATCCTTAATCAGCTCCAACCATATTCTTTGGTGCATATTCAGCTCCTTTTTTGTAAAAATATACTTTAAACTTTTATGATTAGTATAAATATCACACCTTTCACCATAATGATAACGCCTCCAAATTTTTAATGCAAAGATTACCGCAGCTAACTCCAAATCATGAGTTGGGTAATTCTGCTCATGTATTTTCAACTTTCATGAGGCATATGCTATCAATATATCGTTTTTCATGAGAACACACCCCAATCCCATCTTGGATGCATCACTATAAATCACAAACCATTCTCCACTACAAGGAAGTGTGAGCACAAGTGCACTGGATAACCTTCTTTTTAACTCCTTTAAATTCCCTTCACACTCCTCTGTCCAAGCGAACATAACTCCTTTTCGTGTCAACCTGGTGAGTGGATTAGATAGCCGTGAAAAATATTTCACAAAACGTCGATAATATCCATCCAAACCAAGAAAACTTCGGATCTCCGTTACTATTGTTGGTCTCGACCATCTTTCGATAACCACTGTTTTTGCTGGTTCCACAGATTTCCCCTATTTTGAGATTATGTGACCCAAAAATTCAACTTTTTTATGCCAAAATTCACACTTGGTAAATTTCTCATAAAGCTTCTCCTTTCTCAGGGTCTTCAGTACAATTCTCAAGTGATCTTCATGTTATTCCTTTCTCTTTGAATAGACAAGAATATCATCTAAAATGACTACCACAAATTGATCAAGATAGTCTCTAAAGATGCTATTAATTAGATCCATGAAGATAGCAGGGGCATTAGTAAGACCAAATTGCATCACTATAAATTCATAGTGTCCATACCTTGTACAGAAAGCATTATTTGGTATATCCTCCATTTTGACCCTTAATTGATGTTACCCTGAACGAAGACCAATCTTGGAAAAGTATTGAGCTCCGCATAGTTGGTCAAATAAGTCATCAATGCATGGGAGAGGATATTTGTTCTTGATAGTGTTCTTGTTAAGTTCTCGATAATCAATGCAGAGACTCATTAATCCATATTTCTTCTTAACAAATAGAACATGTGCTCCCCAAGGTGACACACTAGGGTGTATGAATCCCTTATCAAGATTCTCTTGGAGTTTTTTCTTTAATTCCTACAACTCAATTGGGGCCATTCTATAATGTGTATTTAAAATAGGCATAGTACCTGGTAAGATTTCTATTGAAAACTCAACTTCACGATTTGGTGGAAGACCTAGAAATTCCCCTGGAAAGACATCATCAAACTCCTGTACAATGGTCATATTCATAATCGTGAGTTTCTCTCCAACCATTGGAGATAAATAACCTCTATTTAGTGGAAT
This sequence comes from Viscum album, assembly GCA_963277665.1. Classification (NCBI taxonomy): domain Eukaryota; kingdom Viridiplantae; phylum Streptophyta; class Magnoliopsida; order Santalales; family Viscaceae; genus Viscum; species Viscum album. Next base: position 1,822,008,955 of record OY728151.1, on the reverse strand, counting down.
AAAGACCCATAATATGGAGGAAATTTCCACATGAAGGTTATGTTCATCCTTGCATCGATAGACAATCATAGATTGATCTGGAATATGAAATGTGACTTCCATTCTTTGGAAATTGATATGAGCTATATATAAAGAAAACCAATCCATGCCATGAATCACATCAAATTCCACTATAGGAAGGATCATAAAATTTTCAGGAAGCACTTTCCGACAAACTTCAATCGGAGAAGAATTTTAAACTTTTGATGCGACTGTTGTGCCATTAGGGGTTGTCACAGCTAACTCAACATCTAATTTTGGAGGTAATATGGTGATACCCTTAGATAATTCTTAAAAAATAAAAGTGTGGGTGGATCCAGAATCAAATAAAACATTTGTTACTTTAGAGTGGATGGTATGTGTACATTTCACCACTTCGTTATCGTATTCCACATCGCTGATAGAAATTTCAAGTGATTTTCATTTGTCTTTAGCCTTATGCATTTGTTGACGTTGATAATTATCAAAAACCCTTGGATTAGGGCATTGATTATCATAATGCCCCATTTCCTTGCACTTGTAACATTGAAGCGTAGGAGGTGCACTCTTTGTAGCCTCTTCTTTGTTTGCATAACTAGACATCTTCTTTCCATCATTGCAGCAGTCAAATGACCGATGACCTTATTTTCCACGTTTCAAACACTTATTTGTCCCTTTAAGACAACTCCCACCATGTTTCTTTCTACACATTGAGAATAAGGGAAACTCATCTTCTTTTCAGTTTGGTCTTTCGTTTTCCCTTTGAATTCCATTTTCCTCTTCTTATCAAACACATATGACTAATGGGTTACTCCAATCTCCATTTCAACCTTAGGATCACATCAAATGATTTCCTCGTAGCAATTGAAGTCCCTTATGGAAAATGCCCTTTCAATGTGTGGGTTTAAGACTCTAAAGAATCTATTGATCTTACTCTTAGGTTGGATTATAATTCCGGAAGCGCACCTTGAAAGTCTTGTATAATTTTCTTCGTAGGTACCAATAGACTCATTATCATTTTTATTCAGTTCAAGAAACTCCTTCTCCATAATTTTTTATAAAATAAGAGGGAATTACTTATTGAAAAATAAGTTCTTGAACTCGTCCCATTCCATGGACTCAATTTCATCTCTTGGCCTTGTATTCTTGATAAGATTCCACCATTGATCTGCTTCACCTTCCAAACTATATACTACTAGGATGACCTTATCATGTTCACAACTTTGAAGAACTGAAAATATCTTTTCAATGGTACTGATCCATTGTTCATCAATTAATGCATCAGTAGACCCACTAAATGAAGGTGGACGTTGCCTCATGAAGTATTCAACAGAATTTTGCTCCTTCTTTTGCTCGTTTGGAAGTCCTACATGATTCAGATCTTGAGAAAGTTGTTTGAGCATGGCTACAAGATTTTGAATTTCAACTCCCATAACGTTTGGTTGCTGAGGGGGTCAATCATTGCATTGCCCATCGCATTCTGAATTTACACGGTTCCTTCGAGTTCCAGCCATTGACTAAAACCATGAAGAATAGTGTGAACAATGCTAATTATAATAGGAAAACCACATAATCAAGAATAAAATTTCACACTTAAGGTATTATCATAGGTTGTTCATGGATATTTCTAAAACAGTAATATTATGTTCTATGCTTAGATATATCCTTAGGGTTCTTACTAAGGATTTCAAATCCTAGTTTCCAAAGGATGACTATACCATTCCTCTGATTCCAACAATAACGACCCAAACCTTACATACATTGTTATTACATCAAAATTGAGGCACACTTATTACAACATATAACAAAACCACAATAGGACCGTATAAGTATAGTGTCTTTAGAAACTGGGAAACATAAACAACTAGTTTATAAATCATCTACAATTTCTCCCATTTATTTCATTATATCTAGAATCCATTTTTAGCATATCCTACTTAATACCCTTATTCCTAGCCTGGAGAAAATATAACATACCAAAGGGTGAGCCCAAATGCTCAGTAAGTGTAAATAAAAGAAATATCAATCACATCATATTTATATGAACATAACATTTTTGGAAATCTTAACCTTCAAAAGAGATCATAATTTCCTAACATGGGATAAATCATAGTAGTGAAATATAATCCAAATAATCATAACATGAAACTTTGTGGCATACACACATAATCATAGAGAATAATTTCTTAGTAGTAAAAAATCATTTCCAAGACTATCTTAGCGGACAAAGTCCATTTCGGAACCGAGTTCACTCCTCGTTTCAGTCCTGTATCACTAAATCGGATTAACCTGCTGTTCCAGCCATGTCTATCTAATGAGATATAAATCTTTACCCAATCAATTGGAGGGATATATAGGTCCCACCCATATCATAATGATACCATTCTTATTTGATCCACAAGATCATAAATCATACATCATTGAACAACCCATGTAATAAGAATGAGATTCTTAAATATAATGTCATCATAACACAATCCATATAAGTTAATGGGACATCATAAAAATATTTCCATGAAAACATAATCAAATCAATGTAACAATAGGGATATAAAAATAAACCAATATTATCTTAGATGGAAAATAATATTGACAAAACACTTGAACTTCATTCTTGAGAAAAATATCCTTTCTACTTCAAAAACATTTTTCCATTATTAAAATGTCATACTAAAGGAAGTTTATTAAAAATAAACATAAAAACTTGTAAAGGAAGCTTCATGGAAATAATTTTCTAAAAATCCATTCAGGCCTTATATGTTAAAGAAAAACATTCTTCTCATAATTTGGCCGGAAAAGTAAAAAAAGTACCTAGTACTAAAAATGACAATAGATTCCTTTCATATATTTTACTAAAAACTCACAGCAGGGTAAAATTGGATTTTAAAATTGTAGTAGGATAGAAATAATATTACATATTGAGGAAACATGGATGTGGAAGATAAATATTCCCCAGTAAATTCTGAAGTATAATCCATCTCGGATAAAAATGAGATTGCGAGATTTTTCCCTTACCTTATGTCCGATTTTATTCATACATGTACGAACCTCCTGTATAATTATTTAAATAATGTTATTGACTTATTCATGAATCGTAATCACTTTTATGATATCATATATGGTTATATTCTTAGCTTTTTATTAGTAATATTTCATTGTTACTTGTTATTCGGGTATTTATTGCTTTTTTTACTTATGCGTGTTTTGTCGAATAAATTATTATTCTTATTTTTATGTTATAGATACCTCATTTCAAGAATTTTATTAGTGTAATACATATCATATTTATTCATTAAATTTATTTATATAATCATTATTCAATGAAGATCATGTAGAATGAGTCGCATCACATCGTGGAGATGGTAGGTCGTACGTACGCACGAACGATGATATCGTTCCCAAGATCATGGAATTATATTTATATGTATGTATACTATTTCAGAATAAATATCACTTTAAAATAATCATATATAGTTATTATTTAGACCATTATACACATCCAAGTAAGGTGGTGGTGGAAAACAGATTACACCACAGCGTAGAGACGATATTCCATACGTACGCACGCGCGGTGATTTCATTTTCCGTAGGATGGATAGAAGGTGAAATAGGGTTGTTTAATATTTATAATAACGTATCAGTATATTATTGATACTTATTTTATTACATCATAATGAATGAACTAAATAAGAGTTAGTATAAAAAGAAATAAATTTTAATGAATCGGTAATAGACATTACCTCTTCTTTGAAGCGCCTCTTCTTATCCTCCTCATAGGGCACTAAAGATGGTATTTGAATAAGACCAGGTCCTCTATGATGTTTATAGGGATGTGGAGAATAGAAATTTCCAGGGTTTAGCCGAGCTTGAAGGCTCAATGTGATGTGAGGAGGAGATGGGGGAGGTTCTGTTTTATAAGGGAGGAGAGGGGCACCTAAGGAAAAACTTAAAATATTATTTTATTATAAAGTCATATTGTATTTTTAATATCTCCAAATTGATTTGTTTCTAAGATAAGGTAGGTATTGGTTGAAATCCACTCACGCAATAGAATTTATACTTGTTTATGATACTATTTTAACCTTATCATTTAGATTTAACTCTAAGTTAAATAATTTAACTTTTACCATGTCTTATTGTTTTCTTACACTATATGGTTAATAAACAAATTGTAACAAGACAAATGAACCCAAAGTGGTTCATTATTAATATATATAACCTCATCTAAGTCAATTTTTCGAACCTTATATTTTTAGGAATAAAATAACAATTAATAATATAATATTTTAAAAAAAATATTTTATGTCAATTTTGACACTATTTGGTAATTGATTTTTGTGAAACTCATAACAGAATTATTAGTTCGAAAAAAGTTAATTAAATAAATAATAATATGTCGTATTAACCTATAAAATTAGTTTAATTCTTCAAAAGTCTGAAATTACATTTATTAGGGTATTTATAATATCAATTATGTTAATATTTCATTAATAATGTAATTACTGCATCTTGATTGTGTTAGAAGTGAGTTAAATTTTTTTCTGTGTAAAAATTATAAATAAAATACCATTATGTAGGAAATAATTTTTATAACAACCCTTAATTTACATAAATTTTTATTACATTAATATTTAATCACACTTATTACAACATATAACAAAACCATGGTAGTACCTTATAGGTATAGTGTCTTTAGAAACCGGGAAACATAAACAACTTGTTCATATAGTATCTACATTGTCTCCCATTTATTTCATCATATCTAGAGTCTATTTTGGAATATCTTACTTAATAACCTATTTCCTAACCTGGGGAAAGAAAACATACAAAAGGGTGAGCTCAAATGCTCAGTAAGGGTAAACAAAAGAAATATCAATCATAAAAACATAACATTTTGGAAATCTTAACCTGAAAAGAGATCATAATTTCATAACATGGGATAAATCATCGTAGTAAAATTTAATCCCAATAATCATAACATAAAACATGAAACGTTGTGGCATACACACATAATCATAGAGAATCATTTCTTAGTAGTCAAGACTCATTTCCAAGACTATCTTAGAGGACAAAGTCCATTTCCGAACCGAGTTCACTCCTCGTTTCAGTCCTGTATCACTGAACCGGTTTAACATGACGTTTCAGCCATGTCTATCTCATTAGATATAAAATCTTTACCCAATTCATTGGAGTGAGATATAGGCCCCACGCATCACATAATAATACCATTCTTATATGTGCCACAAAATCATAAATCATAAATCATATCATAACCCATGTAATAAAAATGGGATTCTTAAACATCATACCAACATTACATAATCCATATAAGATAAAAGGGCATCATAAATATAATTCCATCATAACATAATCAAAAAATGTTAAAATAGGGACAGAAATAGAACCCTATTTTATCTTAGATGGAAAATAATTTTGATAAAACACTTTAACTCTATTCTTGAGGAAAATATCCTTTATACTTCAAAAACATTTTCCTTTCTTAACATGTCAAATAATTTTTAACGAAAATAAGTTGATTAAAAATAAACTTGAAAACTTGTAAAGGAAGATTCATGGAAATAATGTTCTAAAAATCCACATGCCGTATAGGTTAAAAAAACACTCTTCTTGTACTTTTGCTGGAAAAGTCAAAAAGTACCTCGTATGACAAACGACAAAATATTTCATTCATATCTTATACTAAAAACTCACCAAAGGGTAAAAATGGATTTAAAAAATTTTAGTTGGATGGAAATAATATTACATATTGAGGAAACATGGATGTGGATGATAAATATTCCTCAGTAAATTCTGAAGTATAAACCATCTCGGATAAAAATTGAGATTGCGAGATTTTCCATTACCTTAGGTCCAATATGCTTTGTACGTGTCTGAAACTCTTGTATAATGATTTAAATAATGTCATTGACTTATTATATAATCATATTCATTGTTATTATATCATATATGGTCATATTATTAGCTTCTTATTAGTAATATTTAATTGCTATTTGTTATTCGGGTGTTTATTACTTTATGTTCTTATGCGTGTTTTGTCGAATAAATTTTTATTCCTATTTATAGGATATAGATACATAATTTACATAATTGTATTAGTGTAATATATATCATATTAATTCATTAAATTCATTTATATAATCATTATTCAATAAAGATCATATAGAATGAGTGGCATCACATCGTGGAGACGGTAGGCCGTACGTACGCACGAGCGATGATATCATTCCCATGATTGTGGAATTGTATTGAAGAGTATGTATACTATTTCAGAATAAATATCACTTTACAATAATCATTAAAGTTATTTTTTACACCATAATACTCATCCAAGTAAGGTGGTGGTGGAAAACAGATTACACCACGGCGTGGAGACGGTATTCCGTACGTATGCACGCGCGGTGATTTCATTTTCCTTAGGATCGATAAGAGGTTAAATAGGGTTGTTTCATATTTATAATAACATATAAGTATATTAGGGATACTGATGTTATTACCTCATAATGAAACATCTAAAGAAGAGGGAGTGGAAGAAGAATGGAACTTGAAGAAAACAGTAGAAGGTATTACCACTTTCTCAAAGTGCCTCCTTTAAACTTTCTCTTAAGGCACTATAGTTGGTCTTTTGAGAAGACCAGTACCTCTAATAGGTTTCTGAGGAGGTGGGAAAGTGAAATGGGAAGGGTTTGGCCGAGCTTGATGTCTCAAATTGGTGTGAGGAAGAGAGGGAGGAGGTTCCCTTTTATAAGGGAGGAGAGGGGCACCTTTAGAAAGTGTGGAAATATTATTTTATTATAAACTTATCATCCGTTTCAAAAGGGCCAATAATAATTAAATATGAATACAAGGTGACTCATGGTCGAAATAAAATCATCCAATCCGAATTGGACATGTTTTGGAAAATATTTCAATCATTATAATCTTATTTATTTAAATCATTTATTAATGAGGTAAATACTTCATCATTATTGTGTCATAAATAATTTAATTTATTTGGTGTCTAAAAATTATAAAAAAATATCATTATGTAAGAAATATTTTTAGATTTCCAATTAATATTTATAGTTGAAAATATAATATATATATCCACATATAAAAATTAATTATTAAAAGATTTGTGTTAATGTAAATTTTGTCTTTACATTAAATTAATTAATACAAATTGTCATTGTCACTACCAAGTGGCACAATGGGGTCCCAAAATCGACCAAAGGATGACCATGGTTAGCCACTACTCATCCAACATGTTTATGACAAGTTTCAATGTAATTTTGAATTAATATAATATTCTTTAATCTTGAATTTCCCTATTTACCTTTAACCGTAGTAAATAAAAATTATCGTAGTTACTATTCATAATATCAAAAAAAAAGTAACCTATTAACATAATTTGGACTCACTGATTCCAAATATGGAATCCATTTTTAAAAATTCAAAACATATAAGTTTCAGTAATTAGTTTAAAATTAATCTCATTGTTAAGCAAACGGGTTTTAAAAGTTAAAACATTGCCAAAGATTGAAATGGTTTTACCTATAAATTCAATGTAAAATTAATGATAATGACATAAATTATATTAAATGGTAAAAATATATTCTATTTATACTTTAAAAACATTCAATATTATAATTTAACCATATAAAGTTTTGCGATGAAAAAATTTGTTTTTAATTAAAATATAGCGTGTTTTTACTATTCATTAAAATATGAAAGTTATCAGAATAATATGAAGATTTTATCCAAAGTAAATTTTTATTTCCTGATACTAAATAAGAATTTTATTTTGTCAAATTGAACTTATAAACTTGTCAAAAACTATATTTAAAGTGGGTGCGCAATCAAAAGGCGGTAAAACTGCATTTTTTGAAAAATACTTCTTTTATCCAAAAAACTGATTTGGTTTTCATACCTCATTCTAGAATATGTATAAGATGAATTATAATATTATAAAATTCAAAATTCAGTTAATACTATTCATAACAGCTAGTTTATAATATTATAATATTATATCGTTGTTTAGTGAAACTCGGTATTCCGTACTACACACGCTCTCGAGGAAGGTCGCGATTGCGTGTAACGCAAGCCAAGATAGTGTTGTGTGCAGTGGAAGATTCCTTTGCGTATAACATATTACATAAAAAATATACTTCTCATAAAATATCAGGGTGTTGCATTATACCCCCCTTAAAATGAATTTCGTCCTCGAAATTGGTAACTTCGTAACAAACATATGAGGATACCTCTCCCTCATCGTATCCTCAAGTTCCCGTGTAGTTTCTTCTAATTGGTGGTTCCTCTATAAAACATTAACCAAGAGAGTGGTCTTGTTTTGCAAAACTTTTTTGCTACAATACAGAATCTCTATCGACTGTTTTTCATAAGAAAGATCTTGCTCCAGCGGTACAACTTCTGAGCATAGTACTTGTGAAGGATCATGTATGTACTTCATCATGAGAGATACATGGAACACATCATGAACTTGAGAGAGATTCGGTGGAAGCGCCAATCGGTAAGCTGCCTTCCCAACACAATACAGTATTTTAAAAGGACCAATATACCTAGGTCTCAGCTTTCCCTTCTTTCCAAATCACATTACTCTCTTCCAAGGAGATATTCGTAAGAACACTTTATCAAACACTTCAAACTCTAGGCCTTTTCTTCGATTGTCAGCATAACTTTTTTGTCGACTCTGAGCTACTATTATGTGTTGTTGAATAGATCTAACCTTTTCTGCCATCTCATCAACAAGATCAGGTCCTAATAGCTTTCTTTCCCCAACTTCATCCCATCAAGTTGGAGATCATAATTTCATTCCATAGAGAGATTCATAAGGATCCATCTGAATTCTAGAGTGAAAGGTATTATTATACAAAAATTCCACCAAAGGTAGTTGTTGATCCCATCCACCTTTGAAATCCATAGAAAAATATCTTAACATGACTTCTAGAGTTTGAATTGTCCTCTGAGACTGACCGTCTGTTTGAGGATGATAAGAAGTGCTAAAACTTAACTTTGTATCTAGAGTATGCTAAAGACATCGTCAGAACATCGAGGTAAACCTCAGATCCCGATTGGATATAATGGAAAGTGGTACTCTGTGTAATCTTACAACTTCATTTACATATATCCTGGAAAGATGATCACGAGATAAATCCTCTCTAATGGAAATGAAGTGTGCTGACTTTATAAGACGATCAACTCTGACCCAGATAGCATTATTACCCTTGGTTGTTTTCGGAAGTCCAGTAACAAAGTCCATAGTGATGTTCCCCCATTTCCATTCAGGTATGGGTAATGGTTGTAACATCCCCTTAGACTTCTGTCTCTTAGATTTAACATTCTGACAAACCAAAGCATCGAGAGACATATTCAGCAACATCTCATTTCATGCCATCCCACCAGAAGTACTTTTTCAGGTCTCTATACATCTTCGTGCCTCCAGGATTAATAGAGAATGAAGAACTATGAGCCTCATCAAACAGCTCCTTCTTTAATTCTGTGATGGGAGGAACACAAATCCCATTCCTGAACCTTATTATCCCATCACAATCAATGTTAAATTCAGGAATGTTTATCACCTTCTTTTGTAACTCTACATCTTTTTTTTTCCTCTTTAATCATCACATGTATAGATGGTTGAACATCCATTTGAGAAAGATAAAAATTTTCTCCTTCCATTATAATTCCAAGATCCATCCTTTGTAAATCCATAAATATTGGATCTTTTGTGATCCTCGTCATGGATATGCTAGTATGGTCCTGTCGACTTAATGCATCTGCCACTTTGTTTACTTTCCTAGGGTGGTAATGAATTGAGCAGTCGTAATCCTTAATCAACTCCAACCATCTTATTTGGAACATATTCAGCTCCTTTTGTGTTAAAATATACTTTAAACTTTTATGATCAATATAAATATCACACCTTTTACCATAAATATGATGCCTCCAAATCTTTAATGCAAAGATTACTGCAGCTAACTCCAAATCATGAGTTGGGTAATTTTTCTCATGGATTTTCAACTGTCGTGAGGCATAAGCTATCACCATATCATTTTGCATAAGAACACACCCCAATCCCTTATTGTATGCATCACTGTAGATCACAAACCTTTCTCCACTGCATGGTAGTGTGAGCACAGGTGCACTGGATAACCTCCTATTCAACTCTTTGAAATTCTCTTCACACTCCTCTGTCCACATGAACTTAACTCATTTTTGAGTCAACTTGGTTAGTGGACTGGATAATCGTGAAAAATCTTTCACAAAACGTCGATAATATCCATCCAGACCAAGAAAACATCGAATCTCGGTTACTGTTGTTGGTCTTGACCATCCTTCGATAACCTCTGTTTTTGCTGGATCCACAGATATCACCTCATTTGAGATTATGTGACCCAAAAATGCATCTTTTTTAAGACATAATTCACACTTCGTAAATTTGGAATAAATATTCTCCTTTCTCAGGGTCTTCAATACAATTCTCATGTGATCTTCATGTTCTTCCTTGCTCTTTGAATAGACAAGAATATCTTCTATAAAGACTACCACAAACTGAGCAAGGTTGTCTCTAAAGACACTATCCATTAGATCCATGAAGATAGCAGGGGAATTAGTAAGACCAAATGGAATCACTATAAATTCATAGTTTCCATACCTTGTACGGAAATCTGTCTTTGGTGTATCCTCCCTTTTGACCCTTAATGGATGATACCCCGAACAAAGATCATTCTTGGAAAAGTATTGAGCTCCGTGTAGTTGGTCAAATAAGTCATCAATGTGTGGGAGAGGATATTTATTCTTGATAGTGATCTTTTTAAGTTCTTGATAATAAATGCAGTGTCTCATTGATCCATCTTTCTTCTTAACAAACAGAACAGGTCCTCCCTAAGGTGACACACTAGGGCGTATGAGTCCCATATCAAGATTCTCTAGGAGTTGATTCTTCAATTCCTGCAACTCAATTGGGGCCATTCTATAAGGTGTCTTTGAAATAGGTAAAGCACTTGGTACGGGTTCTATTGAAAACTAAACATCGCGATTTGGTGGAAGACTAGGAAATTCCTATGGAAAGACATCATAAAACTCTCATACAATGGGCATATTCTTAATCGTGAGTTTCTCACCAACCATTTGAGAAAAATAACCCTCATTTAGTGGAATCAAGACACATAGGATGGATGAAATTTCCACTGGAAGGTTATGTTCATCCTTGCATCGATAGATGATCATAGATTGATCTAGAATATGAAATGTGACTTCCCTTCTTTGGCAATTGATATGAGCTCCATATAAAGAAATCCAATCCATGCCAAGAATCACATCAAATTCCACTATAGGAAGGATCATAAAATTGTCAGGAAGCACTTTCCCACAAACTTCAATCGGAGAAGAATTATAAACTTTTGATGTGACTGTTGTGCCATTAGGGGTTGTCACAGCTAACTCAACATCTAATTTTGGAGGTAATATGGTGATACCCTTAGATAATTCTTAAAAAATAAAAGTGTGGGTGGATCCAGAATCAAATAAAACATTTGTTACTTTAGATTGAATGGTAAGTGTACCTTTCACCACTTCGTTATTATACTCCACATCACTGATATAAATTTCATGTGACATTCCTTTGTCTTTAGCCTTAAGAGTTTGGTGACTTCGATCATCATCAACAACCCTTGTATTAGGGAATTGATTAGCATAATGCCCCATTTCCATGCACTTGTAACATTGAAGTGTATGAGGTTCACTCTGTGTAACCTTTTCTTTGTTTTCATCACTAGACATCTTCTTCCCATCATTGTGGCATTCAAATGCCCGATGACCTTCCTTTCCACATTTGAAACATTTACTTGTCCCTTTAAGACATCTCCCTCCATGTTTCTTTCCACACATTGAGCATAAGTTAAAACTCATATCCTTTTTAGTTTGGTCTTTATATTTCCCTTTGAATTCCATTTTCCTCTTCTTATCAAATGAATATGACTAATGGGTTACTCCGATCTCCATCTCAACCTTGTGATCACATCGAACGATTTCCTCGTACCTATTGAATTCCCTTATGACTAAAGCCCTTCAAAGACTTGGTTTTAAGCCACTAAATAATCGATCAATCATACTCTCAGGTTGGATAATAATCCCAGAATAATACCTCGCAAGTCTTGTAAAATTTGATTCATACGTACCAATAGATTCATCATCCTTTTTCTTCAGTTCAGAAAACTCCTTCTACATATTTGATCGAAGAATACGAGGGAATTACTTATTGAAAAATAATTTCTTGAACTCTTCCCATTCCATTGATTCAATTTCATCTCTTTGCCACTTATTCATGATAAGATTCCACCATTGATCAGCATAACCTTCCAAACGATACACTACTAAGATGACTTTTTCATGTTCAGAACATTGAAGAACTGAAAATATCTTTTCAGTAGTAATGATCCATTGTTCAGTAACTAATGGATTAGTAGACCCGCTGAATGAGGGAGGACGCTACCTCATGAAGGATTCAACAGAATTTTTCTCCTTCCTTTGCTCGTTTGCAAGTCCAACATGATTCACAACTTGAGAAAGTTTTGTGAGCATGGCTACAGGATTTTGCATTCCAGCTCCCATATCGTTTGGTTGCTCAGGGGTACAATCATTGCATTTCCCGTCACATTCTGTATTAACACGGTTCCTTCGGGTTCTACCCATTGAATAAAACCAAGAATAATTGTGTGAGAAACACTAACTATATAAGGAAAACCACACAATCAAGAACAAAATTTTACACATAAGTTCTAATCATTGGTTGTTCGTGGCAATTTCTAAAACACTAAGATTGTGTTCTATGCTTAGACTTATCCTTAGGGTTCTTACTAAGGATTTCATGTCCTAGTTTACAACGGTTGACTATACCATTCCTCTGATACAAACTATAATGACCCATACTTTACATACATTGTTATTACTTCAAAATTTAAGCACACTTATTAAAAAATATAACAAAACCATGGTAGGACCGTATAGGTATAGTGTCTTTAGAAACCAATAAACATAAACAACTGGTTCATATAGAATCTAAATTGTCCCCCATTTATTTCATCATATCTAGAGTCCCTTTTGGAATATCCTACTTAGTAACCTTCTTCCTACCCTGGGGAAAGAAAACATACAAAAGGGTGAGCCCAAATGCTCATTAAGGGTAAAAAAAGAAATATCAATCATAATAACATAACATTTTGGAAATCTTAACCTGCAAAAGAAATCATAATTTCATAACATGGGATAAATCATAGTAGTAAAATGTAATCCCAATAATCATAACAGAAAACATGAAACTTTGTTTCATACACACATAATCAAAGAGAATCATTTCTTAGTAGTCAATACTCATTGCAAAGACTATCTTAGCGGACAAAGTCCATTTATGAACAGATTTCACTCCTCATTTCAGTCCTTTATCACTGAAACGATTTAACTTGCCATTCCAGCCATGTCTATCTCATGAGATATAAAATTTTTACCCAATGCATTGGAGGGAGATATAGGTCCCGCCCATCTCATAATTATACCATTCTTATGTGTGCCACAAAATCATAAATCATACATCATATCATAAACCATGTAATAAAAATGGGATTCTTAAACATCATGCCATCATAACATAATCTATATAAGATAAAAGGTCATCATAAAAATAATTCCATCATAACAAAATCAAAACAATGTAAAAATAGGGATATAAATAGAACCCTATATCATCTTAGATGGAAAATAATTTTGATAAAACACTTGAACTCCATTCTTGAGGAAAATATCCTTTCTACTTCAATAAAATTTCCTTTCTTAACATGTCATATAATTTTAATCCTAAAGAAGTTGATTAAAAATAAACTTGAAAACTTGTAAAGGATGCTTCATGTAAATAATGTTATAAAAATCCATTCATGCCATATAAGTTAAAAAAACATTCTTCTCGTACTTTCGCCGGAAAAGTCAAAAAGTACCTCGTATGAAAAATGACAAAATATTCCTTTCATATCATTTACTAAAAACTCACCGAAGGGTAAAATTGGATTTAAAAAATTTTAGGTGGATGGAAATAATGTTATATATTGTGGAAACATGGATGTGGATGATAAATATTCCCCAGTAAATTCTATAGTATAAACAATCTCGGATAAAAATTGAGATTGTGAGATTTTCTTTTACCTTAGATCTGATATGCTTTTTATGTGTCCGAAACTCCTGTATAATTATTTAAATAATGTCATTGACTTATTAAATAATCATATTCATTGTTATTATATCATATATGGTCATATTCATAGCTTCTTGTTAGTAATATTTCATTGCTACTTGTTATTCCAGTGTTTATTGCTTTATGTTCTTATGCGTGTTTTGTCAAATAAATTCTTATTCCTCTTTATAGGATATAGATACATCATTTACAGAATGGTATTAGAGTAATATATATCATATTAATTCATTCAATTCATTTATATAATCAGTATTCAATGAAGATCATATAGAACGAGTCGCATCACATCGTGGAGACGGTAGGCCGTACATACGCTCGAGCGATGATATTGTTCCCATGATCGTGGAATTGAATTGAAGTGTATGTATACTATTTCAGAATCAATATCACTTTAAAATAATCATTTATATTTATTATTTACACCATAATACCCATCCAAGTAAGGTGGTGGTGGAAAACAGATTACACCACGGCGTGGAGACGGTATTCCGTACGTACGCATGCGCGGTGATTTCATTTTCCGTAGGATGGATAAGAGATTAAATAGGTTTGTTTCATATTTATAATAACATATCAGTTTATTATGGATAATGATGTTATTACCTCATAATGAAACAACTAAAGAAGAGGGAGTATAAGAAGAATGAACTTGAAGAAAACGGTAGAAGGTATTACCTCTTTCTCGAAGTGCCTCCTTTAAACTTTCTCTTAAGGCACTAGAGATGGTCTTTTGAGAAGGCCAGTACCTATATTAGGTTTCTAAGGATGTGGGTAAGTTAAATGGGTTGTTTTTGGCCGAGCATGAAGGCTCAAATTGGTGTGAGGAAGATAGGGAGGAGGTTCCCTTTTATAAGGGAGGAGAGGAGAACCTTTGGAAAGTGTGGAAATATTATTTTATTGTAAAATTATCTTCGGTTTCAAAAGGTCCAAAAATCATTAAAGATGAAGATAAAATTACTCATGGTCGAAATAAAATCAGACAACCAGAATTGGAAATGTTTTGGAAAATATTGTAATCATTATAATCTTATTTATTTAATTCATTTATTAATGAGGTAAATACTTCATCATATTTGTTTCATAAATATTTTAATTTATTTGTCCTCTAAAAATTATAAAACAAATATCATTATGTAGGAAATATTTTTATCTTTCCAATGAATATTTATAGTCTAAAATATAATTTATATAACCCCTTATAAAAATTAATTACTAAAATATTTCTGTTAATGTCAATTTTGCCTTTACATTAAATTAATTAATACAAATTGTCATTGTCACTACCAAGTGGCGCAATGGGTTCCCAAAATAGACCCAAGTATGCCCATGGTTGGACACTACTAATCAAATAAGGTTAGGACAAGTTTCAAGGTAATTTTGAATTATTATAATATTCTTTTATCCATGAATTACCCTATTTACCTTTAACAGTAGTAAATAAAAATTACAGTAGTTACAATTCATAATATCAAAAAAAATAAAAGTAACCTATTAACATAATTTTGACCCACTGATTCAAAATATGTAATCCATTTTTTAAAATTCAAAACACATAAGTTGTAGTAATGAATTTAAAATTAATCCCGTTGTTAAGAAAATGGGTTTTAAAATTTAAAACATTGCCAAAGATTGAAATGTTTTTACCTATGAATTCAATGTAAAATTAATTCTAATGACATAAATTCTATTAAATGGTTAAAATATATTCTATTTAGACTTTAAAAACATTCAATATGATAATTTAACTATATAAACTATTGCGATGAAAAAAGTTGTTTTTAATTAAAATATAGTGTGTTTTCACTATTCATTCAAATATGAAAGTTATCAGAATAATATGAAAAATTTATCCTAAGTAAATTTTTATATCCTGATTCTAAAGAATAATTTTATTTTGTAAAATTGAACTTATAAAATTGTCAAATACTATATTTAATGTGGGTGTGCCATCAAAATGAGGTAAAACTGCATTTTTTGAAAAATACTTCTTTTATCCAAAAAACTAATTTGGTTTTCATACCTCATTCCAGAAAATGTATAAGATGAATTATAATTTTATAAAATTAAAAATTCAGTTAATAATATTCATAATGGATAGTTTATAATATTATAATAATATATCATTGTTTAGTGAAACTCGGTATTGCGTACTACAAACGCTATCGAGGAAGGTCACGATTGCGTGTAACGCAAGTCAAGATAGTGTTGTGTGCAGTGGAAGATTACTTTGCGTATAAAATATTAAATAAAAAAATACTTCCAATAAAATATCAGGGTGTTACAGATTTATCTTACTAATGAATATTTATAGTTGAATTTATCTTATTTATAACACTATATTAAAAATGTTTTAGTTATTAAACTTTGATTTTTACTATTTTAACTCTTCTTTAAATAAAATTATATTAAATGTCCTAATCTAATCCATGTGGACGTAAATGGTCATATTTTATTCCTAAGGTTATTTTTGGTTGAATTAAACTTATCCAATAGAATTAGGACATGTTTTAGGGTAATAATTATATCATTTTTACCTTTAATTACCCAATTCACTTTTGACCGTGGTAAATAAAAGTAAAAAGTTGCTATTCACTAAAAAAATATTTTCATCTCATTGATCCAAATTTTACTTATTGATATCAACTGTCTATCTCAGATTTTTGAAATCCCAATCACAGAAGCGATAAAATTAAGTTTTATGTAAATTTTCAAACTCTCCTAAGAGGTTGGTAAAAGGTGGTGAAAAGTTCAACAAAATTTTTATATATATATAATTATTATAAAATGACTCCAATAAATTAATTTGAACTTATATAGGTATTATGTATCAATTTTGATCTAAAATAAATTTAAACAAAATAAATAATTATTTAAATAAAATGTCGGTTTATAAATAGTAACCTAGTGTTTTCACTATTCATAAAAAATTGAATGTTTTCAGAAAAATACAAAAAATTAACCCTAGGATAATTTCTATATTCAGAATCCAAAAATGAAGTCCATTTTGAAAGATAAAATTTATAAAATTTCAAAAAGTGGGTATTAATTTTCATAGTGGCTAGTTTTAATAATATTTTAATAGAATATTGTTGTTTTGTGAAACTCGGAATTGTGTACAACACAAGTTATCGAGGAAGGTCGTGATTGCGTATAATGCAATACAAGCTAGTTTTGTGTGTAGTGAAAGATTACTTTGATGATGTATAAAAACAAAATATTTCTCATACAAATCTTGGGTGTTACATTCTACCCCCTTTAAAATGAATTTCACCATTGAAATTCATCACTTTGTAACAAACAGATGAGGATTCATCTCCCTCATCATATCCTCAAGCTCCCATGTAGCTTCGTCTAATTGGTGGTTACCCCATAAAACCTTCACCAAGTGAGTGGTCTAGTTCCGTAGGACTTTTTCGCTACGATCCACAATTTCTATCGGCTATTCTTCATAAGAAATATCTTGCTCCAACGGTACAACTTCTGAGGTGAGTACATGTGAATGATCGGGTATGTACATTCTCACGAGAGATACATGGAACACATTATGAACTTGAGTGAAATTTGGTGGAATCAAAAATCAGTAAGCAACCTTCCTAACATGATTCAGTTTTCGAAGGACCGATATACCTAGGGATCAGCTTTCCCTTCTTTCCAAATCTCATTACTCTCATTCGAGGAGATATTCGTAAGAACACTTTATTACCCACTTCAAACTCTAGGTATTTTCTTCGGTTATCGACATAACTTTTTTGTCGACTCTGAGCTTCTCTTATGTGTTGTTGAATAGATCTGAACTTTTCTACCATCTCATCAACAAGATCAGGTCTTAATAGATTTCTTTCCCCAACTTCATCCCAGCAAGTTGGAGTCCTGTATTTCCTTCCAGAGAGATATTCATAAGGAGCCATCTAAATAATGGAGTGAAAGCTATTATTATAAGAAAATTCAATCAAAATTAGGTGTTGATCCCAACCACCTTTGAAATCCATAGATCAATCTCTTAACATATCATCTAGAGTTTGAATTTTTCTCTCAAACTGAATATCTGTCTAAGGATTATAAGCAGTGCTGAAACTCAACTCTGTATCCAGGGTATGCTGATGACTTCACCAAAACATTGAGGTAAACCTTGGATCCCAATCAGATATAATGGAATGTGGTACTCCATGAAATCTTACCACTTCCTTTACATAGATCCTGGCAAGCTGATCAAGAGAGAAATACTCTCTAATAGAAATGAAATGTGCCGACTTTGTAAGATGATCAACTATGTCCCAGATAGAATTATTGCCTTTGGAAGTTTTAGGAAGTCTAGTGACATAGTCCATAGTGATGTTTTCCAATTTCCATTTGGGTATGAGTAATGGTGGTAACATCCCCTTATACTTTTGTCTCTCAACTTTAACTTGCTGACAAACCAAGCATCGAGAGACATATTCAGTAACATCTCTTTTCATTCAATCCCACCAGAAGTACTCTTTCAGGTCTCTATACATCTTCATGCTTCCAGGATGAATAGAGAATGAAGAACTATGAGCCTCATCCAGCAGCTCCTTCTTTAATTTTGGGATGGGAGGAACACAAACCTGATTCCTGAACCTTATTATCACATCACAATCAAGGTCAATTCAGGAACATTTCTCATCTTCTTTTGTAACTATACATCTTCTTTTTGTGCCTCTTTAATCTTCACATGTATAGATGGTTGAACATTCATTTGAGAAAGATAAGATTTCTCCCCTTCCATTATAATTCCAATATCCATACTTTGTAAATCCATAAATATTGGATCTTTTGTGATCCTCATCATGGATAAGCTAGCATGGTCTTATCGACTTAATGCATCTGCCACCTTGTTTTCTTTCCCATGGTGATAATTAATTGAGTAGTTGTAATCCTTAATCAGCTCCAACCATATTATTTGGTTCATATTCAGCTCCTTTTGTGTGAAAATATACTTTAAACTTTTATGTTCAGTATAAATATCACACCATTCACCATAATGATAATGCCTCCATATTTTTACTACAAAGATTACCATAGCTAAATTCAAATCATGAGTTGGGTAATTTTTCTCATGTATTTTCAACTGTCGTGAGGCATAAGCTATCACCATATCATTTTTCATGAGAACAAATCCCAATCCCCTCTAGGATGCATCACTATAATGCACAAACCATTCTCCTCTACAAGGTAGTGTGAGCACAGGTGCACTGGATATCCTTCTTTTTAACTCCATGAAATTCTCTTCACACTCCTCTATCCAAGCGAACATAACTCCTTTTCGAGTCAACCTGGTGAGTGGATTAGATATTCATGATACATCATTCACAAAACATCGATAATATCCATACAAACCAAGAAATCTTCGGATCTCAGTTACTGTTGTTGGTCTCGACCATCTTTTGATAACCTCTATTTTTGCTGGTTCAAAAGATATCCCCTCTTTTAAGATTATGTTACCCAATAATGAAACTTTTTTAAGCCAAAATTCACACTTGGTAAATTTGTCATAAAGATTCTCCTTTCTCAGGGTCTTCAATACAATTCTCAAGTGATCTTCATGTTATTCCTTGATCTTTTAATAGACAAGAATATCACCTACAACGACTACCACAAATTGATCAAGATAGACTCTAAATACTCAATTCATTATATCCATGAAAATAGCAGGGGCATTAGTAAGACCAAATGGCATCACTATAAATTCAAAGTCTCCATACCTTGTACAGAAAGCCTTATTTGGTATATCCTACCTTTTGAACCTTATTTATGATAACCTTAATGAAGATCAATCTAGGAAAAGTATTGAGCTCTACGTAGTTAGTCAAATAAGTCATCAATGCATGGGAGATGATATTTGTTCTCGATAGTGATCTTGTTAAGTTCTCGATAATCAATGCAGAGTCTCATTGATCCATATTTCTTCTTAAGAAACAGAACAGGTTCTCCCCAAGATGATGCACTAGGGCGTATGAATCCCTTGTCAAGATTCTCTTAGAGTTGCATATTTAATTT
Organism: Viscum album; assembly: GCA_963277665.1. Taxonomy (NCBI): domain Eukaryota; kingdom Viridiplantae; phylum Streptophyta; class Magnoliopsida; order Santalales; family Viscaceae; genus Viscum; species Viscum album. The sequence goes on along the minus strand of OY728151.1, from coordinate 1,821,988,659 downwards.
CTACAACTCAATTGGGGTCATTCTATAAGGTGTCTTTAAAATAGGCATAGCACCCGGTATGATTTCTATTGAAAACTCAACTTCAGGATTTGGTGGAAGACATGTCAATTCCTCCGAAAATACATCATCAAACTCTCATACAATGGGCATATTCTTAATCATGAGTTTCTTTCCAACCATTGTAGATAAATAACCTTAATTTAGTGGAATCAAGACCCATGAGATGGAACAAATTTTCACCGAAAGGTTATGTTCATCCTTGCATTGATATAAAATCATAGATTGATCTGGAATATGAAATGTGACTTCCCTTCTATGGAAATTAATATGATATCCATAGAAAGAAATCCAATCCATGTCAATAATCACATCAAATTATACTATAGAAAGGATCACAAGATTTTCAGGAAGCACTTTCCCACAAACTTCAATCAGAGAAGAATTATAAATTTTTGATGCGACTATTGTGCCATGAGGGGTTGTCATAGCTAACTCAACATCTAATTATTGAGGTTATACGGCAATAACCTTAGAAAATTATTCAAAAATAAAAGTGTGGGTGGATCAAAAATCAAATAAACCATTTTCTACTTTAGATTGGATGGTAAGTGTACCTTTCACCACTTCGTTATTGTACTCCACATCGCTGACAGAAATTGCAAGTGATTTTCATTTGTCTTTAGCCTTAAGAGTTTTTTGATGTAGATCATCATAAAAAACCCTTGGATTAGGGAATTGATTAGCATAAGGCTCCATTTCCTTGAACTTGTAACATTGAAGCGTAGTAGGTTCACTCTGTGTAGCCTCTTCTTTGTTTGCATCACTAGACATCTTCTTCCCATCATTGCAGCATTCAAATGCCCGATGGCCTTCTTTTCAACATTTGAAATAGTTTCTTGTCCCTTTAAGACAACTCCATCCATGTTTCTTTCCACACTATGAGCATAAGGGAAACTCATCTTTTTTTCAGTGTGGTCTTTATATTTCCCTTTGAATTCCATTTTCCTCATCCTATCAAACACATATGACTGATGGGTTACTCCAAACTCCATTTCAACCTTAGTATCACATTGAACGATTTCATCATAGCTATTGAAGTCCCTTATGGCTAACTCCCTTCGAAGACTTGGTTTTAAGACCCTAAATAATTGATCAATATTACTCTCAGGTTGGATAATAATTATGGTAGCGTACCTTGCATGTATGGTAAAATTTTCTTCATAGGTACCAACAGATTCATCATCCTTTTGCTTCAGTTCAAGAAACGCCTTCTTTATATTTGTTCAAAGAATAGGAGGGAAGTGCTTATTGAAAAATAAGTTCTCGATCTCATCCCATTCCATGGACTCAATTTCATCTTTTGGCCTCATATTCTTGATAAGATTCCACCATTGATCTGCTTCAACTTCTAAACGATATACTGCTAGGATGACTTTATCATGTTCAGAACATTGAAGAACCGAAAATATCTTTTCAGTCGTACTGATCCATTGTTCAACCACTAATGGATTAGTAGACCCACTGAATGAAGGTGGACGCTGCCTCATGAAGGATTAAACCGAATTTTTCTCCTTCCTTTGCTCGTTTGGAAGTCCTACATGATTCAGAGTTGAGAATGTTGTGTGAGCATGGCTACAAGGTTTTTCATTCCAGCTCCCATAACATTTGGTTGCTCAGTGGGATAATCATTGCATTGCCCATCGTATTCCGCATTAACACTTTTCCTTCTGGTTCCAGCCATTGACTAAAACCAAGAAGAATAGTGTGAGCAACACTAATTATAATAGGAAGACCACATAATCAAGAATAAAGTTTCACAGTTATGGTATTTTCATAGGTTGTTCATGGACATTTCTAAAACACTAAGATTGTGTTCTATGCTTAGATATATCCTTAGGGTTATTACGAAGGCTTTCACATCCTAGTTTCCAAAGCTTAACTATACCTTTACTCTGATTCCAACTATAACAAACCATACATTACATACATTGTTATTACTTCAAAATTTAACCACACTTATTACAACATATAAAAAACCAAAATACGACCGTATAGGTATAATGTCTTTAGAAACTGGGAAACATAAACAACTGGTTCATAAAGCATCTACATTTTCTCCCATTTATTTCATCATATCTAGAATCTCTTTTTGGCATATCCTACATAATACCCTTCTCCCAGACCTGGGGAAAAGGAAACATACAAAAGGGTGATCTCAAATGCTCAGTAAGGGTAAATAAAATAAATATCAATCACATCATATTCTTAAGAACATAACATTTTGGAAATCTTAACATACAAAAAGATCATAATTTCATAACATGGGATAACTCATAGTAGTGAAATGTAATCCCAATAATCATAACATGAAACTTTCTGGCATACACACATAATCATAGAGAATCATTTCTTAGTAGTCAAGACTCATTTTCAAGACTATCTTAGCGGACAATGTCCATTTTTGAACCGAGTTCACTCTTCGTTTCAGTCCTGTATCACTGAACCGGATTAACCTGCCATTCCAACCATGTCTATCTCATGAGATATAAATCTTTACCCAATGCATTGAGGTAGATATAGGTCCAACCCATCTCATAATGATACCATTATTATGTGTTCCACAAGATCATAAATCATACATTATAGAATAACCCATGTAATAAGAATGAGATTCTTAAACATCACGCCATCATAACAAAATCCATATAAGATAAAAGGACATTATAAAAATAATTCCATCAAAACATATTCAAATCTATGTAAGAATAGGGACATAAACAGAACCCTATATTATCTTAGATGGAAAATAATATTGATAAAACACTTGAACTTCATTCTTGAGGAAAATATCCTTTCTACTTCAAAAACATTTTTCCTTTCTTAAAATGGCATACTAAAAAATGTTGATTAAAAATAATCATTAAATCTTGTGAAGGAAGCTTCAGGGAAATAATGTTCTAAAAATCCATTCATGTTGTATATGTTAAAGAAAAACATTCTTCTCGTACTTCGGTCGGAAAAGTCAAAAAAATACCTTGTTCTAAAAACAACAAAAGATTCATTTCATATATTTTACTAAAAACAAACAACCGAGTAAAATTGGATTTAAAAAATTGTGGGAGGATATAAATAATATTACATATTGAGGAAACATGGATGTGGATGATAAATATTCCCCAATAAATTCTGAAGTATAATCCATCTCGGATAAAAATGAGATTGCGAGATTTTTCCCTTACCTTAGGTCTGTTTTTCTTCGTACATGTCCGAACCTCCTGTATAATTATTTAAATAATGTTATGACTTATTAAAAAATCTTAATCACTGTTATTATATCATATATGGTCATATTTTTATCTTCTTATTAGTAATATTTCATTGTTACTTGTTATTCAGGTATTTATTTCTTTTTGTTCTTATACGTGTTTTGTCGAATAAATTCTTATTCTTCTTTTTATGTTATAGATACCTCATTTATAGAATGTTATTAGTTTAATATATATCATATTTATTCATTCAATTCATTTATATAATCATTATTCAATTAAGATCATATAGAATGAGTCGCATCACATCGTGGAGACGGTAGGCCGTACGTATGCACATGTGATGATATCGTTCCCATGATTGTGGAATTGTATTGAAGTGTATGTATATTGTTTAAGAGTTGATATAACTTTACAATAATCATATATACTTATTATTTACACCATTATACCCATCCAATTATGCTGGTGGTGGAAAACAGATTACACCACGGCGTGGAGACGGTATTTCGTACGTACACACATGTGGTGATTTCATATTCCGTAGGACGGATAGAAGGTGAAATAGGGTTGTATAATATTTATAATAACATATCAGTATATTATTGATACTTATTTTATTACTTCATAATTAAACAACTAAATAAGAGTAAGTAGAAAAATAAATAAATTTGTAAGAATCGGCAAAGGTCATTACCTCTTCTTTGAAGTGCATCTTCATAACCTCCTCTTATGGCACTATAGATGGTCTTTGAATAAGACCAGGATCTCTATGATGATTATAATGGAATGTATAAGAGAAAATGGCAGGTTTTGGCCGAGATTTAAGTCTCAATGTGTTGTGAGGAGGAGAGGGAGGAGGTGCCCTTTTATAAGGGAGGAGAGGGGCACCTTAAGAAAAACTGAAAATATTATTTTATTATAAAGTTATATTCGGTTTTTAATAGCTCCAAATTGAATTATTTCTAAGAAATTGTGGGGATGGGTTCAAATCCTCTCAACCAATTGATTTTAGACAATTTATGTTACTATTTTAACATTATCATTTATATTTAACTCTGTTAAATAATTTAACTTTTACTGTGTCTTCTTTTTTATTACACTATATGTTCAATAAACATACTATAACAAGCCAAAAGAACTGAAAGTGGTTCATTATTAATATATATAACCTTATATAAGTCATTTGGCCGAACCATAGATTTTTAGGAATAAAATAACAATTAATAATATAATATTTTTTAAAAAACTATTTTATGTCAATTTTGACATAATTTGGTAATTGATTTTTGTGAAAATCATAACATAATTATTAGTTAGAAATAATTTTGTTAAAGCAATAATAAAATGTCATATTAACCTATAAAATTAGTTTAATTCATAAAAAGTCTCAAATTACATTTATTTGGATATTTATAAAATCAATTATGTTAATATTTCATTAATAAGGTAATTACTGCATCATCATTGTGTGATAAATAAATTAAATTATATAATGTATAAAAATTATAAATAAAATACAATTATGTATGAAATCTTTTCATCTTTCTAATGAATATTTATAGTCTAATTTATCTTATTTATGACCATATATCAAAAAAAAATTAGTTATTAAACATTGATTTTAACTATTTTAACTCTTCTTTAAATAAAATAATATTAAATGTCCTAATCTAATGCAGGTGGACCTAAATGGTCATATTTTATTCCTAAGGTTGTTTTTGGTCGAATTAAACTTATCCAATAGAATTATGACATGTGTTAGGGTAATAATAATATCATTTTTACCCTTAATTACCCTGTTTACTTTTAACCGTGGTAAATAAAAGTAAAAAGTAACTATTCCCCAAAAATTATTTTCATCTCATTGAATTAAATTTTACATACTGATATCAACCGTGTCTCTCGGATTTTTGAAATTCCACTCATAGAAGTGGTAAAATTATGTTTTATGTAACTTTTCAAACTCTCCTAGGAGGTGGGTAAAAGATGGTGAAAAGTTTAATAAAATTTTTCAATATATAAAATTATTATAAAATGAATCCAATGAATTAATTTGAACATATATAGGTATTATGTATCAGTTTTGACCTAAAATAAATTTAAATAAAATAAATAATTTTTTAAATAAAAAGTCGGTTTTTAAATAGTAACCTAGTGTTTTCAATATTCATCAAAAATTGAAAGTTTACAGAAAAATACCAAAAATTAACCCTAGGCTAATTTTGATATTCCAAATCCAAAAATGAAGTCCATTTCGAATGATAAAATTTATAAAATTTCAAAAAGTGGGTATTATTATTCATAATGGCTAGTTTTAATAATAATTTAATAGCATATCATTGTTTAGTTAATCTCGGTATTGCGTACAATGAAAGCTATCGAGGAAGGTCGTGATTGTGTGTAATTAAAGTAATGATAGTGTTGTGTGTAGTGAAATATTCCTTTGATGATGTATAAAAACAAAATATTTCTCATAAAAATATCAGGTGTTACAATACCTTTGGACCCTATTATTACAGTTACATTGGGTTTTTGGTGGTTTCCACTTACAACATATGAGGAGAAATGTGCATGACTAGTTGAAATGTATCAACCAGGATTAGTTAGGTGTAGTGTATAGATATTCCTTAAGAGGTACTTGGTGGTGGTTTTGAACCTTCTTGTGAATATCCATCATGTGCATGTGACATTGTCGGGGAAAAGTTTGAGTGCGATCAAACCCCCAGATTCATGGTGGTTGTGTGAATAAAGACTGGGTGGGTGATTCACAGATTGATAGAGTTGTATTTTGTGATGTTTTTATGATTTCCCTGGATATGGGATTTGGGATGATGATGGTATATGGTAGGAACATATGAAAACAGATAAACCACCACATATGAATGAAATCCAATTATCAGCCAACAGGGTTTGGGAATCGAAAGTTATAGATAGTTTCCACTCATTTTTTATTGTTAATGGGATTTATTCTAAGAGGTTAATATGGATCAAGAATCCATATGAAAAGATGTACTTTCTATGTAAAATTCATTAACACAATGTCTTATCGAGGAACACACACCGTTTAGTGCCACCAAAATGTGGCAGATGGGGTTTTGTGGAATATTATGATCACATGCTATGTGGATGGGCCCACATGTCCTGTGAAATTCACCGTGAAGCTTGTTTATGTGTAGATAAACACACCAAGGATCCTCAATTAGAGGACTCTCTATATACTATAGTAGTAAACTATCATGCCTATGGTATACGGGCACGACCCAGTACCTAGGCATGACACGATATATATCAAAGTACATGGGCATGAACCAAAGTACATGGGAACAACTAGGAGAAAATCGGCTAGCCCCAGGTAAATGAGACACATTGTGTGGTAGCACTACATACCATGTAATACTATATGGACAACAAATCCATGTTCTAGAAGGGGATGGACTTGGTGGATAGATGAGGTCCCACGTCGTGTGACCCCTGGTGCATGACATGTACTATTCCCAATAAATGCCACCATGAATATATCCTTCATATGAACTCATATTTTTTCCCAAAGTATATAATCTGGGGATTTTTTCCTCAAATAACACAATGTTATCCTTTGTACTGGTTTGGAGAGATGACATGGAATTTTTTAGTTGTGAAAGTTATTCAATTGATAGTTGATGATGGCAGTGCTCTTATATAATCAAAAGATAGATGTCATGGTTGGAAACCATCCATATCATCCCAAGATATGGGTTCCCTATACTCCTCACATAGGTTTAGTAGAACTGATCTATCATACTATGGAATGGTCCCTCTATATGTCGAGTGGATCCCCTTATCGTACTAGTGAATTGATCCTCTATATGAATAGTGTCATCCCTATCAAACTAGTGTGTTTTTCGTCTATATGTTGAGTCGAACTCCTATCATATATGGGTGTAGGTACACTATAAATAGAGTGCCCTTTGAAAAATTGGGGCATTGGACCTCTATATTTAGAGTGTAAGGACCGATTTTACTAGGGTTAGGCTTCTCTATAGGCCGACAGAAAACCCCTACCGTAGTAGGGAATGTGTCTTCTATACACTGAGTGGAACCACCTATCGTAACGGGTGATAGTTCCTCTATATATAGCTTTTCACCCCATAACTCACTAGGGTGTGGGTCCCCTATAAACCGAGTGACACCCCCTAACACACTAGGGAGCATATCCTCCATCTATTGAGTGGAAACTGGAATTATGTTTAAGGACCTCTATTAGAGATTGTTCTCCCTCTACTATTAATAATAGTGGCGAGGTATCAGTCTTTCACTCAGATTCTTGTGAGGTCCCACAAGATGAATGAATGAATATTTTACCCCTAAATAATGGAGCACAATGGCTAGGTTCAGGTCTTCCACATAGAAACTTTTGAGGTTACAAAATACAATTGAAGTACATATAGTTAGCTTTGACTGTGGAGTGTAGTGGAATGGTGTGGGACCATAACTCTATATATTGTATAGAAACACAATATGGTGGGAATAGATGATGAACCATTGGAGTTGTAGGTGTAATAATTGTTCTTAGTCGGATTATGGAGATAGAGATCCCAATTATCAATCATTTGGGTTTCTTAGTGAGAATGTCTTGTATTCCCTATAAGTTATTACATGTATAGTTTTAATCTAGATGATATTTTATTTTATTATTGTTCCTCTCAACATTATATTGATTTGTTTATGAGTTTTTAAATGTACATTAGGAAAAGGCCCTAATTTACATTATGCCTTCTCAAAACGTGTCCTAGTACATTGCCTATTGGAGGTGGTCTTGAGGTTGTGGCAGATCATCCTTCTATAGGAATGGAGGGACCTAGTGGGTTAGGTTTATATAATTTTTTTCTTTTATTTTGTGTAAATTAATTCCCCGAGGTAAATTATGGATTCAAAGTTTCTTGTTTCTATCCCGTGGTGATGAAACGTTTTCTTTTGGTTAGTGGTAAATCTTATCAGATACCAGTTTAGATTGTACTCTTGTTTTGGTTTTTAATAATGATATTATTACTGTATCACATTATACTCATCGATAATCATGATATGTTAATTCTTTGATTAGATTCACCACCTATATGAATAATGATGTCAAATTATATCGCATGTGATTATGGAAAAATTAATTTCAGGCATAATATGATATAAATATTTAAATAAATATTTTTTCTTATGTAATTTTGAAATCAATATTAAACTAATTAATTAATAAAACACACTTTCTAGGATGAGAATCACCAAAAAAAATTCATTGTTTATTTTATCTTCTATGATAAAGACAAATGTTCTCATGGAATGAAATTTACAATTATTGAATCATTATAATTAATAATTTATATTAAAATTAATGAATATTTAATTTTTTTATTTTTATTAAGAAAAAATGTAGACAACACTCTTATGAATCTACAAAAAATGGTAAAAACTATAAACACATGATGTAGGAAAATATGAAAAACTTACTAATATAAAAAATGAAATTTAAAATAGTTTTATGTGTGAATATTTTTATTAAATATAATATTATTATAATTATGTTTTTATAGATGGTTATAATTCATTCTACTATATAGGAATAAGGATATGGGGTTTTGATGACTCAAATCCCATCCTTGGTTCGTAATCACACATATTTATTTTATTATCATTAAATAATTAAATATTAAAAAATATAATGATTTAAATATATATTTTGAACATATAATTTATGGAAATCAAGTGTCATGTCAAATCTATCTTGTTTTATGATTATATTTCTCTTTAAAATACCTTTTTTTAAGAATAATTTCAATTTAATTTATTAGATTTTTGATTCATGTGCATATATTTACATCCCCCCAATACTCTACTATCATTATAGAAAATATAATATTAATTATTTTGTACTTTTGTAATAATTATATTTACCCCCTTTCTAATGTAAAATTTGATACCATTTTTTACTTATAGGATTTTTCAAACATTTATATTTCAAAATATAAAAAATGGTTTCCCATCCTTTCAAAAAATAAAATGTTATATCTTACACTCCACATATTGTAGGATATATATAATTTCTTTTCCAATATATTTTATTTTCAAATATATATAATAATGGTTTCAATAAATATTTAATCTAACTTCTCAAAAAAATGTTGAACGTAATTTACACTTAATCTTATATAACAATGACTAAAAGATTTTTGTGAAAATTTTTGAATTTTCCCATCTATTTTTTCCTCCAATGATTAAACCTCATGAATTGTTATTATCATACTATAAAATTAATTATGATGTTATTATTATTTTGAAATTATATTCTTTATATGTTATGATTTTTTATTTTTATGTTTTGTGTTGTTGTTTTTGAAAGTTTAAGAAACCTGTTCTTTTACCATGTTTTATTTACGATATGATGATGATTGATTTTAAGTAGAAAACATATGTATGAATGAATATTGGAGGATTTATATATGTCCATAAAAAAAATTGTTTTATGATTATATATCATTATATATTAAGGCATGGACATAATGATTTTGTTCACAGAAGTGCGGCCATGATTGGTCTTCTTAAAATATCGGATGTGGACATAAAGAGTTTGTTCACATAGGCATGGGGAAAAAGGGTTTTATCATATAGTTTTTTCATAATCATATTGTTGTGAGGCATTTTCAAAAAAAGTTCAAGTTACTATAAATATCTATTATTCATTTAATTACAATACAATTCCATAGTTTAATGAATACTCATTTTTAATGTATTTTTCAGTTTTGTATGATGCTCACTTGTTATATAAATATTTTGATGTGTTATGAGTCATTTCATATCATTTATACTTCCTTAATGATATTTTCATTATTTTATACTTCTATAAATATTTTATGACTTTCATAAATGGTCTTATAATATTTTATTATTATATTGATTTCTCCTAAATATAATGATATGTTATTCCCTTTTTAAGTGTTTGAACTTAACATTTTCATATGTTACCTTTCCCCTAGTTATGAAGTTGATTATATCATGTGTTATGTCTTGTAAATGTTTAATAGGATAACAATTATGAAAAAATAGGAATATGTTATAAAATAATTTGCTTATGAATATAATCTCCAAGACCTAGAATATTTCAATATTTAGGTTATGTGACTAATTATGAGATGTATTATCTAAATAAAGTCATTATTGTACTATTTTGGCCTTTTCAATATTTTTTCTTATCATATTATAATATAAAATAATCCCTATTAACTTTAAAAAAAATAGGATAACATTGGAGAAAACCCACTAAAATATATGGAAATAATTCTTAACAAAACAATATTTCTAACAAAAGAATGGATTCATCAAGGATGTATAATTTTGTGTGAAAATGATTTCCCCCAAAAGGAAGATTTAAATAAAATAAAAATAATTATATTTTTTGATAATTAAATCCTGAAATATTAATGTCAATGTGGGTTGATTATGACTCAATAATGATATTTGAGTCAAGAAAACCCATTACATTAATTCATAACCTCCGTTAAATCTCCCAAATCACATGTAAAAAAATATAAATTTCTAAACTACCTATGTCGAAAAATTTATCATATCCAAAACCTTTTATAAAAATATTTTATGTGTATACCCTTTAATGTTATTATTGTTCCCCATTTTCAACAATAATATAGATAATCTTGGAATTACTTCGATGACATGAATAGTATTTTGAAGAATTATTAAATGATATTAATGATTTATTATGGTATTATATAATTAATAAGAAGTCTCTTAGATAGTAAATGACTTATTTTGAACATGTTTATGTAACATCATAAGAAAATAATAAAAAGGCATACAACAAAGGAAGTGCAATAATTGAAATGAGGGTAGAAAGAATCATGGAGTGATTTCAGCATCATAATGACTGTAAAAACGGAAATATAAATTTTTTTAATGAGATATAAAGCTATTATATTATTATTATGGAAACATTTGGATAGTGAAATTTTTATTATAACACATTTAATAATAATCATACATAAATAAAAATGGATTATATTAAAATTACTTTTACCAAATGGTGGAGGAGGAGAAAAATTACCTTTCTATGTTGATTCTTAAATCTAGGAAGGACACCATAGAACCATAATAAATACTTCATATGGATTTAAAAGGGATATAAAAATTATATTTTTCCTAAATATATTTTAGTGGATATAGATGAAGGAATTCGTATTAGTGATAACATTTTATTATTGAAAAAGATGAGGTTTATCATAGAAACTATTTTAAGTAAAAGGGTAAGAATAATATCACATGGTTGTTTAGGTTGTTGTTTTTTGAGTTAGGTAATTTAGGTGAGGATGTGGTATGTGAAGAATACAAGTATTAATTATATAGATAAAAAAGTATTTCTAGAATGTATAGATTACCTTTTAATTATAAAATGTTAAAGATTAACATATACACATTTTTACCCCTATTAATATTGACAAAAAATTAATTATATTAATGATTTTATTACTAAGAAATTAATGATGAACCTTTTTATAAAATCATGATCATCTAAATCTGTATTTCAGCTCTGTTTATCCTATTTTCATTTTTGACACTAGAAAAGATAAATTTTATATTATAACATATTATCTGTTGAAAAACTATTTTTATAGAAAAATGTTGTTTTAATCATTATGTTTTATTAAAATGATATAACATTGATTAGTACATTTATTAATATTAATTCCTTTGTATATGTGTTTCAAAATCATATTAGAGTCATAATTTAAAATAGTTCCTTAAATTTTTTTGAAAAATAAATAGTATTTAGGATGGTATAAATCATTGAAAAATAATCTTTTTACTATGGTGTACCTAATATTTGCCTTGGATGCATAATATTATGCCCAAAAAATTGATTGAAAACATTAATTAAATTTATCATACAAATGAAATATATGAAAATTATTTTGTCTGATTAAATTTGTAATATTAGTAAAAAATAATTTCAATATATGTTCTGACAGAACAGATAAATAATTTTCAGAAAAATATATCATTAGAAAATAAAATAACTTTTGTTTTTATAATACCATTTTTTAAATTTTTTATAATGTTGTTACTTCTAGGGGTACCCTCAAATTTTATGGCTATAATATAACTTTAATATTTAAAAATTTTATTATGGTAATGTGTTTTTCTATTTTAAATTAGTTTTTTTGCAAGACATACTGCTCGCACAATATTTAATTAAAGACAAGTAATTAGTAAAATTGTATTCCATTACATTCTACCATCCTTAAAATAATTTCATCCTTGAAGTTTAATTATATGATGTAAATAGTGAAGATACTTCTCTCTCACCACATATTATGGTTACCATGTAGCCTCATCACATTTAAGATTCCTTCATCCAAAATTTACTAAATATGTTGTCCTATTACTTAGAACCTTGTCTCTGTGATTGAATAATTCCATTAGATGTTATTCTTATGAAAGATCATTTTTTAACAATAAAACGTCTAATATTATTACATGAGATAGATCTAGTATATGATTCCTTAAAATAGGTACATAAATCACATCATTCACTTGGTAGAGGTGTGGAGGGATTAGTAACCAATAAGATATGACCTTAACACAATCATGGATCTCGATGGAGAAGATTGTGACCTATTTCATTCCTCTAAATTTTATCATACCATCATGTCAGAGACCTACATCCCATCCCATAAAGAGTATCATGTGGTGCCTCTTGAATGCAAAAGTAACAATTAATTTTATATGATAACTCCACCTTGGGGAATTTCTGCGGCCAAAGTCCTTTAAAATCAATTGAAAAACTTCTTAACATATCCTTTAGAGATTTAATGTTCCTCCTAGACTAAACATATATCTGAGGATGGTAAATAGTGTTGAAACAAAAAACATTCTTCATTGTTTTCTAAATACATATATATAAAGTCAATATAATACTTGGATCTCAATCAGATATAATGGATAGTGGGATACTATGAAAACTCGCTAATTCCTTAATGTATATCTTGGTCAGTTGGTAAGGGGAGATATATTTTCTGATGTTAGGAAAATGAAAATATTTCATAAAGAAATATAATAAAATAAAAATGTAATTATGACATTTATAATATTTGTAGAGTCTAATAAAAAATATCATGATTATATTTTCCTATTCTTATACTAGTATGAGTAATGGTGTCAATATAATGTTAGAATTTTCCAATTAATCTTTATCTTTCTAGAATTTCAAGCATCGATATATATAATTTGTGATTTCTCCCTTCGTGTTATCCAACCAAAAGTTTTAGTTCAGATCTCTTTACATTTTGTGTGTGTCCTTTATGGATAAATAATGATGTGTTTTGTGCATAATATAAATTTTTATAATTAAATTATTATTTTTTGGACACAAATATGAGTTCACAAACATATAACTACATCCTTATCAAAATTGAACCCCCGAATATTTTTTTTGATAGATGTATATAATCATTATGGGATTCTTTGATCTTTTTGTGAATGGAATTTTCTCTGTTCAGTAAAGAAATATCGAATGAAACTCCTCAAATTATGATATAAAGATTAATCCTCTGAAAATATATGAGTAATGGGTATTTATTAACCCTCATCTTGGATATATTTTCATGTTCTTTACCACTTAACTCATTCAAAACCTTATTTTTTATCCCTATCTAGAATTGTATTGAGAAGTCATAATATTCATTCCATTAGAGTTACCTCCTTTAGAACATAGTCAATTAATCTTTTGTTAATATATATTTCAGGGTATTGTGATCAATATATGTATCACAACATTATCCATAGAGATAATTTCCCCAAATAATTAATGTAGATATCACTATTTATAAGTATAATGAATGCATTCTACAGGTTTTCTAATGATACCAAAATAGATGTGAAGAATATGAAATTACGTTATTATTATTCATGAGGATGCAACCAAAACCCCATTCTATGGCATTACATTATACTAAAATCTCTGTCCCATTGTATGGTAATTCATGTATAAGAGAAATTTCCAACATATTATTCAGTTCCATGAATCATTCATCACATTCCATTATCTAATGGAACAATACTCCCAAGCAGGGTTACTTATAAGGTGAAAAAAATCTCATAAAGGATCAGTAATATCCTTTTAAACTAAGAAAAATATGGATCTCATTTATAGTGGTCATTCTAAAACATTCCTCAGAAACAACCATCTTAAATTGATCTACTAATATTTCATTTTTTACAAGACCCATTAATTACACTTTCAGTATCCAAAATTCACACATTCTAAATTTGGAAAAAATTATCTCCTTTCGTAGAGTCATTATAATAAAATATAACAGGTCTTCATGCTCACAATTTCTCATTGAATATAAAATAATATGTTATATAATGAAAAAAATTGATCATGGATGTCTACAAAGACTCTATTCATTAAATCAATTAATATGGAATTACAACACATAAGTCCAATGGGAATATACATAAATTCTCAATTTCCATATCTCATATTGAAATTTTTCTTGGAAATATCCTCCATTTTTACCCTTAACAAATTGTATCTAGATAAAAGGTCAATCATTGAGAAGTATTTAGAACCTCATTGATAATTGAACCAGTAGTCAATATAGGATAAATGATATTTGTATTTTTAATAATTTTATTAATCTTATGATAATTAATTCAACTACATATCAAATAAACATTATTTTGGAAAAATATAAATGGTGAACCACAATGGTGAAGCATATAAACCCTTTGTCAAAATTATATTGAATATTCTTCATTAACTCATCTATTTTAATAGGATACATTCTATTCAGACTCTATAATATATTCATGGGTTTTTTTCGATTGAAAAGTGAAACTCATTCACTAGAGAAGAATATGAAATTCATCTAGAAATACATTAGTTTGTTCTTGTAAAACTCTCATGTCATAATTGTTGACTTCCTCCCTAATCAATTGATTCAAGAGTCCTTTATTTTTGTGAATCATAACCCATATTATAGATTTTTCTTCCATATTGAATTCATGAGAATATTTATATTGATACATGATAATCTGATGATTTGGGATATGAAATGGGATTAACATGTCCCGACTGTTGATATGTGCATTATGCATAGGGAACCAATAAATTCCTAATAGTACATAAAATTATACAAAGGTAAGTACAAAAAGATTCTTAGGGTGTGTCTTCCTAAGAGGTCACCCATCACATTTCTAATATCACCTAATAAATTTTAACTATGGATATCTAATTGGATATGCTATATTAATGATCATGTGATCACACCCATTCCTAATTCAATTCATTCAGTTTCCATCCATTAACCTGACTAATGGAAAAACTGTGAATTAGTATAATTATATTAATTAATCTACGAAAATGAAACTGTAAAATTATATGGAAGATTTCATAAATGTTGGTCATAAATTATCAAATAAATATCTCAGATTAAATATATGCTACCCATGGTTAGATTTCTAACTTATCTAGTTATATATAATGGTTTGTATAGATAATGTGGTAAACCAAAACATATACCTTGAGAGTTTCAATGCAGGTGTGTAGTTAGGAATCATTTTCATCCACCAGTTCAAGTTGGAGTTAATACCCAACACACCTTGTTCATGATTATTACCCCTAGGGAAAACTATTATCATTTCATAATCCACTTTTTGTATCTATAAAGGGATATAATTTCATATAAAACCAAACAATATATAATTTAGAAAATCATCAAGATGTTATCCCACAAATAGAACCATACCATAGACATTTTCTGAGGTTTAGTTCTTTGGTTTTGTGAATAATTAGTAGAAATAAGTAAAAGCATCTCTGATGCTGAGTAAAATAATAAATTAAATAATATTTTTTTTCAAATTTAGATAATACATCTTAGAAATATTCGAACATCCTAAATAACTAAAGGATTAGTGTCCCAAAGATTATCTAGGTAAATGTATTATTTTAAAACACTTGTAACCATTTTATATAAATTACTTCTCTCTATAACCTTTTCCCAAAATCTCTCATTATATAATAATCTTCATAACCTAGGGATTTAAATACTAAGAAATATCTCATTTTAAATACTCAGCAAGGTAAAAATATATCATAATGTAGTGGATCATTTAAATGAAGGAGAACCTAAGTAGGTGGATAACTATATTATCGAAAATAATAATACCATATATGATAAGCATAAAATATGTTAGAGTAAAATAATATCATAAAAAATCATCAAGTAATCATAAATGATATGACATGTCACAAAAAAATCACAATATTCATATTACTTGTGAACATGACAAAAAGGTGCAGAATACCATAAAAACAGGGCAATAACATGAAAACATGGAATTCCATTAAAATGAAATGCATCTTTAATTTTTTTAAATAAATTGATAAACAAACTGGAAATTTGGTATTACCATTATAATATAAAAACCATTTGGAGGGGACCCATTATTCCAACACCAATGTGACCAAACACCTTATATCCACACCTGAAAATGTGATCAAACACTTTATGTCAATGCTTATGTGAACAATCTCATTATATAATGTTTTGACTATCTCAAGGTATATAAAAATAATATAATAAATTATAGGGAGATATAAGACTCTACACATCATCATTCACACCTATGTGTTCTTCTTAAAATAAATCTTGTACATATCTTAATGAACCCATAGAAAAAGAATGGGTCTCAAAAACATTCAAAAAACCATCACATAAAATAATGATAAAACTTCATAGAATTTAATATATCTCATTTTAAAAAATTAATAATACCATAATAAAAAAATATAGGATGATAAATAAATCACATCATTTATGATAATCCATAGAAAAAAAATTAAATTGATAAAGTTTACACTCATCCTTTTAAAAGTTTTTATAAAAGGTAATGTGAAAATTACTTTCAAAAATATTTTTGAGAATATAAATAGATTAATTTTGATAACCATAATATCATGAGATTAAAATAAAATATACACGAACAATATAATTTTTTCAACTATTTTTTGAGTGAACAATAAAAAAATTTATTTGGAAAGGTTGAAAAATCTTTTTAAAAAATATTTTGTTTTCTTAATCCGTCATTTTAAAAAGAGTAGAATATTTTCTGTTTGAAATGGAATAATAATGTTATGAAAATCATTGAAAATATTCCATATTATATTTCCAAAATTTTTGGAGAACATTGGTGGGATGTATTTTTTGACATGGAAGAAAAATTTAATAAAATATATGTGAATTGTTCATAATGAAATGACATTTTTCATGAAACAACAGTTTCATCAAGGGAGAAGGATTTGGTTTGAATCATGATTTACCAAAACAATAAGATATAAATACAACAAAATATCTTAAAATGAAAGGATAATTCAATCTATAATGATTAAAACAAAATATGAGTGATTATTACCCAAGAATAACATTTGATTCATCAAAATGCTTACCTTAATTTCAAAATTCCTCTATTGAAATTAAATATCCTATATTAAAAGAGTAAAAATATTAATAACCTATGTCAGAACATTTTTCATATCTATAAAAATTTATAAAATTCATTTATATAGATAACATTTGATGATCGTAGAGTTGGATATTCTCTACAATAAGATATATAATCAATGAATGGTTTCAGTAGCATGTTGGGTTTAAAAAATGATTAAGGAACAATATTAATGAGAGTTAAATGTATAATCAAGTTAATATAAAATCACATGGATTTTTAAGTAATTATCATGGAAATGTGGAAGAATAATTGCATACAAAATTTACTATAACATGGTACGAGGGAGAGAATTAAAGAATGATTTTGACAAAAATGACATCAATAAAAAAGGATTATGAATTATATTCACTGAAAAATAAGGGTAATGTATCATCATTATGGAATAATTTGGATAGTAAAATATGGATTAGGAACCAATGTCAGAATAATAATATCGACAACAAAAGGTCTTGTTAAAAAAATCATTAATGAAAAGAGGGAGGAGGGGGAGAAACCATACCTAGATGAGTTGTTTCTTTAGTATTGGGAGGAATCCATAGGACCATAGAAAATCATTAGAATTGATTAATAAACTTATAGGTACAATAATATGATTATAAATTTCTTTTGGGTGGATATGGATGATAAAATGGGTGGGAATGAGATCCTTTTATAGTTTAAAATAAGGTACTTTTTCTTGGAAACTATAGATATGTAAAATGTTACCACGATATCACAAGGGGGCTATACGGGCCTGAAAAGTTAGGTGAATTAGGTTGGTAAATTATAGGTGAGACGTTAAATTATGACTTTCATACCTAATAAGTCTTTCTATAATGTGTAAGTGATAATTTAATTATTAAAAATTTAAGTTAATTTTTCCCATTTTACGCTAATTATTTTTGTTAAAAAATTTATTATGGTATGTATATAATTAATAATCATATATGGTAACCCTTATTAAAAAATTCACTATATCGAATAATTTTTTTTTCTTTTTTTAATTTAATTCTATTTATAGGTATGGGAAAATAATATTTTCAATTAAATCATATAATGTGTTGAAAGACAGTTTTTATTGAAAATTTCATTTTAACCATTAAGTCTTCTTAAAATAATTTTACATTTATTACCAATTAGATATGTGTTAGTCCATTATTATATATTTTTAATCTTCATAATAAATTCATAATTAAAAAATGACCAATTTAATTTAAAAAAATACACAATATTTAGTTAGGTATTGTCCTTTGAAAAATAATTGTTTAAAAATGATAACTATTATTTACAATTGAATATTAATATTACTCTTTAGAAGCGATTGAAAAAACTACTCTATTTGTCCACAATTTCCTGACCTGACCCACCTAGGCCCACAGGGAATATCCTGAGTTGGTATATCCCACATATGGTAGGTAGGAGCTACGATAGAGAGTTTGATCATCCAAGAGTTTGATCATCCACCTATTTAAGGCTTATAATGGTTTTGTACAGTCCTCATCCTCTCTTGGATGATCAAACTCTCTATCATAGCTCCTACCTACTCATTGACCATGAATTATGATTCACCATGATCAATTCAACATAGTGGTAACCTACATGGTTACCCATAAAAATTCTTTATTGGTGCCGTGCAGATGGTTTAATAGTATATATTTTGGTATGAAAACACCACCAAGTGATTTTGACCCTTCAATCTATGGACAAAGTCCAATATGAAAGCTCACAGAATTTTTTCCACAACTTGACCGATCATCTCAGTCTTCCTATCAATCTAGTGGAGAAATGGTGTGCCCAAATTAAACTAAGACCCGATATACTCCTAAAATAAATTCTTTAATAAAGACATTAGCATAACATAACGGTTTAAAATAATAGTTGAGGGAGCTCCATGGATCGAGAATAACTCCTACACATATAGGCATCCCAAGCTCTCTACTAAACACTACTCTAAAATAGCTTGGAAATGGGATGACTTGGTAATCCATTCATCGATCACCCAGATGGAATTGTATCCTCTATAATTCCATGTATTACCTATAATGAAATCCATAGATATACCACACCAATTCCACAATGGATCTATAAGGGGTTGATCTAATCCCATAAGAACTTGGGGATTATCCTTCACTCTTAAAAAGTGAGGCATCAAAAGAAAAAATTCACTAAACTATTCTTCATCATTTGAAACAAAAAATTGTAGTGGAGGTCCTTTAATATCTTTTCCACAATTATAAATAAAACCAAAGGGTATGTATAAATATCCCTCATCAACTCTTCCCACAACATCACTGGTACTATTGTTCATCATATGAAAATGATAATGTGTTCCCCACCTTTATAAAATCTACGGGGAACACATTTAGTGGATATTTAATTATATATGTTCTCGCAATTATTATATCCCAAATGATTTTCCCTAACATGTTATAGAATTAGTGTATTAAAAAACATCTATTGGAGGTATGTTGAACCATCCTCATACACAAGGTACTAATACAATGAGGATAACTACATAAATGCTTCAACCAAAAATTGAAAATAATATATCCTATGGAGTGAATCATGCACGATGATCCCCATACATGGAGTATAATATCACAAATTCATAGTGCGAAAGGAAATATTTCCATCAATTTTTTCTCAAGTTATGATCCTTCTAATACAAGATATACATGAGACTCTTGTGGTTATAATAGATGGTAAAAAACTCACCCAAAAGGTATTGTCACTACTTATTTAGGGTAAATACTTCCACTAAAGTTTAAAAATGTGTGTCATGTAGTTCTACTCATAAGGTCTCAATAGAATAGACCCATATGGAATGATCACCTACCACTGTAATAGAACACAAACAAATTCAATACCAAAGGCATCACAAAACTCTATATACTCAGAACCCTTCTCTGATAATCTCAATATTGGGGAGCTTGTAAACCTCAAAATCAACTCTTGAAAAACCTGTTGGAACATCTCTATCTATGGGATTGATTTCCTCATCTATATAAAAGTAGTCAATGATGAATATATCATGGAGAAATTAGAAATTAATATTTTATAATAGCCTACCAACTTAAGGATGATATGCATCTTCATAATGATCTTTGGAAGCACCCAAGATATCACTTCCCTGGCCACCACTCAGTCCACTACTACACCATTCGGTGAGATGAAATTTCTTATCATGTATACATCCTATCTAAAATTCCCACTTTGAGATATTTCTATAAACATGGTGCTCATATATTATTTCCGAAACAATCCTCAAGGGTCTTTAATGCTCCTCCTTGGATGCTGAGTACACTAGGATATCATCAATGAAGACCACCACGATCCGATATAATAAAGGATAAGAAACAACTTTATGAGTCCTATAAATAATACAAGGGAATTGTTCATTCCTAATATTGTGACCATGTACTCATAATGACCATAGCGACATCGAAATTATGTCTTCAATATATCCTCATCTTGTACTTGCAGCTGGTGGTAACTTGATCTGATGTCAATCTTTGAGAACCATCATTACCCTCTCAATTATTATTAGAGTTCATTGATCTTTGTTATTGGTTACTTATTATTTATGGGAACATGGTTTATAAGATGATAATTCCCATCTAACCTCAACCTCTAATCTTCCTTACTGGTGAAAAATGTCGGGGCTACCAAGGGGGAAATAATGTGCCTGAAAAATACCTTCCCCTTAATGTCCTAAAACTACAAACACAAATCATGAATCTTTGAAAGATACATCCAATTTCTTGGAATATATATTAGTTCCATCCATAGATGAAAGTAAATTCATATGTCTATCTCTTGGCAAAAAGGTATGTCTGACATGTCCTTAGGAATGATGTCATCATACTCTGCCACGACAATAGGAATCTCCATGCTCATAGCATCCACCTCTTCAAGGATTATTATATACAATTGGTGAGTAATCTGCTTCAAATTCCTACATAAGATCCCATAATTTTCATCAAAGGTCTCCATCTCATCCAAGAAGGAAAACCACATCTCATTGTTTTGGACACACCACATCTTTCATCTGAAATAGTCAATATGTACTTAAACTTTGGAAAGCTAGTATATACCTAAGATGACATCCCAAGGCCTCATCGATGCTATAAATAGATCCCATAAAAATTCTTCACCTGTAAGAACCTAATAACACTATTTACAGATGTGTTTGATTACTAATTTTCCCCCAATATGAGTCTCTAAGAGAAATGGTTGATCCAAGGGCTTAACCATAATCTCCATGTGTGAACCAAATAAGGGGGAATAAAGGAATGGATTGAAACAATGTCTATAAGTGTTGTAGATATGTTAGAAAAGACAAATATTGTAACTAGTATCATAATTGGATTATATAGGTCATAATCATACATTACATATAGATTTTCTCATCCCTTATTACAAGCTACAAGATCTTAGCATGGTCCACCTGGTGGTGGTGGGGGCAGTAGGTAAAACCAGCTACCATCTTTTACTACTCTATATAATCCTGGGTCACATACACCACCCTAAAGACATACCTTATATCACATATGTTTATATGTAGGAATCCCATCAACCATCTCTTTATCATCAACATGAAGGGCCAAACAATCATGAAAAGTATTTCCTCCACCATCAAAGGAGAAACACCACCTCCCGCTCGGCAGACGTTGGCCATCTTGAGAGCCTTGATCTTCTAATCCCTTGTATTGATATCATGTCATGAAACATATCTCATTCCTATATCCCTATGTTTTTTTCCGGCTACTAGTTTTTGAGGTATCAAATCCTGTGTTCCCACTGTTATTACCCACTATTGGTGTTCTCTCTCCCAAGAAGCTCTCCACTAATAAGGCTCTCTCAATAACTCCAACATAAGTGGGAATGTATAAGGATATAAATCCATCCCTGATATGGCAGTGTGATCTCTAATAAAAATTCCATATTTTGATTACCATATCTCCATCCATATCCAAAGAGTACCAAAAAAGTTGGTAAACATCAATGAATACTCGTCCATGATCATGCTGCTACGTTAATACTGTATAATCTCCTAAATACACACTAATAAAAATATAGATTTATAAAAATCCATTATAAAGATAATATTGATGTATGAAATGGGGAGAGTTATCTCATCTTCTGACTGGGTCAATAGAATCCCTCATTTCCCTATGGATCCCTAAATCAGACTCACTACAATGATAACCATCTAATCTGTAGGTATCCTCACTTGGCGTAAAAATCTAGTGACTGCCTCTAGAATTTCCTCAAATACATGGGACTCTATCTCCCCAAAAAGTATATGAGGTTTATAACTATTAAAAACATGTAATTAAATTATCTGATATGTGTCATTTACTATTACTTCTGGTGTAAACTATTTCTCTATGGGTTGAGACATGGCTGGAAAACTACCTGGAGGAACCACTTCTAGTATAGGTCCATGTACTAATACCTCATCATTCTACAGATATTCCTCATAATCTTTTAGTGGTGTCCTGTATGGATATATTCAATGATACATATTGAAATAAATATGATTCACCATGGTCAACAAATATATTTTGGGAGCTCACTCAAGAAGGACATGAAAATGGAAAAATCATTCCTATATGATGTAGGTACCATTGTTTTCCCTACAACCATTGTCTACAAGTTCAAAGTCAACAATATGGTTTTTTGAGTCCCCATGATTGGATATGTCAACCTCTTCACAAATACATTTAACACTCTATCTTCAAACCAAACTCAAAAAACATTAACACCATTTCTGTATATTCAAATCCACTCTTAGTGGTATAAAAAATAGAACTCCACACTCCATACCAATGATAAATACCGAATTTGATATGACTCTATCATGACCTGAACCACTGGGGCTTTCCAGGTAGGAACTAATCCAATAGTGGATACCCCAATCCCTTATCTAGTAGGGAAGGGGATTGTGACCAGTGTTGAGTTGGCATATCCAATATATGGGAGGAAATTTCCTAAGGTACCTTTATGCATGAATACATCCCCAAGACCAAATAATTCATACATGTATAACTACCCAACTGTCACCAATGAATGCATACATCTATAATCCTACCATCACAGTATGAAAACAATGTATAGAAATAAATAGTGGAAAAATACAATCTCACCAAAAATAGGAACATAAGTCCAATCTACTCACAAGGAGTGAAATGCTACCAAAAAATAACTCTAGTATAAACCTTGGAATTCCTAGATGGGAACTATACTTCATATACTATTATTACTCCTAGTATTCCAAGAAATGTTCTATCAGCTACATAAGACATTACATGTTATGGAATATCCCATGAAAGTGTGAGTAAAACAATACGTAGTTGAAACCCCCCAAATAACCAATCATAATGAATCAAGTGTAGTATGATCGACATTTGATTTGTCAAAAAGATAATAGACATATCAATAATAGAAATACCTAGATATACTAATAATATACTCTTAGTACCATGTAGGTCCTAACCATACTACCAACAACATGATACTATATGAGGATTCATGGTAATGTTCATCTAGGGTAATCTTGCCAATGAGTAAAGCTATCATTAGAATGCTTATATAATATTTCACAATCATCTATCATATCCAAGTGGTAATGATTGGATCTTTATAGTTCTCATAATCCATGTAGGGTATCAAACCAATGGGCACTGGGGGACACCACAAACCTTACTGGAAGGATCTTCTAGATAGGGTATTGATGCCCTGTGATTGGTGGTCATGTGGATACCATGAACCCCACTTTGTAATGATATATTATTCCACCCTAGTTCTCATAGAGGGATACACAAACTCTATCCAATACTTAACCCATAGTGGGGATGAAAATCCTATGATGAGGATGTAATTTCACATTTTACCCTAATGGGAAAAGGACAAGGTATCATAATCAATAGAACATGGTATATACTGAGGATACGAAGAGATACAATCCATCTCCAAGGGAGTTCATGACAAGTAATTAACATACACATCATGTACAAATAATCCCAAACCTGCCCATGTCCATTCTTATGTTCCTCTACCATGATCGTGTATATATGGTTGTTACCATGTACCGAGGTCGTTCCTTGTAATGGGTCATGTACTAGTACTAGGTCGTGCCTATATACTTTCCTCATGCCCATGTTCCTATTTTTGTATCTGCTCAATTAATTTTAAAGTACATTCCATTCTATCATCCCCTCACCATATGACATCTCATAGGTGTCACCCTATGTGTGATATTTTTCTCTCTGTATAAACCATGTCACTATAGAGGATAGACCACATGTCGTGTGATATTTGGACAACAAGCCATGTAGTCAGTAATTTCTTAGAAATTATCGGATTCTCAACATGTCTTCACCCATGAATCATTCTGGAATCTACCCATGATTCTCACCAATGATCATGGATCAGGTCTGAAAAAGGAACGTCTTCACTACTCATTGGAATATGGTAATCAAATATGATTGGAAAACATTTATATCACACTGTGTTGTTGAGACACCAAAATACATGAACTAGGAAACCTTCAAACCGATCTGATCTACCACTAGTGTCATCGCACACTGCTTCCATGCCATATATCTCTATCCCAATTCTATTATCTCAATCTGTTGAACTGATGGTGGTATACATAATGATCATCTATCAGGTATTTGTCAAACCTCTATAAAAAACACCAATGAATATCACTAGAATAAAAAAGGTGGAGATCTATAAGACATAAAATTTGGATTGAACCTCAAATATTATTCGACATTCCCTTGATTAGTTTTCTTTAGAATGATGAACTAAATGAATTAATTAAATCATCATGTACAATTCCCCAAATCCTGAACTAGCGAATATGATTTACCCATGAATCACCCTATTTGTAGAGTGGATTCATGATCATCCTGAGATAAATAAATGGGGTATAAAATCCATAAAAACAACATATTACATCTATTTTTATCAATTTATAGAGAATAATGATCACACATTACTATCGTTATAAATATCCACAAGCTACATTATTGAAGATGATCATGGGTTATCGATCAAGATCTATTATGTTCACCAAGATCTTTGACAACAGATTCTCTAAATATCTAGGTTAATGTCAATAACCCTTATATTTCCTCACAACCAAATATTTATAAGAAAACATAGGTCATGTAAAATTAATAAAATATATTAATTTAAATAATCCATTTACTTTAAAATTCACCCATGATTGTGCCCTACCCGAGTTTCCAACTTTCTATAAGGTTATATCGTGCCTAAGGTAAAACCCATATCCTAGACTCAAAAAGGTCTCATATATCCAATCTATGAATCCATTTATCATTTATTATTTTTGTTTAATAAAATTGTTAATTTTATATTAATATATTTAATATTGTGGAACTATCAATTATGAGTTAACAGACCCTCAGATTCTCATTCCATCTCAGTGCTTGACTCTGCAAATATGATAAGATATATTCCAAATAATTACAGTGAAAAACAATGATGTTACACATACAAATTAAAAATATGGAAGTAATTATAAATTTAAAATAAATAATATAATCTCTCATAATGCATAAATTCCTTTTAAGAAACATTTATCTTATATGCATAAAATTAACTTTGTTTTATCATATTATTTTAAATATTTTTCATAACTTCTTTACCCTTAGAGATACCAACTAATTTAACTGATATATTATAAAAATATTATTTAATAATTTTATTATGGTAATATAGATTTTGGTTTTAGTTTAATGTTTCATGGAAAAAAGTCTTCACAAATAATATTTAATAAGGGAAACATAATTAATAAAATCAAGGATCCATACATCCTGAGCTCTAGGAACATAAAATGCAGGATGTTTCTAAGAGGATGATGTTATATCATATGTATAGGTAAATTAAAATGGTGTTGGATCCAATCAAGGTTGTGTAGGATCCAATCCTTTTTTCCACAGATCCTCTCTAGGTAGTGCAGGAGCCTCTATCAAGTGTTGTTGTCTATATATTCACCTTTCCCCTATTCCTATATGTGTGTTTGTGTATCATCCTTATTGAGCTCAGTAGGATCATCAACCAAAACAAGAAAATTCTAATTAGAAATATTTTTTTCATTATCATTATTTTAGAACATCACCATCTTATTTACAAACATTTCTATAAAATTATATTAAATTATGTGTCTAAAATATAGAGATGTTTAAAAACATTTCTATTTAGTGACACATTATTTGTCACATACATGACTTAATTTGAAGTTAAATTTCATTTATCTTCCGTTAATTCTTTGTTTTGGATGGTTTGAAAATGTTTTATGGAGAAATAGATGAGTTTTCATGAATTGGGCCAAACCGTGAGCCCAATTCCAGATTTAAAAATAAATTTTGTTTCTTTTATAACTTTTTCACTTTTTAATATTTTTCCTTCATTAAAATTCCTAAATGGTCTCCTATGACTTATTAACACCAAAATTTAAATTTGGAGCCTTTATGAATCCATAATCATGGTGGATATGTGTTTTTATTTAAGATATTGGGCCTGCCCGAAGGCCAATTTTCTGCATTAAAAATAAATATTAAATTTTTTATATCTCCTTAACTATGTGCGTTTTATCAGTAATTCCACCTCCCACTATACCCTATGAAACCCAGGCGAGCTCCCATTTCATTCCCCACTCCTTGGAGATCTTTGAAATAGAGAATTAGGGCTGATCTTCATAGGGTGTCTCAAATCGGCCAGAATTTAAGAGGTAAATTCATCCCTTATTAACTCTCTCAATTCTTACTATTTTCCCTCCATTACAGTTCCCAAATTACCTCCTATATATTTTTAGAATAATCCCTGAATTTTGGATGTTTTCAATTTCAGCAACTATTGTTTTTGGAGTGATTAATTCAGGATACTTCAAGTTGGTGAGTCTATTTCTTTCCTCTTTCAAATTGCTTAGGGTTTCTTCCCTAATTCTTGAATTATAAAAAATTCAAGAAGTTAGGGTCCGTGAATAGGTTCTAAATTACTGTATTTTGGGTTATATATTGTGCTTTTAGGTTTCTTTTAACTTCCTTGAGGTGCGGCGGTCATGCGGTTGAAGTTTCGCCCCAATATTTGAGGGTTTCGACACATTCAGTAGATGATTCCATGGATAACCATTTAATGATGAGTTAGTTTGCTTGATTAAATAATTTTAAATGTTCCTTATGTGCTGTGCATTATGATAAAACCATTTTTGGTAGCAATAGTAAGGCATTTGTTTTTAAAGTTACATTTTTGCTTGAAGTGTGTATTTTTCAAATGTATTTCATGTGTTATCTTTTGTGGTAGTTTTCTAAAATGAAGAAGTGGTTTATTAGTTGTTGAAAGGGGTTGAAAATTATGGTTGGGAAATGATATAGTTCCATGTGGGCCTAAAAAGGGGGTGTATTGGAATGGTTTTATTTGTATAACCTTGTAATACTCCTTGAAAGTGTTTTATGGATTTCTGTGTTCTCATGAGTATCTTTTGTGATATTATTCAAGGTGATTATATAACATTTTAAAGTGGATTATTACAGGTTTATTGGGATGAAAATTCTGTTTTTTTAGGGTATTGGTGTTCTTTTGGCTTAAAAATAGGTTTTTGAAATGGATTTTATGTGCAAAGTTTAGGTATACTCTTTGTAATTGTTTTATGAAAGTTTTGAATGGTTTATTGGGTTGTGTAATAGGTGAAACTATATCAGAAAACTATTTTGGTAGGAGTATATTTTTAAAAGGACCATTTAATTTGTGAAAATTTTGTTATGTGATATGTATCATCCTGGAAATATTTTATTAAATTGTTTGAAGGAGATATTGAGGAGTGAAAGTGATGTGAAAGTGATGTGGAGTGTTTTGTGTGAGTGTGATGTGAAAAATGGAATTTTTGATTATGAAAAAAGTGTTATATTCCTTGTGTGTGGGATGTTATATGAGTTTAAATATCTTATAATTGTTTTATAAAATTTTTTAATGGTTTTGTGGATGTGTTGAAGAAATGTGAAACATGTTGTGGGCTATTTTGGTGTGATTCGGATTTCAAAATCATTTTGAATGAAAAATGGATTTTTGTGACTTGTGTGGTATACATATGGGATGTTTGGTGAATTTTTGATGTGGAAATGATATTTTCATGTTCAATGTATATTTCTTGACTTGTTGAACTTGTTTGAGCACAAGGGGAAAACCTGGGTATCTAGGTGGATGGACGTGTACTAGTATGCTAGTGAATCCGTGGGGTTTGGCCTCAGTTTCACTTAGAAAGATTGACGCTTACAACTCTAACTAAACTATGATGATGTTGATTGGGGACCACTAGGTTATGGGTATGTTCCCTACTCGTGGCTCGTGCATGAGAATGGATATTTGTGATGGTTACTCTCACTGAGATACGAGGTACCTGGGACCCACAGCTAGCTAGTGCCTAGGGGTTACTTCCTATTTCTTGTGCTCATTATTTACTTTGTACTTACCGTCGGAATACGGTATAGTTGCCTGGAAAATTCAGTAGTGTTGACATTATTTTTAAAAGTGTTGATTCTTAATGATATCCCACTTCAAAACTATTTTTATTCAAAGTTGCATCTTTTAGAAATTGTAACTAGCCTATCATGTTTTTGAAAACTTCCAGGCTTCTCGTCTTTAAATGTTTATCACATGGAATCTCTTAGTGGTGGTATCCTACTGGGAATTGGCTCACACCCTACTTACAGCCTTGGGTGTAAGTAGACATGGTTATTTTTGTTGTCGCCGGTTGGGTACAGTTTTTTTTGTTCCAGTGGTTCGGGTTTCTAGCAGGTCCTTGGTGGTGAAGTCTTGTGGAGGTGGCTTGAGGGTGGTTCCCCTTACCATGAGGGTTCTTGGGATTTCCTTATTTGGATTTGTACCTTTGGTATAGAACTTTTGAGTTGTTTTAAGCCATGTAATTCAGTTCTGAATTTTTGTAAAAGATTGTTTGGTTTGAAAAATCCAGATTTGTTTCATTGGATTCTTTTGTTGTTTTATGTTTATAAACTCGAGTAAATCGTTCCCAATTTTCATTTTATGATACCAGGGCACTTGTTCCAGCCCATGGGGATTGGGAGCGCCCTTCGGGCCTTGTCACGGGCTGGGTTTGGTGCCATTTGTGGTGGAGATCGATTCGGTTCGTGACAAAATGGTATCAGAGGAGGTTCGCTCCATTTAAGTCATGTTTTTTGGAAAATAGTCATGATAGTATAGAGTTATGATTTTTGGGACATGGAATTATGATTATGGGTAGTGTGATTGATCACCACACCTCATTTCAGGATTCAAGTCACCAGGGGAAGTTGGTATTTGTCTATGTCTTTTGGTTTTCTTGGTTTGATGATGATTAGGGGAAATGAAAAGAGAGTTGGGTTAATGGTCTCAATGAGCTCGCAGGGTCTGGCAAGCCATGTGGAGCTGGGGATATTCCCTAGAACACTCTCTGTGACAGTGAAGTGATTGGAATATGGCCTCCAACCATATGTCCAAGTCACCCACTGAAACTAGTTTCCTCTCGCATTGTCTTGTGTTCTTTATATTTGAAATCTTGGAACTTTGGTTTTAAAGTGACTTGGTTTTAAGAAGTGTAATGTTTTTGTGAAATGATTTTCAAATAAAGATGGAATGGTATGATTTATGAAATTTTGGAACTGAATATTCAGAATTATTTTGAAATAGAAAATGGTGTGATTACACCTCTTTTGAAGGCAGAAACTGTATTGAATTTGGTTTTGAAAAGTGTTTCCAATAGAGTTTTCTAAACAATTAGTGTGTGTTTTAATGGGATGAGATGTTTTGAAATTGATTTTAATATCTTGAATGTGAGTTATTTTCAAAATGGTTTTGACTTTCTGAAAATTTTTGTAAGATGTGAGTTGGGGTTTTGATCTCATGGTTAGCAGTTATGAGAAAAAAGGATGTGTTGGTTGACCGTTTTGGTTTTGAAAAGTGGAAAGAATTTTTGTTTTAACCTTTGTTATTTCCATTAGTGAACACATGCATGGGGTTTTATGGGATGATGGATGGTTGATGGCATGACTGGATGAGTGCCAGGATGGATATGCGGAGGGTGTCTGGTGTGGCACAAAAACATGCATGTGTGAGGCCCATGGGGTACCATTGGTCGATACTCTTACCGTTGAACCGCTTGCTTTCAAAGAAATGGTTTTAAAGAAAAACATGATTTCTTGATGAATATTTTTGGTATGGTTTGTATTATGGGTCTTTGAAGATGTTGTTTTTGTGGGATGTTTTTTTTATTCCAATAACCCCTCCTATTTGAACTGTGTTTTGGGCTTATGTTTGGTCGGTAAGCTAGGTAGAAGGACCGGTTAGTAGTCTCCTATGAGATTTGTTTTGGGACACCTTTATGGTGGTTACCTTCATGTGTTTGGATCTGGTTTATGGTTTTTTTACCAATGGACCATCTTGGTTGGGTCCTTGGGTTCTCCCGTTGGATAAGGTACGCCCCCATTTAGGGTTAGTGCACAACTGAACTGCAACCCGTATTGTTTATCCATTGGAAAATCCTCCAGTTGATCATTGTAAGGAATATTTTATAGATCATTGTTGATTGAGTCTACAACCATTCATTTAGTTGATTTCTAGATCCTCTTGTAGTGGGATAGTTCTTGTGGAAGGTTGAAAGAGGCCTTGGTTTCTTAAGTTTCATGATTCATCGAAGGTGGAAGTGTTCTTTGGTTGTTAGTGTGGATGAGTGTCATGATGGTGTGTAAGAGGGCCTCTGGGTTCTTCATAATTTCCTTGAAGCACGAGTTATTATTAAATCACAAATTTTTAGATTTTGGTCCTGATAGGATATTGTGTCCACTTTTGGACTTGTCTATTGTTTAGGGACCTAGAATATGGTCATGTTCTAGGTATTGTTTCTATCAATCACAAGGGTCATGTTCGGTGACGCATTGTGATGTTGTGTGCTCTTTTGACTGTAAAGGTCAAGGTCACACAATCCTCTTAGGTTCTCTGTTATGTTGGGAGTATGTATCCATTGGGAAAAACATCAAATCCTCTATCTTAGAGGACGGTGTTTATACGTGTCCTACTTTGGAAAAAAAACTTATCGGGGGGATTGTGGTGTAGTTGTTGTTTGTAACGAAAGAAGAATTCTCATTCAGGTGGTTTCCAAAGCCTAACTGCGAGACCGAAGATGCTTCAATATTTTGAGCTCCAGCCATAGGTCCCGGAGAGAAGCTGGCACGTAGTCAGGGGAAACCGCAGTGTCATTGAAACCCTTGTGCAAAGTCCTATCCTCAAAATGAAAGATAAGAAGAGTTTAAACCTATGGTGTCATCATATTTCTTTTGTTATTCCCGTTCATTGGAAATAGGAGGAGGTTCTTGTACCCATGTCATCACACAATGTTATTCCCTCCCTCTTTGATTTCCATTGAGTCTTTAGAGAAAGGTATGAAGTTTGGCTAGACAGGTTGACCACACGGTTTGCACTTGGTTAGTAGTGACCATGCCCCCCCCCCAAAAAAAACCATGTAGATAGAAGAATCTAAATTGTTAGTTCATGGTTTCCCAAACCATGCAGAATAACCATGTGGTCGTCCCAACACTTTATATTTTGGGGTCTTTCTGTACCGGCCCATGCTGGTCGATTAAGATTGTTGGTTCTTATGGTGCGGAGCCTATTTTTTTCCCTGTACCAATAACTTAGATTTATCCATGGTCGAGGATTGGTGGTAGGTAGTCTCATTCGGATTTATCAAGATACCTAAAACTTCCTTGAGTAACCATTGAGATTGGAGAGTGCCCAATGGTTTAGTTATAGCAAGGTATGTGTAACCTAGTTCGATGTTGTTGTTCGTTTGAGTGAATTACTTGAGTCTTGTTCTGATAGTGTTTGAGGTTTTTTCCTTTGGGATAAAGCCTGAATTTGATTGATTGTTTCAGGAAAGTGTTGCATGATTTGTTTTTGAATTATTCCTTCCTTAATTGATCAATGGAGGTGTTTTGGCCTTTGGGGGTGAAACCTGGAAAGGGAGTACATCTTGGTTTATCAGTTCGGTTTGGCTTTCGTATCTGGCCTTTCTATAGCTTTCCGGGGACGGAATGTTTTCATGGTTGGGAGAATTGTCACATAAATGACTTATTTTGAAGTTAAATTTCATTTATTTTCCATTCATTCTTTGTTTTGGATGGTTTGCAAAGGTTTTATGGAGAAATAGATGAGTTTTCATGAATTGGGTCAAACCGTGAGCCCAATTCCAGATTTAAAAATAAATTTTGTTTCCTTTATAACTTTTAAATTTTTTAATATTATTCCTTCATTCCAATTCCTAAATGGTCTCCTCTGACCTATTAACACCAAAATATAAATTTGGTGCCTTTATAAATCGATAATCATGGTGGATATGGGTTTTTATTTAAGATATTGGGCCTGTCCGAAGACCCATTTTCTGCATTAAAAATAAATTGAAAATTTTTTATATCTCCTTCACTATTTGAATTTTTGCAGTGATTACACCTCCCACTCGACCCTAAAAAACCAAGGCGTGTTCCCATTTCCTCCCCCCCCCCACTCTGTGGAGTTCTTTGAAATCGCGAATTACGGCTGATCTTCATAGGGTGTCTCAAATCGGCCAGAATTGAAGATGTAACTTCATCCCTTCATAACTCTCTCAATTATTACTATTTTCCCTCCATTACAGTTCCCAAATTACCTCCTATATATTGTTCGAAGAATCCCTGAATTTTGGCTGTTTTCAATTTCAGAAACTACTATTTTTGGAGTGATTAATTCAGGATACTTCAAGTAGGTGAGTCTATTTCTTTCCTCTTTCAAATTGCTTAGGGGTTCTTCCCTAATTCTTGAATTATAAAAAAATCAAGAAGTTAGGGTTCTTGAATAGGTTCTAAATTGTTGTATTTTGGGTGAAATATTGTGGTTTTAGGTTTCTTTTAACTTTCTTGAGGTGTGGCGGTCATGCGGTTGATGTTTCGCCCCAATATTTGAGGGATTCGACACATTCGGTAGGTGATTCCGTGGATAACCATTTAATGATGAGTTAGTTTGCTTGATTAAATAATTTTACATGTTCCTTATGTGATGTGCATTATGAGAAAACCATTCTTGGTAGAAATAGTAAAGCATTTGTTTTTAAAGTTACATTTTTTCTTGAAGTGTGTATTTTTCAAATGTATTTCATGTGTTATCGTTTGTGGTAGTTTTGTAAAATGTAGAAGTGGTTTATTAGTTGTTTAAAGGGGCTTCCAATTATGGTTGGGAAATGATATAGTTCCATGTGGGCATAAAAAGGGGGTGTATTTTAATGGTTTTATTTGTATAACATTGTTATACTCCTTGAAAGTGTTTTATGGATTTGTGTGTTCACATGGGTATCTTTTGTGATATTATTCAAGGTGATTATATAACATTTTAATGTGGATTATTACATGTTTATTGGGCTGAAAATTATGTTTTGGTAGGGTCTTGGTGTGCTTTTGGCTTACAAAGAGGTTTTTGAAATGGATTTTATGTGCAAAGTTTGGGTATACTCTTTGTAATTGTTTTATGAAAGTTTTGAATGGTTTATTGGGTTGTGTAATAGGTGAAACTATATCAGCAAACTATTTTGGTAGGAGTATATTTTTAAAAGGAACATTTAATTTGTGAAAATGTTGTTATGTGATATGTATCATCTTGGAAATATTTTATTAAATTGTTTGAAGGAGATATTGAAGAGTGAAAGTGATGTGAAAGTGATGTGGAGTGTTTTGTGTGAGTGTGATGTGAAAAATTGAATTTTTGACTATGAAAGAAGTGTTATATTCCATGTGTGTGGGCTGTTATATGAGTATAAATATCTTATAATTTTTTTATAAAATTGTTTAATGGTTTTGTGGAAGTTTTGAAGAAATGTGAAACGTGTTGTGGGCTATTTTGGTGTGATTCGGATTTCAAAATCATTTTGAATGAAAAATGGATTTTTGTGACTTGTGTGGTATACATATGGGATTTTTTGTGAATTTGTGATGTGGAAATGATATTTTCATGTTCAATGTATATTTCTTGACTTGTTGAACTTGTTTGAGCACAAGGGGAAAACCTGGGTATCTAGGTGGGTGGACGTGTACTAGTATGCTAGTGAATCCGTGGGGTTTGGCCTCAGTTTCACTTAGAAAGATAGACGCTTACAACTCTAACTAAACTATGATGATGTTGATTGGGTACCACTAGGTTATGGGTATGTTCCCTACTAGTGGCTCGTGCACGAGAATGGATATTTCTTATGGTTACTCTCACCGAGATACGAGGTACCTGAGACCCACAGCTAGCTAGTGCCTAGGGGTTACTTCCTATTTCTTATGCTCATTATTTACTTTGTACTTACCATCGGAATATGGTATAGTTGGCTGGAAAATTCAGTAGTGTTGACATTATTTTTAAAAGTGTTGATTCTTAATGATAGCCCTCATGAAAAATGTTTTTATTCAAAGTTGCATCTTTTATAAATTGTAACTAGCTTTTCATGTTTTTGAAAACTTGCATGCTTTTAGTCTTTAAATGTTTATCACATGGAATATCTTAGTGGTGGTATCCTAATAGGCATTGTATCACACCCTACTTACACCCTTGGGTGTAAGTAGACATGGTTATATTTTTTTCGCAGGTTGGGTACAGTTTTTTTGTTCCAGTGGTTCGGTTTTCTTGCAGGTCCATGGTGGTGAAGTCTTGTGGAGGTGGCTTGAAGGCGGCGCCCCTTGCCATGAGGGTTCTTGGGCTGTCCTTATTTGGATTTGTACCTTTGGTAAATACCTTTTTAGTTGTTTTAAGCCATGTAATTCAGTTCTGAATTTTTGTAAAAGATTGTTTGGTTTGAAAAATCTTGATTGTTTCATTGGATTCTTTTGTTGTTTTCTGTTTATAAACTCGGGTAAATCGTTCCCAATTTTCATTTTATGATACCCGGGCACTTGTGCCAACTCGTGGGGATCGGGAACGCCCTTCAGGCCTTGTCACGGGCTCGGTTTGGTGCCATTTATGGTGGCGATCGATTCGTTTCGTGACAAAATGGTATCAGAGTTCGCTCCATTTAAGTCATGTTATTTGGGAAATAGTCAGGATAGTATAGAGTTATGATTGTTGGGACATGGAATTCTGGTTATGGGTAGTGTGCTTGATCACCACACCACATTTCAGGATTCAAGTCACCAGGGGAAGTTGGGATTTTTCTATGTCTTTTGGTTTTCTTGTTTTGATGATGATTAGGGGAAATGAAAAGAGAGTTGGGTTAATGGTCTCAATGAGCTCGCAGGGTCTGGAAAGCCATGTGGAGCTGGGGATATTCCCTAGAACACTCTCTGTGACAGTGAAGTGATTGGAATATGGCCACCAACCATATGTCCAAGTCACCCACTGAAACTAGTTTCCTCTCGCATTGTCTTGTGTTCTTTAGTTTTGAAATCATGGAACATTGGTTTTAATGTGACTTGGTTTTAAGAAGTTTAATGTTTTTGTGAAATGATTTTCAAATAAAGATGGAATGGTATGATTTATGAAATTTTGGCACTGAATATTCAGAATTATTTTGAAATAGAAAATGGTGTGATTACAGCTCTTTTGAAGGCAGAAACTGTATTGAAGTTGGTTTTGAAAAGTGTTTCCAATAGAGTTTTCTAAACAATCATAGTGTGTTTTAATGGGATGAGATGTTTTGAAATTGATGTGAATATATTGAATTTGAGTTATTTTCTAAATGGTTGTGACTTTCTGAAAATTTTTGTAAGATGTGAGTTGGGATTTTGATGTCATGGTTAGCAGTTATGAGAAAAAAGGATGCGTTGGTTGACCGTTTTGGTTTTGAAAAGTGGAAATAATTTTTGTTTTAACCATTGTTATTTCCATTAGTGACCACATTCATGGGGTTATATGGGATGATGGATGGTTGATGGCATGACTGTATGAGTGCCGGGACGGATATGCGGAGGGTGTCTGGTGTGGCACAAAAACATGCATGTGTGAGGCCCATGGGGTACCATTGGTCTATACTCTTACCGCTGAACCGCTTGTTTTCAAAGAAATGGTTTTAATGAAAAACATGATGTCTTGATGAATAGTTTTGGGATGGTTTGTATTATGGGTCTTTGAAGATGTTGTTTTTGTGGGATGTTTTTTTAGTCCAATAACCCCTCCTATTTGAACTGTGTTTTGGGATTATGTTTGGTCGGTAAGCTAGGTAGAAGGACCGGTTAGTAGTCTCCTCTGAGATATGTTTCAGGACACCTTTATGGTGGTTACCTTCATGTGTTTGGATCTGGTTTATGGTTTTTTTGACCAATGGACCATCTTGGTTGGGTCCTTGGGTTCTCCCGTTGGATAAGGTACGGCCCCATTTAGGGTTAGTGCACAACTGAAGTGCAACCCGTATTGTTTCTCCATTGGAAAATCCTCCAGTTGATCAATATAAGGAATATTTTATAGATCCTTTTTGATTGAGTCTACAACGATTCATTTAGTTGATTTCTACATCCTCTTGTAGTGGGATTGTTCTTGTGGAAGGTTGAAAGAGGCCTTGGTTTCTTAAGTTTCATGATTCATCGAAGGTGGAAGTGTTCATTGGTTTTTAGTGTGGATGAGTGTCATGATGGTGTCTAAGAGGGCCTCTGGGTTCTTCATAGATTCCTTGAAGCAAGAGTTATTATTAAACCACCAATTTTGAGATTTTGGTCCTGATAGGATATTGTGTCCACTTTTGGACTGGTCTGTTGTTTAGGGACTTGGAATATGGTCATGTCCTATGTATTGTTTCTATCAATCACAAGGGTCATGTTCGGTGAAACATTGTGATGTTGTGTGCTCTTTTTACTGTAAAGGTCAAGGTCACACAATCCTCTTAGGTTCTCTGTTATGTTGGGAGTATGTATCCATTGGGAAAAACATCAAATCCTCTATCTTAGAGGACGGTGTTTATAAGTGTCCTGCTTTGGAAAAAAAACTTATCGGGGGGATTGTGGTGTAGTTGTTGTTTGAAATGAAAGAAGAATTCTCATTCAGGTGGTTTCCAAAGCCTAACTTCGAGGCTGATGATGGTTCAATATTTTGAGCTCCAGCCATAGGTCCCGGAGAGAAGCTGGCGCGTAGTCAGGGCAAACCCCAGTGTCATTTAAACCCTTGTGCAAAGTCCTATCCTCAATATGAAAGATAAGAAGAGTTTAAACCTATGGTGTCATCATATTTCTTCTGTTATTCCCATTTGGTGGAAATAGGTGGAGGGTCTTGTACCCATGTTATCACACAATGTTATTCCCCCCCTCTTTGATTTCCATTGAGTCTTTAGAGAAAGGTATGATGTTTGGCTAGATAGGTTGACCACACGGTTTGCACTTGGTTAGTAGTGACCATGCCCCCCCCCAAAAAAACCATGTAGATAGAAGAATCTCCACTGTTAGTTCATGGTTTTCCAAACCATGCAGACTAACCATGTGGTCGTCCCAACACTTTATATTTTGGGGTCTTTCTATACCGGCCCATGCTGGTCGATTAAGATTGTCACGACCCGTCCTCGGGGCCTGTGCCGTGACTACCCCAAGCCCGCCTTCCATAGGCCAGGGGCTGGCGACTAGCACCAAGGCGTAAAATCCCAGTAAACAGGGAAGGCATTGCCTTTATAAGTAACAACCACACAGAGTCAGCAAGCGGAAAGTAAAGTGCAGAAAGGTAAAGGGGCCGGAAATACAAGCCCAACTGTAAAGTACAACTGAAAAGTAAAGTACAGCAACTGAAGAAAAGTCGGCGGCCTCGTGTCGTCCACTGGCAATCCCACCTGAAGGGTGGGTACAGAGAGCCTCCAGGCTCCTCGGGTCCCACGTCCGCTCCGAGCACGTCCCGCCCAGTGGTCCACCTCCAGGTACCGTCCTGCTCCACGCCCCAACCGTGATCAGCGCTGTCCGTCGTCTGCAACCAACACAACAAGGTGCGGGCATAGCCCGTGCAGGGGTGAGTACAAGCTACTCAGTAAGGACCCCGAGACCCCCGAAGGTCTCCCGAAATCCACAAAGGATATAGCACAAAAGAAAGATGCAATCACGAAGTAACATCTGACTCGACTTAGGTATATGCCCATACATATACCTAAGTTCCCAATTCTAGCTCTGCTCACGAGCTCAAGAACAACTCAATCCACAAAGGAAAGCAAGACTCAAATCCACAAGGAGAGTAAACAGTAAAATCCACATAGGATAGTTCAACACAATCCACAAAGGAGAGTAACATACGATTCAGCTCAACCAGGTATACTTTTTCAGATGACGTCAAAGATGATCACTGATCCATCTAAGTCGTCGGACCCACAAACGATCGATAGGTACTAACCCCCGCAGAAGACCCACACAGGATCGGGCTCACACAGAACCTGTAGGCAGTGGCTCACACAGAACCGGTAGTAAGGACCCACATAGGATCGGGCTCACACAGAACCTGTAGCACTGATCCACGTAGGATCGCTGAGTGAAGTAGTCGACGCAGTCCACTGAGGATCTCTGCACAGTCGTCGCCGCAGTCCACGAAGGATCTCTGCTCTGCCGTCGTCGCAGTCCACGGAGGATCTCTGCTCTGTCGTCGTCGCAGTCCACGAAGGATCTCTGCTCTGTCGTCGAAGTCACAGCCAGCGCTAGGGTTCCCGCACAAAGCGAGCTCGTTTAGGAGGGTCCGCTCCACGAGCCGAGAGGCTGATACATCAACTGACACGTAGTCCGAAGTTGATGTATCCAAAAGTTCCGTATCGACAACAGGATCTCAACGCAACAGACGGCGCGTCAATCGGACGCCCGGTCTGAGAGTTATTGGCATTTTCGTCCTAGGGGCCCGGTTGGTTTTTAGGGCAAAACCAACCCGACCGTACTCCGCCTGTGTCCGATCCTCGGGCGGAGTATGCCAAAAGTTCCGTCTCACTTAGAGGAAACTACCACAGCTGACGGTACGTCGATCGGACGTCCGTAGCTCAAGTTATGAGCGTTTCCGCTCCGAGGGCCCGGTTGGTTTCGTGTACGAACCAACCCGACCGAACCCAAAGTCTTCCGAAACCTTGAGTATAATATACCGAAACGACCGTCTCGATCCAAGGATCGCGTAGCCGCTGACGGTTCGTCAATCGGAGGTCCCAGGCCCAAGATATGGGCATAAGACCGAAGAGGGCCCGAAACGGGGGTTCTGGGCCCGGGGCGACCCGGCCCGAACCCCCCCTGGGGTCGACCGAACCGGGTCGGCCCGACCCGGCCCGGCCCGGCTAGGCTGCGTCCGGTCCGGCCTGGGCGCGGTCCGGCCGACCGGACCGGCCGGCTCGGCCGGCGCGGCTTGGCCAGCCGCGCGGGTGGAAGGCCGCGGGCGCAGCCCGCGGTCGAGGGAGCCGCGGCCCGCACGCGGGCCGCCCGGGTGGTCAGCGGACGCGGCGCATTGCCGCGTCCCGACCGGGTGGACCGGACCCGCGGACCGCGGGTCCGCTGGTTCGCCGCCGCCGCGGCCGAGCCGCGGCGGATTCCTCCGGCGGCGCGTCGGGCGCCGCCGCCTCCTTCCGCGGGCCGCCGGAGATGCTCCGGTGGCCCGATTTGCCTCCCGTCTGCGCCGATGCCCCTCCTGGATGCCGACCTTCACTGCGGAAACAACGGATCGCCCCTGCCGCGCGGTTTGTCATCGTCCGCCATATCCGCACAACAAAAGAGATCGGCGGAGGGTTGTCGGGTCTTGTTCGTTAGACCCGCACCCTCCGCGTTAGCCATAATCAACGGGAGAAAAGAAAACGATGATCAACACATGATCCAACAATTTTATTTAAAGATAAAATTGTTCGTTTGAAACCGGCTTTTTAAATTTTCAAGAACGTTCACGAGAAAATTTAAAAGGGGTAACTTTTCCAAAATAAATCCCTACCTCGCAGCTGTTGTTGCCGAACGGGGGATCGTCACGGGATTGCTCGTCGCGGAAGAAGGAGATCGTCGCGTCGTCGCGGTATCCGGCGTCGCGTCGCCAATCTCCGGATCAAGAACAAACGGATTTAATTAATTAAATCCGTTGTTATTGAAATTAAGAAGGGAGAATTTAGAAGTTTCGATTCTCACCTTTAACCGCCGATCGCAGGTTCGCCGCGGAAGATGAGGCACCGAAGAAGAAGAAGGTCGCGGAAAAGCTGTTGACGTCGCGGATCGTGCGTCGTCGGATTCCGGTTCCGGTGTTCTTCGCGTTCTTCGCGTTCTTCGCGTTCTTCGCGTTCTTCGCGGAGAGGGTGGAGGCTCAGAGGAATTGCACAACGATAGCAATCCTCCAAAATAGACAAGTTTGTCTATTTTATTATTTTGCCAACAAACGTAAAACGCATAAGTAACGACCCAATTATTTCACGAAGAAACAGTCCATTTAATTCACGAAATAAACCGCCCAATTAAATGGTCTGTTAAGAATTAAAGAAAACGCGTCGGTTGACTTTTCAGTTACTTTGACGGGTTTTCGCGGGTGCGTTACTTAGCGAAAGAAACGGCGGGGCTCGTGCGGGTCCCACCGCACAAATATCCTACCAAGGGGTAGGACATTTCTGGATAGCATCCTATCCAGTTCAACTCAGTTCAAGCCGCCTTTAAGTGACTTTAAGTGGCTTCCAAGCAGTTTAAGTGAAATAAAATAAAGTTGTCGCACAAATTTATTTTATTTCTGACTTAAAGCCGCAAAATTTAAAAACCACGTCTGAGCAAACGCAACTCCGGAAGAGGCGTTTCTAAGAAAATACCGGCGCTGCGATTTCATCGGTGCCCTCAGAATTTGATTCCGGGCACCGGTTCAAAAGATAGAAAAACCCGCTCGTCCGTTCACTGAACGTACCCGAGCCAAACTTCGGAAATTGATTCCGGGCACACCGGGCCTCGGAATCAGGTGCCGTCTGAAGCTGCGCTCTTGTAAAATTCCAAAGAAAATTTAAGAAAAAAATTTCCTTGAAATTTGCGGGTCTTTACATTACTCCCACCTCAGGGCTTTACGTCCCCGTAAAGATACATCAAAAACTAGGGGAACAAATGGGGGTACTGAGCACGCATCTGAGCCTCCCGCTCCCAAGTGCTCTCCTGGAGGTTCCCGTGCTGCCATCTGACGCGCACAAGAGGAATCGACCGCCCACGTAGGACCCGCTCCTGTCGATCCTCAATCTTCACTGGGACCTCCGCAAAAGTCGCCCCATCGTCCACGTCCAGCTCCCCAAAGTCGATGATGTGCGTCGGGTCGTGCACGTATCTCCTCAGCCGAGACACGTGAAAGACGTCGTGCACCCGGTGCAACTGAGGTGGTAGAGCCAGGCGATAAGCCACCTCTCCTATCCTGCTGAGGACCTGGAAAGGCCCGATGATGCGTGGAGACAACTTGCCGCCTCGGCCAAATCTCCGTAAACCACGTCGAGGTGAGACACGCAAAAAGACGTGGTCGCCATCCTCGAACTCTAGTGGCCTCCGCCTCCTGTCAGCATATGACTTCTGCCGGCTCTGAGCTGTCCTCATCCTCTCCTGGATGATCTGGACCTTCTCTGTCGTGGCTCGGACCATCTCTGGTCCCACGAGTGCTGACTCCCCAGGGTCTGTCCAGCACAACGGTGATCTGCAGGGTCTGCCGTACAACGCCTCGTATAGTGCCATCCCGATGGTGGAGTGGTAGCTGTTGTTGTACGCGAACTCCACCAAGGGTAGGTGGTCCTCCCAGCTGCGACCAAAGTCGA
Organism: Viscum album; assembly: GCA_963277665.1. Taxonomy (NCBI): domain Eukaryota; kingdom Viridiplantae; phylum Streptophyta; class Magnoliopsida; order Santalales; family Viscaceae; genus Viscum; species Viscum album. The sequence goes on along the minus strand of OY728151.1, from coordinate 1,821,946,110 downwards.
GAACACATGCACGGAGCATGTCCTCGAGTGTCTGTATGGTCCTCTCCGTCTGACCATCCGTCTGAGGGTGGAAGGCTGTGATCAGATGGAGTCGCGTCCCGAACGCCTCCTGCAACCCCTTCCAAAGCCGGGAAGTGAAACGAGCATCTCGATCGGAGACGATAGATGATGGCACACCGTGAAGCCGTACGATCTCCTGGACGTAAAGACGTCCCAAGCTCTCCACTGAGCCCTGCTCTCTGATGGGTAAGAAGTGTGCCGACTTGGTAAGTCGGTCGACAATCACCCAAATGGAGTCATGACCTCTGGAAGTGTGTGGAAGTCCAGTCACGAAGTCCATAGATATGCTATCCCACTTCCACTCCGGGACCTCCAAGGGCTGTACCAAACCTGCTGGTACTTGATGCTCTGCCTTCACCTGCTAGCAGGTGAGGCATCGTGAAACGAACTCTGCCACAGCTTTCTTCATGCCCGGCCACCAGTGCTGTCGTCTGAGATCCTGGTACATTTTCGCCACTCCGGGATGTACCGCCACGGGAGAAGTGTGAAACTCTCTCAGCACCTCCTCTCGTAAAGCAACTGGTACGAAGGTACGCCCCCTGAAAAGGATGTCGTGCTCTGCTCCCAGGGAGAAACCATCAGGCGCCTGACCTGAGGATATCAGTGCACGCCGGGTCTCACAGTCAGGGTCCCCACGCTGAGCCTCTCTGACCCGCTGTAGAAGTGGAGGAGAGACTGTGAGAGACTGAAGAAAGGCTGCTCCGTCTCTATCCACGAAGGATATCTGCAAGGAGGCTAGCTGCTCCGTCGCCTCCTCAAGCAGCTGAATGCCCGTCCTCCTGCTGAGGGCATCGGCTACCACGTTCCCCTTCCCAGGAGTATAGACTATCTCAAAGTCATAGTCCTGGAGGAACTCAAGCCATCTCCGCTGTCTCAGGTTCAGGTCCTTCTGAGAGAAGATATACCTGAGACTCTGGTGGTCAGAAAAGACAGTGAAGCGCTCGCCCATCAGATAGTGCCGCCAAGTCTTCAGAGCGAAGACCACTGCTGCTAACTTCAGGTCATGAGTGGCGTAGTTCTGCTCATGCGGCCTCAACTGACGTGATCCATAGGCGATCACGGCTCGCTCCTGCATCAGGACGCACCCGAGTCCAGTCCCTGATGCGTCGCAGTAAACTACGTATCCAACTCCCTCCTCAGGCAACCTCAAGATAGGTGCGCTGGTCAATCTCTGTCTCAGCTCCTGGAAGCTCTGCTGACATCTGTCTGACCACACGAAGGGTTTCCCCTTCTTTGTCAAAGCTGAGAGTGGTGCCGCAACTCTGGAGAAGTCTGGCACGAATCTCCGATAGTATCCCGCTAGGCCCAAGAAGCTCCGCACCTCTGTCACGCTCCTGGGTGTCTCCCAAGCTAGTACTGCCTCGATCTTCACGGGATCCACTGCAACTCCCGCCTCAGAGATGACGTGCCCCAAGAAATGGACCTCACGTAACCAGAACTGGCATTTTGAGAGCTTGCCATAAAGCTGGTGCTCTCGGAGTGTGTCTAGCACTACTCGCAGGTGGTAGGCATGCTCCTCCTCAGTCGTCGAGTATACCAAAATGTCGTCAATGAAGACAACGACAAATCGGTCGAGGTATGGCTGGAAGATCCTGTTCATGAGGCTCATGAACACTGCTGGAGCATTGGTTACGCCGAACGGCATAACCAAGAACTCATAATGGCCATACCGACACCTGAAGGCCGTCTTCTGTACGTCCTCGTCTCGAACTCTGAGCTGATGATAGCCTGACCGGAGGTCTATCTTCGAGAACCACCGCGCTCCCTTGAGCTGATCGAAGAGGTCATCAATCCGTGGCAGCGGATACTTGTTCCTCACTGTCACCTGGTTCAGGCGACGATAGTCGACACACAGTCGCAAGCTCCCGTCCGCCTTCTTGGCGAACAAAATCGGGGAAGCCCAGGGTGAAACACTGGGTCGGATAAACCCCTTGCTCTGCAAGTCCTCCAACTGTACCCGCAGCTCTCGAAGCTCGGCGGGGGCCATCCGATATGCTGGAGTAGATATCGGGGCTGTCCCGGGGTACAAGTCGATGTAAAAGTCTACCTCTCTACGAGGAGGTAGCCCTGGAACGTCGTCGGGAAAGACGTCCACGTACTGGTCCACCACTGCAGGAAAAGCCGGACTCCGCACGTCCACTGCTCCTAGGATGAGGCTAGCCAACTGATGAGAGATAGGCTTCACTCTCCTCCGCGGAAGTCCATCCTGTGCTGCAAAGGTTCCCTTCTCGCCGGTGAAGGTAAACCTGCTCCCGTCGGTGCAAACACATCGCACCTTGCGCCTAAAACAGTCGATCTGGGCATGAACCGTGGATAGCCAATCCATGCCCAAGATGACGTCGTAAGGCCTCGACGCCGCTACAAGGAGATCCCAGCCGAAACTCTCGCCTCCTAGAGTAAGCTCACACTGCCGGCACCAGTGCGTAATCGTCGAGTCTGCTCCCATAGGAGTCTCTAGCCGTAAGGATCGAGCCAACGGCTCAGTCGGAATCTCCGAGCTCCGAACAAGGGCAGAGGCTATGAAAGAGTGACTCGCTCCTGTGTCTATAAGTACTGCAGCAAGGGTGGAATAGACACAGATCGTACCTCGAATCATCTCTGGCAAGTCGGGGTCGTAGGCCTCCACTGCCTGGAGCTGGGCCTGTCCCTGCCCGCCAGCTCCATGTGGTCGAGGTGGCCCTCCTGGTGGTGGTGGGGGTAGAGCCTGGAAGCGTCGCCCACCACCCGCTGCTCGGCCAGCTCCTCTGCCTCGTCCGCCTCCTCCCTGCGGACCGCCACGGTCGACCCTCTGCCTCTGCCTGGGTGGCCCCTCCACCATCTGCTGCTCCTCTGGTCGGCGAGTCGGGCAATCACGAGCCATGTGACCCTGCCCGCCGCAAGAGTAGCACAACCTGCCTCTCGGAAGGCTGGCACTCCTCTGTGTGCCTCGTACTGCTGAGCCGGTGTCCTGAGGCCGTCTGCGTGGGGGTCTGGTCTGCCTGGACCCGTGAGTCATCCGTCGGCTACCTGCTGCCGAAGACTCAGCTACCTGCCGCCCTGCGCTAGGTCTCGCCGCTGAAGAAGGCTCTGCCAGGAAGCTCTCGATCAGGAGGGCTCGCTCCAGCACTCCCGCCTGGGTCGGAATGCTGAGGGATATCAGCGACGCCCGAATCTCCTGTCGCAAGCCCTGCTCGAAGGTCCGGGCCCGGAAGAAGGGGTCCCGTACCATGTCGGTCGAGTAGCGAGATAGGTCCGTGAACCTCGCCGCGTACTGAGCGACCGTCATGCTGCCCTGGCGCAGCTGGAGAAGCTCCTGGATGCGCACCGCTCGGAGGGTGGCCGGGACGAACTCAGAGCGGAAGAGGCTCTCGAAGTCCGCCCAGAGCAGGGATGCCTCATCGTGAACCTGGAGCATCAGGCTCCACCATCGTCCTGCCGCCGCCTGCAGGAGGCTCGCTGCGAGAATCACCATGAGATCCGCTGGTGTCCTCACTAGCCTAAAGGTCCGCACCACCGCCTCTAGCCAGTCCTCGGCGGCCTGGGGGTCCGCCTCACCGCGAAACCTGGGCGGTCGCTGGCCCTGAAACTCGTGCAGTGCCCTGAGGCGACGTGCATCGTCAGCGTCTGGTACTGGCAGCATCGGTGGCTCGGCGGGTAAAGCTACCGCCGGTGCCACTGCTGGCAAAGGGCCCTGCACCGAGGCCTCGTCGCTCGGTGGGCTGCCGTCGCGCCCTACACTCGGAACCCTAGCTGGCAGTCGTCGCGGGGCCATCCTGAAAAGGAGAACAAGAGCACCACAGTCAGAACAGTATACCTGGTGAGCTGGCACAAGTAATCACAAGGAAAACTTGAGACTTTCATAAAGCAGATCAGTATACCCGGTGAGCTGACACAAGTAATCACAAAGAAAACTTGAAACACACACGCAATCAATGTTTTCATGCATTAAGTCGGAAATCAGGAGTCAGGGTCCTGGTGTACGGATACGTCGGCCGCCGCACCAACACTGGGCTCCCTGAACTGATAACCACACTCAATACACTAAACACTATTGCTTCACATAGAAAGAAAGGACGATCAGAGTCTGCGGTAGAACCGACCACCTCTGATACCAATTTGTCACGACCCGTCCTCGGGGCCCGTGCCGTGACTACCCCAAGCCCGCCTTCCATAGGCCAGGGGCTGGCGACTAGCACCAAGGCGTAAAATCCCAGTAAACAGGGAAGTCATTGCCTTTATAAGTAACAACCACACAGAGTCAGCAAGCGGAAAGTAAAGTGCAGAAAGGTAAAGGGGCCGGAAATACAAGCCCAACTGTAAAGTACAACTGAAAAGTAAAGTACAGCAACTGAAGAAAAGTCGGCGGCCTCGTGTCGTCCACTGGCAATCCCACCTGAAGGGTGGGTACAGATAGCCTCCAGGCTCCTCGGGTCCCACGTCCGCTCCGAGCACGTCCCGCCCAGTGGTCCACCTCCAGGTACCGTCCTGCTCCACGCCCCAACCGTGATCAGCGCTGTCCGTCGTCTGCAACCAACACAACAAGGTGCGGGCATAGCCCGTGCAGGGGTGAGTACAAGCTACTCAGTAAGGACCCCGAGACCCCCGAAGGTCTCCCGAAATCCACAAAGAATATAGCACAAAAGAAAGATGCAATCACGAAGTAACATCTGACTCGACTTAGGTATATGCCCATACATATACCTAAGTTCCCAATTCTAGCTCTGCTCACGAGCTCAAGAACAACTCAATCCACAAAGGAAAGCAAGACTCAAATCCACAAGAAGAGTAAACAGTAAAATCCACATAGGATAGTTCAACACAATCCACAAAGGAGAGTAACATACGATTCAGCTCAACCAGGTATACTTTTTCAGATGACGTCAAAGATGATCACTGATCCATCTAAGTCGTCGGACCCACAAAGGATCGATAGGTACTAACCCCCGCAGAAGACCCACACAGGATCGGGCTCACACAGAACCTGTAGGCAGTGGCTCACACAGAACCGGTAGTAAGGACCCACATAGGATCGGGCTCACACAGAACCTGTAGCACTGATCCACGTAGGATCGCTGAGTGCAGTAGTCGACGCAGTCCACTGAGGATCTCTGCACAGTTGTCGCCGCAGTCCACGAAGGATCTCTGCTCTGCCGTCGTCGCAGTCCACGGAGGATCTCTGCTCTGTCGTCGTCGCAGTCCACGGAGGATCTCTGCTCTGTCGTCGAAGTCACAGCCAGCGCTAGGGTTCCCGCACAAAGCGAGCTCGTTTAGGAGGGTCCGCTCCACGAGCCGAGAGGCTGATACATCAACTGACACGTAGTCCGATGTTGATGTATCCAAAAGTTCCGTATCGACAACAGGATCTCAACGCAACAGACGGCGCGTCAATCGGACGCCTGGTCTGAGAGTTATTGGCATTTTCGTCCCAGGGGCCCGGTTGGTTTTTAGGGAAAAACCAACCCGACCGTACTCCGCCTGTGTCCGATCCTCGGGCGGAGTATGCCAAAAGTTCCGTCTCACTTAGAGGAAACTACCACAGCTGACGGTACGTCGATCGGACGTCCGTAGATCAAGTTATGAGCGTTTCCGCTCCGAGGGCCCGGTTGGTTTCGTGTACGAACCAACCCGACCGAACCCAAAGTCTTCCGAAACCTTGAGTATAATATACCTAAACGACCGTCTCGATCCAAGGATCGCGTAGTCGCTGACGGTTCGTCAATCGAAGGTCCCAGGACCAAGATATGGGCAAAAGACCGAAGAGGGCCCGAAACGGGGGTTCTGGGCCCGGGGCGACCCGGCCCGAACCCCCCCCCTGGGGTCGGCCCGACCCGGCCCGGCCCGGCTAGGCCGGGTCCGGTCCGGCCCGGGCGCGGCCCGGCCGACCGGACCGGCCGGCTCGGCCGGCGCGGCTTGGCCAGCCGCGCGGGTGGAAGGCCGCGGGCGCAGCCCGCGGTCGAGGGAGCCGCGGCCCGCACGCGGGCCGCGCGGGTGGTCAGCGGACGCGGCGCATTGCCGCGTCCCGACCGGGTGGACCGGACCCGCGGACCGCGGGTCCGCTGGTTCGCCGCCGCCGCGGCCGAGCCGCGGCGGATTCCTCCGGCGGCGCGCCGGGCGCCGCCGCCTCCTTCCGCGGGCCGCCGGAGATGCTCCGGTGGCCCGATTTGCCTCCCGTCTGCGCCGATGCCCCTCCCGGATGCCGACCTTCACTGCGGAAACAACGGATCGCCCCTGCCGCGCGGTTTGTCGTCGTCCGCCATATCCGCACAACAAAAGAGATCGGCGGAGGGTTGCCGGGTCTTGTTCGTTAGACCCGCACCCTCCGCGTTAGCCATAATCAACGGGAGAAAAGAAAACGATGATCAACACATGATCCAACAATTTTATTTAAAGATAAAATTGTTCGTTTGAAACCGGCTTTTTAAATTTTCAAGAACGTTCACGAGAAAATTTAAAAGGGGTAACTTTTCCAAAATAAATCCCTACCTCGCAGCTGTTGTTGCCGAACGGGGGATCGTCGCGGGATTGCTCGTCGCGGAAGAAGGAGATCGTCGCGTCGTCGCGGTATCCGGCGTCGCGTCGCCAATCTCCGGATCAAGAACAAACGGATTTAATTAATTAAATCCGTTGTTATTGAAATTAAGAAGGGAGAATTTAGAAGTTTCGATTCTCACCTTTAACCGCCGATCGCAGGTTCGCCGCGGAAGATGAGGCACCGAAGAAGAAGAAGAAGAAGGTCGCGGAAAAGCTGTTGACGTCGCGGATCGTGCGTCGTCGGATTCCGGTTCCGGCGTTCTTCGCGTTCTTCGCGTTCTTCGCGTTCTTCGCGTTCTTCGCGTTCTTCGCGGAGAGGGTGGAGGCTCAGAGGAATTGCACAACGATAGCAATCCTCCAAAATAGACAAGTTTGTCTATTTTATTATTTTGCCAACAAACGTAAAACGCATAAGTAACGACCCAATTAATTCACGAAGAAACAGTCCATTTAATTCACGAAATAAACCGCCCAATTAAATGGTCTGTTAAGAATTAAAGAAAACGCGTCGGTTGACTTTTCAGTTACTTTGACGGGTTTTCGCGGGTGCGTTACTTAGCGAAAGAAACGGCGGGGCTCATGCGGGTCCCACCGCACAAATATCCTACCAAGGGGTAGGACATTTCTGGATAGCATCCTATCCAGTTCAACTCAGTTCAAGCCGCCTTTAAGTGACTTTAAGTGGCTTCCAAGCAGTTTAAGTGAAATAAAATAAAGTTGTCGCACAAATTTATTTTATTTCTGACTTAAAGACGCAAAATTTAAAAACCACGTCTGAGCAAACGCAACTCCGGAAGAGGCGTTTCTAAGCAAATACCGGCGCTGCGATTTCATCGGTGCCCTCAGAATTTGATTCCGGGCACCGGTTCAAAAGATAGAAAAACCCGCTCGTCCGTTCACTGAACGTACCCGAGCCAAACTTCGGAAATTGATTCCGGGCACACCGGGCCTCGGAATCAGGTGCCGTCTGAAGCTGCGCTCTTGTAAAATTCCAAAGAAAATTTAAGAAAAAAATTTCCTTGAAATTTGCGGGTCTTTACAAAGATTGTTGGTTCTTATGGTGGGGGGCCATTTTTTTTCCCCGTACCAATAACATAGATTTATCCATGGTCAAGGATTGGTGGTAGGTAGTCTCATTCAGATCTATCAATCTACCTAAATCTTCCTTGAGTAACCATTGAGATTGGAGAGTGCCCAATGGTTTAGTTATATCAAGGTATGTGTAACCTAGTTCGATGTTGTTGTTCATTTTAGTGAATTGCTTGAGTCTTGTTCTGATAGTGTTTGAGGTGTTTTCCTTTTGGATAAAGCCTGAATGTGATTTATTGTTTCAGGAAAGTGTTGTATGATTTTGTTGTGAATTATTCCTTCCTTAATTGATCAATGGAGGTGTTTTGGTCTTTGGGGGCGACACTTGGAAAGGGAGTACATCTTGGTTTATCAGTTCGGTTTGGATTTCGTATCTGGCCTTTCTGTAGCTTTCCAGGGATGGAAATTTTTCATGGCGGGGAGAATTTTCACATACATGACTTATTTTGAAGTTAAATTTCATTTATTTTCCGTTCATTATTTGTTTTGGATGGTTTGTATTGGTTTTATGGAGAAATAGATGAGTTTTCATGAATTGGGCCAAACCGTGAGCCCAATTCCATATTTAAAAATAAATTTTTTTCCTTTATAACTTTTTCATTTTTTAATATTTTTCCTTCATTCCAATTCCTAAATGGTCTCCTCTGACCTATTAACACCAAAATATAAATTTTGAGCCTTTATAAATCCATAATCATGGTGGATATGGGTTTTTATTTAAGATATTGGGCCTGTCCGAAGGCCCATTTTCTGCATTAAAAATAAATTGTAAATGTTTTTTATCTCCTTCACTATTTGCATTTCTTCGGTGATTCCACCTCCCACTCGACCCTAAGAAACCTAGGAGCGCTCCCATTGCCTTCCCCCCCTCCTTGGGGATCTTTGAAATCTCGAATTAGGGATGATCTTCATAGGGTGTCTCAAATCGTCCAGAATTGAAGAGGTAACTTCATCCCTTTTTAACTCTCTCAATTCTTAATATTTTCCCTCCATTATAGTTCCCAAATTACCTCCTATATCTTGTTCGATGAATCCCTGAATTTTGGCTGTTTTCAATTTCATCAACTACTGTTTTTGGAGTGATTAATTCAGGATACTTCAAGTAGGCGAGTCTATTTCTTTCCTCTTTCAAATTGCTTAGGGTTTCGTCCCTAATTCTTGAATTATAAAAACTTCAAGAAGTTAGGGTTCGTGAATAGGCTCTAAATTAATGTATTTTGGGTGAAATATTTTGGTTTTAGGTTTCTTTTAACTTCCTTGAGGTGCGGCGGTCATGCGGTTGATGTTTCACCCCAATATTTGAGGGTTTCGAAACATTCGGTAGGTGATTCCGTGGATAACCATTTAATGATGAGTTAGTTTTCTTGATTAAATAATTTTACATGATCCTTATGTGTTGTTCATAATGAGAAAACCATTTTTGGTAGCAATAGTAAAGCATTTGTTTTTAAAGTTACATTTTTGCTTGAAGTGTGTATTTTTCAAATGTATTTCATGTGTTATCATTTGTGGTAGTTTTGTAAAATGTAGAAGTGGTTTATTAGTTGTTGAAAGGGGCTGCCAATTATGGTTGGGAAATGATATAGTTCTATGTGGGCCTAAAAAGGGGGTGTATCTTAATGGTTTTATTTGTATAACCTTGTTATACTCCTTGAAAGTGTTTTATGGATTTGTGTGTTCTCATGGGTATCTTTTGTGATATTATTCAAGGTGATTATATAACATTTGAATGTGGATTATTACATGTTTATTGGGCAGCCAATTCTGTTTTGATAGGGTCTTGGGGTGCTTTTGGCTTAAAAAGAGGTTTTTGAAATGGATTTTATGTGCAATGTTTGGGTATACACTTTGTAATTGTTTTATGAAAGTTTTGAATGGTTTATTGGGTTGTGTAATAGGTGAAACTATATCAGCAAACTATTTTGGTAGGAGTATATTTTTAAAAGGACCATTTAATTTTTGAAAATGTTGTTATGTGATATGTATCATCCTGGAAATATTTTATTAAATTGTTTGAAGGAGATATTGAGGAGTGAAAGTGATGTGGAGGGTTTTGTGTGAGTGTGATGTGAAAAATTGAATTTTTGATTATGAAAGAAGTGTTATATTCCATGTGTGTGGGATGTTATATGAGTTTAAATATCTTATAATTGTTTTACGAAATTGTTTAATGGTTTTGTGGAAGTGTTGAAGAAATGTGAAACGTGTTGTGGGCTATTTTGGTGTGATTCGGATTTCAAAATCATTTTGAATGGAAAATGGATTTTTGTGACTTGTGTGGTATACATATGGGCTGTTTGGTGAATTTTTGATGTGGAAATGATATTTTCATGTTCAATGTATATTTTTTGACTTGTTGAACTTGTTTGAGCACAAGGGGAAAACCTGAGTATCTAGGTGGGTGGACGTGTACTAGTATGCTAGTGAATCTGTGGGGTTTGGCCTCAGTTTCACATAGCAAGATTGACGCTTACAACTCTAACTAAACTATGATGATGTTGATTGGGGACCACTAGGTTATGGGTATGTTCCATACTAGTGGCTCGTGCACGAGAATGGATATTTGTGATGGTTACTCTCACCGAGATACGAGGTACCTGGGACCCACAGTTAGCTAGTGCCTAGGGGTTACTTCCTATTTCTTGTGCTCATTATTTACTTTGTACTTACTGTCGGCATACGGTATAGTTGGCTGGAAAATTCAGTAGTGTTGACATTATTTTTAAAAGTGTTGATTCTTAATGATAGCCCACTTGAAAACTGTTTTTATTCAAAGTTTCATTTTTTAGAAATTGTAACTAGCCTTTCACGTTTTTGAAAACATGCATGCTTTTCGTCTTTAAATGTTTATCACATGGAATCTATTAGTGGTGGTATCCTACTGGGCATTGGATCACACCCTACTTACACCCTTGGATGTATGTAGACATGGTTATTTTTATTGTCACAGGTTGGGTACGGTTTTGTTTGTTCCAGTGGTTCGGGTTTCTAGAAGGTCCTTGGTGGTGAAGTCTTGTGGAGGTGGCTTGAGGGTGGTGCCCCTTTCCATGAGGGTTCATGGGCTATCCTTATTTGGATTTGTACCTTTGGTATAGACCTTTTGAGTTGTTTTAAGCCATGTAATTCAGTTCTGAATTTTTGTAAAAGATTGTTTGGTTTGAAAAATCCAGATTTGTTTCATTGGATTCTTTTGTTGTTTTATGTTTATAAAATCGGGTAAATCGTTCCCAATTTTCATTTTATGATACCCGGGCACTAGTGCCAGCCCATGGGGATCGGGAACGCCCTTCGGGCCTTGTCACGGGCTGGGTTTGGTTCCATTTTTGGTGGCAATCGATTCGGTTCGTGACAAAATGGTATCAGAGGAGGTTCGCTCCATTTAAGTCATGTTATTTGGGAAATAGTCAGGATAGTATAGATTTATGATTGTTGGGACATGGAATTCTGGTTATGGGTAGTGTTCTTGATCACCAAACCTCATTTCAAGATTCATGTCACCAGGGGAAGATGGGATTTGTCTATGTCTTTTGGTTTTCTTGGTTTGATGATGATTAGGGGAAATGAAAAGAGAGTTGGTTTAATGGTCTCAATGAGCTCACAGGGTCTGGAAAGCCATGTGGAGCTGGGGATATTCCCTAGAACACTCTCTATGACAGTGAAGTGATTGGAATATGGCTTCCAACCATATGTCCAAGTCACCCACTGAAACTAGTTTCCTCTCGCATTGTCTTGTGTTCTTTAGTTTTGAAATCATGGAACTTTGGTTTTAAAGTGACTTGGTTTTATGAAGTGTAATGTTTTTTTGAAATGATTTTCAAATAAAGATGTAATGGTATGATTTATGAAATTTTGGAACTGAATATTCATAATTATTTTGAAATAGAAAATGGTGTGATTACACCTCTTTTGAAGGCAGAAACTATATTGAAGTTGGTTTTGAAAAGTGTTTCCAATAGAGTTTTCTAAACAATCAGAGTGTGTTTTAATGGGATTTGATGTTTTTAAATTGATGTGAATATCTTGAATGTGAGTTATTTTCTAAATGGTTGTAACTTTATGAAAATTTTTGGAAGATGTGAGTTGGGATTTTGATCTCATGGTTAGCAGTTTTGAGAAAAAAGGATGCGTTGGTTGACCGTTTTGGTTTTGAAAAGTGGAAAGAATTTTTTTAACCTTTGGTATTTCCATTAGTGACCACATGCATGGGGTTATATGGGATGATGGACGGTTGATGGCATGATTGGATGAGTGCTAGGACGAATATGCGGAGGGTGTCTTGTGTGGCACAAAAACATGCATGTGTGAGGCCCATGGGGTACCATTGGTCGATACTCTTACTGCTGAACCACTTGTCTTCAAAGAAATTGTATTAAAGAAAAACATGATGTCTTGATGAATAGTTTTGGGATGGTTTTTATTATGGGTCTTTGAAGATGTTGTTTTTGTGGGATGTTTTTTTTAGTCCAATAACCCCTCCTATTTGAACTGTCTTTTGGGATTATGTTTGGTCGGTAAGCTAGGTAGAAGGACAGGTTAGTAGTATCCTCTGAGATATGTTTCAGGAAACCTTTATGGTGGTTACCTTCATTTTTTTGGATCTGGTTTGTGGTTTTTTCGACCAATGGACCATCTTGGTTGGGTCCTTGGGTTCTCTCGTTGGATAAGGTACGCCCCCATTTAGGGTTAGTGCACAACTGACGTGCAACCCGTATTGTTTCTCCATTGTAAAATCCTCCTGTTGATCAATATAAGGAATATTTTATAGATCATTGTTGATTGAGTCTACAACCATTCATTTAGTTGATTTCTAGATCCTCTTGTAGTGGGATAGTTCTTGTGGAAGGTTGAAAGAGGCCTTGGTTTCTTAAGTTTCATGATTCATCGAAGGTGGATGTGTTCTTTGGTTGTTAGTGTGGATGAGTGTCATGATGGTGTCTGAGAGGGCCTCTGGGTTATTCATAGTTTCCTTGAAGCAAGAGTTATTATTAAACCACCAATTTTGAGATTTTGGTTCTGATAGGATATTGTGTCCACTTTTGGACTTGTCTGTTGTTTAGGGACTTGGAATATGGTCATGTTCTATGTATTGTTTCTATCAATCACAAGGGTCATGTTCGGTGACGCATTGTGATGTTGTGTGCTCTTTTGACTGTAAAGGTCATGGTCACACAATCCTCTTAGGTTCTCTGTTATGTTGGGAGTATGTATCCATTGGGAAAAACATCAAATCCTATATCTTAGAGGATGGTGTTTATACGTGTCCTGCTTTGAAAAAAACATATCGGGGGGATTGTTGTGTAGTTTTTGTTTGCAACGAAAGAAGAATTATAATTCAGGTGGTTTCCAAAGCCTAACTGCGAGGCCGAAGATGGTTCAATATTTTGAGCTCCAGCCATAGGTCCCAGAGAGAAGCTGGCGCGTAGTCAGGGGAAACCCTAGTGTCATATAAACACTTATGCAAAGTCCTATCCTCAATATGAAAGATAAGAAGAGTTTAAACCTATGGTGTCATCATATTTCTTCTGTTATTCCTGTTTGGTGGAAATAGGTGGAGGGTATTGTACCCATGTCATCACACAATGTTATTCCCTCCCTCTTTGATTTCCATTGAGTCTTTAGAGAAAGGTATGATGTTTGGCTAGACAGGTTGACCACACGGTTTTCACTTGGTTAGTAGTGACCATGCCCCCCCCCCAAAAAACCATGTAGATAGAAGAATATCCACTGTTAGTTCATGGTTTCCAAAACCATGCAGACTAACCATGTGGTCATCCCAACACTTTATATTTTGGGGTCTTTCTGTACCGGCCCATGCTGGTCGATTAAGATTGTTGGTTCTTATGGTGGGGAGCCTATTTTTTTCCCCGTACCAATAACTTAGATTTATCCATGGTCAAGGATTGGTGGTAGGTAGTCTCATTCGGATCTATCAAGCTACCTAAATCTTCCTTGAGTAACCATTGAGATTGGAGAGTGCCCAATGGTTTAGTTATAGCAAGGTATGTGTAACCTAGTTCGATGTTGTTGTTCGTTTGAGTGAATTGCTTGAGTCTTGTTCTGATAGTGTTTGAGGTGTTTTCCTTTTGGATAAAGCCTGAATGTGATTGATTGTTTCAGGAATGTGTTGTATGAATTTTTTGTGAATTATTCCTTCCTTAATTGATCAATGGAGGTGTTTTGGCCTTTGGGGGAAAAACCTGGAAAGGGAGTACATCTTGGTTTATCAGTTCGTTTTGGCTTTCGTATCTGGACTTTCTGTAGCTTTCCGGGGATGGAAAGTTTTCATGGTGGGGAGAATTGTCACATACATGACTTATTTGGAAGTTAAAATTCATTTATTTTCCGTTCATTATTTGTTTTGGATGGTTTGCAAAGGTTTTATGGAGAAATAGATGAGTTTTCATGAATTGTGCCAAACCGTGAGCCCAATTCCAGATTTAAAAATAAATTTTGTTTCCCTTATAACTTTTTCATTTTTTAATATTTTTCCTTCATTCCAATTCCTAAATGGTCTCCTCTGACCTATTAACAACAAAATATAAATTTGGAGCCTTTATAAATCCATAATCATGGTGGATATGAGTTTTTATTTAAGATATTGGTCCTGCCTGAAGGCTCATTTTCTGCATTAAAAATAAATGTTAATTTGTTTATATATCCTTCACTATTTGCGTTTTTTTCGGTGATTCCACCTCCCAATCGACCCTAAGAAACTCAGGTGCGCTCCCATTTCCTTCCCCCCCTCCTTGAAGATCTTTGAAATCGCGAATTAGGGCTGATCTTCATAGGGTGTCTCAAATCGGCCAGAATTGAAGAGGTAACTTCATCTCTTCTTAACTCTCTCAATTATTACTATTTTCCCTCCATTACAGTTCCCAAATTACCTCCTATATCTTGTTCGAAGAATCCCTGAATTTTGGCTGTTTTCAATTTCAGAAACTATTGTTTTTTGGAGTGATTAATTCAGGATACTTCATGTAGGGGAGTCTGTTTCTTTCCTCTTTCAAATTGCTTAGGATTTCTTCCCTAATTCATGAATTATAAAAAATTAAAGAAGTTAGGGTTCGTGCATAGGTTCTAAATTACTGTATTTCGGGTGAAATATTGAGGTTCTAGGTTTCTTTTAACTTCCTTGAGGTGTGGCGGTCATGCGGTTGATGTTTCGCCCCAATATTTGAGGGTTTCGACACATTCGGTAGGTGATTCCGTGGATAACCATTTAATGATGAGTTAGATTGCATGATTAATTAATTTTACATGTTCCTTATGTGCTGTGCATTATGAGAAAACCATTTTTGGTAGCAATAGTAAAGCATTTTTTTTTAAAGTTACATTTTTTCTTAAAGTGTGTATTTTTCAAATGTATTTCACGTGTTATCTTTTGTGGTAGTTTTGTAAAATGTAAAAATGGTTTATTAGTTGTTGAAAGGGGCTTCCAATTATGGTTGGGAAATGATATAGTTCCATGTGGTCCTAAAAAGGGGATGTATTTGAATGGTTTTATTTGTATAACCTTGTTATACTCCTTGAAAGTGTTTTATGGATTTGTGTGTTCTCATGGGTATCTTTTGTGATATTATTCAAGGTGATTATATAACATTTGAAAGTGGATTATTACATGTTTATTGGGCTGCCAATTCTGTTTTGGTAGGGTCTTGGTGTGCTTTTGGCTTAAAAAGAGGTTTTTGAAATGGATTTTATGTGCAAAGTTTTGGTATACTCTTTGTAATTGTTTTATTAAAGTTTTGAATGGATTATTGGGTTGTGTAATAGGTGAAAATATATCAGCAAACTATTTTGGTAGGACTATATTTTTAAAAGGACAATTTAATTTGTGAAAATTTTGTTATGTGATATGTATCATCCTGGAAATATTTTATTAAATTGTTTGAAGGAGATATTGAGGAGTGAATGTGATGTGAAAGTGATGTGGAGGGTTTTGTGTGAGTGTGATGTGAAAAATTGAATTTTTGATTATGAAAGAAGTGTTATATTCCATGTGTGTGGGCTGTTATATGAGTTTAAATATCTTATAATTGTTTTATAAAATTTCTTAATGGTTTTGTGGAAGTGTTGAAGAAATGTGAAACGTGTTGTGGGCTATTTTGGTGTGATTCGGATTTCAAAATCGTTTTGAATGAAAAATGGATTTTTGAGACTTGTGTGGTATACATATGGGCTGTTTGGTGAATTTGTGATGTGGAAATGATATTTTCATGTTCAATGTATATTTCTTGACTTGTTGAACTTGTTTGAGCACAAGGGGAAAACCTGGGTATCTAGGTCGGTGGACGTGTACTAGTATGCTAGTGAATCCGTGGGGTTTGGCCTCACTTTCACTTAGCAAGATTGATGCTTACAACTCTAACTAAACTATGATGATGTTGATTGGGGACCACTAGGTTATGGTTATGTTCCCTACTAGTGGCTCGTGCACGGCAATGGATATTTGTGATGGTTACTCTCACCGAGATACGAGGTACCTGGGACCGACAGCTAGCTAGTGCCTTGGGGTTACTTCCTATTTCTTGTGCTCATTATTTAATTTGTACTTACCGTCGGCATACGGTATAGTTGGATGAAAAATTCATTAGTGTTGAAATTATTTTTAAAAGTGTTGATTCTTAATGACAGCCCACTTGAAAACTATTTTTATTCAAAGTTGCATCTTTTAGAAATTGTAACTAGCTTTTCATGTTTTTGAAAACTTGCATGCTTTTCGTCTTTAAATGCTTATCACACGGAATCTATTTGTGGTGGTATCCTACTGGTCATTGGCTCACACCCTACTTACACCCTTGGGTGTAAGTAGACATGGTTATTTTTGTTGTCGCAGGTTGGGTACAGTTTTTTTTGTTCCAGTGGTTCGGGTTTCTAGCAGGTCCTTGGTGGTGAAGTCTTGTGGAGGTGGATTGAGGGCGGTGCCCCTTTCCATGAGGGTTCTTGGGCTATCCTTATTTGGATTTTTACCTTTGGTATAGACCTTTTGTGTTGTTTTAAGCCATGTAATTCAGTTCTGAATTTTTGTAAAAGATTGTTTGGTTTGAAAAATCGAGATTTGTTTCATTGGATTCTTTTGTTGTTTTATGTTTATAAACTCGGGTAAATCGTTCCCAATTTTCATCTTATGATACCGGGGCACTTGTGCCAGCCCGTGGGGATCGGGAACGCCCTTCGGGCCTTGTCACGGGCTGGGTTTGGTGCCATTTTTTGTGGCGATCGATTCGGTTCGTGAAATTATTGAATAATGTATTTAAATAACTTTGGTTATTAATACTTCATTTTCCGATGTGTCTAGAAATGGTTGGTTATTTTTTAGAGTAAATTTGTTTGAAATATTTATATATTTTTAATTTTTTTATGATAATAAAAATATAAATTCCAGGGTCCCCCATATTGCATCTTTGTTCCTCTCCTATTTTGGTCCCCCTCCCACCTGATGATACCTCTTCCTATCATTTCTCTCCTACCCCACCTACCTCACCCTTTTATCTCACTACGTTCAGTTCCCCCTAAACATCTGTTCATCCGGTTCCACTTAACCCTATCCCATTCATCCACTCCCCACATATGCATGTCCCCCTATTCCAAAAGTGTTTCCGATGTCCACATGAGCTGGGGGGATTTCACTTATCACTCTCTAGATGAAATTTTTAGGATAAATTAATATCTTACAATTTGATTTCAGATGAAACATTCATGGTATTTTTATCCCTTTAAATAGATAAATTAACTAACGATGTAAATGGGTTGGTTCTCCAACCCATGAACTCCTCTATCTCCGGCTACTGTGCATACACTACGTTGGATGTCAACGATGGAAGAAGACTACCTGCTGGTGTTTTTTCTGACGAAAGAAGATTCTGCAGAAAAAAAGGCTTCCACCACTAATTTTCACTTTATTAGAAGTGTTCCAAAATAATATACCCCTCATGACCATTTTTTTAGAATCTAGACCTACAATATCCTTTCACGCGTCCATATTCTCTTTTGGTAGAAACTTATTTTTCATTCCTAACTCATTATCATTGATTTTGATTTTATCAACTATCTACCATTTTTATTCTAGCACATTTTAGATTTAGTGATCTCATACATCAATTTGTTTTGACCTATAATGAAATGTTGGGTTCTTATTGAGATGAATAACCCCATGATTATCAAAATAGAGAATATAATTCTCCTGAATCTATCCCAGATCCTATAAAAACTTCTTCATTCTCAACATTTCCTTATATCCCTCCATTACCAGAATATATTCTTCATTTATGTTAGATAAGGAATCACACTTCTGATGTCGTGATTTCCATGAGAATTCACCATATGAAAATTCTATCATTTACTTAGATATGGATTTCCTCATGTCTTAATCTCCTACTATATCCGTATCTTTGTATCCGTATAAAAATGGTTTGTCACTTCTAAAACATAAAAAATGACTAGATGTACCTTAGAGATACCTCAATATCATTTTGACAACTATCCAGTGATCATTTCCTGGATCTGATAAAAATATTCTTACAATGCCAAAAACGTGAGAAATATCTGTTCTGGTGCACATCATGGCCTAAATGAGACTAAGAACTACTAACGGACAAGGAACCCTTTCTATTTATTCTTTATCCTATTTAGTTGATGGACTCTAACTTATTATGATCCTGAAATGAATCATATGTGGAATACCAATTTGTTTTTCCTTTCTCTTATTGTATCTTTCAAGAACCTTATCAATGTATCACCCATGAGATAAGAAAATCATATGAATCCACCTGTTATAACTAATCATCGTACCAAGAATCTGAGTATCATCTCCCATGTCCTTCATTTCAAAAGGTATATTCCTCTCCTTCTTCAACCTATAAATCTTGGTGATATCTTTGCCAATAATTAGAAGATCATCAGTATAAAGCAACATGGTAATGAAATCACTATTATAGAATTATTTTAGTAAAACATAGTGATCAACCATCATCCTCTTGTACTCATGTGTTTCCATGAATGAGTCGAATTTCTTATACCATTGACTACATTCTTGATTGATAAATTATTAAAATTTCTTGATATTTCATTCCAGGTTTTATTTCCCATTCTCTTGAAATCCCTCTAATTTCCCCATTTATTTATCCTCATCATTTTCACCAAGCTTGAAAGCAATATTTACATCCAATTATTGAACCTCTTGGTTCAAAAAAACCTCCAATCCAAGAAGAACTATGATACAAGACATTTTATTTATAGGAGAATAAAAATTCATCAAGGTCAATACATTTTTTTCAGACTAAATCCCTTAGAAACCATACTATATCTATTGTAAATTTGTGAGATTTAATATAATCCTTTTATTATTTACAATGACTTGTTATTGGGTGAATTATTTCCATGTGGTAACTCTACCAAATCAAATGTACTATTCTTGTGCAAGGATCTAATCTCCTCATTCATGAATATTTTCCATTCCATATTCTACAGAATCCTGATCACATCAACATAATTGGATGTATCTCCACTATTAGTGATAATCACATTCTCATGTGGTGAGTTTCTACGACTCAGTTGTCGTTCTCTGGTGGATCTCCTCAACTGCGCATCAATGGGAATCATTTCTGGAATATCATATGATGAAGAAATATTAGTTGATAGAAAGAGATATTACCTTGTAGTAATGTATCATCAGTATCACATATCTCTCACACAATAGGTTGTACTAATGTTAGTGATACTAGTTCCAGATTGATGGAAATTTCCTCATACTGCAACTTCTCTGCATTTTCTAGCTTCTCAAAATATTCAATTGTATGGTCCTCAAGAAACATCACATCTCTGCTTCTGATGATCCTCCTACTTATAGGATCCCAAATTCTATATACAAAATCCACTAGGGTGAATACCAAAAAGATACATTACTTTCCATTTCAATCCATCTTCTCCCACTCAACATTCTGAATGTGAACAAATTACCTACGTCCAAATAGTCTCAAGTGTTTGTATGAAACATTATTACCTTTCCAAACACATTCTATAACATCATAGTTTAGTGGAACTGATAGGTAAAGTTTGAAAAGATTATCTATGGTTCTCATTACCTCCCCCCAAGAGGTCTTTGATACTTTTTCATTTGAGATCATGCATCTAATTCTCTCTCAAATTTTCTTATTCATCCTTTTTTTAAGACTGTTGTGTTGAGACATCTTCGATACTGATTTTTCTATTCTAATGCCCAAACTATTACACTACTCCTCAAATAGACAATGTTACTCTCCTCCATTATCTACCCAAACACACATTAACCATTTTCCTATTGATCTTTCCACGTTTACATTAAAATTCATGAAAACATCATACACTTTATCTATAGTTTTCAAAGAAAATGGATAAAATTTTCTAGAATGGTCACTTATGAAAAAACTAACTAAATATCCTCCATTTTCAACTTAGTGATCTCCATGCAGGCATCAGTGTGAATCAAATATAAAATATTTTCATTTCTGGATGGTATATAACCACGAAATAATACCCTGTGTTGTTTTCCCATGATACAATCAACACAAGTAACCAAATGTGTAACTTTTATACCTAGAAAGAGATCCTTCCAGGAGAGAATATTTATTTCTCTGTCACTCATGTGACCTCGAATCTTGTTCTAGAAATATATAAGAACATATTTCTTGGATGCATTGACTTCTCCTCCACATGGTCTAGCATCTCTAAGATAAAGAGAAGTGTCTATCATTCCATTATCAATTACTAAGTTACCTTTAGTAAGCTTCAAATTCCCATCACTGATGGAACTGACATATCCATCGTCGTCAATAATTCCAGTGTATATTAGATAGAAGATAATATCAAGAATGTGCCTCACATCCTTCAACAATAACCTATATCCAATATTACTTTCCTGTAAAATATTACAAATATGTGATTTGATAGGCACCACAACTTCCTATATTCACATATCCCAAAATCCTTGAACTATATGATGAGATGAAATCACTTATGAAAGTGACATGGTAGGAGGTTCTAGAATCTATAACACATGTCAAGTATTAGCTTGCAAGAAATACTAGTTTATATTCCTAAAAAATAACAATTTTTTCATTAATAACTACAATATCATTATTTTTGGTACTACCATCCTTATTCCTCCATTTTCCCTTCAACCTTCCAAAAACATAGATGATGTTTTTGGGATTTCTATAGTGGTGGAACTTCAAGTTATATCTTGATCGATATATCAATCGATTCATCTTTTCATACTTGTCCACTAGGTTCTCATCATATACTTCTTCCCTACCATTACTACATACCTTGTCTTTCAGTGAAAAGAGCCTATATTTCAAGTGTATCTCCCTCATCCTTTCTTTGGGACTCTTCATTCAGCATTTTATCTTTTGCCATCTCCATGGTGAGAGCTCCATCCAGAGTTGAATTGCTGACCAACAAAACTACTATGTCCCAAGTCTTGGGTAAAGAAGTCATCATCAACATTTCATGTAACTCCTCATCCATCCTCATTTTCAGGGAATTCAATTGATCAAAAGTACGTTAATAGTCTCTCATGTGATCTAATATATTGTTCTGGTCATTTTATTTCAATTTGGAAAGACGACTTATCGAGTATTATTTATTCTTTGTAGTGGTCCTCACATACATTTTTTCCATTTTTTCATAGAATGGAACCATCGTGTTATTTGGAAAATTTCTGGAAAAATCATTTTTTAGTCCACTATGGGATATGGGCAGTGCATTTCTTATTGAGTATGACCCAGTCCATATTAACTAGTGGGGTTCTGGATGATGTCTTCTCACCGAGATTACAACTCCTTTATGATTCCTCCACTTGTGTTGCAACGATCTTAGTGGTTTCCAATATTGGTTTATAGAAATATTTAATATTAAAAAGTTATTCTATATTAGGTTTTAGGATGGTATAATTAAAATTTTATGCTTAATCATATTACCAATATTTTTATCCATTTTAAATATTAAAGATTTGTGGAAACCAATAGTAGAAAGAACTAATCCTATTGCAGCAAAAGAGGTGGAGTCATGTTACCAATATTTTCATCCACTGATAGAGTCTGAATTTGGATGTGTCAGGAACAGACAAAATAACTTGAATCAACTCCTGGATCACTACAAATGGAATCTTCTTGGCCGATATACAGCCAAAAAATTCAACAATCCAAATCAACCAATGATTTGGCACTAACATGGATCACCAGAACAGTGGCCGGAAAACACACCGGAAGGTTGCTGCTAGCTTGAATAGTGTCTTCTTCTCTAGAAAGGGGGTAATATAGCACTAGATATTTGACCGGCTCTGCAATATTCTTTTTAACAACACATTGGACATCTCTTGTGATTTTTGAATCATATCTCTGAGGTCTTCCCAAATCTATCCTAAAAAATGACCAACTTCAATTTTTTGGTTATGAGAAAAATCCTTTGACCACTTTTCCATTTCAACCCCGAACCCTCTAATACCACGTTTTTATGGCACCAGAGGTTCATGGTGACAATAAACACACAAAATAGAAGAGTGAAATAAAAGAAAATGTATATTTACATGGTTCGACAAGTGTCTCTTATATCCACAAAAGATAGGGGTCCTTTATTTTATTACACTCCAAATTAATGTCAGGTGATCACTCGATGTGTTTTTCTCTAAATACAAATTCATGGTATCATGATACCGTTAAATAGATGAAGGAATCAATGATGACAAAGGGTTGGTTTTCCTACCCTTGAATTCTTACATCTTCGTTTTCTAAGCGTGTATTGTGTTATTTGCAAACTAAGGAAGAAGACTACCCACTAGCGTTGTTGCCAAACAAAGATACTACTGATGTAAATAAATATTTCCTCTAAAAATTTCTCCTTTGATTTGGAGTGGCCCCTAGAATCCTTTTATTCACCCCTGTCCTGATCCACTCTCTGCATATCCCCACATCATGTGCCTTCTTCCCTCTTCCCTCTATGCCCCCACGTACTTCCTCATCCTCTTGTCTCCCCTACCCTACCTAGATCAGCCTCCCATACCCTGATTCCAGTCCCCCCCCCCCCGACCGCCTGTTCATCCAGTTCCCCTCATCCCCGTCCTGTTCTCCCTCTCCCCCAGCCACCTATCCACCTGTCTGCAGACCGTTTAATGTTAAAAAGTTATCCAGAAAAAAGAAACTGTTTATATACTACTTCACAATAAATGAAACTCACATGTAACCTAATTAAATTTTTAATAGGTATTTTCATTTTGTTATATATATATATATATATATTGTTTTCCAATTTTATGAAATATATATATATATGCACATATTTTTATATTTATATTAATATGCATGTACTAATTTATATATGTTAATAGTTTGTATTTTGTATTTCATGTTTAGATATATATATATATATATATGTTTATAAAATATATATATGTTTATATTATATATTTATGTTTATGTTATATATATATATATGATTATATTTTATTATTATATGTATATTTATCAGTTTATATTATATATATAAATGTATTACATTATATATTTGTTTCTATTATAAATTTATTTATATGATAATATTATTTAAATACGTGTTTATATTAATAGATATGTTAATATATACATATATGCATGTGTGTGTAAATTTATATGTGTACATGCATATATATAAATAATTATTAAGGTTTTAAAATGCATAAATGTCACCAAAATATTCCCATTTTCTTAAAAACAAGAATAAATATAAAATATAAAATTTCATTATATTATATATATATAAATACATTTCAGTATTAAAATTTTTCTATTATATATATATATATATATATAATTAAAATATATTAATTTATATATTAATATATATTTTTATGTTTTATATTTTATATTTTATGTTTATATATATTTGTTTATATTATATACATATTATATTTTTTTATTAACACACACACACACATAAATATATATATGATTATATGTGTGTGTGTGTAAATATATATGTTTATGTATACATATATAAATTAATATATATATAAATATATGTGTTTATATATTTATATATATATATATATGTTTAAATATATAAAATTATATATTCAAATATATATATGTTTATATATATGTTTGTTTGTGATTATATATATTAATATAAATTTAAATATATCAAAATATATATATTTACATCGATGTAGGGAAATAATAAATATAAATATACTTATTTTTAGCAATTTTTCCTAAAAAACATAACTAAATTAGGGATTCCTCATTAAAAATGTCCTTAAATTAGTGATGTTCTTAAAAAACATGACTAAATTGGAAAGGTTTAATGAAAAAATGGCAAATTGTGTAATGTTTTTGATGAAATGTATCAAATTTAGTTTTCTTTTTTAAGAAACACCATTGATTTAATGATGTTTCTCATGTAATGTTGATAATTTAGAGATGTTTTTCTAGAAATTTCACTAAATTGACAACAATTTTTAAGAAATGTTCCTTATTTGGAGACCATTTTCATGAAATGTCGCTAATTTTGTGATGTTTTCCGGAAATGTCTCTAATTTTGCGATGTTTGTCACAAAACATCACAAATTTAGTGACATTTTTTATGAAAATACATAAATTAATTTAATTTTGTCATGAAACATAAATAATTTAATGTCTTTTTCCTTGAAACACTGTTATATTAGCGATGTTTCTGGAAAAAGGTCGTTAAATTAAAAAATCAGAGACATTTAAAAAATGGTCTCTAAATTACCGTTTTTATAGTGAACATTCCTCGAAAAACATATTTGGTTCATGTGGATCAAAATAAATCAATGGATCCTCATCATAGATACTCGTTGTAAGAAATATAGATGACCTCTGAGAGCCATCGAATCTCTCTATAATACTTCTCGACTGAAAAGAACCTCATACCGAGTATCAATATTTTTTCCAAGACACTAAAACCCCTTCCACTACATATTCGGAAATATTAAAGTTAATAAAATATTTTAAATAAAATATATTAATAATATTAACTCTTAAAGGATTATATTGTGGCACATAAGGTATATAATAGTGTCAAACCACTAAAAATATGTGTTTTCTCTTTGATCAAATTTGTTGGAGTCTCGTTTCAGATTTAAAAGACAAATGATTCTATGATGTGAACATATATAAAAATATGTAATTTAATGAGAATGATATGGTGACAAGTCAAATTTGTATACAACTATGAGCATAATATAATTGAATGCATTAATCATTCATGGTGTTTTGAGAATTTTATAGAAGAATAAAAATTATCTATTGACATAATATGGCTAGTTCAACACAACTATATGGGAAGGGAAGAGTGGTACCACTAATCCATAGTCACCTATTATAGTTTTATAGTCTAGAGGATGGGACTCCATGACAACTCTAGTATATGATATCCAAAAAACCTATAATGATAACTCTAAAAATTGATTATAAATTGTATCAAAAATATAAATTATGTATCATTATAATGTATAATAATATTAATAACAAAATTAATGTTTCTACAGATATATTTAACATTTAATTTACAGCATCTAGATATTGAGAGTCAAAAATATTTTAAAAAATATGCACAATTTGCCTCTACATATATACATAACCCTATTCCTGGATACACCTGACAGAAAAAGACATATATGTTTTTTAAAATGATATTAATAATTAAAAAATCATATTAATTTTTTAAACATACCAGCATCCCCTAGGAAATTCTTTCAAAAGGTGTTGAGGAAGTGTTGTGATAAATCTATGATTGATTCATGGAAATAACACTAATTCCCGTATACATGTGATAAAAACACATCAACAATCCTCTACGATTTTTCTATAATTTATTTCTTAAATCATCTATACAGATAAGATAATACATCTAATCCCAAACTATTTGTAGTTTTCATATATGGACTCTAAAGTAATGTTAAGTAGATCATGTGTACTATGGTATTATACTAGTAAAAACAATCATGCCTCAAAGTAGCAACATAATATATGAGCTCCTATGTCGAATAATATTTAATTCATCAGAATCATTACAAACTAATTAAAAGATCTCATTCATCGAAATCATGCACCACAAACTACCCTAAAAGAATCAAGATCATCCTGTAAACTCAATTCTAGTTAAATGATGTATGAAAGTGAACCAGTCACCTAATGTAATCCCCATGAAAAAATTACCTTAGATAGGTAGTCTTGGAATTTATCCAATTTCATCTAAATTAATAGTCATCTAATCTTTTGGAATGTGGAATGTATGTCTATCTGGGAATTTTCACTTGACCAATACAACAATCAAATGATTATTTATGGGCTTGAAGTCACATATGGTGATTTAACAAAATCATTCATGTTAGAGGTATGTGGAAATTAATACCAAATGTGCATCATGGTGGAAATTATGTTCACCCCAATTAGTAATATTTCAAACAAGTTTCCACTCCAATACGTCACATAATATATCAGTATTTTGAGTAGATTGGGGAACCCTCCATATTTAAATTTATAACATTTCAATACATTATTTTAAGAAAAATGTCTTAAATTTGTTTTATTTAAAAAAAATAATATTATTGTTAAAAAAATTAAGCATTTAAAGAAGATAATATGAATGAATAATCAATAATAAAACAAAATGAGGTCTTTATTTGTAACTATATAATATTCATTGGATGTTGATACTTCTATATAATCATCTAGAGTATATCTATCAGGTTATCTATTTAATGGATTCCTTATAAATTTATGACAATTTGTATAAGAGTGAACTTTATTTATATATAAACTAGAACTCTATATTGGTGTATGTTCATAAGGTTATTTCATCAAATTCCATATATGAGTATACTTTTTCACCACTCTTCTTTATAATCAAATCATTTTTTTAATAAGGTTATGTTAATAATAGATATATATAATTTTTGATATTTACTAATAGGAATCCTTATAGAATTGTAATAGTTGTTAATACTCTATAGCTGATATACTATATCAGTGAATTACTACCATGATAATAATGTAAAAGAACATTCTATGATAATTTATTTAAAAGGATACCATAAAAAATGGAATTTATTGAATCCATAGTAATGTTACTCGAGTAAAACAACAACCACATAAACACTATTATAATCCATATAGGTATAGAACATTGTGACCTAAAATATATTCATGATATAGTTAAATGAATAAACATGAAATGTGGTAGCCTCTGTTTTCCCTACCTAGTTCTAATAATAAAAAATCATGTCTAGTCATGTTCATTTATGTAAAATCATGGATATTTAAGTTTAAAAATGTTTAATTAGGTTTATCTATGATCAAATATAAGTTTAACAAATTCTGTTGATATTTATACAATATGTTATTTAAACAAAATGAAATTGATAAGTATGAGTCACTTACAGTTATATCACATAATGACTCACCAAAAGATATAAGACTCAGTCACCGAAAGAATAGATGAGTCACTGACATCATAGATGAGGCACCAACAGAACAAATTATTCACTGATAAAACAAATGACTCACTGATATAACGACTCACTAATAAAACGAATCACTGATAAATTGGGATACTGACAGAAAAAATGACTCACCGATAGAATGAATCACCTACAGAACAAATAACTCACCGAAAAAATGACTCCCCGATATATACATGACTAAGTAACCAATAAACTAATTCATTGAAAGAATAGGTTACCGATAGTATGAGACACTAATGCACTGACATAATTACACATTGAGTAACTGAGAGAAGGAGTCACCGACAGAAGGAGTCAACTACAGAATGACCTCCCGTTCAGTATTTGAAAATTTTCATTACTCTTAAATTCCAAATTAATTCTAATATTTATATTTATGAAACTCAGTACTATTTATTTTATTAATTCCCTTGTCTATCTTTTTCAGACATTTTTACTGAATATTACAAGGTATTTGGAAGCCCTGATGTTAAGTATCATGCCTCTTTTTGAACTCTGTAAAATATAAAAATAAATAACTCGTGCAAAAAAGGGAATAGATATATCAAGTAAAACTGCAAATTGAATGAAACAAGGAAACATAAAGAAAACACATTATTTCTAACTATGAACAAGAAAGATTTTTTGAGAACCAAACTCTCAACATTCTAGTAGAAAAAAACCCTAGTGAAGAGAATATTCGAAAAGAATATCATCTCTTCTTGGACTCTTAAACATAGATCATCCACAACACACTATTTTGGTGTCTATTTCTATAATAGGACTCTAATTCCACATTTTCATTACTTGATGAATCTAAAAGCATCAACAACATCACTCAGAATATTCTAAACCCTCACACATTATTTTTTTTATTGTGTATAATTTTACTACTTTTTGAGAATTGTGTGTCTTTAATATAATTAAAAACTATCTCCCATGATTTGTTATAGGATACAAGATATCCTCACTCACTCACCTTTTGGAAACTTTTTACACCCACATACAACTATAGAATAGGTCCTTGTGTGACCTAGTTAGTTTCCCACATATTATTGTGGTAGAGGTCTAGTTTTACTTGGAAAACTTTGTATGCTATTGTGAACCCTGATCCAGGTTGTGGATCAGGTTCATTAATTTAAACTGCAATGTTGATGGTGATCACTGAGTGGAGAGGATTAAGTCTCTTCTTGAGAATGAATTATGACAAACCTATCTGTAACATGTATCTCAAGTTCAATGTGATTTTAAATACTATGATCTCTCTAGGAATAGTTTTTACTAATAAAGAATAAATCATGAAAATTATTATATTTCTACCAAACATATGGAGGGGAACCTCTATGTTAATTAGAGAGCCTATGATATCAAAACGTTTCTAGTAAATGAGCTACTAGTTAGGCTGATGATTTATGAGAATGAATTTGAGGTCAAAATAGAAGAGGATGAAAATCCAAAGATAAAGTCAGTGGATTTCCAAACCAATGCTTCTAATAACAGAGAAAGGGAGAGAGCACAGACTCATTATGATAGTTCATGCAATGATGAATAATCATCTGATACTGATGATGATTTGGATTAATTGACCATAAGGTTTAAGAAAATTTACATGAAGAATAATATCATTAGGAAGTCCAGCTACAAATGAAAATATGACAAAAATGGAAACTGGAAAAAGGATTGGAAAATAGGTGATAAATCAAATAAGATAGTATGTTATGAATGCAAGAGAAGAGGGCATGTAATGGATGAAATTCCTATGTTAAAGTATAAGATGAAATACAAGAGAAAAGATAAAAGATACAAGAAGGGAATATGGCCACATAGAGTGCTTCTAAGAAAAGCTCCAGTGAGTCAGATTCATCACATGATGAGAAGGGTGACAAATCTAACGTGTGTTTCATGATGAACACATATAAGGTAACACATTAATCTTCTGTAAAGAATTAATACTATTCTAAAGATGATTCTGATTGTGAAATCTTGACCAATGAAAATATTTTAGAGTACTAACAAATGTTTGAAGACACATGTAATGAATTTAAAGATAAATATAATTTTTTTAAGAAATAAAATTCTCTCAATTATATTGTTAAATTTGAGAATAATATTGAGAAAGTGGATAATTATCAATTTATTAGATAAAATAATTAGCATAAATTATTAAATGTGCAGTTGAAAAGGGATTTAGAAAAGTGTACCAATAGAAATAACCCATATACTCAAATTCTTGGTAAACAGGTTTAATAAAAATATGCTACTAGTATAGGATATCAACCAATACAATGAAATTTTGGTAAAAAAATTTGTCTCAATATTTGGAGAATAAGGGTTTGTACCAAGATTTGAGAATTATTCTACAAGTTCCAGTAGTGTAAAATCACTTATTGCCTCTATTTTTTTCATAACAAATAATTTTTATTTTTCAAATACTCTAGAAGCTATTTATAGGAAACCCATGAAGAAATTGTGGTTTCCCGAAGCATTATTTACTATTATTACTAGACCCAAGAACCTTTGGGTACAAAAATATATTCTTGTTTGAAATTTCTATGTAGGAAGAATGATTAAAGAGACACTTAAAAATCATATGTTAATTGGATTATGGTTTTTCAAGACAGATGAAAGTGGACTAATTGAGCTTTAAGAATATTTTAATGTTAGATGATGGGCATGTCACTTTTACTGACAATTCTAATGGAAAAATAATTGGCCTTATCTAAATCAGTATCACTAATTCAATTTTACTTTCTAATGTACTTTTTTGATGGATTAAATTTCAATATACTATGTATCTCTTAGTTATGTGATGATGGTTTCAATGTTAAATTTCTAAATGATTCATGCAACCTGTTTTATTCTGAAAATGAGTTTGCATTTACATATTTTAGAATTGATAATGTTAAAAATATGAACACAGATTCATTATATTCTCAAAATGTTTCTTATTTAACAATTTTTCAAAATTAATCTTCGCATTGGCATAGAAGATTAGGCCACAATAACACTAACTCACATAGAAATATTACTATAAAAGGGTTAGTTAAGGTAATACCCCAAATCAAATTTCAAAACAACAAAGTATAAATTCCTTGTCAAAAGGGAAAACAACACTAAATTTATTTTAAACCAAAGAAATAATTTTCAAATTATCAACAACTTGATTTGGTTCACCCGTATTTTTTTAGACAATCTAGAGTTTCAAATCTTAATGGTAAGCACTATGTCTATTTTCTTTATAGATGACAAATCTAGGTAAACTTGGACCTTCTTTTTATGTCACAAAAGTGAATCTTGTTCTTACTCCACCAATTATTCTAGATCTTTATAGAACCTAGGGGTATTATGATTAAAATATTAAGAATTTAACATGGTCATGAGTTTGGGAATCAAGATTATGAATACTTTGTCTCAAAATAGTCCTATAGTCATATCTTATTTTCTCTTAGGAAACCCCAATAGAATGGAGTTTTTGAAAGTATGAATAGAATCTTACAAAAAATAGATCAAAAAATAATTATTGAGTATGAATGACCTATTTATTTTTTGGATGAAGATGTAAATACATATTTTTATTATTAAAAGAGTCTTAATCAGACCAATTCTTATGAAAACCCCCTATGAGTTATAGAACAATAGGAAACCTAAATTTAACTACTTCAAAGTATTTGGTTTAAAAGTATGCATCCTCTATACAATGGAAAACACAGACAAATTTTCCTCCAAAAGTGATGAAAGAATTTTCTTAGGTTACTCAACATCTAGTATAGCCTATAGAAGTTTTAATAAACTAACCAAATATGTGGAAGAATCTGTGCCTGTTAAATTTTATGAAACTAATCCACATGAACCTACAACCCAAGTTGAAAATATTAAGGATTATCTTTCCAATATGGACATAAATACTAGACCGTCTGATCCTAATATTAAGAAAACAGTTAAATCCTCTTGTTCTGGAAAATAACTAGACTCTAACCAAAGTAAAACCAAACATACTGATGACCGTAAAATAACTAGTCCTTCCTTTTCTAGATCTTTTAGAACCCTCAAGAATCATTTCTTAGATGTTTTAGTTGGATACATTGATAAAGAAACACAGGATAAAGCTTATCTTATGAACCTGGTTGAACATCAATCATTCTTATCACAACATGAACCTAAAAACATTAATGATCCAATCAATGGTTAATTTTGGGTGATGGATATGAAATATGTGTTCAATCAATTTGAAATTAATAAATTTTTGAAACTAGTGTATAGACCTATAGACACATTTACAATAGGAACTAAATGAATATTAAAAAAACAATTAGGTGAAGTAAGCATCATTATATGAAATATGGATAGATTGGATGAAATAAGATTTAGTCAAGAAGATGGTATTGACTATGATGAAACCTTTTTTCCAATTTCAAGACTTGATTTCATTATAATTCTACTAGTGTATACAGCTCATCTAAATTTCAAACCATATCAAATGGATTTCAAAAGTGAATTCCAAAATAGGTATATAGTTGAGGATGTTTTTGTTGAACAAGCCCTAGTTTTACAAACCCCCATTTTCCAAATCATTTTTTTATGTTCACAAAAGTCTTATATGGTTTGGAATAGGATCCAAGAGCTTGGTAGGATAGGATCAAGACATTTATTATTTATAAAGGTTTTACAAAAGGTATTGATGATCCTACTCACTTTATAAGAATAATTTCTATGTTTATATTACTATTTTAAACTTATACAGATGATAATATTTTTGGATCTTACAAGAATTATTTATGTATTGATTTTTCATAAAATGATGCAAAGTTAATTTGAAATGAGTTTAATTGGAGAACCAAAATTATTTCTTGGAATTAAAATTTTCCAAAATAAAAATGTATTATATTAAACAAAAGTAAATATAAAAAATATATTTTAAAAAGGTTAGGCATTGATAGTAAAAAAATATTGATACTCCAATGAGTACCACCATTAAGTTGAATATTGATGAAAATTGTAAATCTATTGATAAAACTATATATTGAGGAATGATTAGGTGTCAACTCTACTTGAATACTAGTTATCCTAACATCATTTTCAGTGTGTGTGTGTATGCACATTTTCAATCTAGTCCCTAAAAGTATAATTTTAATGCTGTTAAAAGAATTTTCAAATTCCTCAAGTATACTACCCACATAAGATTATTCAATCCTAGATGACAAGATTTTGATTTAGTTAGTTATATTGATTCTAATCTTGGATATAATTAAATAGAAAGATCTCCTCTAGAACATGTCACTTTTTAGGAAACTCTCTTGTATCATGGTGTTGTAAAGATGAAAATTATGTTGCATTTTCTACGGTTGGGTTGGAATACACATATGATGGTAGTTGTTGTGATCAGACATTGTGGATAAAACACAATTTTTTAGATTATTTATATAGGTTTATACATGACCCTATAAATTGTGATAATACAGGTGATATTAACATATCATAGAATCTTGTTTCTCATTCTAGAACAAAACATATTGATGTAAGACATCACTTTTTGTAAGATCATTATATAAAATGTGATATAACTCTAGAATTTATTGGCACATAAAAACATCTTTCTAATATATTCACTAAGATATTGAACTCTGAGAGGATGAGTTTCATCAAACAAAAATAAGGGATGATAAATTTTGAAACGAACAACTATAAATAACTCTATGATAAAACTAAGTATGGAAGTCATGCTGATAGGGAACTTGTGATGTCTCACTGACACTGTCAGTGTCATTTTGAAAATGTCATGCTAACACCAATACTGTCATATTGAAAATTTCATGCTGATACTAATAGTGTCATGTTGAAAATGTCATGACGACACCAGCAGTGTCATGTTGACAACGTCATGCTGACATCGACCATGTCATGTTGACAATGTCATGATGACATCGACAATGTATTTCTAACACTGACACTAATGTCTCACCATTGGCTACTCACTGAAGGATACCATTTTATGTATCTATTTAATTTTAACAAAATGATTATGTTTTGTTTATGTCAATTTATCCATCTTATTTATTACTCTCAGACTTCCACTCTTACAATTTTACACTTACTCACTTTAACCTCATAACTTTTAGCTTCCTACCATCAACTGAACCATTAGAATGGTTAGAGTGATGTGTGTCTTTGAAGGATCTGAATATGAGTCACAACCCATGAAGAGACATAAAGTGGAATCGAGCAATTCTATGCTTATTCATCCAAATCTTGGAAACCATGTGACAACTCAGGAGAATGAATTGCTTTCTAAATCTGTTAGGAGTGTTGCAATCTGAAGGGTGGGTAGATTGGTTTTCAAATAATGAATGTCTGTATTACCCTAAGCTTGTGCATGAATTTTTTCTTCATGGGGAGTTTATCCTGTAAGGAAGTGAGGTTTATTGTATCAAATTAGTAATGAATGTAATGATATTATTTTTTTCTTCAAGGTATTGGGAATAATTCCTCAATGTACCTCATGAACGAGTATTTAATGACTACCAGGGAAGTAGTCCAACCACTAGTGAATTGTATTACTATGAGATAGATTTGAGGAAGAATACCTGTAATGAGGGACACAAAAGGCCTATAGCTTCAAAGTTGGATGGAGAATGTTGAATTTTATTTAATGTGGGGGAGCTTTAATTGTGGTAAGTGAGATTGGATACCCTCACTCCTCTGGATACTTCTATTATTTTTGAGTGGGAAAAATTCTCTAGTTTTATTACTCTTAGTCTTTATTCTCCATATCCTAATGATGAGGAGAGAATACTTGTTTCAAGAGGATCTGTAGTTGAGTAACCTCCATTAGTTGCATCAGTTTTAGTACCAGTTCCTTCTGGTTTTGTATCTAATGCCAACTTCAATGCATTTAAGGGAGAAATGTTAAATACTATGAGATCAGTCCCCCTAGATCATCTTGAACTAGTAGAAGCACTCAGTGAGAATTATACATACTTGATTGTAGAATTATGTTTTTCCAAGATCGAACCTCAATTGGTATCAGTTTTGGAAGATGTTGAGATAGTTACCCAAGAGGTGACTGATAGAATTGTTAATTTTTCATATATATTTATCCGACTACACAGTGAATACAAATCCAATATAGACGAAGCTCTGAAAATTCAAAACATCTCTCCTGAATCCCCTATTGAGGATACTATTCCAACACTTGATTAGGCCCTTCAGAATTCAATAGTAAAGGATGTAGTTAATAGTGCCTCAACATCTATGGATTTACCTCACTATGTTCATCTTATTTACACTTAATAAAGTGTGGTGATTCGAATATTGGTAAGGTAATGAATTCAGTCAGTAATAGGGAATTTGTATTGTGAATACATGAGCCAAATAAGGAAAGATATGAGAGACATTGTGAAAGGGACATCTAGCTCAGAAGCCCCTATATCTTTCCTACCATATATAGAGATTGTAACGACCCAAACTTTTTAAATAGAATATTAACATACTCTTAGAGATTTAATAGAGATGTTAATGGTTAATGTAGAAAGAGGAGTCGTTGGATTCATCCGGTAGACTCAAACCTTATGAAGCCCACTTATCAGAGCTTGGGAAGGGGGTGGCATCTTTGGACTTCACTTTGGACCAAGCCCATGCCGAACTCCAGCGTGTCAAGATTGAATGGAAATGCCTGTAGGAGAAGTTCAAGTCAGAAGAGATTACTACTAGGGAAATGTTATCTGAGCCATCCTTAGATTCTCTCACCATAGCACACCTTACACTTAGGTCATATGCTGGTGTTATAAGGGGCTATGAGATGAGACCGTAGCTTCTTTGTGTAATCCTTTGGGATGAATAAATTGACATTTCTTCCTTTAGTGATGTTTGTGAAATTTCAAATGTCCGGATAATTTTAGGATGTATTTTGTTGACGAATTTAAAAAAAAGGATATTTTAAAATATTTATTTAAACCTTAAATAATTAATGATGTGTAATGATTTTCAAAAAATGGTCTTCTGAAAAAATGTTCAGTATGGAATTTGGAGTCTAATAAGATCAACTTAATTTTTGATGAATAGTAAATTATGAACAGGGATTTTACACTTAGGATTAGTAATTTGACCAAATGGATTAGTAATCTCACATAAAAAAAGTTTTAATATAATTTAGACACCTTGATTAAGTAGTGTGATTCAATAAAATGGGTAAATAAAAGTTTCATAAATTATTAGTCAAGTATTCATTTTTTCATATGAATATTGTTTTTAATTAAAAATTAAATTAAAAATAATTAGAAAGTTATTTTTGTAAAATGGAATTTATTTTTGAACTCAGAGCATCGATATTTTGTTATGGTAATTTTTGGAGATTTTTCTGAAAAAAAAATTCTCAGTGAATAGTGTTTTTATTTAAAAATTAAATTAAAAATATTGATAAAATTATTTTTATAAAATGGACTTCATATTTGTAATCAGAGCATCGATATTTGTTTAAGGTGAAATTTAGGGATTTTTCTGAGAAAGATGAATTATTAGTGAATAGTAAAAATGCAGTTTTAGGGTTTCGGTTTGTTTAATGACATCATAAATGTGTCATGATGATGTCATGAGATATATCAGGGTTGGCCGACAAAAGGTGATGAATTATAGTATTGGGGGACCCATGTAGCCTAACTCCATGGAAAATACCATGGTAAATCCCATGGTTTTGAGAAAAACCACTTGTAAGGTGTCCATTGAAATTATTAAAGTATCACCTCACCTTCCATATAAATACTCACCCTTTCCTCCATTAGTTTTCACTCCCAACTCTCCCCCAACTAATAAATAGTCTCATTACCCCCCAAGGATTCATCCCAAGGTCCTCCAATCCCTCAAGGTCCAAACCTTTGAGTTTTAAGAGTTACATTTTAAGGTAAGGGATCCTACCTCTCTCTTTCATTTCAAGTAATCTCTTTTATGTCATTTATTTTATGCTCCATGAAATTACGTTGGAGGATGATATTTTATATTTCTCTTACTACCCTTTTCATTTTCATATTATGAGATATCCCCTCTTTCTCTCATCAATTTGTTTTAAGAATGTTTAAGTGGCGCCGTTAGGCTGCAGAATTTTTAAGGGATTCTTTCACCTTTCTCAATTTTCAAAGTTCTACTTTCATGTGAAGTCATTAAAGTTCCTTTTTATTTTTTGGGGTATGATCTCTATATCTATCATACTGAACTTTTATTTTCATATGATTAGAGACCCTATTTGATCTCGTCAATTCATTTTTGTTGAAGTTTAAGTGGTGTCGTTATGTTGCAGAATTTTTCATAAGAGAAATCTAATTTTTTTCCTCCTTCCATGTTTTTCATTTCAAATGGTATGTCCTTAAAATTTAATTACCATTTTCATATATCCTTCATTTTCTATCCCTATACTATTTTATGGGTCATTTAGGAATATTTGACCCTTGTCCCCTCTCTTTTCAATGTTTTCTAAAACCCCGAAACATAGCCGTTATGCTGCCGAATTTCCGTCTAAAAATGTCTCAATCTTTTTCTAGAAAATATTTTATTTTATTAAGTAAATACTCAAATATCTTACTTCTAAATGTATTTTCACCTATATATCAATATTTTCTATTTTAAATTCTGGTATTTACATATATGAGACCCGCTTTCCTTTTCCGTGGGTTTAAAGTGACAGAAAGATCATGTCTTCTAAGCAGTTTTAAATGGTTATAATTATGAAATGAAACCCATTATTTCATGATATATGGGTTATTTATGAAATGGTGATGATGATATATGTGGCTAACATGATGATAAAGACAAATTAAGGTTGTTCCCTGATAGCGCTCCAATGCATTGGGTAATGACTTAATCTCTAGAGATGACCATTTAGACTGATACCTTGGTGAAAAACCTTGGTTATTTTTATTGACACCTCGGGGATGGACCTTGGTGAAATGGAAATGATTTTCTATTTAAAATTTTGTATACACATCTTCATGTTATGAAAAACTTTATTTTTATATGCCTCATGATTTTTTTCTCATGCCTTAAAGTTTATTTCATGACCTTATTGAAGTATCTCGTGGTCACATGTAAAATGTTTCTCTTGTTTCCCTTACTAGGCCTTCTTCTCAACCATTCTTTTGATGGATGTCCCCAGGTTATGAGATGCAGTAATGAACCTAGGATGAACTTAAGGAGAATCATTTCAAGTGTTTAAGAAGAATGTTTTATGTTGTTTTCATGTATTATGTTCCTGGTTTCCAAGACACTAAACCTTAAAGGTCCTCAGTTTTGTGTAATGTAATGAATGTTTATATTATAAAAAGGTGGGATACCATAGTTGGTATCAAAGCATGGTTTAGTTGTTTGTGGAAATTAGGATATAAAAACCTTAGGAAGAACCCCATAGAATAGTTTAAATATAGGAAAACTTCATGGTATTTGTGTAAGTATTGAGTAAGTGGTTTATCAAACAAATGCATCCTTGTCAGGATACGAGTAGGTAGAGGCGGATCTGGCACAGATGTACATAGTGGTAACACCCGAAAACACCGCTTTGAGCTATACTCGAACGGGAACCGGTGCACGATAACAGGCCTTTCTACACTCTTGGTTACGACACTCCCAGGGGTTATGTTTGGTTAATGACATGATTTTTATGAATCATTATGAAGGAATTATAGAGAAATGTAATTTTTTACGCATGAAGTCTCAGTTAAAAGATTCATAAATTAAATAAGTTTCTCACTAAGGTTTTATTCTTTTAGAAAATGCAGGGAAATAGGAGGAACCGTGTAGATGGTGACCGAAATGCAACATGTGCTGACGGACCTCCGATGGAAGCTGTAATGGAAACATTCGTGCGAATGATGAACCAACTGACTCAAGTTATGAGTAATCACTTGAATCAAGATGAGAGGTCGATCTCACCGCGAAGGGAACAACATTCTGTTGAGTCCTTCATGCATCAACAACCACCAACATTCAGTGGATCTAATAACCCATTGGTTGTAGAAAAATGGATATGCTCCATTGAAAAGATCTTTTCTATACTTCATTGTTCAGAATAAGAAAATTTCACCCTTGCTGTTTACCTCCTAGAGTGAGAAGCTGATCAGTGGTGGTCACTGATCAAAAACGTGAAGCCACGAGGAGAGATGGAAGCTATGGAGTGGGAAGAGTTCCTGGGAATATTATTTAATAAATATTTCCCTCATTCCATTAGAACGAGAATGGAGAAAGAGTTTCTTGAGATGAAGTAGAAGGAGAACGAATCTGTCGGAAGCTATGAGATGAACTTCACCCGACTTTCACGATATACCTCTAACTTTGTTATGGATCCAAGTGGGAAGGTTGACAGATTTTTCGATGGATTGAGACCTCATCTGCGGAAGAATCTATCCAACCGGGACTACGATAGCTTTGAGGAGATCGTGCGGAGTACAATGAAAGACAAGCTAGAGTTTGGTGAGACACAGTGGTCTCATAAATCAAATGACAAGAGGAGATCTTTGGATCCCAGTCTAGGGAAGACATTTGACCAGGGAAGAGGTGGAAATCAAATGCAACTTACCAAATACAATAAATGTGGGAAGAAGCATATGGGGCACTACTTGATCGTAAGTGGCAAGTGCTACAAGTGTGGATGAGAAGGCAATATAGCTCGGAATTCTCATAGTGAGGTGAAGCCTCACCTTCTCAACACTAACGACAGAGGAAAGATGGTTCTGGCCCTACCCGAAGTCAAATGCATCAAGTGTGGACAACATGGGAACTTTTCTAATCACTGTCCAAATCTGAGGGTAGTGGAGGGGAATCACCATCAACCTCATCAAAGGCCAAGGGATCAAGTTCATGCTTTTGCAATCACAACAACTGAAGTTGTAGTTCCGAACGATGTGGTAGAAGGTACTCTTGTTGTCCTCTCAAAACTAGAACGTACTTTGTTTGATTCTGGTTCTACGCATTCCTTTATTTCCTCCAAGTTTCCAATGAATATAGAATCAATCCCCAAACTGCTTGAGGTAGAATTTTCAGTCAAGACTCCAAGTGGGATTATCCATGCATCAACAGTGTTTAGAGACTCTATGGTTTACTTTAGTGAGAACAATCTTATCGCAAATCTAGTAGTCATTCCCATGTTGGAATTTGACTTTATACTAGGGATGGACTGGCTCTCAAAATATAATGCTATGATCAAATGCATAAGTAAGGAAATCTCAGTAGTCTTGAATGGATGGCATATAATTATCTTCAAAGGAGAGATAGCCCGAACTGATCCCTATCTAGAAGCACCTCCTATAGCTTTGTTTATGGAGTTAATCGGTGATGATGAAGAATGAAAAGGGAGTATACAAATAGAAGATGTTCTGATTATTCAGTAATACATGGATGTATTTCCTGAGGAGTAACCTGGACCTCCCCCAAAATGAGAGGTAGATTTATCCATTGAAATCGTACCTGGATCTCAACTGAGATCAAAGACCCCATATAGAATGGAAAATGCGGAGCTAGAAGAGTTAAAGAAACAACTCTAAGACTTTTTGGAGAAGGGGTTTATCCGACCGAGTGTGTCTCCTATGGGAGCACCCATTCTCTTTGTAAATAAGAAGGTTGGATCAATACGACTATGCATTGATTATATAGAACTGAACGAGATCACAGTGAATAACAGATACCCTCTTCCAAGAATTGATGATTTATTTGACCAACTTCGTGCAGCTCAATTCTTCTCCAATATTGACCTTCGATCTAGTTATCATCAACTGAGGGTGAAGAAGGAAGATATTCCAAAGACTGCCTTCCATCAAGATATGGGCATTATGATTTTACTGTTATTCCCTTCAGCATGACTAATGATCCTGCTGTTTTCATGGATTTGATGATTAGTGTCTTTAAGGACTACCTTGATAACTTTGTGGCAGTTTTTATTGATGATATATTGATAAATTCAAAAAGTCGTGAGGAGCATGAAGATCATCTGAGGGTTATTTTGAAAACTCTACGGAAGGAGAGTCTCTTTGGAAAGTTCAGAAAGTGTGAGTTTTGGTTACAACAGGTGGCTTTCTTGGAACAAATCGTAACCAATGAAGGAATCTCAGTTGACCCTTCAAAGACAATGGTTGTGGAGGAGTGGCCTCAACCCACAAAAGTAATTGAGATTCGTAGTTTCCTAGGTTTATCGGGGTATTATAGGAGGTTTTTGAAAAACATTTCATGGCTTTCTAATCCGCTAACCAAGTTGACTCAAAAAGGGGTTAAGATCATCTGGACAAAGGAATGCCTGGAAAGTTTCCAAGAGCTGAATAAGATATTGGTTACTGCACCAGTGTTAGCACTACCCTCTATCGGAGAAGGATTCATTATTTTTAGCGATGCATCTCTCAAAGGGCTTGGGTGTGTCCTCATGAAAAATGACAAGTCAATTGCTTATGCATCTCGACAGTTGAAGATTCATGAGCAGAATTATCCTACGCATGATCGAGAGCTAGCGACAGTTTTTTTTTGCTCTAAAGATATGGATGCACTTTCGTTATGGGGAGAAATGTGATATATACACCGACCACCAAAGTTTAAAGTATATTTTCACGCTGAAAGAATTGAACATGAGACAAAGGATATGGTTGGAGCTTATTAAAGACTATGATTGTTCAAATCATTATCACCCTAGAAGATAAAACAAAGTCACGGATGCATTAAGCAGGAAAGATCATGTTGTTCTGAAAACAATGAGGATCCTAGGAGATCCCTTGATTAATGATCTAGTAAAAATGGACATGGGAATTGTAAGGGAAGGGACATCATCAACCTTATGCCAAATGATTTCTCAACCATCACTACTAGAGAAGATCAAGAAGGCTAGAAAAGAAGATCCTTTGCTGCAGGAGAAGTTTGAGGCTGTAAAGGATGGGATGTTCCCTGATTTCAATATTGATCAAGAAGGTGTAATGAAATTTCATTCAAGACTATGTGTTCTATCTATTTCGTAGATAAAGAAAGAACTGGTGGATGATGCTCATAGCTCTACTTTCTCTATACATCCGGGAAGCACTAAAATGTATAGAGACCTTCGTGATCATTATTGGTGGGATAACATGAAGAGGGATATTGCTTATTACACTACAAGGTGCCTAGTGCATCAACAAGTAAAGGCATAATGACAACATCCTAAGGGGGTATTACAACTATTACCCATACCAGTATGGAAGTGGGATAATATCACTATGGACTTTGTAACTGGTCTCCAGAAAACATACAAAGGAAATAATGCGATATGGGTTATTGTGGACCATCTCACCAAGACCACCCATTTTATCTATATTCGGGATGATTTCTCTCTGGATCAACTTTCCATGATATACGTAAAGGAAGTGGTAAGGCTGAATGGGGTACCACTATCCATCGTGTCAGATCGTGATCCAAGATTCATATCAAAATTCTAGAGAAGTCTTCAACATGCTCTATATACTAAATTGAATTTTAGTATGGCCTATCATCCTCAAACTGATGGCCAATCTAAAAGGACTATTCAGACACTCGAAGACATGCTGAGATTATGCTCAATGGAATTTAAAGGTGGATGGGATCAACACCTCCCCTTAGTTGAGTTCTCATATAACAACTGCTTTCATTTGAGTATTCAGATGGCACCCTATGAAGCTCTATACAGAAAGCAATGTAGAACTCCTAATTGTTGGGATGAAACTGTTGAGAGAAAGCTTCTTGGGCCTAATCTTGTGCAAGAGATGACAGAATCGGTTCATGCCATCCAACAACACATAAAGGCTGCTCAGAGTCGGCAGAAGAGCTATGCTGACAACCGTTGAAGGGACTTGAAGCTTGGTGTTGGCGACAAAGCCTTCCTTCGAATTTCTCCATGGAAGAGAGTCATGTGGTTTGGGGAGAAAGGGAAGCTCAGCCCTAGGTACATTGGCCCCTATGAAATCCTTGATCTCATAGGAGCAGTGGCCTATCGTCTAGCACTTCCACCGAACCTAGATCAACTTCACAATGTCTTCCATGTATCTCTCTTGGGGAAATACATACCCGACCCTTCGCATGTGCTGAACCCAGAGGTGGTACAACTGGAACATGACCTCTCATATGAGTAGCAGCTAGTGGAGATCTTAGACCGTAGAGACAAGGTTCTACGAAACAAGACTACCCACCTTGTGAAAGTGTTGTGGAGGAATCACAAGTCTTAAGAAGCGACTTTGGAGCCTGAGGAAACAATGAAGAAAAAGTACCCTCACCTTTTCGACTGTACCTCATGTATAAAATTTCGGAGACAAAATTTCTTAAGGGGGGAAGAATGTAATGACCCAAAATTTTTGAATAGTATATTAACTTACTCATAGCGATTTAATAGAGATGTTAATGGTTAATGTAGAAAGAGGAGTCGATGGATTCATCCGGTAGAATCGAACCTTATGAAGCCCACTTATCAGAGCTTGGGAAGGAGGTGGCATCTTTGTGCTTCGCTTTGGACCAAGCCCAAGACGAACTCCAGCGTGTCAAGCTTGAACGGAAACGCCTACGGGAGAAGTTCAAGTTAGTTGAGATTACTACTAGGGCAATGTTATCTGATCCTTCCTTAGATTCTCAAACTATAGCACACCTTACACTTAGGTCATATGATGGGGTTATAAGGGGCTATGTGACGAGACCGTAGCTTCTTTGTGAAATCCCTTGGGATGAATAAATTGAGATTTCTTCCTTTAGTGATTTTTTTGAAATTTCAAATGTGTGGATAATTTTAGGATGTATTTTA
The DNA here is from genome assembly GCA_963277665.1 of Viscum album. Lineage (NCBI taxonomy): Eukaryota > Viridiplantae > Streptophyta > Magnoliopsida > Santalales > Viscaceae > Viscum > Viscum album. Next base: position 1,821,903,220 of record OY728151.1, on the reverse strand, counting down.
TTGATGAATTTTGAAAAAAATGATATTTTAAAATATTTATGTAAACCATAAATAATTAATGATGTGTACTGATTTTCAAAAAATGGTCTTCTGCAAAAGTGTTCAGTATGGAATTTGAAGTCTAATAAGATCAGCATAATTTTTGTTTAATAGTATATTATGAATAGTGATTTTACGCTTAAGATTAGTAATGTGACCAAATGGATTAGTAATCTCACTTAAATAACGTTTTAATATAATTTAGACACCTTGATTAAGTAATGTGATTCAATAAAATAGGTAAATAACGGTTTCATAAATTATTAGTTTTTTTAGGTGAATAGTGTTTTTTAATTAAAAAATAAATATAAAATAATTAGGTGATTATTTTTGTAAAATGGACTTTTTTTTGAACTCAGATCATCGATATTATGTAATGGTAATTTTTGGGGATTTTTCTGGAAAAAATGAATTCTTGGTGAATAATGTTTTTATTTAAAAATTAAATTAAAATTATTTAGAAAATTATTTTTATAAAATGGAGTTCATATTTGTAATCAGAGAATCGATATTTGGTTAAGGTGAAATTTTGGGATTTTTTTGAGAAAGATAAATTTTCAGTGAATAGTAAAAATGCAGTTTTAGGGTTTCGGTATGTTTAATGATATCATAACTGTGTCATGATGATTTCATGAGATATTTTAAGGGTTGGCCGACCAAAGGTGATTAATTATTTTATTGGGGGACCCATGTGGCCTAACTCCATGGAAAATACCATGGGAGAGCCCATGGTTTTGAGAAAACCACTTCTGAGGTGTCCCTTGAAATTATTAAAGTATCACCTCACATTCCCAATATATACCCACCCTTTACTCCTTTAATTTTTACTCCCAACTCTCCCCCAAAGAATATATGGTCTCATTACCTCCCAAGGAGTCCTCCAAAGGTTTCCCCAATCCCTCAAGGTCCAAACCGTTGAGTTTTAAGAGTTACATTTTAATGTATGGGATCCTACCTATCTCTTTCTTTTCAAGTAATCTCTTTGATGTCATTTAATTTATGCTCCATGATATTATGATGGAGGATGTTATTTTATATTCCTATTACTTCCCTTTTCATGTTCATATGATGAGAGATCCCCTATTTCTTTCATCAATTCGTTTTAATAATGTTTAAGTGGCGTCGTTAGGCTGCCGAATTTTTAAGGGATTCTTTCACATTTCTCAATTTTCAAAGTTCTACTTTCATGTAAAGTCTTTAAAGTTAATTTTTATTACGTTGGTGTATGATCTCTATATCAATCATACTGAAATTTTATGTTCATATGACGAGATACCCATTTTTCTCCCTTCAATTCATTTTTGTTGAAGTTTAAGTGGCGTCGTTATGCTGCCGAATTTTTCATAAGAGAAATCTAATTATTTTCTTCCTTCCATGTTTTTCATTTCAAATGTTATGTCCATAAATTTCATTACCATGTTCATAAATCCTTAATTTTATTTCCATATACTGTTTTATGGGTCATTTATGAATGTTTGACCCATGTCCCCTCTCTTTTCAATGTTTTCTAAAACACCGAAACATAGTCGTTATACTGCAGAATTTCCGTCTCAAAATGTCTCTCTCTTTTTCTAAAAAATATTTGATTTTATTAAGGGAATACTCAAAGCTCTTACTTATAAAGGTGTTCTCAAATATATATCAAGATGTTCTTTTTTAAATTCTGGTATTTACATATATGATACCCGCTTTCCTTTTCTGTGGGTTTAAAGCGACAAAAAGATCATGTCTTAAAAGAAGTTTTTAAAATGTTATTATTATGAAATAAAACCCATTTATTTCATGCTATATGGGTTATTTATGAAATTTTTATGATGATATATGTGGCTCAAATGATGATAAATACAAATTAAGGGTGCTCCTTGATAGCACTCCAATGCATTGGGTAAAGACTTAATCCCTATAGATGACCATTTATACTGATACCTTGGTGAATAACCTTGGAAATTTTTATTGACACCCTGATGATGGACCTTGGTGAAACGGAAATTATTGTCTTTGTAAAATTTTGTATCCACATCTTCAAGTTATGAAAAACGTTATTTTTATATGCCTCATGATTTCTTTCCCATGCTTTAAAGTTCTTTTCATGACCTTATTGAAGTATCTTATGTTCCGATGTAAAATGTTTCTCTTGTTTCCCTTACTGGGCCTTCTGCTCAACCTTTCTTTTGATGTTTGTCCTCAGGTTACGAGATGCAATAATGAACCTAGGATGAACTTAAGGAGAATCATTTCAAGTGTTTAAGAAGAATTTTTTATGTTGTTTTCATGTATTATGTTCCTGGTTTCCAAGACACTAAACCTTAAGGATCCTCAGTTTTGTGTAATGTAATGAATGTTTATGTTATAAAAGGCGGGATGACATAGAGATGGTTAGAGATTTCATTAGTGATGATATTAGAACCATGATGGGTGAAACTAATCATCAAATTATATCAAAATTAATGTAGTATAGTGATCATATCTATGACATGGTTAGATTTTATTTCAATAAGGTTACAAATACTTAGGAGGAATTAACCATGAAAGTAAATTTTTATTTCAAGAGGATATGCACAAATAATTAGTTAGGCAAAAACTTCATTTTTTTAATTGAGAACTTGAGAATTCCTCAAGTGACATAAGTCTCTATAGATCATGTGAAGATTCTCAGAAAGTTTACTCCTACAATTTCACAATTCATTGAAAATAAGTAATATTTTAGAAAGGCCATGCAGTATAGTGGAGAGATAGTCATGGATTTATTCAAAAATCTGAATCCTTTTCTACATGTCTAGAGTATTGTCATAATTTATCCTCCTTCCACTCCTATAATAACACCTCTATGACCTTCTTTCTCTAATTCTGAATGCATGCCTTCTTTGACACACTCTCATGCTCAAGATTTCAGACATATTTTTCCAGTCATTTTTAGGGATCATATTTGCCCTCCATTTTCCATTGGTCTTAGCATATCCACTACAGTCCTTACTGGAGTTCCATTACCATATCTAAGAATTCATTCAGAACCTCCAACCACTACGTATACATAAACTCCACCCTTTACTAATTCTGATAAGGGAATGGGCACACTTTATTCCTCTTTGAAGAAGAAGTACTTTGGATCACTTATTTAGTAGGGATTATTTGTTATACTATTGAACATTAATATCCACTAAAATTTTCATTTCCAATGAAATCTAGTATCTTTTCATGTTTCTATTATTTATTTTCTTCCATGAAATTTATTCATTAGTACATTTACAGTTTTTGACAATCCCAAAAGGTGGAGAAATAAAGAACCATTATAGCATTATTCATAAGTTTAACTATGGAGATAATAATCAGAATAACTACTTTTATCATTATTAATCAATTTATTGTACTCTATAATTCCATGATTTGTGATCATCAAAAAGAGGGATATTGTTGGCCCTCTCTAGTTTTAATAACAAAAAATCATGTATAATGATGTTCATTTAGATCAAATCATGGATATTTAAGATAAAATATGTTTAATTATGTTTTTCTATGTTCAATTATAATTTAAGAATATTCTGTTGATATTTATACTATATGTTAGTTAAATAGAAAAAATGTCTATGTATGAGTCACTAATAGTTATTTCATAGAATGAATCACCGACATGTATAGGACTAAGTCACGAATATAAAAAATGAGTCACATGCAACATAGATGAGTCACCAATAGAAAAAATTAGTCACTGGTAGAAAAAATAACTCACAAATAAAATGACTGAAAAACCCAATGACTCCCTAAAAGAACAAAAGAATCACCGAGAGAATGACCCACCAACAAAACAAATGAATCACTGATACAATGACTCACCAACAGATACAAGAATGAGTCACTAATAGTCTGAGTCACTGAAGTAAAAAGTCACTGATAGTTTGTGACAATGATGCAATAACATACTGATGCATTGAGTCACCAATAGATGGAATCTCCAACAGAATGACCTACCATTAAATACGTTAAAAAATTTATTTACTCTTAAATTAAAATTAATTATAATAGTCATATTATTGAATCTTAGTACTTCTAATTATATTACTGACCATGTCTATCTTTTGGATACATTTTTAGTGAACAATATAGGGTTTGAGGAAGCCTTCTTGTTATGGATCATGCCTATTGTTGACCTACATAGAATATAAAAATAAATCACTCAAGAATAAATTGAAGAGTTATATAAAGTGGAACTATGAAAAAAAATTAAGAAGAATACTTTATGAACACTCATTCTTGGTAACTATGAACAAGAAAGATTTGTTGAGAACCAAATTCTCAACATTCTTGCAGAAAAAACCCTAGTTAAGAGAACATTCAATGAGGATCACATCTATTCCTGTAAGCCCGAAAATAGACATTCCATGACACTCTAATTTGGTGTCTATTTCCAGAAGAGGACTCCAATTCAACATATGATTTACTCAAGGGTTCCATAAAAATCAAGAACATCACTCAGAGTATTCTAAACCCTCTCTCATTATTTATAATATGTGGTATATAATTTTATATCTTTTAGAGTAGTGTGTGTGTCAATAATATAATCACATACACTCTCCAATGATAAGCTGGAGGATACAAGATATCCTAACTCACTAATATATTTACACCTTTTCACACCCATGTACAACTGTGGATGTGGTCCTAGTGTGACCAAGTCAGATTCCCATGCATAACGGTGGTATAGGCCCAGTTCGACATGGATAGCTTGACATACTGTTATGAACCCTGATCCAGGGTGTGGATCTAGTTTATTAATATAAACTTCTTAGTGGCAGGTGATAACCGAGTGTATTGTATTCTTTGACTTTATGAAATTGAAAAATCATATTTTCTCCATTGTGTTCTCCAAATTTTGATTTCTATAATTTTACACATATTTCAGAAAATTTAATTTTACAATGATAGTTAATCATAAATAGTGTTTATAGCTATTTTTTATTTAGTAAATTTCTTTCAAAAGTTATATAAATATTTTAAATTGCTGTAAATGAGAAATAATAAATATTTTGTGAAATTAATTGAACATTCAAATCTATTATAAATCCACTACTTCGATTAACTCAGCTATTTAGATTTTAAATTTGAGAATTATTTTTTAAAAATGGTTTTTAATAAAAAAAATTATTGGAACTCAATTCACCCCCTCATTCATGTCCTAATCCGACCAAAAGACTCTAATGGAATCCTATCAATATCTTACTAAAAATTGGTCCAATATCACATCCCTCCATTTTTCCAATCTTCGATCATCTTTCATCATTCTATCAAATACTCACATGTGTTAGGAATAGATTTCAATAAAAATCATAAAATTTAATTTTATAACATTATAATAATAATTAAAAATGAAATTTAATGTTTCTATATCAAATATATTTATTATTCCAAATTGCATATTATGGGAAGCTTCTGAACTCCCTTGAAAAATGTATTAATTAATTCCCTGATGTTGGTCATCAGGTGTCCATATGTCCTCCCATCATTAAATGGTCATGACTGTTTATCCTGTAGAATTAACATCATGGAGTTTTAAACCTCTTGATTATCTTTTTGAATGAATTTGATATTCTCATCTATACAATAATAATGAATATCAGAATATAAAAAATTAGAACCAATGATAACATATATAAGAGTCACTATTAAATTTTTTTCTAAAAGAAAACATACATACACAAAGATTTCTATTTTTTTCTTCACGGACACAACTTTAAATTTTTTTCGCATGATTCAAGGAATGTTTCAAATATAGTATTGATACATGAATATGGTTTTATGAATGAAATACACTTAGAATTAATTCCATCCATGATACTGAAATGATAAAAAAAGTCAAACTACTTCAATCAACATATATCATGAACCCTTCATGTTAATCCAAGAGCCAACTGTAAGATGAGTTATTATACTTAACAACAATTTTAAATGTTAAAGGTATACATGAATGATTTTAATCCGACATGGTAGAAATCAACAATGATGAATTATAAATTCCATATAGGAATTTTTCATTAATGTAGATAAACATTATATAATTCCTGAAAGAATCCACACTTTGTAGGAATGCCCAAAATAATCTATCAAGAAATAAAATCAACCAATAAAATTGAATTTATTGTTTGACATATTCTAATATATTTAACTACTATATAACATTGTTTTTATGACAACAAAACTCCATAATCTCTGGTAAATAGTACAAGTGTCACACTAATCACAATAAACATTCACCATTCCCTATTAGCACATATTCTATACATTTCTATAAGAAATATCATTACTGAAAAATGGTCCATTATCTTAACCACCTTAACTACTTGAATTTATTTACATTCTCTAATTATATCAATCATTACACTATAAATTAACTCAACATCTATGGTTGTGTGATTTTGTGATATTCATGGATTAACATCTAATCCTATATGTAACACTGAATCATATAACAATATCTCATTTATTTTTCAATGACATAACTATAATATTATTAAATATAAAACTTTTAATTCAAAGCCTCTATTGATTACTTTTTTTCAAAATCATTTTAAATATACATAAAACAATCATTTTATTGATTCATGAAACCTATAATTCCTAGATATTCAATTCTTGGAGTATTGATTGACCTATAAAATTGTGGTAATAATGACATAATAACATCAAACATGATTCCAATAGAGTATGATTATTTAAAGGTTCACGTGATAATAGAATACAATAATTCAAACATTATTTAAAAATTTATACTTGTTCTTCATCCTTAAAATCATCTTAATATAATGAATTTCCATCATTTAAAATATTTTTTGCAATAAAATACACATCGTTTCAAGGAAAATCAATAAAAATATGACTCTCCCACTGACATGACACGTCCTAATGATACAATATTGTATCTTGAGGGTGCGATGGACTTTGTTAAACAATATATTGAACATATTTGAAAAAACAAACGGTAACATAAGCCAACATCATTTGACCTTTGTATCGGTTCTTAACCAATGAAAATATATTTTTAAAGTCCCGATAAACAATAATTTGATAGGTTATATGTGAAAATATATATTTATATTATAGATATCTTTTATAAGATTGAATATATCAAATTGTTTACTATTATTTCTAACCTTCAATGAATTTTTTCCTAAACTGATTCCAATGTTGTTAAATCCCCAAGAATTACATTTCTTTTGGGGTTTCTATTATATATTATACCATGATTAGTATGAATTATTTGATAGTTTCCATAAATATATGATGAAGTATTTTTATCTACCCTAAATATTAATATTTGGTCTTATAATTAATAGCATCTAATGATAATACTTAGTGTGAGTATGAAGAATTAAACAGTAGATATCACACTAGTCTTAGTTAGAAAAAATCCCCTCAGTCACCAATAAATATGTCTAAAGAGATTCACAACTACCTAGACTTTATACACTAAATAAATATTAAGGAAATATTAATTATAATATATATTTGGAATTAATAAATTATAGAAAATTTTATTTATTCATTCATCTAATTAAAAATATCTTAATATATTACTCAGTGTGAGTCTGGAAGAGTAAACCCTAAACATCCTACTGGTCTTAGTCTGTTTAGAGCCCCATGATTTCCATATCAGTGGTCCAAAGTGATTACCCTCTAATCATAGTTCTCATGCTAATTGAATATAAAGAAACCCTTTATTAAATTATTTTTTAGTATCAATACATTATTATAAAAAAATTATTTGTTATTAACAATTATAAAATTAAAGAGGTATTTAAATATTGAAGACACACTTTATTAATATTCCAAATAATTTAAACCTTATATTAAGATTAATAATAATTAATCTCAAAACATAAAAATATTATAAATTAAAAAACATTATAATAACAATTACAACATTATATAAATCAATAAACATGAAATTTTATTAAACAAATTATTAGATATTCATAACAAAAAATAAATAGACAATTTTTAATATTCCTAATAATTAAAGTAGGATGATATTAATGATATTTAAAATTGAGTGTGAAACATAATAATATTCTATTTCGGATGCTTTCATCGAGGATCTCACCTCTATATGAAGGATGTGTGGATTGTTTCCTCACATTCCCGTTGTCCAAAGGCAGGTGGCATCTATAATTTATTCAGGTACATGTGCTCCTTGATCAAAATGGGATGATGGTATATCGGTCTATCCTTCTTTAGATTCGACATCAGAATTCATTACCTAGTCCAACTCTTCATTAAATATTATTAGGTTGTTTGGGAACTCTTCCTAGTGCCATATCTTTGTGGACTCCAGTTAATAAACCACTTTTATTAGGAAATTCCAAGGGGTCAAGTCAGGGAAGCAACATTTGATTAGGGGATTAGTCATGTTGGACATTGTTGGCATGTTTTTACGCTGAAACATAGATTTTTCTGGTCTTCTTACCCTTATGATAGGTCTTATCGAGGGTGCAGAAGCCTGATCCATCCCACGCTGAGTCCGGTGAATCATATTCCATAGGCATGTCCCTAATATTTTCCTCAGCTTCCCATTATTAACATAGGGTATGTCGTGAGTTTAACATCTACCTGAGACAGATTGGACTGATTAAAACAAAAATAAGAATGGATCAGATGGGTACATCCCCAAGAGTGAGTACCTAAGGGGGTTTACTATATGGGATGAGCAATACATCCAATGAAGATAGATTTGAGGAATATATGGTCCCTTTAAAGGGGATTCCAGGGTTTATCATTTGCTGGGATTGATCCTCAGGGAGGTTTTCTTACATACCAGATCCCAAGAGAAAAGGATTAGAACCCACATAGTTTGAAGGGGGAGACATGGAATTGGGTTGTGTGTAGAGGAAACAACCCAAGATATGATTCTAGGGATTAAGTGTGGTTAGAATCTTGTGTGCCACAAGGATCGATAATGGGATGGATGACATGATATCACCAGGATATGATGGCTCGGGTAAAAATCAGGATACATGATGGATGGTTTAGTGAAGTGGGTGGTGAATGACATGGGACCGACATGAAGAAGACGGTAGTGTTGGGATTGAAACACCAAGAGGCTTCATTTGTATCCCCGTGGTAGGGAATCAAATTCCACATAGTTCGGTGTGGTGATGGGAAAAATGAAGAGGAGGAATGTGAGAATAGATTTGTGGATTGGACCTGGAGGATGTAAAACCCTCAGGTTGGGGAAATCCCTTCCTGAAATGAAAAGTACTCTATGGAGAGACCAGGGTGAGACATGGGTGATGGGATTTAACCTCAATGAGGATTCCTACATATCCTCGGGCTAGGTAATCAAAGTCCTTGTTGTTCCAGAAGGGGCATAAAATCGAGGTGTGCACAATGAAAAACGACCTGATGATGACATTGGGTCTTATGACTAGTTAGCAGGCTGGGTTGGTCTGATGCCTAGGGGCAGACCGGAGGTGTGTGTCCTAAAAAAGGGGACTATAACGACTTACCATTGGTTTGATACAACAACGTCTTACAATTGGTTGGCTACTACAATGGCTTACCATTAGTTTTTGGCTACAAGGGATTACTGTTGGTTGGGAACTACAGAGCCTTACCATTGGTTGGAATTGAGCCATATAAAGATTTCCTACATACCCTCTCAAAGAAATAGGGATCAAAACTTATATAGTTCTAATAGGCACAGTTTAGTGTTATGTAGTATGAAAAGGGTCTTATAGTTTAGCATCATGTGGGATGAAGGTGAACTGATTTGGAATGGTCATGACTGATGGGTGTTAGGCTTGAACATCATGGAGGATTTCTACGTACCTTTCTTGGAGAGGGAAAATATTAAATTCCATGAAGTTCAGAATTGGTCTTGGGGCTTACAATATAAGGTTACCCAATGAGTATTTCTTGGTCGGTGCTTACACTAAGACCATGTGAGTCATGCTAATTGTGAGAAACAAGAGGCAACAAAGTCCTAGTGATCACATCGTGAAAGTTGAATCCATGAGGAATATAGTGGGGCTTATGCCTGGTTTGTGTCCTAGAGAAGAAACTGGGGCTAATACATGGTATGTTTCCTAGGGATATAGATATTGGGACTTAATCCAGGATGGAGGCCCAATTGTGATAAAACCCAAAGGGAGTGGGATGGGATGTAGGAGGTCCCTATGACCATATCTCCTATGGACTTTGCACACAAAATAAGGGAGTAGGGGCGATGATGACTCCTCCTACAAGAAAGGCTAGGGGATTACACAAAGATGGTTTCCCTTCCCCATGGAAAGATGCAACTCTAGAAAAGACTATTTCATTCCATGTGAGGAAGATCTCTCTCAAATAGAGACCAGTGGGTGTGAAAAATGTCCAATATGGGATACCCCATGAATATTGAATGGGGAGAGACTATTTATTAACATCATTTGCTAAGTATGATGGCACTTGTAAGTTTAACATCCTATAGATCAGAAGATGAGGATACACTCCTCACCCTTATGAACTATATAACCGGTGAGATTTAACCATTTTTTATGGGAAGGCACTAGAAATGTGAGGGTGAGACGGGGATATGGAGTGATCCATTGAGGGGCTCATGTTATCATGGTTATGTGAAGAAGCAATATGTGTTACTGCACCTACGCAATGAAGCATGAGTCTAAGAAACATAATATGAAGAACCGCCAAATGGACCATGAAGTCACTTCATTCAAACACGGTGGTCCATACGGGATAAGGTTTTATGATGTAAAAGGGGTCACAGGAAGGGATATTGAGAGGCTCAGGTGCTCCACAGATTAGAGTGACTCTATGAAGGGTTACTCATTGCAAAGTGGGGTGGCCTAGCCTAGGCATGGAGTATACATGAATATAGAGGGTGATTTTCAAAGTGCAAGTGATTTCATGTATTGGGACATTGATGAGAATGAGTGCCCTGCAATGCGTTTCACTATGAAGTAATGTACTTCATGAAGCACAGTGATCCTGGCTTAGCATGGGGTTCACATGTTCACAGAAGGTACTTCGCGAAGCATGAGTACTCTACGAAGATATGAGTCCCCTTAGGGATCTCCATCCTTTGTGATGGCATGTGGGATCCTCAAAAGGAATACCTTCTTGAAGAGGGGTTGTATTTGAGGTAAGGGAAAGGTATTTTGTAATGATAAAGTACATTGAAGAGCTAATTTTTCTCAATGTTTTGTAGAGAAAAAGGTCCTTCATGATTTGAGAGCTTAGAAGGAGAAAGTTCTAGGTATTTATCCTTTGGGTCTTAGTGAATATGGGTATTTATAGGAAATAGGTAGCGCAAAGATTTGACAGTTCTTTGAGAAGAAACGTAGTGCTTTACAATCGTAATTGGATTGCACCAAGTTTATCATAACTGCAGATTCGACCATCATCCACACCTTGGCGTAGATGCCTCCATAATTCACTCAGCAGTGCTTGGGGAGGCTTATGTCAAGTTCCATGGGATCATAGAGGTGATTGGTTCCCTCCATGGGGTGAATATTCCTATCAATATCATCGTAACCACAGAGCCTTCCGCCTCTTTACTCAGCAGAGATCACAGAGGGGGCCTTGACATTACACTGGTCGTGGCACTAAAGGGATCCATGAAGGCCACAGTGATGAGGGGATCCATGAATGGGATTCATGAGCCATCCCTTTTTTAATTGATGTTCTCTTTTTGTATTTTTTCTATGCACACATTTTGGCACCAACAAATGCCCCCCCAGACATAGATCCATGGAGAAAAAAGGTCAAAGTCTGTGGGTATATCACCAAAACATTTATTCTAATTGAACACAAATATCGTGATGAAGGGTTTCAATGAAGAGAGGTGATGCACATGTTTTGGATTCTATGAAGCTTTCTACAAAGCTAGTCGTGGCTAGGCACACTACAAAGCTTGGAATTCGTCACCTATAAATAAGGGAAGATAACACCTATTTTTTCTTTACTTATTGTTGGGAACAATTTGTGTATAAGGTTTTATTTTTTTGTCAATATTAGTCAATGAAGATCAAAATGAAGGAGATCAAGAAGTAATCAAAAGAAATGGAGGAATGGAAATTCAGATGATTTTTGTACTGATCATAAATTCAAAGAACATTTTTCAATGGTGACACATTGTTTACAATTGTGATGAATGGTGAGGTATAATCCACATGAGGATGGTTAAAGAATAATAGGGGTTTGACGAAGACCATTCAATTATTCATGATTTCATTAGAACCATGCAGGAGGCTTCTTGAAGAATAGAATCATATGATTTGCATGAAGTAGAGAATGACCGTTGAAGAAGAAGACAATGTGTAAGGTGTTGGAATTCTGATATGGCTATGCAATTCACATTTTCTAAAAATATGATGATGTTAAAGCTGATCTATCAAAGTATATATATAACGATAGTTGAGTTTGTTATAAATAAGAAGAGTTGTTGAAGAATCCAAATCAGATAAAAGAAGCATGAAGGTTACGACCGAAGCATAAATTGAAGGTGGAGCTGTTTCCCAGTGTTAGCAAAATTTTTGGGCCTGAAAATTAGAAATTGAAGACATGGGTTGTTTGAAAAAGAGGTGCATGCAAAGAAGAAGTGGTGCACGAAATAGGTGACCTATGTGCGAAATAACAGATTTGTGCATGAAAAACAACGTGGTGCGCGAAATAGTGGAGTGATGTTTTTCGCACAAGCATTGTTTCAGAATCAGAATGTTGAAAAATGGTAAAGGCATGGGATGTGTGAAAAACCAGAGTTGTGCACAGAAAAATGGGAATGTGCACCAAAAAATGTTGTGCGTGAAATATTTGGGTGAGTTTTTCATGCTAGTAGTGTCTCAGATCAGAAATACTGAAAATCGGAAAAGGAAAGTGGTGCATGAAAAATCATAGATGTTCACGCCCTGTGTGTGGAAAATCAATCTTGTGCGCGAAAAGATGTTTGTGCACAAAATTTGGGTATGATGTTTTACGTGAAAGAGAGGCTTCATGTTCAAGTGGTGGACTACTGATTTGGATCTGTGCCTTAGGAGAAATTTTATAGATGCCTGGGCATTGGCCTATTGGGTCTGCGCCTCCATCGAGGAGTTTGGGGAAGAGTTGAGGTGAGTGGGCTTATATGAGGTGGCATGGACCTCCCAATTCCACATATACCAGCCGAAGAAACTGATGAAGATGTTGCTGAGAAGGTGGTTGTTGTGGACCAACACCTTCTTTTTTCACCATGGAGAGGTTAGTATCACCATCTAGGACCTCCAAAAAATCATGGGGATCCCAATATTGGTGGTGATGTATGATGAGTTCCTCCCTGCCGTAAATACATGGGAGGACATGGAGTAGATGTAACTATTGGTTAGGATATTTATGGACTTGGAGCTAGTAGAGGACAAATAGTCAGTGATTTATGTCCACTTTATGAGGTGGTTCTGTCAGTTCCTGAATTCCCTAGTAGATGGGAAGTTTCTTGTGAGGCCTCCCACTTTCCCAAAGGGGGCCTAGTGAAACAAAGAGAACTCCTACGGGAGACTCTTAGAGGAAATAAAATGGAAGACATGGGGATTCTATATCATCACCAAGAAGAAACTTGTGGTTATGCTGGTTTCATTCATCTCAGTACTCATTTGCAGATAGATACTTCCAGTACGAGATACAAACATAGGAGTATGTCCAAGAACGTTTATCATGGATTCCATGTTGGTGATGGGGGATTAGATGAATCAGGGGATCCCAATGTTGGCCAAGATGTATAAATTATTGTGGCATATTAATGATGGAAAGAATCTACATAGTGTGTGTGGGTTGCTCCATCTTCTGTATGGGTTCATAGCGGCACATATGGTAACCTACGAATACCCAAACCCAATTTATCTTCAAGGTTTGGACTTTCTATTGGCTATTCTGAATGTGGTGGGATGTTTCCCAACCAAGATGAATCCACTTCTTATGCTGAATTGAGTTTGGAAAGTGGAAGAGTTCAACATCCACCCATTACCATTTCAAATATGTGTGTTCACCGACGACTGCCAGGGGATGGAGGGGCATCGGTCCTACCTCCTATATTTTTCAGGATAGAGTCCTGGTGGTGCAGGTTGACCGCGAGCCTATCTATGAACCATATACCCCACATCACTTCATGAGGTTGTTTTGGTACATTCAGAGGCCCACCCTGCATGTATAATTGGGAGTGTTCCACAAGGACCATCCATGTGTGATGATGGAAATGTGGATCATGTTCACATGAGAGGATGGGAAAATGTGGAATGAGTTGCCTCTTCCCATAGTTGTCTATGGGATAGTGAAGGAGTATGCCATGAACTAGGAGGAGGCTTACCAGGGGGTAATGATGAAGTGGAGGACCATAAATTCCAGTGACAAGGGGCCTCTTTAACCTAAAGGCTAGATCTAGAAGGAGGACAGAACATCCCATGGTGGCGGTGTCGTAGTAGCAGTGAGTCCCATACCAACCGAGAGGTAGGAGGTAGTGGTGGGCCTAGAAGAGAAAAGTCAACTTGAAGGGATGCCACCCAAGGGGTTCCATAAGATATCCACTCAGTCTCTCGGGAAGCGGCTACTCCATATAGATATGCATGGGGATGATATCTACCTAGAGTCCTCGAACACCTGGGATGTCAACAGAAAATTCGTCAATCCTTCCCAGATGTGGCTCCACCTGAACCATCCTGGGATACATTTTTTAGGGATTGGTTTTTCCAGATCTATCTTTTCAGTATCTCAGGCAAAGGGGGAGAAGTACATAGTGGAGAAGTAGGACTTTGTGCACTGTCGAGGTGCTCCACGTCCAATGAAAGATGGGATGAAGGTGTTGCTCGATCGAACAACCCCTATACAATTATTGACCACTGAATTTTGGGAGCACTTCCATCTACATGAAGAATCAGTAGGGTCCTACTAGGGGGATGCTGGTCGAGGGACCTCTTTAGAGTAAGGTGAGGTCGAAAAATCAGAAGTGGAAGAGTTTGCAGATGATCTTAAGGTAAACCCTAAATCATTTCTTTATGGTCCTCATTCAGTAAATTTAGTACTTTTCGACTGATATTTGACCTGTGAAGGCGGGCCTCATATGCAAAACCCATTCCCACGCAGTAGTAGATGCATCTGTGAGAGAATAAAGATCTGTAAGCAGGACGATGGCGATTAATATGCCTAGTAAGGCTGCAACACACATGGTGGTTCTCCCAGAGCCTTCAGATTTCCCAACCATATATGGGAGGCCATGATTTGGGATTCTCATGGAAACAAGTATGGGGGGAGACCCACTATTTGACCACTTTAGGTCTTCTTCATAACAATTGTAACTTTCATGCATTGAATCATGCCAACTAATATTTTCACATTCTCACATGTGCAGTTCTTGAAATGTTGTGGCCCACATTGGAGAGTATGGCCGGAACTCTTGGTGCTGCCATTATTATTGGAATGCCTGAGGTCCTGGAAGCAGATTCCCATACAAACCTGGCCAAAGTGCTCCTGATCAAAGGCGTAACCGTTAGTAGGACAAAACCAGAAATCATCAAGGTGTAATTTGACGATGGAGGTTAATTAGATGACATGGGACCTGACCTACCTAACCAGACATCAGATTTGGATCCAACTGATGGGTTCCTAGAGGTATTCCCCCCATATGAACCTTCTGACCCCGGGGATTGGAATCAGATGGCATATGATAAATAGTATATCAAGGTCCTCTATCACCAATCATGGAAGTTGATCAAGAGCATCCATAGGAAGACCCCACATGCACAATGGATAGATAAAATGTGGTGGCTTCATTCTAAGCTGTGTGAATTATGTGCTGGAGGAGTGGATTCCCAATATATACATATGCTAATTTGAGACTTTGTGTCAGAGAAGATGCAAGAACATGAATGTGGACTCAGTGTTAGCTGGTAGGGGATGATGTCGGTGAACTTCAAGAGACTCCAGGAGGATAATAATGTGTTCCAGTTGTTAAGGGAATGGGCAAAAGATTACTCTTCTTTCCTCGACACACAATTTCGGTTGGTATCGTGAATGAAGCCCTAATTAGAATAGGCTGAATAACAGATGTGGTGAGCCTCAAGGAAGTTGGATATCATATGATCTGATGAGTAGTGGGCCCAGTTCAAGGCTGATGAGCTACATTCCATTTCCATCGAGGAGGATCCAAAGCTCAATAGGTGAAGGCAGATCTCAGATTCTACTACCCAGAGATTGGTGGAGCTAGAACTCTCTATTGAAGAGTTCAACCCATATATGGGAGGGTCCAATCCTTGGGCGATGTAATATGTGTAAAATCATAAATGTATTTTCATTCTATTCTTATTTATATTTATTGAATTCATTTGTTATGTTTGTTGTATTTGGTTCGCTACATTTCTATAACATTCGTGTAATATCCAGTGATCAATCCCTAAAATCATGTGGGTCATCCCTAATGTGATAATTATGGGATGACCACATCATTATTCCATTTGAATATGAGAGAGGAAACAAGGATTTTGGAATCCTCGGTCTAAATAACTGATTTTTATTTTTGGGAAGAAATATGGATTCCTAACAGAAGAATGAAGTTCTCAGAACTGTCAAATTTTTGTTTTTCAAACATGCTCTAGTGCATGAGTGGGGTAACACTAGGGGCATTAAAATCAATCCAATAAAATGGGAGTGGAAGTTTGAATCATGATACCCAAAATTCGGAACACTATAGGGATGAAGTGACAATGAAGGATAACTATTAACCATGTTCAAAAAATATTATCCCTATTGAGTTAAGCAGAAACGGGGATAACAAATGAGGGCTGACCACTGACCATGTTCGAAACAATGGGCCTGACTCGAAATGTCATCCATTAGTCTTACGTAATGTAATTCCAGGATAGTTGGTGAGCCATAGGCCGAGCACTCGTAATGTTGGGGTTTTTTTGGGCATAAAAGTGGACGAGGGACAAAATAAAGGGCACACAAAGCATGGAGGGTGAGTGATGGGTTGTTTAAATATAGTCCAACACTCTTGAAATTTCACAACCGTGTTGACAACACATTAGGTGGGTGCATCAGTCTAAACCGAGATCAAACCAAATTCTAGACAAGACCTCTCTAGTGAGGATATAAAATAACGTGTAGTTTTACATCATGCCAAGGGGGATGATATACACATAGTTTAATGTCATATGGTAAGGACATGGGTGGGAGAGACTATCTTCTAAAGGGGGAGTACATGGTGCGGCTGTCATAGACATTACATGAATGAGGAAATAGGCAGTCCACACCACACCACTTATTCCTAAGGGGAATCATATATCAAGATACCAAAGATGGTGAAATTTGGGTTGGTCCTGAGACAAGGTTTTCGGGCATTCCTATGTATCCCCTGTGGATGGAAATCAAGTAATACGTAGTTCTAGAGCACAATGTGGTCAGAAACCAACACTAAAATGGGAATCCTCTCTTGTGAGGATTCTGATGCATCCCATAATTAGCATGGGGAATCCTACACTTGTTCAGTGTATAACCATAGTTTAGAGTCATGAGTTGAGGACACAGTCACTCAGAATAGAAACACACAGTGCGGTACCTATACTGACTTGAATCGGGGACCGTAATAGTCCACAACACACCATGTGTCCCGATGGGATTCATTAGTCCATAGACCAAAGGTGGCCTAACATGGGGATGGACATGAAGAATCTTCTAACTTGGGGCTGGACCCAATGGAATGTGATTTGGAGTTCCTACATATCTCATGAAGATTTGAATAAAACTGTGCCTAGTTCTGAGAGTTCAGTTTAATGTCATGCAGGACGATCTTAGTTTATGGTCGAGGAATGCAGACTAGGTTGGGAAGAGATATGTGAGAAACATTGTAAAGTTTTTGCATAACTTGATGTGAATGATTACATAAAGAGTCTGCACCACACCCCATGAATCTGATAGATTTTGGGCCAAGGGGTATGGAAAAGGGGCATGATTTAATATAGTTAGGGATAGACCTGAAGAAGAAATGTACGGGTGTTCTAATGTATCCCATGAGGATGAGAATCAAGCCATACGTAGTTCTAAGAATGAAATTTAATGTCATGTCAGATGATATTAGTTTATGGCTCAGGAACTCAGACCAGGTTGGGATGAGACAAGGGAGACACATGGGGCGGTTGTTGAAAAACTCGACGTGAATCAAGACATAAGAGTCTGCACCCCACTACATGATCCCAAAAGAGATTCTATGTCAGGGGACTTAAAATGAATGTTGGTTTGTGCCTGATTCATAGTGACCCGGTGTTTCTATGTATCCCATTATGATGGGAATCAAGCCATACATAATTCTAGAAAATGACATGGTATGGTACCAATGACCGGGAGAATACTATCTTGCGGTTTGGGCCCATGCACCTAAAGAAGCAGTATTTTATGGATCATGTTTGTTCATTAGAGTGGATGTATTTTTTTGTGAAGAAAATAACCTTGGAGGGAGAATCTAGGCATCTCTACATGAGTCAATCTATATACAAGCCTTCAAAAATGGCATGGTGGATGAGCAATACCAAAGATGATGTTCCCTTGCACGAGGGCATCACAATGTGGTACCATTTTTCATCGAGCAACCAGGATGACAGTATAATGTTTAGGGTCGTATGATATGACCAACCCATGTATTTTAATTTCTTGCAGTAAAGACATACTATTTTAAAGCGTTATGGGACTAGGAAGCATTGTTTAAGGTCATATGGATTTGACACATATAGAATAACGAGGCTTTGGATGGAATGTTCTAGGTGTGATAAAGCATACCCATTGTGCATGAGGACCAGGTCCACACCACACCACACACAGCTCGATAGGAGAAACCACATGGTGAGGGGCTAGAAAAGATTAGAGGATATAGGTATAGACCTGAATATGAAATGTATGGGTGTTCATATGTATCCCTAGATGATGGGAATCAAGCCATATTTAGTTCTGAGAGTGCATTTTAACATTGTGATGGTTGGAGGACATAAGAGACTTGTTCCTAGAAGGGGAGTAAATGGTGAAACTATTGAAACACCTTCATGAATGAGGAAGTAATACCATATAGCCACCACACCACACAGTCCAATAAAAGTCTGGTCCAAAAGGCTGAACAAAATAGACAATTTTTTGAGCCTGAGCTGCACCCAATGTTAAAATTTCCCGGCATTCTTACGTATCCCATAATAATGGGAATCACGACATACATAGTTCTTGAGAAGTTGTGTTGTTTAATGTCATGCGGAAAGGATTCGGGGAGATCATAGTTTAAGGTTTTAGAGCCTGGACAAAAGGAAGTGAGACTCTTCTAAATGGGCGTAAACCTTTACAAAATCCCTTGGCCCAGATGAGACACTCCCGATGTGGGAAATAAAGGAGGAAAATTTCTTTGAAACAAGTTAAATAAAGGGAAAGGATAAACAATGTGAAGCTTCAAAGGAAACCTCACCATGGCTTCATCCTCTTAATGCATGAATGTGCACTAAGGGATAACACCAAGAGCCTCTAAATTCAACTTGGACATGATGGAGTGGAAATGGTGAATCCTAAAATCGATATTCAAGGGTTAATGGAGGTGGATTAATGATGGAGGATGGTTGTTGACTATGTTAGAAACACAACGTCCATATTGTGTGACTTGAAGTGGGGAAACAAATGAGCATTTACTGCTGACCATATTCACAACACAAGACTCATATCAAATGTCATTCAATATCCTCCAAGATGTTGGAATGAGATGGTATTAGAACCTTAAGGCCTAGATCCTTGCCGTTCAGGGGTCCTTCAAATGTGAAATGTTATGAAAGTCTAAATGTATGCGAACTTGAAACATGGACATGGATAGAAAAATGTCCTCATAGAACCCAAAACTATGGGTCCTAAACTAGAGTTCTACAAGGAACTTTGGTGAAATACCAAAGAGGGTAAAGGGGACAATTCTGAGAGAAGATGACTCGAGAAGATGAGTGGGGGATAGAGGAATGAGGAGATCTCAAGAGGGAGGTATACGACATGAATATTGAAAACCGGATGTGAATGAAGACATAATCCCATACCACACCACATATCCCCTCATAGAGGACTCAAGCCAAGAGTATAGAGAGATTACGATGTTTCTAAGAAACAAGGCTTGGCCTACAGACAAAATGTATGTGTTTTATTATATATCCCATGATTATGGGAATCAAGCCACATGTAGTTTAGGAATTGCAACACCATTTAACATCATGAAGTATGATGAAGATGGGAGGGGGGTACCTCGACAAGGAATGTGTATGGTGTGGCGAATAACCTGACGTGAATGAGTTCATAAACCCATATTCCACACCAATAATAATTTCTGAAAAGAACATAGGCCAAGAGCCAACGAGAAAGGATAGATGAACTTGGGATGGAACCAAAGACTACATGTCTGGGTTTTCCTACATATCCCATGAGGATGGGAATCAATCATTTTTAGCACTCAAGATGTCATACAGTTTAACATCATGGGACCCAGACATGGTAGTTCTTAGTTTGTAGTCGTAGATCTTAAACCATTGATGACCAGTTTAATGTCTTGTGCATGGGAAAGATGGGTGGAAAGGGTGAAACATCATTGCTACCATGTGGGAGACCACAGAACAGAAACAATGATTGAGGATAACTTCTTACAATATTCACAACATGGTATCTATATCATGAATAGTAATGAGAAAAAACAATGAACATCGATATTTGATCATATTCGTAACAGAGGACTCGTATCAAATTATCATCAAAAAATCCTCAGGGACGTTGGAATGAATGGTAGGATAACCCTAGGTCCAAGAATCCATTTCATTTGAGGAACCATTTATATGTGAATGATAATGAAAACCCCAACTGATGGGATGCGTACAGTGTGGTGGTACTCGTGCAGTTTAACGTCTTGTGGAATGGACTATAATGAATGAAGTGTGTCTCAAGGGGATGTATTTGGAAGAGGAAAATAGCCAAATTTGAACAAGGACATAGATTCCATACCACACCACACAATACTAAGTGTCAATCTGGGCTAGGGGGCTAGAAAGGTCGAGGGACTTGGTGTTGGGCCACATATGGAATGTCCCATCTAGCCTGCAGTTTATTGTCAGGTGGAATGAGTGAAATGTAGTTTTATGTCTTTCAATATAGATAGATCACATAGTTTGACATCATACAATGAAGATGGGGGGATCTAAGTTTACATTCATAGATCTATGACCATGATTACCTGAACCATTATGCAGGTATTGCCCCACCAAATCTCCTAAGACCACATGATAAATGATTAGTGTGGGAAACAAGTAATGGGATTATGTTCTCCCTAGTATATAAGGGAATGAAAATGAAGGAAAGAGATCAGGTAGGGATGATCCCAACCAGACCAACATCCCTTCTTGAGGAAAATTGATGTATGAAAGGATAATAGGACAAAATGAATCACTGCGCCCAGTATTTGAGACATATAGGGTGGTGATAACAATGGAGAATGACTATTGACCATGTTCAAAAAACCACATCCATATCATATGACCTGAAATGGGAACAAAAAAATGAGCATCGACTCCGGACCATAATTGAAATGTGGGACTTTTATCAAATTTTCATTCAAGACCCTCCAAGTCGTTGTACATAAATGGTAGGTGAGACATAAGGCTGAGAATATGTAACTTTAAAGGGTTTTTTGGATGTGGATGTTGATAGAGACCCAAATAAATGGGATGCATGAAACACGAATATTCGCATGGTTTAATGTCATGCGGCTAGGATTAAATAGATAGTGATATCCATGAGGGGGATACATAGTGCGGTCATGATAAACCCTATGTGAATGAGACAAAACAAAGCCCGCACCACACCATGTGTTTTAAGAAGCATCCTGGCCCAGGGGCTAGACCCAAGGGGGGATCTCGAATTTTGGGGTTGGGCCTATGGATGAAATGATTGGGCGTTCTTATTTTATATTCGGATGTAGGAATCAAGCCATACGTAGTTCTTAAGATGGTGTATAGTTTAATTTCATGATGTGGGGACATGGGGAGATCATAGTTTAAGGTCGTATAGCTCAAATCGTAACGGTATATCTACCACTTCTAGTTTGACATCATGTAGGAAAAAAAGAAGTTAAATGTCAGGTAGAACGAATTCTGGTTAGTTTTACATCCTTCATCCTAGACGAGGAACACAATTTAACATCATGCAGAGAAGACGTAACAATTTATGGTCATGCAAGAATGAACTACTAATGAAACGTACTACTTGAAGAATTTTTCATTGGTGGGAGGAGTGATATTCTCACCATCTCTGGTAAATTGGTAGTACGTGTCATTGGGGTAAACCTTGTTAATGATGTATGGTCCTTCCAATTTGGGATCCAATTTGGGTGGATTCCTACCAATTATCATTAGGGTTCCCAAGGCCAAAACCATGTCACCTTGTATGAAAGAGCAGCAGAGAAATTTCATATTTAATGCTCTGGATATCTTGTTCTTATGACTCTCCAGATTGTGCAGGGAACAAATCATGTTCTCATCGAGAACTTCTAGTTCATCCATACAAATTTCATCTACCTTCTCTAGTTTCTGCTAATCTTTGACAGCTGTGCATAATGAAAAAAACTGGATCTCGATGGGTAGGACTACCTCCACTCTGTACACTAGGGAATATGGGGTCACCATAGTGGAATCTTGAGTCATCATCCCATTGGCCCAGGGGGAATTGGGGAGTTTATCTAGAAAACCCTTCTTATTCAGACCAACTATCTTATCCAGAATGTTTGAGAGGGTTTTGTTGAAGACCTTGACCTGCCAATTTTCTTGTGTATGACAGAGAGATTGTAACATCCCAAGTAAGTAATGAATAATAGATATTTTTATCTATGTCTATTAATGAATTAGATAGTGTTTTAGAGGCTTAAAATGAAAATAAATCCAATCTTAAGCATGAAATACACTAATATTTTTAAAAGATTGTTTTACTGCCTTTTGATGGAAAACCATTTTTAAATCTATATTTTGACAATTTTATAAGCTATTTTTGTCAAAATAAACTTATTCTTTATGATTGGGACATCAAAATTTACTTTGTGTGAATTTTTGGTATTTTTCGGACAATGTTCATTTTTTAATGAATAGTGAAAAATACTGCATTTTACATCAAAACTGCTTTTTAATCTAAATTATTTATATGATTAGATTATCTTTTGAATTAGATTTAAAGTGAAATTAGAATATATTTTTACCATTTAATACAATAGTGGTCATTTTAATTAATTTCACTTTGAAATTGGACTTAAACTAGTGTCAATCTTTTGATACTTATTGTTTCATAAAAACACGCTATTTCCTCTGGCAGCGGGAATTAATTATTCAATTAATTAATGCAACTTATATGTTTTGAATTTTTTAAAATAGACTACATTTTTGAATTCATAATTTAAAATATATCTTGGGGTGAAGTTTTGGTATTTTTTTGAAAATCTTCAATTTTTTATGAATAGTGAAACCACTATGTGGTACTTAAAAAACTGATTTTTCATTTAAATGATATTTTACCACCTCTAGGTTTTGACTTTCAAAAATCCGACATACATGGTTGTCATTAAGAAGTAAAATGTGGTTCAATGGGATTAAAATAATTTTTTGGTGAACAATAACTTTTATGTTTTTAATCGCGATTAGTGGTAATTAGTGTAGTTTAAGGTAAAAATAACGTTTTAATAATATGAAATGACCTAGACACATGTCCTACCCTTATTGGATGTGTCATGGCCGACCAAGACAATCCATGGGTCAACATGGGGACCCCATGGATCCACTTTGGTAGGAAAATGACATTAATATATTTTTATTTAATGTTAAAGTAAAAATGACACAAACATGAGTTATTTTACTAAAAAAAATTTACATGGGGTTATACAGGTCAGATGTTTGACTATAATTATTAATTGGAAAGCTAAAAATATTTCCTACATCATAGTATTTTTTTTATAATTTATATAATTTAAATAAATTAAATTATTTATGACATCATGATGATGCAGCAATTACCTCATTAATAAAGGATTTAAATAAAATGAAATGATAATGTACAATCTATGACCAAAACATGTCTAAAACCTATTGGATGGGTAGATTTAGAACCCTTATCACCTTACCCTAGAATTATATCAATGTGGTACCTTTTGAATAAGAAACTCATTTTAAAATAAAGTTACATTTCTTTACTTTCCAAGAGTGCCCCTCCTCTCCTCTTATAAAAGGCCCCCACCTCTACCTTCTTACCCACACTTCCAAAGCCTTTGGCTCGGCAAAACCATGCCCATTTTGTCTCTCCACTTCCCTCTCTTACTCCTTGAAGCCTAAATTTGGGAAGAAGTCCTCCCAATGAAGTTTTTGAGCTCAAACCAAACGGAGTTAAACGATTTTAATGTAATGTCTTCAGTTGTGTTCTTTTGTTTTATTTTGCTTCTCCAACCCCCTAAACTCAATTTATTCATTTCTTTTGTAACAACATCATTATCATCCATATACTTGGATTTTCTTATCAGAAGGATTCGAGCTACACTTACACACACCTACACCTAATGGTTAAAGAACATACTGTTTTCGTGGATGGCGAATTTCTGCCTCCCGAAATGATGATTGTTCAACATTATTTTAAGACCATCAAAGGTGGCCATTAAGATGACACTATATTTATATATGATATATAATATGTTTATGTTTTCCTTAATCTTCTGTATTTTTCATTTTGGGCATACATTTACGGTTTCCATTATGGGTAAACGTGATATCTTCATTTAAGGAAGTGCGGACTACCGCCCCCTCAAAGTGATTTGATTCGTTAATACCATATGTGGGATGTATAAAGGATGGAGTTATGATATTATATATGATATTACACTAGAATTATAATATACATTTATATCATTATTATTCCATTTCATAAAATATGAAATAGAAATGGAAGCAGCGTTCATGCGTACGTACGACTTACCGTCTCCATGAACGGTGCATTTCATTTCTTACCTCTAAATGTTGTAAAATATTATAAATGCATGAATGTACTAGATATATATGATATATATGATATGTACATCATGAATACCATTCTGGATATAATGTATACCTGAACGACTTGTAATTATAAAGGGTTTATTTTTTACTCAAGTACCAATGATCATTAAAACGACCGTTATTAACTTAAATAATTACATAGTGTTCATGACATGGAAATAAGTGATATAAAAGGAATAATGAACTTGAAAAGGTTCTTAAATAAGTAGAAATTAAATCAAGTTTATTATTCAGGAAATTAAAGAACGACCGAGTCAAGTCGGACCCGAGGTATGGGACTTCGTCTCAATCCCCTTTCATTGAGGCATATTTTGTTTTATACACAACCTTCTTTTATACGGTGTATAAACCCCATTGAATTTTACGTTTATTCAAAAGGAATATTTTTTATACGAAGCATTTACTAAATGACAAAAGGGAATGTTTTTGTAGTACGTGTGCGGCGACAACGACTTCTCCGCCGACGTGACCATTATTTGAGTTTCGGCTTCCTCTACAATCCATACCTTCTTTTTAAAAGAAAAAAATAAATACCATGTTTTACTTTTCTTCTATTTTGGTATTGAACATGGTTTTCATAATTTTTTTATTATATCAATGTGTTGTATTGATATCTTGTGATGGAAATGTGGAAATGTTATGTTTCCTTTATGCATGTTTTATGTGATACGATTATGTTATGGTTCTTGGGAATTATTATGAATACGGGTGGCTCCATGATAAACTAAGGGCGGGTGATCCTGATATAGCTCTCCAATGCATTGGGTAATGCGAAGGAGTGAAACGTTAAGGTTTCTCCAAATAGATTTAGTGAATATACTATGATGGGTATTCCAAACGTAACCAAGAGGGTTACTCCCTACTTAAGAATGTTATGAATTCATAAAGTTACCTTTATGTCTTATGATTTATATGATTTATTCATGATTTGATGAGGTCTGTTAAAGTGCCTATGTTTTATGGGTAAAGTAAGATTTCATTATTATGTATATATGAACTCATCTTTCCTTTCCATATTTTTTATAACCCTTATTGAGCTTTTTAGGCTCATACCAAGTTTTTTGAAATGTTTTTCATAGGACAAGGGAAAGGTACATGATATGACGATAGTGTCATGGAAGTGTCAAGAAAGAATCCATGTTTTATTTTAAATATATTTCCGTTGATGGGAAAAATTAATACTATCTTTTATGTAACCACTTTGCTTAAATTTGGAATGTAATACATGTTTTATGATCTAATTCTCTAAAACTCTAAACCCGAAAAGATCCTTAAGGTTTATTGTTGAAATATCTCAAGATTAAGTAAGGTTTAAGGCTGGGGCCTTATAGTTGGTATCAGAGGTCGGTTTAGATAACATTAGGAGTTATAATTCTATTAAATGATTATCCAAAAATATTTTTTTTTGAAATGATATAGCATTTGATGATTACCATGTTGCTTCATCTAAGACATGTTTGTTCAGAATGGTTTTCCGTAGAGGAAATACGGAAGCAGTGCTAGGAAGGCATAGAGAAGGAAATAACCTTCCGAATCAGCATCCTGAGATGGTCGGAATTGGAACTGAAAAGTTGTTTTGCAGTAATGGTGCAGTTCAATCAAGTGATAAATGGTGGTGGTATCCATGCACGAGATCAGCCAGATCATCCACAGAGGAACATGTCGGTGGTGGAACATTTCATGAGGCAACATCCCCCATCATTCAGAGGATCATCTGACCTTGTGCTAGCTGAAGGTTGGATTAAAGAACTAGAGAAGATTTTTGATTTCATGGGGTGTTCAGACAATAAAAAGGTTAGTCTTGCAATTTAACATTTGGAGGGTGAAGCAGATCAGTGGTGGTTGATGGTTAGAAATATCATGGACGCTGATGAGATTGATGCTCTTGACTGGGATGAATTCAAAGGTATGTTTCTTGAGAAGTATTTTCCTAAGGTTGTTCGACTTAGGATGGAAAATCAATTCTTGGAATTGAGGCAAGAGGAAGACTCAGTGTCCGCTTATGAAGAAAGTTTCACTCGATTGGCAAGGAATGCTCCAAATTTTATCTGAGACCTTGATAGTAAAATAAATCGTTTTTACTCAGGATTAAAGCCAAAATATCGAAGGTCATTAGCTTCTCGTGAGTTTAAAAGTTATGAAAAGATTGTTCGATGTGCTGAGAAGGTGGAAATGGTGTTTTCCGATGATCAAGTGTTCTATATCAACCAGCAGTAGAAGAGACCGAGGTGGTAGGAGAAAGGGAATAATTCTTCAAAAAAGTCAGATGGTAAGAAAACTAAGTTTCCAGTTTGTGATAAATGTGGTAAAAGACATTCTGGGGAATGTCTTCTGAATTCTAGAAAGTGATGCCGATCTGGTAAGATGGGACATAAGGCTTAGGATTTCACTGAAAAAGATCAAGGTGATGGTAAGTCCAAATTTGATTTACAGTTAGTGAAATGTTTTAAGTGCAATGAGATGGGTCACTATGCAAACGAGTGTCCGACAAAGAGCTTGAGTGATGGGAAGCAGTTATACTACAAGAATAAAGTGGTGGTGAAATCCTTTTCAACTACTTCAGCAGATGTCGGGCCGTCAAATGAAGTTGTATCAGGTACTTCATTAGTTTTGTCAGATTATTCCAGTGTGTTGTTTGATTCGGGGTCTACACATTCTTTCATCTATGAAAACATTTCTAGTAAAATGGGAATACCATCTGAAGAAATGACTCCTGAAATTTTGGTAAAAACACCGGGGGAAATGTTGAGGAAAAAAGAATTTATAAGAATCTTCCTATCCTTATCCGTGGAAAGAACCTACTTGCAAGCCTTATTGTTCTACCTCTAGTAGAGTTTGATGTTGTCCTGGGTATGGATTGGCTCTCTATTTACCATGCTAAGATTGACTGTAGAGCTAAAGAAGTTTCTTTTCAGAAAGACATTCAGTTTGTGTACTTGAGTGAACCCTTACTGTTGATAACATATCAAGAGGCCGAGAAACTTGTAAAAGATGGAAAAGAATATTACCTTGCACATATTGTTGAAAATAACAGAACTGTTCAGATTAATGATGTGGCAGTGGTAAATGAGTATCCTAATGTTTTTCCGGATGAGTTTCCTGGAATAATACCAGATCAGGAAGTTGAATTTACTGTTGACTTAGTTCCTGATGCTAATCCAATTTCGAAACCCCCTTATCGAATGGCTCAAATTGAACTTTTAGAGTTGAATGAGCAATTGCAATATTTATTAGAGAAAGGTTTCATTCGACCTAGCACGTCACCATGGGGTGCTCCTGTTTTATTTGTTAAAAAGAAATATGGTTCTATGAGACTTTCCATTGATTATAGATCCTTGAATAACATCACTGTTAAGAACAAATATCTTTTGCCTCATATCGATGATTTGTTTGATTACCTTTTGGGAGCTCAGTATTTTTCAAAGATTGAACTGAGATCGGGGTACCATCAGCTGAAGGTAAAGGAAGTAAATGTTCCAAAGACTGTATTTTGTACAAGATATGGCAATTATGAATTTTTAGTAATGGATTTTGGGCTAACCAATGCACCTGTTGTATTCATGGACTTAATGAATAGAATTTTCCATGAGTTCTTGGATAAGTTTTTGGTGGTTTTCATTGATGATATTTTGGTGTTTTATAAAAGTAAAGAGGAGCATGAGAGACATTTTACAGGTTACTTTGAAAACCTTAAAAGAAAAGAAATTGTATCGGAAATTCAGAAAGTGTGAGTTTTGGTTGAAAAAAATTTCTTTCCTTGGTTACATTGTTTCAAAATATGGGATAACTATTGATCCTGTAAAAAAAAGTTGTGGAAGACTGGCCAAGAGCCACAAATGTATCTCAGATTCGTAGCTTCCATGGTTTGGTAGGCTATTACCAAAGATTTGTTAGAAATTTTTCACGGTTACCTATTCCAATGACTAAGCTAACTCGGAAGGGTGTTAAGTTTATCTGGACAAAAGAATGTAATGGTTGTTTTCAGGAGTTGAAAAGATGATTTGTGAATGCTCCAGTTTTGGAAGTACCTTCCAGGAATGGTGAGTTTTTTATCTACAGTGATGCTTCATTGAAAGGACTTGGTTGTGTCCTAATTCAAAATGATCAGGTAATTGATTATGCTTCACGACAGTTGGAGACTCATGAGGTAAATTACCCTACACGTGATTTGGAATTAGATGTTGTTGTTTTCACTTTAAGAATTTGGAGGCATCATTTGTATGGAGTAAAGTGTGAAATATATACCGATCACAAAAGTTTAAAGTATATATTCACTCAGAAAGAATTGAACATGAGACAAAGGAGATGGATAGAATTAATCAAGGATTATGATTGTACAATTCATTACCATCTAGGAAAAGAAAATAAAGTGGCTGATGCTTTGAGTCGAAAAATTAATGCTTCATTAGCAAAGTTGTGTTTGGAACGTGATCCTTTGGATAAAGATTTGATAATATTTGGCATAGAAGTTGTTGGTGTAGGATGTTCTTCTGTTTTGTTTCAGGTATCAGTGAAATCTTCTCTATCAGACAGAATCAAGCAAGCACAGAAGCAAGACAGTGAGTTACAGATAAAGATAGAGATGGTTCAGAAAGGTAAGATGCCTGAATTCAACATTGATAATGATTGCATTTTGAGATTTGGGAAGATATTGTGTGTGCCTTGTGATTCATAGTTGAAGATAGAGTTGTTATGTGAAGCTCATAGTTATCCGTTTTCAGTTCAGCCTGGCAGTACTAAGATGTACAGAGATCTGTGGGAGTATTACTGGTGGGATGGAATGAAAAGAGATATTGTTGATTTTACTGTGAAGTGTTTGAAATGCCAACAGGTTAAAGTAGAGCGATAGTTACTGAAAGGGATGCTTCATCCTTTACCAGTGCCAGAGTGGAAATGGGAGAATATATCCATGTACTTCGTTGTGGGATTGCCGAAGACCCCTCGAGGTAATAATGCAATCTGGGTTATTGTTGATCGCTTGACTAAATCTTCCCATTTCCTTGCTATACGAGATATTTTTTCCCTAGATCAACTTTCCCGTTTGTATCTTAAATTGATAGTCAGGTTACATGGAGTTCCTCTTTCCATTGTATCTGATCGTGATCCCAGGTTCACTTCTACCTTTTGGAAAGGCCTTCAGAAGTCGTTTGGTACTGAATTAAATTTTAGTACAACTTTTCATCCTCAATCAGATGGGCAGTTAGAACAAACAATTCAGACCTTGGAGGATATGCTATGAGCTTGTTCGATGGATTATCACGGAATTTGGGACCAACATATTTCTTTGGTTTAATTTTCATATAATAACAGTTTTCATTCCAGTATACAGATGGCACCATTTCAGGAATTATATGGGAAGCGGTGTCGAACTCCAGCTTTCTAGGATGAAGTGGGTGAAAGGAAGTTGATGGGACCAGAATTGGTAGAAGAGTTGGCAGGAAAAGTTCAGCTGATACAGAAACACATGAGAACAACTCAGAGCAGGTAGAAGAGTTATGCGGACAACATGAGGAAGGATCTATCTTTTGAGGTAGGTGATCATGTTTTTCTAAAAGTCTCACCATGGAAAAGTGTGATGCGATTTGGTAAGAAAGAAAAGTTGAGTCCAAGGTTCATTGAACCATATGAAATTCTGAAGAGAGTTGGATCAGTTGCAAACCGGGTGGCTTTACCTCCTAGTTTATCTCAGGTACATAATGTTTTTCACGTTTCGATGTTTAGAAAGTATATGCCAGATCCATCTCATGTTTTGAGTCCAGAGGTAGTTTAGATGGAAGAGAACCTATCTAATGAGGAAAAACCGGTCTTGATTATTGACCACAAGGAGTAACTGTTATGGAATAAGGTGATTAATCAGGTATAGGTTTTGTGCAAAAACCACATGATGGAAGAGGCAACATGGGAATCTGAAAATGCAATGAGCGATAAGTACCCCCATTTATTCGATAAGTAAATAAATTGTGGGGACACAATTTTCTAAAGGGGGGAAGGATGTAACATCCCAAGTAAGTAATGAATAGTAGATATTTTTATCTATGTCTATTAATAAATTAGATAGTGTTTTAGAGGCTTAAAATGAAAATAAATCCAATCTTAAGCATGTAATACACTAATATTTTTAAAAGATTGTTTTAATGACTTTTGATGGAAACCCATTTTTAAATATATCTTTTTACAATTGTATAAGCTATGTTTGTCAGAATAAACTTATTCTTTATGATTGGGACATCAAAATTTACTTTGTGTGAATTTTTGGTATTTTTCTGACAATGTTCATTTTTAATGAATAGTGAAAAATACTGCATTTTACATCAAAAATGCTTTTTAATCTAATTTATTTATATGTTTAGATTATATTTTGAATTGGTTTAAAGTGAAATTATAAGATATTTTTACCATTTAATCCAATAGTGGTCATTGGAATTAATTTCACTTTAAAATTGGACTTAAACTGGTGTCAATCTTTTGATAATTATTGTTTCATAAAAACACGCTATTTGCTCTGACAGCGGGAATTAATTATTCAATTAATTAATGAAACTTATATGTTTTGAATTTTGTAAAATAGACAAAATTTTTGAATTCAGAATATCAAATATATCTTGGGGTGATGTTTTGGTATTTTTCTGAAAAACTTAAATTTTTGATGAATAGTGAAACCACTAAGTGGTACTTAAAAAATGGATTTTTTGTTTAAATGAGATTTTACCACCTCTGTGTTTTGAAATTCAAAAATACAACATACATGGTTTTCATTAAGAAGTAATATGTGGTTGAATGGTCTTAAAATAATTTTTTTGTGATTCGTAACTTTTATGTTTTTAATCACGATTAGTGGTAATTAGTGTAGTTTAAAGTAAAAATAATTTTTTAATAATATGAAATGACCTAGACACATGTCCTACCCTTATTGGATGTGTAATGGCCGACCCAAAAAATCCATGGGTCAACATGTAGACCCCATGGAGCCACTTTGGTAGGAAAATGACATTAATATATTTTTATTTAATGTTAAAGTAAAAATGACACAAACATGAGTTATTTTACTAAAATAATTGTTACATGGGGTTATACAGATCCGATTTTTGACTATAAATATTAATTAGAAAGATAAAAAGATTTCCTACATCATAGTAGTTTTTTATAATTTTTAGACTTTAAATAAATTAAATTATTTATGACATCATGATGATGCAGTGATTACCTCATTAATAAAGGATTTAAATAAAATGAAATTATAATGTAAACTCTATGACCTACACATGTCCAAAACCTATTGGATTGGTGTATTTAGAAACCTTATAACCTTAACGTCAAATTATATCAATGTGGTACCTTTTTAATCCGAATCTCATTTTAAAATAAAGTAACATTTCTTTACTTTCCAAGAGTGCCCCTCCTCTTCTCTTATAAAAGGCCCCACCTCTACCTCCTTACCCACACTTCCAAAGCATTTGGATCGTCCAACCCCTGCCCATTTTGTCTATCCACTTCCCTCTCTTACTCCTTGAAGCCTCACTTTGGGAATAAGTCCTCCCAAGGATGCTTTTTAGCTCAAACCAAAGGGAGTTACCCGATTTTAAGGTAATGTCTTCACTTGTGTTCTTTTGTTTTATTTTGCTTCTCCAACCCCATAAACTCTTTTTATTAATTTATTTTGTAACAACACCATTATCTTAAATATACTAGGATTTTTTTATAAGATGGATTTGATCTACACTTACACAAACCTACATCTAATGGTTAAAGAACATACTGTTTCCGTAGATGGCGAATTTCTGCCTCCCGAAACGATGATTGTTCAACATTATTTTAAGACCTTCAAAGGTGGAAATTTTGATGACGCTATATTTATATATGATATATAATATGTTTATGTTTTCCTTAATCTTTTTTATTTTTCATTTTGGGCATACCTTTATCGTTTCCATTATGGGTAAATGCGATATCATCATTTAAGGAAGTGCGGACTACCGCCCCCTCAAAGTGATTTGATTCGTTAATACCATATGTGGGACGTATAAAGGATGGAGTTATGATATTACATATGATATTAAACTGGAATTATAATATACCTTTATATCATTATGATTCCATTTCATAAAATATGAAATAGAAATGGAAGCAGCGTTCATGCGTACGTACGGCTTACCGTCTCCATAAACGGTGCATTTCATTTCCTACCTCTAAATGTTATATAATATTATAAATGCATGAATTTAATGGATATATATGATATATATGATATCTACATCATGAATACCATTCTGGATATAATGGATACATGAACAACTTGTAATTATAAAGGGTTTATTTTTTACTCAAGTACCAATGATCATTAAAAGGACCGTTATTAACTTAAATAATTACATAGTGTTCATGACATGGAAATAAGTGAAATAAATGGAATAATGAACTTGAAAAGGTTCTTAAACAAGTAGAAATTAACTCATGTTTATTATTCAGGAGATTAAAGAATGACCGAGTCAAGTCAGACCTGAGGTATGGGACTTTGTCTCAATCTCCTTTCATTGAGGCATATTTTGTTTTATACACAACCTTCTTTTATACGGTGTATAAACCCCTTTTACATTTATGTTTATTCAAAAGGAATCTTTTTTATACGAAGTAGTTACTAAATGACAAAAGGGAATGTTTTTGTCGTACGTGTGCGGCGACAACGACTTCTCCGCCACCATGACCATTATTTGAGTTTCGGCTTCCTTTATAAGCCATACCTTCTTTTTAAAAGAAAAAAATAAATAACATGTTTTAATTTTCTTTTATTTTGGTATTGAAAATGGTTTTCATAATGTTTTTATTATATCAATGTGTTGTATTGATATCTTGTGATTCAAATGTGGAAATGTTATGTTTCCTTTATGCATGTTTTATGTGATACGATTATGTTATGGTTCTTGGGAATTATAATGAAGACGGGTGGTTCCGTGATAAAATAAGGGTGGGTGAGCCCGATATATCTCTGCAATGCATGGGTTAACACGAAGGAGTGAAACATTAAGGTTTCTCCGAAGAGATTTAGGGAATATACAGTGATGGGTTTTCCAAACGTAACCAAGAGGGTTACTCCCTACTTAATAATGTTATGAATTCCTCAAGTTACCTTTATGTCTTATGATTTCTATGATTTATTCCTGATTTGATGAGGTATGTTAAAGTGCCTATGTTTTATGGGTAAAGTATGATTTCATTCTTATGTATATATGAACTCATGTTTCCTTTCCATATTTTTTATAACCCTTACTGAGCTTTTTCTGCTCATCCCATGTTTTTTGAAATGTTTTTTCACAGGACAAGGGAAAGGTACATGATATGACGATAATGTCAAGGAAGTGTCAAGAATGAATCCATGTTTTATTTTAAATATCTTTCCGTTTATGGGAAAAATGAATTCTATCTTTTATGTAACCACTTTGCTTAAATGTAGAATGTAATACATGTTTTATGATCTAATTCTCTAAAACTCTAAACCTGAAAAGATCCTAAAGGTATATTCTTGAAATATCTCAAGATTAAGTAAGGTTTAAGGCCAGGTCCTTATAGAGATGTATAGTTAGAACTGATGTTGTGCATGGCATAAAACTTCCATAGTTCAGTTTCCCAGAATTTGGCATCGTTATCAGTGAGGACGATGTGAAGGAATCTGAATTGGTAAATGATAATGGAACTCAAAAATTCAATGATCAAATGGGACTTTACATCCTTGAGTATAACTACCTCTACCCACTTGGAAATTAAATCCATAGCGGTCAGGATGAACCAGAACTGGTGAGCTATCACCAGTGGATATGGTCCCATGACATCGAGTCCCCAGACCGTAAAGGGCCAAGAGTACTTGGAAGTGTAGAGAGGTTCTTGTTACTGATGCACAAAATTATCATGTATTTTAAATGCATGGAACCTTTTGGAAAACATGATACATTAATATATCATGGAAGGAAAAAAATACCCCAATTTGTGGATCTGATTAGAGACTTTCGGACCTATCCGATGAGCCTTGTAGGAACCGAAATGAACCTCCTACATGACCTGATAAATCTCATCTCCCTAAACACAACTGAGAACAATACCATCAAAATCGTGCCTATAGAGGTTTGGATTGAGGGCGGGACCACTCTAGAGGGTGAAATGAAATGCATGTATTCAGATTATCTCTCCCTTGGATCAATCTAGTAGGATATTAACATGTTGTAGATACTCGATAAAGGGGGTCCTCCTATTAGGATTCACTTCCAACACTAAAAAAGGGGGATTTGGGGTGTCTTAACGTGGAGGCTTTGGTGGTAAGGTGTCTTTCATGCAGGTTATCATGGTCATCTGAAGTAACTAGAGTGATGACTCTCCAATGTTCCATGTGGATAATCAAATCATCCTGATCAACCTCTACAAAATATGTAGCCAAGATGGCCATGGTGTCTGATCAACCGTTTTGAGACTGAGGGACATGAGTAGATTCTGGCAGAGATTGGAACTGGGCCATTAGCCGGAGGGTACATTCTAAAAATGGAACGAAATCTGGTTTCCTGACGATG
This sequence comes from Viscum album, assembly GCA_963277665.1. Taxonomy (NCBI): domain Eukaryota; kingdom Viridiplantae; phylum Streptophyta; class Magnoliopsida; order Santalales; family Viscaceae; genus Viscum; species Viscum album. Next base: position 1,821,867,552 of record OY728151.1, on the reverse strand, counting down.
CAGTCACAGTTGATCAGTTTGATGACTAGTTTATATTCCCATTTCACATGTAAGTGGGGAACGTCAATATAGAAGGGCCATCTGGAGACTAGTAATGAGAGCCTGATAATCTTCTACATTATTAGTACATCCTTCTGACTACATGAATGAATATGATAGAATAGATTGCAATGACGTGATGAAGATGATACCCATTCCCACACTGTTAAGTCTGGGCTCATTGAGTCTTCTACTAGCAGGGCTTTCAGAATTTCTAGGAATGTGCATTTTCAAACACAGAATAGATTGATCTAATCAGAGGATTAAATCATCCAGAAAATCAAGATCCAAAGACTATTCTATGGGAGCTAGATGGGTTGAAAGGAATTATGGAAATTCATGTCCCTTGATGGCCTTCTAGGGGACATATCTAGTGTTGAAAAATTAGAGGATTATTGCCCACTGAGATAGAAATCCTATCAACATGGGGTGGTTTACAATTTAGTTTAGTGGATCCACTCAGGACACTAGTTGTATCTCATGTTGATGGAGGTAGTGTCATAAATTATGCGCTGTGAATACTAGATTATGTAAGCAATTCTCAATAGAGTAGTATCTATTCTTTGTATTGAGGATCATATTGTCGAGATAGTATAATATACTCTTTGTTCCCACATTTTTTTTGGGTGAGAAGGGAGCTGAGAGATGATTCCAAAGCAGTCACTTAAAGGACTAGCGGCTTTCCAGAAATAGGTGGAATAATTACCAGATGTTGTAACATGTACTACATGATTTCATCAAAAGTATTCTAACACTTTTCATCCCACTAATAATCATCACCATTATTCATGATCTGGGAAACAAGATTAAACTTTCCAGCTAGATTTGCAATGAATCGACATACAAAGGTTATGTGTCCTTGAAAGCCTCAGAGCTTCTGAATTTTGCTCGATGGTGACATCTGACTAATGGCTTTGATCTTCTCTGAATCGATTGAGATGCCTCTATATCTAACAAAAATGATGAGAATCACTCTAGAGGTGACTTGAAGGCACAATTTTGGGGGTTCATCTTCAGGGGTGTGAACAAAGTTAGAAAAACACTTTATCGAGGTTTTTGAGATGGTCCTGGGGCTAGAGAGGTTTTACAACTAGATCATCCAAATAGCATTCTACCAATGTATTGAAGACCAGCTTAAATATGCGATGCATGGAATGCAGATAGGTGGAACCTTTATTATTTAGACCAAAGGGAAATACCTGGTAGGAGAAAGTACATTGTCGTGCCCTGATGGCTATTGAATATCCATCCTCATGGGCCATTTGAATTTGGTTATACATGGAGTACCCATCCATGAATGATAGACCCTATAACCCTACAGTGGTATCAATAAATAGTTCCGTCACAGGAAGGGGAATATCATACTTCAAACAGTGACTTTTGAGATCCCAAAAATCAATACAGACTCTGATCTTTCCATTCTTTTTCCTGATGGGAACAATGTTAGATAACTATATGTGGTACTAGACCTCCCTGAAAAAGTTGGGTCCAATGATGTTGTCAAAATCATCCTTGACCATGGAGTCAAGAGAAGGGTGCATCTTTCATGGAGGTTGTTTGAACCCATGATGATTTGTTGGAAGAACAAGGTAGTTTACATTGACCTGAGGATCTAGTTTTGACATCTCATCATAACATCATTCCAATACATCATTATATTGCTTTAGGATGTCCACGTATCTCTATTTCTCTTCGACAGGCATAACAGCACTGATCAATGTGGGTTTTGGATCAGTCTCATTATAGAGGTTTATCTATACCAATTCAATGACCATGGTGTAGATACCCTTTTAAAAATTGGGAGGAGCATCCTCCAAATCATCATCTCCATTCGTAGAGGAGTAATTATCAATGGTAGGTTATTTTTCTGAGTCGATAGATCCAGATGGGACATGGGTGCCAACCTAAGTAGTGGTGGACACTGCATCCGGGGACTCTTGTACTGCTGAAACCATAGTGAGGAAATATGCCGACACGATCCCATCTGGCCTTCAGCACAAGGGGCCATGATTGATGATATTAAGGTAATAAGGGTGAATAATCTTGAACCTACTTATCCTAACCTATTGAAAGAAGAAAATATAACATATTGTTGTCGCCATGGGGTGGATATCCCGATACATTATGGGGTTAGGGGGATCTGGGATTTCCTAAGCCTAATTTTTTTTAGGAATACAAGGATATCTCTTGGAATCCCTTATACTTGGGAATGTTCCTCCCCTAATTATTGAAACAAAAAATCATTTCCCCAAGTCCGGGGTTGTGGCCTCCAATCGGTGGATCGGGAAAACGTTGGCATCATCTAGGTCTATCCACAAGTCAGTCGTAGCCATAGCATGTTCAACCTAGTTAGCCTAAATATTCTATTCTTTACTCTTATAGTAGTCATAATCTAGGTAGTGGGATTAAAAATATGAAAAGGGAGACACATTACCATGGAATACACCTCCTCGACAATTGAGGTATTATTTAAGGCATTGGTGATACAAAGAAGGGACCGTCACATGCTAGTGGAGCCATGACCAACAATTATACACATTTTAGGTGGTGTCTTGTGCGACAACCATAAAATCAGTGATGGATAATAGGCCACTGAACTTGGTATTTTGGTGGGACATTCCAACTAGAATTTGTTTCGTCCTATCATAACCTATAATCTTCAGGTAAGAGGGACTTAGATCAGCCTAACCCCATATTAAGGAGTGTCCATGTTGGGACAAGGTTAATACCTAAGACTGTGTCAAAAAATAGTGATAAACCTCCATGCCATTCAAATGGACAGTGATCTATAGTGGGAAGATATGCCTCTGTATGGGAGAACAATACTCTTCTTCAAATAAAGAGATAATGGCCTGACATTCTGCATTCTCGGTTTTCATAGCATGTAAGGATTATGTAGTTGATACCTCTATCTCAAACTAAAGGGGGATTCTTAAAGCCTCATTGAGGGATTCATGCATATCCACAGACAGGAGAAGATACTCAAGAAAAGAGATCCTAGGAGGAATTTTGGAAATATTCTTAATAATATCATACTTCTATGCCTGGCGTGAAATTCTACTAACAAAAGGTCATTCTATGACAGGGGGTAAGATGGGACCTTATGGTTGAACCGGCAAACAACTGGTGCTAAGAATATCCCACTACTCACTAGTCGAAATGCATGGAGAGACTTCTAGGTGAGGGATAGAATATTGAGGCCGATCCATAATAGAACATGGCAGATTGCTTCACGTTCATGGTGGCTCTGCCTGATCACGTAGAACAAACTGCAGTGAAAGAAAACTGATGAAACAAGATGAGAAGGTTGTGAATTCTAAGCTCTACACTAGTCTTGATGTCTAATTTCGGTGGCATACACAGCCTGACTAGGTGTATTGGCCGAGGAATTTCAATGAATCACATAACCATGACTCCATCATCACTGGTGATAGCTAGATATGTTGAGAGGATCCATCAGGCACTCTTCATCATTGGTAATCATGTAGGGGTTTACCAGCTCCACGGTGTTAACCAAAGTGTACCCTTGGTCATCACATGGATAATAATCCATTACTGGGTGGATTAAGCATGTAATAACCATCTCTGAGGTCATGAAGTTTATGAGTGTATGGGATGGCGATGGTATTGATGGGTGAATTTTTTTTCCATTTCGACACAGATGATTTCCCTTCATGGAGGGGGAACGACGAGTTGTCAATGTATAAGTAGTGTCTGTAGGTGACATGGTGACTTCTGAAGGCTCATATCGATTGAAACATGCATCGATAATACCAAGGGCATAAGATATTTCCTTAAAATCCATCTAGTCTTCATATTTTTTAGATCCTCCATTAGGAACATGCTGCCACTCACCTTCACAGTCACTATCATTTTTAGGTTGCATGAACACAAATGCCACATGTGCCAGGGTCAGACCTAACCTACCGTTGTTGTTTTCAAAATTGTCTTAGAGATAGTATTTAAACATATATAAATTCTTAAGGGTGTTCCCCATGATCTTATGATAGGGGCAGTAATTAGGGTGATATGTGAGGTCTACCTCATTAGGCCTCTTGCCTTCCGGCTACCATGGAATTTCCTGTTCCAAGGCACATCGAAAATAATTAGGGACCCGAACCTCATTGAATGAGTAGGTCTAGATCCTTCTATATGGGAAGGGACTCTAGGATCTTGTCCATAATGTGGGATTGTAGGATCCTGTTGAGGAGGTAAAACCAAGTTATCTCACATGGGTGGTGGTCAAGTGTTACATGTGGATGCCTACTGATTCTGATGTGGGAACTGCTGGTTCAGGGGATGTGCCTAAGTTGTAAATACTATGTGAAGATATTTATGTGGCTCCATTGTTAATAAATCTTGATATCCAGGAGCCTCTATTTGTGTTATCACGTTGGGCTCGACCTTGGAATCCCTTCTCGTAGGAAGTATAAAAGGAAACAGACACGCCTGCTTGTCCTACTCTAAGGTTTCCAATAGTCACTGGGATTTATTATAAAAATACATGAATCCCTCAGGCTAATTCTGAGTGACGAGAGAGGGGAACATTTTATTTTTGAATTTCCCCACACACATTGTCTGTAGATGTTCCCTAGTCAGCGACATATCAAGGGAGTAGGTGAGGCATTTCCACCAAGTGACAAAGTCCATGACACACTCACCATGATTATGGATGCACTTAAATAGAATTAAAAAACATGTCTTTAGGGTGGTAGAGATGAAATGGTAAAAAACTATCTATGATGCTCCTCCGAGCCAGATACTGACACAATGGGTAGCTGGCTATACCATACAAATGACTTCCCTTCTAATGATTGTGTGAAACACTAGAGTTTAGCGGCCTCTTGCTACTCTAGAGTTCCTAGCATGGGTCCACACCTTGATATGAAGTAAAATAGATGCTACAGCAGATCACTAATCCCATTAATGGGGAAAATGTAGGGTTTCTGAAGGGTGGGGGGTGATGGTATATAATCCACCCATTTTTTATGTGTATTTTCAGTAGGAGGAATTACCTCTTGTCGAGTTTCCAAACCCTCGAGGTACGCAATGAGTGCCACCATTAGATCATCTAGGGTGGGATTCCTATCTTGATGAGGTTCTCTAACCACCAATGCATTGGAAGGTTCATCAACATGATAAGAAGGCCCATAAGCTCATCACGCAGCAGGTGGAATGACTTGCAAAGTGGCCTGGGGAGCCTGAGATGGGTCCCAAGAAGGGTTTTCACATAGTTTGTGTGGATTTGGAGAGGTGTATCATGATCTTTTCACTTCAACCCTATAATATATCTTATATATGTGGGATGGATGATCAATGTCACCTAGAGGCAACTCACCAGGGGGAGGGTGTACTGTATCCTACTTCCCTGGTCGAGGATCATAGTAGTCTGGTCACCGTTCCTCAGCGCATTTAGTGAGATTGTCACAAACCATATTTTTATGCTCTATGTTCTGTTGACACAACACAACCTTTTCGAGATCATCTTCCAACTTCTGTATTGAGCCCAATGAGTCGGAGGGTTTGACTGCTCAATGATGATATTTTCCCATATTGGGATTCTGACCAGGGGATAATGAATCGGAAGGTGGGGTAAGGCCTAGTTAATATCATTAATGAAGAGTGACCCTTCCCAATAGATTCAATAGGTGTGGAACCACCTGGGGGTATGTTATCATCAAGGATTTCTATCTCTTTCTCTTCTTGTTAAAGTTTGACCATGTTAACCGCAGCTACGCCTGAAGGAATATCCTTGACATCACCTGAGAAGTCAGGCTAGAGCCAGATAGAAAAAAAATGAAGGGCTTCATAATACCCTCAATCACAGATATGAATGTGGAGGGAAGCCTACTTGTTAATTATGTGGAGAAATTTAATGCTCTGAAAACATTGTTAATGGAGTGTCAGATCACAAATGGGTGACTCATGGTGTTGGGCCACATAGAGCGCATCCAAGTCGACCATACGAAATTTCCTGACAATATATTCAAATTGTACTTGAATCATTGGGTAATCCACTCTCTGATAATAGATATTGATGTTCATCACCAAGAGGGTATAGAGAAAATCCTACTTCTTCATGGGAAACTGATTCTAGATCACTGGATTTCATGGTTTCAACTAGCTAGAACATCTCAGAGAAATGTTCTGCCGCAAGGATATCCCAGAGGCTCCTCGTCTTAGACTCGGGGTCCATCCCTTGGTTTCCCCTTTCATTGACTAGGGGTGGCTGGGGGACTAGTAGTGGCATTGAAGAATACCACTGGGATGAAAGTCATTCTGGTGGATAATACAACAATTGAGTTGACAAGCCGCTGCATAATGGTTGGTTATGAGAAGAATGCAATGAATGAGCCACCTCATCCTGGTAAGACGGACTAGTGACCCCAACATCCTATGTAGGGGTTTCGATTACTGATGGTGGGACATGTTGTTGCTAATCCTCCACTGGTTTCCCGAATAACTCTCTGTGATCTCTGGTTGAGGTAAATAATGAATCTATTGGGGATATGGAGGATTGAATGTCTAGGTCCTTGAAAGAGGCCAATGTTCCTACTCTTAGATTTATCATCGGAGGGAGGTAGGAATCTGGTGGACCTCGTATCCTAGAAAGATTAGGCTTGTATGCATTTTTCCTTCCCTGAACCTTGACACATAAGTTCAAGGTTAGGGTTCCATTACTGAATCACACTCCACCTCAGGGTCTGAATAGCATATGGGTTTTATCGCAATCTAAAACTTCTGAGTCTTTCTTCCTTTTCCAGCGGCGACCCTCTATCCTGCCCCAGGATGGTTCTTAGGGATAGGGGAGTCTCTCGACATGAGGAGGACCTTTGGCCAAACTGATGTTTGGGGGTGATGACTTCTACCTGGGTGAGATGTGGTGCAAGGATAACCCAAAAAAATTTCAAATGGAACACGTGGAGGGCCTCTCTGTCTACTGGCTGGTGCGCTGGGGGAATATCTGCCACCAGTGTAAGATAAAGTCGGACCTCTGATAGAGTTGGTGGGAACATGGGTAGTACTTCCATATTTGATTCCTCTAGAATAGATGATATGAGGGGGGATTTAGTACTGGCCAAATTGAATATAGGGATGACCTCCGCATTGAACGCCGATGAAGCGGGGTAGACCTCCGCTCCCCTGATTATCATGAAGAGTAGGACCTTCATTGATTTTATTAATAACATGTGGAAGACCCCATGTAGATGGATGACTGAATGAGGAGGATCATTACATCGAAAAACTGGGACAGGAGTAATGTCTCCATAACTGGGGTCGTAGATTCAGAAGAAACATTTTTACTGGATGTTAGTGCGGAAGGGAGGGCCTTAGTTCGGACTAATGGAAGCATGCGGAGGACCTCCATGCCGGGCCTGGGAACTAGGAGGACCCAGAATCTCATGGGTGGTGGCACGAGGAGGACCTATTGCGGGATGTTACTACCGTAGGTCGGCACATGACAGACACTACCTACATCGGTGACTAATAGAGTCATCCTGGACTACCCATGGGGCGATTGAGGCCTCGATCTAATCCAAGAATATACATTCCCTTGTTTAGTATTAATGAGGCATCGACGGTATGTGTCATTGGTGTCACCGGCCACTTTATCCATTGATAATGATGCCCCCTGGTGGGCATCCTCCATATCTTGTGCTCGACGTTGGCCTCCGATTAACCAGACTAGGGATGTGGGTGCAGGTGTATAACTCACCCGATCCTTAGCCTTTGGGCTAACGGGTGGCATTGATGTGGCCTAGTGGGAGCCCTCCTTGGATGCCTCTGAGATGATATCCCAGCAGGGCTGGCCCAGACCTCCCTCACCTCATCGGTGTGAGGGAGAGAGTCAAAAAAAGAATTCTGGGGAGAGCCTCCTGAAATAGTTGTAGGATGGAGTGGGGTGAAGTGGCTCCCTGTGTGGACCTTTGCGGCATTGGTGATAGTGAGGCGTAGAAGCCACTAAAACATGTTGGGCCATATCTTAGGCTGGGATAATCACTTGTTCCTTGTATCGTCGAACAAGTCCATTATTCACCCTCATCTGAACGAGTTCATATGGTGAAATGAGGTATGGGCACCCAACATCTATGGATATGGAGGATGCCTTAGAATAGATGAGACTGCACGGGATTTTTGGGTTGCTGTTTCCCCAACCCCTACATTGGTGGGTGTGTGGTGATCGGTTTACTATTATAACAACATGGGTCCTACAATGCAGGGAATTTAACCATTAACATTGAATGAAGGAAAACGATGTCTAGTTCCCTAGCATCATTCCATCTCCCATGATTGGTAAGAAGGATCCACACTAACATCATCGTAGACCAAGATTTCCAACATTCCACTGCCCCAATCTCTGGGGAGTTTTAAACCAGGTACACTTTTTTCTAGGCAGGACCTTGAACTAGAGAACTGGATCCCATGACACTGGTTAAATACACTGCTTCTGTCTGGACTTTTTAAGCAGTCAAGTCAGGGAAGAAACCTTCGATTGAAGGAGTAGTCAAGATGGACATCGCTGGCATGTCAGGACACTGAAACACTGATGTTTCTATGTTTCACCCCTTATGATAGGGAATCTTGAGGGTGAGGAAGCCTAAGGAATCCATCATCGAGTGTGAGGAATCATATTCCATAGACCTGTACCTATGTTTTTCCTCACCCTCCCATGTTTAACACAGGATATGTCAGGAGTTTAACATCTAGAGAATAGGGATCATATTGATTATAACACTATTAAGAGTGGATCATATGGGTTCATAACCTAGAGGAATTATCTACTGGGGTTTACTGGATGGGTGGATCAAGATGTCCAATGAAGGCAGATCCGAGGATTCTTGGGTCCCAATAATGAGAACACTGGGGTTTAACAATATCTTGGATTGAACATCATGGAGGTTTCCTACGTACCTGATCCCAAGAGGTAATTATCAAAACCCACATAGTTCGATGGGAGAGACATGGAATCAGGGTATGTGCAGTGGAAAACGACCTAATGATGTTGATGGGGCATACATGTTGTTGTAATCCCGTGTACCACAAGGAGTGACAATGGGATGGATTATATGATCTCACCGAGATGTGATGGTCCAGGTAAAACTCAGGATAGATGAAGGAAGGTTGAATGAAGTCGATGGTGAATGAGATGGGATTGACGTGAAGATGACAGTATTGTTGGTATGGAACCTCTAAGAGGCTTCCTACGTATCCATGTGGTAGGGAATCAATATACACATAGTTAGGTGTGGCGATGGGACACTAGAGGAGGAGGCCCATGTGAATGGACATGTGAGTGGGACCTGGAAAAAGTAGAGCACTTGGGCTAGGGCATGACCTTCAAAAAATGCAAAAGGCTCAAGAGAGAGAAAAGGATGATAAATGAGTGATGGTATTGAACCTCAAAAAGGATTCCCAAGTATCCCCATGGTAGGGAATCAAAGTGCATGTAGTTTTTCATGGGGCATAAAATTGGGGTTTGTTCAAAGGGAAGTGACCCGATGATGATGTTGGGGCTTACAAGTGGTTTGCATCTCGGGTTGGTTTGATGCCCAAGTGGTAGACCAGAGATGTGGGTCCCAAAAAAGGGTATTAGAATGACTTACCATTGGTTTTATACTACAAAGGATTACCGTTGGTTGTGGACTACAAAATATTACACTTGGTTGGGGACTATAATGGCGTACCGTTGGTTGGGGACTACATTGTCTTGCCATTGGTTGGGGTTGATCCTATGAAGGATTCATACATATATTATCTAAGAAACAGGGATCAAAACCCACATAGTTGAAATAGGTACAATTTAGAATCAGGGGAGATGAAAATGGGCATACAGTTTAGCATCATACGTTGAGAAGGTGGACCAACGTGGATTGGTCAGGACCGATGGGTGTTTGGCTTGAACCACAGGGAGGCTTCCTACGTACCTTTCCTAGAGTGGGAAAATATAAAATCCCCTATAGTTCGGAATGGGTCTTGGGTCTTACACTCTATGGAATACCAATGAGGATGTCATGGTCGGTGCTTACTCAATGACCACATGAGTCATGCTCAATTTGAGAATCAAGAGGCATAAATGACCCGATGATTTCCTCACAAAAGGTGAATCCATCTCAAATAGAGTGGGTCATACATGTGGTTTGTGGCCCAGAGAGTAAACAAGGGATTATTCATTGTTAGAGGCCTAGGGAGATTGATATTGAGACTTACTCTAGGATGGATTCCCGATGGTTATAAAACCCAAAGGGAGTGGGAAGGGATGTCGGAGGTCCTCATGCCCATATCCCCTCTCAACTTTTCACGTGGGATAAGAGAGGAGGAGCAAGGATGCTATATCCCGCAAGAAAGGCTTAGGGATTACACCAAGATGGTTTCCCTTCCCCACAGAGAGAATGCACTCCATCAAAGAGGATTTCCCTCCATATGAGGAAGATATCACTCCCATGGAGACTAGTGGGAGTGGAAAATATATATGATGGGACCCCCCATGTATATTCCATGGGGTGAGGCTACAATTTAACCGCATGTGCTGAGGATGATAGTTCTTGGCAGTTTGATGTCCTACATCTCTAACGATTAGGATGAAATCTTCACCCCTAGGACTTACATGACCAGTACGCTTTAACCCTCAGTTAAGGGAAATCACTGACAATGTTGTGGTGCGATGGTATTATGGAGTGATCCATTAAGGGGACCACGTTAGCGTGACTATGTGAAGAAGAAAAATCCTTTAGCATTCCTATGTGAAGACACATGAGTCTAAGTAATGCAATATGAAGCACCACACAAGGGACCTTGAAGTCACATCGTACAAACCCAGAGGAATGTATGAGAGAAGGGTTTTTTTTACGTAAAATGGGTCACATGAAGGGACCTTGCGAATAACGTGTGCTCCATGGAGTGGAATGTCTCCAGGATATCATATGATTAATCAAGTAGTGTGGCATAGGCTAGGAATTGAGTATAAATGCATATATATGGTGCTTAAAGATATGAAAGTGCTTTCATAGAGTAGGACATTGCGGAGCATGGGTTCCTTGCATAGTGAGGTAATGCGAAGCAATGTACTTCGCAATGAAAAGTAATCCTACCATTCAATGGGGTGAACATGTGCATGGAAGGTACATCACGAAGAATGAGAGATCTATGAATACTTGATTACACTTAGGGATATCCTTCCATTATGATGGATTGTGGGCTCCATGAAGGGATTCCCAAGAGGATGAGGGGTTGTATATGAGCTAAGGGAAAGGTATTTATCAATGTTCAATACCATAAAGAGATAATTTTTCTCATTTTTTCATAGATCATAAGGTGGTTCGTGATTTGAGAGATGAGAAGTCGAATGATTGGGGTTTCCATCTGTTGGGTTTGAGGAAAGCTAGGTATTTATAGAAAAGAGGTTGTGTGAAGCTTTGATAGTTCATTGTGATGCCACATGCTGCTTCACAATTAGAAGTGGATTTCTTCAAGTTTGTCAGGACCACATATTCGAATGTCATCCCCTCCATGATGCTCATGGAGGATTCTATCAATTTCAATGGGATCGCAGAGGCGATATGGTTCCCTCCTCAGTGAAAAGATTCGCGTCAATTGCATCGTAACCGCGGATCCTTTCACCTTTTTACTTTGTTGATATCATAGAGGGGAACTAATAATTGCACCAGCCATGACATTGAAGGGATCTGCAAAGTTTGTAGTGCTAAGGGGCACCGTGAATAGGATTCACAAGGGAGATGTTTTGGAATTGATGTGCTCTTTACATATTATTTTCTATGCACTCATTTTGGCACCAACTTATTCAAATGAAAAACATTAATCTAAAATTTATAGCATTATACTATAACTAAACAAGAAATATTAGAAATATAAAATTGCAACTTAAACTTGCAGTTTAATAATATTACTAATGATTCTAATATGTCATAGAATATTAAATATGAAATATAATAATAACATTAGACATTATATTAATGAGTAACTAATAGTATTGGGGGGCCTATCTTAGTGGTATGTTAACCACCTAATCCCACATCATACTCAGGTTAATAACTGAGAAACAAAATAATTTGAGTGGTGTTGTACCATCAATGGTGAACTGTAGTGGTGTTGATATTATATCAGCTACTATAAAATTTTAACTTAGTAGTAGTAACCCACATACAAATTGGTTTTTTAGGTCATGTAATTTGGCATTCAAGATACTAAGACTTCAGGCCTTCCATGATGGACCTCTGGTCTGTGTTCAATAGAAAAATCATGACTAGTGGAGTATGGGATGGTGCAAGAGAAGAAACAATCTGGGATAGTGGGATACAGAGGCATATATTTGGAGTGACTGAGCTCGCACCTATTCATGATCCCATTGTGGTGTAGCAATGATGGAACATGGATGTGGATTTAAAGAGACATGTTTGAGACAAGGTGACATGAATTGGGGGATAATGGTTGTTACAATGTGGGTCTTTAGTATACTATTCAAGACCTGTGTGCACTTGAATCTTCAATCTATGTACTTTTCAAGGACAATGTGTATATATACCTTCATGGAATATAATGGTTCCCTATAAACCTAGTAAAAATATGTGTTCATCTTGATATGAAAATTAAAATTCAAGGGATTTGGGTCATGGATTAAATAAATAACTATCAGCTTAAAAAGAATAGAAATAAAAATATATAAGACTTAAAAATATGAATAAATGAAATAACTTGTAGAAACAATTAGCTTCTTTAGAGAAAATTAGGTATTTTTAAGTGATAAAATATCTATGGTGGGTGGAATTAATAGGAAGCTTCACAATGAGTATAATAACAATCACTAGTTGACTCGAGTGTAATTTTGAAAACATTCCTTTCGATTATACAATGTAATTATTTATATAGTAATGTTAAATATAACAGTCTTTTAGTTTACTGGTCATGATACATTTATTATAATGAATGAATTATTGAATCATCCATAATCAATAATGATATTAAAGTTAATAAATTACATAATGGTGCACCCCTAAATGATAAAAGGTTATCCTAATGATTTCCCATGTAATGTATATTCATAATGAAAACTGAGTATATGAACACCAATATCAAAAATTATGTTTGAATCCCCTACGGTCTTATAAATAATTCATAGTAACATTTTACGTCTAATCCATCAACCATATAGACCATTTTAATATTTAATGATCATGATTGATGCATTAATTGTATGGTTTAAGGTGGGTTCATTACCAACTTTTATCCTGAAATTAGTGAAACTACATAACAAAATAATAATGTTAATGTAATAATTCCTTTATTATTCAATCATCCATATTAAAAATGATAATACTCATGAATATCTATCACATGCATCACATGCATCAAATGCATTTAGCAATTTTTTAAAATTTATTTGTATAAAATTTGAAATCCATGTAGCATATATTATCACTCAAAAAGGACTAGTTGAATCATTTATAATAGGTTTATACCTTATCACATGAGAACTTATCAGGAAAACTAAATTGAATTGTTTATATTTTTCATGAAGTGACACTTATTCAAATAAGGATATCTTGATATCATGAATATTCCAAATTACAATTTTCTTATTTACATTAATAAAAAAATATTATAGTTAATAATAATTTATCTTATATGTGGTTGTATCACCCCCACATTTAAACAAGATATGACCCAAAATAATATTAAGGATTTATGTTAGATTTGGATTTACCCCTATCAATATGTATGGTTACAAAAGTATATGTGATGTATTTATCATTATATTTGTTGATTTTTGTTGTGTCGAAAAAATGATTCAAGTATTTAAATTTGAAAATCAATCGATATTGAAAGAAATATCATGGTAAATGAATTCACTACTACCTTATGATCCTCATATGAATATGATAAAACATTAAGTTAAATATATTAATAAAATAAAAAAAATATATTTTTAGATTAATTTATTGATTCAAAATCGGAAAAAAAGTTATATATTACCACTATAAATGTACTAATAAGATTAGAAATCTGTAAAGGAAAATTTTAATTTGTTACCAAAAATGCATTCATCAACATTTTAAGCATAGGAGCCACATTTTCTAGAAGAAATAATTATTATTATCATAATGGGAAAAAACTATGTTTTTTTAATAAATGAACCTAAGGATAAGGGAAATTCACCTGATCATGAAATTTCATTAGAAAATAATATACCCAAAGTGTATGAATGTAATCCATAGTAAATTTAAAAAAAATTTAATAGAAACATAATTTTGCTAAATGATTAGATAATATTGATGATGACACACAATAATTTAATATGTATTTCGAAATTATTTTTTACAATAAATAACCAAAAATGGTGACTTTATGTCATGATAGAATTTATTATTAAAATCCAAAATTTGAAATCCAATGTGAATTAGAATTTTTTTTACAATCATGAGGATTTAGGGTTTATTTATATAACACATGAAATGATAAGACCCTTTGGATATAAAAAGTTATTTCTGATAATGAGAAATTAAAATGATGAAATTTAGTGTTATAAAGAACAATTAATTTATTAAGGCTTCACATAAAGACTCAGGATTGATTATAATGAAATATAATATAAGATAATTGATGAGATGAAATTTCAATATAATATGACATGTTTTATTAATGAAAATCATGAATTATTCCACATGGGTGTTGTGATGACATATAGTTTCAGTTATATTAAAAATTTCATTTAAATGAAAATCTGAAAAGTATTCAAATTAATGGAATATTAATATAAATATTGAGATGTTTATTTAATTGAGTTGAATAAATCAATATATGGATTATAGTTGTTTGGTAGTATGTGGTAGAACCACATGAGTGAATATTAGATAAAATAAGGATAAAAAAGGTCAAAATTTCAGATGTGTATTTATTTAATGGATTGGAATAAAATTTATGGCCATTGTTGTATACGTAAAGGATTTGAATATTATTAAACTCTTGATGAATTTTTAAATCAAATAGAATATTTAATGATGGTATTTGAAAAAATGAATTTATAAAGATATGGTTCTAGATTTGAATCAAAATTGAACATCTAGAAGATAGAATTGTTGTACCCCAATAATGATATACTACATATGTCCTATAATAGTTAAATATAGAAATATCACATTCTTTATATACAAGAATTGTAATATGACCTCTTGATTAAGACGAAGACCCTTTTAAACCACAGGATAGAAATGAAGAACTTATTGTTTCTAAAGTTTCATATCTATTTTTATTGGAGAAACAATGTACCCTAAAAATTTTATAAGGCCATATATATCATTTTCTATTAATTTATTAGTTATATACAATTATTCTCTTACACATTGACATTACAATAATACTAAACATATATTACGATTTTTAAAAGGATCTATTTTTCAGTTTTTTATATTATATTAAATTTTCTAAATAAAAATTAGTTTATCTTGTGGATACTAGATATATGTCTGGTCCAAATAAATAAATATCTAATACTATATATTTATTTATATATTGTTGAACTAATATGTTATAATACAATATAGAAAAAACCATTGCTACAATTTCTTCCTGTCATGAAAAATTGATTTCAATTCATAATGAAATTGGATAAATTGTTTTTAAAAAATTTATTATTAGTTAAATTTTATTTAGTCATGGAATAGATATGAATAATAATATTCCAACTATATTACATAAATATAATGTTTCTTATATAGAAAAATTAACCATTGGGAATATCAAAGTAGATATAAGAAAACATATCGCCCAAAAAATATTTTTCACTCATTAAGATATAAATAATGGTTAGATTGATATCCAAAAAATATAGTGTTGTGATAATCATGGATATTTATTCATAAATTCGTTTCCAAATAAAAAAATAGAAAAATTGATTTTCAAAATTAGAATGCAGGGGGATAAAAACTCTATCATGACCCTATGTGGGGGACTTATAAATGACTCAATCCTTATGCATTTGATAATTTTTTCATAATGGGGACACATAAAAATGGTCATAATGAATAATAATGGTTTGAAATTCAATTATTTTTCATTCACTTATTTTTTATCACAAGTTTTTTAGAATAAAAAACAATATGAAATTCTAGGAAACTATGTCATCCCTATTGGTGTGTTATAAATTATCATTTTAATGTGCATATCATAATAAAAAAAATAATTATGGTGAATCTTTACTTTCCAATAAAGCCTTCATGTGGCCAAAAATCTATATTCTCAAACCCTTGTAATTTCAACCATTAGACTGGATATAGTTGGAGATGATCTAAAACATTTGTACAAATCAAAAATATTCTATAAATTGAAATATTTTAATGAAATATGATATTTTTATAGACCTATAAAATGTGGTCTCTCATATTATTTTCTATTTGAAATATTATAATTCCCCCCCCCCTAAAATCATGAACACTTCACTCCATATTTTTCCATTTCATCACATCCTCAATGATTGGACATGTATTTCAAATTTCAATTTTCCATAATTATTCAATCATAATTTCATCCATTTCATAATAAATTATATTTTTTATTATTTCTTGAGTAAGTTATTAGATTTTATTACCAATATACGATACAAGAGTGTGATGTTTTTTCACAATGACACATTTTTTCACAAAAATATATTGGTTATATTAATGAAAGGAATTTCAAAGTGTAACCACAAGGTCCTTAATGAAAAATTGATGAAAAAATAACATAAAAATCAAGGAGGGTGAAAATAGTGGAGACTGAGGGAATTCCCTCTAACTAAGATCATACCTTCTAGAGGAAAGGAATTTATGGTAGAAAAAATAACCTCGTCATCATGAGTAGAAGTAGAGAAAAAAATAGGGTAGGAAATCAGTGACTTTATCCCCCTCATCCCACATATTAAGGACCTCCATGCAGGTGGATTTGAGGGCCATACATCTCTACATTATAAAAACAATTGACTATGGAATGGTTTATAATCCTAGTATTTCATAATGAACTGTAGAGGACATAGGTTTAATTGACATTAGCCCAATTCTTTACTAGTTGTAGAGATGCTGTCTGGTATGCATTGTAGGAGCCTCGACCAGAAGAGGACCTCCATTACTAAATCATTCATCATCAGTGAAGATGACTAATCCATTTGGCCCCCCCATGATACCCCCTCTCTGCATAACACCCGTAAAGAGGTACCCAACAGTGTTGAGTTTGATTCGGTCACTATAAGGACACTAGTGGATCCAGTTACCCTGTGAAATATGCTCAGTATGTTGATGAGTAATATTGGAAGTTTTAAACAATATAAGGTAAAAAACATCTCAATAGTTATTTTTTGATGCATTAAAACAAGGATCGAGCACCTGGTTTTACAAATGAGGGCATTTCAGTAACATTAATCCCCATAATAGAAGGATTTGTTTTTTTCTATCAATAAAAAATAACTACCATCCAAATGTATGATCATTATAGATTTAATTTCATCAACATAATTGTGATCACCATGAAACCAGGGAGAAGGAAGGAAGCAATCAAATCACCTGAGAGGAAACACCATAAAATACATTGAAGCATATAAAGACTAAATACACCCATTATCTATCAAAGAACAAATGATAGACCAATTATTCAGGATGTATTTTATAGCTGGTGAATTTGGAAACAATCTCAACAACCTAACTCTCACATTCTCATTGGTGGGATGCGTACATTTTTTGATACACCACAAGAGAAAATTAATAATCTAGGGAAAATACATTTGCAATATTATCTCCCCCTATTCGTCGGGTTGAGTTGTCTTTATCATTTCCCTATAATAATATTGGGATGAGAATATTCTAGATGTAGAACATATAAATACACACTTATCTGCCTCTTTATTACGTGTGATATACTTAAAAAAATCTCCCTAAATATTATCATGAATTTTGTTGAAAAAATGTGGATGCATGCACACCTGACAGACCACTATTTTCAATTTAGGGTATCTAAGAAATCCTAGGTCGAACCTGATCTAGTTATAATTCTAGAACCATATATATCCATTACCCAATATATGTAGTCTATACAAGCTGAGAAATATGAGGGAATGAAATGGAACCCAATAACAAAATGGAGCTTTCAAGCATGTACTGCACATATATTTCATGGACAATAATTGAATCAATTTATAGACCCAAAAAACATGTATCATTTATGAAGGAACAAAAAAAATTCCAAAAGATTAAAGTCATTAAAAAGAATTGGATGCATGGGGTGAATAAAATGCACATGAAAAAAGATGCGCATGAAAAAACATGGGCTTCAAGGATTCCTTTTGTTCATTTTCATCACTCCCCTTCAAACTAATATCGTCTTTATTCTGATAATTATTCTTATTTTTTTAATACATCTATTGGTAATGGCTTTTTTCAAATATCAGATACTTCTTCCAAATTATGACAATATTATAACTTTATCATATTTTAGTTCACATGATCTGTCAAAAAATGGAATCGAGTATCACTGTATTTTCTTATTTCATGATGCACTAGATTTTTTACAAGTTCAATTGCTAAATTGTTATCCGTATATTTCACTGTGGATACATCACATGGATACTTCATCTCTATTAGTATATTTCACAACTAGATTCCTTCACAAAAAGGGCATGATGTCACCACGTACTCTACTTCACATGTGGATATAGAGACCACACTCTACATCCTTGAATTCCAAGTGAAAGTAGTTGATTGAATAAAAAATACATACAGAATGGTGATTTTTTTCTTTCATCTTGGTCACCTCGCCAATCACTGTTTAATTATCCATATATAATTTCTTCTATATTTTAGGGATAAAACAAACCAAAATCTACTGTTTCTTTTACATACCTAAGGATTTGTTTTTCTGCTAGCTAATGTAACTTGTTTGGTGCTTCCATGTACCTTCTTTGAATCCCAAATTATGTAGAAAATATATTTAATTTTGTTTGTGTGATACCTCAGGCTTCCAGTCAGACTCTTGAACAAAGTTGAGTTAATGCTTATTACTTCTCCATCTTTTTCAGTTTTATGTTTGTTTTTATAAGATTTTTTACAGTGTTTTTGTTGGCCATATTTACATTTTCATGAAACTCCTTGAAATACAAATTCTAAGATATATAGATACTTCCATGTCATTTTTTACTTAAATGGCTTGGGAAAAGGGCATGAGACCTCCATTAGTAATCTCAAACTCCTTGAACATGGCCCCCTTGAATTCATCAAACATAGGACAACTATTCCCTATAAATATAAAATAATCAACATATAAGAATTCAATAATTATATTTCTATAATCATTCATCTTGATATAAACTACATGCCCATATGGACATTGGGAAAATTTGTTCTCTCAATGATAGTTGTCAACAAAATCTTTTCTAGACCACAATTTTTGCCTCAACCCATAGTGATATTCCCTTAATGGATACACCTTCTCTTCCTCCCCTTACATAACAAAACCTTTAGACTGGTCAAAATCATCCTTCTCCTCTATAATTCCATTCAGTAATGAAGACTTCACATCTAGTAGGTAGATCATCCAATTGTGATGAAAAAGAGCGGAAAAATCATCCTCACATTGTTAAGGAAAGCAGTAAGATAAAATAATTCTTCATATTCCACCCCATACTTCTATTTTTACCCCTTTGTTATGAGCCTTTCCTTATAATGATTTATCTCACCATCATCATTCCTCTTGATCTTGTACACCCATTTGACATTGATAATCTTCTGACTTTTAGGAAGTGTGGTCAGTTCCAATTTTTCATTTTTCTCACTGGAATTTATTTCTTCTTCGGTAGCGATTCTCCAACATTATTCTCCTATGGATTCCTCAAACATCAGGGGATCATGATTCGCTTAAGGGAAAAAATATCTAACTATTCTGTTTTATCATATATTTTTCTTGAATTTTCCTTTTTATGGGTTCCATGGGTGAGGTTGAGCTTTCCAAATTTTTACTTGATAGAGTCGCATCAGGATTGATGGAATGTACTCTAGAATTTATATGTTCTGATGATGCGCCTGAGGAAGGTGAGGATAACATTTTCTCTTGATGATCATGCCTTTCTTCAAGATCTTCCTATTTTTACTAAAATCTCATTGTATGATTCCTCATCATTCCATTTTCACATTCCTTCCACAAAAAATACCATATCTCTACTCACCACTACTTTTTTGTTTAGTGAATTTTAGAGCTTGTAGGATTTTGTTACTCCATAGTAGCCGATGAAAAGGAACTTTTCTCCATTATCATCAAGATTCGTTATTCCTGCTTCTGGAACGTGAGCATATAAGACACACCAAAATATTATTAGGTTCACCATGCTTATTTTATAGCCACTCCATTCCTCTTGTGGTTTTTAATTTCTGAAACTCTTGGTTGGACACCGATTGAGCAGGTATGAAGTACATGCTATTGACTTTCCATAGATTTTCTTTGGAATATCTGTCCCCTTTAGCATTTTCTTCTTCAGGTCAAGTATGGTGCAGTTCTTTCTTTATCTAATGCCACTATACTATGGCATGTAGGCTACATTGTATTTCTTCTTAATGCCATGTTCCCTAAAAATTCATGAAATTCCTTTAAATTGTATTCTCCACCACTGTAATATCTAAGTACCTTGACTCTATAACCACTTGTTGATTCAACACGAGCATTGAACATTTTAAAGATCACAAATGCATAAGATTTTTATTCCATGTAATACACCTAGATTTTACTACAAAAATAATCAATACAGGTAACAAAGTACCTATTACGTCCACTTGAGGGTGTTTTAATTGTTCCACATATATCAGTGTGGACCATTAGAAGTGGTACATTTTCTTTTTGGGGAACTACACTTCGGAAGGAGTTCCTTCCTTGTTTTCCGAGTGTACACGCCTCAAAAAATTATTTGTAACTTCAATCAATGGAATGCCACACACCATGCTTGATGAGGATTGAAGTTTAAGGATACTAAAATTTAGATGCCCAATGCGCATATGCTATCTCCATGAGTCATTATTAATGATTGCAAAGAGACACACCTCTTCCTTCATATTGATATACAGTGGAATCATGTATTTCTTCCACATTTGGACTTCAACAACAAGTCTCTTATTAGCATCCATTTTAGATAAAGAAGAATTCTCTATGTGTATAACTTTCCCCTTCTCAAGGAGTTGGTCAGGACTAATGATATTGTTTTTATTGTTTGGTAAATAATACACATTAGAGATGAAATTTTTCTAACTATTCTCCAGATAAATTTTGATTTTAGCTTTTCCAATAACAAGTACCTTTGATGAGTTTCCATATCCCATGTCACCATGAACATATTCTGTGAGTTCCTCAATTAATTGATTATTACAAATCATGTGGGTTCCTGCAACCGTGTAGAGATACCCCACATTTGGCTGTTCATTTTTCTTTTCTTGTATGAGGAGGAGTAGGGCACCTTTTTCTTCACAATGAGATTTTTTTAACATAGTTGGATCATTCATCAGGATCCATTTCGTTCCAAAACTCTAAAGAATAATGGATTAATGTTTTTGTGATTGTGGGATTGGATGTTCTTTATGTTTCCATTACCATGCATGATTTTTCCTCTGTCATGTCTTCTTCCATGAAAACTATTAAGTTTCATTGTTTTTTTTAATTGATTGGATGATATCCATGCCTTCTTCCACTTACAAAATGGCCGCCTCATTTCATTTTTCCATTCTTTTGTTCTTGAATTGTCATATTGGACTCTAATACATGCTCAAACATTTAACTAGCATTCTAATGCATTCATTTCTCATGCACTTTCAATGATCCCATCAGTTCTTCAATGGAAAATGTGTCCAAATACTTTGATTATTTTATTACCATAACCACAAGCTCAAACTTGGTTGTGAGAGATCGAATTGATTTTTTAATAACTTGAATGTCCTATACCTTTTCACCATTCATTTTTAATTTGTTAACAATAAAAATCAATAGTGAGAAGTAGTCCGATATACTCTCACCTTCTTTCATGTGTGTCACTTTCTACTCCACTCTTAATGTTTGAAGATGTACCCTCTTCCCTTGATCAACACATTTGAATATGGTATAATGGGTATCCCAATCTTAATTTGTGAAAGTTTATTCAGAAATATTTTCAAACGTTCATTCATCTAACCCTCAATAGAGTAAGAACAACACCTTATTGTATTTCTTTAATTTTTTTGATCCGTCTTTTCTTCATTTGTGAAGGAACGTTCTTCCTTTGTAGAGGGTAAAATATACTCGTTGGTGATGATCTCCCAATATTCTTGCGATCCAAATGATGCATTCATTTGGATGAACCACCTTAAATAGTTGTCCTTATAAAGCATTGGAACATGCAGATGGATTGCAATGTCCCTCTTTAAAAATTGGATGATGAATTTTAACCTTGTCCTCTGATACTAGTTTTTGGCTATACAATCCGAGAAACATGAGAGAGAGAAATGGAACACAATAACACACAAGATATTTCATGATTTTATTGCCCTAATATTTTACGAACATCAATTGAATAAATTTATAAACCCAAAACAGCACGTAGCATTTATAAAGGAAAAAAATAAAGAAAAAAACATTAAAGTCAATACAAAGAAACTAACTTGTGGGGAGAAAAACAATGTGCATGAAAAATGACATGAGTAAAAAATATAGGCTTCTAGGATGCCTTTTTTTCATTAACAACACTATCCACTGTGATAGGTTCTATAGTGTAGGTACATGCATGTGGAGTGAGAACTATAGGGATGAAACCTTCCCTCTCAGAACACCATAGTTCCTTTTATAGTTTCTAACCACAAACCATCCCCCATAGTGTCCTACATTCAATAATTTCCTATCCAAGATTTGGGTGCATTCTATTAATTGAGATATAAAAACTCCAATGATTAATTCCTCCTCCCATAGCCTTAGCATTTTTCATCAGATGTCATGATTCCTAGTGGCATTTTATTTCTGGTTTCGCTTCCCAGATGAAGGAGTTAAAGGTATTCCTAATAATTTTGATTATGCCCTTCGACACATTAAGAGAATATATAAGGATCAAAGTGATGGATTTAACAATAAAATTCATTGACACAATTCTATACCTAAATTACATGCACTAGTTCTTCCAATTAACAATACAAATAGTGATTTTATTAAAAAATCCATAAAAATGACGAATGTAGAGGTTGTGAGAGGAAATTGGAGCACCCCTATATTCAAGGGGAAATATTCTTCTATGAGTATCCATTATTCTTTTTAAGGAAGCATCCTAAGTATCTGAGAAATGGCTAGAACTACAAATAATAATCTTATCATTATTAAAAATATGTAAACTCCAATTATTGTACACCTCCAGAACGTTATTAATGTCCCAAATAATTATTTTTTCATAATTAAAAAAAATAAAAGTGTGTTAAGTGAATATTAAATGTGATATAAAACTAGAGTGATTTGTGTATTGACATGACATAATTTTACTATTCAGGATCTTCTAATTAATGAAACCAATAAGGGTGACTTGGGAAATAATAAATAAACTAAGAGAAAGAGAACCACCTTTTCTTAAACCAAAAACATTTTTGAAGAAACCAAAATTCCTCTCCAGTATGGAAAGTGATTCCCTAGATGAGCTAAAGCATCTGAACAAGAGGTTGAAGGAACAATAGGAGAAGCCTGTGAAGTTCTTTACTTTGATAATATAACTCAACTCAAACCTATCATATTATTTATCCACATAATGTTTTATTACCATGTTTGATCCCATATTTTTTTGTTGATATCACACACCATCTCCTTGGTAAGGACAATAGTGCTTTAAATCAACCTTCCATGAACAAATCTGTGTCGCTCCAGAGAAATACAATGAGGAATAAACCTATCCACCCTAATGTTAATAACACTAGACAAAACATTATATAACAAAGTAAACACACTTATTTTTCTATAATGAATCAACATGAATGGATATTTAATCATAGGTATGAACACCAAGGTAATAGAAAAACTACCCATATAAGGAAGCCACCCTGAATGAAATCTTATATCACCATCACCATGTTCCTCATCACACGATCATAAGAGTTAATGATGAAATCCCTCGAAAATTGATCAGGGTCAGAATCACATTCAGGATTAAGCACCTGAACTGATTCAATAATATCCTCTTCATCAGAGGATGATTCAATATGAACATTACCCCCTATGAAATAGCTTTTGAGATATCCTTGAAACACTCTATTTCGCCTCCCAGATATCCATCAAGCATGTGAGGGTTGAGACCTAATAGAAGATTTTTAATGTGAAAAAAAGTTCTTCCACCAACCACCTCTCGATTGCAACAGAATATTAAATCCTCCATTAATACATTATGTCTGAAAATACACCTATTTTCATTGATTAAATAATTGAATTAGGAAAGGTTATAATCCTATTAATTAATCCATTTTGTATTGGATTGATCACGCATCATGAAGTCATGTCTCCAAACCATATCATCCAACATTTTCCTCTTATGAGAAACCTCACAAAACAAGGTTTCATCGCATTTCTTCTCGAGAAAAGTTCAATGAAAAAATTTCATCTAATTTATAGTCTATGTCCTATGTACTTGTGGGTTTTCTATTAACCTAGGATTGAAGATCCCCCTTTAAGAACCTACAATTATTATGAATCTTATGCCACAAGCTTTCTTTGGAAGGCTTATTCAAACACTCGATCATTTCTTGGTAATATCCTAAAATTGATGCCCAATACGGAGAAAAATGAGAATATTATCCACACCCTTGTATGGTATAAAGCTGAACACGTCAAGGGGGTGATCAGAGACAACATGGAAAAGGATGGGTGAACATTATAATAGGGAAGAACAAGATATGATGACATTAGCTGGACACCTGTCGAGATGACTGTTGGAGTTGGTTCCCATGAACCAACTTCTATGTACTTTATGAAAACATTTATTTATGGTTTTTAAAATCAATAAATTCCTTATCATATAATTATTGTTCTTCTTCATGACATTGTTTGTGATAATATCCTAAGAGTAGTTGTCACACTAAAAGGTCATAGGAGTTCACTACTATGATAAGAACCCAGAAGTGCTATGAAACTTTTCATAGATATTTTTTCCATGACTAGATGATATCATTCTAGGGACACTAATGATATATGATAAAAGGGGTG
Organism: Viscum album; assembly: GCA_963277665.1. NCBI lineage: Eukaryota > Viridiplantae > Streptophyta > Magnoliopsida > Santalales > Viscaceae > Viscum > Viscum album. Next base: position 1,821,842,301 of record OY728151.1, on the reverse strand, counting down.
GAGTCTTATAGGATATTGAGGAACCTTCTCACAGTGTATACCCTTTGTGATATCTAGTAGGATATTATGAGAATGAGACCCGATAGTAGGAAATAGACATTTATAAGTCTCATTAGATATTCCTATCTATGGACTTTTGTATTGGTCCTTATTCTTTAAGATTATTATTAATGGTTATTATGAGTAACATACTTTGCTGTATTAAAAAAACTGTGATGATAGATGTTTGTAATTATTTAAGATACATTGGGTGAGTCTTGAGTAATATTGAATTAATGACTAAGAGAGAAAGAATTTATCACTTCCGTTCACTAATAAATGTTTATATCTTAGGCCTTTTAATGGAAATGATATAAACTAAATAAATCCATGACTATGGGGTTCTACAGAAAAGTTCATTTTTTGGAAATTCAAAGAGATATCAAGCATATAGGTTGATGGCACATGCCTTCAACCTGATCGATTAGTGATATTCTGAAAAAGGGATTATATTAAAAAATTATAATTCAAATGAGGTGACATGTCATTATAGTGTTAAATACTTTCTCAATGGGTGATATGGTATATTTCCAGATGATATCCTTGAATATGAGGTTGTTTCACATAATACCATAGATTAAGGGACTTATAGGGTCACACAAAAAGTGTATCTAGAATCTTAGTAAAATAATTTATTATTTAACAAGTCGAAATAATTTTATTCCCTATTGTGGTTTAATAATTATTCATGTATGTCTGATCACATTTTTTCCATCATAAGTTATTTGAGAGAATATATAATGGGAGGAATAATTTATAAATTTTTTTTGAATTTTTTTTGAATATAATATTTATTTAATTATCATTTAATAATAAAATAATATTTATTTAATAAATAAACCGTTATTATTCAAGCCACAATAAATATTTAGAAGGATTAGAGGACCAGGTTTAAGGGTCCAGTGAGATATAATAATATTGAATATTATTGGATTAAATAATATTTAATTATAACTAGGAATTTAAGAACATGTCAAGAAATAATAATACTACTGTTATTATTTAACACGAGGGATCCACTATGGTTAATTCAATAATTAAAGGCATATGTGAAAATTATTTTATTATTACCCTAGTAAAATAATTTCCTAGTTATATTATTCTCCCATTATCCAAGGGAAATCTAAGTGACGTCAGTTAAGTTGTGCACAACATTTTGGAGAAAATCACTCAATCCAAGAGAGTGCATTCTTCTCCAAGAATTCTCTCAAGAACGATAGTAATCATATTACAATGGATCAAGGAGAATTATTTGTAAGCAATTCTCAAGACGATCAACGGTGGATGATGTAAGCACATTTATTTTATGTGATAGCACCCAGAGGCTCATTCAGCCACATTTAGAGATTCATATAATGCGTGTGGATCACTAATAGACGAGATCTACCATTGATCTCTATATTGAAATGATGGCGCACTACAGATTTGTGGCCAGAAACGTCAATGGATAATGAATAAACCTTGGAGGTAATTATTATTTAATTAAATTGATAATAAATTATATATGTTGATCCACCCTCTTGGTTCAGAGTTTTTATTCATTTTTCTGATTTATTTGATTCAATTCTGTGGATAACACCATTAATTATTTCATAGATCCTAGATTGTTCATTTTATAAGGAAAAAAAGAGAGGTTGGGAACCATCCCTCCCTTGATTCCACTACACCTAAAACCTAAAAAAATCCACACATTTCCTCTACCCCACTTATTTTTATAGAATATCCTCACACTACCTTTTCTGAGATGATGAGTGAAGCTTCGAAGAAGAAACCATAGTCCATCCATCCATGAATGGTCAAATGGTTGAGTTGAGTGGGGGAAAAATTCAAAACTGGACCCTTCCCACAGAGGGTATGAAAGAGGTTGATATGGAAATAAATTCTACAGGGGAAGGAGAAAAGAAAAAAATTGTAGTAGGATTAGAGGCATTTCTTGGAATCTCTAACATAGCTAGGAAAAGCTTGACCAAAGGTGAAGTGAGGGATTTTCCTTGTTTGAGGAGGATCAGGGGACCTAGTGATGATCTATTAGAATTCCATAAAGCTTATTTCATACTGAATGAGAGTTTCATTGGAGATATTATTCCATACAATAGATCTCTGATGAGGTAGTAACAATATTTTTACACCATTCCAGAGACTCTGCTTCCAAGAGTATCATTTACAATGGACGATTCTGGGAAAGATTCATTTAAATGAAAACACGCATCTTTGAAGCATCCAAAAGGCCGATTCTATTATCATCCGCACATATGAACTCCCCTGAGGTATTTCAAGTACTATGAAGAAACCCAATGTTATGAAACATGAGAGGATATCTAGGAAGATTTATCTAAACTACTAGTTTAGGAGAGTAAGAGAAAATATGGTCCTCCATTGACCAAAGAAATAGTTTGATTAACCACCTCCCTGCCACACAAGAACCATGAGACCATGTTGTCACAAAGTCCCACCCCCTTAAATAATGGATAATACAAATTTAATTTGGATTCAACAATGAAACTATTTATATAAAAAGTAAAATCCCCTCAAAGCCACACTATTCTAGAAGAACAAGAGTGTAGGCTAGTCAGCCATAAATCATGCTACCGAGGTCCACTGATGAAGAGTATCTACCTCCTTGATGGCCTCCTGAGGGAATATAAGGGTTAGAAATTCCCCCACCATTTCATTCTAAGGATCCCCATCAAAAATTCGTGGAACATTGAATCTGGGAGATTGGATTAGTTCAGAGGCCGAAGAAGAACCTCCTTGAGTGATGGGCCCATCAGAGCACCGTTACCAGTGTCACAGAGAAAGGAACTCACCAAAATATCATTCCTTGAATATTCCTTGATAGGAGAAGATCCCACTACAACATCCTAACCACTAGAATTTATCTAGATTGGAGGTAGCCACTACACCACTGCTAGAACAACCATAGAAGGATAATCTAGTAAGTCAAACTTGAATGAGACAATGGTCTACTCTAGAAATGTAGGTGGAAGACATCTAATCTATGAAGAAAGGTAGACCCATCGGAAGAAGGTATGAGTCTAAGTTCCATCAAAGGAATGACCACCAATGGAGAGGAAGTTGGTGCCATGGAGAGAATGATCAATTTTTTTTAATTTTATCAAGTTCATGGATTTCATTCTATTGAGTCGGGAGAGTCATTTTTTCGGTTCCTTCTTTCATAGTATTTCATTCGGATGTAATTATTTTAGATGATTTCACACTATTTTATACCATAAAAATAATGTGAAAGTATTATACAATTATTGTATTTTATTTTCTCATATACTTTTACAATTAAATTTCATTAATGATATAACTTATTATATCTTTTAAATTTTTAATTTGGATAAAAATAAAAATTAGGAAATCATTTTTTTGAGTTTGATTAATCTAGAATGTTTCGTTTATATTTTCATAGTTAAATATATCCATTGTGATTTTGTGAATCATATAGGTATAATTAGCATTAAATCACATTAAATTCATATGTTTAACATTACTATATTATGAAATTAATTTCGATATAAATTGAAATGAAATCATTTTTCCTCTATATTTTAATAATATAAACATGTTCTTTTGTGGAGTTGTTATTATTTCATTTTTTGAAACCTTTTAGTTTCTATTTTCATATATTTTATTATTCTTGAGTTATTAACCATTTATTTTTTATTTTATGGTTTGTAGTTTACTTTTACCAAAAAAAAATTATAATAAACAATTTCTTTATTATCCACTCTATAGGATATCAAAATTTTCACTAATAGAACCTAAAATAAAATTTTTGATCCTTGAAAATGTAAAATTTAATATAATACATATTATACTATAAAATTTAATTTAATTAAAAAATTTTATAATGTTAAATTATATAATAACAAAATATAGATAGTTAATTTTTATGTTGGTGTTTTAATTTATCAATGATTTCTTTTTAGCAAAATAAATGAACAAATATTGATATATTCAACTAACATCCTTAATTTTTTAAAATTAGATCCTCAAATTTTAAAGGTTAATTAATTAATTAAAATTTTATTATTTTTTATTAATTTGGAATAAGAAAAGAGTTTTAACAGAATGAGATGAAAAATATTTTAAAATGAATTTTTTTTCAAAGAAAAATATCATCATCAATGCCACTCTAATCGAAAACTCAATGTGTGAACCTCGTCCTGCAATAGTGTGAAAACTATAAAAGTTAGTTACGATTCATGAACTATGTCTTCCATAATAGGGAGATAGAAGTATGTGGTTATAATACCTCTATTTACTACTATGTTTCTACTAAAATCTCAAAATCATATTCTCTAAATGGTGGATAAAAATGTTGTGTTTTCCTGCCACCTCATACTACTAACTCAACGACTTCATCATGTTCCTCATAGAGAAATCCCTAACATATGAATTAAAAAAAATATTTCAATAACAATGGGTTTCCATTAGTACCCATAAAATATTATGATAATTGAATAGACACAACAAACATGCCTTCAGTTGGAATCTCCCTCAGAGTATAGCGAATACTACGATAAAATAGCAAGTTACAACACCTTCAAAGCTATATGATTTTTGATCACATGTCATGTTTATGGTGTAAATGTTATATCATATATACGAGTGAATATTTATAGTGTAATAGAATATACTTACTATGTAGGACCCACTCTCAATGGACTAGGTGTCTCTATCTTGTGCCATTATGCTTGTCATTATCCTAATCATTTTCCCTATCCAGATATCTATTTTCTTTCCAATGGTGGTGGTGGTGTACGCTCCATAGCAGGGTAGGAACATTGGAATATTCAAATACTATAGTTATTTCATGTGGTGATAGATATAAATGTGAAACCTCATAATAGACACTCACTTATATCGAATAGATAGGAGATCTATGAATGTCAGCATCTATATAAAATACATTATGATTGAATGTTACTTTTCATAATTATTAGATATGGGTATAAGATTATTTAACCCCTATAATTAATAATCTATTAACATTTATGTTATTAACAAATATAAATTAAAACAATAGAATGAAATACAGTAAACATAAAAAACTAGGGAGGCCTAATCCTATAACATGTAAGGTTCATAATAATTTGATATCAAAATCAATGCACATACACACCCAAATTAGATTTTTGGATTGAATTTTTGGGATATTTGTGTTGGGGGATATTATACTTGGAATGAGGGTACCAATTCTTTGTACATTAACAATGCTAGAAAAATTAATTTACATATTCCCTACTGATGAATACAATACTATATAATGAATCAAGTTATCTTGGTGTAATTAGGATTTTCCACAAGCACCCAAAATATCACATGAACTTATCTAGAAGGTTCCATTCCATGATAAAGAAATTTATGGGTGACATCATTGCACCATGGACTCCAACCATAGTTGTGAAGTATAGTGGAAGATATGTCATGATAGAATTAGTATATTATACCATGTTACATAAAAGAATGGTATATAATGGTATTCATAAATCCATAGAATGAAATAATTAACTTACCATTAAAATAAATTGTAAAATTAATTATAAATTTTTTTATATTAAAATAAATGTTTAAAATGTATCATCTGAAAATTGAGAGTTAATATCCTATCATGATGTATGCACATTGTGCCTCAGAGTGTATAAAAAAAATTGATCTTGACGGAACCTGGTAAAAAATTATATATATATAGTTAATTTATTAATGATATTTAGAAACTAGACACTATAGATATTAATGAATCCGATGTGTCAAAATCCTCACGGATAACCCTACAAAATGAGCTAGGGAAGTGCTGAGACAACTCTATGAACTATTTTAGAAAAACACTCCCATTCCCAAATATATACTAGAATGAATAATCATTCAATATAATTCCATCCACATTATTATAAAATAAAATGAGATCTTATAAAATTATAATATAGTAAAACACAATAATATATATCTTTTTCATCCAAGTACTCAAATAATGATACATACACATGGTAGAATAAGGAAGTATTTTAATTGACACACAACATGCCTCTAAATGGATACATAATATATTCACATGATTATCAAATATGTTCCAAAGCATATGAATGATCAAGAATCACAGATAAGTGACTATATATATTTTACATGAACAATTAGCCATCCTAAAAGACACATAGTCATAAAAAAAATCAATCCTATTAATCGATGAATGAAAACTTATTGATATCCAAATTTTTCAATCATAGGAACTTGAAATTGTATAGGGATACAATACATGTATGTTATATCCTCTTATTTAAATATATATGCCCCTATGGATGCTATAAATTGTGTTTCTCTAGTCACTAACTCTATACTAATGCACCAATAAGATAATGATCAATGGACATGAATTAATACATGGAGACTCTATAAAATCCATCATATTCAAGGTATAGAATAATTATTACTAAAGGTTCACCATAGATAAGATTATATTATATATATATATATAAATAATTTTAATAGTACCCCCCTTCAGCATGACACAAGAGGCATGATATTTATGGGAAGATAATAGATCATACACCATCTAAATATAAAACATTTCATAGTTTTTATGGAATTTATTAGTGAAATCAATTTAATTTATGTAACTATTATAATATTATCAAATAATTAAATTAATCACATTATAATATGGTTTATTAATAAATAATAAATTTATATACAATTTTCATTAATCAAAATACCATCTCATTGTTTAAAAATAGTATGAAATTAACAATTAGAGTTTAATATCAATCCTACAGATTTCTCATTGATATCCTTAGATGTTTATGGAAATGTGTTATAAAACCATGATATTTTAAAAGAACATAATCATATTTGATATTGTAATGGAAATGATAAAATATATTCATCTTTTGTTACAAAAAAACTTATTTTAGCTTTCATTACACAAAAACATGAGATTTTTATGTTCTATATCATATTCAAAATGCAACACCAAACATAAACAATCCCAGATATATATTCCCATTATAACAAAGACATTTGAATGAAAAGATTTGGCATGATTAACTGAATTATGAAAACATGTTTTACAAATATTCTTTGTTGACCAATTAATTAGAAATGAATGTAAAGCCCTTTTGAAAATAAAATGAAATTATTTATGTAAAAATATTTTAATGTGCACAGTTTAATTAAAAAATAAACTAAAACATTCACTCTAATTTTAGTAAATTAATGAAATATAAATATAATATATTCAATATAATGTTTAAAATTAAACATATGTGTATTATATACATGATAAGAAAATAATACAAAATTTTTCTCTTAAAACTATTCATTTTCCAAAAAAAAGTTGTTTTGTCACCTTTTTATAGAACACTTATTTTGAAACTAATTATTAATCTTATAATAAAATTTAATTGATAAAAAAAATTATTTTTGGAATCGGAATATAAAATTTTACTTTGGTTCAAATTTTGGATTTCATAGAATGTATTGATTTTTTAGTGAATAGTTAAATATAACAATTTTTGTTAAAAAGTATTTTATTTTTAATAATTTAAGTAATTTAAAATATAAAATATTTTTTGAATATTTTTTAATGTAACCTAGGATAAAATTAATCCAATTAATTACCATGAATCCACTTTTTATTGGTTTTTAGTATAAGTTTTTTTTGTTTAAAAACATGTGTTTTTTAAAAATTGTTTAAAATTCATCATGTTTATCTGTTTTAATTAGTTTATATAATCCCCAATAGAAAAATTTTTAATTTAAATATTTAAATTTTATTTATGAAACTATTTATTTAGGTACATATAATATTAATAATTATTATTCATAGAGTTAATATATATTCACTTTTTTCTTAAATAAATACTCACCTTGAAACCATACTCTTTCACCACACCTATAGGGATAATATTAGTTAATAATTTTACACTTCTATTAATTGAATTTAAAATTTTTTACACAAATTTTGATTAATAATAATTTATAATTTATAAAAAATCATACATTTTTTCATTGAATTTGGTTTTGAAAATTATTAAAATTCATGAGAGTGAGTGTGGTAAAAACAAGTTCACTTAGTGGTTAAATATTAAACCTAAGGGAAAAAATGACCGATAAACATGTAAATAACCCATTTATTGGAAATATATAGAACTTATAATTAATATAGTATTATTTTATTCATTATTGGAGCAACATGAAATTGAATAATTGGTAGTGTAATTCTCTCATTCAAAAATTTATAAGTTTTTCCACTCACCCCACTTATAAAAGGCCTCCTCCTATCCTTTTATCTTGAATCATATGAAGTAATTATTATTGGCCAATAAATAACTAAATTACTTCTCCAATTCTATACTCTCAACATATATTCCTTAATCTAGGCCTAAATCCAATAAATTAAGGCCTTTGATGCAAAACAATTATTTTCCAGAAGAAGAGGTAACATTTATTGATATGTTTCTTTTTGTTTTTTTATTTCCAAACCCTTAAATTTTTTATTACATGATTAAAAAATTGCCAAATAATCCTAAATATTTTTTTTATATTATGGTTAATACCAAAAAACACACATACTTTCATCAAATCATTTACAAAATCATCATCCGTGTGTACGGCGGATTTCCGCCTAACAAAACAATGTCATAAATTTTTCCATTACCACCTCTCATGGTTGGAAATAATGATGGAAATAATATTTATATATTATATATATTATATTACTAACATAATTATACCTTTTGATTAATTATATAATATACTCTATTTTTTAGATTCTATACAATAGGGGATACTATAACATCGCTCTTGTGTACGACAGACTACTACATCGTGAAGAGATATGAAGCGTTTCACACTAACATATTACTTGTAAGGTAATAATGGTTAATTTAATGAATATTTATGATATAAATGAAGTAATTATTATATTGATGGAAAAATTATATTTCATGAAATATAATATTTCATTTTCTTGTTTACCTTTCCACACACTTAAAAAATTATTGAGTCTCTCTCGTTGATATGTGGACTACCACCTCCTCGAAGCGATGTTATTCATTTTAAATCACAAGATTTATATATTACAGTTTACGTAATTAAATTTAATGGTTCTTATTATATGATTATCATTATTTAATGATAAAATATTACTTACCTTCATTCTATAATGGTAATTTAAAAATGAAAATCTTACTCATGCATAAGTACGACCTACCGTCTCAATGATTATAGTGTTAATTCAGTTTTCATAATAATAATTCATTATTGTTTTTAAAAGTAAAATTTACTTTTAAATATGATGATTATTTTATTATTACCATTCTTTATGTTTTTAAATAATGATCTTTTTGACCATAGTCAACCTACAGAATTCATTTCATACACATAATTAGAATATGTTCAAAATATTAAACATAAACATAATTGATTAAGTAATTATATATAACTTGTTAATAAGTGAAATAAAAGTAATAAAAAACTTGTAATTTTTTTTCAATTAGGAAAATAATTAAAATATTTTAATTATTCTGAATGATAATGATCAAGCGTGTTGAATCTGTCTCAAGGTGAGGGTTTTTCACATATCATGATTATTTCTATGATAGGTATGTCATACTCATCACATATTTTGATGTGTTGTTTGTGTACTGCCCATGATTTTATTTTAGGAATATTATCCTAAAATGAATTTTCATTTACATATCAATTTGAGGAAATATATCTCATGGGGTTTACATTTACAATGATTCCACAACAGTAAGGGGTTTTTAGGTCAATTTTCCTTCTTTGGGATGCAAGTTATGTTATACTCCTATAATCTCTTATGAGGTTCATATTATTACTATTTGAAAATTTATATCAAGAATATAATTTTTTTTCTTGATATCCTATGTTTCATTTAATTATATTTTTCACGGGGATTATTTTTCAATTTAAAAACTGGTAAGAGTTCTTTGGTACAATCTAAGCATTTATAGGGATTGTGTAAAATTAAGTATCTGATGTTTAAATATTATAATTATCGTAAATTTTAGTATCCTCAATATATTAATGAAAATTTCAAGTAATATTTCCATTTTCTCTTGCTTTGGCACTAAAAATGTTCAAGAATTTTTTTATGAAAAATCTATTTCATTTGGAAATATGTTTTCTTCCAAATACATGTTTTCTAAAAAAATGTATTTTAAAAATATTTTTAATGCTTTAAAAATGATTTTATAAATGAATTTTACCCATTTTTATTAATTTATTTTGAAACCGATATTCTGGTCACATTCTGGTCAACTAACTTTTTGAAACATTTTACCGTGGAAAAAGAATGTTCTTTATGTCATGTACAGATATACCTGCCAACATGACTGTCATTTAATTGAAACATAATTTGTTTTTCTAAAAGTTTATTATTTAATATATTTTTTATTAATATTATGTATATTCTTGTTTTTTAAATTTATTTTCAATGAAATGTAATTTAATAATTATTTAGGATTTAAAAATTTATTTTAAAAATGAAATATATATTTTCATAAATAATGTTTTACTGATAATTTTCTGGTATTTATATTAATAAACATAAAAACCCCTTGTTCTTATTTATCCTACGTTGGGGATATTTTATAATTATTCCATCCTCCTTATTTTTCAAATGGTTTGATATTGTTTCAAATATATTGATATGGAACCCATTTATTTTCCTTAGGTAAATAGTTATTCAAAGAAATTGATATGGAACCCAAGTTGTTTCCATTGTTTATTCATGTTTCAAATGGGTTGACATGGTACCCATTTATTTTACATGTGTTAACCATATTTCAAAGGGTTTTTTTGTGGAACCAGTTTCTTTTCCATAGGTTAATCATGCTCAAAAAGAGATTAACAAGAAACCCATTTCTTTTCCATGGGTAAATAATGTAATAAAAAGAATAATGATTGTTTATATTACTTTATGTTGAAATATGTACTTTTCTCATTTCTTAATTCATTGAATTATATAAATATGGGGTGTCCCATATAGCCTCAGGTAGGCCTCTTACATCTTAATAATGGGCTGACCTAGACAATATTGGGTAACACTATTACAACTTAAACATGTGATGGCTCAGATAGCACCGAGAAATCCTATTACACATTAAATATGGGGTGTCCCAGATATCTACATGTGATCTCATTATAGACTGAAATATGGGTGCAGAAAAATTATTGATCTTATTCATTGGGTAATGATTATATTTCTAGTCAGTTTTATGGTTATTTAAAACCAAAATTTTTGAAATATTTTTTATCAATATAACGTTTTATGTCACCAAAAAGGGTTTTAATTAATTTTTAGTGGTTTATTGAAACATCCCAAGTAATTAATTAATAATAATAAATTCTTATCTATGTATATTTATGAATTAGATTGTGTTTTAGATGCTTAAAATTAGAATAAATCCAATCTTAAGCATGGAATACACTAATATTTTTAAAAGATTGTTTTACCGCCTTTTGATGGGGAAATATTTTTAAATCTATCTTTTGACAATTTTATAAGCTCTATTTGTCAAAATAAACTTATTATTTATTATTGGGACATTGAAATTTACCTTGGGTAATTTTATGGTATTTTTCTGACCATGTTCATTTTTTAATGAATAGTGAAAAATACTGTATTTTACATCAAAACTGCTTTTTCTTCTAATTTAATTATATGCATAGATTATCTTTTTAATTGGTCTTAAATTTTAATTAGAATATATTTTTACCATATAATCCAATTGTGGTCATTATAATTAATTTTACTTTGTAATTTGGCATAAACAAGTGCCAAACTTTCCATAGCTATTGTTTCAAAAAAACCCGCTATTTGTTTTGACAACAGGAATTATTTTTAAATTAATTATTTCAATTTCTGTGTTATTAATTTGGTAAAATGGATTCCATATTTTGAATCATAAGGTCCAAATTATCTAATTAATACAGTTTTGTTTTTGGACCTTATGAATAGTAACGACGGTAATTATCTTTAATTATCTTGATTAATTAATAATCGGGTAGTTAAGGATAATAAAATAACATCATAAAAATACAAAATGACCCCAACATGTGTCCTAATGCTACTTTTTGTTTCATTTACAACCATGGGATGCCTTGTTCTAAACTTAGGGACCCCATGGAATCACTTTTGGGTGAATGTGACACTTTATCTTTTTATGTTTAAAGAAAGGAGAATATCACTAAAGAATGTATCACCTGAGTAAAACATTTTTAATATTGTCTAAATAAATTATATATTAGACTATAAAAAGTAATTTGAAATATAAAAATATTTCCTACATCATAATATTTTTTTATAATTTTTAGACATTAAATATATTAAATTATTTATGACATCATGATGATGCAGCGATTACCTCATTAATTAACAATTTAAATAAAATGAAAACAAAATGTAAACACTAAGAATTAAACTTGTCAAAGACCTATTAGATGAGTATATTTCTAACCCTTATCACCTTATCCTAGAAATATATCAATGTGGGACATTTTAAATCTGAAACTCTTTTTAAAATAATGTAACATTTCTTAACTTTCCAAGAGTGCCCCTCCTCCCCTCTTATAAAAGGCCCCACCACTACCTCCTTACCCACACTTCTCAAGATTTTGGCTCGGCCAATACCAACTCATTTTATCTCTCCACATACCTCTATTCATCATATAAGCCTTACCTTAGGCATAAATCTCTTCAAGTAACCATTTTGGTTCAAACAAAGAGGAGTTACCCGATTTAAAGGTAAAGTCTTCTCTAATGTTCTTTTGTTTTATATTGCTTCTCCAACCCCTTAAACTATTTTTATTCATTTATTTTGTAACAACACCAGTATATTCAACATAATAGGATGTTTTTATATGAATTATTCGACCTACACTTACACACACCTTCATCTAATGGTTAAAGAGCATACTGTTTCCGTGGATGGCGAATTTCTACCTCACGAAACGATGATTGTTCAATATTCTTCTAACACCTTAAAAGGTGGACATTAAGATGTCACTATATTTATATATGATATATAATATGTTTATGTTTTTCTTAAGCATCTGTATTTTTCATTTTTGAAATACCTTTATGGTTTCCATTATGGGTAAACGTGATATCTTCATTTTAGGAAGTGCGGACTACTGCCCCCTCGAAGTGATTTGATTCGTTAATGCCATATATGGGACGTATAAAATATGGAGTTAATGATATTATATATGATATTATATAAGAATTATAATATACCTTTATATAGTTATTATTCCATTCCATAAAATACGAAATAGAAATGAAAGTAGCTTTCATGCGTACGTACGGCTTCCGTCTCCATGAACGGTGCATTTCATTTCATACCTATAAATGTAACGTAATATTATAAATTCATGTATATACTAGATATATATGATATATGTGATATATAAATCATGAATATAACTCTAGGTATAATGAATACATGAACGACTTTCAATTATAAAGAGTTTATTTTTGACTCAAGTACCAAAGATCGTTAAAACGAACATTATTAACTTAAATAATTACATAGTGTTCATGAAATTGTAATAAGTGATATAAAAGGAATAATGAACTTGAAAAGGGTTCTTAAGAAAGTAGAAATTAACTCATCATTATTATTCAGGAGAGTAATGAATGATCGAGTCATGTCGGATACGAGGTAGGGGACCTCATCTCAATCTCATTTCATTGAGGCATATTTTGTACTATACACAACTTTCATTTATACGATGTGTAAAACCCTTTGACTTTTATGTCTAGTCAAAAGGAATCTTTTTTTATACAAAGAGTTTTACTAAATGACAATAGGAATGTTTTTTTTTCATACGTATGCGATGAAAACGACTTCTCCGCCGCTGTGACCATTATTTGAGTTTCGGCTTCCTCTACAAGCCATAGCATAACTTTTTTTAAAATGAAAAATAAATACCATGTATTACGTTTCTTTTATTGTGGTATTGAAAATGGTTTTCATAATGTTTTTATTATATCAATGTGTGGTATTTATACCTTGTGATTGAAATGTGGAAATTTATGTTTCCTTTATGCATGATTTATATGATACGATTATGTTATGGTTCTTGGGCATTGTTATGAAGACGGGTGGTTACGTGATAAACTATGGATGGGTGAGCCCGATATATCTCTCTAATGCATTGGGTAACGCAAAGGGGTTAAACATTAAGGTTTCTCCAAATATATTTAGGGAATATACTGTGATGGGTATTCCAAACGTAACCATGAGAGTTACTCCCTACGTAAGAATGTATGAATGCCGCAAGTTACCTTTATGTCTTATGATTTCTATGATTTATTCATGATTTGATGAGGTATGTTAAAATTCTTAAGTTTGACGAGTAAAGTATGATTTCATACATGGACTCATGTTTTCATTTGGTACTTTTATATCCCTTGATGAGCTTTTGATGCTCATCCAATGTTTTTGAAATGTTTTTAACGGGTCAAGGGAAAGGTATAAGATGTGATGATAGAGTCAAGGAAGTGTCAAGAAAGAATCTATGTTTTATTTTAAATATGTTTCCGATGAAGGGGAAAATTAGTACTATCTTTTATGTAACCACTTTGTTTAAATGTAGGGTGTAATGTCTGATTTATGATCTAATTATCTAAAACTCTAAACCTGAAAAGATCCTCAATGTGTATTCTTGAAATAACTCAAAATTAAGAAATGTATAAGGCTGGGGCCTTATAGCTGGTATTAGTAGTCGGTTTAGAGAACTTTAGGAGTTAGAATTCTATTAAATGATTATCAAAAAATATTTTTTATGGTCAAATTGAAATGATATATAATTTGAAGATTACCATGTTGCTTCATCTAAGACTTGTCTGTTCGGAATGGTTTTCTACATAGGAAACAGGGAAGCAGTTCAAGGAAGGAATAGAGACGGAAATGACCTTCTGAATTAGCATCCTGAGATGGTTAGAATTGGAACTAAATATTTTGTTGCAGTAATGGTGCAGTTGAATCAAGCGATAAATAATGGTGGTATCCATGCATGTGATCAGCTAGATCAACCGTAGAGGAACATGTCAGTGGTGGAACATTTCATGAGGCAACATCCCCCATCATTCAAAGGATCATCTGACCCTGTGCTAGCTGAAGGGTGGATTAAAGCACTGTAGAAGATTTTCGATGTCATGGGGTGTTCAGAAAATCAAAAGGTTAGTCTTGCTATTTGTCGTTTGGAGTGTGAATCAGATCAGTGGTGGTCGATGGTTAAAAATATCAGGGACGCTGATGAGATTAATGCTCTCGACTAGGATGAATTCAAATGTATGTTTCTTGAGAAGTTTTTTTCTAAGGCAGTTCGACTTAGGATTGAAATACAATTCTTGGAATTGAGGCCAGATGATGACCCAGTGGCTGATTATGAATAGAGGTTCACTCGATTGGAAAGGTATCCTCCAAATTTTATCCGAGACCTTGATAGTAAAATCAATCGATTTTACTCAAGATTAATGCCAAAATATCGAATGGAATTGGATTCTTGTGAGTTCAAAAGTTATTAAAAGCTTGTTAGATGTGATAAGAAGGTGGAAATGGAGTTTTCTGATGATCAAGTGTTCTATAACATCCAATAGAAGAAGAGACCGAGGTGACAGGAGAAAGGGAATAATTCTTCAAAAAGGTATGATGGTAAGAAAACTAAGATTCCAGTTTTTGGTAAATGTGGTAAAAGGCATGCTGGGGGATTTCTTCTGAATTATGGAAAGTGATATTGATGTGGTAATATGGGACATAAGGCTCGTGATTGCTCTGAAAAGGATCTGGGTGATGGTAAGACCAAATTTGATTTACAGTTAGTGAAATGTTTCAAGTGCAATGATATGGGTCACTATGCAAACGAGTGTCCGAAAAAGAGCTTGAGTGATGGGAAGAAGTTAGACTACATGTAGAAAGGGGTGGTGAAATCCTTTCCAACTACTTCAATAGATGTTGGGCCATCAAATGAAGTGGTATCAGGTACTTTGTTTGTTTTCTCATATTATGCCAGTGTGTTGTTTGATTCGTGGTCTACACATTCCTTCATCTCTGAAAACATTTCTAGTAAAATCGGAATACCATCTCAATAAATGACTCTTAAACTTGTGGGAAAAACACTTGGGGGAACTGTTGAGGAAAAAATAATTTATAAGAATCTTCCTATCCTTATCCGTGGAAAGAACCTACATGAAAACCTTATTGTTTTACCTCTAGAAGAGTTTGATGTTATCCTGGGTATGGATTAGCTCTCTATTTACCATGCTAATATTGACTGTAGATCTAAAGAAGTTTATTTTCAGAAAGACTTTTGAGTTTGTGTACAATAATTAACCCTTATTGTTGATAACATATCAAGAGGCTGAGAAACTTGTAAAATATGGAAATGAATGTTACCATGCACATATTGTTGAAAACAAGGGAACTGTTCAGATTAATGATGTGTCGGTGGTAAATGAGTATCCTGATGTTTTTCCTGATGAGTTTCCAAGAATAATACCAGACTGAGTGGTAGAATTTACTATTGACTTAGTTCCCGATGCTAAGACAATTTCAAAACCCCCTTATCTAATGGCTCAAATTGAACTTTTAGAGTTGAAGGAGAAATTTCAAGATTTATTAGAGAAATGTTCCATTCGACCTATCACATCACCATGGGGTGCTCCTGTTTTTTTTATTAAAAAGAAATATGGTTCAATGAGACTTTGCATTGATATAAATCCTTGAATAACATCACTGTTAAGAACAAATATCCTCTGCCTCATATCGATGATTTGTTTGATCAGCTCCAGGGATCTCGGTATTTTTCAAAGATTGACCTGAGATCGGGGTACCATCAGTTGGAGGTAAAGGAAGCAGATATTCTGAAGACCGCATTTTGTACAAGATATGGCTATTATGAATATGTAGTTATGCCTTTTGGGCTAACCAATGCACCTGTTGTTTTCATGGACCTTATGAATTGAATTTTCCATGAGTTCTTGGATATGTTTGTGGTTGTTTTCATTGATGATATTTTGGTGTTTTCAAAAAGTAAAGAGGAGCATGAAAGTCATTTAAGGGTTATTTTTCAAACCTTAAATGAAAAGAAATTTTATGGGAAATTCAGCAAGTGTGATTTTTGGTTGCAACAAATTTCTTTCCTTGGTAATATTATTTCTAAATATGGGATAACTATTGATCCTGGAAAAACAAAGGTTGTTGAAGAATGTCCAAGATCCACAAATGTAACTGAGATTCGTAGATTACTTGGTTTGGCAGGCTACTACTGAAGGTTTGTTAGAAATTCTTCACGGTTATCTAGTCCAATGACTAAGCTAACTCGGAAGGGTGTTAAGTTTATCTAGACAAATGAATGTGATGATTGTTTTCAGGAACTGAAAAAATGATTGGTGAATGATCCAGTTTTTGCACTACCTTCCAGGAATGGGGAGTTTGTTATCTATAGTGATGATTCATTGAAAGGACATGGTTGTGTCCTAATACAGAATGGCCAGGTAATTACTTATACATCACGTTAGTTGAAAACACATGAGTTAAATTACCCTACACATGATTTGGAATTAACTGCTGTTGTTTTCAGTTTAAAAATTTGGAGGAATCATTTTTATGAAGTAAAGTTTGAAATATATACCGATCAAAAAAGTTTAAAGTATATATTCACTTAGAAAGAACTAAACACGAGACAGAGGAGATGTCTTAATTAATCAATGATTATGATTTTATAATTCTTTACCATCCGGGAAAAGAAAATAAAGTGGCTGATGCTTTGAGTCGAAAAAGTAATGCTTCATTAACAATGTTGAATTTGGAACGTGATCCTCTATTTAAGGATTTGATGAAATTTGGCATAAAAGTTGTTGGTGCAGGATGTCCTTCTGTTTTGTTTCAGGTATCAGTGAAATCTTCTCTATCAGACAGAATTAACCAAACACAAAAGCAAGACATCAAGTTGCAAAAAAAGGTAGATCAGGTTCAGAAGGGTACGTTGCCTAAATTCAACATTGATAATGTTTGTGTTTTGAGATTTGGGAGGAGATTGTGTGTGCCGTGTGATTCATAGTTTAAGAGAGTGTTGTTATGTGATGTATGATTTCATACATGGACTAATTTTAAAATTCTTATGTTTTACGAGTAAAGTTTGATTTCATACATGGAATAATTTTTTCATTTCACACTTTTTTATCCCTTACTGAGCTTTTTATGCTCATCCCATGTTTTTGAAATGTTTTTCACAGGTCAAGGGAAAGGTACATGATCTGATGATAGAGTCAAGGAAGTGTCAAGAAGGAATCTATGTTTTATTTTAAATATGTTTCTGATGATGGGAAAAATGAGTAATATATATTATGTAACCACATTGTTTAAATGTGGAGTGTCATGCATGATTTAGGATCTAATTCTATAAAAATATAAACCTAAAAAGATCCTCAATGTTTATTCTTGAAATAACTCAAGATTATGGAATGTTTAAGGCTGGGGCCTTATATTTATAATGTTACTTATGGTCAATATTGATGTAAATAGATCATAATTATTGATTATTATGATTCTTTTCATTTCTAGTTTTTCATGTTTTATGATCCATGTATTGATGAGTTTGATTTCCTTTATGATTCTCTCAAGAACAATATTGTTTCTAATCATACCCTTATGAAAATATTATACTCGTTAATGAAATTCAATTGTTAATGATTATTTTAACCCTTAATAAGAATTTGATCCCTCCATTCTTATGTTTTTTTCTTCCCCATGTTATAAATAATGAAGTTGGAAGAATTATTACAAGAAGTGATATCATATAGATGATATTGATGACAAAATTTGAAATAATAAAATATGGGCATAATGGGATAAGATACTCATTTTTATGAACAATTTTTTTATGAATCCAATTTGATAAGAGTTAGTAATTATTATCTAAAACATTAAAACTAAAATTTCCATGAGAATTTATGTGAACTAATATTTATTTATTATTTTTTATGTTTAGATTTGTGAAAATTGGTTCACCTTATTCAGTATAAAAGATGAATATTTAATGTTTATGAATTTAGCACCAAATCTAGATGTGTAGGTTTTGGGTTGTTATAGTTGTTATCAGATGAGGTTTTATATAACATTATATATTAGGATGTTTTCATTTGTTGTTATATTAATATTTATGGAAATCATCAAAGATATATACAATTAAGGTTAATTATTTGTTAAAATTATGAGACAACCTATTGAGATTATAAGCGATGATATCATAAAGAGATTAATTAAATTTTTGGATATGTTTTAGTGGGATAGTGTATTTATTACCCATAATATTAGAACGAATCAATTTTTAGGGAGGAATTATTTTATTCATGTTTAAAGAAAAAATGGTCAATACAAAGGTTTAGTGATAACCCATAACATCCTGCCGGGCTATGGCGACTGAACCCACAACATAACGACGACTAGGGTATATCTCCTAACACTAGCCTAAAAGATTTACTAGTAACTATATAATTTTAATAGGTCAATATTATTTTTATTTTGGAAACATATTTTATTTTATTTCAGGAATAACAGATGAATTATCTTATATGAATATTAGATCAAATCGATAGCGACCCGATCCTAGAAGCCTGGTGCCGATGCTTGCTAAAATTATACTGGCATGAGATGTGAGTAAATCACACCCCAAATGAAAAACAATTTATTAGTTTTTAAAATCTAGACACATATATGAGTTTC
Source organism: Viscum album (assembly GCA_963277665.1). Classification (NCBI taxonomy): domain Eukaryota; kingdom Viridiplantae; phylum Streptophyta; class Magnoliopsida; order Santalales; family Viscaceae; genus Viscum; species Viscum album. The sequence goes on along the minus strand of OY728151.1, from coordinate 1,821,822,499 downwards.
CCATTACATATGAACACAAAAATTATAACACAGGTTTACTGATAATAACTTTATTCCTTGTATCATATCTTTTCATATATTTCTTATTAAACATCACAGAATCCTTGGGAAGGGAAAAAAATAAGGCTGAGATAAAATTCTTATTAATTATTATGTATAGTGGAAAAATAAATCAATTAATTAGCACAATAAATAAGTCAATGTAAATAATAGAGAAAGCATGGAATTTAAATAATTGGATAATTCAAATTCAATATGGAAAGGTAAATAACTGAGGAAATGTTCTATTTAAATAACTAGATATGGATTAAGAAATATGGAATGGTAAATAAATAAAAAATCCTCACAATCAATAAATTGATAATGAAGTTCATCAATATATTTCTTCATAGTGAAAATATCATCGATAATAATAAATGAATCTAAATAAAGGCAATTATTAAATATTAGATTCCGTTATCCTAGGTATGTGATAAATTTATCATCAAGACCATTCATAATATATATTAAAACTAATGGGTGAAACCCCATTTAGCTAATACTATCTAACTGGTTCTCCACATGATTCTATGATCCATCGAGGGGCTAGCTATTACTGGGCTCTGCCCATGCCATACCAATCCAATGAATTCATCTTATATCAAATAATTTATTTATAAACAATTCCCCTCATCATATAGTATTCATATCGAGAAAAAAATAAAAAAATATCAATATTTCCTCATATTTCAAATAACATTCAAATTAAACACCATATGTAAAAATGCTATACAATTTCGATAATAATAATATCCATGAAAAATGATATGCATATTTATGGGGAACATTAATGTTCAATGATCACTAAAAATTGAATAACTCAAGGGGATATATATGAATATGAAAATGATTCAAGGAAGTGAATGTAAATATTATCCTTATTCAAAATAATCATAAAAAAATCAGAGGAATAATTAAGATGTTATCAATACGATGTATATCCATTAGATTGAGAATAAGTGTTGTTTTCATTGATGAATGGAGTTACAATTAAAAGGTCTTTGAAAACAATCTTGAGTAATATACCCTTTTCATTTTTATTTTTTAAAATTTATTTTCAATAAAAATAATTTTAAAAAAATTTTATTTAAAAATATATTTTTAAAATTTTAAATAATGGTTCATTGGAATAAAAATGGGTAATTCCGTATAAGGTAAAAATAACATTCATTTTTAACTGTAAAAAGGATTTAAAAGTGACTTGTTCAAAAATAGACATCAATATTCCTTTGAATTTTTTTAGAAAATAATTAATGGGTAGAAATGTATTCAAATAAATATTTTTGAAAACGTAAAAGAAAATGGTTTTGAATATATTTTCGAAAACATTAATTTTTTAGAAAATAGATTTCTGACCAAAGTGGGAAATGGTTTTGGATTTTATTAATACATATTCTGAATAATATTAAGTAAATAAAGTGGAAAATGCTATAATCACATGAAAAATATCATGAATAAACATACGAGGAAAAAATATAAAGTTTTATTAAACAATGGTCATAAAATTTCATTGAACTGAAATTCAAGAATAAAAAATATCCATTAAAATGAAATTACAAAATAAACCCTTAAAATGATCATAGTGTTGAATTTATAATTAATAGATTAATTTATAATGTGTACCAACTAAAAATCCATTTAAAAAATTTTAAATAAAAAAATATATTTTCAACAGTCATTATACACATAATCATATAACATTAATGCCAATGAGGAAGTAATATAACATAATTAAAATAAATTCTGTAATAAAATTATTTACCACCTAGTGACCTTTAAATAAAATCCCCTTAGATGAAATAATTAAAATTAAAACATAAAATACCAATAATAATTAATTATTATTGATATTATTTTTCATGGTGAATTATATACACCGTATAAAATTAATTAGGGGCATAATATTATTATATTCATTAATGAAATGAAATTGTGATGAAATCCTTAACCAATTGGTAAATTTGGAAATATAAGCTCCATGGAATATATAAAATTAAATAAAACATTAAATACAAATAATATAAATATAATCACGATATAAAATAATATAGGGGAAATATATACACCACAAAAAACAAATATTTTGTCAAAATGGAATACGCCTCATGGAAGAAAAATTGAGATGAGAATCCCTTACATTATGCTTAATTTTGGTTGAACATGCTTTAAACTAAAATATAATGGTTTTAAAAAAAGTTACAAACTTATAATTGAACCATTTTAATATTTATAATATCATATGTAGTTCTTTTAGAATATCTTATTACCTGTTTATTATCAATCTTTCATTTTCATCATTTTTAAGTGTTAATTGACTTGTTTTTGGAGGATGTTTTGACTTGTAATTCTGTAATCTCGGGTCAATCATGATTTTTTCTTCTTTAGAATTTAAATATTTATTTAAATATATTATATATTCTTTATATCTATATATATATCTATCATAGTATATAAAATTTGGTGACTGAAAATGAAATACAACGTTCAGAGAGATGCTAGGCCATACGTACGCATGGATGCCTTTTCAATTCTCTTATCATGTTGAAATAAAAAAATGAGTTATATATATAATCATTAAATAATTATTATTATTTTATAAATATCACATATTTTTTATTTAACCCAGTCATAATATATTTCATGTATTGTGTGAATGAATCACATTGCTTTGTGAGGTGGTAGTCCACCGTACACACGAACGATGTTATTGTATTCTCACAAAATAGAAATAATGATGTTAAGTGTTTTATAATAATTAAAGAATAATAAATAAATTTTTATATATATCATATATAAAAAATAAATCCACCATTATTTACAACCATTAATGGTGTTAATAGAAGACTGAATGACATCAGATCGTGAGGTAGTAGTTTACCAAACACATGAACGATGATTGTCTGTCACATTTTATTAAAGTGTGTGAAGTTACAGGTTATATCATAGACATAAAAACATCTCTGTATAATTAATATACTTATGATATTATATAATCATGAAACTATGATTATTTAAGGACGTGGGGAAGGAAATAAAATGAAAATGCTTTTAGAAGGACATTACCTATTTTTTAGTTATCATCCTTAGGCTTGCACTAAAAAATTTAATGGTTTCCTTTCCAACCAAAATAAGTATTATTGGATCAGGTTAGTAATTTTTGAGAGTGAATCAGGTAGGTTTGGTATGATCCATATTTCTTGATAGATGTGGATAAGGGACGGTAGTGAGAAAACTTTTACTGTGGTAAAGGACTGACATTATTGTAAATACCAAAAGGTAAACACTATTGGGAGGTCTCCCTTACATAATTATCCCCCAATAATAATAAATATTCAATTTTATTTTGGATATTAGTGAAACATTTCCATACATTAAGGTTTTTACATGCTTCTAGGCCATTTTCCCCTTAATATTAAAGTTTACCTACGAAGTAAACAAATTTTTACCCTAATCTCTTTAATTAATTTTAAATGTATTCACTAATAATTATTGTAAAATATTAAGTTGAACATATTAGAAATTATAAAATATTTTTATTTCAAATATGCATTCTATTTTTCAGTATTCTAATCATGTAATTAGAAGAAATTAATTTTAGAATAATCCCATAGATGGAATGAGAAAGTGCGGTTATGAAGAGAAATTTATCTAAAGTTTACTATCTTTTTATATCAGAATTATATATAAAAATAATTCAAGTGACATAAATTGGATTAATAGATTTATAATTGATCTAATTTTATTTAAAAAAATTAAAATTAAATTTATCATTATAAAGTATTTAATGAAACATCATTTTTTAATTAAATTCAGTATTTTTTACTTTTAATCAAATAATGAAAATTCATAGAAAAATAAAAATAAATCACTCTAATATAATTTTGAAATTTTTATTTCCAAAATTAATATTAAATTTTTTAATAATATTTATAAATGTTTAAATTTTATTTTTATGTCAAGTGTTCCATTAAAACGCAAGAAAACTACGTTTAGAGAAATACATCTTTTTATGGGTAAATTGGATTTGTTTATATCATATGCCTGTAAAATATATTATATTAATGTAAAATATTTATTGAATATATAATATAAAAATTTCATTTATACCATTCAATAACTATTAATTAATTTAATTTATTTTTAAAAATTCCTTTGGTTCATAATAATTGTTTTCTATAAAAACATTTCCATTTTATTAAATTGGTAATTATATTCAATTAAAATTAATTGGTAACCAATGATTTCAACCATTTATTTTTATATGTTATTTATTCTTTTTCATATATTTTTATTTACTGGCTTAGTGAAAGTTTTCATTTTATATAATAATATTAACAGTATTTGGAAAAACTCATTGTTTTATGTAACCAAAACTATAAAAGAAAGTCATTGGTGTGCATAATAAAAGCTAACTTAGTGGTTCATGCTTTGAAATCTATATAATATATTGAATTTAATTAAAATTTAAAAATATCATAACGTCTTGGGATGTTATATACCTTTATATATTTTTGTTTCATCTAATACATGATATTGATTAAAATTTTATTCTTATAAAATTCTCAGGGTGTTAAATTCTCCCCACCTTAAAAAAATTGGACCCACATAATTTAAATTTGATCTTGGTAATCCTAGGTTTTATATTTTAAAACTCCTTTCTTGAAATGACACATCTTAAGATGGGTTCGTAAAACATCCTCTTGAAAAGAGAGAATTGGGTGTACCAGGGTCATATGGCACAAAACATAACCAGGTTTCCAAGTAAGAGAACACAAGTTTCATGTTTTTTGAGAAAAGTGAGCACAAGGGATTTGGATAATAGAGTAAAATCCTTTCACAATTCTAAAAGATGGTATTTTACACTAGTCTTGATGAAAAATGGAAAACATTTCACTTGGGAGAGAGATAGAGTGATGAGATACAATATCCTTCACTTCTCTATTGGAATGACTATATGTAAGGTAATTTTACTCAAGAAAGGTGTGAATGATGATATAATTCATGGAGTAGATCACATATATATAGTTCACCCACCGAATGTTATATTGCATTAAATACGCACTAATCGTATATGGACGGCTTAGACGATGGTGGTAGAGTCACACTTGAAACATATGTTGTTCTAGTTCCATTAGAATCAAAAGAAGACAATTATGATTAAACCAGTCATTTCAACTTCAAGGTTATTGGCATGCCCATATGGCCCATGGATGATTTCTACCACATCACCATTGTGGTCCCTAAAAATGGTCCCATATCCAGAATGCCTAGGATTTCCTATCAATGCCCGATATGTATTACATTTGAACCATCTATGGAAGGGGGGACTGAAGTACCTTTTATTTCTACATGGCTTGGGAAAATTACCTTAGATTTTTAGTGTTTTAATGATGTTTTAATCCTACACTATGTTATTTCACTATGCTGTTCAATTTAGGTTTTAATTTCTAGTTTCATCCATTATTTCCGCAGTAATGAGCTTGGCATTGAATGATTTCTATTCTCGGATAGCCTTATTTGGGCCTCTATAAAAGGCATGAAGTAGCTCACCACATGTAGTTTGATGTAAATACATGTCCTTTGTAGATATTTTTAGGTATATTGTAGAACATAGTAACTCATATAATGAGGAAAATTTCAAGTACTGATGCTCAAAAATGTCAAACACGGTTTTCCAGAGGTAGGATGCTATGTTGAAGAACAGAAACATATGGTCAATTTCTTCCCTGTTCGAGTGGAATATGACACATAATAAGCACATTGATATTCCTACAGTCTATAAGTTAACATCAATTTGTACATTGTTGAGTGAAAGTCTCCAAATGAGTGTGAATCATGAAGGAAAAATACATTTTACTATGAAGTCTCCAATCCATTTCCTTCACCCATGTAACAAATTCACATAAAATTTCTTTGAGTCCAAGATTCCATTAGGGTCCAGATCCTAGATTATTATGTCATCTTGATTCATGAAATCATAATTGGAAACTATGTTAGCAATATAATGAGGCATTTTTTCCATACTGTAAATCTGATCCTTGTTTGAAATGGTGTGATTGGTATCCTGTTCATGCGAATTAAATATTTCAATCAATGCATACCCCATCCAATTATCAAATCATAATTTCAAACTAGAGTTTCTTTTCAAAATCCAGCAAGATTGAGTATGAATGTTTTGAATTATTTTTTAGACCAGTCCAAATGGAAGACATCATCTAACTCTGGCTTCCATAAAGGAGTTTTGAATGAAATATGGACCTCAAGAACCCTAGTGACTTTGTGTGAGTATTGATAAACCTCCACAACAACATGGAAAAGGGTTCCTAGTTAAAACATTATGTTTTTTTTCCAAGACTAAAAAAACAAGTGAATGGTCAATGAGATGTTGAGGGCTAAAAACTCTAAATATATGATGATTTAAAACACCATCGATTCAATAAAAATGAAGGTATTATGATAACATATTATTTCAAAAACATTTTCCTAATTTTGAGTGTTTCTTTTACTACCTAATAATATGTGAAAATATAATTACATGATATATTTAAATAAACACAATTTCATCTTTTTGTTGTATTCTGATAAATTTCAAATTCTTCCATTACATCGTAAAATGTATATCCAAAAATGATTTTTAAATTTTCATGCGTAAAACACTAAAATTCACTTTTAATGGATCATAAGTCCTATAAAAAAGTCTGTATATCTATCTATAACTATTTTTGAAAACCAATAAGGTTAAAAACATAGTCTCTAAAAAAATTAATATTATTCATATAATTGTTTAACTAAAAACAATGGCATATTAACCAAGAAATCACGTGGCCTAGTGGTAAAGCTAAACACATTTGTTCATTATATCATGGGTTTATTACCCCACCACATCTTCAGATGTGATGAGTTTGCACCCTCTATATGGTGTTTTATTTTTCTAAACTGCATTAATATAATTTCTATAATGTTTCAAAAAATTTATGATGGACATCCTTGAGATGAAATTAATCATTATACAACCTTTTTTAATAGAGTTTTTAATACAAACTATTTCTTTTACAAATTCTAATAATCGAATTTTTATATCAACCACGATGTTTATCAACACCTTTAAATATATGTTTAAAAATGTAAAGGCATTATTACTCAAATAAGTTTTCCACTAGAGCATATACATTAAATAAATTTCAACAAATTTTCCTTAATCATGGTAGATAATCATTACATAAAACCTGAAAGGCTTATTTAATACTTTGAACATATCTTCCACCTTACACTCATAAACCCATGATACTACCTAGATAAATATGTATTACTTGGAAAGATCACATGATATCTACCTTAAAAAAACATTAACATGTTATTATTTAATTATCCCAAAAGTATATCATAGGGTTATATCCATAATCTTTTTTTTATAAATCTAGTTTCCAAGGTTTTCACTAAAATTTCTACAATACCAACTATAGAAACCCCATCCCAAAAGCCCTGAGCCGATTCCTTATATAATTAAATTTGCATGAGATACAAGGAAATCATATTTCAAAGGAAAAAAATAGATTAATAGTCTTAGTAAACTAGATTCCAACATGAGTCTTGTATAAAAAATGAATACATAATTAGAACTTATTTTTTTCAAAAATAACTATATTCCTTCTAGAATATCTTTGAATATATTTCGTAATATACATTAATGATTCTTAGAGAAAGGAAATAAAATAAGGTTGAGTTCAAATGCTCAGTATGGGAAAAGTAAAATGGAATCAATAATGAATCAATAGTAATAATCAATATGTAAATGTAAATAGCAGAGAAGATATTCAATTTAAATAACTGGATAAATAAAAATTAATATGGAATGGTCAATTACTGAGCACACATGCTACTTAAATAACCATATAAGCCATAATAGACATAGCTAGGAAAAAATAGAAAAACATTATAATTAATCAAGAAAATGGGAATGGAATGAGTCCATAGATTTTTTTTATAGTGGAAATATCAGGGATAATAATTACTTAATCTGAATGATGGAAATGCTTAATTATTCATTTCCATGTTTCCTAGATACATGATACCATTACTGTAAAGACATTTAACATGTTAGTTCAAAACTAATGGGTAGAAACCCTTTTCGATGAGGAAATAAAAATAACTCATCCCCTAAGACTATGGATGTGTCATAGGTTATCTATTATTGACCCCACCTATGTCATACCAGTGCAAATAAATTCTATTTTATAGAGTAGTAGCTTTATAAAAAATGTGTCTTATCATAAAGTATCCATGTTGAGTAAAGGATATAAATTTATAAATACTTCCTCATATATCAAATAACATTAAAAAACTTTTTATGAAACAATGGTGTATGGTTTAGGAAATAATCATATCCATGATAAATGATATGTAGATTTAGGGGAAATTTAATGTTTAATGATCAATGGAATATGAATAAACCAAGGTGAATTAAATGACTATGAAAATGATTGAATGATGTGAATGTAAATACTATCCAAGGTCAAAATAGTAATAATCCATCTTGGGGAATAATGAGGATGATATCAATACATCATATACCCTCTATTGTGAGAATTAGGGTTGTTTTCATTGACGAATATAATTCCATAAAATGAAATTTTTAAAAATTCTTTTAAAAAATATCATTTTCGTTTTGGAAAACATTTTTAAAAAATATTTTCTTTTAAAATAACTTATAAACCATTTTTTTAAATGAATTTTTAAAATTTCAAAGAAAGGTTCAATGTAATGATGGAAGGTAATTATGTACATGTTAAAAAGAACATTCAATTTGTATTGTAAAATGTTTAGATAAGTTCATTGCTTGGAAAAAAACAAGAAGAATCCTTTGAAAAAAAATTTAAAAAGTTAAAATGTGTAAAAAAATATTTTAATATATAGTTTTTATAAATTTAAATAAAAATTTTTGGAAAATAATATAGAGGACATGGTTTTGTAGGAAAACGGATTTCCAATAGAAGCGATAAATGAAGAAATATTTTGATAAAATATTTTTTCATTAATATTATGTACCAAAGTGTGGTAATATGGTACTCTCACTTGAACAGATCATGAATAAATAAATGAAAATATATTTAAATGTTTTATTAAACAATGATAATATAATTTCCCTCAACTCAAATTCAACAATAAACAATCTTATTTAGAATGAGATTTTGAAATAAACCCTTAGAATGATTATAATGATAAAGTGAGAATTAATAAATTAGTCAATTATGAATTTTAAAAGTAATTCAACCTAAAAACTTTTAAATAAAACAATTTATATTCACAAGTTATTATACATGTAAACAAAGAATATTAATGACAACAAGGAAGTAACATGACATAGTGAAAAATAATTGAGTTATAAAATTCTTCACCACATAGTAACATTTAATTCAATCACCCTTAGATTAAATAATTATAGTTTAATCATAAAATACTAAAATGAATGAATAATTGATAATATTACATGTCAAGGGTCTGTATACACACCATATAAAAGTAATTACAGGCATAATATTATAATAATCCTCAATGAAATTAAATTGAGATAAAATATCTTACCAATTGGTAACATTTGAATTATAAGACCCATGAAAAAAAATAACATAAAATTAATCTTAAAATACAATTAATATACATTTATTCATGATTTAAAATACAATAGGTATAATATATAGACAACAAAAAATTAAAAAGTTTTGAAAATTGTTTATGCCTCCTCAAAGAATCCCTTACCTTATGATTCCTTTAGGTTGAAAATTCTTTGACCTCATTTATAATAACATTAATCCTATCATTAACTTTTAAAAGAATAATATTGATATTTTTAATATCATATATTATCTTTTATAACAAATTATTATCTTTTTATTACTAATCGTTCATTATTTTCACTATTTCGGGTGTTAATTTCCTTATTTTTCGAGTATGTTTTGACATGATATTTTTTGTTCCTATTATATCAATAATGATATTATAATCTAGAAAATTTAAATAATGTTTTAAATTTCATATATATTTATTGTATTCATATTGTTATAAATTTATAACATTTTGTGATAGGAAATGAAATACACCCCTTATGGAGATAATAGGTTATACGTACCCATGAACACTATTTTCATTTTCCTATAATATTAATAGAATTAAATGTAAATGATATATATATAAATATTTTAATTAAAATGTAATAATTTTTTTATATATATAACATATTTTTCATTAAACATATCCTTAATACATTCCACATATTGTGTGAACAAATCACAACACTTCGCAAGGTGGTAGTCCACCGTAATCATGAACGATGTTATTGTATTCCCACAAAATGAGAAGAAAGTAGGTATTAGGTATATATTAATAAAATAAGCATAAATAAACTATAATTATCATATATATCATATATAATTGTATATAAATCATTCATTCCTGTTATTATAGTTTTTAATGGAAGAATAAACTATATCAGTTCACGAGGTAGTAGTCCATCATACACACGAATGATGACTACATATCCAATTTAATTAAAGTGTGTGAAGTTATTGGTAACATCATTTAAAAAATAATAATATAGTTCTATTTAAGATACTAAAGTTATTATATAATAATTATATAAAACTAATTAAAGGTGGTTTAGAAAGAAATAAAATGAATATTATTTTAGAAGGACATTACCTCTTCTTCAGGTATCCTCTTAAGGTTTTTAGTAAAAAATTCAAATGTATACTTTATGACCAAGCTTAGAATACAAGGATTAGGGGAGTCATTTTGGGGTGTTAATTTTGAATATTTTATATGATAAAAATTTCTTTGTAGTTGTGAATATGTGACGGGAGTGAGTTCCTTTTTATATTTGAGGAGGAGTGACATTCTTATAAATACCAAAGGTTAAAAACTATTGGGATGTCTCCCCTACAAAATTCATCAAAAATAATGAACCGTTGTTGAACCATTATATTCTATGGTCAACATATTTCCATAAATTTGTTTTGGATAAGTTTCTAGGTAATTTGGACTCATAATATTAAATTTTAACTACTATGTAAACTTGTCTTTACCTTAATCACTATAAAAAATATTAATTATTTTCACTAATAAATATGGTAAAAAAATAATTTTACCTTTTTATAAATTATAAATAATTATGATTCCAAATAGTTAATCCATTTTCTAGATTCAAATCACATAATTGGAAGAAATTAATTTAAAATTAATATCACAGATGGAACGAGGATGCAGGCTTTTAAAGTGAAAATGTTCTAATGTTCACTGTTTTTTAATCTAAATTCAATATAAAAATAATTAAAACGACATAAATTTTATTAAAATATGTCTAATTTTGCTAATATTACTTTAAAAAAATAAAAATATAATTTAACATTCAAAGTTTTTTAGATGAAAATTCAGTTTTCAATTATATTTAATATTTTTCACTATTCATCAAAAATTTAGGATTCTCATAAAAATATGAAAAAACCACCCTTATATAATTTTGGAATAATAATTTAAAAAAATTATGTTTATTTTTTCAAATACAATTTGTAAATTTATAAAAAAAATTAGTTTTAAAACTAGTGTGCCATTAAAGGTGAAAGAACTGCCTTTAGAAAAATATAACTTTTTACAGGTAAAATTGGATTTGTACTTTTCATATTCCTATCAAATATGTTGGTTGAATTTCAAGAAATTTTTTTAAATTTATAATAAAAATTTAATTAATATGCTTCACTAGTTAGTAATTAATTAAATATATTAATTTAAAACCCGATTGGTGTATAATAATAGTTTTTTATAAAAATATTTCTTTTGTACTTAGTTGACTTTAATATTCATTTATAATTAATTTGTAAGAAATGTATTCAACCATATATTTCATTATTTATTTATTACTATTCATAATTACAATTTAATGTATAAGAGATAATTTTTATTTCAAATAATATCTTAGTAGTATTCGGTCAATTGTTGTCTTTCATGTAACGAAAACTACCAAAGAAAGATGTTGTTGCATGTAATGTAAGAAAACTAAGTGTTTTGTTAATTGAAATATATATTATAGATTGAATTTATTTAAAATATTATATATATCTGAAAGATTAAGGATGATATAATCTTTTCTACACATGGTGTTGTGTTTTGTTCACACTTTTGAATAAATGTTTTCTTTTAAAATATTCAGGGTGTTATAATATCCTTCTAAACCAAGGGTTTCAAACCTAGTCATTAAATATATTTATAGTTTATAGATATTAATTTATGGAATTTTTTGTTTTGATGTTTTGGTATTCCAATTTAATTTTTAAGATTAAGGAATCGTGTGATGGTTTATTCTTATTTGGAAGTATCATATCATAGGAAAACCATTTTGGTTTTATTTAATGTTTAAAGGCATGAGGAATAGTTTTTTATCCCTTTTGTAGCTATGTGGTATTTTAAATTTTATATTTCTTTTTTATGAATAAAAAATTCATCTTGAATACACATCGTAGGAGAAAAAAGTAATATTATGGTAGAAATTGATTGAATGATGATATCCTTCTCTACAAGTATATTACTATATTCTTTTAATATAGATGGTAAAAGGATAACTCAAATATAGGAAAAGGATCTTGGAAAAAATGTATTATCATAGTAGATTAAATTTTTTTCAACTTATTTCGTTTCAATCATCACATATTTATGGTTTTGAGGCCCTTGGCATTCCTTTGACTATTGACTAGTTTCTGATCAATAACCACAATCACTCTCTATAATTATTTACGCTTCTCCTCCATTCGCACATATATTATCCTTTTTGAAGCCAACATATATGTTACTTCATATGAACATAATACACCATTTTATGTATTTTTAAGAGGATAGTTTATTAACCATTTTTACTATACTGGTTTAATACAAAGGTATTATCAATATCTGACCATTGATTACCTAGATAAAGTTCAAATTTTGTGGATGGAATTTATTAATGGAGCGGTGGGGGTGGATGTAATTCCCAGTTGTTTTAAAAGAAGAAAATTATATTCAATAGTTGAATGTGCATGCAACCCTCTATTCAGATTTCATTACATGCAACACCTAGTTTATCTTGTGTTACATGTAACCCCAAGATGATTATGTTTAATAACATATTCGACACGTGACACATAACCTATAATTTTAATGATATATATTACCATTATAACATAAAAATTGGAATTAAAAGTATGATCATGATTAAATAAATTATGAAAATATTTTTTACATATATTCTTTTGTGAAAATTAAATTACAATTGAAAAAAATCCTATTCAAAATAAAAGGAAATGCTTTTCGAATAAACCAGTTTAATATGGAAATTTATGTTTTATACCAATAAATTTAATAAAACCACTCTTATTGAATTATATTAATGGAATATTTTTATTTATATAATATTCAATCAAATTTTTAAAACTCAACCTATTTTCTTTATACATGATATAAAAATAAATCCAATTATATTTCAAAAAATTGTATATTAATCACAAAAGATTTTCGTCACCTCTTTATGGAATAATTATTTAAGATCTATTTTCAAAAAAAATTAAGATTTAGTATGGAAAATATACTTAATTTTTTAAGTGTAATATCAAAATTTACTCTGGGTGATTTTTTTTTTAATTTTTCAAAAAATATTTATTTTTTAGTGAATAGTTAAATACAGATTTTTGTATAAAGCATTTTCTTTTCAATAAATTAGGTAATATAAAGGTAAAAATATGTTATAAATAAGTTTTAAATTGACATAGGTCATATTTAATAAACTTAATTGTATTTTATCTACATTATATATATTTTTAGTATAAGTTTGTAATTTGGTTTAAAATATTTTTTTCTAAAAATATTTTAAAATACATAATGCTTCCCCATTTAAATTAATTAAAATTATATCTAATGGTGATTGTTTAAAATAAAATGTGTATATTTTATATAATTAAATATTATTTTAGTTACATTTAATTATTATCTTTAGTCATATAGTTAATATAGGATGAATGTTTTTTCTAAAAAAATCCTCTTCTTAAAAACCAACTATTTTGCTAAAAATGTGGGATTAATATTTAATTAAAAATTTCCACCACAGGTTATTTAATTTGAAAATATTGATTCCATATTTTCAATCATCATAATTTAAAATTTCTTATAGGGCCATATTTATTGTTGAGTAGGATTTTTAGTGAAAACAATTAAAATTAATTACCGAGATTAGGGTAAAAACAAGTTTACTTTGTGGTTAAACATTAAACATAAGGGGAAAATAAACTATGAGCTAGTAAACAACCCAGTTTATGGAAATATATAGACATTATGGCTTTCATCATAGAGTTTATTTCATTATTTTAGCCACTTGAAATTGAATATACAAGGGGGGAATTCCCTCTTTCATAAATTTATATGTTTTCCACTCACCCCACTTATAAAATTGTTCCCCAATACCCATCTTTTCACACTTCTAAACCCCATTGGATCAAATAAGACCTACCCAAATCACATCTATACATTAATCCTATCATATTATATTCCTTAAATTGGTCATAAATCTAACCAATGGAGGTATTTGGTGCAAACCAAATGGAGTTTCCTGAGGATTAGGTAACGTACATCAACATGTGTTTTTTGTTTTATTTTTTTCTCCACCCTCTTAAATTATTATTATAAAATGATTATATAATAACCTTTTCATGAAATGAAACATGTCTTTCCTAGATCCAAAACTACCCCAAGCATGACTCCATAGGCCAAGGGTATGCGATAAGAACTGAAGGCATAACTAAGCACAGGGAGGTCATTGCCTAATGTAACTTTAAACATGCACCAACAAAAACCTCAATGATATAAAAAAGAGTTATAAAAATTTGAAAAAAATGCATGCACACACATATCCCAAACCATAGTAAAAAATAATTACTAATATGAAAAGGTACAAGTAAGATCCCACATAATGAAAACTACAAAATAATCCAACCTGCTTAGAAGGAGGGGGTCACTTACAAAAGTAACATCCAAAAAGATCTTTGGTCGGTCTAGATCCCAAGGATCTGCCTACCTAAGGTCCTTTGTGGGCTTCATATAATTGTTTTTTGTCTAAAAAATTCCCAAAACATGTGTTTTATAGGCCCATTTGCGTGTTAGTAAAAAATTACTAAGTAGGCACCCCAAACAAACAAAAGAAAAGGGAGAGACTAAAAGTCAATGGTCTAATCGACATAGACATAGGGAACCCCATATATTGAGAAAATCCATCTCAAATCATACTTTACTGTACATGAATATTTATATAAGTCAAAAGAAACTGAGGAACTCAATCACCACACCTTGATACTAGCCAATGATAGGATTATAATCGAGGCTATAAAGGAAAACCCAATTCCAAGAGAACATTCTCCATGAACTCATCCATCCCATATGGCACCCATATTAGAGATACACTTCATATGGAATAATCTATACATTCTAAATCTAGTGTCTAGAACCAGAGGTTCTATCATCTCTAACTTGTGCCATGTGGAAGGCCAAACAAACCAAGTAGAGAGGCTCACTCGTCTCCATTTCCCAAAAGTTTTTGGAGAACCACTCTACACCATTAACCATGTGCATATTATATACAAGAGTTAATATAGGGACCTTCACCTCACCACATCCCTAATTTTGAGGGGTAAAAGTTCTTAACTAACCTGAAAAACGGATTTTTCTCGTGTTTGAAGGGGACCACACATTGGTCCATCGAGGGAGCACTAACTCCTAAAATGTATCACACATATCAAGTGAAGAGGACCACTCCTCATAAGTATCCTCAAATGCATAGGGAACTACAATACGAATGGAGGACCCTTTATCACTTGAAACACGGATACAGGTGAGTACTAATCTGTAGTTGAGAACTTGTTCCATAGGACGACAAGGGATTACCCCTCATAGAATGGAGGACCCACACCCTGATTCAACAGGGGAGTACTGACTCCGTATATTGAGGAACTCATCCCTAACCTATTAGGGGATTAACACAATGTGGTAAGAGGACCTTGACCCTAGTACAATAGGGGAGTACCGACTCTGCCAGCTCATTTACCATGGGGGTAGGCACCCTGATACGACAAAGGATTACTGACCCTAGGCTAGTGGCCCCACTCCCTTGTACAACCGGGTAGTATTGAACAATCAAGAAAAATATGTATGGACTATCGACACCCTAGAAATATAGGAGAGTTCTGAGTCTAAGGAGAGAGGAACCGCTCCCAAATATGGTAGCGAGGTACAATCTATAACAATACGTCACTTATGGAGGACCCATTCCCTAAATTTTATGGGGAGTAAAAACAGTTTTGGAATGTACATCGATGAATCCCAACATCCCACATGTCGACCATGAACACATAGGTCTAAGGAACTCAATCACCACACCTTGATACTATCCTCTTTAGGTGGAACTGACTCACCTACATGATTTTAGGTCGCATCACAAGGACACATCTCAGTGGGTAAAATGTTCCACTTCCTCCTAAGTCCAAGGCTATGACAAACCACATCACATCTCAATGAACTAACCAAAGTTAAAAGAACCCATATCCATGAATTGGGGAGTCTCATATCTACCAAATAAAAAATGTATGGGAAACCTTCAACCTATTGACACAAAGGAGTACTAGTCCCAAAGTCTCTCTTTAAGAACCACACAAATCCCCAGCATCATTCAAGCACTACAAAGAGGAGCATCACATTTTTCATCATTCATGTATTAACACAATAAAGGGTAAGGGATATACTCTCTTCTTGAATAAGATAGCAACACCTTACCATTCTATCATGTCTAGGGGACCAACATCCTAAAGGAAAAGGGAAGGGTACCGACCCAGATGTCAACCCAATGATTTTCCATGATCACGACTAAATATTTTCACTGTCGCATAGCTGTATTGATCAAAATATGCAACCTTTTATATCACTTTCCAAAATAGAGGCCACCATCACATTATTCAAGGGATAAAACTCAAGATATGCTACCCACAAGCCTGAATCCAAGCCCTAAAGAAAGAGATACTAAAGGATTAAGATCTATGGGAGATTCCCTAGGAGTACTCGACATGTAATAGGTCACACACTCTATGTAAACCCACCTGAGAAGATGGTTTTGTAACTACAATTCATTGTTTTCCAATAAATATAGGGGTACATAAAGTGTGTAGGTAGTATACGATGTGTCCCTATTCAACCGGCCCCTAGAAATGTAGTTTAACATGTTCCTCTATTCTGGACCTCATGTATGTGTACTTGGGTATTGTGTTAGTGAATGGCCATGTGTTTTGACATGTATTACCATGAAATGTCACATAGACACACATATTGGGGTACTACATAGAGTGTAGTCCTCAAAGATCATCTTCCCAAAATAGGAAGGTCAACACAACAAGTCTAAATGAACTACACACAATATTTTCAGTAATTCCTATCGGGAATCACCTAATAAAACACTTTACTCACCCCAGTTCAACCAAAAACCCATAGATATATCTTTTAGGGATGAATGAAAATTGAAACCGGTCTCTAAAACCTTGAAATGAAGAAAAAATGAATGGGATCAAGACTAAAATTTATAACCTCCTACATAAATAGTGAAAAACCAATCCTTCGGATCAAGAATGATGTTAAAATTATTATAATTATTGATCTGATGATGATATGATTTTGAAATAGAGATCAATGACACTCAATCACCTTCAATTTTTTCAAGATTCCATCATCAACAAAGAGATAATATGAGAGGGGATGAGGAATGGATCCCCCTTTGGTTTGTGTTCACCCAATGTGTGAGGGGGTAGGGAATGTATTAGTTTAGGTAAATTAATAATTTAAATTCATATTTAATTAATTATCCCTTCATAAACGAATCTTCCAACTCGCCTCAGAACAAGCCTACCAACATGGACAATTTAATGTCATGAATAGGGTAAACACGATGTTCTAGACTCAATCGTGATCCAAGACTCTATTTGAGAGTTATTCTCCTTTTCAAGTGAAACTGCAAGCATGTGACAAAAATTTAGTTAATATTTTTAAGGTCAAAACACTGAGACTCATCAGGCTCTGGATTACAATTCCAACTTAGCGCCTTTCTTCGGAAATATTCATATAAATATTTCAAATTAATACAAGTTAAAACTCTAGTCTATACATCATGTCATCCTTTAAATATTATCTTCCTAAAAAAGAAAAAATTCAAGCCACATGGGAATAGAAATTGATCTCTATTACTATGACTCCCACGCCAGCAACCTCACCAAGGGTTCTCAGGATACATCCAAGAATTCACTCATGATAACAACAAGTACATACCACTATTTTTTATATCTTCTATTTGAAAAACATCAGGAAACAAACATGAACATTTATCTTTAGTTTTTATGGGTGGGAGAGAACCAAGCACCATGACCCATCCACAGGCATGGGGTCTATTCGTACACAACTTCGCTAACCTGATGCAGATACTATTGAAACGCCATATTTAATGTCCACCCCCATGATGGTCTAATCAATATCCTCCTCAATCAGGCCACATTCAAGGTGACTCTGAACACCTGATGGTACTAATGAAAAATAATCAAGGGTAAACTTATCCAGCTTTTAGAATCTAGGCACGGAAATCACATGGCATGCATCGTGTGTCATTACTCTCATGGAAAGAGGGTAACCGCAATAAGAAACACCACCACACATTCTAGTGGAATCCCTACTATGTATGGATCGTTAGAAACTAATACATACTTTGGAAATATTGTAGGGTATAACTATTCCACTACAGAATGAATCAAAACAAGGCTATCTACTTTTCAAACATTCCCATAACACATAGGTCAGAGAGAATCATCCACCGCACCTCGATACTATCAACGTTGTGTGGCACTAAGTCACCCACATGGTTTTATCCATGTTATAGAAAATCATATTGGTGGGAGAAGGACCACTCCATATCTTGAATTTTATGATAAATCCAACAACACCAACACCGGGTTTTAATGACACCATGTGTCACCATGGTTTAATCATCGAGAAAGAATTAGAATGATAATTGTACCCACCACATTGTATGACAATTGTTACTACAGAAAGTATAAAGGAATCAAGGTGTGCCTCTATTCTTCCTCGAAGCTTCTTGGTAGAAGTCCAATTGGGACTATATCTATCTTCACCCACATCCTTTGGCTCCCTTAGCCCGATGTGGACCACCTGGGGATGGTGGTGAAAACACCTCAAACATCCTAACACCTCTTGATGATATCCCAACTCCTTTGCCTCATCCACCCCATTGCAGAAATACTTAATCCAAGAATTTCCTCTAAAAAGGATGTCTGTCAACTAACTCACTCTCAACATCATGATGGGTTAGAAAATCACTATCAATATTTCTCTAGCCATCGTATGCAGAACACTACCTCTCCTGTGGTTGACCGGATCCTCGGTGCTGGTCCTGCACTACTGGACAACATTCCCGAGTTTAGGCATGGGTTTGACTCCTATGTCATGATACCATAATCTATGATCTACTAGATATTGCACATGACTCATCCTCATAACTACCACCTTTGGCCACATCTACCTCTTGTTCATCCAAGAATCTCTCTATGACTAGTGATATCTTGATTAACTCTACATAGGAGGGGAGGCACAAGGAGACCACACCAGCTTTGAAATTTATAAGGAGGCCTTTATCAAAGGTATGTGATATAAAGAACGAGTCTCACAGAAAATCCATGGAGTAATGAAACTGGTATTTGAACATTTCGAAGTACTTCTCCATAGTAATATCACCTTGTCGAAGATGAAAAATCTCATAGATATGCAGTCATATCAATGTGTCTAGGTAGAACTCTTCACTAAAGAGTCTCTAAAACTATACCCAAGTGAGCGTATATTGTTTAGGGGACCATGTCACTAAACTCCACTATCACCTGACCAAGAAATGTAGATGGCTCACCACTAGGACCAACATCTGATCAGAAGGTATCCTTACTAAGTAGAAAAATCATATGACTACCTTGAGCTAGTCATCAGCTGTACAGGGGTCTAGATCATGCTATTACCTTAGAGTTCTCTACCCATAGAACTCATGAATCACACTCATCCTTTTCTCATCCTCATCTTGAACTACTGATACAACCTCATTCTAAATGGATGGTGAACAAAATAGTGTACCACCTGATGGTAACACCTTAGAATCAAAGCCCTACACTGAAGCCACATTTTGAAGAAGATTTTCATTGAAATCACACCATATAATCCTATTTTGTTACTATCAAGAAGGTATCCAGAAATAGAATCAATATGCCTGATGGTTAAAGAGTATATATAGAGAGACGAATCATGAAAGATAGGAAAAACCTAAAAACTAGTCCTATATGATACATGTACCATTATTTCACCTATGATAAGTGATCTAATGTATTGAGTTGAAAAGTAGGTTGTTAAATTCTTTGTGTATAGGTATGTCAACCACCACACCAATAATGGAACCTCTTTCCAGAGTGCTGAATTCGAAACATCTTAACACTTTCACTATGAAAACCCACCAACTCCGCTTATGGGTACAGGTCCAAACAACATCCCAAGGAAAGAACGTCATATGATACCACTCTATCACAACTCGAACCATGTCGGGAATCGATCCAAAAATACCCTAATCTCGCCTCCATAGGACACGGGTTGATGACAAGAGTTGAAGGCATAACTAAGATTGGGGAGGCCTTTTTCTAATGTACATGTATGTATGTACCCAAAAAAACTCAACAAAATAGTGTAGATACATAAAAATATGAAACTAAAATTCTTTAATACATCTATACAAAACTATAGTAAAACAAAAGTACTAATTTCAAAAGGTAAAAACAAGCACCCACCAAATAAAATTTGTAAAATTATATGACTTGCTCAAAAGGAGGGGATTACTATCATATGTAACATATGGAAATTTCCTCGATCAGTCAATCTCTCTATGATATACCTGAAATTGGTCCTCCAAGGACTGTTGAAAGGCCTTGGTCTTCAAAAGACACAAAACATGTGTGGGAAATGCCCGTTCAAGGGTTTGTATAAAAATAATCAGTAGGAACCCAAAAAACAGAAAAGAAAAAGGGGGGAATGAAAGGAGACAGTCCAATCAACCTAGCTAGAGGGAACTCCATCAAGAGAGAAACTCCATATCAAATCATCATTGGTTGTACATGTCTAGTCAGATAAGTCAAATGAAACCCAAAATAAAGTGTAAAGAAAACCCCACCCCACACCACATCCTAGTAAGAAGTAAACCTGTCGAAGCCTTGGGGGAATAACATGGTGAGTATATGAACTACACATCAACCCTTCTCCACACTTAGAGGGAGAGTGACCTCATCCATACATGAGAATCTAAACATGGAAATCGCATGGAATACCCCACACATCTCCACCTTTAATGGTAGGAGAGTAGCCAAAAGTAATGTTTGGGCACAGAAGTGGTAACTATACATATCCCTCAAGGGGTGTAATCCCAGAATGTGACAACACTACAAAGGATCAAAGACATAACAAAGATATAATAATCTCATACACCATGTCTCATGAGGTTCCAACCTCATACCTGGTGATATAATTATACTCATGGATCTAAAGGTAATAAAAAACTAGTAGAAGACAGTCCATGATCTCAGGAATCCTAGATAGAACCTATTCTAGAGATACTCTCCATTAGGAATAATATATATAGTCTATCTATAGTTCTCATCATTAGTGGTTCTTCCATTGCTAACATGTAACCTATGTAAGGATAAACGAACTAAGTGGAGAGTCCCTCTCTATAACAACCCTGCTCATTATTACAAACATTAACATATTTTATTACATAACCATGCGCTTACGATAACTATGAGGATCTAGAGGTCGACTATCTTGGGAAATTAGGAACCTTATATGACAACTAAAACAAAAAATAAAACATATTTATTAAACATATTTTTTACATGACCACAACATTCCTTCAAACATAGCTTTGCATAGGGTAACCTGAGGACATACATAAGAAAAGGGTGAGCTATAAAGCCTGGTAAGGGAAAAAAAGTCATAACATGAAGTATAAAATAAATTTTTAGAATTAGGAAAGTCAATGGAGAATAAGATAACAATGAACATAAATGCATTATATAGCATGATTATTATAACATAGAGATGTTTCAACAACATTTAACATTATATTATCATGATCCAAGGCTCATTGTACATGTAAAATGTGTAAAACATCATTTAACATGAATTAGAATGAGTAAAAACTCATTTCACTTGACATATCATTATACTAATCATTACCCAATGCATTTAAGCACTATCAAGGTGTGCCCATTTTAATCATTTCATTTGATGCATAAGTGTGCCACATGGATCATACAACAAGGAATAATTCAACATCATCATTTATTCCAAGATAAATGAAAATGGAATAAATCCATACAACTCTATAATAAATAATTAAATGTGAATAAAATTGAATACCCTTGATATAGAAATGGGCATTGTATTCCCTACCCAATGACTTTCTCTTGGAGAATTGTGGAACAATTTTGGCTCCATAACTGTGTGACATAAGAATTCCTAAAAATGGTTGATTAGAGGGGAAGGGGTATATGATCATATTAAAATGTAATGGATGGTAATGGGGTAATATATATACATGTCCCAACATATTTAATGAAATTTACATGCTTAATATAAAATAATTTCTAGAATGTAAATTAGGAGAGAGAAATCTCTTACGGATCTTCAGAATGGTAACATGTGTACATGGCATGAATTAATGAGAGATAAAGGGTCATATAATAATTAAAACATAAGGAGGACAGTATAGGGGAGGTTAAAAAATCATACCAAAAAATTTAAAAATAAAAATAAAATGGTATATAAACATAAAAAAACATGGACATAAATGAGAAAAGAAGAAACCCCTTACAGGGAAGTGTGATTTCAATGGCCTGGGAGAGGATTGGGAGAGACTTCTTGGGAGATTGGGGAACCTTGGGACGATTATATAGAGAGGGGGTAGAGTAAGGATGTTCTAAAAGTGTTTTTTGTTATGATAAGTGGTATTTTAGGTGGGTTTATATTGGAAAAGAGAGGGAATTCTTTATTATTTAGGTTTTGGACACCACAGATTGAACTAATCAAAACCACAAACCAAAAACATTATTTTTTACAATGGTTTTTTCCAATGTGGTGTGAAAAAAATTATTTTATAAGTATAATGGCCGAAATTATTAAAATATTAGGCTTTCTTATGTGGTGGTTAGTCACACTCTCAAGGAAATAATTTTAAAAAGTTAAAATGTTTCATAAGAAATGGAGGGTCCCATTAGGCACCAAAAAATTAATCAACCTAATATAAAATTACATTATTTTAATCGTAAAACATATATTGTCCAAAACTACATCTATAGTATTTTATTACATCACTATTGGGTCATTATGATGTCCTAAAACACATTATATATTTAAACGGTATTTAATGTTTTACACCAAAATTCAACTGTCTTCAAAAATTATGAAACATTCACCATTAGATAATTTCAATGACTTTAATCCAAAACTAATATTTATTTTATCTCAATAATTTTCTAAATATATGATTTTTTACATTAAAAAAACTTATATTTATTAAAAATTCATCAGTTTTGAAAAAAACAACTTTCAAACATTAATTAAAATTACAATTGTATACATAAAAATTATACAATCAATTATATCTAATTGAAAGTAATTTAGTAATAATATTTTATGAAAATATTATTTTATTAAAAAAATTAATTCATCAAAATAGATTTCTTAATTGATTTTAAATGTTAACTAGAAATAGCAATTGTACATTAAAAACCATTTACAAAGTTACAATAACAAAATGAATGAATATTATTTATTCTATAAAAAAATAATGCAGATAATAATAATTATAGGTTCTTGTTATATAACCCCTTATAACACTTGCATAAGACCTATGGGTAAGGTGTGAGTTGGTGACTGACTCTTGGGGCGGCTCAGATAACATCGTTCAAGTGGTAATCTCTATTAACATCCACTTCTCCTATAGGCGATTCTGTTCAATCCTAAAGTGTTGAAGCTCGGCTTAGGCTTGGTCAAGGGCGAAGCCCAATGAAGACACCACCTTTTCGAGCTCTGACAAGTGGGATTAATATGAATAAATTCAACTGGATGAAGCTATCTCTTCATTTTCCTATGTAAATTGGATTTTTTTAAAGTCCAATATTTATATTAATCATGTGATCACTATTCAAAAACTATATTAGTAAAGGTAAAAATTATTTATGGTATTTTAAAATCGAAATACATAAATACAAGGAAGTTCATATGGTTTTATATAACCATTTTACATAATAATACATTTAATTAGATAAAAATAAATTTTCACTAAAAAAGTTTTGGATCATTACAATCTTCCCCCTTAAAAAAAATCTCCCTAGAAATATTCCTTTCCCACAATAAAATAGATGAGGGTTACACTGCTTCATAAATTCCTATGATTCACATGTCGCTTCTTCAAACATGTGGTTCCATTACCACACCATGATGAGGGGCATTTTCTTATTTTGTCGAACTTTTTCCCAATGATCTATGATCATCACCAGCTTCTCTTGATAAGAGAGGTCATTCTACAGTGGTACCACCTCTAGATTGAGTAAATGTTATGAGTTAGGTATGTAATTTTTGAAGTGTGATACATGGAATACATCAGGTACATGAGATAGATTTGGTGGGAGTGATAGTGGATAGGCCAGTACTCCAATGAGATCAAGGATATCAAAAGGGATGATGTACCTTGGATTAAGCTATCCCTTCTTACCAAATATCTTAACTCTTTTCCATGGTGATATGTAGAATAATACCATGTCTCCAACATCAAACTCTTGGAATAGTTAATGGTAATCAACATAGCTATTTTATTGACAGTTAGTATCTTTAATATGATGTTTGACGGTCATACCTTTAACCACCATTTTATCAACCATTTTTGGAACTAGGAGTTTTCTCTCCCAAACATCATCCCAAAATATGGGTGTTATGCACCTCTTCCCATAAATGGCTTCATAATGAGCCTTTTAGATGCTTGAGTGGAAACAGTTATTATAAGAGAACTCAACCAGAGGAAGATATTGATTCCATCCTCCTTTGAAGCCCATTTAGAATTCTCTCAATATGTCCTCAAGTGTTTTGATTGGCCACATAGATTGGCCATTATTTTGATGATGATAATTCATATTGAATTTCAGATTAGTATTCATAGTATGTTGGATACTTTTCGAAAACAAAAAGGTGAATCTTGGATCACGATCTGTTATAATAGATAGTGGTACTCCATGTATCCTTATCACTTCTCTAATATATATTCATGCTTGTTGATCCAATTAGAAATCCTCCAAAATTACAATTAAGTGTGCATTCTTTGTCAGATGATTCAAAATGACTGTAATAGTACTGTTTCTTTGGAATTATTCGGATGTCTGGTGACAATTTCCATGGTGATGTTCATCCATTTCCACATTTGTATGGGTAACAATTGCACCATACCCATATACTTATGCATCTCAGCCATCACTTGATGAAATATTTGTAACTTTGATGTATACCAAACAATCTCCTTTTTCATGTTATCCCACCCATAATTCATTCAAAGATATCAATACATCATTGTGTTTCCTGTTTGTATGGAGAAATTGAAACTATGTGAATCATTAAAAAGTTATTTCTTCAACACTGGACTTGACAGAAAACATTATATTTTCCAAAATCACAAAATTCCTTCTTCATTAGCTTTTAACATTGAGGATTTCACTTTTCTAATAGTTTCCACATTCTTTTAAATTCTCACATCGTCCTTTTGATCATCCTTTATCCATTCCAAAATAGACAGTTGAGCAATCATTTGTGAAAGGATTAATGATGTTCTCTTATTTATGATTACCCTGTCCATCATCATCAAATATAGAAATATTGGATACTTTTAAATTGTCATAAATGATAGAATCACTGGGTCCATTCTACTTAGAGCATCCAACACCATATTCTCTTTCCTAGGGTGGTAATGGATAAAGTGGTCATAGTATTTTATCAGCTCTAACAATATTATTTAGTGCATCTTCAACTCTTTCTGTGAGAATATATACATGAGGCTTTTTTTATCTACATATATTTCACACATCTCCCCAAAGAGGTAGTGTTTCCAAATTTTCAAAGCGAAGATTACTGCAGCCAAATAAAGATCATGTGTTTTATAGTTTTTATCATGAACATTAAATTTCCATGAAGCATAGGAAATGACTTTATCATTTTGCATCAAAACACACCCTAGGACCTTCTTCAAAGCATCATTGAATACCACAAAATGGTCTTCACTTGTGGGTAGTGTGATAATGTGTGTAATGGTAATACTCCTTTTCAACTCCTTGAATCTATCTTTGCATTAATCACTCCAATAAAACATTACTCCATTCTTTGTTAGTAAAGTAAGAGGGTTGGACAGTCGTGAGAAATTTATCACAAATCGGTGATAATATCCAGCTTACCCAAGGAAGCTGTGGATATCATTCACTGATGTTGGCCTCGACCATCTCTCAATTTTAGTTGTCTTGGAGGGATCCATAGATATCCCATTTCTTGAGATGATATGACCCATGAATGAGAACTCCATCAACTAGAACACACACATAATATACTTTTTATAGTGCTTCTCCTATCACAAAGTCTCTAGTAGATTTATTAGATGCCACTCATGAGTTTCTGTGGTTTTGTATTACATTTAAATATAATATATAAATACTACCAAAAAAATTTATAGGTAATCTCTAAATATATTATTCATCAATTCCATGAATATTTTTGGATCATTAGTTAGTCTGAAAGGCATTACATTTAACTAATTGTGCTAGTATAATGTACAAAAATCGGTTTTGGGGATATCTTCCTACTTCATCCTTACATGATAATATCCCAACCATAGATCCACCTTGAAGAAGTATTGTGCTCCACTAGGTGATTGAACATTTTATCAATTAGTGGAATAGCATACTTTTTATTTATTGCGGTTTTGTTGAGATCACAATAATCAATGCAAAGGTGAATTGACCCATCATTCTTCTTGACGAAGAGAAATGGTGCACCACATGGAAAAGAAGAAGGATGTATAAAACCTTTATCCAGATACTCTTATATTTTTTTATTTAACTCCTCAAGCACCATAACAACCATTCTATATGGAGTCTTGGATATTGGAAAATCATCAGTTATAATATCAATCAATAATTCATCATCTCTTCTTAGAGGAAGACCTATAAATTCCTTGGGAAACACTTCAGAGAATTCCTTTAAAATAGGCATGTCTTCAAGGATGGTTGCTTCCCTAGACTCAGTCATTTGAGAAAGATATCCATTCTCATATGGAAATAATATCCACTCTAGAGATTATGGTGATAAAGAAGATCAATCCTTCTTCTTTCACTTGTACAGAATCGAGGGTCGATTCTCCATATAGAGAGCGATTTCCCTCTCACATAAATTTATGTTGGCTCTATATAAGGAAAGTCAACCCATGC
This sequence comes from Viscum album, assembly GCA_963277665.1. Taxonomy (NCBI): domain Eukaryota; kingdom Viridiplantae; phylum Streptophyta; class Magnoliopsida; order Santalales; family Viscaceae; genus Viscum; species Viscum album. The sequence goes on along the minus strand of OY728151.1, from coordinate 1,821,794,807 downwards.
CAAGAATTGCATCAATTAACACCATAGGGAGTATGATGAGGTTTGTTGGGAAGTTGAATCCAAAAATTATGAAAGGGGAGGACTTATATTCATTGGATGTAATGATTTCCCCATTTTCCATTCTCACCGGCATCTTTACTTCAATGATTTGTGGTGGTGTTGGCATTGTTCTTCTAAAATTTTGGGATATAAAATAATGCATAGAACTAGCATAAAAAAGAATGTTTTCTATTGAATACTGAATAACTATCGTACATGTCACCACTTATTTTTTGGTGTTCAAATCGACGATAGTGATTCAAAAAGTTATCCCTTGATGCCTTGTAGGTTTTTGGTTGTCTTAGAAAACCCTTATCTTAGAGAACAGGTCTGCAAAGTGCCCAGATTCATTTTAGTTGAAGCAATGAACAATGAATTGAGGTTTGAACATATCATTCCTCTCATCTGTCGTAGGAGAGGATTTTTCTTGTCGGCAGTTAATGGTGTGGTGCCTTTACCTTCCACACCTAAAGCATTTCCTCGTCCCCTTTAAGAAAATTCTATGTTTCTTTTTCCACACCTTTGGGAAATGGGGTACTATAATTTCTTAGAACCATTGGATTTATTCATCAGACCTCCAAAATTAAATTAAAATTTCCACTTCTTACCCTCATGATACCCCTGAGATTCTCCAATCTTCATTTTGACATTGAGGGCACATCAGAAAATTTCCTTATAGCTATCGAAGTCTCATATCGCTAGGTATTTCTGTAGGATAGGTTTTAGCCCACTAAAGAAGCAGTCAATATTGTATTTGAGGGTAATGACAAGGCCATAGGTGTATCATGAAATCCTTGTGATTTTTTCCTCGTATGCTCCAATGGATTCATTGTCTTTTTTTCTTGAGTCCATGGAAGTTCCTTTCTATCTTATGTTAGAGGGTGTGCGGAAAATATTTATAGAAAAACGTTTTCTGAAAATCCTTCCATTCCAATGCCTCGATCTCTTCTTCAAGATTTTTATTTTTGATCAATATCCACCATTTCTCTGAGTCACCCTCTATAAAATAATCAGCTAGAAGTACCTTCACTTTTTTAGAACCATTATGGATGGAGAAGATCTTTTCAATAGATTTGATTTATTGTTTGTTGATTGAGGGATCAGATGATCCCTTAAAAATAAGAGACCTTTTTCACATGAATCTATCGATTGAGACTTTTTATTTCTTAGGGGGGTTGTAACCTTCTTCTTGGCCCATGTTTCTATTCAAAACATGATCTAACTGAGAGAGTATCATGTCTAATTTTTCTATTACCACTCCCATTGGATTGGGCATCTCATTAGATTAGTCATCACATTGATCATCGCATCAATTGTTATTCTGAGTCACCCTATTGCAGGCCATTGGCTGGAATTAAATTAAAGTTTGGGGTAACACATAATGGGGAATCCAAAGGAAAAGCAAATAACTTATAAATCACATTTATTTCCATAACTTATGATTTTATAGGATTAAATCTATGTTATCCATGATCTACTTCCATACATATATTCTTAGGAATTTTTTTTACCTTAATAATGGTTCATACTAAGTTTATGAATTTACAAAATCATATCCCTCAGGAGTGTCACAACGAATAGTGGAACAAGGCACATTATTGTGCACCTGTTCCCATTCGAGTCTAGATCAAAAACGGTGTTTTCGAGTATTACCCCTAGATAAATCTTTTATAGAGACACCTCTACTTGTTCAAAACTAGTCAGGGATGTATTTTCTTGATAAACCACTTGCTCAATACACCCCAAAATTTTGGGATGTTTTTAATATGCTAACTATTATCCCTATTGATTTCACTAGGGTTTTCAAATTCTAATCTCAAAAAATAACTAAACCTATCATTTTATACTAACTAAAACAACCATGATCACTATTAGAAACTTTAACATGATTTATGACGTAACCATTAACTTAAGAAAACTATGATAATCGATAGGACTAGTATCTTGGGAAATTAGGAACATTACATGAAAACATAATACATAAAATACAATATCTTTATAGAAAAAATATTTTACCTGACCACAACATTCCTTCATACATAGCATTACATAGGGTAACCCGGGGACATAAATAAGAAAATGGTGAGCTAAAAATCCTAGTAAAGGGGTAAAAATAGGCATGAAATGATGAATAAAATACATGTTATTCAATAATATTATCAATGGATCATAGGAAAAAAATAAACATAAAGGCATGATATAACATTATTATCATAACATAGAGATGTGGAAATAACATTTAACTCAATATTTGCGTGAGACAAGGCTTATTGCACAAGGATCATGACTAAAACATCATTGAAATTTAATTATCATGAGTAAACACTCATTGAACTTGAATTATAATGATTCTAATCTTTACCTAATGCAATGGAGCGCTATCCAGGTACACCCTTCTTAATCATTTCATTTTATGCATAAGTGTGCCTCATGGATCATACACCATGGAATCATTAATCATCATCATTTATTCAATGATAATGGAATGTGGAATAAATAAATGAAACTATATAATCAATAGGTAAATGTTCATTGTGGTGAATAACTTTGATATGGAAATGGTAATGGTATTCACTACACAAACCTTTGGCTTGGAGAATCGCGAGGAAATTTCAGCAGCATAACGACGTGACATAAGAATTAATAAAAAATGTTGATGAGAGATAAAGGGGTATATCATAATATTAATTAGAAATGGTTAGTAAGTGGGTCATATAGATAAATTTTCCAACATATGTAATTAAATTTGGATGCATAATATAAAAAAATTTCTTGAATGTAAAGGAGGAGAGAGAATCCCATACAGAACTTCAGTATGTAATAGGTGTATATTTGAGGCATTAATAAGAGATAAAGGGGTATATCATCATTAAAACATAATTAGGACAATATGAATGAGGTGATAAATAATACCCCAAAATTATTAATTGAAAAAGAAAGGGTATATCAACAGAATAAAACCCGGAAAAAATGAGAAAGGAAGAAATACTTTTCTTGGAATGGTGATCTCAATGGCTTGGAAGAGCCTTGAAAGAGAGGCTTCATGGGTTCTTGGGGAACCTTTAAAGGTTTATAGTGAGAGTATGGAAGAGTATCGATATGATATAAGTGTTTTTTGTGATGATAAGTGTGATATTATGTTGGTTTATATAAGAAAAGACAAACCATTATTTATAATTTAGGTTTTGGACACCACATATTAAATTAATCAAAACCAAAAATCAACCCATGGTTTCCTCCCATGGTTTTTTCCAAAGGGGAGTGGAAAAACTATTTTATAAGGCCGAAGACCGAAATTATAAAAATATTAGTCTTGTTTATGTGAAGGTGAGTAACACTCTCAAGGAAATCATTTTAAAAACCTAAAATGTTTTATAAGTCTTGGAGGGTCCACTAAGGCACCATAAAATTAATCGAAGAAATATAAAATCATATTATTTTAAAGGTAAAACATATATTAGCCGAAAATAATTTTTATAGTATTTTATTATCTAATTATTGAGTCATTATGATGTCATAAAACACATTATATACTCAAATAGTATTAAATTTTTACCCAAAAATTCAACAGTCTCAAAAAATTATGAAAATTTTACAATTATATAATTTCAACATCCCAAATCCAAAGAAATATTTTATCTAAATAATTTTATAAATATGTGATTATTTTAAAATTAAATCTGAAATTTATCAAAAATTCATGGGTTTTGTCAAAAATAGACTTCAAACCATAATAAACATTACAATTGAATTCATTAAAATTATATGATAATTTATATTTAATAAAAATAAATTCAGTAATAATATTTTGTTAAAATATTATTTAATTCAAAAATCCATTAATTCATCAAAATAGATTTCTTAATTTAAGTTAAATATTAACTAGAAATACTATTTGGGCATTAAAAACCATTTACAAAGTAACAAAAAGAAAATGAATGTATATTATTTATTCTATAACAAAATGATACTCATAATCATAGTGTTAGGGTCTTGTTACATAAGCCCTTATAAAACCTACATAATACCTAAAGGTAAGGTGTGTGATGGTGAAAGACTCTTAGGGCGGCTCATATAACATCATGGGAGTGGTAATATCTATTAACTTCCATAACTCCCGTAGGTGATTTTGGATCAAGCTTAACATGTTAAAGATAGCATTGGGCTTGGTCAAGAGAAAATCATAGTGATTACACCTATAACACCATGCCCATAGTTACTAACTGTCAGTGCATTATTACAAAACATTGGCATGATCATAAGAGATCATGTCATGAAAGACCAATTAGTTTAGTAGCCTTGGAAATACAAGATTCATACATAAGTTTTACATTACAACATGAAATAGAAAAAAAATATTTTTTCCCATTTGAAAACTATTATATACCTTATCCTATTACTGCAAGTTAATCGTAATAAACTTCACCATATCCTGGGAAAAATAATACATAATGTGTGACTTTAGATGCTCAGTAAAGTTAACAATATAGAGGAAACTATCATAAATAAACATAAACATTTAGAAAAATGTATAATACTGAAATAGAAGACTTTTAAAATTAATCTTTAGCATTGTATGTAAAAGATAAATCAGATAATTCCATTTACTTATTCACATGGATATTCTACTAGTCGAATAATCACATGTAATGTCAATAACAAATTTCACAATGATGGAATGCATAATTCCAGTCATCATAACCATGTAGTCAAGGACCCATTCCTAGACTAAAAATAAGATATTGTCAAGACCATATTCCAAGACACTAGTTTGTCTCATAAGACGTACCGATGCATCGAGAAGCTATATCGGGATCTACCCATCATTTACAATGTCAATTGCATTCCTCATATGAAAAGTATGAAACATAACATAAACATTCATATTAAAACTATCATAATAAATGTTAATAGTTTAACCATAAAACATGAATGGTATAAAAATAACACATACACATTCAAACATATCACAAAACCTTTAATACAATATAGAATATTGTATCATAATAAATCAACATCTAACAAGAGTAAAATCCATCAAAGGATATTGAAATAGATGAAATCAAAACTGTTTGAGAGAAGTATATCATTCTATTTTTAAATCATTTAAAAGTCCCATAATTATAAGAGATAACATTTATTTTGAAAATATTCTTATTATATTGTAATGGAAGCTTCGATGTTGTTATAATGGCGAAAAATAGCCGCACTCACAGTATATGTTAAAAAACATTCTTTCCTACATTTTTTGGAAAAAGTTCTAATGGACCTTATTTAAAAATTGATGGAAACATTCCTTTATAAAAATTTTATAAAATGAAAAACAAGGGTATAAATGACTTTAAACCATAGTCTAGGAAATAGTAAAAATGTTTCGAAATACATTTTTAAGAAACACAGATATGGATAGAAAAGAGGTCCCAGTAGATACTCACGTATAGAAATACTCAGATAATTAAGAGATTGTAGAATTAACCCTTTCCCTGACGTTTCCTTGATAGAGGGAATGTTAAACTCATGTATAATAGTTAATTAATTTTTATTAAATTATAAAAGAACTACATACATAAATATGATATCTTATATGATCTTATAATATTTCTTTGTAAATAATATTTCAGTAGTATCATTCCTCTTTTTAAAATGGAATTCCCCAGTGTGGCCTTTTTGAACCCTCTGCATAGAGAAACCCCCCTCCCCCATGAAGAGGTAGCAACCGAAGGTAGCTCCCTAGCTGGAGAAGGAGTCGTTTCCAGCCAATATAGAAGAGCGTCTCAGAGGGTAACGGCTCGTCAGCGATGGTCTGTCACGACGATCCGTCAGCAATTGGGCCGCGCCTCATTTTTCCCACCCAGAGGAATCCGGGAGACCCGGCCAGATGGGTGGTTCTCGGGGGTGAGGCTCGCCCCAAAATTTGACTCCCACGATTCGAACCCTAAACCCCCCCCCCAAACAACGGCATTGATATGCCACTCTCCTTCACCACCACACCACCACTGAAGTGCCATTTCAGTAGTATCATTGTTTCGGGTGTTAACTAATATGTATTCCTTTATATACTTGGTTATGTCAGACATGTTTGTTATGGATAGGTGGTATTTGATTCATCTCCTATATAATATTAAGTTCTTAAACATTATTTTTAATCATAAAATGAAAAATATTATTGAATGGTTTTGATGGGGAATGAATTTCATTGCAATCGTGGAGACGATAATCTATACATAGGCACGAATGACAATATCATTATATTGATGGTTAAATCGTATGTAATTGGATGGTATATCATATATACAGAATAATTAACATGTTATATTTATTATTTACATCATTTAGACTCATTATTATACCCATCCAAATAATGAGGTGTTTGAATAACAAATTACACCATGACTTAGAGATGGTAAACCATACGTACCCATGTACGGTGACTTGTCATTCATAGGAAGGATATAATAATGAATATGGTTGCACAATATTCATAATAACATCACAGTATTTATATGTTATTTGTGTTATTATTTTGGTATGGAAACAACAAAGAAAGAGGAAATGGAAGATGAAAAGAACTTTGAAAGATATGTTGAAATTATTACCTCTTCTTTGGGTGTTTCCTTTTGAGTTGATCAAAAGGGATCATTAGGATGGCTTTATGATTAATGTAAGTCTAAATAGGATGTAGTGAGAGTAGTTGTGAGGATATTTGAGTAGGGATTTTCTGATCCAAATGGCATTGTTGGTGTGATATTAAGAGAAGGGGAAGTACTATTTTATAAGAGAGGTGAGGGTCACTTTAGACAAATGCTTGAAATATTATTTTATTATACAATCATATTCAGTTTATAATTGATAAAAAAGGATTTATTTATAGTATAAGGTGGGTATGGGTCGAAAAAATCTAAACCAGTAGGTTTTAGATAGGTTTAGGTCACCATATTAACATTATCTTTTAGATTTAACTCTTAGTTAAATAGTTTATCTTTTTTCCATGCATTCTTGTATTATTATAATTAATGGTTAATAAAAATTCAATAAAAAACAATGAGACCCACAAGTGTTTAATTATTGATATATATAACCCTATTTATGAACTTTTTTTGAACCATATATTTTTTGGAATATTATATCAATTAATAATATAGAATTTTTTTTAAAACTGATTTATGTCAATTTTGACACAATTTGGTATTTTGTTTTTGTGAAAGTCATAAAAACATTATCACTTAAAAAAATTTATTTAATCAAACCTAAAATGTCATATTATGCATGAAAATTAGTGTAATACATAAAAAGTATCAATTTAAATTTATTTGGATATTGTTAATATCAATTGTTTTAATATTCAATTAATAATGTAATTACTGCATCATCATTGTGTCATAAATAAATTATATTATTTAATGTCTAAAAATTTTAAAAAAAATTCTATGAAGTAGGAAATAATTTTATATTTCTAATTAATATTTATAGTCGAACTTATCTTATGTAGAATCATGTCATAAAAATTGTTTAGTTATTAAACATTGAATTTAGCTCTTTTAACTCTTCTTTAAATAAAATAAAAATATATGTCATAATCTAATCCAAGTGGACCAAAAGGATCATATTTTATTACAAAGGTTGAGTTTGGTCTAAAAACACCTATCCAATAGAATCATGACATGTTTTAGGGTAGTTATAATATAATTTTTTACCTTTAATTACCCTATTTACTTTTAACGGTGGTAAATAAAATTAAAAAGTAACTATTCAAAAAAAATTATTTTCATCTTATTGTACCATATTTTACATATTGATTTCAACCATGTCTCTAAGATTTTTTAAATTCAATTCACAGAAGCGGTAAAATTATGTTTTATGCAAAGTTTCATATATGCCTTGTAGGTGGGTTAAAGAGGGTAAAAAGATCAATAAAATTTTATATATTTAATATTATTATAAAATGACTCCAATGAATTATATTGAACATATATTGGTATTATGTATCAATTTTTACTTAAAATAAATTTAAATAAAAATAATAATTATTTAAATAAAAAGTTTGTTCTAAAAATAACGCATTGTTTTTCACTATTTATCAAAAATTGAATTTTTTCATAAAAATACAAAAAATTCACCCTAAGCTAATTTTGATATTCCGAATCACAAAATGAAGTCCATTTTGAAAAATAAAATTTATAAAATTTCAAAAATTGGGTATTACTAATCATAAGGACTAGTTTGATTGGTCGTGGTGTGTTAGAACTCGAAATTGTTTACAATGAAAGCTACTGTATTATTCAAAGAGAAGTGTATTATAGAAGCTTAGGGTGTTGCATTTTTTCATCCATCAAAGTATTTTGTCCTCGAAATTTCTATAATAATACTGTGTAAAATGATTCATGTGATTCTTCATCATATGTTCCTCAGGTTCCCTCATTGTGTCTTCCATCTTATGGTTTCTTTATAGAACATTCACCAGAAGAGTCGTCCAGTTTCTCAGCACTTGTTCTCTGGTATCAAGAATTTTGATAGACTATTTTCAAATAGACAGGTCAGTTTCTAGTTCAATTTCTTCATTTTTTTAGTACATATATTGTTTCGGGCATGTATTTTCTCAATAGTGATACATGGAAAACAACCTGAACTTTAGAGAGACTTGGCCGCATTCCCAAATGATAAGCTATAATTCCAATTTTTTTAGAATTTCAAAAGTACATGGGACTTAATTTTCCCTTCTTAATGAATCATATAACACCCTTCTATGGAGATACCTTCATGAAAACATGATCTCCTACATGAAAATCCAAATCATTCTTTTAGTTATTAGTATATCTCATTTGCCTTCATTGAGCTGCTTTGATGTGGTTTTGGATAATATTCAACTTTTACATTATTTCCTCAGCAAGTTCTGGCCCTTTGAGTTTTTTATCACCAACATCATCCCAACAAGTTGGTTTGTGACATCTCTTTATATATAACGCTTCATATGGTTCCACCTGAATACATGAATGGAAGATATTGTTATAAGAAAATTCTACCCGAGGTAAATATTGGTCCCACATACCTTGAAAGTCATGTGCGAAAGATCTCAACATGTATTCTATGTTTTGAATAGTTCATTCTGATTTTCCATCAATTTGAGGGTGGTAGGTAGTTCTCAAAAGAAGTTCAGTATCTAGGGCCTTCTAAAGTCTTTTCCATAATCTTGATTTAAAACTAGGAACCCGATCAGAAACAATCGATAGGGGTACTCCATGATGTCTTACAGCTTCATTAATATTTATTTTTGCTAATAATTCAAGTGTTAAATCTTCTCTTATAGTAATAAAATGTTCTAACTTGGTAAGACGATCAACAATGACCAATACTACATCATAAAATGGTAGGAGTCTTTGGTATCCCCATGATAAAGTCTATTGTAATATCATCCCATTTCTGCTTAGGTATGGGTAAAGGATGCATGAATCCTCTAGGTTGTTGTCTTCTAGCCTTCACCTGTTGACAGACCATACATATTGACACATAATCATTAGTCTTCATATTCATGTTTTCCCACCAAAAATTTTTTTTAAAATCTTTATACATCTTAGTACTACTAGGGTGTTTAGAAAAATTGGAGCTATGGGCATCATCCAACAATTCCCTTTATAGACTAGGTATGTCAAGAACCCAAAGACTTTTCCCAAATTTCAAAATTCCATCTTCATATATGATGTCAATCAATCTTTCATCATTCACAACTATAATTTTATTTTGAAACACCTCATCATCAGTCTAAGAACTTTTTATCCTTTCTAGAAAAGATGGTTTGGCAGACATTTGAAAAAGTATTGATGTTTCACCTTTAATGATTATTACCATATTCATATTTACTATATGCATGAACATAGTATCACTTTTAGCTCTCATATTGTCCAAAACTCCATGATCCTTTCTACTCAAAGCATCTACCACCATATTTTTCTTCCCGAGGTGGTAGTGTATAGTGCAATTATAATCTTTGAGTAGTTCAAGCCATCATCTTTACTTTATGTTGAGTTATTTCGGTGAGAAAATATATTTCAAACTATTTTGATCATTATATATCTCATATTTTTCACCATAGAGACAGTGTCTCCATATAGTTGAAGAATATATTATAGCTGATAACAAAAGATCATGAGTGGGATAGCTTTGTTCATCAGTTTTTAGCAGTCGTCATTCATAGGAAATAACTCTATCATTCAGCATAAAGACACAACCAATTACTTTATTTAAATCATCACTATAAATAAAAAACCCATCATTCTCTGATGTTATATTCAAGATAATAGAATTGACTAATCTTCTCTTCATTTCTTCAAAAAATTATTCACACTCTATTTTCTAAAAAAAGTTATCCCCTTTTCGTGTGAGCTTGGTTAATGGGTTAGCCAATCGGGCAAAATCTTGGATGAAATGGCGATAATAACCTGCTAAACCAGTAAAATTGTGTAGCTTAGTTATACACATCAGTGATGGAAATTATCTTATTTCTCCTTTTATAGAAGTATGAATAAATATTACTTCCTTAGAGACAATATGTCCATGAAAAGAAATATTCTGAAGCCAGAATTCACTACCAAACATCCCATGTAATTCATTTCTTTTAAGAGTCTTTCTATTAGTGCACACGTGATTTTCATGATCTTCATTGCTTTTGGAGTAAACCGAGATATAATCAATAAATACCACTACAAATTCATTAAGATATTACATGAAAAATCTATTAATTTGATCCATTAAAGAAGATGGTGAATTAGTCAATCCAAAAGGAATTACCATAAACACTTAATGCCCATACCTAGTATGAAATGATATCTTTGGAATGTCTTTCTTCTTCACACACAACTGATGATATCCTGATCGAAGCTCAATCTTTGAAAAATAATTTTCTCCATGGTTTTGATTGAATAAATCATCAATGCGAAGTAGGGGATGCTTTTTCATTATTATTATAACGTTTCTCTCCCTATAGTAAAAGCACAACCTCCAAAATCCATATTTTTATTAACAAAAAGAACAAGGGATCCCTATGGAGAAACACTAGGGTGAATAAATCAATTATTACTCTATTACTCTTGTTATTTTCTTCACTTCCACTAATTCCACAATGTCCATTATATAAGGAGACTTTGATATGGGCTTTGAACCAGGAATTAAATAAACAAAAAACTCAATTTCTCATTTTGGAGGATGTCCAGGTAAATCCTTGGGAAACACAACAACATATTATTGCTTAACAGGTACGTCCTCTATTTGAAAATTTCATAACTAACCCATATCTATTTCATTCTCTTCCACCCCAAAAATTAAATTTAGTAGAGCTATAAGGGGTGGATCTAGATAAGAATCATGTGGTGATGTTTTTTCTCTAAAGATAAGGTACTCCCTATCATCATATAAAATTATAACCTACATATTTTTACAATAAATTTTAGAATAATGGTCTGAAAGACAATCAATACTGAGGATTATATCAAATTCAATCATGGGTATGATGATGATATCAACAGATAAATAATATTTATATGACATAATGGGAACTGATTCATAAAAATCTGTTGCAATGATACATCCCTTATGGGTTTTGACTAAAAAATCCCTTGTTAAATTAAATTGGAAATATCTAATTTTCTTTGAAAACTATGATGATATGAAATAATTCGATGATCTAGAATCAAATAAATCATTGGTTAAATTTGATGATACCAATAAATTACCATCTTCCACATCATTCAAAGCATCAACCTCAATAGTAGTGATCATATAAGCTTTCTCTTACTCCCTTGGCCTTTTCTAAGGTATGTTTCCTTGTCTCTTAGTCCATTCATTTGCATAATGTGCCATTTTTCTACAATTTTAGAATTTAACATTGGAAGCCTCATTATTTCCATTGAAATACCATGCTTAGTGGCCTTTTTCACCACACTTGTATCAGACTCCCATTCTCTTAAGGCAAGTACCGAGGTGTTTCTTCCCATATTTACTACATGATGGTAATTCAACTTTTCCCTTAATCCCCTTATTTCCATTTTCATATTGTTCAATAGATCTCCTCTTCTATTTCTTTTCTTTAAAGTCGCATGACTTAGAGAATTGCTTTTCGGAATTGATAGAACAATAGTCAATATCTCCGTATAATGAGAAGGATTATGAAACTAATTCTCAATGGAGAAATGGTTTTAACCCACCAAATAATATATCAATCTTACTCCTTGGGATATATATATAATCTATTGTATGCCTTGTTAACCTTGTAATTTTATCCTCGTATTTTTCAACATTCTCATCCTCTTTTTTCCTCAGAATCTGAAATTGTATTTCTATATCCGCTTGATGGTCACGAGGAAAGTATTTTTGCATGAAACTCTCATTAAACTCCCTGCATTTCATATCTGATACCTCTTCATCTTCCTTTGTGTTTTTAATAAATGATCACCCTTGATATGCATCTCTCCTGAGGCGATAAACTTCCATGAAAACTTTTTCCCTTTCCCCACTCCCCAAAGCATGAAATATTTTTTCTAAGGAACTTATCCATTTCTCAGCTACTAATGGATATGTAGTCCCATTTAATTTTAGTGGTTTTTCCCCTTGAAGCAGTCTAACATTGATATTCTATGTTGTGGATCAGGGTACTCCATACAGGTAAGGTTATTATTCATAACCTCAGTGAGTTATCCTAGTATGGTGATAAGCAAATCAGCACCAGTTGCATCACCATCTATACTATAATTATCTTGATTAGGAGGGAAATCCCTACATGGATTTCATGCATAGATATGGTTTCCATTACATCCATCAGGTGTCATTTCTATACAATTGAATACACTATATTAGTTTATGAATCCCAATACATAATTCCAAACTTGTAAAACCCTTAACATAAATTGAATAGTTTATGGATATAATCCATAATCATGAAAATGCTTTCTTTGAGGAGGTATATACTCATAAATCCTTCATAATGGTTTGTAAATAAAATCTGAATTTCCATAACCATATCCCCCAGGAGTTCCGTAACCAAGGGTGCAGCAAGGATCGTTGTCGTGTACCAGGATACCCCAGGTCAAGCCTGAAACTCCATGTTAGTGTTTTCACTCCTAGGTACATATGTGCTATATCCACCTCTACTTTCACATATCTAGAGACGTTTTATTTCTTGGAAAACTCAAGAAATATCTACATTACCAAAAATATAGGAAGTTCTTCTATACTAATCTTCAAAATCTATCCTAGGGTAATGTTCTCTAACCAGAGTTTTTCTAAATACAGTTTCCAAGGTTTGTACTATACTTCCTCTGATACCAACTGTAATTACCCAACCTTATTTACCAAGAGTCGTTGCATTATTACATAACATTGGTATGATCATAAGAGTTCATATATCGACATACCAATTAGTTTAGTAGCCATAGAAGTACTAGATACATATATAAGTTTTACATTACATCGTGAAATAGAAAAAAAATATTGTTGTGACCCATTTGAAAACTCTTATATCGCTTAGCCTATTCCTATAGGTTAATCGTAATATACTTCTTTTCATCCTAGGAATAATAAAACAAAAGAAAGGGGTGATCTCAGATGCTTAGTAAGGATAACAATATAGCAGAAACTATGGTAAATAAGAATAAACATTTAAGGAAATGTATAAGACTAAAACAGAAGAATTTTAAACATAAAATTCAGTATAACATGGAAAAGATAAATCAAATAATTCTATTTACATATTCACATGGATATTTAACTAGCTGAATAAACACATGTAATATCAAAAGAAAATTTTACAATGAGGGAATGCATAATGTTGAAAATCATAACCCCATAGTCAAGGCCTTCATCCAATACATCAAATAAGATCTTGTCAAGGCCTAGTGCCAAGACACTATTTTGTCACATGAGACCTACTAATGCATCTATGGTCTATAGCGGTCTCCACCCATCACTTACTATGTCCAATGCATTCCTCATATGAAAAGGATGAAACATAACATAAACATTCATATAGAAACTAGCATACGAAATCTTAATACTTTAACAATAAACCATGAATGGTATAAAAATAAAAAATATACAACAAAACATATCAGAAAACCTTCAATACAATATGGAATATTTTCTCATTAAAAAATAATCTTCAAAAAATTGTAAAATACATCATAGGATGTTAACATAGATGAAATCAAAGCAATTTTAGAGAAGTATCTCTTTCTATTTTGAAGTCATTTAAAAGTAATGTAATTATAAAAGAAAAAATTTAGTTTGAAAATATTATTATAATATTGAAAGGGGATCTTCTAATTTATTATAATGATGGAAAATAGTCGGACTCACTGTATAAGTTAAAAAAACATTTTTTCCTTAATTTTGTCGAAAAAGTTATAAAAGACCTTGTTTGGAAAACGACAAAATGATTACTTCATAGAAATATTATAAAAAGTAAAATGAGGGTATAAATTAATTTAATCAATAGTCTAGGTTATATTAAAAATGTTTTGAAATACATTTTTAAGAAACATAGATGTGGATGATGAAGTGGTCTTAGTAGATACTCACGTATAAACATCCTCCAATAATGAAGAGATTGTAGAATTACCCCAAACCTTGAAATTTTCATTGATCGAGGGTAAATTAACCTCCAATATAATAGTTAAATCATATTTATTAAATTATACTAGAAGCACATACATAAATATGATATCATATATGATATTATAATATTTCTTTGTTAATAATATTTTAGCAGTATCATTGTTTCGGGTATTAACTGATTCGTTTTACTTTATATGCTTGGTTATGAAATCCAGGTTTGTTATGGATTGGATGTATTTGATTCATCTACAGAATTATATTATGTTCTTAAAAATTATTTTTAATCATAAAATAAAAATTACTCTTGAATGGTTATGATGTGGAATTAATTTCATCACGTTCATAGAGACGGTAATCTGTACGTATGCATGAGCGACATATCAATATATTGATGTTGAAATTGTATGAAATTGGATCATAAATAATATATAAAGAATAATTATCATGTTGTATTTATTATTTAAATCATTTTTACTCATTATTATACCCATCCAAAAAATGAAGTGTTTTAATAACAAACTACAGCATGACGTGGAGACGGTAAGTCGCACGTATGCGCGTATGGTGACATGTCTTCCATATGAAGGATAGAATAATGAATATGGTTGTACAATATTAAAAATAAAATCAATCTATATATAAGGTACTATATTTATTATTTTGGAATGGAAACAAAAAAGAAAAAGGAAGTGGTAGAAGAAAAAAACATTGAAAGAGGTGGTAAAGTTATTACCTCTTCTTATAGTGTTTCTTTTTTAGTGGATCCAAAGGGATCATTAGGTTGGATTTATTATTATGTAATGGACTTTAAGATTAATTTAGGGTAGTTGGGAGGTTATTTGAGTTGGTTGTTTTCAATCCAAATGGATCTGGAGGTGTGATTTTAAGAGAAGGGGAAGTACCCTTTATAAGAGAGGTGAGGTTCACTTTTGGAAAAAGGTTGAAATATTTTTTAATTATACAATTATATTCTATTTATAATGGCTCAAAAAGGATTTAAATATTTGATAATGTGGGTCTGGGTCAAAAATATCTCAAAAAATAGGGTTTAAAAAGGTTCATGTCACTATATTAACCTTTTCTTTGATATTTATCTCTTAGTTAAATAGTTTAACTTTTACCATGTATTCTTGTATTATTATAATAAATAGTTAATAAACATACAATAAAAGAAAAGATAACCCTAATTGGTTCATTATTTATATATCTAACCTTATATATGTCTTTTTCCCGAGCCTTATGTTTTTAGAAATATTATATCAATTAATAATATAGTATTTTTTTTAAAAACTCATTTATGTCAATTTTGACACTATTTGGTATTTTGTTTTTGTGAAAGTCAGAAAAACTTTACCACTTATAAAAATGTTTATTTAATCAACCCTAACAAGTCATTTTAACCTATAAAATTAGTTTAATTCATCAAAATTCTCAATTTACATTTATTATGATATTTATAATATCAATTATTTTAATATTTCATTAATAAGGTAATTACTGCATCATCATTGTGTCATAAATAAAATTAATTATTTAATGTCTAAAAATTATAAATAAAATACCATAATGTATGAAATCGTTTTATCTTTTTAATGAAAAATTATATTCTAATTTATCTTATGTATAACCCTATATTAAAAATGGTTTAGTTATCAATTTTGAATTTAACACTTTTAACTCTTCTTTAAATAAAATTATAGTATATGTCCTAATCTAATCCAAGCGGAAAAAAAGGATCATATTTTATACATAAGTTTTATTTTGATCTAAAAACACTTGTCCAATTGAATTAAGATATGTTTAGGGTAATTATAATATCATTTTTTTCCTATAATTAACTTATTTTCTTTTAACCGTGGTAAATAAAAGCTAAAAGTTACTATTCACAAAAACTATTTTCATCTTATTGAACCATATTGAATTTACTGATGTTGACCATGTCTCTAGTATTTTTGAAATTCATTTCACATATGTGGTAAAATTATATTTTATTCAAATTTGCAAATGCGCCTAGAAGGTGGGTAAAAGACGGTAAAAAGTTCAATAAAATTTTATATATCTAATATTAGTATAAAATGACTCTAAATAATTACATTGAACATATATAGGTATTATGTATCTATTTTTACCTAATATAATTTTAAATAAAACAACTAATTATTTAACTAAGAATTCAGTTTTAAACAATAACTGAGTGGTTTTCACTATTCATAAAAAATAAAATGTGTTCAGAAAAAAACCAAAAAATCACCCTTAGTTAATTTTGATATTATGAATCAACAAATTAATTCCATTTGGAAAAATAAAATTTGTAAAATTTTAAAAAGTTGGTATTACTATTCATAAAAGCTAGTTTGATTGGTCGTGGTGTATTAGAACTTGAAGTTGCGTACAACGCAAGCTATTGTATTATTCCAAGAGAAGCATACCGTGGAAGCTTGAGGTGTTACAGGACCTCATTTTTGAGTTCTGAAAAATGGGATTCGTGTTGAGAAATTATACTTGATGAGGCCATCTCTTCCTCTGTTTGAGAAAATTGGATTTCTTAAAGTCCTTTATTTATTCTAATAATGAGATCACTGTTCAATGGATATATTAGCGATGTTAAAAATTCTTAAAAGTATCTTAAAATCCAAAAACATAAAAACAAGGAAATGTGTATGGTTTCATATAACCATTTTACATAATAATACATTTAATTAGATCGATAGGAGCTTTCATTAACAAATGTTTGGGTTGTTACACCCTCCTCACCACTGCCTGGTAGTTGAGGTAGAACTATTATAAACCTTGCACTAAATGCATCATATCTATATGGGGGAACATAAAGACCCACCCCTCCCCACCAAACTATTCTTAAGGGGGTTCCATCTACTAAATAACCTATTAATCCTATATCACTCTTATTTGCTGGGGCACGTACCTCGGTCTATCGAGGGAGTACTAACTCCAAACTAGTTATCACACATACCAAGTGGAGAGGCATGATCATTGAAACTATCCTAAAACCCCAAGGGATCTCCAACTATGATGGAGTACCTTTTCCACAATACAACATGGAGATGGGGGTGTATCACTCCGTAGCTGAGGACCCATTCCTTGAGATGACAGGGGAGTACCACTCAAAGAATAGAAGACCCACACCTTTATACGATGGGGGAGTACGAACTCCATAGATTGAGACCCGCACCCTAAAAAGGTAGGGGAGTACCACTATATGGATAGAGGACTCTCACCCTGGTATGATAGAGTAGTACCGACTCTTCCAGCTCGTTTACTATGGGGGACTTGCATCCGCATACAATAGGGTAGTATCGACCCCATTCTAGAGGACCCACTCCCTGGTATGACAGGGGTGTACCAAATCATCCAGAATAACATATATGGGGGACCCACACCATGGAACAAAAGGGGAGTTCCAAATCCAAGGATATAGGACCCACTCACTAACATGGTAGGGAAGTAACCACTTTAACTGTATGTCACATACAAAGGACCCACTACCTGGCATGATTGGGGAGTACCAACAGTTCAAGAAGTTGATCGACGATGACCAACATTACATGTGTCTACCCTAAACACACAATTCTATGGAACTAAATCAACACACCTTGATACTGTTCAAATTATGTGGCATTGGCTCACCTGGATGGATTTAGGTTGCTTCGCAAAGACGTGTCTCAGTGGGGAATTCTTTCGCCTTCCTCATGAGTCAACATTTTTTACAATCCATGTATCATCCCAAAGAACTACCCAAAGATAAAATAACCTACCCTCATAATGTAGGGATTATCTTCTCTACCAAATAAAAAAGGTAAGGGAAACTCGTGGCTAGATTCCACAGTGGACTACATGTCACATCGTCTCTCTTCAATAACCACACCGATATATAGAATCAATTAAGAACTGTTAGGAGGAGCATTATTATTATCATACTTTGTGTAATGACACCACTTTGGGTAGGTCACTCCCATAAAATTCAAATAGAAGATGACCACCTTACTAGTTTAAAGTGTTTATGGGAACCATATCCTAAACCCAAAGGGAAGGGTACCACCCCGAGGTCAACCTAGTGATTCACCATGATCACTACCCAATGTTTTCACTATCACGCAATATTATTGATTGAAATGTTCCACCTCATATCTCATAGGGTGATAATGATTCATCCATTATGTTCCAAACAGAAAAACACTTCTGATAGGCTACTCATAAGCCTAAAATTGTTCCCTAGAAAAGAATATTTTGAAGGAGGAACATCCCAAGGAGATCCCCTAGGAGTAAACGACATGCACCTGGGAGCACATGGCATGTGAGAATGCCCGAGCACCTAGACATGTATCCAGACTACATGACTTTCCAACCCACATAGAGGTACATTGTGTGTACATGTACTACACGATGATCCCCTCTTCAACTGGCCCATGTCTATGTAGTTTAACCTGGGTTTATGTACTAGAAATCATGACTCTATAAATGGGTTGTGTGTTACTACATGAAAATGTGTTTCACATGGATTCCCAAGCCATGTCTCATAGACACAAGGATTGGGATACTACAGGGCCTATAACCTTGGTACACATCGTACAGTCCCCAAAGAATATCTTCCTCATATAGGAAGATCTACATGGCATGTGTCACTTAAATACACACCATAGAGTCAGTAGTTCAAGTCAAGAATCACCTAAAAAAATTTATTTTCACCTCGGTTCAACCCAAACACAATTATCTACCTAGAAATGATAAAAAACAACTGTAATTGGGATTTAGAACCTTAAAACAATGAAACAATTGTGGGATAAAGACTAAAAATCAAAACCTTCTCCCAAGAGGGTGAAATGCCAATGATTATGATCAAGAAAGATGACTGGATTATGCTGCTTCTTGATCTTGTTATGATCTTCTTCAGAAATAGTGATCATGAGCACTATGTTACATTGATATTGGATTGATTTCATCATCGCCAAAGAGGGATGAGGAGAGGTAAGGCGGAACAAATACTCCTTTGGTTGTGCACACCAAATGTTAGAGGGGGAGGGGAGGGTATTAGGTAAGGATAAATTAAATAATTAAATTCTTATTTAATTAATTATTCCACCATACTCCAACTCACCAACTCGCCTCAAACCAAACCTCCAGGCACAGATAATTTTATGTCATTCCTAGGTTAAAGACGATGTCCCAGACTCAACTACAGTCTCAGAAATACGTGCCAAGACTCTATATGGGAGTTATTCATATTTTCAATTAAAAATGTTCATCTGTGTCAAAAAAATATTTAATATATTTAAAATCATTGTGTCGAGGATAACTAGACCCCAGATTCCTGCACTGACTCAGTGACCAGATTTAAAAATATCCTCACATATATACCAAATTCTTAAAGGTTAAATCCAAGGTATCCAAAGACCTATGTATCATATATATATATATATATATATATATTGTTATGTTAAATTTAAAACCTAAAAATACCAAAACTTATATAAAATGGGTTATGAAATCTTCATATGTGTGTACGGCGGACTACCGCCTCACAAAACAATGTCAAACATTTTCAATTACCACTTATCAAGGATGGGAATAATTATGCACATAATATTTAAATATGATATTTTTTATTTTCATAACATAATAATAACTACTTAGTCATTATATCATACACACCATTCTTATATTCCATACTGTAGGGGATACAATAACGTCGCTCGTGTGTACAGTGGACTACCACTTCACGAAGCGATGTGAATAATTTTTCAATAACATGATACAAATGAGGTAATATGAATAATGATAATGAATATATATGATATACATGAAATAATAATTATATTCATGAGATAATTATCTTTATGTAAATATAATATATCATATTCTTAATTACCCTTTCACACACTAAAGAAGGGATAATGTCATTCATGGACATCTGGACTACCACCTCTTTGAAAAAATGTGATTAATTTTACATAAATATAATGATATATAAATGTACATATATTTTATTATATTGATATTTATTATATAATTATCATTCTGGAAAGATAAAATATTACTTACCTTATTTCAATAATGATTATTTAAAAATGGAATCGTTACTCTTGTATATGTATGACCAACTGTCTCCATAATCATAATGGTAGATCATTTCTCATATCCATATTTAAATATTTATTTAAAATTATAATTTATTTATAAATATGATAATTATTTCATTTATATTATTCTTTATATGTGTAAATAGTTACATTTTTCACCATAGTCAACTTACCATGTTCATTTTTGACATGTATGCTGAATATGGTCAAAACAACTAAATAAAACATAATTGATTAAGTAATTACAAATAACTTATTTATAAGTGTATTTAAATCAATAAAAAATTAAAATGTTCTCAATAAATTAAATAATTAACATAAGATTATTATTCAACAAGATAATGAACAAGCATGACGAATCAGACTCAAGGTAATAGTTTTTTCTCATCTCACTTTTATTTCTTTTCGATAAATGCCATATTTTCCAATTATATTTTTATAATGTGAATAATTACCATGATTTATTTTTTATTATTATAATTAAATTTATGTGTATTTATATATTCTTTTTATTATCACTATTTCTTGTCATTTATGATTTCCATGTAACCAAATATTTAAAGGATTTTTTGTCTCAATTTTCCTTCTTTGAGACATAAGTTATGTTATACACTAATCTTATTTTACTAGGTGTATTTTCTCCCCTTTCATATTTTATATCTTGAATCTCTTTTTAATACCTTTTAATTTCAAGTTGTTTTTTTAAATGTTAAATATCATTATTTCAAGACCAGGCACTAAGGCGGCACATAATTCTAAGGCCCGATGTGGCCAGAACATATTTTGGAACTATTTTAAAGGATCGTTAAATTAACATGAGATCATGTTTTTATAACCTTTAAATTGGTTCCCAAATTGAAAACATGAGGTCACCACTGAACACTGAGCAATGGGATTCACCTAGAAAGGGCCTAACATGGGTAGGTGCAAGCCAATAGTGAAAAGAGGTTTTTGTCCATAAAAAATAATTGAGTAATGATTATTTTGTTATCATATTATTATAACTCCTAAAAGGTAACTCGAATTTAATATCTCAGAGTACTGTTGATCTCATGAGAGTGTTCTTCCTTTAGGAGAAGCCTAACCTTCAC
This sequence comes from Viscum album, assembly GCA_963277665.1. Lineage (NCBI taxonomy): Eukaryota > Viridiplantae > Streptophyta > Magnoliopsida > Santalales > Viscaceae > Viscum > Viscum album. The sequence goes on along the minus strand of OY728151.1, from coordinate 1,821,772,984 downwards.
TAGTGTGGTTCGAGGGTGATAGTTAATTTTCGGAGTCTTTAGAATAAAAAAACAACATAATATATATTTTATTTTATTTCTACATTGTTGAGAAGTAGCACGCCAGCACTACAATGTAGAGATGAGGTGATGATGAATCTCATTAATGAACCTCATTAATGAGTTTTCATAATGACCTGATAATGTTGTGTAATAGAAATAATGATTCATGTTTTATAAATTAATAGACTAACAAGCAATGTAGGATTGTTAGAAGATTCCTAGGATTGTTGTAAGGCGTTGTGGGGTGGTGACGATGAATGAAAAACATAATTTCTACCCCCATTTAAGAATATCCAGAGACTGTAGGATTCATATCAAGAATGAAGAATGGAGGCATGCAGTCCCATTCTTCCTTGATCAAGAATTTTATCCTAAGTAGGGGTTTAATTTTAAGTGAATTTACTCTATTCCCCATTATTGGTTTTGAGGGAAGAACGTGGGTCAACCCAAAAACACGTGACTCGTAGTTCAATCACCTCTTAGGGAGATTTTGATCATAGGGATTTGGATTGGAATAATCCATTGTAGAAACTTAATCTCTCCATCCCTTGTTTCAAAACCCTAATGTGGAGGTTATAGTTGGGGTTTGGATCAATGGTAAGCAACCCGTAATCCTACATGAAAAATGGTGGTTCAAAACCCATTGGGCGTAGGTACTGTAGCAGTACTATAGCGCTATTGTAGTAGCAACGACACTGTTAATAAATGGGTACTGTAGTGGTGGCAGGACACTATAGCTGTGGCGGAACTGTGCGGGTACTATAGCAGGCGGGGTTACTATTCACAGAATGTGAATTAAGCCATATATTTGGGCCTACGGGCTATGTAATGGGCTACAAGACCACTGGGCATTCGGGCAATGTAATGGGTTTCCCTCTACCCAGTTAAAAGAGGTCTAGGCTTTAATTTAATAATAAAGATGAGGCTTCAGCCCCAACCTTAAAAAAACCCTAATGTGGAGGAATATAGCTAACACGAATAGGGAACTGATTTCTCCATCTTTTTGTGTTCATGTATTCATCGTGATGGACCCCCGAATCAACAATAATGCGACCATGAGGCAATTGCAGTGATTGGGGCGACTTGAGAAGCTTAAGGATGCAGATGGTTCAAGAATCAAACCACCGAAGTAGACCCGAAGGCTCACAGAAGACACCACTAGGGTTGGATACCATCGGAGGTGGATTACAATAGTGGCCACCGGGGGGATGTGCTGCACCATGGTAGTGAAGGCCACGTCCGTACATTGTGGTGGTGACACATATGTGCCACATTGGATGAGAGGCTCACGGATGCAGGTCGCAACATGCATGGAATGCGGTCTACATGGGACTTTATGAAAAGGGAGGTGTCTAGCTTCCATCGGATGTATGGAGGCTCCGCTCGGGAACCACGTTGGAGGAGAAGCTTGTAGACATAGGCCAAAACATTCAATTTCCACTCATTCCACTCCATACCGTATGTGGGCGAGAGGTGGCCGACCTCAACTAGTCACATCGCAGCGTGAACCAAGCTGTAGGTTTTCCTGGGAAAGAGGAAAGTCGGCCCCCCAATGTAGGCTGAGCTATCAAAACAAACCAGAATTCTGGGAGACCCAGGTTGTGGAATAACCGGCCCGCAACATCTCAAGTTGGGCGGGATGAAATCAGGTCGTTGGGCGACCTAGAAACCTGGACCCGTGGTCGAATCGGGCCGGGTCCAGCAAGGAACAATGGGCCAGGCCCTGTGGGTCTAACCTAGGGTCCAGGCCATGTGGGGTTTTCCCAGACCCAACTAGGTTGGGTCAGGTCAGCAGTACTAGGTCAGATCATGTGGGACCCCTAGGATGGGTTGTCTGGGATGGTCTGACAAGTCAGAGCAGGCCTGGATGGAATCGACCCCAGTTTAAAAATACCAATTTTTTCTGACTAGGTGTTTGATTGACGCACTGTTAGTGGGATTGGTACCCTTGCAATGAGACGCTCCTTTGGGGATAATCTATGTAATATTCCCTGATAGTAAAGACATATATGATGTCTTGTGCGGTATATTATCTTGGAATCAATCACACTAGAGAGTGGAAATCCTACAGCCGGTTGTGAGATGAAGCATATGAAGAGCTGACCTTAGTGGTCCAATAGACCAATGTTCCTTAGTGGTTCAGTAGATGAGAATAAATATGTGGTTCAGTAGATGATCATAACTTAGTGGTTCAGAAAATGAACATAACTTAGTGGTTCAGTTGAGAGCGGACATTAGTGGTTCATCTGACAAGTGTACCTTAGTGGTTCAGTAGAAAAGCATACGTCAGTGGTTCAACACATGATCTTACCTCTGTGGTTCAGAAAGCAAGTGTACCAATGTGGTTTAGCAGACCAATGTACCTCAGTGGTTCAGCAGACCAGTGTACCTCATTGGTTCAGCATACTAGCATTCCTTAGTGGTTTAGCAGATGAGCGTACCTCAGTGGTTCAGAAAACGAGCATACATCATTGGTTCAGTAGAAAAGCGTACCATAGTGGTTCTGCAGATGATGGTACCTCAGTGGTTCAGCAGATGAGAATACCTCAGTGGTTTAGCAAATTATCGGAGCTCTGTGGTCCAACAGCGGAGCAAACCTCAGTTGTCCAGTAGTCGAGAAGACCTCATAGTCTAATCAGGGATGAGTTCCTTAGTAGTATGAGATTTTTCTACTTTACAACTAATAAATATTATGTTTTATACATTGATTTATACCTGGTGTGCATTGTATTGGCTTTGTGGTATTTTATCTGTTCTCTTGCTTTGTGGTGTTTCCTTTGTGTATTGGGATCCCTACTGTGTATTGTGTTACTCACCCCGGCATGGGCTTCACCTACACATTTCGTATCTCATGAAGGTGACTACCACATCGATCAAGACCTTGGTGGTTCGAGACCATGCGGGGCTCAATGATATGGGATATGTGGGTTTATTTCTATTACTATAGGAATCTACCTTCACCTACTCTTCATGTACGATCTCTAGGAGATGAACTGTGGTAGTTATACTTTCCTTTGTGGTTTTCAGCTTGTATTCTAGTTGATTTTCTACTTTCAGTTGTATTTTACTCTCATTATTTGTCTCAGTGACAGTTGTGGTTTACTTTGTGTTTAAATTCTACAGTTTGAGCATTGTTCATTTGTACAATTTCAAAAGAAAATGCCTTTCATTTTTGGGATATGCCTTTTTGGTGCTAGTGACTAGCTCCTGGGGGACAGGTCATGAAAAAAAGGTATCAAAGGAGTTCGGTTCTACCAGAATAACTAAGAGTTTGTAAATTTTGATGGGGAAACTATGTTAACTGTTTCAACTTTAGATTTCATGCTAGGGAGTCTAGTGTTGGTGCGATGACCAACTTATCCATACATTAGGACCCTGAATTCTACATTCTGACTCGGTACATGGAAACACTGGTTTCATGCATGTTTTATTGTTTTCTCATGATATTTTTGAGTTAGATTCATCTCACCCGGTATAAACTATTAATCATGATTCGTCTTGATATCTTTCAGGAGGCCTCCATGTAGAAAGCCATCAATGATTCTAGTTCGTGACCACGAGGATGGTCCATATAGCTTTAAGGCTTTGGTATAGAGACCATTTCTGGAGATGGAACCTTCAGGTGGTGTCTCGATGATACAATTTCCATTGGTCAGAAGTTACTATGGGTGCTATCAGTAGAGGATGCCCGTAGGCTCATCGCCTTACATGAGTTCCAATGACAGAGACCTCCCATGTTCAGTGGGTAGATAGATACTTATGTAACTGAAGATTGGTTGGAGGTAGTGATGTGAGTCTTCTACTTAGTAAGGGAAACACATGACTAGATGGTGGTTCTATAAGTGATTCTTCAGTATGGATTAGTGGGGAGATGTTGGAGTTTGACCATCAAGACTCACGAGGAGGCGACCCTCACCTTGTATAACTTCGAGAAACATTCCATGGAGGGGTTCTTCCCTACAACTCTATGCTCTATGGGAATATAGATGATGGTTTACTTATAGGAGGGTTTCCTGACAGTGGCTGAGTACTCTACGAGGTTTAAAAACCTCTCCCATTACTCTACAGATAAGGTGAAAGACCCTTTCTTCTAGTCTCATACCGTTGAGTAAGGACTATGATTGGAGAATAGCACATCAATTATTTTTCTCAGCATACTTACTTAGGCCCTAGTGATAGAGAAAGATCTACTATTAGAGAGCTTCCTTTCTGAGCATGAACTAACAGTGGGAGGTACCCTTGGGTGATGGGAGGTTGTCATCTATTGCAAGTAGCCGACAGATGAAGCAGAGTCCCAAATGTGCCAGACCATTATGAGGATGACCCCAAGACTCATATTCAGTAGTATGAGGCTCCTGGGGTAGAGGGAGTCAATCGGGGAGAAGAGAATGCTACACATGCGGCGGGAAGGGGAACATGGCTTGGGATTACACGAATCGCCCTGCAAAGGACCGACGTATGGTCTAGGGACCGCCATGTCAATGATAGATACAGGGGAAAAGTGTTCCACCAGGAAGAAGACATGGAAGAGGAGCAGAACAAGCGGAAGGAGGTGGGCTTAGGTATGAGGAACTACCACCACCACCACCCCTAGGTGGTTCTCTACGGGCTCCAAGAGAGGTTGGATAGGGGTGGGCGTAGCTTCAGGCAGTCAAGGCCTACAGTCCAGATGTCCCCGAGATGATAAATGGTAGGATCATTACTTCTCCTATTTAGTTGTACATCTTATAGACAAAGGTTCTAGACACTCTTTCCTTGGCATGGGCATAGTTCAGAGCTCAGAGATTTTGATTGATACATAGGTTCAATCCTTACAATTAGATACTCTTACGGGGATGGACTCATTTTTTACACACTAGTGTTGATAGTTTGAGCTTTCTCTTCGACATGAGATATTTTTCTGGGATCTCCATGTAGTGGCGTTGAGACCTTATGGCATCATTACGGGTATGGACCATCTATCAGTAGTCCATGCACAAATTGACTATTTGAGTCGCACAATGTGGTATGTTCATGGAGGTGGGACTAGGTTTTACTTTATCACTGAAAAGGAAACCAAAGCAGTGCAGGATGGACGAACACGTAAGAGGGTGAAACCGATCCCTCATCAGTTGGCTAGAATAACCTTCAGTACAATATATAAGAAAAGTACATTGTTTCCTATAGTGGTGGGTGAGTATGAATACATCTTTCTAGGGGATGTTCTAGGACTACCTACTCACAGAGAGGTATAAATCTACAATTATATGTACCCTGGGAAGAAACCGATCTCTACACCTACATATTTGATGGCTCTGGTAGAGCTCTGGGAGCTATGGGTATAATTGGAAGGCCTATAGAGAAAATGGTTCATAAGACCCATAATTTTACTGTGGGCATCACCAGTGTTGTTTCCCAAGAAGGTAGGAAGAATATTGAGGTTATTTGTGGACTTCTAGTGCTTGAACCAGGTGACAGTGAAGTAAAAGTATCCTCTACTGAGGATTGATGACCTCTTCAACCAGCTGAAGGGAGCGAGATGGTTCTCAATGATAGACCTCAGACCAGGCTATCACCATCTTCGAGTACGGGATGAGGACATCTTAAAGTTGAATTTCAAATTTTTCTACGACCATAATGAGTACTTAGTGATGATTTTTGGAGTGAAAAACACCCTATCAGAGTTCGTGGGGCTCATGAGTGGGATCTTATAGCTACAATTTGACTGGTTTGTAGTGGTATTTATTGGTAACATCTTAGTGTATTCAACGTCCGAGGAGGAGCATGTGATACAACTCAGGATGGTTCAAGACACACTCTAAGAGAACCATATTTACAAGAAGCTCTCAATGTGTGAGTTCTGGATATGAATGGTTCATTTCAAAGAAAATGTCATCTTAAAGGCTGGAGTTGTGGTGGATCTAGAAAATATTGAGGAGTTTCTTTCATGTGAGCCACCTAAAAGTGTTACCGGGGTGCAAAGTTTCTTTGGGTTGAATGGGTACTATCAAAGTTTTATACCTGAATTCTCTAAAGTAGATGCACCCATGACAACATCGATGAAGAGTGGGAAAATATTTGTGTCGATAGAAGGATTCCAATAGAGCTTTCAGCAATAGAGGCAAATCATGACAAGTGCTCCTATATTGAGGCTACTAGAGGAGGGAACTGACTATGTGGTGTACTACAACACATTAGGAATTAGGAATGGTTGTGTCCTAATACTGGGGAAAGAAGTTATTTCTTATGGGGATTATATTTGAGATCACAGGAGCAGAACATTGTGACTCATGACCTTGAGTCGACAATGGTAGTCTTCACATTGATGATGTGGTGAGACTACCTTATTGGTGAACGATTCATCATCTACTCTTACCATATGAGTCTCATGTATATAATTTCTCAAAATTATCCTAATTTGAGATGATGACATTGGATAGAGTTCATCACATACTATGAGTTTGATATATTCTATACTCTTGGGAAGGGGAACGTGGTGGAAGATGATCTCAATAAGAGATTGAATTTATAGCTTCCGAACGATGCCTTAGAGCAGTTGGCCCCACTTCAGATACAATTTGTGGATAGAGATGATTCATATTATCTTTATTATAGGGTAGTTTCCCCACCACTCATATAGTGTGTTTGGGAGTTGAAACTTGAATATTCCATCTGTGAGACCACACATGCTGAGATGTCATAGGGCATGCCCTAGATAGATATTCCAAAGGTGGGGAGAACATCATCCCTTTAAGAGGATTCACCATTGTACCTATGGCGTTATAAGAGGATAATTTGAGGGAGTTCCATACACCCCCTATGGTAGTACATCCATGTGTGGTGAAGATGTACTAGGTCCTCAGATGTCAGTACTGGTGGTTGGGGGTGAAAAAGGTAATGGAAGAGTTTGTCTCAAGATGCCTAACTTTTCAGCAAGTGAAGGCTGAGCACCAGGTTCTAGCAGGTTTGACACAACCCCTAGAGGTAATGGAGTTGAAGTGGGATGCGATATTAATGGATTTAATGATATTATTACCACATACATATAGTAGTGATACCATCTAGGTGATCATAGACCGACTCACCAACTCAGACCACTTCCTACCCATTCGAGAACATGGTTCAGTAGAGAGATTTGGAAGACTCTACGTACAAGATATAGTTCGACTCTTTGAATTCCCATCTTTGATAGTCTCTGATTGGGATGCATGATTTAAATCATGGTCATGGAAGGGATTTCAAGAAGAGTTTGGGAATCAATTACGTTTGAGCATAGCCTTTCACCCACGGATGGATGGTCAGACCGAGCAGACTATATAGACCATAGAATACCTGATTCGTTCTTGAATTCTTGATTTTGGATGTAGTTGGGAGGACCACCTTCCACTAGTGGAGTTTTCATACAACAACAAATACCACTCCACCATTGGTATGACACCATTTGAGGAACTCTATAGTTGACCATGCAGGTCACCATTATGCTAGACAGACCGTGCGGAGTTAGCTCTCATGGGTCTAGAGATGGTACAAGCTACCACTGAGTAGGTGAAATTCATCCAAGAGAGTATGAAGACTGTACAGAGAAGAATAAATTCTTATGATGATTGGCAATGGATACCCTTGGAGTTCAAAGAGGGGGACAACCTATTCTTATTGGTCTCTCCCAAATGAGGGATACACTGATTTGGTTGGGATAGCAATTTATCTTCAAGGTTCATTAGACCTTTCATGATGCTATATAGAGTGAGAGAGGTAGAATACCACATGACTCTACAACTATAGTTTGAGAGGGTGCATGATGTCTTCTACATATCCCAACCAAGGACATATGCACACGACCCTTCTCATGTGATTACCCATAGTTAGCTAGAGATTGAAGAAGCAGTGACATTCACGGAGTACCCAATGGAGAAAGAGGATCAACATGAGATGATATTTCATAGATGTTTGATTCCTCTGGTGCATGTTCATTGGTAGCATGAGAATCTATAGGAGAGAACATGGAAGTGGGAGGCTAAGATTCAAGTTAGTACCCCCATTCGTTTAATCATCCCTTGTTTTGGATTATAAGGAGGTAAATCCCTAATGTGGGGAGTAATGTAATACCCCATAATTATTTATATTTTTTTTAAAAAAATGGGATTATTTCAAGACCTGGTCTCTCACATAGTATGTAATTCTAAGGCCCGGAGTGGCCGAAATATATTTTTGAAATATTTTTAAGGTTCATTAAATAAACATGAATGTAGGTTTTTCTAACTTCTATACCATTATCTAGATCAAAAATCCAAGGGAACTGTTGAACTCAGAGCATTAGTATTTTCCTAGTGTGGGGCTTACATTAGCCGGTGTGGGTCAATAGTGGAAAGTAGTTTTTGGCAGTAAATAAAATAATTATGTAACAATTATATTATTTTAAAATCCTTATAAAATAGAAATATAAACATGGATTAGAAATACAAGAGTACCATTGACCTCATAAGGGATTTCTTCCCTTCGGCGAAGCCTAACCTCGACAGACATAGGTCGAGGGTGAATGTAAACTTTCAGACTTTTCAGACAAAAAATAATATAACATAAAAAATTACATTATTTATTTTATAAATCATTAAGAAGTGGAACATCAGTGCTGCGGTGCATCAAAAAGGAGACTATGTATATCATGAATGGACCTCATTAATTAGTTTGTGTAATGGTGTGGAAACACATCATAACTGAAACAATGATTCACGTTTGGTCAATTAATATCCAAATAGGCAATGAAGGATTGTTGGCAAAATCCTAGGATTGCTCTGAGGCTTCGGGGGGTTGGTGAAAATGAATGTTGAAGGAACATTATTCCAACCTACAAAAATCACTAAAGATTATGGGATGTGGATCATGAATTAAGAATGGAGGTGTACAATCTTTTTCTTCCTCAATCGAAAATTCCATCCTATGTAGGAGTTTAACTCTAAGTAAATTTTTTTGTTCCCCTTTCTTGGTTTTGATTGAAGAAAATGGGTCAAACCATTAATAGGAGACCCACAGATTGATCTTCTATATGAGAGGGATTAATATCATGGTTTTGGATTGGGAGAATAGTTTTTAGAAACATAATATTCCCATCCCCTATTTCAAAACCGAAATTTTGATGAATCGGGCTGACCCAACAAGGAACTGATTTTTCCATTATTGGGAATTCAAGTGTTCTTTATTATGAAACCATAGGATCGTTGGAAATGAAAAATCAATTCCATAATAGGGATGGTAGAGACCCTAGATGTTTTGGGGAACATAAGGTTCATGAATCAGACCACCAAAGTAGATCTGGTGGCTCACAAAAGACATCGTCTATGACTAGTGGTAGAGGCCCGCAGTTGCAGCATAGGTGGGAGGCGGCATGTCGAGGCTGCGACCCATTTCCTCGGTGTGGCAGCACCACTCAGGTGCTATGTCGGAGGACTAGTCTATGGACATGGGTGGTGGCATGTGTGGCATGCGATCTATGTGGGTCTGCGTGAGGAAAGAGGCAGTCGGCTTCCGTCAGCCGCATTAAAGGAGCGGCCCACCAATGTGGGCCATAGCATGTAGGTGGCTTGCAGTCCATTCATGACCATGTGAAGGCCCAAGCTAAGGGAGAGTCATCCCGACAATATGGTCTTGGCTGTCAAAACTAATTGGACCATAGGGCAGTCCAGTTTGGGGAATAACCAGCCCGCTAAATTGTGGGTCGTGCCGGATGAAATAGAGTCCTTGGGAGTCCCAGCTGGCTGGACCCATGAACAAACCAGGCCAAGTCCACCTAGTCACAATGGGTCTGGCCTAGTGTATAGGATGGATCAGTTTGGCCTTGTCCCAACTAGGAAAGGTCAGGTCTGTAGACCTAGGACAGGTCATCTGGGACTCCCCTTCTGGTTGGTCGGGTTTGTCTGACCAAGTCAGTTTGGTCCCAGATGCAATGTACCCCTATTTACATAAACTCCAGTATCATTTATACTAATCTTTCTATTGACATGTACTCTATGGATTTGGTATCCTTGAGATGAGAATGTCCTTTTGGAATACTCTAAGTGTGATTCTGTGATAGTCGAGATACAAATAATGGATTGTGGTGTAAATTCTCCCATAATCAAGCGCACTGGGGAACATAAATCCTACAGCTGGTTCTGACACGAAGAATATGACGAGAGTACCTCATTGTTACAACAGTCAATAGTACCTCAGTGGTTCAGTATATGAGCCTACATGAGTGGTTTTGTAGATGATTTTGCCTCACTTCTTTAATAGACTAGTGTACCTCAATGGTTCCATAGATGAGAATCTCTCCGTGGAACATCAAATGAGCATACCTTAGTGGTTAATCAGACCGACGCACCTCCTTGGTTCAACAGATAAGCATACCATAGTGGTTCATCAAAAAGGTGTACATCAATGGTTCAACATATGAGCTTAGCTTAGTGTTTTTGTAGTTGAGTGTACCTTAATCGTTTAGTAAATGAGAGTACCTTAGTGGTTTAGCTGACGATTAGACCTTAGTGGTCCAGCAGGTGAGTGGACCTAAGTGGCCCAGTAATAGAGCAGACCTAAATTTCTCATCAGTGATGATTTCCTCAGTAGTAAGAGATGTTTCAGGTTTATGATTAATAAGTCTTACATTCTATAAATTGATTTATACCTGGTGGGAGTTTTCTTTGCTTTGCGGTTATTTAATTATGCTCTTTATTTTTGTTCATTCCTTTATGGATTGGGTTCCCTACTGAGTATTATGTTACTCCCCACTACACAGGCTTCACCCACATGTGTCATGTCTTGTGTAGGTGACCGATGCTTTGAAAAATGCCTTGTTGGTTTGGGACTAGGTGGTTCATAGTGATATGGGATGAATGTGTGTACTTCTACAACTACATGTTTCTACCTTCAAATACCCTTTAGGTAGGTTCACAAGCAGAGAGACCAAGGATGTTTTATATCCCATTGTGTTTTTGGGCTTGTATACAGTCCCCTTTATACATTCAGTTCTATGGAGACTGCATTCATGTTCGTTAGACCGAACTGCATAACCACATACTCATATAGACCATACCTACTTTGGAAATCTGTAAGAGGTATATCATAAGGTCTAATGCACAACTGATGATAAATTGACCTCAATTAAATCTTCACGAACACATAGGATCCTCATAGTTGATCAAAGAGATCAACAATCCTTGGAAAGGGATATCAGTTCTTGACCGTCAACTAGTTCAACTTCCAATAATCCTCACAATGTTGAGGGTACCATCCGTCTTCTTCACAAACAAGACTAGAGAACCCCAAGGAGAAGTGATAGGTTGGCTAAAACACTTTTCCTACAACTTCTCCCACTGCTTCTTGAGCTCTTGCAACTCTGGTGTAGCCATCCTATATAGAGGAATGGAAACCAGTTCCCTACATCTTTCTCTAAAGGAAAACCTGAAAATTTCTTTGGAAAGAAATCCCTAAAACAATACACCACTGAAGGAAAGTACATCTTTGAAGTCCCATGGTCATTCAGGTAGAGTCTAGAAATATGGGCTATAACTCCTCTTAACCCATGATGATCGGGTCCCTCTCTACTCGCTAGGACATCCCATTTTCCGTTGTGAAGAAACGATCTTCCCTCTGGTGATGTGAAACTCAACCTACGATGATATAAATCGAAAATTTCCTCGAAGGGAACAAACCTGTCCATTTTGACAGTGAACTCATAGACCGTAATCTCTAAGGCATAGAGGTCCCAAAAGAATTCACACCCAGCAACCTCAATAGGTCACTTCTTTCATTGATGTACACTAGCTATTCTTGTCCCCAATGGTTTGTCTAGCGTCAAGACATCAGGAGAAGTATAGCTACAGAGCCCAAGGATATTCAAAACATATACAAATATAAAGCTATGGGAATCCCCTGTATCGAAATGTGTTGATGCTAAAACTGAGGAAACTAAGAATGTATCTCGAACTGTTGAGGTTCTGAGTCCTGCTCCTGATGGGAATGCTCCACTACAAATGTCTGACCTACAACGCGACCATGCAACCCTGCTTGACCACCCTAAGCTGATACAACTTGTTGCTGCTGATAGCCTAGTCACTAGATACCATGGAAATGACCTCCACCTTGGCCAGAACAGCCGGAAAAACTCCAGTTCCCAGATGGAGGAGAAACTGGTGGTGCATCTCCTAAACAAGGATTCATAGAAAAAACCTTATCACTAGCTACTGGTGAGAAGATCTGACATAAGTGCTGAAGATGACCCATCCTTCTACATCATTTTCACTCCAATGGGTCTCTTGAGTAATGTTGGATCATATGCCTGACCTTCTCACACTGGTATCATACCACCTGGATACTTGAAATTGCATCCCGCCTACTCGGATCTCCACATGTAGTCTCCCTGAAGTGCTCCCTAATATCCACCAGTGAAGAACTAGCTTCGGATACTAAATCGCACTGTCTCATAGCTATAGAATCCCTCAGGTTATGCTATGTGATCAGTTCCTAATTAACTATAAAAGATATTGAATTCTACATGAAGATATTCACCTGAGCCTGAATGTCATGTCTGAGACCATCCTAAAACATCTTTTCTATGATCAAACCATCTCCCCCTAGAATGGGTGTAATTCACTGTATCTTTATGAAGTGAGGAGAAAAATCCCTAACAAAAAGAGTACCATACACCAAAATCATGAACTCTCAGGCTCGATCGGCCCACAAAGTCTCTAGGTATAAGTAGTCATAGAAGGTACACTGAATCTCCTCCTAAGCCATATCTTATTGGAATCCCTCTTGTGAGATCACATACCGCAATCTCTTGGCATAATCCCAAATAATTTATGTAGCGATCTATCCCCTACTCTCCATAGGCATCTCCAGATGCTCTAAAATCAACAGCATGGATTCATGCCATGATTCTGGAGCCTAGGGTCCTCCATCTCCTGAGAAGGTGGGAGGATGCTGCTGCTAAAAGACCCATATCAATTCTTCCATCGACGAGGTAGGAGGTGCTACTCCTCAGAAGGTCTGCATGAACTTCATGAAACCCTCTCGGAACTGTGCATCAGCACCTATTTACAGAATGATGGCTAGTGCATAGACTGGCACAACTGGAGGATCTTATGGTAGTCCGTGATCAGTATGTCTGGTGTCTGATCATTGCCCTGTAACTATCATAAAACCATAGGATGCCTTTGTGGAATGACTCTACAAGGTCAAGCGTGCACCATAGATCACAATTAATAGGGACTGAAACTTAGAAGTGTAAGAAGGGAACATTATAAAGAAATGGTGATAATTGTGAAGAAGATAATGGGAAATGATTTTGAAATTTTATGTTCCATTTGTTAATTTATCCAATATTATAAAGTCCACAAACCTTTATCCTTTTTTAATATGTTTTATTAATATTTAAATAATATTATGTTAATAAGATTGTAACATCCTAATTCTAGAAGCTGACTAGAGGCGCCCCGTACCTGGTTGGTCACATGGCCTCAAGCGCATTTCCCCTAATGCCAGAGGCTACTGACTAGCAGCGAGGGCCTTGGATGTGATAGTGGGGAAACTATTCCCTCATTGGAAGAGTAACACAATGGAAGAAAAATAGATAACAATAGCAGAAACAGTAATAATGGAATACAACAATAAACATCCGAAGACTGAAAGTAATAAGAAGATGGAGCAAATGTATAATGATGCATGATACCTGTGTCTAAGAAATAATCCAAACACATCACATTTCTGAAATTCAGTACTAAACCCAAGTAGAAAAGAAAACGGTAAATAACTCATCAACATCACATGCCTCATCTTGGTCTCATTCTCTCCAGATCCAAAGTAGTCAAGTACATGAAGTAGAATGGTGATTTCCATTATTTATACCTACAATAATATAATCTATTTGGGCCCAAAATCATGACCCAAATAGGGTGTGACACTAAACCCTAGTAGGAAACCACCATGAGATTTGTGACTAAAAGACAGTGAACATATATGAAAGATAATTAGAAAAAGAAGCAGTTAACAAGGAAATACTCAATAGTAAACATTCCTACAATTTCAATTGCATTCCACTATCAGATATCAAGAAAGCAGTTAATCACAAGTAGGGAACCCTCTGAGAAGTACTTACAGCATAACCTCTCTGGTTCACAACACAAGGAAAGATATACCAATGACTCTCTGAGGAATCACTAATCATCAATTCCCACTATAGTCAAGTGTGTTCAAAGACTCTATGAGGAAGAACTCACCATAAATTACCCTTATAGTCATTTGTTTACAAAGACTCTATGAGGAATCACTCACCGTCAATTCCACTTATAGTCTTTTAGCGAAAACTACAAACACTACGAGAAAGTACTCAACGTCAATTCCTTCTGTGGTCTCGTAATGTAACTATAGACACTCAAAGGGAGAACTCAACATAAACACCCCCTATGGTCTCATAGCGTGATAATTATAACAGACACTCTAGGAAATCTCTCAATGTCAATTTCCCTTATGGTCTAACTACACAAGGTTCCTGTAGCCCTGTGTAAATAAATCATGGACAACCAATAATCAGCAGCCAATGTAATCCTTAAGAAATGCTTCCCTAAACAACTACAACATATAATGGCATGTCAGATAATATATTATCACTCTATCCTATCAGCACTAGGAATGGATGAAAAGCATCCTAACAGGCTAAGTAAGACCAAATGGTCATAAACATGAAAACATGGGAAAAACATCCAAAGCATGAAAAAATTAACCCTATTCAAAAAAAATAACTTCTATCCAAACAAACAAGGTATACCAGCCAAATAACATGGTTAAATCTCTAAACACGCAAAACCTAGAATAATAGTATTGGACAATTTTTGAAATATAACTCAAACACTATCTACGGAAAGGTACAAACCACCTACTTCGACATCGTAAGATCGATATATTCCAGCGTCGGCCCTTGGATCGACCTAGAACATGGTTGATCTACAAAAACGTATAAAACTTTCAACCAAGTATAACTTGAGAAAGAGGAGGAATCAGGAAATAAAACTCAATAAGCAGGAAGATCTTACTGATTTGATCCCAACGCAATGAACAGAGGTCAAATCGGAGGATGGATGCAGGATGGAGGGCTCAGAGAAGTTTCACGGTTGTACCATCACTCCAGGACGAGATAGGTCGAGAAAGAGAGTGTTCAGTCCATCAGTTGCAACCACGGTGTGTTTAATGAAAACTAAGTACATGACATTTACTTTAGAAGTACGTGGCATGTAATTTACCTTACCGACCCTCACATTAGGTAGTCTCCAGGTCACCACACAGGGCCATGTGCTCGGCCGTTACACAGCAAGCACGCGGCTACCCGTGGCAACTGAGGACATGGGGTGTACTCATAATGTACACGACGTGTGATTATGAAATTTTTTGAAAGTCCTATTTTTCTAAAAAGCACCATAAAAAGGAAAAAATATCTAAAAAATATCTGATCTCTTAAATACTACCCCCTTAAAGAAATTCGTCCTTGACTTTCCTTAACAAGGTGACATAGAAGAAGAATCCTTAAAAAGATCTGTCAATTGTGATCATACATTGAACCCCCCCCCCCCATCTCTCATCCAGTACTCTCCTGTGCTGCCATAGAACTCATACCAGATGAACATACCGGCCATAGATAACCTTTGTAATACGATCAACAATCTAGATAGGAAGCTCCTCAAACAAGGTGCCCACCTCTAACTCAACCTCCTCGGGATGAAAAACACGAGATGAGTATGAGTTGTAACGTTAGAGATGAGAAACATGGAAGACATCATGAATATCCTGGTACCTCTGAGGAAACTGAAATCGATAGGCCACTAGCCCAACTCTCTCCAAAACCTCATAGGGATCGACGTACCTCAGTGAAAGCTTACCATGTCTCTTAACCCTCCCGTTTCCCAACATTGGAGTGACACACAGGATAACCATATCCCCAACCTCGAACTCTATAGGTAATCTCCACTGATCAACATAAGACTTCTGTCGAGATTGTGCAGTTTCCACCCTCTTCTGAATCAACTCTATCTGCTATGTGGTCTCCTAGACAAGAAAAGGTTCCAACATAGCTGCCTCTTCTGCCTCCAGCCAACATAAGGGTTATCTGCATGGCCTACCATATAAAACCTTATAGGGTGATATCTGAGCACTTTCTTCAAACCTATTGTTGTAGGAAAACTCAACAAGAGGTATTTGTATCGCCCAAAAACCTCCAAAATCAAGGATGCATGCATGAAGCATGTCCTCAAGCACCTAAATTGTACGCTCAGACTGGCCATATTTCTAGGGATGGTAAGATATTTTTAGAAGTACCTATATACCAAATTCTCTATGAAGTCTTTTCCAGAGATGAAAAGTAAAATAGAAATCCTTATCTGAAACAATGGAGTGTGAAACCCCATGTAGATGTATAATCTATCAGATATAGAAATTTCACAACACATCAACACCAAAGGTCTCTTTAATATGTAAAAATTGAAAAACCTTCGTGAGTCTATCAATGACAACAATAAATGCATTATTCCCTCTAGGAGACCACGGAAGATCTGTCACGAAATCCATTGTGACATCATTCAACTTCCACTCAAGAATGGGTAACTACTGCAAAAGCCCCATTGGTCACTAATGCTCCACCTTCACCTGTTGACATGTGGAACACCTCATCACCAAACCAGTAACATCTCTCTTTATACCTGGCCATTAATACTGATGGTGTATATCACAATACATCTTGGGGACACTAGGATGAATATCCCAAACTGAGAAATGAATGTCTCGCATCAGCTACTCACGTACGTCTACTGACACCCATACCCACCCATGAAAATTCAAGATCTTATCCTCGTCTATGGTCCATCAAAGGATATGTACTCTCATAACACACATTCTAATAGGACTAGGCCTTTATAACCTGATAGCTTCCTCATTCACCCTTGATCAAGTATATTAGAGGTAATAGTTACAGAACAAAAAAACATATTCCCCTACCTTTCATGCACCTCCAAATGCATCATAGAGAATAGAGCCATAATCTTCCACTCACCGTTGGCCTCCTGAACTGCCTATATCAGAGTCCTCCTGCTCAGCGCATCAGTCATCACATTTCCATTCCTAGGAATATAGGCAATCTCAAAGTCAAAAGACTGAAGTTAATCAACCCACCTTCACAATCTGAAATTGAAGTCACGCTGAGTGGAGATTTACTTGAGACTTTTGTGGTCTATGAAAAACACAAAATTCTCTCTCAATAGATACTTTCTCCAATAGAATAAGTCCTGAACAGCTGCAGCCAATTAAATATCATGCATTTGGTAATTTCTCTCATTTGGACTCAACTGCCGACACTCGTACAAAATGAATTTTTCTTTCTTCATAAGCACATCTCCCAGCTTGATACCTAAAACATCACAGTACATAGTATAGCTCTTTCCTAGATTTAGAAAAACTAGTATCGATGATGAATTCAAACTCCTTTTTAGGTTCTTAAAGTCTGACTCACAAGAATCTTTCCACAGGTACGTCACACCCTTATTAGTCAAGCCCATAAGTGGTGCTGATAAGCATGAGAAGACTTGTATGAAATGCCAGTAGTATTCATCCTACCCTAGAAAACATCGTACCTCAAAAACAATTTTCATATGATCCTAGGAAACTAAATCGCTCACTTTCTCTGGGTCTACTGATACTCCTATCTCTATGAAAACATGACTAAAGAAGTGAATTTGGTCCATCCAAAAGTGGCATTTTGAGAACATAGCATATAACTGATGCTATCTTAGTGTACTCAAAATGATCTCAAGATGGGCAGCATGGTCCTGTCGAGTGTGAGAGTACCCCAATATATCATCCATGAAAACCACCACGAATGAATCCAGGTATGTATGGAACACAAGGTTCATCAGTTCCATGGAGAATGCAAGCATGTTTGTGAGACTGAACAGAATACCACATACTCGTATAGACCATACGTGCTTCGGAAAGCTGTAAGAGGTTTATCTAATGGTCTAACGTGCAACTGATGATAACTGGACATCAAGTCAATCTTCAAGAACACCTAGGCTCTGCATAGTTGATCAAAGAGATCATAAATCCTTTTAAAGGGATATCATTTCTTGACCGTCAACTAGTTCAGCATCTGATAATCCACACAAAGTCTGAGGGTACCGTCCACCTTCTTTGAAAATTGGACTGTCGAACCCCAAGGAGATGTGTTGGGTCAGCTAAAAAAGTTTTCCTACAACTCCTCCCACTACTTCTTGAGATATTGAAACCATGGTGTAGACATTCTATATGGAGAATGGACACCAGTTCCTCTCCTAGAACAAGCTCAAAAGAAAAGTCTACCGCTCACTCTAGTGAAAAACTGGAAAAGTCCTTTGGAAAGACGTCCCTGAAACAATACACCACTGGAGGAAAGTGCATCTGTGAAGTCCCCTGGTCATCCTGGTAAAGACTAGAAATATGGGCTATAACTCCTCCTAACCCATGATTCTTGGGTCCCTCTCTACTCTCCAGGACATCCCATTTTCCATTATGAAGAAATGATCTGCCCTCTAGTGATGTGAAACTCACCAAATAGTGATATCAATCGATAACTTCCTGGAAGGGAACTAACTGTTCCATTTAGAGAATGAAATTATAGCATGTCATCTCTAAGACGTAGAGGTCCCAAAAGAAGTGACACCCAACAACCTCAAGAGGGAACTCCTTTCACTGACGTACACAAGCTATTATTGTCCCCAATGGTGTGTCTAGCATCATGACATCAGCAGAAGTAAAGATACAGAGCCCAAGGCTCTTCACAATAGCTACATATATAAAGCTATTGGAATCCCCTGTATCGAAAAGAGATAAAGCTGAAATAGAGGAAACCCAGATCGTACCTCAAACAATAGAGGGTCTGGGATCCTACTCCTGATGGGTATGTTCCACTACAAATGTCTGACCTACAATGCAGCCCTGCGACCCTGCCTAACCACCGTAAGGTGATACACCCTGTTGTAACTAAAATCCTGGCGACTGGCTACCATGGACACAAACTCCACCTTGGCCAGAATGGCCAGAAGAACTCTAGTTCCCAGACTGAGGAGAAACTGGTGGTGCTGCTGTTAAATAACGAGTCATAGAAGAACCCATGTCACCAGCTACTGGTGAGAAGATCTAACAGAAGTACTGAAGAAGACCCATCCTGCCACATGATTGTCACTCCACCGGGTCTATCAGATAATGTGGCCTCATATGCCTGACCCTCCTACACTGGTATCATACCACTTGGATACCTGATGGTGCATCCCGCCTACTCGGATCTCCACAAGTAGTGTCCCTACAGCTCTCTCTACTATCAACTAACAAAGAACTAACTTCGGATGCTGAACCGCCCTGGCTCATTGCTCTAGAATCCCTCAGGTTACGCTCTGTGATCAGTGCCTGATTGACAATAGAAGATATCAAAGTATACCTGAAGATGTTCACATAAGCCTGAATGACCTGTCTAAGACCATCCTAAAACATTCTTGTTAGGAACAACCCATCTCCCCCTAGAAAGGGTGTAATGCGATGTAGCTCAGTGAAGTGAGGAGAATACTCCCTAACAAAAAGAATACCCTACAACAAACTTATGAACTCTTGGGCTCGATCAGCCCTCAAAGTCTCCAGGTATAAGTAGTCCTAGAAGGTACACTGAATCTCCTCCCAATCCATATCTTATTGGAATCCCTCCTATGAGATCACATACCACAATCTCTTGGCGGAATCCAAAATCATTTACCTAGCGAGCTTACCCCTACTCTTCGGAGGCTTCTCCAGATGCTCCAAAATCATCATCATGGCTTCTAACCATGATTTTATAGCCTGGGGTCCTCTATCCCCTGAGAAGGTGGAAGGATGCAACTACTAAAAGCCCCTCATCAATTGTACCATCGACTGGGTAAGAGGTGGTACTCCTTGGAAGGTCTGCATTAACATCATGAAACCCTCTCGGAACTTTGCATCAGCACCTGTTTAAAGAATGATTCTAGTGTAGAGACTAGCACAACAGGAGGATCTTCTAGTAGTCCATGATCAGTATGTTTAGTGTCTAATTATTTCCCTATAACTGGCATAAAACCAAAGGACTTCTTGGTGGAATGACTCTATAAGTTCAAGCACGCACCATAGATCAAGTTCAATAGGGACTTAAACTTAGAAGTGTAAGAAGGGAACAAGATAAATAAATCATTCAAATTTTTCAAAACATGGATACATGATGTGTATAATGACTAAACAACGTGTTCTCTTATTCCTTCACATGGGAGTGTAATTTTTCCAACCGAGTTCATGTAGCACCCTATACACATGGTGTGTTATCCTAAAACACGACATGTACTTGAATCCTCATTCCCTGCCCGAGTTATTCCACATGGTTAAGACACATGATCCTCCTAGAATGAGACTACATGGTGTGTTAGTTCTAGACATGGTGTGTAATAGATGATATTCACTGACGTGTGTTGTTAATGACCTGGCCAGATACATGGATCACACTTCATGGCGTGTTCTAGATAGACATGGCGTGTACTAGGAAGATTTTGCCGACCCGTGTTGTTAGTGACACGGCCGGTTACACTGTTCTACAATACAGTGTGTACATCTGGTACACGGTGTTTCATACCAAATATCTCAAACCCCATGCCCCCACCCATATAGTCTGAGACACGGTTCACGACTACACGGCATGTACATATAGTACACAGCATGTACATAAGAATAATTTTTTCTTCCCGAACATATTAACACATGGCATTTATTCATCACTACATGGCGTGTATTCTGGGGTTTTCCAAACAGTAAGCCTCAAAAACTACCCCAGATCCTAGAAAAACACTGAGAAATACATTAAAGTTCCAAATTATGATCATTGAGGGGTCATACTCCTTGTGATTCAATTCTTGGAATCTTTTACATATCATAAACAAGCATAATAGATCAATGATCCACCAAATTCCGATACATGTGGTCTCATAACACCTCAAGAACTAAATTTTGGTGTTCATTCAACAAAACCTTTCACAACCAATACCCTATCCTAAAGCAAGTATTTTAATCAAGTCATCTATCACAACAACATACATATCTAGCACAACACCTATCACAACAACATAAAATCACTAATTCACCCTAAATTCCATGGTATGAATGCATGACATGTGATTCCTAGAAAGTGTCTATATGAGGCAAGAGATGGAATATCCTCATCTCATCAGGATGAAATAGAAATAGAACCTCAATAACCAAAAAAATAACAACACAATACATGTGGTTTACCCAATTGTGAAAACAAAATCAATTGTAAAATTTAAAAACTAGAAAACTTCTAATAAATGAGGTAGATTGGATTTTCCCTATACACGGGTTAGCTACACTCGGGTATAGATTATTACCAAGTACCAATTCTGTCCTATCCTTAGATATAGGCTCCAAATAATATGTCAAGAAGAAAATAACACATATGATACCACTTTGTAATGTCTCGGTTCCAAAAGCTGCCCAAAGTCCCCCTGTACCGGGTTGGTCACATGGCCTCAAGCGCATTTCCCCAAATGCCAGAGTCTACCAACTTGCAACAAAGGCCTTGGGTGTGATAGCGGGGAAACTATGACCTCATTGGAAGAGTAACATAGTGGAAGAGAAACACAAAACAATAGTGTAAATATTAATAACACCATAGAAAAGTAAATAATGGAAGACTAAAAGTATTAAGTATCTTGAGAACATAAATAATGATGCATGATAAATTGGTCTAAGAAAGTAGCCTAACATGTCACAATGCTGAAATACAGTACCAAACCAATTTATAAAAGAAAATAGTAAACAAATCCTCAACATCACAAGACTCAACATGGTCACATGCGCTCCATCTCCAAAGCAGTTATGTATCTAAAGTAGATGGGTTATTTCCCTTATCTATACCTGCAACAATATAATCTGTTTGGGCCCAAAAGCATGACCCAAATAGGGTGTGATACTAAATCCCAGTAGGAAACCACCTAGAGATCTGTTCCTAATACTCAATGTATATATATATATGGAAGGTAATAAGCAAAATAAGCAGTATACAAGGTAGTACTCGATAGTAAATATTCCTACAGTTTCAAATGCATTCTATTATCAGATAACAAGTAAGCAGTTAATCATAAGCAGGGAAACCTCTGAAAAGTACTCACAGCCTAACCCCTCTGGTACACCACACAAGGAAAGATATACCATTGAATCTCTAAAGAATCACTCAATGTCAATTATCCAATAGTCAAGTGTGTTCAATAACTCTCTGAGGAAGCAGTCACCATCAATTCACCCTATAGTCTTTTAGAAGTAAACTACAGACACCCTAATGAATCACTCAACATAAATTCCTTATGTGTTCTCATAACAGAACTATTGAAACTTTGAGGGAGCACTCAACCTCTATCCGCCCTATGGTCTCACAACATGATAAATATAATAGAGACTTGGGGAAAGCCCTCAATGTTAATTTCCAATATGGTCTCACTACACCAGGTTCCCGCAACCCCATGTAAATCAATCATGCACAAAATATAATCAGTAGCCATAGTAAACCTCAAGAATTGGATAAACAACTACAACATATCATATCATGTCAGATAATATTATATCACTCCATCTTATCAACACTAGGAATTTAAGGAAAGAAGCCTAAGAGGATATGTAAGACCAAACAGTCATAAAAAAGAAAACCTGGGAAAAAAATCCAAAGAATTACCATATTAACCATATTCACAAAAAATAACCTCTATCCAAACAAACAAGGCATAGTAGGAAAATAACAGGGTTAAATCAGTAAACATGCCATACCCTGAACAAGTGTATTGGGTACTTTTTCACATATAACTCAAGGAATGTCTATGGAAAGGCACAAACCACCTACCTCAGTGTCGTTTGTTCGTTATACCCTGGTTTCAGCCCTTGGATAGACCTAGAATGCGGTAGATCTACAAAAACATCTAAAACATTCAACTGGAGATAACCTGAGAAATAAGGGGAATTAGGAAACAAAGATCTAGAAGAATGAAGATCTTACCAAGGTGATCCCAACACAATCAACGATGGTTGAATCCAATTATAGATGCTTGATCTGGGGATCAAAGTAGTTTTTCAGTCATGCGGTCACTCCTGGATGAGATAGGTTGAGAAGGACAGTGTTATGTCCATCAAACACGACCCCAGTTTGTTTAATGAAAAAAAGAAAGTACACAGTGTGTACTTTAGAAGTACACAATGTTCACATGCCTTGATTGGCCCCCACATTAGGCAGTCCCTAGGTCACCACACACAGTCGTGTGCTTGGCTGTTACACGACCATCACGCAGCTACCTACGATAACTGAGTACATGGTGTGTACTCATAAATTACACAACTTGTACTTATGAAATTTCTAGAAATTTCACTTTATCTCAAAAGCACCAGAAAAAGGATAACATACCTGAAGAGAAGATATGAGTTCTTAAAAAACATAGTATTTATGTATGATAAATATGAGTCGCTATATTTGGTATCAAAGAAATGTTTAAAATTTTTAGGAAACTATAATGTGAAATTTTCTTTGAAATCTCTTAGGATAAGCCTAACTATATGTAAACATTCAATGTTATGATTAATAATTTAGTGTGGCTTTCTTAAAAAAATACATCCATGTTCGAATACTATATATTGACATGTTTTTTGAATAGTTACATCTATGGGTAATACCCCCAAAAATAATAGGTTGATTATATATAAACCATTATTATTGTGCATTGTGAATGGACACCATCTACAGACATATTTTGGAAACATTAAATCGATATTCATAGGTTATATAATTATTTATTTATGATAAATTATGAAAGATTTGGATAGGTAATGAACATCTATTACCTATGTTTAACCCAAGGATTCATAAGTTGAAAATAAGGTGTCTTGGTTTAGACATCCTATGAATGATTTTTCATGATTGTTTATTTCACAATATTTCTTCTCACAATATAATTTTTTTTAGTTAATGGATAAAATCAGTATGAATCAAGTTAATGATGAATCTAATTGATTATTCAATTATTTTACTCATGTGAAACATGATGATATATGAGATTGAATGTGAAACCCTATGATTGTTCATATTCATTAACATACTTAAATAACTCAAAAACATTAAGTAGGGTAGTGTTCGAGTGAATTGAAAAATTTAAAAATGGATTTATATGAAGATCATAAATTAAAGAAGATTTAGATATGTAAATGTTGATAATATTATAAGGAGAACATAGGGAAATGTCCTAATCTAATGAGAACAAGTTTTATGTGTGGAAAATATGGACATATAGAAATTAATTGCTAAAGAATGTTGAATTGTTCAACAGGGGAAATAAGTTTCATCCTAGGGTATTATTTATAGTTCAATGTATTGTGTATGTGGTACTTGGGAATTCTTTGAGCCTATTATCTAATCCATGAGCTAACACATAGAACAAGGAATGAAATAAAAAATGGTAATCATTTAACTATACTAATATAAGTTTTTATTTATTATAATTTGTGTACTATATTGTAAAGGTGTTTTATTAATGATATTACTTTAATAAGAATCATGAAACATCTAAGTATTATTCAATAATGGTTTTTCTTTATGGGGTTTCAATCATATACTGAATTGTACTCATAACCTCAAAAAGATTTATAGTTGTATGGATATATTTTTATAAAACAAATGATCTAGGGATAAATAATACATAATATGGTCTTGAGGTGGAGATAATAATGTTTATTTAGGATAAATATATTATTGATTTTGATAAATTAAATTTCATTATATTTTTAACCATGAAATTGATTCCTGATTTGATAATAAATTTATTTAAGTAATTTTACATAAAGTTTATTACATTTATGGATATTATAAATATGTTGGATTTTTAATGATTTAATTCTTTCAATAAGGATAGAGTTAATTTGTTTGAATTATATATGTTTTCATTTTGGTTTTATAGTTATTTATGTTATTATCATGTTTTAGTAGAATATATGATCAATGACCTCACATGATATTTATGTGATATTAAGAGCTACATATGTTATTGGGGGGTAAAAATAAGTTTTTTATTTAGTGATATTATTCAAAATTCATTGGTTTTGAAATTGGTGATCCATATTTTGGAGGAGTGATAAGGTTAAATATATATTTAATGGTTTATATTAAACTTTTGGTGGTATTGATGAGGTTTTATATATTTATGTATTATTATAACATATGAATATTTATCCATGTTGTATAACATATGATAAAAAATTTATTAATGGAATATATGTAGATACATAAGGAATGACTAATCATAATTTTATACAGATTACAATTAATTAAAATTGAATATTATTTCTTCAGGCATAAAAAATCATTTAGAATATTAATTTCTTTGAGTAAGATATGGGATTGAATTGGGAATTTATCGAGGAAACCCCAAATGAAAAAATTATGATTTTTAAATATAAACAAATAAAGTAAGAATATTTTCACGTAATATATTATTAAATATTTCCTCATCTCATGGAAAGGGATTATTAAGAAGAAATTATTTTCCTTTTTATATCTATTTATATGGAGTTTATGGTTTTTTCACCCCTCCCTGATTTATGGTTTTTTGGTCATTAAATTTATCATGAACAAATTCTCAATCACTCTATGTTGTTATTTAGGAATTACATTTCTCCTCAATATCAATATATTTACTTACCACTAATGTTCTCATTTTCTCGGAACCTGATTATATTTTACTTTTGACAACCATTATGTATCCCACTTCCTCTTCAAAGTAAGAATTATTAGTCCTTTATATAATTTGTTTTTTAAACAAATTAATTTATTAATATTGAACAATTTATTAACCAGATGAAAATTTCCTGGAAGAAATTTATTTATGGTGGTAAAAAGTACAGCTTCAAAATGTAGTTTAAATGAATACTATGCTCGATTGTTTTCTTTTCATGCAACACCGAGACCCAAATGAACAATGATATATTATAACCTCCGAATTAAATTAATTTAATGAATATTAATAACCAATTTATGAAAAAATATTGATAGTTAATTTAAATAGTGTAAATTTATTTATTAATTCATAACAAATAAGTAACCAATTTCGTTAATGTCATTTTATACTTCAAAAAAATGTTTTCTTAAAATTTATTTTTTCTATTTAAAAAAAATTCCCTATAGTTAATTTATACCATTTTAAAATTTTATTTAGTGAAAAATAATACCATTTTGGAAATATTAATCTTAATTTTTCCATACAATGATTTTTTAGGATTTTCTCTAAAACGATATATTTTTTCTTAAATAGTGAAAATTTTAGATTGGTCGAAAATAAATTATTCATTTTCAATTGAATGCATCATTTTTTTAATTTCATTATCATAATGTAACATAAGTAACCAATAATTATAAATATTATAATTAATTTTTTAAGAATAATAATTCTACATGTTTTTTGTATTAGTTTATTTTTGGACATAAAATCACATATTTCTAAAAAATAGTTTTTATGTAGAGAATGTGTTTTCATCATAATAAATTAAATTGATATCAAATTATAAATAGTATTAATGAAATTTATAGATTATATATTAAATAATATATTTTAACATTCATTTTATGATTTATACAAGGAAGGGAATGTATGTAAAAAATTTATGCTGAAAGATTCATTTTATTAACTCGATTTTTCATTGCCTATTGGAAACTTATTTTAAATTAATGTATAACACATATATAAATTTTATATTTTAAAATAGATTCTATATTTTGAATCAAGATTAGTAGTATAAAATAATATATTTAACTTAATTTTTTTCATAGCTAATAGTAAAAACAACAAAATATTATTACAATGAGCGTGGTAAAAATAAATTTACCATGGGTTAAACCTTGAGATGTTAGAAGTATTTACGCACAAAAATATATAATAATTATTATATTAAGATATATAAAAAATATATTATAATAAATTCTCTTCCCTATAATTTTTGAGTCACATTCCTATTATAGTGACCATGTATAATTGAAATCTTTTAAGTAATTCCATGTGGGTCCCTACTCTCACTTATAAAAGGGAACAAATACACCACCTTTATTCACTCAATTTGTGTCACATATCTCATCCAATTCCTTATAGAAATCCATTTTAAATTAAAAAACATCATATAAGATATTTTATTAATATCTTAAGATCAATAACATTAAGATATGGTTTAAGAAAAGGGGGCCTCTCAAGGAAGAGGTATAAATATTGTCCAAGATCTTTCTATTTTTCTTCTTCTAAAACCATATATAAACCTATTTTATCCATGAAAAATGATTAATTTAGTATAATAAATATTAAAATATTTTATTTTTATGGCGTAACAATCATTTTACACTATATCTCCATCAAATGGGAATTAAAAGTATTTCTCATCTATACGCATAGACCACCGCCACCACACAATGATCCGATTAATTTTCCATCACCCTATTTCATGGGTGGTTATAATTTTGGATTTATTGTTTATATATTATATATATATAATAATATTTCTTCTATAATTTTAAAATATTTTCAACATTCTTATCTTCTTATTCAGTAGTAAATGATGATGTTCCACATTTATACCTGTCGACTACCCCCTTCATGAAGCGATGTGAGTTTTTATTATTACCTATTTACATGAATGGTAAATTGGATGCATTAAACTAAAATAAATGATAATTATGATATAATTATGATTTTATAATGTTTAATTATCATTTAACATTATTTCATTCCATATTTCAAAAAGTGAAAACATCACTAGTGCATACGTACTGATCTCCATCTCCCTAATGAGATATAACTACATTTTCATAACCCATTAATATTAATTGTTGTAAATATATATATAATTTTATATATTCTATATATATCATTATTAACATTATTTATATTGAGTAATCATAATAACTGTGAAAATACTATAACTGAAGAAATAAAATAAAAAAAATGAAGCAATTAACACATGAAATGGAGACTTTAATAAAGAATTATAAATTAATGGGTGTTCAAATGATATAAGTGAATAATATATTATAATATATGTAACAATATGATTCTGGTATGAAATTATTATAGATATTAGTTAATTATATATAAGGATAGTGTACTTATTAATCATGTTACAGATAAAATAATGGTTTTGTCTAAATTTTTTCTTCATTGAGAAATTTTTTAATGCTTTTAAATTTTTTATTGATATGGTGTATATTTTAACAATTATTTCTTTTGGAATAACCTATTATTTTCTTCAATTGATTTATATAATATTATTATATTTATTCTACCAATGTATTTGGATTCAAAATTCAATAAATTCTTAAGGTTCATTCATCTTAATTTTATTTTGTTGATACATATTTGATATTATAAACCTATTTTTGTTAATAAGTTGAATATATTCATCCTTTGAATTTATATATCATGTAACATTATATTTTAACATAATAATATGTTATAATTCAGATTATTTGACCAAATTATAAATTATTTTAATGTTACAAAAGTGTTATGAGGCATTCATCTCAAATTATATTCTTTATGATATATGTTATATAATACACATATATTCTATTATAAGGTTAATTGACATCCCATTTGGTATTTTTTTAGAAATATTATATATTTTTTATTTATATTTATTCATTCTATGTTACTTATTTCATGGGTGTGCTGAATAATGAGTAACCAAAGAGTTAAGGGTTTTATGTTAGAATCCGATTTTTAACTGGGATGATTTATGATTAAATTTTATAATGATGAAATTTTTTTATTTATATCTCCCAAATCATTGATATTTTCTTCTCATATATTTATTTTTTGTATTTAATGTTTTACATTAGTTTTCTTCTATTTATGTACTCAATAAACAAATAAAAAGTTTTTAAGGAGAACCGACGTTTTTTCCCTCCGGCTAGAAATATTATCTTCAATGTCCATATTTTTAGTAAAATTTTTTCAAGAATGTTTTTAATTTCATACAAATATTATTTAATTTTAATTTTATTATTATTATTTCAATAACATATTTTACATCGTACCTTTTTATCATTTTCCAAACATGGTACTTCTTAATTTTTACCTAAAATGTGAATGGGGTTTTTTATTTTAAGATACACCACATAAAAAAAATTCCCCACCATAATGAACAATATTTTTAATATATCTTATTTTATGAGTTACCCTTTTTATTTTCAAATAATATTTATCCCTTAATAAATTAGATATTTATATATTTTTAATAATTTATTTCAAATAAATAATTTATTTATCTCAAGAAAACTTCTAGTAGAATTTTAAATGTACTTTTGTCTATAACAACATTCTTTGATGTTTCATATTATTTAATAGAGATATGATTCAATGTTACCAAAATTATTATAAGTCTAGATGGTTTGTAATTTTGATGTTAAAATTATTATGAAACCAATATCCTTTTTATGGGTTATGATTTGATGATATGATGAATGTTTTGTGATATTATGGAACACATATGTATGGTTTTCATTATGTGGAGGGCGGGACAAAAATTGTAAATACCTATAATTAATTGGGTAAAGATGGACATATCATGATATAATAATGAATGGAATGGGGAGAGAACCCATTTATGTATGGGAATAAGTATAATAAGATATTATTGTGAGCGAACCTCTATTAAGGAAATGATGAAATTGGAAGAGAACCCAATACACCATGATATTCTTAGAAGTGATCCCAAACTAAGGAAATGATTTTATATTATTATCTCTATGATAAGAATTATGTCTCATGCTCCTAATAAGTTATCATGAATCATGATTTATTTTTAATTATTATAAACTCTTATTTATTATTTATTTTTATTGAAAACACATTACGACATGATTGATTTTGAATGGTATTTTACTTATTATATATGATTATTATAATTTTTATCTTGTTATAATACCCATTTACTTATATTATGATCACTTGTGACCAGTAATTGATATCTATCATGTTTACCCTTACTGATCCTATGATATCACCCTTTCTTATGTTTCCCTTCACCAGGTTATAAACAAATATTTTATGTTTTATATATTTAAGAAGTGAATAAGTTATATTACACACATTAGAAAATTGTGTAGATCTATTATGTTCTAGTTATTTATGTATTCATGTTTCCAAAGTTAATAAAAAATTATGATTTTGGAATAGATCATATTGATATGAAAGGAATATTCCATTAACAATATTTTGTATTTATGAATTAAAATTAGGGGTCTATATAAAAAATAGTTTCATAATTTTATAAATAAAAATACCCTAGAAAATGTAAATAAATAATCATCATAGAATCTAATAGTGATAAAGGAAAACTTATAGGATAGTTTCAACAAGTTCATCGATGAATAAAATTCTATTATCTAGATTATAATTAAATAATGAATAAAACCCTTCAAAAACACAATATTATACCCTATACTTTCTTAATGTAGAGGAAAACACCATAGTTTGATCTATATACCACCTAGGTCAACTAGATAGAGGATTATTTTTAATTAGTGAACATGTGTACCAAAACATCAATCCTTGGAATCCAATTCATCCCTTTAAATTTAAATGTACGGAAGCATTTAAATTTAGTGTCATTCTATATATCACATCCTATCATCTAATTGAAAACATTTGGAAATTGTAACTCATAATACAGATCGCTAATATAGAAACATCCCATCTACGATTCATATCAATTCAATTCAATTCTACTTCCCTCAATAGGGACATTTCATTAGATGAAATCAAACCACCATCATTTTCATTAAACATAAATTGGATTATCCAATGTTTTTTCTTTTTCTAATAATAAATTTTATAATCCAATAATTAATTTCCATAATCTTCCAAATATAATTATTCATTTATGAAATTCATGTATAATTACATATCAGTTTTTAAAGAAATACACATTAACAAAAATAAATTTTCAAAGCACATTTATTTTCAATTTATAAAACATTTTATGAATTATTTTCCCATGTATCATCATCAAAATAATACTTAAAATTATTCATCTTAGTTTCTTTAAATTTTCTATAAATGATCAATTTATTGTAAAATCCAATGCCATATAGGTTCTACACACACCATTACATTTCAAATAATTTATCTGGAATATCAATTAATTAATTGGAAATAATTTATATGCATTTTTCAAATCAAGAAAGAAAAAGTAGATTAATTTTATCTGAAATGATTCATGAAACTCCCTACCTCAGACATGGTATCCTCAATTATAATGTAAAAGGGATAAACATAATTAAGGATGAATCCTAGAACCGAAATCATCAAATCATGATCTATATCCTAAAATGACATAAAGATCCAATACAGCAAATCAAGGAGAGAGATGAGGAATGGAAAATCTACAAGAATAATATTATTTCACATAGAAAATCATATTTAAAGATTCAATCGAAAAATTAACACCTAAATATTAGAGATTGTATAGGAAAGATTTACCTCTACAGGTTGTCCAAAAACATTGGGGTGAAATTGAGTTTGACTGAGGAAAAATAAAATTTAAACTTAGTGTTTGGGGTGTGTGAGGAGTTAGTTTTAACTTCCTTACCATGACCAAAATGGTGTCACTTCTTTTTCACTGGCTTACAATGAGTAGCTTGTGTCACCCCATAGAAAGCCCACTGCTATGTAAACCTTGCTAGATAGATGGTTTGATTCCAATGGTCGGTCAATGGAATTGTTGTTGGAACTATATTATATTTCCATCCATGGGATGTTTAGTGGACCTCACCTTTAAAGACATCAATTTTTATGGATTATTATATTTTATTTAATTAAACTTCTTTTATAGATTTCATAACGCACGACCTCATGTTTTAATGAACTGTAAAAAACTATTATAATTTTTTTTAACCGGATTGTTGTTACATAGACATCAAAAATGGAGGAATTAATAATAATAACAACAACATATAAAATATTTATTACAATTATTTTATATAATTAATTTTTATTGATAAAACGTTAATTAACTTATAGTAAACACTTTATATTTTTTTTGAAAATACTATTTTCTCAAAAAAAATGTTTTTATGAACTATTTTAAATAATAAAAAAATGAAATTTGAAACTTTTATAAAATTAATTTTATAAAATAAAATTTATTTTTTAAATCATAATTTCAAAATTATCTTATGGTGAATTTTTTTAGAGTTTTCTGAAAAGATTAATTTTTTCATGAATAGTAAAAAAATACTACTTTTTTTGAAAATCTCATTTTTATTAAAGAATTTATAAAGATAATTTATGTTTTAAATGTATTTAAAAATAATATTACTTATATAATATATAATTTAATATTAAATAGTTCACTTTAATAATTTTCATATAAAATTTTGATTTAAAAACTCTGTATACTTTTGAACATTTTTTCTTTGGAAAACCCACTTTTTTACCACATCTACTGGTTTATGTTTAAATTTAAATTTACTAGGTGTGTTAATGGGATTTGGAAAAATGTATTAATTACTGGTAATAAAAATAATTTATACTATCTAAAAATATCATCTTAACTTTTTAACAGAATGAATAGTAAAAATTGTAAAAATGGCCTTTTAGATTTATGGAAAAAATGTGTTTATTGGGGTTAAAGAAATAGATAAGTGTTAAAAATGACACCAAAATTGTAAAAAACCAATTTTATGCCCATATTTGAACCCTATATTTTTTATTTTCATTAATTATTAATTTTTTTAAAAAATTCATGTTAAAAATATGGGTAGATCTTTGTATTTACAAAAATTATAAGTGTGCCACTCATCTCACTTATAAAAGGCCACCATTTCTCCTCCCATATTAATACCTCAAAAAAATTGGTTCAAAAAATACCTAAACATATATATTCCATACTTTACTACTCTCATCTGAGGTGGGTAATTTATTTCATAGACATATCCTTGGATGGATTTTGTTCAAACCAATAAGGTTACTTGAAGAAGAGGTAACGTTTTTCAATGAACATTTTAATTTTATTTCCTCCTAATCCTCCTCCTTACAATATTATTATAACATAATGATATAATAAAATAATTGTCTTATATATACTAATATTTTTTAATTTTAGGATAATTACATACAACTATCTCCACAACCAACAAATGGGATATGAAATCATCATTTGTTTGTACGAAGGAATACAGTCACGCGAACCAATGTTTTCCATTTTTAATTACTACCTATAATTAATGGATATAATTACGGATTAAAAATTTATATATTATATATATTTTATTTTATTTATTTTTTATTTATTATAACATATATACCTCCTTACTTTCTATTAAGGGGGATTATGATAATGTCTCTTGTCTATACGGTGGACTACCGCCTCACAAAGCGATGCAATTTATTCACACATTACATTGAATATAATAAGGATGAGTTTACTGAAAATATGTGATATATATCATATAAAAATTAAAATAAAATTATAATTTATAATTTATCTTTCTTTAGTTCAATCTATTATCAAAATGGAAACAACATTCATGTGTATGTGTGACATACCACCTCCATAATTGATGAATATCATTTTCTATCTCTAAATTTTATAGATTACTCAAAATAAATATATAATGAATATATATGATTTTTATATCATGTTTAAAATAATGGAGATTATGTAACCATTATCAATGTAATAGAAACAAACTTAAAAAAATCGAATCTTACATGAAAAAAGAATGTAGTTATTCTTCAAAGCATGACTATAAAATATAATTGTTAATTAATGGGTAAAAAAGTTCATAAGTATTAAATATATGGAAGTATATATACATGTCTATTTTTTTAATATATTTATAATAAAATTATATTTATTATATTGGTGGTGTGAACATGTATGAATGAATTCAAGATATAAGGTATGGATTTTTTGTCTCAGTTTTCTTTATTTGGGATATATGTTATGTTATACAACTATATTATTTTATAAGGTGTATAAAAACCCATTTTATATGTAATATCATGAATTTATTTATTTAAATTACATTATATGTTACATTTAACGTTTTTATTTTATGATAGTTATGATTAAATGTTACAACTGTTATATTTGTTTTATGTTACAATCTCATATTTTATCACGATTAATTATGTTTATGCTTCAAATGATGAAATATTTTAATCTCTATCTCAATAAAATAATTTTATTTCTTATCCTCTTGTTATTTTTAGAGGATATATTTTTTCTCTTCATTTTAATCTCTTTAAATACTCATGAATTTAGAATAATTTTTTAATAAAATTATAATTATATCTCTCTTTGGTCGAAATTTTTTTTCTCTGAAAAACATGGTTTCTAAAAAAAAATTTAAAAAATATTTTTAACATTTTATAAATAATTTATCAAAAATTAATTTTATCTTTGATTTAATTTTTTAAAACAAATATATTGAATTATCTGTGTCATTTTCTAAAGAAGGATGATTTCTCTTTTTTCGAAAATGTGAAATGATTTTTTTGTAATGTGTACCAAAAGAATGAAATATCATGAAATAATGAACATTGTTTAATTTGATTGTAAAATTAAATGTTTTCATGAATATTTTTAATGAATTATATTTTGAAAATTCATATTGAATTGCTAGTTACAAAATATAGATTTTAAATAATATATATTTTCCCCAAAAAATGTTCAATGTGATTTTTCATTCAAAATCATTTTATTTCTAAGTTGAATTCCTTTAATATTAGTTATGATTTAAATGGGATCTATTCCATTTATACCATTATTATTATTTATATTAATGGTTTACGATTATTATTAAAATATGTTTATGAAACCAATTTTTCTTCAATGGGTTATTGCATGATAAAATTCTTATGAGGTATAATTATTTTTCTATGTATTATGATTTGATGAAATAATTAAATTATTATCAGACGTATTTATTTTATATTGGTTATGTTATGGAAAATAAATTTTTGAAACCCATTTATTTTCATGGGTTCTGATATGATGAATTATTTATAATCTTATGGAACACATTTGTATGATTTTCATTATGTTATGGGTTAGACTTTTATCTTCATATAATGCATTGGGTAATGATGGATATCCTATGATATAAATAGGACTTGAATGATGATTGAAACTCATTTATTAAGGGATTATGTTTACTATGATACTCTTTGGTGTAAACCTTTACTATTTTGATGCCTTGGGGAGTGTACCCATTCTACTATGATTGTCCGGGCAATGATCCTTGAACTAAGGAGGAAATTAATTTCTTATGAATATGAATATTCCACAAATCTATGTCTTCTGAAAATATTATTTTCTCATTTATCATTTTCATTGATTCTATTTTGAATTATGTCTTATAAACTATAAATATTTATTCTATGGCTCAATTTTATGATCTATGATATGCATGGTATGTTTATGAAAAGTCAGTCTCGTGTTCACATACCATTATGCTCATGTTATTTTTTTGAAATCATTTATATTTACCATATTTACCACCATCATGATTCTGAGATCACTCTTCCTTATGTTTCCTTTAAATAGGGTATGAATAAAGGTATTTTGTATGAAATGTTTATGAGGGGTGGTACTTATAAAGAGCATAGTGGGAGAAGATGATTCATGATTATAAGTGAGTTGTTCTTATGTCAATGTTTCAAAAGGAACCTGATCCAACCAACTATGGTATTGATTGTTATGTTCTGTTATGAATATTAAAATTTTAAGATGTAATATTTATGAATGAGAAGTTTTGGTCTTTGGAGTTGGTATTAGAGAAAGGTGATTTTATCCATTGAAAACTAGGATGAAAAAAATTCACTGACCCCTAAGGATATGTCTAAGGATTCGTGTAAGGATGAGACAAAGTATAATAAAATGTTTTGAAAATTTTTTAAAGGATGGAGAAAGTGGTTTTCAAGAAATTATAACCCTCTTTTCATACTAAAAGTTGATGCGGATCCCAAATGGAGGTACCTTGGTTTAATAAATATAAAAAATACATGTTCGAATTGACTAAAGTGTTTCCTCATACATGAAAGATGTAGGAGTTAGTATATGAGGAAAAATTGTTTGTACTTTAGTTACATGTATATTTACCATATTGAAAATTAATAAAACTTCTTATTACATTTTTTTTAGTTTTCAATTTAACCCTAATGTAATAATGTACTAGTCTATACGTCACATTGATAAAGTCACATAACTTGCCGCTTTAATGAGAACCTTGACATGCGATGATAGATTATGATTCTTTTTATGAAGTTCAAAATTGGTAATGTCCAATATGGGAGATTATGAAAATAGATGTTCTAGTCAGAATTACACATGTTATGGTGTCATCAGATATTCCAATCTACGAGCATGTGTGATGGTCCTTAGACTTTCAGATTATTATTAATTCTTGTTAAAACTCTCCTAATTAGATGTGTTTTTTAATCAATTATGATAAAATTTAATGGAAAATTTGGATACATTAGGTGTGTCACGAGTGCCTTTCCATTAAGGGATATGTCCAGGAAGAAATTGTCTCTTCAATATTTATAGAACTTGTTATCACAGCCCTTTGATTGGAATAGAACCATTGAATTAAATTCCATGTACATGGTGTGGAAATAAATTTATTTTATATTTTCAATTAATGAAATATTGATCATATAAGCTGATTATGTGAACGTGCAATCTGTATGAAGAGATATTATGAAAAATGGATTATAGTAAAAAGTGAGTTTTCGTATGTGTAATGTTGAAAAATTAATATCTTTATATTGAGTGACTTTACCTATTTCAAGATATTAGTCTTGGAATTTATTCAATCCAAAATATTATAATTAAAGAAGAATACAAATGGGTCACATAATGTGTTTTCATTGGTCTCTATTAAATGCTATTTTAATTTAATTATTAGAATTAATATTATTCTAAAGACCAAGAAATTATTTTATTCATGATTTCGAGATCAATGTTATTTGGAAGGTAATAAATAATTATTTGTTTATTAGTAATTAAATTTTATTTATTATTATAATATATATAAAATATGTATTCACTATATTGTGAATTAAATATTTATTTTTTATACTGAATATTTTTTAAAATATATATGTTCTATATTATCAATAAAATATTTATTTATGAATAAAATATCTATTTGTGTGTTCATTAAATTATAGGGGATTTAGAATAGACTTAGGCCAAGTCCATTGAATCATATTAATTAATATGATAGTTAAATAACATTTTTTATTTCCCAAGTTGGAAGACCCCACAAAATAATAAAAATATTATCATTACTATATGGAATGTGTACTATTAAATGTTTTATATACTATTTAAAGTTTGTAATGTAATTAAATAATATTTTTAAATATACCATATCCCTATAAATATATAATTTTTCCTATTTAATAGATAATTAAATATCAATAATAGAGAATTATTGCACAAAACAATTCTTTCTTGACTTCTCTTTTCTCTCTTCTTCTCAAGAATGAGAATGAAAGAGATATTTCTTCATGGATGATGAATTAGTAATCAAGAATGAACATCTCAAGTCATTAAAAACACAAAACATTCACTTAGTGGTCAAGTATCATTTCTTATAGATCATTGGATTTCATGTCGATCCCTGTTAGAGGGATTCTACCATTATATTCTTATAAGGGAAAAAAAGGAAATCTAGAAGGGTAATTTAGGAAAATTGAGATCGACTATATGGAATGAAACTTAATATGAGGTAATATAACTTTACCCATCAAAGTAAATTAGTTATAATCAAAACATTAAGGATACTCAATATTGGGGTTTTAGGAAAATTAAATTCAAAGAAATTTTAATTATCAAATCACCCATCACGTGCTTATACTAGGCCTTGATCATTCAATTTGTATTTGAGGGAGGTTACGATAAAATTTAAGATTATTTATTTCAGTATAGATATATGTGATATTGTGGATAGATATTCATTTCATGTTATTTGTTCTTTAATACAATTTGAATTATCATGTGTTGACAAAATAATAATGTTCTTTTAGTGATTAATTTTCTTAATGGTATAAGAAAAAATGACTAACTATCAGAGATTCCATTGGGAACTACTAAAATTTGTCTGGTATGATAGAGTTACACAAAATTTACTAAGAAGTACATGTCATATGTCACTATCATACCATATATGGATGTGTTGAGGGACACAGGGAGCACTATGTATTAATTACACGTGGGGTACTCCATGTTTTGATTGGAAAACCTAGAACATGGGTGTTGGGTTACATAGTGTGTATCAGTGTACACGTCTTGTAGTGTACATGGGTTTGCTGCATAAATTTGCCAATCCATGTGGTCATTATACATAGTCAAAACTATGTGATATTGAATAAATGGATAATTTTTGATATTCATGGAATGTA
The DNA here is from genome assembly GCA_963277665.1 of Viscum album. Taxonomy (NCBI): domain Eukaryota; kingdom Viridiplantae; phylum Streptophyta; class Magnoliopsida; order Santalales; family Viscaceae; genus Viscum; species Viscum album. Next base: position 1,821,734,420 of record OY728151.1, on the reverse strand, counting down.
TGTAGTTTAAATGAAATGTTTTTAGTGTGTATGACATGTAGTTCATCAAATCATGTATCTGAAGAAGACCTCAAGTCACTCAGTAGGAAAACTATCTCACGGATCAAAGAGATACATGGTGTGTAGGTGGCCATTACATGCTATGTAGACCACTGATACAACCGAAGAAGACCCATGTATTCATACCTAAAACACATCAAATAGAACACACAACGTGTAGTTTCTTTTCACATGTTGTGTAGTCTGACCGAAGTACACACCTCAAACCCAGGCATGTACCCTGGATATTTTTAAATTATTATACATAACTTATTGCTAGATGTACACACCATGTAGTCTCCCATTAATGGAAAAAATTAAAAATTATATTAAATTGAAATTTTTTACACAAAATATTATTTTATATATTGGAAAATCATTATGTGTTTAAAAATTAAATTAAATTTTTAAATAATATTAAATTTTAAACTAATTTACTATAATAAATATTTCACTATGGGTTCTTCTTTTTATTTACCCTTAATTACATAATTTATGGTTATTTATTATTAAGTTAGTAGGATTACTAAGATGATAGGGAATAAATTATTTAAATAATTAATGAATCCAAATTTATCCTAATAATAAATAATTAATTAAGAAATTAATTTTATTTAGTTACTTATTAATATTCATTTATTGTATGACTGATCATAAAATTTAGCAAAACATTTGTATGTGATTGAATTTATTTAATTTAACTTATCTAATGGGACATCAATTTTTTTATATTAAATTAAATGACGTCATCTGAGTCATATATCCCCAATTATTATGCAGGAATTGTGTGTACAAGGATATTGGTATATTCCCATTTTCCAATACTTTTATTCAACTCAAGTGCTTGTGAGAAATAAATAATTATAATTAATGGATCATCATATGAATAATGGAGGAGGTTCAAGAAAAAAACATGATGATTCCCACTTAATGACACATAGTGGTATAGGTGGATTGTTGTAAATCATTCCATGATTAGAAAATGGAGTTATTCCCCAAAAACAAAAGTTTATTTAATGTCACCTTATTAAATTAATCATTAGATAAGCTCATGATTGATTGATTTACATTATTTATTTATTTCGATCTATGAATAATTGATTTTATGTTTGTAAGAATTTGGGTCATAGTAATAAATGAATTAATATGAAAATAGATAATCTAAATAAATGGAAAATTTATAAATATTTTATCCAACATTGTTAATTAATTAATTAAAATCCACATAATCTTAAAAATATTTGTAAAGGATAAAAAATCTAAAATATAAGAATAATTTATTAAAATCCATCAACCTAATATGTATTCAGACCAAACATTCCATTACTTAATTGGGACTAAAACCATAGAAATTAGGGTAGAACATTGCCACTGTCAGCAAACATACTTTTATTGTTGAGTTTTCATGAGGGTTTCTTTTTGAAATCACTGATCTTATTTTTATTTTAATGAAAAAAGGATGTTCATTAAATATTTGGAGGAATGTGTTGATGAAATCCAATGAGGATTTTAGGATAGTAGAATCCACTCAAACGATTAAGAAGCTGGAAGCCCGTAGTTAAAAATCCCTCCTACCTAATTACATTATTATGGTATTCGTGGAAAATTATGGGTCATTAAGCTAAGTAATGGGGATCTCAATTACTATAATGAAAAACAAACTCGAAATTATAAGTTTAATGGAGAGGTCCATTAGGGAATGATAAAATAGTAAAATATTTAATAAAAATCAATTAATTTATTTTATCTCACAAAATCTATAATCAAGAAATGTTCTAAATATATAATATTTAAAATTGTAGAGTAAAATGGAGATTTTATCATACACATTTTCCATATGATCTCTATTAGAGAAAAAACAAACTTCTAACTAAAATTAACTTCTATGAGTGGTTTAGATGACTTTATGTTGTGTTACACCATGAATAGAAATCTCACATGCCAGAATCCCCAATTACTGATATGCCTACTAAGGAGTAAAGTGATAAATAGTTCTTTTGTACAAAAAACATTTGAGTGATGATGTATACATTTAATGTATTATTCTTTCATCTATGTTTAATGAACTTGTAAAGCCTAACAATAACAAGGATATATATATAATGATTGATCACCCCCTTGGTGTTTACTAGGACAAATAAATATGTAATGAATTTGGGATATCAAAGGCACTCTTTAAGAGAAATCTTGGAGAGGGTTCCCCAACAGGTCCACATGTGGTTAAGATCATCAACTGAATTGAGTTCCTAGAGGTTCGAGGGTTTAAAATCCTGAAAAAATGGGTAACTGTCTCATTTAGGATTCACTCCCTCATATAATCTCAATATTTTTTGTACATTTTAATATAAACACCCTTGAGAAGAATATCCCAGATCATGTTACTCTCCTTCACCAAGTAGAAAAGGATAATATGCCATAAAATCCTTATTTTTTATTGGTGAACAAATTGAATGGAAAAGTGAAGATCGTTAAGCCCAATGATTCTTTAAAAACATATAAGATGTGGAAGATAAAATTATAATAAATTTAATAGGATGTTTTATTTTTCACTTGTGGAAAGAAGGGACACTAGAATGAAATATAAACCCAATCAAATAAGGAAGGGGGAGCTACAATAACATTTTTTTATCAAGTCAAAGTTATCAATTTCTAAAAATTTTGAATTAGATTTATCTTGTAGTGCTCGCATATGTATTCAAATATTAGAACCAAGTAAATTAAGAAATATTGACAGAGGGGAGGTATATCTACAATTATACAGTAGAGAGAATCTTTGTACTGTAGCTATCAGGGACTACCACCTCACATTGCCAGAAAAAATGATATTTGTGTTAATGGTCAGTTATTATGTGCCTTCAGTTACCAAAAACATTATTTCTATATCCGGAATAGATACAGATGGATTTATTTTAAAAATTTGTAATAAATGTTTCTTATTTTGTAAATATAACAATTTTATGGTAAGGAAAATATAAATAACTATATTTATTTTTTGATTACACGAACCAAGAAATGGAAATCAATAATAGGGTTACTTTACATGAATCATACCACAACAATATTTGGAATCACTAGATAGGTCATGTAAATGAATAATGCTTGAATAAATTAATTCATGATGGAAATTTGGATTATTGGAAACTAAAACCCCTTGGTGTATGTCATGCATGTTTACAAGGAAAATGTACCAAATCTTGACTAAGTGGGAAAGGTGAAAGAGCTAAAGACATTGGATAATGAGGTCATATAGATGTGTGTGGACTATTTTATATTATAGAAAGGGGTGGTTACTCATAATTAATAATTTTTAATGATAATTTTAGTAGATATGAAAATGTATAATTAATGAGGAATAAATCATATTCAACTGATAAATTCATGGAATACAAGAATGCAGTTGAGAGCCATCTTGGTATGAATATTAATAAACTCTATTTGCACTGTGGTGTAGAATATATTAATAATGACTTCATTGATTATTTGTGAGAGTTTAAGAAATTATCTTAACTTACTCCTCCTTAAACACCATAGTGTCCTGACATAAGTTAAATGAGGAACCACTCCTTATTAGACATGGAGAGATCAATGATGAGTCATGTGAGTTTTACATTATCCATTTGGGGTTATTCATTAAAAATAGTATGATATTTACCAAAAAAATTCCATGAAAAGTAATATATGGTAGAACATTCCTATAAGGACTCGACCTTAAATGTTACTTAATCTTGAATTAAGATAATAATTCACATTGAGGATCATTTCAGGTTTAGAGTTCTAGAGAATGAGGTCATAACTATTACATTTAATCATAAAAATTTTCAAAGTAGAGAATTCTACATAGTATAATTTTTTTTTATAAAATAAAATCTCTTAAAAGAAAACAAGATTTCTTTTCGTGATATAGATCTTCTTGAATTATTATTTTCTATTACCCTTCCTTATACCCTTTGAAAACATTTCAAAAACATGGGATGCTCAAAAAAGACCAGTAACTGTAATAAAGTAATGAAATAACTTATTAGTCATTAAATACATACAAAACATAATCTCTTTAATAGAACTCATTAATCATAAGATTTATGAATAACACTTATAATTTATAAATCATAAAGGTAACTTGTGGCATCTATAACATACTTATGTTGTAGCTTTCACAACAAGGTTGGGAGTTACATTTGGAATACCCAACATAGTGTATTCCATAAATCTCTTAAGTAAAACATTAATGTTTACCTCTATGATGTTACCCAATTCATTGGAAAGATATATCATGCTCACCCTCCCTAGTATTATCATGTAACCACCCATATATGTAAACAATGACCAAGAACCATAACATATTCACAACACATAAAACAAACATAAAGAAATATAAAATTTCCAAATTTGAATAGAAATATATCATTTAATTGTATTGGAAGAATCAATCCACTATCAAAACCATTTTCCATAAAAAATATGTAAAAGTGTATATGGTATTTATTTTCCTTTGAAAAACATTATGACTTGTTGAGGAAGCCAAAAATCAAATAATGTTCGCGGTGGTGGAAAGGTCGTTGTCACCACATATGATAAAATGAAACATTGCATTTTTTGTTTAATAGAATGATACAGAGAAAAATATTACATTTGAATTAAATTAATATTCAAAGGGGTTTATACTCCGTATAAAATAAAGTCATGTATAAATCAAAATATGCCTCAATTGAAATGATTTCCCTTACCTCGTGTTCAACTTGACTCGTTCATTATTTAATCTCCTGAATAATAAACTAATGTTAACTTCTAATTTTATAAGAATATTTTTCAGGTTTATTAATCCTTTTATATTAATTATTACCATGTTATAAACATTACATAATCATTTATGTTAATAATGGTTTTTTTGTTGATGTTTGGTACTTGAGTCAAAAATGAACTTCTTATAATTACAAGTTGTGCATGTTGTCAAAATTCCATTATATCCAGAATGATATTCATGATTTAGATATCATAGATATTATATATATGAAGTATATATATGTATTTATAATTGTACATAACATTTGGAGGTAATAAATGAAATCCACCGTTCAGGGAGATGGTAAGACAAAGTTAAGCATTAATGCTACATTCATTTATATTTCATAATTAATTGAATAAAAAAATAATGATAAATAATTATATTCTAATTCCAGTGTAATATCATATATAATTTATTTAACTCCCTCCTTTATATGTTCCACGTATGGAATGAACGATTCATATCACTTTGAGGTGGTGGTAGTCTGTACTTCTTCAAATGAAATTATCGTATTTACCCATTATAGAAACCATAATGGTTTGATATAAATGAAAAATAAATAAGAATAGAGACAATATAAATATAATATATATCACATATAAATATATTTCTATCATAATGTAAACCATGAGATACAGTAGGAGATAATTGAACAACCATCGTTTCATGAGGCAGTAGTTCGTCGTCCACTGAAACAATATGTTCGGACCCATTAGATGGGTGTGTGTGTAAATATAGTTTGAATACATCTCATAAAAATATCCAAGTATATTAAATATACTGGTGTTGTTATAAAAAATGGAATAAATAGATTTTATGGGGTTAGGGGAAGAAAATAAAAGAAATGAACTTGGGACAAGATGTTACCTTTAAATCGGGTAACTCCCTTTGGTTTGAACCAAAAGGATTTCTTGAAGTGATTTATTCCTAAGGTAAGGATTCTAGGAGGAATAGAGTAATGTTGAGCTCTTCTTGGAACAGATTTTGGATGATCCAAGGGACTTAAGAGTTTTGAGAAAAGGGTTAGAGGTGGTGGCCTTTTATAAGAGGGAGGATGGGCTCTTTAGGAATGTTTCAAAGTATTATTTTATTATATAAATATTTTCAGTTTCAAAATGTCCAAAACATTTTTAATTATATTATTATGGTTATATAAGTCAAAATGAAATCATTAAATAAGAATTGTATAGGTTTTGGATATTTTGAATCCATAGAGTTTTTATTTAACCCTTCGTTAACTTATTTAACTTTTACCAGGTCCTCTTATATATTAATACTCTATGGTTATTATATTTACTATAAAATTAAACGATACCCAAAATGGATCTACAATGAAAATTTTAACATAACATATGTCGTGTGGCCGAATATTATATTTTTAGTATTATTTTATCAATTAATAAAATATTAATTGTTTTAAAAACTCATTTATGTCAATTTATAAACTATTCATATCAGGAAATTTAAATAATTGATAACAACATGATTCATTCTAAAACAATTAATTAATTCAAAGATAACTGTAACACCCCCGGTAAATAAAGAATATGAAATTTTTATATTTATCCCTATTTCTGAATAAAATTTTAATATTATTTTAAAGGGAATTCTATGCTTGATGGCTTACCAAATACGCAACAACTAGTTCCTTTGAAATCTTACGTGGCACTATAATAATAAAATAATATTATTTTAAATGGTAGTTAACGCCTAGCCATTGTAATGGAGGGAATGAACAGAACAAACTAAAAGATGATTATATATGTTTTTCAAATATTTTTACTTTTTACAATAAATGTTAGAGGATTAAAAATGTGAATGAATTCATTTTTAAGCATAAACATTCTAATTTTCTTTAGAAGGTCGATTAACAACCTTTTGACGGCGAACCTCTTTTAAATCCACTTTTTGACAATTTTATGTGTTATATTTGACAAAATAAGATTCTTCTTTAGAATCGAGACATCAAAATTTACTTTTTTTAAATTTTTTGTATCTTTCCGATAAAGTTCATTTTTTAATGAACAGTGAAAAATGTTGTATTTTATTTAAAAACCTATTTTTAATCTAATTTATTTATATGATTATATTATCTTTTGAATTATTTTTAAAGTAATATTATAATATATTTTTACCATTTAATCTAATAGTGGTCATTGGAATTAATTTCACTTTGAAATTGGACTTAAACTAGTGTCAATCTTTTAATAAATATTGTTTCTTAAAAACATGCTATTTGTTTTGACAGCGGGAATTAATTATTAAATTAATTAATGCAACTTATATGTTTTGAATTTTGTAAAATATACATAATTTTTGAGTTTAGAATATCAAATATATCTTAGGGTGAATTTTTGGTATTTTTCTGAAAAACTTCAATTTTTGATGAATAATGAAACCACTATGTGGTAGATAAAGAAACTGATTTTTCGTTTAAATGAAACTTTGCCACCTCTGTGTTTTGAATTTCAAAAATCCAACATACATGGTTGTCATTAGGAAGTAAAATTTGGTTCAATGGGATTGAAATATTTTTTGGCGAATAGTAACTTTTATGTTCTTAATCGCGATTAGAGGTAATTAATGTAGTTTAAGGTAAGAATATCGTTTTAATAATATTAAATGACCTAGAAACATGTCCTACCCTTATTGGATGTGTCATGGACGACCACGAAAATCCATGGGTCAACTTTTGGACCCCATGGAGCCACATCGGTAGGAAAATGACATTAATAACTTTTTATTTAATGTTAAAATAAAAATGTCACAAACATGAGATGTTTTACTAAAACAATTTTTAAAGGGGGTTATAAAAGCCATAATTTTGACTATAAATATTAATTAGAAATATAAAAATATTTCCTACATCATGATATTTTTTTATAATTTTTATACATTAAATAAATTAAATTATTTATGACACCATGATGATGCTGTGGTTACCTCATTATTTAACTGTTTGAATAAAATGAAAAGATAATGTAAAATATAAGACCTAAACTTGTCAAAAACCTATTGTATGGGTGTATTTCGAACCCTCATCACATTATCCTCTAAATATATAATTGTGGGACCCTTTTTATCCGAAAATCATTTTATAATAAAGAATCTTTTCTTAACTTTCCAAGAGTGCCCCTCCTCTCCTCTTATAAAAGGCCCCCACCTCTACCACCTTACACACACCTCTCAAGCCATTGGCTCGGCCATCACCTACCCATTTCATCTCTCCATATCCCTCTATTCATCATTGAAGCCTCACTTTGGTCATAATCCTTTCCAAGGAAGCCTTTGGGCTCAAATCAAAGAGAGTTACCCGATTTAAAGGTAATGTCTTCCATTGTGTTCTTTTGTTTTATTTTGATTCACCAAACCCCTAAACTCTTTTTATTACTTTTTTTTTGTAACAACACCAGTATATTAAATATTCTAGGATGTTTTTATAAGAAGTATTCAAGATACACTTTCACACACCTCCTTCTAATTGTTAAAGAACATACTTTTTCTTTGGATGGTGAATTACTGCCTCACGAAACGATGATTGTTCAATATTATTTTTACACAATAAAAGGTGGCCATTAATATGTAACTATATTTATATATGATATATAATATTTTTATGTTTTCCTTAAGCTTCTGTATTTTTCATTTATGTCATACCTTTATGGTTTCCACTATGGGTAAACGAGATATCTTCATTTTAGGAAGTGCGGACTGCCGCCCCCTCAAAGTGATTTGATTCGTTAATTCCATATGTGGGACGTATAATGGATGGAATTAATTTTATTACATATTATATCCTACTTTAATTATAATATACTTTCATACCATTATTATTTCATTCCATTTAATACAAAAAAAATGAAAGTAGCGTTCATGCATACGTACGGCTTACCGTCTCCATGAACGGTACATTTCATTACTTATCTCCAAATGTTAAGTACTATTAGAAGTACATATATATAATGGATATATATGTAATATATTACATATAAATTATGGATATAATTATGTAATTATAATATATATATCACTCATTTTGTTTTAATTCCATTAATATGAAAACAAATAAAAGTAGCGTTCATGTGTACGTACGGCCTACCGTCTCCATGAACGGTGCATTTAATTTTTTATCTCCAAAAGCTATGGAATAGTATAAAACGAATATATACTGTATATATATGATATTTAAAACATCAATAATATTCTGGATATGATGTACCTATAACTACATGGAAAATTCTTTTCCAACAAGTTCAATTTTAACTCATATACCGAACATCGACAAAAACGTCTGATATGAACTCACTTTATTAACCAATTATTATAACATTATAAAATGTGATATGAACTGAATAATAATATTTAAAGGAGTTACTTAAGATATTATAAATTGATAAAATTTTATTATTCAGGAGATTAAATAACGATCGAGTCATGTCGGACACGAGGTAAGGGATCCTACCCCTCTCTTTCTTTTTAAGTACACTCTTTTATGTCATTCCTTTTAAGCTCATCTTTCTTATGATTGGGATGTTATTTTATATTAATCATATTGTACTTTTCATGTTCATATGATGAGAGACCCTATTTTCTCTCATCAATCCATTTTGGATGTTTTGAGTGGCGCCGTTAGGCTGCCGAATTTTCGTAAGGGATCCTACCTCTCTCTTCCTTTTTAAGTACTCTTTTTAATGTCATTTCTTTTAAGCTCATATTTCTTATGTTTGGGGGTGTTATTTTATATTCATCATTCTGTAATTTTTATGTTCATATTTTTTGAGAGCCTATTTTATCTCATAAATACATTTTAGGAAGTTTTAATTGGCACCGTTAGGCTACCGAAATTTCATAAGGGGTTTTTTATCTCACTTTGTGTTTTCATGAGATTCATGCTACATTTTCCAATATTTCCTTTTGAGTGGTGTATTTACTGTCCATTATTCTACTCTTTGTGTAACATTATTTCTTTTATGAGTATTTACATCAATGTTGTATAGTCCTTCTTTAATGGGGTGTACGTTTCGAAAGTTACCCAAATCGGTAAGGGGACCTTTCACCCTTCTCTTTTTAAAAGAATTCTTTTGTTATGTCTTTTAATTTTCATATTATTATGTGAGGATATGTTCTTATATATCCTAATTGATATTAATTTTATTTCCATGGGATGAGATACCCTTTATCTCTCTCATCAACTCTTTTTATAAAATTTTATGTGACGTTGTTAGGCTGTCAAGGGAACTTCTTAACCCAATTTCGATTTCTTTGGGTTCAATATGTAGTTATTGAATATGTCATCCTTTGAATATGTGTGAATGACCTTTGATTATTTTACACTTAATATCCAGATATATTGGGTGTATTTATATTTGTCACACATAATTATGAGATTTATTTATCCTTAATTTAATGATACCTTCATTATAATGGATTTCATCTCATTTTACATTTCTATTGAGTCTTCATTGTTGTTATGCACCAGTTCACTCTTATATGGTATATATACTGTCCTTTGAAATATTATATCATGAATCCCTTTATTCTCATGATATTATAAAGTTTTGATTAAATGTTATCTCTCAATTATTGTATTCAAGTGTCTCTCATTTGGTTAAAAACCCTTTAACTAAAATGTCGTTTTAAATGTTTTAATGATTTATTCTTATAAATATTTCTCATTAATATCCATGTTTTCAAAATGGTTTTAAGGATTTATTTATATGGATATTAATGGTTAAAAATTTTAAAAGCTTCAATGTGGTATGGGACACTTTGATTTAAAAATCTCTTTATTAAATGTTTTAAATGGTTTCGAAAATGGTTTATAGAATGGATTCATTATTTCAATATCTTAAAATGTTATATTGTTATTCTAATGTGGGAATGTTATCTTTCCTTTATGCTTAAGTTATGTGCTATTATTATGTTATGGTTCTTGGGAATTGTTATGAAGATGGGTGGTTCCGTGATAAACTAAGGGCGGGTGAGCCCGATATAGCTCTCCAATGCATTGGGTAATGCGAATGAGTTAAACATTAAGGTTTCTCCATAGAGATTTAGGGAATATACTGTGATGGGTATTCCAAACGTAACCAATAGGGTTACTCCCTACGTAAGAATGTTATGAATGCCTCAAGTTTCCTTTATGTCTTATGATTTCTATGATTTATTCATGATTTGATGAGGTATGTTAAAGTTCTTATGTTTTATGGGTAAAGTATGATTTCATTCTTATGTATATATGTACTCATGTTTCCTTTCCATATTTTTATATCCCTTATAGAGCTTTTTATTCTCATCCCAAGTTTTTGAAATGTTTATCACAGGTCAAGGGAAAGGTACATGATGTGATGATAGTGTCATGGAAGTGTCAAGAAAGAATCCATGTTTTTTGTTAAATATGTTTCCGTTGATGGGAAAAATGAATACTATCTTTTATGTTACCACTTTGTTTAAATGTGGAATGTAATGCAAGTTTTGTGATCTAATTATCTAAAACTCTAAACCTGAAAAGATCCTCAATGTGTAATCTTGTAATAACTCAAGATTAAGTAAGGTTTAAGGCTAGTGCCTTATAGTTGGTATCAGAGGTTCGTTTAGATAACTTTATAGGTTAGGGTATTCTCTAAGCATAAGTGACATTACCATAATGGTTAGGATTTCAGAGAGAGTCCTAGTTTTAGATAAAGTGAATGAGTAAGTATATCTTAGTGTTTTTCTTCCTCATTAGTACATCATGGTTTTGTTGATATACTCACACTGACATTTCTATTTTTAGTGAATGGATGGATCTAGCAGGCACCAATGTGTGAATAGTTTTTAAGGAAACTATGGTGGTTCTCTGAGTAAGAGACTGGATGAAATGGGGGATTCCATGAGGAAACTCGTGGTTGTTCTAAACCAACTATCAAGGAGTCATGATCAACCACTTGAACCTTGGTATGTTTTGTAATGCATCATGTACGAGATGACCAATCGATGTGGAAGTTTAGGTAATAATTATAAAGGTAACCATTAGAGTTTATATGATCCTTACTTTTTAGGTAATTATGGGTTACTCTATGATATGATGGAAAATGAAAGGCATGAGATAAACTTGAGGTTAAAATATGTTATGATTATTTTTGAAGATTTTATCTCATTTTGGGGAATGTTTTATGAATTATATAGTTTTGGAAAAAGGAAAACACGCAGACCGTGTGACAACCTGTCGCGTCGGACAAAGCTGCGGGAATCGAACCCATAACCAAAGTGAAATTGGTATTTATCACCTACCACTGGACTACGTGAAGTTCCTAGTTAGTTTGACTGAATCTTTTTAGTTAGATGATTTTATGAATTAATATTAAGTTGATTTTGGGTTATCTATGGAAATCTATTAACCTATCATGGAGGATATGTGATTAGGTTAATTACTTTTCAATACGAGACTTTAGGAGAAACTGATTTTGTTTGGAGATAAACGTTACGATTTAACATGGAAAACTATGTGACTAAATCCTTCAAATATTTGGGTTTCAATCTTAGTTTGGTTTACTTTGAAGAATTTTATGGACAAATTTTTTATCGAATGGTCCTCGTTGAACTTTGGGTTTTGTTGGAAAATTTTTGGAGATTAAGAATAGATTTTCTTTTTATAAAGGGTTATCCTTTTTTGGATTATCTGATCTTGTACTAACCTTTTTGGTTTTGGTTTTGGTTAACGTCTGAAGACATGGGAAGTATATAGTTTTCTTTTTTGGATTAGGTGATTCTCTAGAAGTTGATTATAGTACTCCTAATGTGAACAAGTCTTCCTAAATACTCGTCTTTTGGAGAAAATATGAGTTTGTGTAAGAAATCTAATAAAAGTTTAAAGTCAAAGTGATAAGTAATTATGTTTCGTTATGAATAAATTCCTCAATAAAAAGTAACTTAAAACAAAAATGTTTTCTATTAACTTTTCCTACTGGGGAATCGAATACCGTTCAACCCATCACAAGTTTGTGGTTTTCTTATGGTTAACTTTCTCCTAAACATGTTTTCTATCACTCTCCATCAGAACATGAACCTATGTTTTCTCCTCCATGTCCATGTTTTCCTATATGGAATCCTTGTATGGGTTAACTTGAGTGACCTCTGTACTTCTCTTTCTTTATTTTAAAATGATTGTTTTACCGACTCTTTCTCCAATGTAGGACTTTCATGGATGTTTCCGAGCCCAATTTTAAAATTGCGAGGACACAATTCCCAAAAGGGGGGAAGGATGTAACACACCAGGTAAATAAATAATATGACATTTTTATATTTATCCCTATTTGTGAATAAAATATTAATATTAATTTAAAGGGAAAGCTATGCTTGATGGCTTACCCAATACACAACAACGAGTTCCTTTGAAATCTTACATTGCACTATAATAATAAAATAATATTATTTTAAATGGTAGTTAATGCCTATCTGTTGTAATGGAGGGAATGAACAGAACTAACTACAAAATGATTATATATGTTTTTCAAATATTTTTACTTTTTACAATAAATGTTAGAGGATTAAAAATGTGAATGAATTCAATTTTAAGCGTAAACATTCTAATTTTCTTTAGAAGGTCGATTAACCGCCTTTTGATGGCGAACCTCTTTTAAATCCACTTTTTGACAATTTTATGTGTTATATATGAAAAAATAAAATTCTTCTTTAGAATAGAGACATCAAAATTTACTTTCTGTAAACTTTTGGTATCTTTCCGATAAAGTTCATTTTTAAATGAATAGTGAAAAATGCTGTATTTTAATTCCAGACCTCTTTTTAATCTAATTTATTTATATGATTAGATTATCTTTTGAATTGTTTTTAAATTAAAATTATAATATATTTTTACCATTTAATCTAATATTGGTCATTTTAATTAATTTCACTTTGAAATTGGACTTAAACTAGTGTCAATCTTTTAATAGATATTGTTTCTTATAAACACGCAATTTGTTTTGACAGAGGGAATTAATTATTAAATTAATTAATTAAACTTAAATGTTTTGAATTTTTTAAAATAGACATCATTTTTGATTTTGGAATATCAAATATAGCTTAGGGTGAATTTTTGGTATTTTTCTGAAAAACATCAATTTTTGATGGATAGTGAAACCTCTAAGTGAAGTTAAAGAAACTGATTTTTCATTTAAATGAAACATTGCCACCTCTGTGTTTTGAATTTCAAAAATCCGACAGACATGGTTGTCATTAGTATGTAAAATGTGGTTCAATGGGATTAAAATAATTTTTTGTTGAATAGTAAATTTTATGTTCTTAATCGCGATTAGAGGTAATTAATTTAGTTTAAGTTAAAAATAATATTTTAATAATATGAAATGACCTAGACACATGTCCTACCCTTATTGGATGTGTCATGTCCGACCAAGAAAATCCATGGGTCAACTTGGGTACCCCATGGAGCCACTTTGGTAGGAAAATGACATTAATAACTTTTTATTTAATGTTAAAATAAAAATGTCACAAACATGAGATGTTTTACTAAAACAATTTTTAAATGGGGTTATACAAGTCATAATTTTAACTATAAATATTCATTAGAAATCTAAAAATATTTCTTACATCATGATTTTTTTTTATAATTTTTAGACATTAAATAAATAAATTATTTATGACACCATGATGATGCAGTGATTACCTCATTATTTAACGATTTAAATAAAATGAAAAGATGATGTAAAATATAAGACCTACACATGTCAAAAACCTATTTTTTGGGTTTATTTAGAACCCTTATCACATTATCCTCTAAATATATAATTGTGGGACCCTTTTTATCCGAAAATCATTTAATAATAAAGTATCTTTTCTTAACTTTCCAAGAGTGCCCCTCCTCTCCTCTTATAAAAGGCCCCCACCTCTACCACCTTACACACACCTCTCAAGCCTTTGGCTCGGCCAAAACATTCCCTTTTCATCTATCCACATCCCTCTCTTCATCATTGAAGCCTCCATTTGGGCAGAATCCTTTCCAAGGAAGCCTTTGATCTCAAATCAAAGAGAGTTACCGGATTTAAAGGTAATGTCTTCGCTTGTGTTCTTTTGTTTTATTTTGATTCTCCAAACCCCTAAACTCTTTTTATTACTTTTTTTTGTAACAAAAACAGTATCTAAAATATTCTAGGATGTTTTTATAAGAATTATTCTATCTAAACTATCACATAACTCTGTCTAATGGTTAAAGAACATATTGTTTCTGTGGATGGTGAATTACAGCCTCACGAAACGATGATTGTTCAATATTCTTTTAACACCTTCAAAGGTGGCCATTAAGATGTAACTATATTTATATATGATATATAATATGTTTATTTTTTTCTTAAGCTTCTGTATTTTTCATTTATGGAATACCTTTATGGTTTCCATTATGGGTAAACGCGATATCTTCATTTTAGGAAGTGCGGACTACCGCCCCCTCAATGTGATTTGATTGGTTGAAGACATATGTGGGGTGTATAAAGGATGGAATTAATTGTATTACATATGATATCATGCTAGAATTATAATATACCTTTATACCATTATTATTTCATTCCATTGAATACAAAAAAAAAAGAAATGAATGTAGCGTTCATGCGTACGTATGGCTTACCGTCTCCATGAATGGTACATTTCATTTCTTATCTCCAAATGTTATGTACTATTATAATTACATATATATAATGGATATATATGTAATATATTACATATAAATTATTGATATAATTCTTTAATTATAATATATATATCTCTCATTTTGTTTTAATTCCATTAATATGAAAAAAAATAAAAGTAGCGTTCATGCGTACGTACGGCCTACCGTCTCCATGAACGGTGCTTTTAATTTTTTATCTCCAAATGCTATGGAATAGTATTAAATGAATATATAATGGATATATATGATATTTAAAACATAAATACTATTCGGTATATGATGTACCTATAACTACATGGAAAATTCTTTTCCAACAAGTTCAATTTTTACTCATGTACCGAACATCGACAAAAATGTCTGATATGAACTCGCTTTATTAACCAATTATTATTACATTATAATATGTGATATGAACTGAATAATAATATTTAAAGGAGGTCCTTAAGAAATTATAAATTGATCAAATATTATTATTCAGGAGATTAAAGAACGATCGAGTCATGTCGGACACGAGGTAAGGGATCCTACCCCTCTCTTTCTTTTTAAGTACACTCTTTTATGTCATTCCTTTTAAGCTCGTATTTCATATGATTGAGATGTTATTTTATATTAATCTTACTGTAATTTTTATGTTCATATGATGAGAGAACCTATTTTCTCTCATCAATCCATTTTGGAAGTTTTGAGTGGCGCCATTAGGCTACCGAATTTTCGTAAGGGATCCTACCTCTCTCTTCCTTTGTAAGTACTCTCTTTTATGTCATTTCTTTTAAGCTCATATTTCTTATGTTTTGGGATGTTATTATATATTCCTCATTCTGTACTTTTTATGTTCATATTATGAGAGACCCTATTTGATCTCATAAATACATTTTTGAAAGTTTTAATTGCCACCGTTAGGCTGCCGAAATTTCATAAGGGGGATTTTATCTCACTTTGTGTTTTCGTGAGATTAACGCTAAATTTGCCAATATTACCTTTTGAGTGGTGTATGTACTGTCTATTAATCTAATATTTGTGTAACATAATTTATTTTATGAGTATTTACATCAATGTTGTATAGTCCTTATTTCATGGGGTGTACGTTTCGAAAGTTACCCAAATCGGTAAGGGGACCTTTCACCCTCCTCTTTTTAAAAGACCTCTTTTGTTATGTCTTTTAATTTTCATCTTATTATGTGAGGATATGTTCTTATTTATCCTTATTGCTGTAAATTTTATGTGCAATTGATGAGATACCCTTTATCTCTCTCATCAACTCTTTTTCTAAAATTATATGTGACGCTGTTAGGCTGTCAAGGGAACTTCTTAACCCAATTTCGATTTCTTTGGGTTCAACATGTAGATATTGAATATGTCATCCTTTGAATATGTGTGAATGACCTTTGATTATTTTACACTTAATATCCACAAATATTTGGTGTATTTATATTTCTCACACATAATTATGAGATTTATTTATCCTTAATTTAAGGATACCTTCTTTATAATGGATTTCATCTCATTTTACATTTCTATTGAGACTCCATTGTTGTTATGCACTAGTTCACTCTTATATGGTGTATATACAATCCTTTGGAATATTATATCATGAATCCCTTTATTCTCATGATATTATAATGTTTTGATTAAATGTTATCCCTCAATTATTGTATTCAAGTGTCTCTCATTTTGTTAAAATACCTTTAACTATAATATCGTTTTAAATGTTTTAATGATTTATTCTTATAAATATTTCTCATTAATATTCATGTTTTCAAAATGGTTTTAAGGATTTATTTATATGGATATTAATGGTTTAAAATGTTAAAATCTTCAATGTGTTATGGGACACTTTGATTTAAAAATATCTTTATGAAATGTTTTAGATGGTTTTAAAAATGGTATATAGAATGGATTCATTATTTAAATATCTTAAA
Organism: Viscum album; assembly: GCA_963277665.1. Classification (NCBI taxonomy): domain Eukaryota; kingdom Viridiplantae; phylum Streptophyta; class Magnoliopsida; order Santalales; family Viscaceae; genus Viscum; species Viscum album. Next base: position 1,821,717,019 of record OY728151.1, on the reverse strand, counting down.
ATGTTATATTGTTATTTAAATGTGGGAATGTTATCTTTCCATTATGCTTAAGTTATGTGCTATGATTATGTTATGGTTCTTGGGCATTGTTATGAAGACGGGTGGTTCCGTGATAAACTATGGGTGGGTGAGACCGATATAGCTCTCCAATGCATTGGGTAACGCGAAGGAGTTAAACGTTAAGGTTTCTCTGAAGGGATTTAAGGAATATACTGTGATGGGTATTCTAAACATAACCAAGACGGTTACTCCCTAAGTAAGAATGTTATGAATGCCTCAATTTTCCTTTATGTCTTATGATTTCTATGATTTATTCATGATTTGATAAGGTATGTTAAAGTGCTTATGTTTTATGGGTAAAGTAGGATTTCATTATTATGTATATATGTACTCATGTTTCCATTCCATATTTGGTATATACCTTACTGAGCTTTTTATGCTCATCCCAAGTTTTTGAAATGTTTTTCACAGGTCAAGGGAAAGGTACATGATGTGATGATAGTGTCAAGGAAGTTTCAAGAAATAATCCATGTTTTATTTTAAATATGTTTCCGTTGATGGGAAAAATGAATACTATCTTTTATGTAACCACTTTTCTTAAATGTGGAATGTAATGCATGTTTTATGATCTAATTCTCTAAAACTCTAAACCTGAAAAGATCCTCAATGTGTAATCTTGTAATAACTCAAGATTAAGTAAGGTTTAATGTTGGGGCCTTATAATAACAATTCATCATAATCTACAAAATAATTTTATGAATTAAAATGTTTCAAAATAAATTTATTTTAATAATTATGATATCATTTATTTGAATCCCTTATTAATGAAGCAATTACTGCATCATCATTATGTCATTAATAAGTTTTATTATTTAATGTATAAAAATTATACGTAATATATCATGATATATAAATTTATCATTATAATTACTATTTATAGTCAAAAATATAACTTATATAACCTATCATAAATTTTTTTTACTATAATATATATGTTTATGTTACATTTTCCATATCTTTAAATTAATTATTATAAAGTGTTATTTTCACATGCAAGTGGCTTCATGGGGTCCCAAAATAGACCCTAGGATGTTCATGGTCATACATGTAGCAGAAAATGGGATTAGTACACATGTTAGGGTAATTTAATATTATTATAATATTAATTGTTTACCCTTTCTAACCAGATTTGCCCTTTAAGCATGGTGAATAAAATATTTACTGAATTTACTATTCATAATGTATAAAAATAAAAGTTACCTATTTACACAATTTGGATCAATTTATTCTAAATATGGAATCCATTTTTGAAAATTCAAAACACAAAATTTGTAGAAATTAATTTAAAATTAATTCCCATTGTCAAAACAAAAAACGTTTTTTTAAGAAATAATAACTATCAAAAGATTGACACTTGTTTATGCTCAATTTCAAAGTAAAATTACATAAAATGGCCAAAATTGGTGTTAATGGTATATATATAATCTAATTAAACTTTAAAACTAATTAAAAATGTAATCTATCTATATAAATAAATTATATTAAAAGGCAATTTTGAATTAAAATGCATTATTTTTCACTATTCATTAAAAAAATGAACATTATCTGAAAAATACCAAAAATTAATCCAAAGTAAATTTTTATGTTCTAAATCTAAATAAGAATTGCATTTTTTTCAAATAGAACATATAAAATTGACAAAAACAATATTAAAAAAGGGTTCTCCATCAAAAGGCGGTAAATCGACCTTTTAAATAATATTAAAGTATTTGTGCTTAAAAATGGACTCATTTTCATTTTAATCCTATAAAATTTATTAGATAAATGTAAAAAAAATAGAAAACATGTATTATCATATTTTAGTTAGTTCTTTTCATTCATTCCAAAAAAAATAGCTAGGTGTTAACTATGATTTAAAATAATATTATATTATTATTTTTCAATATGACTCTGCCTTGTGTGCAATAAGAGATTTAGGAGAAACCCATTGTTGTGTGTTGGGTATTCCATCAAATATAGAATCCCCTTTAAAGTAAAATTTATATTTAATTCCCAAATATTAATAAATATGAAAATATCATATTCTTTATTTAACTAATACATTACATCATTCCCCCTTTTAGTGAAATGTGTCCCCGCAATTCTATTAACTTATCAAATAAGTGGGAGTATTTATCCTTCATAGCACTTTCATATTCCCATGTTGCATCTTCAACCATATGGTTTTTTCCCAAAACCATTACCTGATGAATTACCTTATTCTGCAACACATGCTCTAAATGGTCAAATATCTGGACTGCTTGCTCTTTATAAGAATGATTTTCTTCCAACTGAACTACATATGGACTCAAAACATGAGATGGATCTGGTATATACTTTCAAAACATTGAAAATTGAAAAACATTGTGTAACTGGGATAAATATGGAGGTAAATCCACTCAATAGGAAACTGATCCAACTTTCCCCAGAATTTCATATGTTCCAATGAACCTCAAACTCAACCTTCCCTTCTTGCCAAAATGTATCACACTTTTCCATGGAGAAACTTTTACAAAGACATGTTCTCCCACCGTAAAAGAAATACCCTTCATCTAGTTATCTGCATGAGTTTTCTTCCTGCTCTGAGTTGTTCTCATGTGCTTCTAAATTAACTGAACTTTCTCTACCATATCTTCTACCAATTCTAGTCCCATAAGTTTCTTTTCACCAAATTCATCCAAGAAAGTTAGAGATTGACATCACTTTCTATACAATGCCTCAAATGGTGCCATGTGTACACTGTAATGAAAACTGTTTTTATAAGAAAATTCAACCAAAGAAAGACTTTGGCCCCAACTTCCCTGGTAATCCATTGATAAATCACGTAGCATATCTTCCAATGTTTGAATTATTTGTTCTGACTAACCATCTGATAGAAGATGAAAAGTTGTACTAAAATTTAATTCATTACCCAACGACTTTTGAAGGCCTTTCCAAAAGATATAAGCAAACTTGCGATCATGATTTGATACAATAAAGAGGGGAACTCCATGAAACCTGACATTATAATTAACATACAACCGAGAAAGTTAATATAGAGGAAAAGTATCTAAAAATAGGATTTAAATAAGTAAATTTAGTCAATCGATCAATAATAACCCAAATTGCATATTTACCTCGAAATGTCTTTGGCAATCCCAAAATGATGTCCTTGGATATATTTTCTCATTTCCACTCTGGAACCAATAAAGGTTGAAATATACATTTCAGTATCTACCACTCTACTTTATCCTATTGAAAAGTTAAACACTTCACTGTAATGTCATCAATGTCTCTTTTCACTCCATTCCTCTAGTAATACTCTCGAAGATCTCTGTATATCTTACTACTACCAGGATGTAATGAAAACATGGAACTATGAGCTTCACATAGAAAATAATTCTCTAACTATTAATCACAATACATACATAATCTCTTCTGAAACCTCAAAAAAAATCTTTATCAATGTTAAATTTAGATAACTTGCCCTTACAAACTCGCTCTACATTTTTCTGTAACTCACTGTCTTCTTTATGTGATTGCTTAATTATATCTACTTGGGATGATTCCACTGACACCTCAAACATAACAGAGAAATTTCCTGCACCAAAAAATTTTATGCCAAAGTTCAAGAAATCATTAATCAATGGATCTTATTCCAAAAATAACATGGTTAATGTTGCATTACATATTTGACTCAAATCATCAGCCGCTTTTTTTTCATTCCCTAGATGATAATGAATCGTGCAATCATAATCAATGAGTAATTCTGACCATATCCTCTATCCCATGTTCAATTCCTTCTGACTGAATATATACTTCAAACTTTTGTGGTCAGTATATATTTTACATTTTACACCATACAGATGATACATCCAAAATTTTAACTCCAAAATAACAGCGGTTAATTCCAAATCATGTGTAGGGTAATTTAACTCATGAGTTTTCAACTGATGTGAAGCATAGGCAATTACCTAATAATTCTGCATTAGGACGCAACCAAGTCCTTTCAATGATGCATCATTATAGATAAAAAATTCACCATTTCTAGAAGGTAGTTCCATACTATAGCATACACTAATCTTCTTTTCAATTCCTGAAATCGATCCTCAAATTATTTTGTCCAAATGATCTTAACCACTTTTTGAGTTAATTTTGTTATTGGGCTAGATAACAGTGCAAAATTTTCAACAAACCTCCAGTAATAACCTGCTAAAACAGGAAACCTACAGATCTTGGTAATATTTGTGGGTCTTGGCCATTCTTCAAAAACTTTAGTTTTAGTAGGATAAACTGTTATGCCATTTTTTGAAACAATGTTCGCAAGGAATTAAATTTGTTGTAATCAAAACTCACACTTTCTAAATTTCCCATATTGTTTCTTTTCATTTATGGTTTACTAGAAAACCATTAAATGACTTTCATGTTTCTATTTACTTTTTGAATAATCTCAAATATCATTAATGAAAACAACCTCTAACATATCATAGAACTCATGGAATATTCTGTTCGTAAGATCCATGAATACATCAGGTGCATTGGTTAACCCAAAAGACCTAACTAAAAATTCATAATGGCCATATATATTATGAAACATGGTCATCAAAATGTATTATTATTTTACATTCATCTAATGGTACCCTGACCTGAAGTCAATCTTCAAAATATAATGTTCCCCTAGGAGCTGATCAAACAATTCATCGATATGAGGCTAGGATACTTGTTCTTAACAGTGATGTTATTCAATGCTCTATAATCAATGAAAAGTCTTGTTGAACCATATTTATTTTTAACATACAAGACATGATAACCCCATGGTGATGTTCTAGTTCAAATGAAACCTTTATTTAATAACTCTTGTCATTTATTCTTTAACTCTAAAAGTTAAATTCGAGCTATTCGATAAGGGGGTTTTGAAATTGAATTAGCATAAAGAACTAAGTCAATAGTAAATTCAACTTCTTGATCAGGTTTTATACTAGGAAACTCATCAAGAAAAACATCAAGATATTCATTTTCCACTGCTACATAATTCATCTGATCAATTCCTTTGTTTACATCAATATGTGCTATGTATAATTAATTTCCATCTTTTACTAGCTTCTCAGCTTCCTGATATGTTATCAAAATTAAGGGTTCACTCTTGTACGTAAAATGAAATTAATTCTGAAAATAAACCTCATTAGTTCTAAATTCAATCTTATAATGATAAATAGAAACCAATCCATATCCAAAATAACATCAAACTCTATTAGAGGCAAAACAATAAGGTATGAAGGTAGATTCTTTTCGCACATAAGGACATTAGGGTTCTTATAATTTCTTTTTGTATTGATATTTCCTCCCAGTGTTTTTACTATATGTCCAGGATTCATATCATGAGATGGAATTCCAAATTTACTAGAAAAGTTCATAGAAATAAAATAATGGGTAGACCCTAAATCAAAAAATACATTGGAAAAATATAAAAAAACAAATAGTGTACATGATAATACATCATTTGTTGTCCCAAAATCTGATTAAGTAGTTTCAAATGATTTCACCACCCATTTATGCTTGTATCCGGTTCCTTTCCCTTAGTTGAGTTCTTCGTTTGAAACTCATTTTCATAATTACCCATTTCATTTAACTTAAAAAAATTAACTGACTGTAAATCAAATTTTTTCTTACCATTACCCTGATCTTTTTATGTGCAATTATAAGCCATATGTCCTATTTTACCACAATAGTAACACTTAACAGAATTAAAAATAAATTCCTTAGTGTGCCTTTTACCAGAACATTCACAAAATGTAATCTTAAGTTTTTTACCATAACACTTTTCTAATGATTTCTTCCCTATCATCTACCGCCTCTACTTATTCTTCTTTTGTTTGTCAAAGAACACAAGATCATTGGAAAACTCCATTTGCACATTCTTCACACATCGAACAAGTTTTTCATAACATTTGAACTCATGAGAAGTTAAATCCCTTCCATATATTGGCTTTAATCCTAAGTAAAAATTATTGATTTCACTATTAGATCTCGTATGAAATTTGGAGAATACCATGACAGTCTTGTGAATATTTCATCATAAGAAGCCACAGAGTCATCCTCCTACCTCAATTCCAAGAATTGTTTTTCCATTATAAAATTAACCACCTTAGGAAAATATTTCTCAAGAAAAATACCATTGAATTCATCCTAATAAAGAGCATCAATCTCCTCACTATGGCTGATATGTTTAACCATCGAACACCACTGATCGGATTAAACTTCAAAATGGTAAATAGAAAGACTATCCTTTTGATTTTATGAACACCCCATGACATCGAAAATCATTTCCAGTTCTTTAACCCACCCTTCAGCTATCACAATGTTAGACGATCCTATGAATGATGGGGGATGTTGCCTCATGAAATGCTCTACTACTGACATGTTCTTCTATGGCTGATCTGGCTGATATCATGCATGGATACCACCACAATTTATAAACAGGGTCACCTATTCCATCACTGCAAAAATGATCAGTTCCGATTCTAACAATCTTGGGTTTTTTATTTAGTGTTTTTCTTCCTCTTGTTGTTGTCCCATCATAGCTTCCATGTTTCATCTGTGAAAAACCATTCTGAACACAAAAATATCATAGGTGAAGAAATATGGTAATAAGTAAATTCTATATCATTTCAATCATACCATAGATTAATTAATGGATATTAACTTAAAAATATTCTAAATCCTAAAGTTATCTAAACTGACCTCTTATACCAACTATAAGGACCCAACCTTAAACATTACATAATATTTAATTATGTTAATAATTAAAATTAAGGATCTTTTCAGGTTTATAGTTTTAGAAAATGAGGCCATAACTATTGCATTACATCTCAAAAATTTACAAAGTATTCACTTTTACTTTATATCCAATTTGTTTTATAAAATAAATACTCTTAAAATAAAACAAGTATTATTTTCTTGATAGAGATCTTCTTGAATTCATCGTTTCTCTTACCCTACCTTATACCCTGTGAAAAACATTTCAAAAACATGGGATGAGCATAAAAATATCAGTAAGGGTTATAAAATAAAGAAAGAATTTATTAGTCCATCATTACATAAAAAACATAGTCTCTTTAACATACCTCATGAAATCATAATATTTATGAATAAAACATAAAAATTATAAATCATAAAGGTAACTTGTGGCATCCATAACATACATACATTGTAGCTTTCAAATATAGGTAATGAGTTACATTTGGAATACCCATCATAGTATATTCCATAAATTTATTAGGATAAACCTCAATGTTTACCTCCATCACATTACCCAATGCACTGAAGAGATATTTGGGGATCACCCACCCTAGGGTTATCACAGAACTACCTGTATACATAAACAATTCCCAAGAAAAATAACATATTCACAACACATAAAACAGACATAGAGGAAAGATAAAATTTCCACATTGCAATAAAAATATATCATTTAAATATATTTGCACAATCAATAAATTATTAAAACCATTTAAATACTATAATACATAAAAGAGTATATGGTATTTATTTTCCATTGAAAAACATTACGGCTTGTTAAGGAAGTCAAAAATCCAATAACACTCGGGGTGGTGGAATGGTCATTATCACCATGTATGTTAAAAACAAACATTCCCATTCTCATTTAGTGAAAAGATATGTAGAAAAATATTACCTTTGAATGAAATTAAATGTCAAATGGGATTATACATCATAAAAAATAAAGTTCTGTATAAATCAAAATATGCCTCAATTAAAACGATGTCCCTTACCTCATGTCTGACTTGACATGTTCATTCTTTAATCGCTGGAATAATAAACTAAAGTTAATTTGTACTTGATTAAGAATAGTTTTCAAGTTTATTATTCATTTTATATTACTTATTACCATGTTATAAACATAAAATATTCATTTAATTTAATAATGGTCATTTTGTCGATATTTGGTGCTTGAGTCAAAAGTGAACTTCTTATAATTACTAGTTGTACATGTGATTAAAATTAAATTCTCTAACAAATTATATTATTGATTTATATATAATATATGTCATATATATTTATTATAAATATTTATTTATATGATTATATAACATTTGGAGATAATAATTGAAAAGCACCATTCATGGAGATAGTATGATATACATACGCATGAACGCTAATTTTATTTCTATTCTATATTTAATGTAATAAAAACATAATTATACATAGGTATATTATAATTCCAGTATAATATCATATATAATTTTATTAACTCTATAATTTGTTTGTTCTTTGTATGGCATGAATGAGACATATCAGTTTAAGGGGGTGGTAGTCTTCGTTTTCTCAAAAGAAAATTATCGTATTTACCCATTATGGAAACCATAAAGGTATGATATAAATGGAAAATACAGTATCATAGAGACAATATAAATATAATATATATCACATATAAATATATTTCCATCACAATGGCCACCACGATAGGCGGTAAGAGATAATTGAACAATCATCATTTCATTAGACAGTAGTTCGCCATCCACTCAAACGGTATGTTCGTATCCATTAGATGGGGGTGTGTGTAAGTTTACTTTGAATCCTTCTCACAAAAAGATAATATTATATTTAATATACTTATTTTGTTATAAAATAATATAATAAATAGAGTTTAGGGGGTTGGAGAAGGAAAATAAAAGAAATGAACTTGAGAGAAGATGTTTCCTTTAAATTGGGTAACTATTTTTGGTTTGAACCAAGAGGACTTCATGAAGTGATTTCTATCTATGCTAAGGCTTATAGGAGGAATATTGAGATGATTAGGGATTCTTATTATAGTGTTTTGATGATCCAAGGGTCTTTATTGTTGTGATTAATGGGTTAGAGGTGGTGACCTTTTATAAGAGGGAGGAGGGGCTCTTTAGAAAAGTTTGAAAGTATTTTTTTGTTATATAATGATTTTCAATTTCAAAACTTCCAAAACATATTTAGTTTAAATATAAGGTGTATATATGTTTAAATAAAATCATACAATAAGAATTGTATTGGTTGTGGATAATATTTAATACTTATATGTTTTATTTAACCCTTTGTAAACTTATTTAACTTTTACCATGTCCGCTTATATATTCATATTTTACGGTTAATATATTTACAATAAAATTACAAGTGACCCAAAATAGATTATTAATGACATTTTTAACATCATATATTCTTTTTGGCTGAATATCATATTTTTAAGTTTATTTTATCAATTAATAAAATATTAATTGTTTTAAAAACTCATTTATGTCAATTTATAAACTATTCATATCAATACATTTAAAAAAATCTATAACAACTTGATTATTTCAAACACACTTAACTAATTAAAATATAAAAATTCATCATATTCTATAAAAATATTTTATGGCTGAAAAAGTTTCAAAATAAATTTATTTTAATAATTTCAAAATCATTTATTTAAATCCTTTATTAATGAATCAATAACTGCATCACCATTGTGTCTGTCATAAATAAATAAATTTATTTAATATAAAAAATTCTAAATAAAACACCATGATGTAGGAAATATTTTTAAATTTATAATGACTATTTTTAGTAGAAAATATAACTTATATAACCAATTTTAAAAAAAAATTTACTAAGAGATATATGTTTATGTTACATTTTCTTTAACTTTAAATTAATTTTTATAAAGTGTCATTTTCACATGCAAGTGGCTCTATGGGGTCCCAAAATCGACCCAAGGTTGAACATGATTTGATATGTATCATAAAATAGTATTAGGACACTTTTCAGGGTAATATAATATTATTATAATATTAATTGTTTACCCTTATTTACCAGATTTACCGTTTAACCATGTTAAATAAAATATTTACTAAAGTTACTATTCATAATGTCTAAAAATAAAATTTACCTATTTAAAAAATTTGGAAATCTTTATTACAAGTAGGGAATCCATTTTTACAAACTCAAAATATAAAATTTTCAAAAATTAATTTAAAATTAATTCTCGTTGTAAAAAAAAGTTTATTTTTGAGAAAGAATAACTATCAAAAGATTGACACTTGTTTATACTCAATTTCAACGTAACATTACTTCCAATGACCAAAATTTAATTTAAGGGTGAAAATATAATCTAATTAAAAATTAAAACCAAATAAAAAGGTAATATATAAATATAAAAAAATTAGATTAAAAGGCAGTTTTGAATTAAAATGCACTATTTTTCACTATTCATTAAAAAATGAATTTTATCAGAAAAATCCAAAAATGTAATCTAATATAAATTCGAATGTCCCAATTATAAATAATAATTTCATTTTTTCAATTAGATCATATTAAAATAAAGAAAAACAATATTTAAAAAGTGTTTTCCATCAAAAGGCATTAAATCAACATTTTATATAATATTAAATTATTTGTGCTTAAAATTGGAATCCTTATAATTTTAAGCCTCTAACTTTTATTAGATAAATGTAAAAACATTTAAAAAACATGTATAATCATATTATAGTTAGTTCTATTCATTCCCCCCAATATAATTTCAAGGCATTAACTACCATTTAAAATAATATAATATTATCATTTTTCAGTATGACTTTGCCTTGTGTGCGAAAAGAGATTTCAGAGAAACTCATTGTTGCATTTCGGGTACACCATCAATATTAGAATTCCCTTTAAAGTAAAATTAATATTTAATTGAAAATTTTTTAAAAAAAATGAAAATATTATATTCATTATTTACTTGGGATGTTACAATACAAATTAGGGAATCGAAAGAAACCCTTATTGTATTAATTATATTTGTAGGGTTTAAAATAGTTTGGCAAGGCCTCTTCCGGTAAAAAACATACTCCCTGAGGAACAAAGTCTATCGTTATAAGATATCCCAAATAAAGGAATAGATACTACCTCTAAAATACTTTTTAAAAAATGTTGGTGGTTAAATGAAATCCCAAATTTCATGAGGAGGATCTTATCTAAAAAAGATATCATGAGAGTGAGATATAACTCAATGAAATATAAGCTCAATATATACAAGAGTTATCATTGGAAAAAATTAAATGAAGACCTATGGAAGAAAAAAAATTTATAGGGAAATAATTTCTATGTAGGTGTACTACAGAGGTTAATAAACAATTATGGTATCGTTTAATAGTCACTGATGATGGTGGATCATTACGAGTTGGTAATAATGATCCTTTGACAAACATTAATGTATTAAATGGAATAGATATTTTCAAGTGGCAAGAGGCCACGGATTCTAAAATGAATTTCATGTACCAATACCATGTATGTATTTTGGTTGACCCATTAGTATATGAAAATACCATTAGTTTCAAATTTGTATTCCAGAAGAAAATACACATGGATGGAAAATTCAGCACCTATAAGGAATTAATGGTTATAAAATTGTTTAATATAATTTCCGAATTGACTGTGATTAAACCTTTTAACCAGTTTAAATTATTAAATCCATCAAAATTATAATTTCCATTGAATATTTCCATGATAATGAGATTTGGTAAACGAATGTCAAAATAGTCTTCCTTAATGAGAACCACAAGGAAGATGTCTATATGACACAAAACAAAGGGTTTGTGCATCCAAAAGATTCCCAGAAGGTATCATAGTTTCTTTGATTCATCTATGGATTAAATCAAGAATCTAAGTCATCGAACATTCATTTTTATAAGGCCATAATGAAATTTGGTTTCATAAATAATGAATGAGAGATGTGTGTCTATAAAAGGTTTAGTGGGATTGAAATCGTTTTCTTAACAGTATATGTTGATGACATATTACTCATTTGAAATACAATACTGGTCTTGCAGTGTGTTAAGACATGGTTGAATAAATGCATGTATATAAAGGACATGTGTGATGATGCATATATTTTTGGGATCAAGATTCATCATGAGATAAATAAGAGGTTTCTCAACCTATGTGAAATTACATACATTGATAAGATAATGAATATATTCATTATGGAACAATCCAAAAGGGGATTGTTGCCAGTTTTACATAGAATTTATATTTCTTGGAAAAATTTTCTTAGTGAAATAATGAAAGAAGTAGTATATAAAAGATTAATTATGCATTAGAAATCGAGTCACTAGTGTATGATATGCTATGTACTAGTCTAGATGTTGCTTATGCATTAAGTTCTATAGGAAGATATAAAGATGTTCTAGTTAACGCCAATTATATAGTTTTCAAGAAAATCCATATGTATATGAGGAAAACTAAGGACATGTTCAAGGTTTATAGAGTATATGAGTAACTATTCCTCAAATGTTATTAATATGGATGTTTCTTAACAGATAAAGATGGCATGAATTCACAAATAAGATTAAAATTCACTTTGAATGGAGGTGTTTTGAGAAGCAATAGCACAATTCAGGCTATGGTTGTAGATTCTATAGCAATTTATGAGTATGTTGTGGATTTTTAGGAAGCTAGAAATATAGTATGGATAAATAACTATTTAAAATAGATCAATTTGGTACCAAGAAAAAACTTTCCTTTCAAACTTTTTTTGATAATACTGTAATGGTGACTCTTGCAAAAGAGGCAAGGTCACATTATCAGATGATGAACATACTTCATAAGTATCATCTATTGAGGGATTTTTCATATAGTGGGGATGTTTTTTAATACTTATTTATATAGATGAAAATAAGAAGGGCCCCTTGATTGAAGGCTCGAATAAGAAAAAATACGACTATCATGTGAGGTCTGGTAAACTGTAGGTCATAGGCAGGTGGATCTAGTCAATGTATAAATATTTGGTAATTGGCATCTAAGGAAAAATTGTTTATACTTTTATTACATGTATATTTGATGTATTGAATGTTAATAGATAGTCATATTACTTATTTTTTGTTGTTCTACAAGTCTCTAATGTTATAATGTCTTAGAGTATATGTCACATTGATTAGGTAATATCAGTTCCAGACTATGATGAGAACCTTTATATGCTATGATGATATTCCTAAATAATGTTTTATAGTTAGATAACATAACATCATGAGACACATATTACATAGACTATCAGGTGAGAGTAATCTTAAGTATATGAGGTTTGTTATCATGAAGTTCGCACATGGTAATATCCAATATGGTATATTATTATAACAAAACCATCAGAAGGAATTATGATTATTTTAATGTCATCAAATATTCTAATTTATGAGCTTCTGTGATGGTACTCAGAATTTAAGATCTTTATTAATAAAATTTTCAACTCATGTACAAATATTTAGTTCAAAAAGAAAGATGATAACTGTTTAGGGTGAAGTTTCATATGTTTGGTGCATCTTGAGTGTCTTGTCGTTAATGGATAAATCGATGAATGATTTGTACATTCCGTCTTTATGGAAAATTATGTCTCAACTATTTTAGTGGAATATAACCATTGAATTAAATTCCATTCCCATGGTGTAATGACAAATTTATTTTAGATATTCAATGAAATACATATAAATCATATAGGTTGATGACAAAGAGGTACAATCTTCTTGATTAAATATCATAACAAAGAGATTATATTAAATAGTGTGTGTTTATATGTGGTTTTCAACATTACATCATTATGTTATTTCTCTTAAGTTATTTGACCCATTTTAGATAGTAATATTAGACATTATACAAGCCTATCTAATGATAATGAGAATGATTAATGGAGGTTCACACACTAAGTGTTTTCATTGATCTCGATTAAAATCTTTTGGAATTTAATTATTTTTAGAAATATTATTCTAAATACCATGAAATAATTTTATTCATGTTTTATTGATCACTTATATTCACATGGTAATAAATAAATATTTTCTTATCAATCAATAATTTATTTGAATAATTGAATTTAAATAAAATATTGCTTCCCTATATTTTGGATAAAATATTTATTTTATTTATTTAATATATTAATAAATAATTATTCACTTGATTGTGAATGAAATATTTATTTATGAATAAAATATTTAATTGTGTGTTCAATAAATTAAAGAGGGTTTTGAGTAGAATAAGTCCAATTATTGTGACAAAAATTAGTTAACAAGAAAGTTAAATAATAATTTTTATTGAGAATATTGGTGCATGTCTCCAAATAATAATAATAATTTTGCATGGCATGGGGATTATTAAAGTGTTTTAATGTTATTTAATAGATGAAAATCAATTAAATAAGTGATTAACCTAAACCATATCTCTATAAATATTGGTTTATGTATATTGTATTGAGAATAAAATATCGAGTATAGGGAATTGTGGTGCACAAATAATTTCCCTCTCAAATAACCCTTTCTCTCTTCCTCTCAGTAATGAGAATGCATGAGATATTTCATCGAGACCAAAGAACGAGTGATCAATAAAGAGTAATACATGATATTTGATTCACAGCACTAGCACCAAGATATCTTGTGCAATTTCTCATATATCATTAGAGTATGTGAGGAGCGCCAATAGAGGGTTTCTACACTTAGACCTCACAAGCACAACAAAGTCAATCTGAAATGGTATTTTCAGATGATCAACCATGACTATTAAGAATTAAACCTAAGAAGTGGTAATTTATTTTTTCAAATATAAATAAATTAACTATAAAATAATGTGAAATAACATCTATATTTGGATTTTGGGAATATAAAATTAAAATAAATATTAATTATCAAATCACCCATTGCACACTTTTTCTATGCCCATTACCTTTAGCAATAAGCCTTGTTACACACCTGGTTTGATACTCTTTGTAGTTATGCTTTAGAAATTCAAAATCTCTTTGGGAACCATCATGAAGGGTTTGAATAAAACATGACTATGAATAACCTAGGATAAGCCTAAAGTGTCATATATTAAAAACATGGTTCATGATTTAGAAATCCTATAGGAAACTTTTTAGGATTATGTTGATCCCCACTATGACTATTATTTATTAAATAATGATTTTTGGTTTTATTAAATGGATGGAACATTAAGGAACCGTGATAATGATAAGTGCGATAGACAATGCAATTATTGTCCTCCTAATACGCCGAACATAATGGGAGAATGAATGAAAAATATCATTACTATTCTCAGAAAACATTCTCAATCCATGAATCATGCTAAACATAGAAATGATAAATAGATAGAATAACATTCTATTGAGTCCTTCATGAGGAAATTTAATCCTTCCTTTAGTGGGTATTCCAATATTTTATTTTTTGAGTAATGAATCAGTATAAATAAAATGATACTTTATTTTCTCCAGTTTTCCGAACCTGAGAAAGTGATTTTGGATATCTATTGTTTAGAAGGTGAATTGTATAAATTATGGAATCATATAAATAATATTTCGTAAGAGGATTAAACTTCATTTATAGATTTGGATGGGTATATGAGATTATTTTTCAATATATACATCACTCGTATCCTTTTCACCAAAATGGAGTAGGAATTACATGATCTATACCAGAAGGATGATCGATTTTTTGGTTCCGATGATGAAAATCATACAATATATGTGAGGTATACTTATGGATTTATCATCCAACCTATATATAAGGTTGATTGATTCTTCAGTGTATTAAATAAAGCCTCTAAATGTACATATCCATAATAGACTTCAGTATCTATGAATAAATAATTTGATGTGTTTTGATGGTGTAAATAATGGGTTGAGTTACTTAACAATCTAATTGTTTTGATAATAAGAGAAAAAAATAAATTCATTGGAAAATCCCAAAACCATGGAGATAATAATATGATAATTAATTTAATTAAAAATTGCAGGAAGAAACATGGAGGAATTTATTTGAAGTGGAATAGTAAATGTTTTATATGTGGAAAAGAAGGTCATGGAGCAATTTATTATCATACTATTGGAAGGAAGTTAGCTGATGATGAAAATAAAGAGAATGATATACAGAATTAACCACCCACAATTAAATTTTTCAAATGAAATTAGTATGGGAACTATGATAAATAGTTACCAAATATAATGGTTAATGATGATGATCGACATTTACAACCTATTAAGCTGTGGGATAAGGTGAAATATCATTCGATCACTATTTATGATGTAGTTTCTGATAACGATGTGGTGAATGGTACACTTACCATCAACTTTAGAAGTACTAAGGTATTATTTGACTTTTTATCTCACCAATATTTTGTAATGGAACAATTTTATAAGGGTATAAAGATGCCATCAAAATGATTAGATGTAGAATTATCATTAAAAACACCTAATGGTATGACAATCTCATCTAGATTATATGATTAATATATTAATTATGTTTAAAAAAATGTACTTCGTCAAAATATTTCCATTATTCATATGGTTTAATATCATTTTATATTAGGCATATATTGGATTTATCTACATAAATCGAACATAAACTGTCAAGGATGGGAAGTCGTGATTTATATTCCAAAAATATATATGAAATTATATCAATGTGATGATAAGTACGAACTTATGATGGAGATCACTTCAATTGAATGATCTTCATTTCAATTAATAAGGGGTTTCCATCTTATATGGTTAGGGAGAAACTCGACATCTATGATATGCCTATTGTGAAACAATTTTTTGATGTCTTTTCAAATGGGTTGCATAGTCTTCCACCATATCATAATGTTTTATTTACATTATAAGTCATACTTGGTGCCACACCAAATTAAAATATTACCTATATAATGGCTTTGATTTAGTTGAATTAATTAAAGTAGAAAATTCAGGATAACCTTGAAAAGGGATTCTTTTAGCCAAGTGTGTCACCTTGGGGTGAAACAGTTCTTCTTGTTAAAAATAAATATTGACCGATGTGACTCTACATTGATTATCAGGATATTAACAATATCAAGATTAGGAACAAGTATCCTCCACCCCATGTTGATGACTTATTTGACTAAATGTGTAGAGATACATACTTTTCCAAGATTTACCATTGTTTTGTATATCATCGTTAATGGTCAAGAAGGAGGACATAACCATGAAAAAATTATAAACAAGTTTTGGAAACTATGAATATATAGTGATTTTATTAGGTCCTAATAATTCCCCTACTATGTTCATGGATTTAATGAATAGATAATTTAGAGGTCCCCATGATTAGTTTGTGATATTATTTATTTATTATATATATTATTTAATAAACAAAATAGTAAGGAATATCATAAAGATCAGTTGAGGGTTCAACTAATGAACATAAAAAAGGTGAAATTGTATGAAAAATTTACAAACATTGAATTTTGGAAATAAAATGATTCATTTGTGGGTTATATAATCTCCAGAGAGGGTATATATATCCATCAATGATGGAGGCCCTTGAATGTTATCCTGGACCAACCATAGTGACTGAGATCCATAGTGTTCTCAGTTTAGTTGGATATTATTGATGTTTTGTGGAGAATTTATCATACCAATCAAATACACAGGCCATGTTATATCATAAGGGATCCATGTTCCTATAGATATATTAAAGTGTGGAATATTTCGAGGAACCAAAGAGAATATTTGAATGCCCAACTATGATTCAATTA
Organism: Viscum album; assembly: GCA_963277665.1. Classification (NCBI taxonomy): domain Eukaryota; kingdom Viridiplantae; phylum Streptophyta; class Magnoliopsida; order Santalales; family Viscaceae; genus Viscum; species Viscum album. The sequence goes on along the minus strand of OY728151.1, from coordinate 1,821,699,469 downwards.
CCCAATAGTGGAGAAGTGTTGGGAATATATAATGATACATCCAAGAAGGGACCAAGATGTGTTATTATGACCAATGACATGGTTATAGCTTATGATTCATTAACATTTAATGCTCATGAGGAATATCACCCAACTCATGATTTGGTGTCAGATTTGGTAATTTATTCAAAAATGATATGAAGAAATTATGATTTTTGAGAAAAGTGTGATATATATATATCGATCAAAAAAATTTAAAGTATATATTAACATAGAATGAGTGGAGTATGTGACATTAAATATGGTTATATATGATTAATGATTATGAATTCTCAACACATTATCATCTTCAGAAAGTGAACAATGTGGTAGATGCTTTGTGTCAAAATAATGACCCCAGATTATCCATAATGAGGATAACAAATCATAAAATATTTCAATATTTACTAAGGATTATATGGAAATCCTGAAAGGGATAAATATAATATTGATCAATTTAACATCCATCCATCTGTACAATTAACTATTAAATAGAAGTAGTATAAATAGATATATCTCAAAAATTAGGATTGACATATTCATATGTTTATCCTTGATCATGATATAATGGTAAGGTTCAAGAATCTAGTATTTATTTTTCATATACACTATTTGTATTTTCTGTTAGTGGAATATGATATTTCTTCATTCTCTATTCATCCTGGATGTATGAAAATGTATAGATATTTGAAAGAGTATTTTTTTATGGAATGATGAGATTTAACATAGAGTTTGTATCTCGAGGTATAGTATGTAATAATTTTAATGCTAAGGGACAAAAGACTAAGGGGTGGTTACATCCATTACCCCACTATAATCTAAATGGTTAAACATCACGCTGGATTTTTCTCATCAGACACCCCAAAAATACTAATGAGAATGATAATCTATGGGTCATAGTGTATCACCATAAAAATCATGAACAATTCATCTATAATAGAGAAATTTATCTCTAGATCATATTTCAATGATATATATTAAGGAAGGGTCAATGTTTAATGTAGTAACACATTCAATTGTATGTTATTGGGATTTGAAGATTACCTCAATGTATTGGAAATTTCTTAATAAAGATCTTGATACATGGTTGTTTTTTAAAACTCTATGTAATCCTAATATAGATGGTCATTTAGAGATGTAAATTAATACTGTAGAGGATAGGTTTAATCTTGTTCTATATATTTCAATTATGATTGGGATCGAATCCTTCCTCTAGTTGATTTTTCAGACAATAATTGATTTTCTGTGAGAATTCAGATGGCTCCTTATAAAGTCATTTGTGGAAAGAAGTGAATAAATCCAATGTTTAGGAATGAAAATTGAAAAACAAATTTATTGGTACCAATGATATCTGAAGAAATGAAAGATAAAATGAGATCCATTCTACAACACATCAAGGTAGCTCAATGTTAGTAGAAATGTTATGCTGACAATCACTGATGTGATTTGGAATTTGAAATTGGTGATAAGATGTTGGTAAGAATTTATCCAAGGTAAAAGGTTATGATAATTGGATATAATGGATATGTAATAACTTTGTATGTCGGTTCCTTTTTAATTCTTGATCATGTCTTCTTGGTATCCTTTTGGTTGGGGCTTCCACCAAACCTCTCATTAGTTAAGGTGTTCCATGTATCTCTCTTGATGAAGTACTTACCTGGCCCTCACATGTATTCAAATCAATGGTCATGGCACTATAAAATGAAATTTTTTATAAAGAACAACCAACAGTGATTATAGATCATCTTCAGAAATTCTTATGAAATAAGACTACTCATTTAGTTATGGTTTTGTGGTGAAACCACTAGTTTCATGAAGCTATGTTGGAACTTGATGATATGATGAGGAAAATGTATCCAATTTTTTTTTATTTCAAAGTGATAAAATTTTGGGATATAAATTTTTATTAAGAGGGTAGAATGTAACAACAATAGTTTTTATGAATTATTAATCTTTTAATAAATTAAATTTCTTCATTTTCTTGTGTTACATGCAAAACTGATTTTTAATGAACCATGATAGACTATTAATATTCTTTCATCAAACGCATACATTATTACATAAATTATAAAAATTGAATAATTAACTAAAATAAAAAATATATATTCAATTGAATATGGTTTCATATAAAAAAACATATTCATAATAAAGCACCAAACTTTCATTAAATTCTATATATTTTTCAAAAATACATTTTTCTCAAAAAATGTTTTCAAAAATTTTCTGGAAAAATAATAACATTAATTTTTAATTTAATTTTAAAATTAATATTATAAAATAATTATTATTATTTAAATCATAATTTCAAAATTATCTTAAGGTTCTTTTTTTGTATTTTATTAACAATATTAATTTTTCAATCAATAAAGAAAATTACTGGTTTATATTGAAAACTACCTTTTAATTAATAGAATTTTCTGAGGATGAATTTTTATTTTAATGGGTTTAAATGTAAAATTAGTTCATTTATATTTAAATATACCCAATTTAGATAAATATAATCATTTTCATGTTGAATTTTGATACAAAAACCTTTTATCATTTGATCATTTTCTATTCGGAAAACTGCTTTCTCATCACATCGGCAGGTTTAATTATAAAATAAATTTTTCCACTTCTAAAAATTGAAATTTTAAAAATGGTTGTAATATATGGATTAATAATAATTTATATTATTTAATAATTTCAAATTAATTTTTTACCCTAATTAATAGTAAAAAAGTAAAAAATATTTCCATGGTTAAGGTAAAAATTGGACGACAAGTGGTTAAAATTTAAAGAAAAGTGTTACAAATGATCCCAAAAGTTTCAAACAACAATTTTATTTAATAATTTTCAAATTATATCATCTATATTTGATAATGGAATATATTTTATTTTTTCCCATGTGCAAGTTGTTAGTACATGTTTGTGTTTTCAAAAAATTACAAGTGTGCCACTCACCACACTGACAAAAGTCCCTCCCTTATCCCAAACAATTAATAATTAAAAAAACATTTTGAATGATATAATACATACAAAAATGACTTATTTAATTCCCTACAATAATTATTTAGTCCTTATTTTAGTCAATAATCCAACCTAGGAAGGTTTTTTTGCAAACCTGTGGAGGTTACCCACAGAAATGTAACGTTTATCAACATGTATTTATATTTTATTCCTTCCTAAATATTCTTAAATTATTATTAACCCATGATGACATAATAAACTCAGTATCTTCCAAATACTATTAGATTTTTATGTTAATTTTTTGAACTACAACCATCTCTAATTCTATTAAATGGGATAAGAAATTGTTACTAGTTTATATGGTGGACTACCACATTGCGAACCGATGTTATTCATTTTCCATAACCAACACTTATGGATTGAATTGATGATGCATTAAATGTTTATATATGTTATTAATGATATTATTATACTTATTTAATTATTATATCATTTATAACTACTTATTTTTCCATTCTATGGGAATACCTTAATGTCACTCGTTTGTACGATGGACTATCGCCTCTTGAAGCAATGTCATTTATTTACTCTTTATAAGAAAGATAAGAATAACATATTTAATGAAAATATGGGATATACATGGAATAAAAATTATTCTATAATTAAAATATATCTTTTATCTATCATACTTTCAATCCTATGAGAAAATGGAAGCAACATTCATGCGTACATACGACCTACCATATCCCTGAATGGTGTATTTCATTTTCTATAACTCCATTTTAGAGATAAATATAAATACATATATACTAAATATAAATATTACATTAATATCATGGTTAAAAATATGGATAATACTTAACTATTATCAAATTATTTGTAAAAAAAATTTAAAATCAAAACATATATGGAAACAAAGTAGTTATTGTAAGAAACACGCCTTTAACATGAAATTGTTACAAAAATAGTAATTAAATTACATAAGTAAAACATATATTGAATTATATATATAATTATTGTTATATAATATATTTATAATAAACTTATAAATATTATACAAGAGTTTTGAATGTCTATGAATGAAATATAGACTTAAAGTATGGGATTTTTGTCTCAATTTTCCTTCTTCGAGACATATGTTATTTTATTCACCTATCTTATTTTATGAGGTGTATATACATAACCATTTTAATTTTTATACCATGAATTTATTTATTCTCATTATATTCAATGTTTCATTTATCATTATTTTTTCATGGGTCTTGTGATTCTTTGATGCCAAAGTGGTAAGGGTTTTATGTTACAATATAACTATTTATCGGGATTTCTTAGGACTATGATTACAATAATGAAATAATATGATCTATCTCTAAATAAAAACATTTATTTTCTTCTAATTTGGCTATTTTTTTAGAATACATGTTTTTTATTCATTTGTTTCTATTTATGTAGGCAAGAGTTTAAAATAGTGTCTTGATGAAAATAATATTTATTTATCTCTTTATTGGTAAATGATTTTTCTTCAAAAACACTTTTTTTTAAAAAAAAATATCCAAATTTATTTAATTTATCTAAATGATTTATTAATGAAAGTTTACCCATTTTTGACTTTTTAAATTTTTTTAAAGGAATATTTATGTTTTTGTCAAAATAATCCGTATATGGATTTTAAAAAAAGGTGGCAGGAACCATTGTTTTAATGTGTACAACAAGAACATAATTTCATGACATCATGAATATTATTTAATTCTAAGATTACATTATATTTTTTATTGAATAATTTTCAAAGAAATTATTTCTAATTTTTTTTTAAAATTTTTGTTTCAAAAAATTTATTTTCAAAGAATGGATATTTTCGTCAGGAAACCTTCCACTTTATTTTTATTTCAAAATATTTTTTCATCTAATATTACCTATTTTGATGTTACATGTTATTTAATTGGGAAATTATCCAAGGATATAATTATTATTCCTTGTTTTCACGTTTTTTATTATGATGAAAATATTTTTGTGAAACCTATTTATCTTTCATGGTTTATACCATGATGAAAATTATAAGTGACTGTTTTTTTATGGGTTATACTTTGATGAAATTATGAAATGATTATGAAACCTGATTCTATTACATAGGTTATGTTATACGGAAATTTTTATAAATATCATTTCATTTCCTAGGTTATACTATGATTAATGTTTTATGATTTTGTGGAAGAAAAATATATGATTTTCATTATGTGATTGGTGGAACCTATATCTTCCTCCAATTCATTGGGTAAAAATTGATACCTCCTAACATAAACAGGAATATAATTGGGAGTGAACCTAATTTACTAAGGAAAATTTTCCACTTTGATTGTTTTGGGGTGTTCCTTGATTACTATTATGGTTTTGAGATTGAATCCATTAAACTAAGGTAGTCTTGGAAATATACGTTGAACTACAAGGGAAATGCTTTTTATGCTTCGGTGTATGTCAAAAATAAATTCCATGTGATAATGTTATGTTATTTGGGATCATGGTTTTTAATTTCATTGTGATTCATTTCATACAAACTACCATGATTTAATTTGTGACTCATGTTTATGATCTATGATATAAAAGGCATGGTTTTAAAATGTTATGTTCATGTTACATTCCATTATGATCATGTTATTCTCATATAATAACTAATTTCTCCCTTATTTAACCATAATGAGAATAAGAGTCCACCAATAATAATGTTTCCTTTTCCATAGGATATTAATAAATTTATTTCATATGATATGTTTAATAATGGTGCTTATTATAATGAACATATTGGGATATCATTCAGATAACTTATCGACATGTTGTTTTGGTGTCTATGTTTCCAATTATAATAGACCTAAATTTTTATACTTTAGATCATTATGTTGTGTAATTAGTAATCATATATTAAGATGTAATATTTTCTTCATGATAATTTTGTGTCTTTATATTATCATATATCCAGTGGACTTTCAAAAGTAAGACCCTACAACCAGCTTTCCACTGACTGACTTATGGCACTCAATTTCTACCCATTGGAATAGTTATATCTATTCTAGCTAGAGGTCTATTGAAACCCCTTGAATAAGATAATGTACATATCCTAACCTCTCATGGAAGGATCAAAACCACTCCCTTAACCCATAAAAAGGATAAAACAAAAATAAAAAACAATAATAAATGGAGAAAACCTGGGATCAAATCCAAAAAACAACATGGGACAAAGTTAATAGGGTTCAAACCTCATGCATACTGTTAGGATATTATAATTCTAACCACTATTGATGATTTAATATCTTTGAATGCCTATCAAAAAGAATGGACCATGAAAATATGAGGCCGCATCTCTCTCTCATAGGGCCCCACATTCCCACATCTCATGATAAACAAAAAATGTCATCCATAACACCCAAAAAAATTATTCAATATCTATAGAGAAGATTCATATAAGATTAAAAAAGATAAATTGGATGATCAAACATGGTCACATACAGTTCCACATCAAGTCCCTTCCCGGCCAAAATGTGACATAGGTATGAAATATATTTTTTGACCTTGGACACATGAAAATTTTCATGGACCAAATTAGTTAAAGGTGGAGTGGAAAAATCATAATCCACTGTTCTAACCAGCTTAAAATCCTAAAAAATTACAACATATATTAGGTCCAAATATCCATCTTTTCCATGACATTAGTAACCTAGATGATAAAATAATATTTAGAACACCTTTCCACTAATTGAGATATCCAAAGGAGGTAGAAAAAATAGCATAAGATTATTTCTAGATTAGTTTCAATAACATAAAATGACTCAGAAATTAAAGTTTTAATTGATAAAATGTTTCCATTATTATAGTAAAAATAAAATTGTGCCAAATTTAAATACCAATCACTCTTAAATTCAGGGACACAATCATGAAGCCTATCCTCTAGAATCGGTATTTCAGGTTCTGTCTATCCATCTATTTTCAGATGGTATGCCCTGAAAAATATTACATGGGATCTCATCACATCCTTGATTGCACTTAAAAATGGGTTGTAAATTTTGGATCCCTATCAGAAATAATTTATTAAAGAATAATATGTAATCAGATGACATCTCACACATAAATATTTCCAAGGGCCTCCTCTATATTCCTATCATGAATGAAAATATTGTTATATGAGTTGGTCAAATAGTCAATCACCACCCAAATTTGATTCGTCCTTTTAGGAGTATGTGAAAACCTAAACAAAATTTCAATCTATAACTCATCCCATATCTAGTTCATCACTGGAAAGGGATGAACTAAACTAGAAATATTATAATGGTCAACATTAATCTACTGATAGTTATGAAAATGTTAAAAAAATAAAGTCACATTTCATTCAAGGCCATAGAATTTGATTCCAATAATCATAACAAATCCTAGAAATTACTTGGTGAAAGTTCCATTAGGAAATAGTGATATTCCCCCATCACAACCTTTCTTAAATGCGACAAAATGACGCAATAGTTATTAATATAAAGTATACCCTCTTGAGGTAGATTCCAATCACCCATGGTGTCTCCACGAAATAAAGAAACCCAAATTCCTTAGAAATCATATTTAATCAATTTATCCAAGACATTACACTCATTAAAAGATGATTTAATCTAAAAAAATTAAAAAAACAACCTCAATATGATCCTCTTGGATACCCAAATGTAATTGAGAAAATAGATACATCATATCCAATTATTATAAAAGAGATTAGAATAATTTTTAAGAGGATAAAATAAAATAAAACAATTTTGATCCATGGAAATGGTAAAAATTTCTTTTAAAAAATAGTTTCACCAACTCATAAGATCATGAAATATAGCTGTGAGGTCTACAACATATGTGTGAATGATCTTATCATAAGTCCTAAGATAATTAGAACTTGAAACCACCACAAGATTATCCTAACTGATAATGGATCCAAAACCTAAAAATGAGTCATTAAAAAAGTATATAAAACCATTACTAATCTGTTGATGAGGGTACACTGAATTTGAATTCAAACAACACATAAAATTTTAAAAGGAATCCTGACATTTGGAAGCCTAAAATAACACCACTCTCTTCTGATCGAGAGTAGTCAATAGAGAAGATAACATCGATAAATAATTTATGAACTAAATATAATACCATACTAAACCATATTATATTTTATTCTCAAAAACATTATATGGATCCTTCAATTACATGATGGAATTTACCTTTTTGGTATTGATTGAGATTCCATGTTCTGAGACTACATGCCCCAAACCACATTTATAGAATCCAAATTAGGAAGAATTTTATCCTTTCATAATGGTAGTGATTATTCATGATATCCAAAACTTATCACAATTTAAGAGAAATTCCATTAATTTGAAACATGGAACTTCACACTTGGGCTAGTAAATACACCCATAGATAATCAAAATTAATTTATGATTTATGAGCAAAAACCCAATCTAACAAATGAAAATGTTATAGGGGATTAATACTTATAGAAAAACAAAATCCTCATACTAGCTCAATATATGATAAAGTTATATCTCTAGAGAGTAATATAAAAAACTTTTTTCTCTTCTACATGAGTGGAATCACAGTTTTCCTCACATAATTTATGATATCTATTGAAATATGTTGGGAAACATCCCTGAATGTAACTTTTTATTTTTTATAGGTTTATTGTGCTTATTGAAAAAGATGGTTTACAAGTTAAATTGTGTATTTATAGCATGGTTTTTGACTAGGAATGTTTAAAAATATACAAGATAAATTAATGGATAATTTGGAGGTGGTATATAAATTTTCATATACAAGGTAGCATCCTTTACCAGACTTTTCAAGAATTTTAGGGACCAAAATTTGGGGGACGGCTCAAGATATTCAAAAATTGAATTTCATGGAATGAGTCTTTATATATATGTTAATGTAATGGGTTTAACAAGGATTTGAGTTTTGTGAGGATCTTTAGATTTTTTAATGATATTGGTGTCCTAAAGGTTTGAGGGTTCATGAATTCATGATTGAATGACAGTATCTTCATGTCTATGAGAAGCTTAAAGGATGAGAAAATTACCATGGATCTTCGTGAATACTAGTAGATTCACATGAAATATTGGAAAGCATAGAGAGAAGGTGGTGGTGAGCTTTGAATCTTCAATAATAGGAGAAAATTATTATAAATAGGAATCTACCACATTAAGAATACTAGAGGATGCCTTAATGAAAATCCAAGGGCTTTAATTTTTCCTAGGTGATTCACAAAGGTTGTTCATTAAAAAACCTCATGAATAAAGGAATATTAAGAAGGATTTGTATGATTTGTAAAATTTATGAGAATCATTAAAGAAGTGAGCATTGTGAAATCAGTGAGCTTTCCAAAATATGTGGTCTTGGCAAAAGTTTTGAGGTTTGTGAAAGAAATGATATTCTTATGAATAATTGGGTAGTTTAGTAAAGGTTGTGTGAGACTCATGAAAGTAGTGAACATCATGAATGTGTTGATAAGGGGTTTCACAATAGATCTTTGGTAAATTGGTACTCATAATTTTAATGAAAGTTTAAAATAATGATGCACCAAATAATGATTAAAACATATTGATTCAGGTGATCAAAAAAAGAATCATCTGAAAGATCAGCGAGAAAACATTAGTTGGGATAGAATTGAGATTTATAATTGTGATTGGTTTTAACATTAGAGGGGAAATGAGTCCACTCAGAATTTGGAAATATCAGTAAACCATAGTGGTATATAGTCACACTACCTTTGTATATTCTATGGACATATCCCAGTGTGGTTGAACCAACTAAAGCCGGTTTATCTCATGCATGAATTTATTTATGTTCAAACATTTCTATGGTAATGTGATATAATACTTTTTTTAATGATGAAACAAGTTATGAAGGGGAATTATTTTCAAACTATCATATCATGATTCACCCCCTCTTAAGTTATTAAACCTTGTTTGGAAAACCGTTGGTATGGGTTTCAACAGATAATATCTGTGTATCTCTCAGAGGGGTTTCAATGAAGGTTGTAAATCATAAAGGGATTAAAATATTTTACGAAAAAAAATTTCTTGTATGGATGAATTGTATGAAATGATACTTATGATATTTAGGATTGTATTTATTTATAGCAGTGATGCATGGTATTTTGGCTGGTGTAGAAACCAATGCTTTACCAGAAGCTGGCCAAATTGAATTAGATGATGATTCCAAAGGAAAAAATGACTTGGAGGGGTCCATATCAAATGAAATATATAAAATTGTGATGTCATGAAACTAACCACATGGTATGAGGGAAAATATACTAAATATTTATGAGAGTGACGAAAATTTTAGAATAACAAATCTACAGGTTCAATTGAACAAGTATGAGTATATAATAATTCACCCTAATGAGTTTTTTGATGCATTCTTTTACTAGGTCAACGTTCATGTGGAATACATACGTGGTATTAGATAAATTTATGAAGATAAAAATATTTTTAAGCATATATTGAGAATATATCCAACTTATATTAATCTGAATGTTTCTTTATTAGAAGATAAATATACAAAGGAGTTGAAATTTGGTAGCTTGCATTGTAATCTAGATGCATATGAGATGAGTTAGGATAATAATGAGTCTATAGAAAAAGATATGTCTAATGAAGTGGAATTAAAGGCCATGAATGAGCTCACTATTAAAGATTTCTTTGAAGAAGAATTAAATATTGTAGTCATTTCATTCCTTTAATCAAATTTACTAAGAGGAAAAGGATCATTCAAAGGTAAACATACCATTCTATTATTTTGATGTAGAAATTTTTGAGATATTGAAGCAAGGTTCACTAATAAGATTAAATATTATGACAAGTATGAATACCGAATTCCAATTAATAAGCCTTCAATTTATCTTAATAAAAAGAAAAAAATATTAAAAACATCATAAAAAATAAAAAATATTATTAATAATAATATTATAGTTCAGAAAAATATGAGGATGATGAGATATATAACTACAGAGATCATGGGAAAAATACAGGGGTAGATATTGTAGGTATCTCCCTGAAAAGGGAATAATGTGACAATTATGAAGATGTAGTTTAATGAAGAGTTGATATCCACGATAGATTAGAAGCATCTATTGAGTAGATAGATGTTTGGAGAGGGAAACAATGAAATAAAATAGATCGGATCATGATGTAGAAAAATATATTCAGAAGTAAAATGAAGTGAATTCTGAGCTTAATGGGTAAATTGAAAAACGTTGTCCTCACTACCAGAGAACTCAAAAAAGGATATTGAGTAAAATCTCAATATAGAGTAATAGAAAGAGAAATGGATGGTTTGAATAAAATTGTAAAAGATCAAATAAAATGAATCAAATAACATGAAGAAGAGTTTTTTAACTAATAAAGAATGGCAATAGATTAGGAAAGACTCTTGACTCTTTGTATTACATCAGGAAGGAAGATTACACATGTGATAGAAATGTTGGAAGTGGATTATAAAGTTACAAAAAAATAGAATAAAAAATCATATAAAAATGAAAATTATGGTATTGGGATTGATTGAAAAAATATATTTTTTGATTGATGTGATACCATATGAACCCAATCATAGGGTAAAAATAGATTTCAACAGAAATCATAATCATAATGTTTATAGAAATCATGGAATAAGTGGTTATTTGATAATGAGTCACTGGAATACATCTTGTACCATTTGTTATTATTGTGGAAATATTGTAACACCCCAAGCTTCCTTGGTATTTTTATCTTTGAATAATACAATAGCTTGCATTGTACAGAACTTCGAGTTATAACACACCATGACCAATCAAACTGGCCATTGTGAATATTAATACCATCTTTTTTTAATTTTATAAATTTTATTTTTCATAATGGACCCCATTTTTGGATTCAGATTATCAAAATTAGCATCGTGGAATTTTTGGTACTTTTCTGAAAACATTCAATTTTTGATGAATAGTAAAAAAACACTTTTTTATTGATTAAAACATAATTTTTATTTAAATAATTATTTATTTTATATAAATTTCAAAATAGATACATAATACCTTTATAAGTTCAATTTAATTCATTAGAGTTATTTTTTAATAAGATTAGATGTATACAATTTTAATCAACCTTTTATCGTATTTTAGCCACCTTCTAGGTACCTTTGAAAACATTCATAAAATTTAGTTTTACCACTTCTATTAATTGAATTTCAAAAAAATGAGAGACACATTTTAAATCATTAAGAAAAATGTGGTTCAATAAGATGAAAATAATTTTTGGGGAATAGTAACTTCTGACATTTATTTACCAAGGATAAAATTAAATAGGGTAATTAATGTAACATCCCAATTAAGTAATGAAAAGTATTTTTTCATATCTATGTATATTTATGAATTATATAGTGCTTGAAGTGGCTTAAAATGAGAATAAATCCAATCTTAAGCATAGAATTCTCTAATATTTTTAAAAGATTGTTTTACTGACTTTTAATGGATAACTATTATTAAATCTAACTTTTGACGATTTTATAAGCTCTATTTGTCAAGATAAACTTATTATTTATTATTGGTACATTGAAATTTACTTTAGGTAAATTTTTGGTATTTTTCTAACAATGTTCATTTTTTAATGAATAGTGAAAAATACTGCATTTTACATCAAAACTGTTTTTTCATCTAATTTAATTATATGGTTAGATTATATTTTTAATTGGTATTAAAGTGTAATTAGAATATATTTTTAAAATTTAATCAATTGGTTGTCATTATAATTAATTTCACTTTGGAATTGGTCATAAACAAGTGCCAAACTTTTCATAGATATTGTTTCAAAAAAACCCGCTATTTGTTTTGCCAACAGGAATTATTTTTAAATGAATTATGGGAATTTATATTTTTGGAATATGGTAAAATGGATTCAATATTTGTAATCAGAAGGTCTAAATTATGTAATTAAGGCTCTTTTTTTTGACATTATGAATAGTAATGATCGTAATTATCTTTAATTATCTTGATTAATTAGTAATCAGGTAGTTAAGGATAATAAAATAATATCATAATAATAATAAATGACCCCAACATGTGTCCTAATGAAACTTTTAGTGTCATGGAAGACCATGGGATGCCTTGTGCCAAACTGTTGGACCCCATGGAATCACTTTTTGGTGAAAGTGACAGTTTATCATTTTATTTTTAAAGAAAGAAGAATATCAATAAAAAATGTATCACCTGAGTAACACATTTTTATTTTTGTCTATGTAAACGATCTATTAGACTATAAATATTCATTTTAAATCTAATAATATTTCCTACATCATATAATTTTTTATATAATTTTAGACATTAAATAAATTAAATTATTTATGACATCATGATGATGCAGCGATTACCTCATTAATGACCAATTTAAATAAAATGAAAAGATAATGAAAAATCTAAAATTTACACTTGTCAAAGACCTATTGTATGAGTATATTTCAAACCCTTATCACCTTACCCTATAAATATATCAATGTGGGGCCTTTAAAATCCGAAACTTATTTTAATATAAGGTAACATTTTATAACTTTCAAAGAGTGCCCCTCCTCTCCTCTTATAAAAGGCCCACACCTCTACCTCCTTACCCACACCTCTCAAGCCTTTGGATCGGCCAAAATCTGATAATTTTATCTCTCCACATCCCTCTATTCATCCTATAATTCTTACCATAGGCAGAAAGATCTTCAAGAAACCCTTTGGGTTCAAACCCAGAGGAGTTACCTGATTTAAAGGTAAAGACTTCTCTAATGTTCTATTGTTTTATTTTGCTTCTCCAACCACCCTAAACTCTTTTTATTCATTTATTTTGTAACAACACCAGTATCTTAAATATAATAGGATGTTTTTATACGAATTATTAGAGCTACGCATGCACACACCTACATTTAATGGTTAAAGAACATATTGTTTCTATGGATGGTGAATTTCTGCCTCACAAAATGATGATTGTTCAATATTCATCTAACACCTTAAAAGGTGGTCATTAAGATGTATCTATATTTATATATGATATATAATATGTTTATGTTTTCCATAATCTTCTGTATTTTTCATTTACGTCATACCATTATGGTTTCCATTATGGGTAAACGTGAAATCTACATTTTAGGAAGTGTGGACTACCACCCCTCAAAGTGATTTGATTCGTTAATGCCATATGTGGGACGTATAAAGGATGGATTTAATGATATTATATATTATATTATAATATAATTATAATATACCTTTATATCATTATGATTCCATTCCATTAAATAGGAAATAGAAATGGAAGTAGTGTTCATGCGTACGTACGGCTTATCGTCTCCATGAACGGTGCATTTCATTTCTTACCTCTAAATGTTATGTAATATTATAAATGCAGGTATATACTGCATATATATGATATATATGATATCTACATCATGAAAATAGTTCTGGATATAATGGATATTTTACCACATGAGCAACATGTAATTACAAGAAGTTATTTTTGACGCAAGTGCCCAGGGTCGACAAAACGGCCATTATTAACTTAAATAATTACATAATGTTCATGACATGGTAATAAGTGATATAAAAGGAATAATGAAATTCAAAAATGTTCATAAGCAAGTATAAATTAACTCATGTTTATTATTCAGGAGGATAAATAATGATCGAGTCAAGTTGGACACGAGGTAGGGACTTCGTCTCAATCTCCTTTCATTGAGGCATATTTTGTTTTATACACAACTTTATTTTATACGGTGTATAAAACCCTTTTAATTTTATGTTTATTCAAAAGGAATATTTTTTATATGAAGCGTTTTACTAAACAAAAAAAAGGAATGTTTTGTCATACGTATGCGGCGACAATGACTTCTCCGCCGCCGTTACCATTATTTGAGTTTCGGCTTCCTCTACAAGCCATAAATTTTTTTTAAATGAAAAATAAATAACATGTTTTACTTTTCCTTTATTTTGGTATTGAAAATGGTTTTCATAATATTTTTATTATATCAATGTGTGGTATTGATATCTTGTGATTGAAATGTGTAAATGTTATGTTTCTTTTATGCAAGTTTTATGTGATACGATTATGTTATGGTTCTTGGGCATTGTTTATGAAGACGGGTGGTTCTATGATAATATAAGGGCAGGTGAGCCCGATATAGCTCTCCAATTTATTGGGTAACGTGAAGGAGTTAAACGCTAAGGTTTCTCCGAAGAGATTTAGGAAATATACTCTAATGGGTATTCCAAACGAAACCATGAGGGTTACTCCCTACGTAAGAATTTTATGAATGCCTCAAGATACCTTTATGTATTATGTTTTCAATGAGTTATTCATAAATCTTATTATTTCTTGAGGTATGTTAATGTGCTTATGTTTTATGAGTAAAGTATGATTTCATTGATTCTTATGTATAAAAGTACTAATGTGTCCTTTCTGTTTTTTTATATCCCTTACTGAGGTTTTTATGCTCATCCCAGGTTTTTTAAATGATTTTCACAGGTAAAGGGAAAGGTACATGATATTAAGATAGTGTCAAGGAAGTGTCAAGAAATAATACATGTTTTATTTTAAATATGTTTCCGTTGATGGGAAAAAATAATACTATCTTTTATGTAACCACTTTGTTTAAATGTGGAATATAATGCATGATTTATGATTTAATTCTCTAAAACCGTAAACCTGAAAAGATCCTCAATGTGTATTCTTGAAATATCTCAAGATTAAGTAATTTTTAAGGCTGGGGCCTTATATTTGGTATCAAATGTCGGTTTAGATAACTTCAGGAGTTAGAATTATAATAAATGATTATCCAAAAATATTTTTTTATGGTCAAATTGAAATGATATCGCATTTGAAGATTACCATGTTGATTCATCTAAGACATGTTTGATCAGAATGGTTTTCCATAGAGGAAATAAGGAAGCAGTGCTAGGAAAGAATACATAAGGAAATGACCTTCCGAATCAGCATCTAGAGATGGTTAGAATTGGAATTGAACAGTTTGTTACAATAATGGCGCAGTTGACTCAAGCGATAAATGGTGGTGGTATCCATGCATGAGATCATCTAGATCAACCGCAGAGGAACATGTAAGTGGTAGAACATTTGATGAGGCAACATCCCCCATCATTCAGAGGATCATCTGACCCTATGCTATCTGAAGGGTGGATTAAATCACTGGATAAGATTTTCGATGTCATGGGGTGTTCAGACAATCAAAAGGTTAGTCTTTCTATTTACCATTTGGAGGGTGAAGAAGAGCAGTGGTGGTTGATGGTTAAAAATATCAGGGATGATAATATGATTGATTCTCTTGACTGGGATGAATTCAAAGGTATGTTTCATGAGATGTATTTTCCAAAGGATGTTCGACTTAGGATGGAAAAACAATTCTTGGAATTGAGGTATGAGGAAGAATCAGTAGCTGCTTATGAAGAAAGGTTCACTCGATTGGCAAGGTATGCTCCAAATTTTTTCCGAGACCTTGATATTAAGATCAATTGGTTTTACTCATGATTAAAGCCAAAATATCAAAGGTATTTAGCTTCTCGTGAGTTCAAGAGTTATGAAAAGCTTTTTTGATGTGATGAGAAGGTGGAAATTGAGTTTTCCAATGATCAAGTGTTCTATAACAACCAATAGAAGAAGAGACCGAGGTGGCAGGAGAAGGGGAAGAATTCATCAAAAAGGTCTGATGGTAAGAAAACTAAGTTTCCAGTTTTTGATAAATGTGGTAAAAAGCATGCTGGGAATGCCTTTTGAATTCTGTAAAGTGCTACTGGTGTTGTAATATGGGACATAAGGCTCGTTATTTCACTGGAAAAGATCAAGGTGATGGTAAGAACAAATTTTATTTATAGTTAGTGAAATGTTTCAAGTGCAATGAGATGGATCACTATGCAAATGAGTTTCCGACAAAGAGCTCGAGTGATGGGAAGCAGTTAGACTACAAGCAGAAAGGGGTGGTGAAATCCTTTGAAACTACTTTAGCAGATTTTGGGCCATCAAATGAAGTGGTATCAGGTACTTTTTTTCCCAGATTATTCTAATGTGTTGTTTGATTCGGGGTCTACAAATTCTTTCATCTCTGAAAAATTTTCTAGTAAATTGGGAATTCCATCTTAGGAAATGACTCCTGAACTTGTGGTAAAAATAGCTGGGGAAAATTTTGAGGAAAAAAGAATTTATAATAATCTTCTTATTCTTATCTGTGGAAAGAACCTACTTGCAAACCTTATTGTTTTACCTCTATTAGAGTTTGATGTTATCTTGGGTATGGATTGGCTCTCTGTTTACCATGCTAAGATTGATTGTAGAGCTAAAGAAGATTCTTTTCATAAAGAATTTTATTTTTTGTTCAAGAATGAACCCTTACTATTGATAATATATCAGGAGGGTGAGAAACTTGAAAAAGATGGAAATGAATGTTACCTTGCACATATTGTTGAAAACAAAGGAACTGTTTAGATTTTTGATGTTCTAGTGGTAAATGAGTATCCTGATGTTTTTTCTTGATGTGTTTCCTGGAATAATAC
Source organism: Viscum album (assembly GCA_963277665.1). Classification (NCBI taxonomy): domain Eukaryota; kingdom Viridiplantae; phylum Streptophyta; class Magnoliopsida; order Santalales; family Viscaceae; genus Viscum; species Viscum album. Next base: position 1,821,681,933 of record OY728151.1, on the reverse strand, counting down.
CAGATCAGGAAGTTGAATTTACTATTGACTTAGTTTCTGATGCTAATCCAATTTCAAAACCCTCTTATCGAATTTCTCAAATTGAACATTTAGAGTTGAAGGAGAAAATGCAATATTTATTAGAGAAAGGTTTCATTCGACCTAGCACATCACCATGGAGTGATCCTGTCTTATTTGTTAAAAAGAAAGATGGTTCTATGAGACTTTGCATTAATTATAGAGACATGAATAATGTCACCGTTAAGAACAAATATCCTTTGCCTCATATCGATGATTTGGTTGATCAGCTCCAGGGAGCTCAGTATTTTTCAAATATTGACCTGAGATCGGGGTACCATCAGTTGAAGGTAAAGAAAGCAGATATTCTGAAGACCGCATTTCATACAACATATGGTCATAATGAATTTGTAGTTATGCCTTTTGGTCTAACCAATGCCCCTGCAGTATTCATGGACCTTATGAATTGAATTTTCCATGAGATTTTGGATAAGTTTATGGTTGTTTTCATCGATGATATTTTGGTGTTTTCTAAAAGTAAAGAGGAGCATTAAAGTCATTTAAGGGTTATTTTGAAAACCTTAAAAGAAAATAAATTGTATGGGAAATTCAGCAAGTGTGAGTTTTGGTTGCAACGAATTTCTTTCTTTGGTCATATTGTTTCTAAAGATGGAATAACTGTTGATCCTGCAAAAACAAAGGTTGTTGAAGAGTGTCCAAGACCCTCAAATGTAACTGAGATTCATAGTTTTCTTGGTTTGGAATGCTATTACCAAAGGTTTATTAGAAATTTTTCACGGTTATCTAGTCCAATGACTAAGATAACTCGGAAGGGTGTTATGTTTATCTGGACAAAAGAATGTGATGATTGTTTTCAGGAATTGAAAAGAAGATTGGTGAATGGTCCAGTTTTGGCAGTATCTTCCAAGAATGGTGAGTTTGTTATCTACAGTGATTCTTCATTGAAAGGAATTGGTTGCTTCCTAATGAAAAATGATCAGGTAATTTCTTATTCTTCACTTCAGGTGAAAACTCATGTGGTAAATTACCCTACACATGATTTGGAATTAGCTGCTATTGTTTTCGCTTTAAAAATTCAGTGGCATTATGTGTATGGTGTAAATTGTGAAATATATACTGATCAAATAAGTTTAAATTATATATTCACTCAGAAAGAATTTAACATGAGATAGAGTAGATGAATGGAATTAATCAAGGATTAGGATTATACAATTCATTACCATTCGGGAAAAGAAAATAAAGTGGTTAATGGTTTGAGTAGAAAAAGTAATGCTTCAGTAACAATGTTGCATTTGGAACGTGATCCTTCGGTTAAGGATTTGATGAAATATGGAATTGAAGTTGTTGGTGTAGGATGTTCTTCTGTTTTGTTTCAGGTATCAGTGAAATCTTCTCTATCAGACAGAATTAAGAAAGCACAGAAGCAAGACAATGAGTTGCAGAAAAAGGTAGATCAGGTTCAGAAGGTTAAGTTTCCGGAATTCAACATTGGTAATGATTGTGTTTTGAGATTTGGGAAGATATTTTGTGTGCCTTTTGATTCACTGTTTAAGAAATAGTTGTTATGTGAAGCTCATAGTTCTCCGTTTTCAGTTCATCTAGGCAGTACTAAGATGTATAGAGATCTTCAGGAGTGTTACTGGTGGGATGGAATGAAAAGTGATATTGCTGATTTTAATTTAATGTGTTTCAATTGTAAACTTGTTAAAGCATAGTTGAAGTTACCGAAAGGGATGCTTTAGCATTTACCAGTACCAGAGTGCAAGTTGGGGAATATATCCATGGACTTCGTTGTGGGATTGTCGAAGATACCTCGAGGTAATAATGCAATCTGGGTTATTGTTGATCGCTTGACTAAATCTTCTCACTTCCTTACTATACGATATACTTTTTCCCTAGATCACCTTTCCCGTTTGTATCTTAAAGATATAGTTAGGTTACATGGAGTTCCTTTCTCCATTATATCAGATCGTGATCCCAAGTTCACTTCTAACTTTTTGAAAGGCCTTCAGAAGTCATTGGGTACTGAATTAAATTTTAGTCCAGCTTTTCATCCTCAATCAGATGGGCAGTCAGAATGAATAATTCAGACTTCGGAGGATATTCTACGTGCTTTTTCTATGGAATATCAGGGATGTTGGTACCAACATCTTTCTTTGGTTGATTTTTCTTATAATAACCGTTTTCATTCTAATAGACAAATGGAACCATTTGAGGCATTATATAGGAAGTGGTGTCGAACACCAGCTTTTTGGGATAAATTAGGTGAAAGAAATTTGATGGGACCAGAATTGGTAGAAGAGTTGGTAGAAAAAGTTTAGTTAATATAGAAACACATGAGAACAGCTCAGAGTAAGCAGAAAAGTTATGCGGACAATAGGAGGAAGGATCTCTCTATTGAGGTAGGTGATCATTTTTTTTCTCAAAGTTTCTCCATGGAAAAGTGTGATTCGATTTTGTAATAAAGGAAAGATAAGTCCAAGGTTAATTGGACCATATGAAATTCTAGAGAGAGTTGGATCAGTTGCATACCGTGTGGCTTTACCTCCGAGTTTATCTCAGGTACACAATGTTTTTCATATTTCAATGCTAAGGAAGTACATGCCAGATCCATCCCATGTTTTGAGTCCAGAGATAGTTCTGCTTTATAACGACCCATAATTTACATACATTGTTATTACTTCAAAATTTAAGCACACTTATTACAACATATAACAAAACCATGGTAGGACCATATAAGTATAGTGTCTTTAGAAAACGGGAAACATAAACAACTAGTTCATATAGCATCTACATTGTCTCGCATTTATTTCATCATATCTAGAGTCCCTTTTGGAATATCCTACTTAATAACCTTCTTCCTGACCTTGGGAAATAAAACATACAAAATTATGAGCTCAAATGCTCATTAAGGTTAAACAAAATAAATATCAATCATAAGAACATAACATTTTGTAAATCTTAACCTACAAAAGAGATCATAATTTCATAACATGGGATAAATCATAGTAGTGAAATGTAATCCCAATGATCATAACGTAAAACATGAAACATTTTGGAATACACATATAATCATAGAGAATCATTTCTTATTAGTCAAGACTCATTACCAAGACTATCTTAGTAGACAAAGTCCATTTCTGAACCGAGTTCACTCCTCGTTTCAGTCCTGTATCACTGAACCGGTTTAACTTGTCGTTCCATCCATGTCTATCTCAGGATATATAAAATCTTTAGCCAATCCATTGGAGGGAGATATAGGTCCAACCCATCTCATAATGATACCATTCTTATGTGTGCCACAAAATCATAAATCATACATCACAGCATAACCCATGTAATAAAAATGGGATTCTTAAACATCATGCCATCATAACATAATCCATATAAGATAAAATGACATCATAAAAATAATTTCATCATAACATACTCAAAACAATGTAAAAATAGGGATTGAAATAGAACCCTATATTATCTTAGATGGAAAATAATTTGGGTTAAACACTTGAACTCCATTCTTGAGGAAAAAATACTTTCTACTTCAAAAACATTTTCCTTTCTTAATATGTCATATAATTTTAAACCAAAACAATTGGATTAAAAATAAACTTGAAAACTTTTAAAGGAAGCTTCATGTAAATAATTTTCTAAAAATCCATTCATGCTGTATAAGTTAAAAAAACATTCTTCTCGTACTTTTGTCGGAAAAGTCAAAAAGTACCTCTTTAGAAAAACGACAAAATATTCCTTTCATATCTTTCACTAAAAACTCACCGAAGGGTAAAATTGGATTTATAAAATTTCAGGTGGATGGAAATAATATTACATATTGAGGAAACTTTTATGTGGATGATAAATATTCCCCTGTAAATTCTGAAGTATAAACAATCTCGGATAAAAATTGAGATTGCGATATTTTCCCTTACCTTAGGTCTGATATGCTTTGTACATGTCTGAAACCCCTGTATAATGATTTAAATAATGTCATTGACTTATTACAGAATCATATTCATTGTTATGATATCATATATGGTCATATTCTTATCTTCTTATTAGTAATATTTCATTGCTACTTGTTATTCGGGTGTTTATTGCTTTATGTTCTTATGCTTGTTTTGTAGAATAAATTCTTATTCCTCTTTATAGGATATAGATAAATCATTTAAAGAATGGTATTAGGGAAATATATATCATATTAATTCATTCAATTCATTTATATAATCATTATTCAATGAAGATCATATAGATCGAGTCGCATCACATCATGGAGAGAATATGTCATACGTACGCACGAGCAATGATATCGTTCCCATGATCGTGGAATTGTATTGAAGTGTATTTATACTATATCAGAATCAATATCAATTTACAATAATCATGTATAGTTATTATTTACACCGTAATACCCATCCAATTAAGGTGGTGGTGGAAAACAGATTACACCACGACGTGGAGACGGTATTCCGTACATACGCACGCGCAATGATTTCGTTTTTCGTAGGATGGTTAAGAGGTGAAATAGGGTTGTTTCATATTTATAATAACATATAAGTATATTAGGGATACTGATATTATTACCTCATAATGAAACAACTAAAGAAGATGGAGTAGAAGAAGAATGGAACTTGAAGAAAATGGTAGAAGGTATTACCTCTTTCTCGAAGTGCCTCCTTTAAAATTTCTCTTAAGGCACTAGAGTTGGTCTTTTGAGAAGACCAGTACCTCTAGTAGGTTTATAAGGACGTGGGTTAGTGGAATGGGGAGGTTTTGGCCGAGCTTGAAGGCTCAAAGAGGTGTGAGGAAGAGAGGGAGGAGGTTCCCTTTTATAAGGGAGGAGAGGGGCACCTTTAGAAAGTGTGGAAAGATTATTTTGTTATAAACTTATATTCGTTTTCAAAAGGTCAAAAAATCATTAGAGATGAAGTTAAGATGACTCATGGTCGAAATAAAGTCATCCAATCATAATTGAACATTTTTTGGAAAATATTTTAATCATTATAATATTATTTATTTAAATCATTTATTAATGAGGTAAATTCTTCATCATTATTGTGTCATATATAATTTAATTTATCTGGTGTCTAAAAATTATAAAAAAAATATAATTATGTAGGAAGTCTTTTTATCTTTCCAATGAATATTTATAGTTGAAAGTATTATTTATATAACCACATATAAAAATTAATTACTAAAAGAGTTTTGTTAATGTCAATTTTGTCTTTACATTAAATTAATTAATACAAATTGCCATTGTCACTACCAAGTGGCTCAATGGGGTCCCAAAATCAACCCAAGGATTCTCATGGTTGGCCAATACTCATCCAATAAGGTTAGGACAAGTGTCAAGGTAATTTTGAATTATTATAATATTCTTTCAACCTTGAATTACCCTATTTCCCTTTAACCTTAGTAAATACAAATTACCATAGTTACTATTCATAATATCAAAAAAAATTAAATTAACCTGTTAAAATAATTTGGACCCACTGATTTCAAATATGGATTCCATTTTTAAAAATTCAGAACACATAATTTGCAGTAATTAATTTAAAATTAATCCCGTTGTTAAGCAAACGGGTTTTAAATGATAAATATTGCCAAAGATTGAAATGTTTTTACCTATGAATTCAATGTAAAATTAATGCTAATGACATACATTATATTAAATGGTAAAAATATATTCTATTTATACTTTAAAAACATTAAATATTATAATTTATCCATATAAATTATTGCGATGAAAAATGTTGTTTTTAATTAAAATATAGCTGGTTTTTACTCTTCATTAAAATATGAAAGTTATCAGAATAATATGAAAAATTTATTCAAAGTAAATTTTTATATCCTGATTCAAAGGAAGAATTTTATTTTGTAAAATTGAACTTATAAACTTGTCAAAAATTAGATTTAATGTGGGTGCACCATCAAAAGGCAGTAAAACTGCATTTTTTAAAAAATACTTCTTTTATCCAAAAAACTGATTTTGTTTTTATACCTCATTCTAGAAAATGTATAAGATGAATTATAATGTTATAAAATTAAAAATTCAGTTAATACTATTCATAATGGATAGTTTATAACATTATAATAATATATAATTGTTTAGTGAAACTTGGTATTGTGTACTACACACGCAATCGAGGAAGGTCGCGATTGTGTGTAACGCAAGCCAAGATAGTGTTGTCTGCATTGGAAGATTCCTTTGCGTATAACATATTACATAAAAAATATACTTCTCATAAAATATCAGGGTATTACATTCTACCAACCTTAAAATGAATTTTTCCCTCGAAATTTGTCACTTCGTAACAAACAGATGAGGATACCTCTCCCTCGTCATATCCTCATGTTCCCATGTAGCTTCTTCTAATTGGTGGTTCCTCCGTAAAACTTTAACCAAGCGAGTGGTCTTGTTTCACAGAACATTTTCACTACGATCTAGAATCTCTATTGGTTGTTCTTCATAAGAAATATCTTGCTCCAGCAGTACAACTCTTGAGCTTAGTACATGTGAAGGATCAGGTATGTACTTCCTCAGGAGAGATACATGGAACACATCATGAACTTGAGAGAGATTCGGTGGAAGCGCCAATCGGTAAGCTACCTTCCCAACACAATCCAGTATTTCAGAAGGACCAATATACCTAGGGCTCAGCTTTCTCTTCTTTCTAAATCTCATTACTCTCTTCCAAGGAGATATTCGTAAGAACACTTTATCACCCACTTCAAACTCTAGGTCTTTTCTTCGATTATCGGCATAACTTTTTTCTCGACTCTGAGCTACTCTTATGTGTTGTTGAATAGATCTGACCATTTCTGCCATCTCATCAACAAGATCAGGTCCTAATAGCTTTAATTCCCTAACTTCATCCTAGCAAGTTGGAAATCGGCATTTCTTTCCATAGAGAGATTCATAAGGAGCCATCTGAATGCTGGAGTGAAAGATATTATTATACGAAAATTCCACCAAAGGTAGGTGTTGATCCCAGCCACCTTTGAAATCCATAGAGCTAGCTCTTAACATGTCTTATAGTGTTTGATTTGTCCTCTCACACTGACCATCTGTTTGAGGATGATAAGCAGTGCTGAAACTCAACTCTGTATGTAGAGTACATTGAAGACTTCGACAGAACATCAAGGTAAACCTCAGATCCCGATCAGATATAATGGAAAGTGGTACACCATGCAATCTTACCACTTCTATTACAGATATCCTGACAAGTTGATCAAGAGAGAAATCCACTTTAATAGCAATGAAGTGTGCCGACTTTTTAAGATGATCAACTATGACCCAGATAGCATTATTACCCTTGGATGTTTTAGGATGTCCAGTAACAATGTCCGTAGTGATGTTTTCCCATTTCCATTCAGGTATGGGTAATGGTTGTAACATCCCCTTAGACTTTTGTCTCTCATCTTTAACTTGCTGACAAACCCATCATCGAGAGACATATTCATCAACATCTCTTTTCATGTCATCCCGCCAGAAGTACTCTTTCAGGTCTCTATACATCTTCGTGCTTCCAGGATGAATAGAGAATGAAGAAATATGAGCCTCATCCAGCAGCTCCTTCATTAATTCTGGGATGGGAGGAACACAAACCCGATTCCTGAACCATATTATCCCATCACAATCAAGGTTGAATTCAGGAACATTTATCACCTTCTTTTGAAACTCTACATCTTCTTTTTGTGCCTCTTTAATCATCACATGTATATATGGTTGACCATTTATTTGATAAAGATACGATTTTTCACCTTCGATTATAATTGCAAGATCTATCCTTTGTAAATCCATAAATATTGGATCTTTTGCGATCCTCATCATGGATAACCTAGCATGGTCTTGTCGACTTAATGCATCTACCACTTTTTTTGGTTTCCCAGGGTGGTAATGAATTGAGTAGTCGTAATCCTTAATCAACTCCAACAATCTTCTTTGGCGCATATTCAGCTCCTTTGGTGTGAAAATATACTTTAAACATTTATGATCAGTATAAATATCACACCTTTCACCATAAAGTTAATGTCTCCAAATATTTAATGCAAATACTACCGCAGCTAACTCCAAATCATGAGTTGGGTAATTATTCTCATTGATTTTCAACTTTCATGAGGCATAAGCTATCACCATATCATTTTTCATAAGAACACACCCCAATCACTTCTTGGATGCATCACTGTAGATCACAAACCTTTCTCCAGTGCAAGGTAGTGTGAGCATAGGTGCACTGGATAACCTTTTTTTCAACTCCTTGAAATTATCTTAACACTCATCCATCCACACAAACTTAACTCCTTTTCGAGTCAACCTTGTGAGTGGATTGGATAATCGTGAGAAATCATTCACAATGCGTCGATAATATCCTGCCAGACCAAGAAAACTTCGGATCTCAGTTACTGTTGTTGGTCTCAACAATCTTTCGATAACCTCTGTTTTTGCTAGATCCACAGATATCCCCTCTTTTGTGATTATGTGACCCAAAAATGAAACTTTTTGAAGCCAAAATTCACACTTGGTAAATTTGGCATAAATCTTCTCCTTTCTCAGGGTCTTCAATACAATTATCAAGTGATCTTCATGTTCTGCCTTTCTCTTTAAATAGACAAGAATATCATTTATATAGACTACCACAAACAGATCAAGATAGTCACTAAAGACTCTATTCATTATATTGATGAAGATAGCAGGGGAATTAGTAAGACCAAATGGAATCACTATAAATTCATAGTGTCCATACCTTGTACGGAAAGTCGTCTTTGGTATATCCTCCCTTTTGACCCTTAATTTATAATAACCCGAATGAAGATCAATCTTGGAAAAGTATTGAGCTCCGCTTAATTGGTCAAATAAGTCATCAATGCGTGGGAAAGGTTATTTGTTCTTGATCGTGATTTTTTTAAGTTCTCGATAATCAATGTAGAGTCTCATTGATCCATCTTTATTCTTAACTAACAGAACCAGTTATCCCCAAGGTGACACACTAGGGTGTATGAATCCTTTATCAAGATTCTCTTGGAGTTGCTTCTTCAATTCCTGCAACTCAATTGGGGCCATTCTATAAGGTGTCTTTTAAATAGGCAAAGCACCCTGTATGAGTGTTATTGAAAACTCAACTTCACAATTTGGTGGAAGACCCAGAAATTCCCCTGGAAAGACATCATCAAACTCCCGTACAATGGGCGTATTCTTAATCGTGAGTTTCTTTCCAACCATTTCAGATAAATAACCTTCATTTATTGAAATCAAGACCCATAGGATGGAAGAAATTTCCTCTGGAAGGTTATATTCATCCTTTCATCGATAGATGATCATAGATTGATCTGGAATATTAAATGTGATTTCCCTTATTTGGAAATAGATATGAGCTCCATATAAAGAAAGCCAATCCATGCCAAGAATCACATCAAATTCCACTATAGGAAGGATCACTAGATTTTCAGAAAGCACTTTCCCACAAACTTCAATCCGAGAAGAATTATAAACATTTCATGCGACCATTGTTCCATTAGGGGTGTCACAAGTAACTCAACATATAATTGTTGAGGTAAAATAGCAATACCCTTATAAAATTCTTCATAAATAAAAGAGTGGGTGGATCCAGAATCAAATAGAACATTTTCTACTTTAGAGTGGATGATAAGTGTACCTTTCACCACTTCGTTATCATACTCCACATCACTGATTGAAATTTCATGTGACTTTTATTTGTATTTAGCCTTAAGAGTTTGTTGACGTCGATCATCATCAACAACCCTTGGATTAGGGAATTGATTAGCATAATGCCCCATTTTTGTGCACTTGTAACATTGAAGTGTATGAGGTGCACTCTCTGTATCCTTTTCTTTGTTCGCATCACTAGACATATTCTTCCCATTATTTTGACATTCAACTGCTCGATGACCTTATTTTCCACAGTTAAAACATTTTCTTGTCCCTTTAAGACAATTCCCTCCATGTTTCTTTCCACAATTTGTGCATAAAGGAAAACTCATCTTCTTTTCATTGTGGTCTTTAAATTTTCCTTTGAATTCCATTTTCCTCTTCTTATCAAACCCATATGATTGATGGGTTACTCCAATCTCCATCTCAAACTTGAGAGCACATAGAACAATTTCCTCATAGCTATTAAAGTCCCTTATGGCTAACGCCCTTCGATGACTTGGTTTTAAGCCACTAATGAATCGATCAATATTACTCTCAGGTTGGATAATAATCCCAGAAGCATACATTGCAAGTCTTGTAAAATTTTCTTCATATGTACCAACAGATTCATCATCCTTTTGCTTTAGTTCAAGAAACTCCTTCTCCATATTTGTTCGAAGAATATGTGGGAAGTACTTATTGAAAAATATGTTCTTGAACTCGTCCCATTCCATGGATTAAATTTCATCTCTTTGCCCCGTATTCTTTATAAGATTCCACCATTGATCAGCATCACCATCCAAACAATACACTGCTAAGATGACTTTTTCATGTTCAGAACATTGTAGAACTGAAAATATCTTTTCAGTGGTACTAATCCATTGTTCAGCTACTAATGGATCAGAGGACCCACTGAATGAAGGTGGATGCTGCCTCATGAAGGATTCAACAGATTATTGCTCCTTCATTTTCTTGTTTGGAAGTCCTGCATGGTTCACAGCTTGAGAAATTTGTTTTAGCATGGCTATAAGATTTTGCATTCCAGCTCCCATAACATTTGGTTTCTTAGGGGGACAATCGTTGCATTTCCCATAGCATTCAGCATTAACATGATTCCTTCGGGTTCCAGCCATTGACTAAAACCAAGAAGCATAGTGTGAGAAACACTAATCATAATAGGAAAACCACATAATCAAGAATAAAATTTCACACTTAAGGTCTTATCATAGTTTGTTCATGGCCATTTCTAAAACACTAAGATTGTGTTCTATTCTTAGACTTATCCTTAGGGTTCTTTCTAAGGCTTTCACGTCGTAATTTCCAAAGGTTGACTATACCTTTCCTCTGATACCAACTATAACAAACCATACTTTACATACATTTTTGTTACTTAAAAATTTCGGCACATTTATTACAACATATAACAAAGCCACGGTAGGACCGTATAGGTATAGTGTCTTTAGAAACTGGGAAACATAAACAACTGGTTCATATAGCATCTACATTGTCTTCCATTTATTTCATCCTATCTAGAGTCCCTTTGGGAATATCTTACTTAATAACCTTCTTTCTGACCTGGGGAAAGAAAACATACAAAAGAGTGAGATAAAATGCTCAGTAAGGGTAAACAAAATAAATATCAATCATAAGAACATAACATTTTGGAAATCTTAACCTGGAAAAGAGATCATAATTTGATAACATCGGATAAATAATAGTAGTGAAATGTAATCCCAATAATCATAACTTAAAACATGAAACATTGTGGAATACACACCTAATCATAGAGAATAATTTCTTATTAGTCAAGACTCATTGCCAAGACTATCTTAGCGAACAAAGTCCATTTTTTAACAGAGTTCACTCCTCGTTTCAGTCCTGTATCACTGAACCTATTTAACTTGTCGTTCCATCCATGTCTACCTCATGAGATATAAAATCTTTACCCAATGCATTGGAGGGAGATATAGGTCCCACCCATCTCATAATTATACCATTCTTATGTGTTCCACAAAATCATAAATCATACATCACAGTATAACCCGTGTAACAAAAATGGGATTCTTAAACATCATGTCATCATAACATAATCCTTATAAGATAAAAGGACATCATAAAAATAATTCCATCATAACATAATCAAAACAATGTAAAAATAGGGATAGAAACAGAACCCTGTATAATCTTAGATGGAAAATAATTTTGATAAAACACTTGAACTCCATTCATGAGGAAAATATCCTTTCCACTTCAAAAACATTTTCCTTTCTTAACATGTCATATAATTTTAAACCAAAAGAATTTGATTAAAAATAAACTTTAAAATTTTTAAAGTAAGATTCAGGGAAATAATGTTCAAAAAATCTATTCATGCCGTATAAGTTAAAAAAACATTTTTCTCGTACTTTTGCCGGAAAAGTCAAAAAGTACCTTGTACGAAAAACGACAAAATATTCATTTCATATATTTTACTAAAAACTCACCGAATGGTAAAATTGGATTTAAACAATTTTAGGTGGATGGAAATACTATTACATATTGTGGGAAAATGGATGTGGATGATTAATGTTCCCCAGTAAATTTAGAAGTATAAACAATCTCGGATAAAAATTGAGATTGCTAGATTTTCCCTTACCTTAGGTCCGATATGTTTTGTACATGTCCAAAAATCCTGTTTAATGATTTAAATAATGTCATTGACTTATTATAGAATCATATTCATTGTTATGATATCATATGTTTTCATATTCTTAGCTTCTTATTAGTAATATTTCATTGCTACTTGTTATTCGGGTGTTTATTGCTTTATGTTTGTATGCTTGTTTTGTCGAAGAAATTATTATTCCTCTTTATAGGATATAGAAACATCATTTACAAAATGGTATTAGTGTAATATATATCATATTAATTCATTAAATTCATTTATATAATCATTATTCAATGAATAACATATAGAACGAGTCGCATCGCATCGTGGAGACGGTAGGCAGTACGTACGCACGAGCGATGATACCATTCCCCTGATCATGGAATTGTATTGAAGTGTATGTATACTATTTCAGAATCAATATCACTTTACAATAATCATTTATAGTTATTCTTTACACCATAATACCCATCCAAGTATGGTGGTGGTGGAAAACAGATTACACCACGGCGTGGAGACGGTATTCTGTACGTACGCACAAGCGGTGATTTTGTTTTCCATAGGATGGATAAGAGGAGAAATAGGTTTGTTTCATATTTAGAATAACATATCAGTAAATGAGTTATACTTATGTTATTACCTCATAATGAAAAAACTAAAGAATAGGGAGTATAAGAAGAATGGAACATGAAGAAAACGGTAGAAGGTATTACCTCTTTCTCAAAGTGCCTCCATTAAACATTCTCTTAAGGCACTGGAGTTTGTCTTTTGAGAAGACGAGTACCTCTAGTAGGTTTCTAAGGAAGTGGGTAAGTGAAATGGGTATGGTTTGGACGACCATAAAGACTCAAATTGGTGTGAGGAAGAGAGGGACGAGGTTCCCTTTTATAAGGGAGGAGAGGGTAACCTTTGGAAAGTGTGGAAATATTATTTTATTATAAACTTATCTTCGGTTTAAAAAGTTCGAAAAATCATTAAAGATGAAGATAAGATGACTCATGGTGGAAATAAAATCATCCAATCATAATTGATCTTGTTTTGGAAAATATTTTTATCATTATAATCTTATTTATTTAAATCATTTAATAATGAGGTAAATACTTGATAATTATTGTGTCATAAATAATTTAATTTATTTGGTGTCTAAAAATTATAAAAAAAATATAATTATGTAGAAAATCTTTTTAAATTTCCAATTAAAATTTATAGTCTAAAATATAATTTATATAACCCATTATAAAAATTAATTACTAAAAGATTTTTTTAATGTCAATTTTGTCTTTACATTAAATTAATTAATACAAATTGTCATTGTCACTACCAAGTGGCTCAATAGGGTCCCAAAATCGACCCAAGGATTCCCATGATTTTCCAATGCTCATAAAATTAGTTTAGGACAATTTTAAAGGTAATATGGAATTATTATAATATTCTTTTAACCTTGAATTACCCTATTTACCTTTAACCGTAGTAAATAAAAATTAACGTAGTTACTATTCATAATATCAAAACAAAACCTATTAACATAATTTGGACACACTGATTCCAAATATGGAATCCATTTTTCAAAATTCAAAACAGATAAGTTGCAATAATTAATATAATATTAATCCCTTTGTTAAGTAAACAGGTTTTAAGAGTTAAAACATTGCAAAAGATTGAAATGTTTTTACCTATGAATTCAATGTAAAATTAATGCTAATGACTTAAATTATATTAAATGGAAAAATATATTCTATTTATACTTTAAAAACATTCAATATTATAATTTAACCATATAAATTATTGCGATGAAAAAAGTTGTTTTTAATTAAAATATAGTGTGTTTTTACTATTCATTAAAATATGAAAGTTATCAGAATAATATGAAAAATTTATCCAAAGTAAATTTTTATATTCTGATTCTAAAGAAGAATATTATTTTTTAAAATTGAACTTATAAACTTTTCAAAAAATAAATTTAAAGTGGGTGCGCCATCAAAAGGTGGTAAAACTGCATTTTTTTAAAAATACTTCTTTTATCCAAAAAACTGATTTTTTCATACCTCATTCTAGAAAATGTATAATATGAATTATAATGTTATAAAATTCAAAATTCAGTTAATACTATTCATAATGGTTGGTTTATAATATTATAACAATATATCGTTGTTTATTGAAACTCAGTATTTCGTACTACACACGCTATCGAGGAAGGTCGTGATTGCGTGTAACGCAAGACAAGCTAGTGTTGTGTGCAGTGGAAGATTCCTTTGCGTATAACCTATTACATAAAAAAATATACTTCTCGTAAAATATTAGGGTGTTACTAGCTGGAAGAGAATCTATCTTATGAGGAACAACCGGTCCAGATTCCGGAACACATGGAGCAAGTGTTATAGAATAAGGTGATTCATCAAGTAATGGTTTTATGGAAAAACCACATGATTGAAGAGGCATCATGGGAATATGAGAATGCAATGAGGGATAATGACCCAAACTTATTCAATAAGTATTTAAATTGTGGGGATGAAATTTTATAAAGGGGGAAGGATGTAACATCCCAATTAAGTAATGAATAACATGTTTTCATATCTATTTCTATTTATGTATTATATAGTGCTTTAAGAGGCTTAAAATGAGAATAAATTCAATCTTAAGCATAGAATTCTCTAATATTTTTAAAAGATTGTTTTACTACCTTTTGATGGTATACCATTTTTAAATTTATATTTGGAAATTTTATAAGATCTATTTCTAAAAATAAACTTATTCTTTATGATTGGGACATTTAAATTTACTTTGGATAAATTTTTGGTATTTTTCTGATAATGTTCATTTTTTAATAAATCGTGAAAAATACTGCATTTTACGTCAAAACTGCCTTTTCATCTAATTTAATTATATGGATAGATTATATTTTTAATTGGAATTAAAGTTTAATTAGAATATATTTTTACCATTTAATCAAATGGTGGTCATTATAATTAATTTCACTTTGGAATTGGTCATAAACAAGTGCCAAACTTTTCATAGATATTGTTTCAAAAAAACCCGCTATTTGTTTTGCCAATGGGAATTATTTTTAAATGAATTATTGCAATTTCTATGATTGTAATTTGGTAAAATGGATTCCATATTTGGAATCATAAGGTCCAAATTATGTAATTAAGACCTTTTTGTTTTTGGACATTATGAATAGTAACGATGGTAATTATCTTTAATTATCTAGATTAATTAGTAATCGGGTAGTTAAGGATAATAAAATAATATCATAATAATAAAAAATGACCCCAAAATATGTTCTAATGCTACTGGTTGTGTCATGGCCGACCATGGGATTCCTTGTGCCAAACTTTGGGACCCCATGGAATCACTTTTGGGTGAAAGTGGCACATTATCATTTTATTTTTAAAGAAAGGGGAATATCACTAAAGAATGTATTGCCTGAGTAAAAAAATTTAGTTTTGTCTGTGTAAACGATCTATTAGACTATAAACATTAATTGTAAATCTAAGAAGATTTCCTACATCATAGTATTTTTTTTATAATTTTTAGACATTAAATAAATTAAATTATTTATGACATCATGATGATGCAACGATTACCTCATTAATGAACGATTTAAATAAAATGAAATGATAATGTAAAATATAAGACATACACTTTTCAAAGACCTATTTGATGAGTATATTTCGAACCCTTATCACCTTATCCTTGGAATATATCAATGTGGGTCCTTTAAAATCCGAAACTCATTTGAATATAAAGTAACATTTTATAACTTTCAGAGATTGCCCCTCCTCTCCTCTTATAAAAGGCCCTCACCTCTACCTCCATACCCACACCTCTCAAGCCTTTTACTCAGAAAAAATCTGATCATTTCATCTCTCCACATACCTCTCTTCATCCTATAAGCTTTACCTTAGGCATAAAGATCTTCAAGAACCCCTTTTGGTTCAAACCAAGTGGAGTTACCCGATTTAAAGGTAAAGACTTCTCTAATGTTCTATTGTTTTATTTTGATTCTCCAACCCCCTAAACTCTTTTTATTAATTTATTTTGTAACAATAACAGTATATTAAATATACTAGGATGTTTTTATAAGATTTATTCAAGATACACTTACACACACCTACATCTAATGGTTAAATAACGTACTGTTTCTGTGGATGGCGAATTTCTGCCTCACGAAACTATGATTGTTTAATATTCTTCTAACACCTTAAAAGGTGGTCATTAAGATGTAACTATATTTATATATGATATATAATATGTTTATGTTTTCCTTAATCTTCTATATTTTTTATTTCTGTCATACCATTATTGTTTCCATTATGGGTAAATGTGATATCTTCATTTTAAGAAGTGCGGACTACCGCCCCTCAGAGTGATTTGATTCGTTAGTGCCATTTGTGGGATGTATAAAGGATATAGTTAATGATATTATATATGATATTATAATTTAATTATAATATACCTTTATGTAATTATGATTCCATTCCATTAAATAGGAAATAGAAATGGAAGTAGCGTTAATGTGTACGTACGACTTACTGTCTCCATGAATGGTGCATTTCATTTCTTACCTCTGAATGTTATGTAATATTATAAATGCATGTATATACTGGATATATATTATATATATGATATCTACATAATGAATAAAATTATGGATATAATGGATATTTTACCACATGAACAACTTGTAATTACAAGAAGTTTATTTTTTACTCAAGTGCCCAGGGTCGAAAAAACGGCCATTATTAACTTAAATAATTACATAATGTTCATGACATGGTAATAAGTGATATAAAGGGAATAATGAACATGAAAAAGTTTCTCAAGAAAGTATAAATTAACTCACATTTATTATTCAGGAGGTTAAAAAACGGTCGAGTCAAGTCGGATATGATGTATAGACTTCATCTCAATCTCCATTCATTGAGTCATATTTTGTTTTATACACAACTTTATTTTATACGTTGTATAAACACCTATGACTTTTACATTTATTCAAAAGTAATATTTTTTATATGAAGTGTTTTACTAAAATTAAAAAGGGAATGGATTGTCGTACGTATGCGGTGACAACGACTTCTCCACTGTCGTGACCATTATTTGAGTTTCGGCTTCCTATACAAGCCATAACTTTTTTTTAAAATGAAAATTAAATACCATGTTTTACTTTTCTTTTATTTTGGTATTGAAAATTTTTTTAATAATTTTTTTATTATATCAATGTGATGTATTGATATCTTGTGATTGAAATGTGGAAATGTTATGTTTCCTTTATGCATGTTTTATGTGATACGATTATGTTATGGTTCATGGGAATTGTTTATGAAGACGGGTGGTTCCGTGATAAAATAATGGTGGGTGAGCCCGATATAGATCTCTAATGCATTGGGTAACTCAAAGGAGTTAAACGCTAAGGTTTCTCTGAATAGATTTAGGAAATATACTGTGATGGGTATTCCAAACATAACCATGAGGGTTACTCCCAACGTAAGAATGTTATGAATGCCTCAAGATACCTTTATGTCTTATGTTTTCTATGAGTTATTCATAAATCTTATGATTTCATGAGGTATGTTAACGTGCTTATGTTTTAAGTGTAAAGTATGATTTCATTGATTCTTAAGTATACATGTAATAATGTTTCCTTTCCGTATTTTTATATCCCTTACTGAGCTTTTTATTCTCATCCCAAGTTTTTGAAATGTTTTTCACAACTCAAGGGAAAGGTATAGGATAAAATTATAGTGTTAAAGAAGTGTCAAGAAAGAATCCATGTTTTATTTTAAATATGTTTCTGTTGATGGGAAAAATTAATACTATATTTTATATAACCACTTTGTTTAAATGTGGATTGTAATGCCTGATTTATGATCTAATTATCTAAAACTCTAAACCTGAAAAGATCCTCAATGTGTATTCTTCAAAAATCTCAATATTAAGTACTGTTTAAGGCTGGGGCCTTATAATTATAGGTAAAAATGTTATTATATTTACCATAACACATGTCCTAATTCTATTGGATATGTGTTTTTTTGAAAAAAATAAACCATAGGAATAAAATATGATCATGTTTTTCCACTTGAATTAGATTAGGACATTTATAATTATTTTATTTAAAGAAGAGTTAAACGTGTTAAATTCAATGTTTAATAACTAAACAATTTTTAATAAAGGGTTATTAATAAGGAAAATTTGACTATAAATATTAATTACAAAAATTAAAATATTTCCAACCTAATGGTATTTTATTTATAATTTTTTTACATTATATATTTATATTTATTTATGAAACAATGATGATGTTGTAATTACCATACTATTGAGAGATTAAACAATTGATATTATAAACATACAAATAATTGTTAATTGAGAATTTCTATGATTTAAAATAATTTTATAGGTTAATATGACATGTTAGGGTTGATTATTTTTTTTCAAAGTAATAATGTTTTTATGACTTTCACAAAAACAAAATAACAAATTGTGTCAAAATTGACATAATTGTGTTTTTAAAACAAATTCTATGATATTAATTGATATAATATTCCAAAAAATCGTTGGTTTGGCCAAATGACATAGATAAGGTTAGATATATAAATAATTAACCACTTGGGGTTCACTTTCATTTTTTATTGTATGTTTATTAACCACTTATTATAATAATACAAGAATAAATGGGATAAGTTAAACTATTTTACTAAGAGTTACATCTAAAATATAAGGTTATTATTGTGAGCTAAACCTATCTAAAACATATTTATTGAATGATTTTTGACCCATCCCCAAAATAGACTCGAAATAAATCATTTTGGATCCATTATAAACCAAATATAATTATACAATAAATTATTATTTCAAGATTTTCCTAAAGGGGCCCTAACCTCTCTTATAAAAGGCTACTTCCCCTTCTCTCAAAATCACACCTCCAAAGAAATTTGGCTTGGAAAAACCCTGCTAAAATATCTTCCCAACTACCATCTCTTAAACCTAGAGGCATTACTTTGATCATAATACAACATAATGATCCATTTTGATCAAATAAGAAGGAAACACTCGAAGAAGAGGTAATAATTTCATTACATATTTCAAAGTTCTTTTCTTCTTCCTCTTCCTCTTTATTTTTTGTTTCCATAATAGAATAATAACCCCCGTACCTTATAAATATTTTGACGTTATTATTAATATGTCACAATAATATTAATTATTCTTTCCATCCTATGAATGGCAAAGTCACCATACTTGTATACGTACGACTTACCGTCCACATGTCATGGTGTAGTTTTTTTATTCAACACATAATTATTTTTATGGGTATAATAATGAGTATTATTGATGTAAATAATACATATAACATGTTAATTATTTTGTATATATGATACTCCATCCAATTACATACTATTTCACCATCAATATAATGTTCTTGTCGCTCGTGTCTATATACAAAATATTATCCCCACAAACATGATGAAATTAATTCCCCATCATTACCATTCAAGAATAATTTCAAATTTTATGATTAAAAATAATGTTTAAGAACATAATATAATTCTGGATATGATTCATATACATCCTCTCGATAAGAAACATGGCTTATATACAAAATCATATAAAGGAAAACGAATTAGTTAACAATTGAAACAATGATACTACAGAAATATTATTAACAAAGACATATTATAAAATCATATATGATAACATATTTATGTATGTGGTTCTTATTTAATTTAATAAAAATTATTTAACTATTATTAAGGATGTTAACATACCCTAGATCTAGGAAAATTACAAGGTAAGGGTTAATTTTACAATCTCTTTTATCTGAGGTTGTTATTATGTAAGTATCTACTATGACATCTTTATCATCCACATCCCTATTTGTTAAAAATGTATTTCAAAATATTTTTAATATTTTCTAAAATATGGGCTAATTTCATTTATACCCTAATTTGACTTTTTATAAAATGGTTTGAAAGAAATCTTTTCGTTGGTTTCCAAACAAAGTACTTTATGACATTTGTCAACAAATTAAGGTATGAATGTTTTTTTAACTTATAAATCTGGTGCGGCTATTTTATGTCCTTATAAAATCTTCGAAGTTTCCTTTATAATATTATAAGAATATTTTCAAAAATAAATGTTTTCTTTTATAATTAAGTTACTTTTAAATGATTTCAAAATAGAAATATATATTTATATCATATAGTTTTGATTTCATCTATGTCAACATCTTATGATGAATTTTGTATTTTTTTTTTGACGTTGATTTATTCGGATACAATCTTCCATATTTTATTGATGTTTTTCAGATATTTTTTACTATGGATGTGTTATTATATACCATTCATGGTTTATTGTTAAATTATTAACATTTTTATGCTATTTTTAATATGAATATTTATTTTATGTTTCAACCTTTTCATATGAGCAATGCATTGGACTTAGTAAGTGACGGGTGGATCCCACTATAGCTCCTAGATGTATCGGTAGGTCTCATGTGACAATCTAATGTCTTAGAACAAGGCTTTGAAAAAATCTTATTTTTATTCTTGGCACGAGGCCTTGACAATGTGGTTACAATATCTTGTGTTATGAATTCCATCATTATGAAATTGACTATTGATATTATGTGGGATTATTCAACTATTATAATGTCAATGTGACTATGTAAATGGAATTATTTGATTTATCTTTTCCATTTTATCCTGAATTTTGTGTTTAAAAAGATTTTGTTTTACTCTTATATGTTGCCTTAAATGTTTATGGTTATTTAAAAATGTTTCTTCTATATTGTTATCTTTACTGAGCACCTAAGCTCACCCCTTTCTAGGATTTATTTTTCCCATTATGTGAAGAAGAATTTTATAACTATCTTAAAAGGATTAGAGAAGGGATATAAGAGTGTTAAAAAGGGATATAATGTTGTTGTTTTTTATTTCCTGATTTAAAGTAAAACTTATGTAAGTATCTTGTACTTCCATGGCTACTAAACCGATTGGTCTTTCGGGACATGATTCCTTGTATCATTCCAATGTATTAAAATAATTCTCTGAATTTGGGTAACTGGGGTTGGGGCATTACAGTTGGTATCAGTAGAAGTTTAGTATTATCCATGGAAACTAGATTTAGAAAAACACAGATTATAGAACATTAACCTAAGATATACTTTGTGGATTAGTATAGAAGAACTTCCTAGAATTTTAGTAATGTAGAGATTTTTGGAGTATTCAAGAAATACATCCCTGTCTGGATATGAGTAGGTAGAGGTGGCTCTGGCACATATGTACCTAGGACCGAAAACTCCAACTAGGAGTTTTGGGCTTGACCAGAGGTATCCTAGTATACAACAACGGGCCTTATGTCACTCTTGGTTATGAAAAACCTAGGAGATATTCTAAGGATAATTAAAATTTTCTTTACAAACCATTATAATGGATTTATGTGTATATACCTGCTCAAAGAAAACATTTTTATGATTTTGGATTATATCCATAAACAGTTCAATTTAGTTAAGTGTTTTACAAGTTTGGAATTATGTATTGTGATTCATAAATTTATCTAGTGTACTCCATTATTTAGAAATGGCACCTAGTGGAATGAATGGAAACTGTATAAACGTACATAATTTATATAGGTATTTCCCTCCAACTCAAGATAATTATATAGGAGCTTGTGATGAAACTAGGGATGATCAACTTATCACCATACTGGGATAACTCACCTTGGTTATGAATAATAACATTACCCATATGGAGCACCCTAATCCACATTGTAGAGGATCAATGTTAGACTGCTTCATGAGGAAACAACCACGAACATTCAATGGTACTACAAATCCAATTGTAGCCGAGAAATGGATAAGTTCCATGGAGAAAATATTTCATGCTTTTGGGAGTAGCGAAAGAGAAAAAGTTGTCATGGTAGTTTATCAACTCATGGGAGATTCACATCAATGGTGGACATTAATTCAAAACACAATGGAGGATAGAGAAGTATAAAATATGGAATGGAGGTTGTTTAAAGACATTTTATTAGAAAAATACATTCCTTGTGACAATCGAGTAGATATGTAATGACAATTTATGTGTCTGAGGCAAAAGGAGGATGATAATGTCACAAAGTATAAGGATAACTTTACAAGGTCATCAAGGCATGCAACAGATTATATAGGTAACCCAAGGAGTAAGATTGATTGATTCTTTTATGGGTTAAAACCATTTCCCCATCGATAATTATTATAATAATCCTTCTCATCATACGAAGATATTTTCTCATTTTCTATCATGATAGAAAAATAATTTTCTATGTCTTATGACTTTAATGCAATGTAATTGAATAAGTGATCTGCTGAACACTCGGGAAATGGAAATAAGGGGAAGAAGGGAAAAGTTTAACTTCCATCATGTGGTGAATGTGGGAATAAACACCCCAGTACATTCCTAAAGGGAATGGGAGTCTATTACAATTGTGGAGAAAAATTCCACCAAGATCTTGATTGTAATGGAAAAAAATTGTTTGTCAATGATGAATTTTACAATTATAGAGAAATGGGGAATTATGAAAATGAATTTCCTATTTTCCAAATAAACTAAACTTAGAAAATGCCAAGGGATAATGGACATGTTTATACGATCACTACTTCTAATGTTGAAGCTTTGAATGATGTGCTGGTAGGTAATTTAATGGTTTCCTCAATATATCCAATGTTTTAGCTGATTCAGGATCCTTGTATTGCTTCATATCTTCCCAGTTTTCTAAGGAATTTAGATATTTCCCATTTTATTTAACAAGGATGTTGTCAGTCAAAAATCCAATGGGAAGTATCATTGCAATAATGTTTTGTGAATCAGATCCCATTAGAGAAAATAAAACCTACTTTATTTGTTGATCTCATCATCATTCCCATGATTGAATTTTATATAATTTTCAATATGGATTGGATTTCAGACCATGATGTGAAAATTTATTTTAAAAAGGTGGTTACAATTTTTGATGATGATAAAGAGTACCTTACTTTTAGAGCAGAAACATCACCACCTGATTCTTATTTAGATCCATGAAAAGTAACTCTACTAAATTCAATTATTGTGGAGGAAGAGAATGAAATAAATATGGGTGTGGAAAAGAATGTTAAAATAGAGGATATACCTATTGTGTTGGAATATGTTGATGTGTTTCCAGAGGATTTACCTGGACATCCTCCAGAATGAGAAATTGAGTTTTCGACTAATTTAATTCCTAGTTCAAGGCTCATATCGAAGACCCATTATAGAATGGCCAATATGGAATTAGTGGAACCAAAGAAACAACTCAAGGAATTGAGTTATAAAGGATTTATTCTCCCTACTATTTCTTCATGGGGATCCCCTATTCTTTTTTATAAGAAGAATGGTGGATCTATGAGGTTGTGCATTGACTATTGGGAGATCAATGTTATAACAATAAAGAACATGTATCCACTACCTCACATTGTTGATTTATTTGATAAAATTCATCGAGCTCAATATTTTTCAAAGATTGAACTTCAATATGGATATCATCAGTTGTGTGTGTAGAAGGAAGAAATTTCGAAGATAGCATTTCATACCAGGTATGGGCATTATGAGTTTTCAGTAATGCTTTTTGGACTAACTAATGCACCCTCTGTTTTCATGAATATAATGAATAGAGTTTTCAAGTAATATCTTGATGAATATTTAGTAGTATTTATGGATTCTATCTTCTTATACTCAAAAATATGTGAATATTCTAAAAATTACATGAGCACTATTCTAGAAAACCTCAGAATAAATGAATTATAAGAGAATTTTGGCATGTGTGAATTATGGCTTCAAGAAATTTCATTTTTATGCCATATTTTCTTTATGGATAGAATCCGTGTTGATCCTTCTAAGATAAGAGAAATACAGGAATGTCCAGCACCGATGAGTATAACTAAGGTACGCTGTTTTATTGCTTTAGAAGATTTTTATCGGCGTTTCATCCTGAATTTTGCCCGATTGGAAAACCCATTAACCAATATCATACATAAAGGGGTTAAATTTTTTTGAAAAAAATATTGCGAATAATGTTTTATAGAACAAAATATAAGATTACGCAATGCTTCTATCTTGACTCTACCATCTGAGAATGATGGGTTTGTTATTTATAGTGATTCTTCAAAGAAAGTACTTTGTTATGTCCTTATGGAGAATGATACAGTTATTTACTATGCATCACAATAGCTAATAAATCATTAAAAAAATATCATAATCATGATCTTGAGTTAGGTGTTGTAATAGTTTCTTTGTAGACATAGAGACACTGTCTCTATGGTAAAAATGTGAGATATATACTGATCAAAAGTGTAGAGGCCCGAAGCTTGATGTACATGGAAATTACATTATTTTTGTGGAATACTTAATACATAAAAAAACAGACACAAAAGGACCGTAATATTTTATTGCCTTTGGAAACTCAGAAAAAAATATCTTCCAATCATACTAAAAGATATTCAACATCTCCCATAAAGATCTTCCCCTTTTGTTTTCTTACCTAAAACCTTTCATTATATCCTGGGGAAAAGAAAACATATAAAGGGTGGGCTCAAATGCTTAGTAAGGGTAAGCATGGATAAAATAAAACAAATCATATACATTTGAACTTAAAAACATGAACATAATGTTTAAACATCAAAATCATGAGGAATGAAATAAAACATGGAAGTACGTAAGGCATAGATCATAAAGAAACATTAAGCATGATAAAATAGTATGGGAGTAAAACATCTAATTGTGGCAGCCATTAATCACATGTTATGATTTCCATAGTAGCCAAGGTGTTGCTGCCAAGACCATCTTAGTGGACAGAGTCCCTTTATGAATCGAGTTCACTCCTCGTTCCAGTCCTGTATTACTGAACCAGTTTAGCTTGTTGTTCTAGCCATGTCTATCTCATGAGATATAAATCTTTACACAATGCATTGGAGGGAGATATAGGTCCCACCCATCTCATAATGAAATCATTCTTACTTGTGCCACAAAATAAACATACATCATTCTTAATAACCCAACGAATAAAATGGGTTTCAAAAACATCATCCCATTATCACATAATCCATATAAAATAAATGGATATCATATCATAATAAGAAAAGTTAAACCATGTAAATCATAGAGACATTATACTTGAAAAATCCACATATTAAATAATGTCATCTTAGATGGAAAATGGTTTTGATAAAACATTTGAAATGAATTCTTGAGGAAAATATCCTTTCTTCTTCAAAATCAGTTTCTTTTCACAAAATTCCATGCAATTTTAAAAAAAGTATTTTGTTTAAAATAGTCATAAAATCTTGTAGTGTAAGCTTAATGAAAATGAGGTGTTATGAAACTGTAAAAATCCATTCATGCCGTATAAGTTAAAAAAACATTCTTCTCGTACTTTAGTCGAAAAAGTCAAAAACTACCTCGTATGGTAAATAAAAGAAATATTCCTTACATACCATGTAGTAAAAGTAAAAAATAGGTAAAAAGGACTTTAAACATAGATTAGAACATTTTTATAAAACTTTTACATGGATGATAAATATAACCCCAGTAAATACTTACGAATAAGCAATCTCGGATAAAAAAATGAGATGGAAAATTTATCCCTTACCTTAGGTCTGATATGCTTCGTACGTATCCGAACCCCCTGTATAATGATTTAAATAATGTTATTGACTTATTACAGAATTATATTCATTGTTATGATATCATATATAGTTCACTTATGACATTATATTACCCATTCTTTTGTAAATTCAATGTTAAAGATCGTTTTGGGTAAAATCGTTTCATTTGTCATCCGTGTTTTGACTTGTAATTATCCATATGATTACTTAGATCATGGTTACTTAATTATAGAATATAAAACATGATTTATATATAATATATATTCAGAATATACATATATATAATAGATCGATAAATGGAATGAAATACACCGTTCATAGAGACGGTAGTCCGTACGTACGCATGAACGTTGTTTTCATTTTTTCATTGAATTGAATGGAATTAATTTTATGACATACATATATATACATAAATAAATCCAATATCATTATTATGTTATATATTTCATGATTACTTATTATATATACTTTATAATCATTCATGAATGGATAATCATTGAGAATTAATCGCATCACGTCATGGAGATGGTAGTCCGTACATACGCACGAGCGATGATATCGTTCCCATAATTATTTAATTGAATTGGAGAAGATGATACAATATATAAGAATCTATATGATTTTATAATAACTATGTATAGTTATTTTTCACACCATTATACCCATCCATGTAAGGTGGTGTTGGAAAAATAGATTACACCACGGCGTGGAGACGGTATTCCGTACATACGCACGCTCGGTGATTTCGTTATCCATAGGATGGATAGAAGGTTAAATGGGGTTGTTTCATATTTATAATATCATATCAGTAAATTAGTGATACTGATGTTATTACTTTATAATGAAACAACTAAAGAATAAGATGTTGAAGAAGAAATAAGCTTGAAATAATCGGTAGAAGGGATTACCTCTTCTTCGACACACCTCCTTTAAACTTCTTCATAGGGCACTAGGGTTGGTCTTTTGAGAATACCAGTACCTATATAAGGTTTCTAGGGAAGTGGGGAAGTGAAATGGGCAGAGTTTGGCAGATATTAATGGCTCAAAATGGTGTGAGGAAGAGAGGGAGGAGGTGCCCATTTATAAGGGAGGAGAGGGGCACCTTTGGAATCCTCAAAAATATTAGTTTAATATAAATTCAAACCCCACATAAAAACCTCAAAAAATGACTCAATTAAAATATTAGATGAGATGGGGTTGTAATATCATCAAACAATAAAATTTAGACATGTTTTGATCTTATTTTAAACCTTATCATTTTGATTTATCTTTATTTAATCTATTTAAGATTATTTGTGGTAATAAAATTCTAAATTTTAAATGGTTATAAATAATCACTTATGTGTTGTTAATTTTCCATAATTGGATACTTTATGACATTTTCGACTATATAAATTTCAATTTATAATTTTTAAATATTTTTGTGACTTTTAAACAATTTAATAATTTTTTATTTTTATAAAATAACAATAGACACAATTCATTTATTTGAATTTAAATAAAATCTACACAGAGGATATATTCGAACTAAAATATTTAATAGATTCCAAACATGTCAAATTTTTCTGTAAAATTTATGGATAACATTAAATAGTTCATATAATATTTATTTTAATATTTTTAAAACCATTTATTTGGTATATCTCTTAATAAAATAATTAGTACAACATTTTTGTATAATTATTTAATATACCTATTTGTTGCATAAAAATTGAAAATAAAATCCTTTTATGAAGATAAATATTAATGATTTTATAATAATAATTTTACTCGAATTTATCATCTTAAAATAACAACATGTAAATTGTTGTCTTTATTAAATTATGAATGTGACAACTTTGGAATCATTTAAAATAAAATATTATAAGTGTCATAATCGCCATAATAAGGATCCAAATGGTCAAAAATTTGGCCAGTGGTTGATTAGGGTTTTTATATACACTAATAATAAGTTTTGTTTAGATTTTTGGGCATTTTGATATGTATTACTATTTCAATAAAAACTATATTATTGATTTTTTCACTAAATAAATAATTTCTGCATCATTAATGTATAAGATAATAAGGTAATTAAATAACTCTTAAAAATTACAAATAAATTACCATGACAAACAAAACCATTTTATCTTTCAAATGAGTAATTATAACCGAATTTATATTCTGTATAAACTTATATTAAAAATACTATAATTATTAATGTTTACTGAGACATATTTCACTTTCCATTAAATAAAATAAACTACAGGTCTTAATCACCTTCATGTGGGTTTTAATGGATTCCATTTCGACCCAAATATGACTTAGGACGAAATATAATCATCCAATTGTATTAAGAAAAGTATTAGGATAATTTTATAAAATTATATTTACCCTTAATTAACCAATTTAACTTTTACTATGGTAAATAAAATTTACCGTTGTTACTATTCATAACGCCCAAAAATAAAAAGTAGTATATTAATATATTTTGGACCCATTGATTCCAAATATGAAATCCATTTTTCCAAATTCAATACACAGAAGTTGCAGAAATTAAATTAAAATTAATCATATTGTTGAAAGAAAACGGGTTTTTGTTTAAAACATTGCAAACGATTGAATTTATTTAACCTACGAATTCAATGTAAAATCAATGATAATGACATAAATTATATTAAATGGTAAAAATATATCCTATTTATACTTTAAAACCATTCAATATTATAATTTAACCACATAAGTTATTACGATGAAAAAGTTGTTTTTAATTAAAATATAGCGTGTTTTTACTATTCATAAAAATATGAATGTTATCTGAATAATATGAAAATTTTATCCAAGGTAAAAAAATTTATCCAGATTCCAAAGAATAATTTTATTTTGTAAAATTTAACTTATAAACATGTCAAAAACTAGATTTAACGTGGGTGCACCATCAAAAGGCGGCAAAACTGCATTTTTTGAAAAATACTTATTTTACCCAAAAAAAAATTGTTCTTATACCATGTTCTAGAAAATGTGTAAGATGAATAATAATGTTATAAAATTTAAATTTTAGTTAATAGTATTCATAACGGCTAGTTCATAATAATATTATAAAAATATATCATTGTTTAGTAAAACCCGGTATTGCATACAAAACATGCTATCGAGGAAGGTTGTGATTGCGTGTAATGAAATCCAATTCAGGGTTGTGTGTAGTGCATGACTCCTTTGTTGTTGAATATAACAAAATACATTGAATACATATATATACACAATGTTTTGTAGAATAACTACTATCAAAGAAACATGAAATTATGTGTAACACGATCCAAGATTAGTGTTGCGTACACTGCAAGCGAATACTGTGTTGCGTATAGCGCAAGATAATCTTGGTGTAGTGTACAACAGAAGATAAAAAAGAAATAAAAACGAATATATCTTATAAAATCTCAGTTTGTTACATTCTACCCCCCTTAAAATGAATTTCGCCCTCGAAATTCGTCGAGGTTATAAATCATTTACTATTCATAGAAACCCACATCGTAAAAAGGAATACTAAAACCTAATTTTAAAAACAAAAGTATGAAACGTAATGATTACCCAATGTAACTCATCATTGGGTTTCCATATAGGAGAACATAGGTGAAAATATGGATTTGGAAGAGAAATCTAAACATCAAGTTCTGATGGAGAGTGGTAGAGAACACGGCTATGAAAAAGCCAACAATCACAAAGCCATAAATTTGTGATTATCTAAGGTGCCATATGATTCATCAGATATAAGGACACTAGGACAACGTTCTTTTGTATTCAAGATCATTTCCCTAAAGTTGAAGAAATTGGAATTAGAAGAAATACATTCTTGATTTTGGTACAATCTCATCGTTGGTCGTTCCTTGGACAATTTCCACTTCATCCCTTAAATAAATAAAGTTGAATTTTTCATTCGTGAAGTGTTAGCAGATCAGATGATAGAATGATAGGTCATTCCATATGTCTTAAACAAAAAGATTTCAAATGTTATCAAATATACATAAGTCAATCTATAGTGAGATTAATCATATATGATTCCAAAAGATGGACTTATACTTCATCTATCATACCACTTAATAAAATAAAAATAGTTTCTACTAAAAAGGGACTTCATGTAGGCCAGTGGTAGGTGATAAAGGCCAGTTCCACTTCATTTGTGGGTTCAATTCCCACAGCCTTGTCTGACGCGATGGGATGTCGCCCAACCTGTAGGTTTTCCTTTTTCTAAAACTACATTACTATAACATCCCATCAATAATATCGAAAAAAGTTTTACCCTTAAACAATACTAACTTATGTCCAACATAATCCATTCCAATCTTTAGGCTTCTCTAAAATACTCCGGTCCAAGCTCATAGTAAAATGAAAATGATTACTTGAAATGTCACATAACAATCACGTGAATGCCATCATTTATCCCACATATATCTTGTTGATCACATTTTAATCATGTGAATACCTTAATCATGTATTCTCTTGAAAAATTAATACCAATTTAACCTTAGTGAAAACATGAATGTTGTCAAAAGTTAGCTCTTTCCACATACAAGAATCTAAAAATTTATATATACTCAATCCATCATATCACTTAGTCCTTATATAAATCATGAAATCATGAATACTGTCAAACATTTCATTTTCTCCTTATCCCTTCATCATGCACATATCATCTGATTTCCAAAATATTTGAATCACTTTTCATGGTTACCGGTACCATAAAATTATTGAAAACCATAATAGAATAATACAAAAATATTCTAATACACCATAAAAGTACCTCAACAACTTTATTCTTGAATACCAATACATAAACACTTCAATCCATCCTCTTCAATGATTGTCCTGGAATAAGTACTTCCTTGATTTTGAAGTAACTTTTTAGGTCAGGGCATTGAGTTGGGTAATGCCCATGTTCTCCACAAATAAGACATTGAACTCTATAACAGTCTGTCACTCTATGACCCTTTTCTTCACTCAGATAGCATATTTCCCTCCATTTGAGGTATTCCTCGAAGTTCTTCTTCCCTTCTTTTGAAATTTCAATCTTCCTTTCTTTATGATCATCAACATGAAAATATGCATAAAATTCTATCTTCCTCTTATTTGATGAATTAGGCATACCACTATATTTCACCTTGTTAATCATATATCTCAATGACTGATTCGACATAATAACAATATCATTCTCTCTAGACATTACGCAATTTTGTTTCTCATAGTCACCAATTTGTCCATTGGATTCAATGTTAACCGAATTCCTTCTGGTTTCCTCCATTGACTAAAACACAAAAAAGAATTCTATGAGAGGCAAAAATCATACAAGGAAAATAACATAATCAAGGGGGAGTACCTTCGACATCTAACATCATAGGTTTAATTATAATATCATTACCGTAAATCTAGGACGATAACCTATACTTATACTTAACCTTAGGGACATCCCTAGACATACCTTAGAAATATCTCTAGGGATATCACTATAGTTTTCGCATCCTAGTTTCCAAAGGTTAACTAAACCTTTCCACTGATACCAACTGTAGAGGCCCGAAGCTTGACGTACATGGAAATTACATTATTTTTGCAGAATACTTAATAAATAACGAAAACTGGCACCAAAGGACCGTAATAGTTTACTTTCTTTGGAAACTCGGAAAAAAAATATTCTAATCGTGGTGAAAGATCTTCAATATCTCCCATAAATATCTTCCCCTTTTGTTTTCTTACCTAAAACCTTTCTTTATATCTTGGGGAAAAGAAAACATATAAATGGTGAGCTCAAATACTCATTAAGGGTAAGCATGGATAAAATAAAATAAATCATATACATTTGAACTTAAAAACATGAACATAATGTTTAAACATCAAAAGCTTGAGCAATGACATAAAACATGGAAGTATGTAAGGCATAGATCATAAAGAAACATTAAGCATTATAAAATAGCATTGGAGTAAAACATGTAATTTTGGAAACCATTAAGCACATGTTATGATTTCCATAGTAGCCAAGGAATTGCTTCCAAGACCATCTTAGTGGACAGAGTCCCTTTCGGAATCGAGTTCACTCCTTGTTCCAGTCCTGTATTACTGAACCGGTTTAACTTGTCGTTCTAGCCATGTATATCTCATGAGATATAAATCTTTACCCATTGCATTGTATGGAGTTATAGGTCCCACTCATCTCATAATTAAATCATTCTTACTTGTGCCACAAAATAAACATACATCATTCATAATAACCCAACGAATAAAATGGGTTTCAAAAACATCATCCAATCATCACATAATCCATATAAAATAAATGGATATCATTTCATCATAATAAAAGTGAAACCATGTAAATCATAGAGACATTATACTTGAAACATCCACATATTAAATAATGTCATCTTAGATGAAAATGGTTTTGATAAAACATTTGAAATGAATTCTTGAGGAAAATATCCTTTCTTCTTCAAAATAATTTTCTTTTCACAAAATTCCATGAACTTTTCAAATAATAGTATTTTGTTGAAAATATTAATAAAATATTGTAGAGTAAGCTTTATGAAAATGAGGCTTTATGAAACCATAAAAATCCATTCAGGCCGTATAAGCTAAAAAAACATTCTTCTCGTACTTTTTTCGGAAAAGTCAAAAAGTACCTCGTTTGGTAAACAAAAGAAAGATTCCTTACATACCATGTAGTAAAAGTAAAAAATGGGAAAAAAGGACTTTAAAAATACATGAAAACCTTTTTTATAAAACTTGTACATGGATGATAAATATAACCCCAGTAAATACTTAGGTATAAGAAATCTCAGAGAAAAAATTGAGATTGAAAATTTATCCCTTACCTTAGGTCCAATATGCATCGTACATATCTGAACGCCATATATAATGATTTAAATAGTGTTATTGACTTATTACAGAATTATATTTATTTTTATGATATCATATATGGTTCACTTATGACTTTATATTACCCATTCCTTTGTAAATTCCATGTTAATGAGCGTTTTGGGTAAAATCATATCATTTGTCGTCCGTGTTTTGACTTGTAATTATTCATATGATTACATAGATCATGATTACATAATTCCAGAATATAAAACATGATTTATAGATAATATATCTTCAGAATATACATATATATAATAGATCGATAAATGTAAAGAAATACACTGTTCATGGAGACGGTAGGCCGTACATACGCATGAACGTTGTTTTCGTTACCTCGTTGAATTGAATGGAATTAATTTGATGACATACATATATAAAAACATAAATATAGTATCATTATTATGTCATATATTTCATGATTACTTATTATATATACTTTATAATCATTCATGAATGGTTAATCATTGAGAATGAATCTCATCACGTCGTGGAGATGGTAGTCCGTACGTACGCACGAGCGATGATATCATTCCCATAATTATTGAATTGAATTTGAGTGGATGATACAATATATAAGAATCATTATGATATTATAATAACTATGTATAGTTATTCTTTACACCATTATACCCATCCAGGTAAGGTGGTGTTGGAAAAACAGATTACACCACGGCGTGGAGACGGTATTCCGTACGTACGCACACGCGGTGATTTCGTTTTCTGTAGGACGGATATATGGTGAATGGGGTTTTTTCATATTTATAATAAAATATCAGTATATTAGTGATACGGATTTTATTACTTTATAATGAAACAACTAATGAAGAATAAGTTTAAGAAGAAATAAGCTTGAAATAATCGGTAGAAGAGATTACCTCTTCTTCGACACACCTCCTATAAAATTATTCTTAGGGCACTAGGGTTGGTATTTTGAGAAGACCAGTACCTCAATAAGGTCTCTAGGGATGTGGGGAAATAAAATGGGCAGAGGTTTCCCGAGCTTCATGGCTCAAAATGGTGTGAAGAAGATAGGTAGGAGGTTCCCTTTTATAAGGGAGGAGAGGGGCACCTTTGGAATCCTCAAAAATATGAGTTTAATATAAATTCAAACCCCACATAAAAACCTCCAAAAATGACTAAATTAGAAGATTAGATGCTATAGGGTTATAATCAGATCAACCAATAAAATTTAGACATGTTTTGATCTTATTTTAAACCTTATAATTTTGATTTATCCTTATTTAATCTATTTAAGTTCATTTGTGATAATAAAATTCTAAATTTAAAATGGTAATAAATAATCACTTATGTGTTGTTAATTTTCCATAATTGGGTACTTTATGACATTTTAGACTATATAAATTTCAATTTATAATTTTAAATATTTTTCTGACTTTTACACAATTTAATAATTTGTTATTTTTATAAAATAACAATAGACACAATTCATTTATTTTAATTTAATTAAAATATACACAGAGGATATATTCAAAATAAAATATTTAATAGATTCCTAACATGTCAAATTTGTCGATAAAATTCGTGGAGAACATTAAATAGTTCATATAATATTTATTTTAAAATTTTTAAAACAATTTATTTGGTATATCTCTTAATAAAATAATTTGTACAACATTTTTGAATAATTATTTAATATACCAATTTGTTGCATAAAAATGAAAAATAAAATATTTTGATGAATATAGAAATCAAAGATTTTATAATAATAATTTTACTCTTATTTTTCATCTTAAAATAACAACATGTAATTTGTTATCTTTATTAACTTATGAAGGTGACAATTTTGGAATCATTTAAAATAAAATATTATAAATGTCGTAATCGCCATAATAAGCTTCCAAATGGTCAAACTTTCTACCAGTGGATGATTAGGGTTTATATATACACTACTAATAAGTTTTTTGAATATTTTTGGGCCTTTTGATATGTATTACTATTTCAATAAAAACTATATTATTGATTTTTCACTAAATAAATAATTTCTGCATCATTAATTTATAAGATAATAAGGTAATTAAATAAATCTTAAAAATTAAAAATAAATTACCATGATAAAGAAAAACATTTTATATTTCAATTGAGTATTTATAACCGAATTTATATTCTGTATAAACTTATATTAAAAATACTTTAATTATTAAAGTTGAGTGAGACATATTTCACTTTCGTTTAAATAAAATAAACTAATGGTCTTAATCACCTCCAAGTGGGTTCTAATGGATTCCATTTCGACCCAAATATGACTTAGGACGAAATATAATCATCCAATTGTATTAAGACAAGTATTAGGATTATTTTATAATATTATATTTACCCTTAATTACCCAATTTACCTTTTACTATGGTAAATAAAATTTACCGTTGTTACAATTCATAAAGCCCAAAAATAAAAAGTAGTCTATTAATATAATTTAAACCCACTGATTCTAAATATGGAATATATTTTTCTAAATTCAATACACAGAAGTTGCAGAAATTAAATTAAAATTAATCTCGTTGTCGAATGAAAATGGGTTTTTGTTTAAAACATTGCAAAACATTGAATTTATTTAACCTATGAATTCAATGTAAAATCAATGCTAATGATATGAATTATATTAAATGGTAAAAATATATTCTATTTATACTTTAAAACCATTCAATATTATAATTTTACCACATAAGTTATTATGTTGAAAAAAGCCGTTTTTAATTAAAATATAGTGTGTTTTATTATTCATTAAAATATGAAAGTTATCAGAATAATATGAAAATTTTATCCAATGTAAAATTCTATATCCTGGTTCCAAAGAATAATTTTATTTTGTATAATTGAACTTATAAAAATGTAAAAAACAAGATTTAAAGTGGGTTCACCATCAAAAGGCGACAAAACTACATTTTTTGGAAAATACTTATTTTACCCGAAAAAGTTATTTTGTTCTTATACCATGTTCTAGAAAATGTGTAAGATGAATAATATTGTTATAAAATTCAAAATTTAGTTAATATTATTCATAATGGCTAGTTCATAATAATATTATAATAATATATCATTGTTTAGTAAAACCCGGTATTGCATAAAACACACGCTACCGAGGAAGGTCTCGATTGCATTTAATGCAAGCCAATTCAGGGTTTCATGTAGTGCACGACTCCTTTGTTGTTGTGTATAACAAAATACATTGAATATATATATACTCAATGTTTCGTAGAATAACTACTATCAAACAAAAATGAAATTGTGTGTAACACGATCCAAGATTAGTGTTGCGTACACTGCAAGCTAATACGGTGTTGCGTATAGCGCAAGATAATCATTGTGTAGCATACAATAGAAGATATGAAAGAAATTAAAACGAATATATCTTATAAAATCTCGGGTTGTTACAAAAATAGTTTGAAGTATATTTTCTCACAGAAAGAACTGAACATGAGGCAATGATGATGGATTGAACTACTGAAAGATTATGATTGCACTATACCATACTACCTGGGGAGATAAAATAAGGCGGTAGATGCTTTACCTAAAAGTATCATGGAGTTTTGAATGAGATGAGAGTTTAAAGGGATTCTATGTTCGTGTATCTAGTAAATATGGATATGTGAATAATCATGGAAGGTGAAACATCAATACTTTTTTCCAATGGTTCCCAATACAACATTACTATAAAGGATAAAAAGATATCAAACTGATGAGGAGGATTTTCAAAAGAATATTAAATATGTGAATGATGGGTGATTGATTGACTTCGTATATGAATATGGAATTTGGAAATTTGGGAAGAGACATTGTTTTCCTGACACACCTAATCTAAAAAGAAAATTATTGGATGATGCTCATTGATTCAATTTCTCTACACATCCAGGTAGCACAAAGATGTTTATAGATTTTAAGGATCATTTTGGGTGGGACAAAATTAAGAGAGAGATTGATAATTTTGTGACAATATGTATGGTATGTCAATAGGTGAAGGCTGAAAGACAACATCCTAGAAGAGTCATGCAACCTATTCTCATACCTGAGTGGAAATGGGATTATATTATGACAGGATTTTGCATGGGGATACCATAGACTCTTAGAAGGAATGATGCAATATGGGTCATTTTTTATCATCTTTCCATGTCAGTACACTTTATTGTTATAAGTGAAGATTTAGCACTTGAACATCAAGAAGAACTATATATTAATGAAGTTGTAAGAAATTATGGAGTTCCCCTATTGGTTGTTACTGATTGTGATCCCTATTTTACATCAAGATTTTGGAAATGTCTTTAGAAGGACATAGATACTGAACTTCTTTTTAACACTACCTACCACACTCAAAATTATTGAAAATCGTAATGGAAAATTCAAACCTTAGAAGACATGTTTAGATCTGGAAAACATGACATTAAAGGTATGTGGGATCAATATCTACATTTGGTAGAATTTTCCTATAACAATAGCTTCCATTCAAGTATTCATATGGCACCATATAAAGAGTTCTATTGAAAGAGATGTCACACACCAACTTATTTGGATGATGTTGGTTAAAGAAAACTCGTAGCCCTAGAACTTGTTGAGGAAACTATGGAAAAGGTGAATACTATCCAAACCCACATCAAAGAAACTTAGAGTAGGAAAAAGATCTATACTGATAACCAAAGAAAGGATTTGGAATTTCATGTAGGAGATCATGTTTTCTTGAATTTATCTCCATTTAAGTGTGCTTTACGATTTGGTAAGAAGGGTAAATTAGGTCCCAGGTACATCGGGCCTTTCGAAATTCTGGAATGAATTGGACTTGTAGCTTACAATTTGGAAATTCCTCCAAGTCTCTCCAAAGATCATGATGTCTTCCACGTATCACTTTTGAGAAAATACATGCCTGACCCAATGCATGTACTCCCCTATGAAGAAATAAATCTAGAACTCAATCTGTATTATTGTGAAGATACTATGATGATTCTTGATACCAGAGAACAAGTATTGAGAAACCAGACGACTCATCTGGTAAAAGTTCTATGAAGAAACCATAGGATGGAAGAGACAACATGGGATCCTAATGAATATATTATAAAGTACCACTATATTCTTTTTATGATGTAGTATTCTATAAAATTCAAGGATGAGATTATTTGAAGTAGAGATGATTGTAACACCCCAAGCCTCCACGGTACGTTTCTCTTTGAGTAATACAATAGCTTGTTTTGTACGCAACATTGAGTTCTAACAAACCACAAAAAATCAAACTAGCCATTATGACTAGTAATGCTCACTTTTTGAAATTTTATAATTTTTTTTTCAAAATGGACTTAATTTTTGAATTCAGAGTATCAAAATTATCTTAGGGTGAATTTTTGGTATTTTTCTAAAAACTTTAAAATTTTGATGAATAGTGAAAAGAAATGCATTATTGTTTAAAAAAATTATTTAAAAAATTATTTATTTTATTTAAATTTCAAAATAGATACATAACACCTCTATAAGTTAAATGTAATTAATTGGAGTTATTTTATAATAAGAATATATGTCTAAAATTTTATTGAACTTTTTACCGTCTTTTACCCACCCTCTAGGCACATTTGAAAATTTTCATAAAACATAATTTTAAAAATTCTACGAGTTTAATATCAAAATTTTGAGAGACACAATTTAAATTAGTATATAAAATGTGGTTCAATAAGATGAAATTATTATTTTGAATAGTGACATTACACTTTTATTTACCACAGTTAAAAGTAAACATGGAACATAAAGGTAAAAATGATATTATAATTACCCTAACACATTTTCGAATTCTATTGGATAATTGTTTTTCGATCAAAATCAACCTTATGAATAAAATATGATCCTTTTGGTCTAAATGGATTAGGTTAGTACATTTATTATTATTTTATTTAATGAACAGTAAAAAGTGTTAAATTCAAAGTTTAATACCTAAACTATTTTTGATATTGGGTTATACATAAAATAAATTATATTATAAATATTAATAATAAAGATAAAAAGATTTCATATATAAGGTTAATTTATTTAAAAAATTTGGACATTAAATATTTAAATTTATTTTTGACACAATGATGATGCAATAATTACCTTATTATCGAATAATTAAAAAATTGATATTATAAATATCCAAATAAATGTAAATTTACACTTTTTATGAATTACACTAATTTTATAGGTTAATATGAAATTTTAGGGTTGATTAAATAATTTTTTTAGAAGTAATAAAGTAGTTATAACTTTCACAAGAAAAAAATACCAAAGAGTGTCAAAATTCACATAGTTGAGTTTTAAAAAAAAATACTATAATAATAATTGATATAATATTTTTTAAAATCTATGGACCGAAAAAAGGACTTATAAAAGGATATATATATGAATAATGAACCACTTGGGGTACACTTGTATTTTTATAGTAGGTTTAATAACCATTTATTATAATAATACAAGAATACATGGTAAAAGTTATACTATTTAACTAATAGTTAAATCTAAAAGATAAGGTTAATATGGGGACCTAAACCTATCTAAACCGTATTTGTTTAGAGGTTTTCAAACCATACCCACGTTATCCTTGAAATAAATCTTTTTTAAGACATTATAAATATAATATTATTGTATAATAAAATAATATTTCAATCTTTTTCATAAAGTGACCCTCATCTCTCTTATAAAAGGGCACTCACCATTCTCTTAATATCCCACCTCCAAAGCCATTTTTATTAGAAAAACCCTGATCAAATATCCTCCCAACTACCCTCACTTAAACCTAGAGGCCATACATTGATCATAAATCCAACCTAATGATCAATTTTGATCAAATCAAAAGGAAACACCTAAAAAGAGGTAATAATTTCACCACCTCTTTCAATGTTATTTTCTCCTTCCACTTCCTATTTCTTTGTTGATTCCATACCAAAATAATAACTCCAGTAACATTTACATACTGTGATTTTATTACAAATATATTACAACCATATTCATTATTCAATCCCTTTAACTAATGACAAAGTCTCCATGCATGCGTGCGTACGGCTTACCATCTCCACGTCCGGGTGTAGTTTGTTATTCAACACATCATTAATTATATGGGTATAATAATGAGTATAATTGATGTTAATAATATATATAACATGTTAATTATTCTGTATATATGCTATACCATCCAATTATATACAATTTTACCATCAATATAATGGTATTCTCACTCGTGTGTACATACGGATTTTTGTCTCCATGAACGCAATGAAATTAATTCCCCATCATAAACATTCAAGAATAACTTTCATTTTATGATAACAACTAATGTTTATGAACATAATATCATTATGTATATGAATAAAATAAATCCTATCCATAAAAAAAGGATTACATAAAAAATAATATAAAGAAAAATGAATTATTTAACTCCCAAAACAATGATACTACTGAAATATTATTTTCAAAGAAATATTAGAAGATCATATGTGAACACATATTTATGTATGTGGTTGTTATATAATTTGATAAAAATGATTTAAATATTATACATGAGGTTAATGTATCCTCTATCAAGGAAAATTACAAGGTAAGGGTTAATTCTACAATCTCTTTTATCTAAGGTTGTTATTATATAAGTATCTACTAGGACCGATTTATCATCCACATCAGTGTTTCTTGAAAATGTATTTCAAAACATTTTTACTATTTAAAAGACTATGGTTTAAAGTAATTTATACCCTCATTTTAAATTTTATAAATGGTTTGAAATGAATCTTTTATTTATTTTCCAAACAAGGTACTTTAATACCATTTCAACACGTTAATGTAAGAAATTGTTTTTAACTTATACTGCGGGTGCAGCTATTTTCCACTGTTATAAAATCTTTGAATTTTCCCTTACATGATTAAAATAATATTTTAGAAAAAATGTTTTCATTTATAATTATGTGACTTTTGAATGATTTCAATATAGAAACATATATTTCTCTTAAATAGTTTTGATTACATCTATGTCAACATCCTTTGATGGATTTTACACTTGTTTGAAGTTTATTTATTATGATACAATATTCCATATTGTATTAAAGGTATTGTGAAATTTTTTACTATGGAAGTGTTATTTTAAACCATTCATGGTTATTGGTTAATGTATTAATATGAATATTTATTTTATGTTTTAACCTTTTCATATGTGATATGCATTGGACTTAGTAAGTGACGAGTGGATCCCGCTATAGCTCCTCGATGCATCAGTAGGTCTCATGAGACAAACAATTTTCATGGAACAAGGCCTCGACAAAATATTATTTGTAGTCTTGGCATGAGGCCTTGACTATGTGGTTATGATGTCCGAAATTATGCATTCCATCATTATGAAATTAACTATTGATATTACATGTGATTATTCTACTAGTAGAATATCCATGTGAATAAGTAAATGGAATTATTTGCTTTATCTTTCCCATATTATTTCAATGTTTATGTTTAAAAGGATTGTGTTTCAAACTTATACATTTCAGTAAATTTTTATTCTTATTTATGAATGTTTCTACTATATTGTTATCCTTACTGATCACTTAAGCTCACCAAAAACTAGGTTTTCTTTTTCCTAGGATCCGAAGAAGTACATTATAACTGAACTACAGGGATAGGCTGAGGGATATAAGAGTGTTCAAAGGGGACACAATGTTGTTGTTTTTTTATTTTAGGATTTAATCTAAAACATATTTATCTATCTATTTCATCCAAGTCTACTAAACTAATCAGTCTTTCGGGACCTGATTCCTTGTATCATGCCAATGTATTAGAATAATGCACCAAATCTAGGTAATTATGGTTGGGGAAAAACAAATATGGTCCATTTTCAAAACATATGTTCTATATCCAAATGGTACTAAAGGTAATAATAACCACAATTGTGACCACATTGATTTCAAAATTCTGAGAATGATTTTTATGGTCATTGTTTCTGGTGTGGAGGATGTAGACACACGATTATATATACTTCATCAATAATGTAGATGAATGTGATGATGTAGATGAAACTTTTTCATAATAAGTAGATAAATGGATCATTAAATGGGTTGAAAACACATAATTGTATTGGTTCTTTGTCTAATAAAGAAGGTCCATCATACTCTTTGGAAGGTTAATATTATAAAACCATAATGAGTATGATGTCAATGAGGAGGATCACAAATATGAGATTAGCATAAAGTGGTTATAAATATTTCCTTAATTAATCAAATCATTATGGTGTATGGAACCTTTATAGAGGATGCACATACCATATTAGAAGAATAAGTTTATGGTTAAAAAAATCAAATATTAAGAGGAAAGTGTTTTCAAATTTTTAAATAAGGAAGACCTGAGTTTTTCAGCTTGGGAAAAGAAAAATTTGGGGGAAATATATGATAGATTATGATTTTTTGGTTGTCCATCATCTCAGTCACCACATTATAAGTTCTAGTAAATTATGTGACTCAGTACATGCTATAATATTTATGAAGAAATTTTGAATTGTTAAGGGAAAATATGGAACATTTTTTTTATAGGGAAAGTACACAAAGGGTAGTCTTTACTCTATGAGTGGAGAAGAACATATTTTTTCTCTATCTAGAGTGGAAGAAAATGTTTTTCAGTATAAATGGAATGATAATCTATTTCAACCATCCATAGGAGACATGGTAAAATGTGAGGAAGCTTGAGATCTCTCTAATATAAAACATCATCATACTCACACGTGTGATGATTGTAAATAGGTGGGGACTATTAGAATGATATATAAGGATAAATAATAAAATTTTACCAGATTGTTTGACATGAACAAATAGAAAATTCATATATGGACATGGTTTGGACTATGGTCATAGTCCAAAAAACTGTGGAAATATCATATGGCCATAGTTTACCAAAACTGTGGCCACTAAAGCCATTGCAATAGGTCTTTCCTAGTGCCACCATTTTAACTGCCGTAATATGTCCCAATGGTCAAAGTTATATCGTGACAGTAGGTGACATATTTCCATAGTTTTAATCATTGTAGTAGGCTCCCTATAACCATAGTTTTATCCAATGAAATAAGTTACCTACCTCAACAGTTTAACTGTGGATTTTGGGATTTATTTCCATGGTTAATACCATGAAAATTTGGCACCTACTGTCATAGTTTAAACCATGGAAATAGGTCCTAATTTCTATAGTTAAACCATGGAAATAGGACACATAATACCATGTTAAAAATCATGTCTATATTCTTTATATCGTATAAAAAAAATTATCTGAAATTTTTTAAATTCACACAGAAAAAAATAGAAATTGATTTATTTAAGATAAAAAATATAATCATCTTTATTCATCCACTGCAGTAATAGTTCACTTAAGGAAAAAATGAGGGTGACAGAGCCCATTATCAACAAAAAACCTATAGATCATACTAATTCATATTCCTTTGCAGTATGTTATTATTAAAAACCTATACGAATTGAATATGGAAATAAAACATAAATTTTAGAAGACCATTTCCACTTTCCTGAACTCACTAACAAACCTTTTTTGTAATTCATCACATGTAACTAGTTGAACATACATATTGAGCTGAGTCAATGAATATAAAAAATTCACCACAAAAAGAATGAAAATGTTTCTAAAACAGTTAAATGGATGTGTAAATGTATTATGAAATAAAAATAGGGGAATACCATTTTAGGACATCCCCAAATACACTCCCATATCCACGCCTTCAGGAACTATAAAATTGAGAATCTATTTAGAAATTTATGTTAGCATGTATCATCTAACATCATTCAGTCTCGAATCAATATTACAAAAATAATATAACCCTAAAATAAGTAAAATTAGATCTTATTGCATGAAGTTTATTGCTAGTAGTACTTTGTCAAATAATTGAAACATAGCCTTGTAGTTTCTACAAGACAATTATCCAATATGTTCATTGTTTCAACATTCTTGTGATATTAATTCAATTCATGGGAATGCTAAAATTTACCACCCTAAATGAAAAACAAAATTAATAAATCAATAACACCAAAAATAAATAAATCACTCCCCTTTGTTGATATTTATAAAAAAAAGACGTGAAAAAATAAAAGATTTTCTTTATACTTATCATATAACTTACATATCTATGTGTAGTTTGAGTCAGTCAATCAAATGAAAAGGTAAAAGTAATGAAATGAGTTATGATAAAATGAACAGACAACTCAAACCAAAATTCCATTGTGGAAGAGCATGAAATTATTAAGCATTTTTTGTTTGGTAATGTGAAATACTATCAAAGTAACATGAAATAATTAGAAGCACATGATTACAATTGTAAATATGTAAAATGGATTAGCATAAATATAGTAGTATAACATATCAAGATTTATATTGTTATGACTATAGTTTCTATATATAATGAAGTGGTTATGAATATTTTTTATAATTAATATTCTTAATCATAAGATTTATTGTAGACATTATATGATGATGATAATTTTAATACTAAATAATATCAAAGAAACATTTGAAAGTCAAAATTAAGAAAAATTATACTCATTATATATGTTTGAAACAGAAAAAAAATTAGGAAATATGTATTGGACTTGATGAATTGAAAAAATATATATGTAAACAATCATTAATAAAACAATGAGTAATGTATGGATCTATATATTTTTAAACATATAAAATGAAAAATTTTATGAATATTTATATCAGATAAATTAAAATTAAAATTCCGAACATTATTTTCAAAGTAAATATAGATATATTCTCAATCATTAATGTCTTAATAATATATTCAAATTGTTAAATATGTACT
Organism: Viscum album; assembly: GCA_963277665.1. NCBI lineage: Eukaryota > Viridiplantae > Streptophyta > Magnoliopsida > Santalales > Viscaceae > Viscum > Viscum album. The sequence continues at coordinate 1,821,637,294 of OY728151.1, read as the reverse complement.
GGATTTGATGACCTGAACTAATATTTATCAATCATGTGATTCCTGATTAAAGAAGAGGGATCAAACTACTCAACCTCTCAATAACATACTTTAATTACTTATAAATGATTAAATAATTATAAAGTACCATAATATTATGTGTTGCGTGAAAATGAAGAAACTAATATTACTCGCATGTATAGTAAATGAAACTACATGAATTTATATAAATATCTTGTTTAATAATTAAATGAGATTTCAATTGTATTGAATATAAACTTCAATTTCAGTACATGATAATTCATGAAGAAATAAAGAGACTTTAACACTGGAAATGGAATGTATATTAATAAAAATTTCATTTTAAATAATAAGGAAATTTAAAATTCATTACACGATAATGCAATATAATCTTCATGATATACTGAAATATATAGTTTTATTTATATGGATATATAAATTGAAATGTAAACTACAATTTTAGTACAATATAAACTAAAATATCATATTTCACTTTAAAATAAAATATAATAAAATATAAACTATAGCTTCTAATGATGATAACGATTACAAAAGGAATAAACATGTATATTAATATTGTCTACAATATGGACAACATACACATAATATACTTAAATTAAATGCATATTATGTTTTTTAAATTTCATTCTTATTCAATATAAACTAATGTTCATATTGATAATTGAAATTGTATACTTTTATTAAGTAATTGTTATTAGATTCAATGTCAAAAGATATAAATTAATGTGTATATTAGGTAATTGAAATCACATGCTTATATTAGGTAAATTAAACTAAATTATTAATAAAAATTCAATAACACTAAATATATAAAAAACAATATATGTATTCATTAAATAAAAGAAACAGTTTTGTAGAAAACAAAATGAAATTGTTTTCTACAGAAACTACAAGTATCTGTATAAAATAAGGTAATAAGAATTTTGAAACACTGAATATATAATCAAGAAATATAATTTCATGAATATTGAAAGTAAAATTCATATTAATTTCATGATACAAAATAAAAAGTCCCATGATTAAATATTTAATTCTTGAAGTATATTTATTCTATTAATTGAATAATATATAGTATATAGTTTTCTATGATGTAATATGAATTATTGGTATATTTTAGAAAATAGAAGTCACTTATTTTCTGCAAATTACTATATTGCTAAAAAAATAAAATAAAAGATAGAAGTAGGCAGTTGGAGATGTTAGAATCATTGAAGATAAAAAATTCTTTCAACGATAATGTTTATTCCTAGATTTTAGGAGGAGTTAAAGGCTACAAGATTCCTTGAAGAATAAAATTGAAGATAAAATTCTTGAATCAAGAAACTACAATGTCTTCTTAAGCAATATAGGGTCACATGAAAAGGTATAACGCAAATTCAATGGATAATTCTATTTTTCAGAATTTGCATTATTTGAGATAGGTGTTGTGTAGTTTAGGAAAGGGAAAAAATAATTAGTTTTACCTATAAATTTATAAATACACACACAAAACAAAACTTTCGGAATCCACACACACACAAACTAATAAAATGAAAAATAACAAATGAAATGAAAATAAATATAGTGATTCTATTCATATAAATTCTATTCAAAAAGAAAAAATATGGAAGTCAATAAAGTGATCATGATTAAGGTAGGTAGGAATATTCAGAAGAATGTACCAATGATCAAGAGCTTCATTAAACAAAATGAAAACAAAATTGGAATATCAAATTGTATTTCATGGTAGTTCTATATATATATATGATTTTTTAAAAACTATTTTTGTTTTCTTTATAATTGGTATTTTTTCAAAAATTGGTGGAATTTCTCTTTAGTTAGATGTTAAAAAATCTCTTGAATCTATAAATTGGGACTTCATGTTCGACGTTATTCAAAAGTTAAGGATTAGAGACTATTTTTTGGATAGTTAAAATTTTCTTCAACTTTATCATGATTCCCATCGTAGTATATGATACCCAATAATTAATATAAAAAATCATATTTTCATGAACAATTTAAAAATAGAATAACTAAAACATCAATAACTAAATAGAAATACAAAAAATGGAATCTATTTGAATATGTTTTTAATATATAAGTAAATGATATAGGAAATAAATTAATAAATATTATGTGGAAAACACACTCTTTAATAATCAATATGATAGGAGATTAAGATTCAAACTATCACAAGAAATCAACACTCGGCTAAGAAATTATTACTAACAACATAATGCATTCAATTTGTACACACAAAGGTTTTTATATATAGTGAGTGATAACGTAATCCTTGATAAATATCAAAACAACATATATTCACTCATAGAGTAAGTATGTGAATATATAAATAATATTTTAATGCCAAAAAGGCTAAATTGCCTTCAAGGCCACTTTTTATTAGTAAATAATGCAAGGAATAAACAATTATAATATTACATCACTTTGGTTTATTCCTAAACTCACCTGAAAATAAATTCACATGGAATTCCAGATATCAATATCAAGTTACAAGATGTTCAATCTTTCAGTCTATCCCATCCAAGCTAGGGATTGGGTTTTCATGCAACCCATCCCACCCAAGTGAAATTCTAGAGCAATTCCATATGTATGCTACCAGGAATGGGGAATGTGTACATAAAATTAGGGCTAAAAACAATCTTGTGCAATAGGGTAAGACATTCAATAAATCAAGGCTCAAAAAAACTATACCATATAATTTACTTGTATGTAAATATTCAACTGACCAACTTTAATAATTTATAACAACAAGAAAAGATACACACATACCCCTTCTATATTTCTCATGACATATAGATGAATTATCATTCTACAAGTATAAATATTGTATAAAATATTCATTCTTATCAACATAATAATGTCGACATTCCTTTCAATGATTTAATAGATATTATATCAATAGGGAATAAAGTATGAACATTCCAAAAATTTCATAACATTAATTCCAAACAAATATAATATTTAAAATTCAAGCATGGAGATGATTAACCAATATCTAGTAGTTGAATATACCAAACATAATCTACAATTTGACAATAATTCAATATTCCATTTCATGTTTTCTAAATAAGAAGATTGGTATCTAGATAAGGTTATATGTTTTCAATGAGATACAAAATTCACTACAAAAATATAGGGAATCCAAAATCACAAATTCTATAATTAAATTGGGCCAATGAATAAAAAATAATGAAACCTTACTCAGATCTAATTTGGAAATTACTATCTTTAATGGTGGTGGACAGCACCGGCCTCATCATAAGAATCCACATGTAATGAAATATTGTGAAAAGAAGTGGGATTTAACATCTTATTATATATATTGGATCGAAATATGGATAATGAAATGAAAGGTGTATTGTCTAAACTGGTTGTTAATCCACCACACTCATAAGGACTAGTTAAATAAAAGGAGTAATGAACTAAAAATTTCTTTATGAAAATTTATGTGGAAAATAATTAATTTTAGATTATTACATGTTTGAAAATAAACATATAAAATGTTTTCTAGAAGTATCAAACATTAAAAAATTTATATAAAAATGATTAAATTTCTACGTTAGATAGCTCTATACAAGTAAAAACTGAATTATAGAAAATAAAATAAAGAGAGGGTGAATTAAGAGATCATAAATGGCTTGATCATATTAGAAAGAAGGATTTCAGATAAGATTCTTATAGGATTTTTTTGATGAAACTAAATGAAAAATGATTTAACACTTATCAGATTTGATAAATTCATATACATTTGTTTTCCATTTTTTTATTGACTTAATTATTTTATCAACTTAATTAATTGGTTTTCTTTTAAAATTTTGGTTGCTTTTATTATAATTTTAACTAGTAAAACATGCCTTCTAGAATGTTCAATTAATGTTTTAAAATCTAAAAGTAGCCAATTTTATGAAGCATGTGAAAAATTATGTGTAACATAATCATCGATAATAGATAAATTTAATATATATAATTATGATTGAATGGAATGGAATATTTTTATGTAAATAATCTATAAGCAAAATTTTAGAGAAAATTTTTTTTACAAACACCTACATCCCATCAAGAGAGAAATCTATATCCCTACAGAACATTGTATATTGACTGCTAAGTAGTAGCTTCAAATATATTTACATATTTCAGACTATGAGGAATTAAAAAATGAATATAATAACATGTAGATATTATATTCAATAAATAGTCTTATTCATCACTAATACCAAAGCACTCAAATTGAACCATTTATTTGAAATTAGAATGATGCATATATGTATACATATTGAAATCAATGTGGTATTACAATTTTTCATAATTGAATTTGATTTTCCATTAGTGGTGTTTTATACTATTAATACATAGTATCATCTTCCATCATATAAAATTATTCCCATAAGTGGAGAAAATAACAATAAATTTCTTTATTTGTTTTAGTTTTTAATTTATGATATCATTGAAATAAGTATTTGAATTTGAAAGAGTCCAAATATTAAATTATAATGACAATATATCAAGGAATTTAATCTCTACAAAATAAAAAAAGTAAATTCAATTATAAATACTCAACTAATTGTGTATTTCTCATGATCTTCAAAACTGTATACTTGTGCTATCTTTTTCTATCTTAGAATACTTTTATAACTATAAAAATCCTATAAATGGTAAAAATTAAAAACATTTCAATGAGAAATTCTCCATAGAATTGATATAGAAAGGATCCTGGAACACCCTGAGAGGGGAGGGTAAATCAGAGTGTCGAATTTTTATTTTAAACTAACGGAACATATACCTACATTGGTAGGAACCCGTTAAACATGTCTGAAGAGGAAGTGCTGAAAATAAACAATCACATGCAAAGTAATGATGCAATAATTTTACTTGCTTCACCTCTAAGGGCTACCTCCTAGGTGAATACATCGATAGTGAATCGGTCATACCAAAAATCCACCAATCATAAAATGTTTTGGATTACAAAATTTTAGCACAGTCACTCTGTTCTATGAACACTACAACTACATGGTTTTAAGGATAGCACATTGTGTCCCTCAGATCACTTCCATTTACTCCCCCTTTCTCATTATGTTGGAAGATTCATCACCCAGTTTATTTACTGGAAGGTTGATTTAATGGATTAGCATTAAATAATGCATCATCAACTGTAAATGGATGCTTTTTTGAAGTCCTGTAATCACCCACAGATGTAATTCATTTTCTCATACACAAATATCTTATTGAAATTAATTTTTCATACACATTTGGTCAATTTTCAGGCTTCATTGGGTGTTCCTCATACCATGTTCTATGTATGGGGCATGGACCACCTCCTCTACATATCATTGATGTTTCTACGTACTGTCCAACTCCTCGGCAAAATACCCTGCTCTTCATACTTCTTTACTCCATGTACTTCTCAGCTTCTCCACATACTGCTCGGCTCTTCGTGATGCCTGGCTCCACCGCATACTATGAGAGCTTCCTCTACAAACTACACAATCTTTGTTGGACTATTTTTCATATGTGGATGGTTCTCTCCACTTACCATCTTCTATTCCATGTACCACTTTTGGAATCACAGGCTTTCTTCCCAAAATTTTAATATCTAATCTCATCCCTTAACATAGGGGATTGATTCTCCTTAAATAGGATTATAACTCCTCATGTTTTCCTAATAAGATTTACCCATATTTTCAATGTGGGGAAATCTTCACTGTATATATAACACCATCAGAATACTTTTAGTCTCCACCACGTTCCGCTCCTGTTTCCCGAACTGCACCAATCTTTCACACCTTCATCAATCCACGACTCCATGCCTTCACCGCCTACCTTTGCTACGAACCCTTTTCAGTTCTACTAATCACTCAACATACCATTTTGGCAGTCAGATACACAACCAAGAACCATTCCTATAACATGGTATGTGGTCCATGTTCTATAGTATGTGGTTCTCTTATGTTGAAAATTTACATTTTCATTTCGCATATCATTCATTCCAATGTGAATAATTATTTTTTTTCAACACCAAACTGCCAATTTTGAGGCCCAAAAAATTAGAAAACATTGGAAACCTATGCGATCTCCAATAATACATTCAGTCTCAAACGTATGACCTCATTCCTTACAAACTCCCTAGTCATCCACGTGCAGAATGACAATAAACAGAAACCAAACTCCATTATTATCAATGAACAGCCTTTGTTCCAAAAACTTATGATGAATCATCCATCTATTATTCCACAATTTTTTTATTAAAAAATTCTTAGAATTGGCCTCAGGATAGATGCGGGAATAAATTTGAAATAAAGATATTCAAAACCATTCAATAAATGATATCTATCTTCCATCATGCAGTACAAATTAATTATTATGGTTAGAAGAAATATTTAATAATATATCATTTAAAAAATTTAATCTAAAATTAAATTTATTTATATAATCCAATAATGAAAAAAAAAATATTTTCATAAAAATTCAAATCATTGGGATTTTTCATGCCATTATAATCTCTTTCCACTAATATGAAAGTCATATAGAAACAAGGTCCTCCAAATATATTAATTTTCACTCTATACATTAAAATGTATGAAAATAATAAGGTCCAGAAATATAATGGGAAAAACCATCAATTAAAAGTAATAAAATTGAATACATTCACTTTTTAGTTTGGTTACATATTCCCCATTATAGTTACATTCTGGTTTGTTGAATAAAAGATTGTGTATACTTGAAAATATTACAAAACACCATATTAATAATTGAAAAAATTATATGTACCAACATTTATCCATTTAAATGGTTATTTCTAGTATACAATAATGAAACTAAAAACAAACCATTAAATGGTCCTCCTATGAAATTAATTTAGTTTTCCATAATTTGGAAAAAAACACTCTATATGCATGAAACAACAAAAGCTCAACTAAATATATTATAAGATAGTATGTTAATCACTATTTTTGATGTTATAGATCTGTGATGTTGACTGAAAAATCTATATTGTGGATATGGAGTTTTTAATGAAAATGGTTTAATAATGTATAACATTAATCCATCGATCAAATTATCAATCCATCTAGAAATATGTATACCTCTATTTTGAAAATATAAATGGACTATTTCCATAATGATAAACTAGAAAGAATGAAATATTGATGTAAAATTTGGAAACTAATACAAATTATAATGGAAATGCACAAAATAATTTTTATAACTTACCAATCCATGAACTAATCATATTAAAAGAAAAAAATAACTAGATAAAGACAGTTTATTTTAGAATTATGGCTAGATGTATTATCCCAGATCACATATCATGCGGTTAAAGAAGTGGGGTCTTTTTACTAGGAAACTAGAGAGTGATCCTAGTGTGGATCCCATAACATTTATGAGGACATTGATGAATTCATTCTAGAGTACTAAAATACTATTGAATAGGGTGCCTAAATTGACATAATCATTGAATAGAAATTTTAATTGGAAATAGTGGAGATTTGTTTCACAAAAAATACATTGTACATCATCTAATTAAATTATTGAGTATATGTTGGGAAAAATAATCTTTTAATAGAAGAAAAAAACAATTAATAATTTCATATGTTTTTGGAAATAAAAAAATCCCACTTAAATAGATTATTAAATAATTATGTAGACCTAAAACCATATAAAATTAATATTGTATAAAGTTATATGTTGTATATATGATCTCAATAATGTATAGATATCGAACAATTCTATAATTATAATTTTACAGAGTAAGTTTGATCATAGAATTCTATAACTACTTACCAAAATAAATGTTTAAAAATTTGTATACCAAATTAGGCATGAAATCAAATTTAAAGATACCATATCTTTTAAAAAATCAATAACAAAATATTAAATACTTCAAGACACTTTTAATATAAAATTTATTAGAAGGTAAAATTTCCTTATAATTAAATTTATGATTCCCCATAACACTACTAGAACAACTCTTAAAGACTATTATAAACATTAAAAAATATTATAAATAAGAATATAGAAAACAAAATAATTCAATGAAAATATAGATTTCTTTAAAAAATCTTAACCCACACATAGATATTTAAGATTAAAAATACCATAGAAAAATTGCATAATACCATTTTAATGAATCATCAATGACATTAAATATCATAATCAATTAAATTTATTATTACTCATGCTATTTATTTTGATGTTCTCATGGTGGAATATGTTAGAGACTGAGATGCTACATGCATAATAAATAGTGATTACATAGCATGAGGGGTGAAATAATTGGGAGTAAAATATATATTTTCTAGGTTTCAATAATGAAATTTTGTAGGATCAACACAGTAAGATTTATGCTACAATGCATACCCCGTGTTTTTTTGTTGTGTGTATTCATAATAAAAGGACACCTTGATTAGATTCGGTGAGAAAGAAATATGAAATGTATAGTTTGATAAAAATATGAGAATGATATTTGGGGTACCTGATATTTATGGAGGACTCTAGAATATATGTTGTTTGTTGAGAAAAATGAGAAATGAGGAGAGGTGCAGGTTCATGTAAACCGTAATTGATTTTTATGGAGCTCGCTGATTTAGAAACCCATGTTGAACAGGGAGATACGAATCATGATTCAGGAGAGGAAGATGTTTGGGGAAAGTGGGGTGGCCATATTGAATATGTGTCACAACCATGTTAGAGGAGGTTAAATTTTGTGATGTGGATAGGTCCATTTAGAGTTGTGTTAGCACAGAGGTGGGGAGCCCGCATCAGAGTTACACTAACAGAAAGGTGGTCTACCTACACTGTAAGAGGAGGATCATCCGCATCACATTAGAGGTTGGGAAGCACCGGTTAGAAGAATCAATAGAGGAGGTAGGTATGAACTCAAGGGGATAGGGGTTTATTAGGGGAGGGATAGTTTAGGGAGTAACTCGATCGGGAGTATATGTGTTTCTACATGTTTAAAATAATCTACAAAGTTAGAGAAACTATTTCTTCAGTTTTAGTAACATCTGGTAGTAAATGTGTCGGAATAAAGAATTTTTATAGTATTGTGGGTGGATTCAAATGTGTGTGGACCAATATCACCAATATCCATTATCAAGGATAAGAATTATGTTCTTTTCATTAATTATTTCTGTAGTTTTACATTGATATTTTATTCATTTTCCATAAGTCAGCATGAAATTCACAAATATATTCAAGTTTTAGATTATCTTGAGAAACACAAGATAAAGAATCAGGTGTTGGTAGTGATAACTCAATAAAATGGATTGGTTGAGAGGGGAAATCAATTCATAAACAACATGGAAAAAACAATTCATATTGAACTGAGCCTACATGGGAGATTCTATATGGAAGTAGACTTTAAATCCATATATATATATATATCATGTTTTGGTTGTGATAACTTTTCAATGAAATGATGTTTGATTGCAAACAATCCAATAATTCCAATAACCCACTTAGGAACAGACCCATTATTATGAATAACATTTTAATTCAATTAAAAACCCCTCAAAAGGGACATTTGATGAAAATAATTCAAACATAAATATTTTCCATTATATTAAAAGGGGATTATTTTGTTGCTTTTCATTTATAATAAAAAATTATAAGTTTAAATCATTCCATTCCATGTTCTTTTAGTTGTACAAAGTCTTTATGTATATTCCAACACAATTAATTTTTTCTAACCAAATCTCTTTATCAAAAATTCATTTTCAAGAAACATTCATTTTACTTAAATAAAAAATATCATGCTTTAATTTTATATAAATAGTCATTAAAATAATCTTTCAGGTAATTCATTTCATTGTTAATCCGTTTTCCAGAATTCATTAATTTATTTGAAAATCTATTTTTGAAGAGGTCTAATACACACCATGCCTTCTAAAATAAATTGTTATGATCTGAAATACACGATTTAGAAAACAGTTAGAAATCCATTTTAAATCAATCAAGGAACAATGGTTTCAATTAATAGGAAATGAATAAACAACCCACCTACCTAAAATACTATGTGTTCAACCAAGGAACTATGGATCATCAAATAGAGTGTTGATGGGATAGACACGCTCAAAGAGGAATCCTATAACCATAATTTTCAAATCACGATCTTGATCCATAAATTACAAAAGGATCAACCAATCTTGAAGAATAAGAGATGTGATTATATTAGAATCTATAAGAAACACTACATTACACAAACAAAGTGAGATTTAATGCATTAATGGACACTTTTATCCTTGTTGTTTCATAGTTGTAAGGTATAAATTCCATCAAGAGGGACTCTAGAATAATGGGTTTCAATTTTTTTTTTGTGGTAAAATTGGATATAAAATTGGTGTTTCATATGGTATAGTTATGTTATTTTTCTTCTATTAATCACCTCATAGATTATCACCGGCTAGCCATTAACTTCCACAGACTAGCTATTGGCACCAAACAAAAAATATATAGCCCTATAAACCCCACCGAATAGTTAGTGGAGTTCCTATATGAACTCCATAATTCAATATATCTAATGGTTAGATAGGGTACCACCTTGGTTTTTAGATGGACATCTTCTAGTAATAACCTACTTCTATCCTTCTACTCTGTATTCGATGGCCCTAACTAATAAGCCAATGGATGAATAGTAACTATTCCTTTTACATGTCCACATAAAATCCTTGTAAAAACTATTATACACCTACCTAACACTTATTAAAGTAACAAAACCAATACCCTTGAATCTTTCAAAGGATCAAAAAGGAAATAAAAAACACGAATCACTAGAAAAAACTAGTGTTCAAATCCAAAAGAAATATGTTACAAAATTTTCCAAGAATCATTCCTGGAGCCCGGTGTCAGTATGTTAAATTCTTACCTCCAAAACAATATTCACCATTTAATTGAATATTTCCTAAAATAAACCTAAAACTTAATTTTAAAACTTTATACTTTTAATGAACATGAAATCTATTCTTCCTAGTTAATATATATTTTAATAATCCTAATAACCATAGATGTATTACTTATAAACTCTCCTAATGACCCTATTAATGTATTCCAATGCATTGTTCCACAATATCCCTTATTTCATCCCATCATCTTATACAATGGAATGTTTTTCATTCATGATTTCCATCAAATAGATATATACCTCATGAATAACTATTTAAATGTCATTGAAATTACTCATTATTATCAATCATTTGACTTTTTTTCTTAAAAAAACAATAACTAATAGGAACACATTTGACAATATTATCTTTATTAAAATATTTTTTGAGAAAAATATACATATTCAAAGCATGATGATTAATATATTCATGGATTCATTATTAAAATTCGTTCATAATTTTTCCTAATATTTATAGTATACTAATTTTTTTATTTATACATATTTTCTTGGGATCCTCTACTTTAGAAAAACATTAAACTTTTATTTCATGAATAAATATTCATTGAGGATGGATATGAATGGTGTGGTGTCCTTATATGACCTTCAAACTATGCATCCTCTATGATTTCTCTATAGGAATAAATAATTATACGGACTCCTTTGACATACAACTGATACTCTGGGAAGACTAGTATAAATTTGGTGTTTTACATCTTAGTTATAAAGTCTCTTTTCTATACCCCCAACATAATAATTTCTATAAGAAATTTATAATGTTGGTTTATAATGAAACCAACATTATTGATTCTACCTAGGAACTTTTAACATCTATTTTTTAGAAACCAACAGTAAATGTAAAATACCTTATCATAAATTTTCTCAAAAAAATGATGTTGAATACTAATTAAAAAACATTAAAATTCAATTTTCATAAGAAATTGACTTTAAAAAACATTTAAAAGACACTCTAAAACTGAACCTTCATTCAATATTCTCCAAATCATTGGTTCTCCAAAACTTCAAAATAACTAACATCACTAACCATTCTTAAATCTCATATTTATTTGTTTTAATTGTCTTTAATGATCATTTTACTGTCATTGATCCTCAATCTACCCTCTTTTGGAATTTTTTCCTGATCCCTAAATATATATTTTCTTTAAAACCATAATTTTATCAACTAAAGAATCCTCAGACACCAAAATATATTATAAGATGATTTCAGTATTTTTTAATCATGTCTACACCTTCATTTTTCATCAATCATTCATACTTCATCATTGTTTCATGATCCATAATCATATTTAGTTCCAAGATAACCTATTCATGTCTTCTGACAATCATGGTTGAAGTATTTTTGTTCCTTTTTCTTATTCATTTTTTTTCAAATGTGCTTCTTCAATCATATAGTGTTCATCCTATCACCAGCTCTAAAAGAGTACATCAATATTTACGGTCAGTGTTTTCTAAAGATGGTGATAGGTTTCTGATGTATTTTTCAGAACCAACGAATCTTATATTTAATAAATTACCGTGTTTCCTTTATTTATTTTTGGGTTACACCTCCAAGATCAAAGATGTACGACCGGAACACATTACCCATGGGATACTAAGATTATTTTTCACTCCCTACATCGACCCTTTAGGATGAATGTGGATATCATGATTTTGTAATCAGGTAAACGTTCTGCCTCTATTCCTGGACCTTAGTGTTTGATGTATAGTATTAGATGGATATAAATGGTCCATGAGGTTCCTACATCAGTTGGGGATTAAATTTTGGGTTTTCTTTTTTATATCATCATGTTATTATATATATACATACTGAGGATGACCATAGGTAACCCTTAATTCTATTTATTGTATTGTATGACCATTATTGGATATTTTATAAACAAATCATATCTTTCTTGGTTTATTTCCAAAAATTTTATTGGTCCTATTTATTATTATTTCTTCTGCTATCTATTGTGATTCTTCCACAGGTTGGTTACTGGTTTAGTATTTTTTTTATTTTTTTTATATTGAATATTACATTTTTAAATGGACAATTGTATATCAATACTATAGGGTATAGTCTCCCCATAATCATCAATTTACATTCTCATTGTTATGTGGTAGTTGTTGGCATATGGGAAGGCGTTCTTAAGAAATTTTGAACTCATTGTGAAGCACTATTTGGGAGGATAACTGGTTCGGGGAACTTTGATAAATTCCTTTTCAATTAAAAACTATGTTTTTTGGTTAACATATCCAATAATATAAAATTTAAATTAATTATTTTTTTTTTGAAAAAATTGCTCTGTAGACTCAGATATGCTACAAGAAACCAAACTTTTATATACTCGATCAATATTTTTCCACTCAATGATGTGTAAGTGGATTAGTGGCACTAATGAACTATGTTATCGATCCATAGATGAGTCAAATAGTTGATGAAATTCTAGAATATGTTTATTTTATGTTATCTATTTGGCCTGAAGTAATAGTAAAAATGGTATTCATATATTCGTAGAAAAAAATTACTAACCTATTATTTAGTTATCACGTATAATTAATAATAATTTAATTTAAATATAAAAAATTTAATTTTGGAAATACATAACATATTTATAAATTGTTTAAGATTTTTTGAAAAAAGGAACATTGTTCCTTGATATGTGTACATATCATTGAGTATGTATCCACATTGTAAAAATTAATGTATGATTATTTTATAAATAATATTAAAAATACGAATAATTAAAATATTTTACTGCTAAATAAGAATGAAATTAAAAATTACTATTCAAATTTAAAAAAATAAAATTCGTTAAAGATGTATATTTAAAATAAAAAATTATAAAAGTCCTTAAATATTGAATATGATTTTATTTGGACTATAAAATGATAACCCTGAAATATTTGATACACTTTGAGAATGAAAAGGGGAGGATTGGAAGTGATAATTTCATGGGCGGGGGATACAATTTTATACGTAGACCAGTTGAGTCTATGAAATAATTTCATACCCCTTTTTTTCATTTTAATAAGTGATCAAAATATTACCAAACACTTCTCCAAAATGTAATAGTAATATTGTAAATTGATTTCATACTCTTAACTACAATGATAAGAGAGGAATATGCTTTCATGATCTTGTTGTGGGACCTATGTGCCTGAAAAAGTTCAACCTATTATTATGATATATAGGAGTATAATATCATTTCATAAACTTATGAACCATATCTATAAATAAACAAATAATTTACCTAAAAAACCCTAATAATATTTTTTCCTTTTTAGAAATAATTTTCTAAGAGACATTGTTTATTTTCATTTCTATAATTTTTATGTTTTCCATTTGTGTTTCAGATGCATATTTTTTTTATTATTAATATTTATACAAGAAAATATTATTTATTTTCAATTTATCAAAATAAATTTTTCCTTAGTTAATAGTTCAATAATGAACTAATTTTATTATTTATATTTCAAAACTTTTTTTGTAGTTATTAGTATCTTGAACCTATTTCTTGGATTTATCATGGTAGAACTCACATATATTCTTTGAATATATTATATGGTTCTTCATATACACATATAATATTTTTTTTAATAAAAGTTTTGGAAAATGATTTGTGTGGTCCAAATTTATAATTTATTATTTCCATTAAAATCTACCATATTATATTTTGAATATTTTTATATATCTAAAAATATATTCCACAAATTTCCTTTCCTAAAACATCAAATAATCCAAAATAATATTTGAAGGGATATGAAATAAAAATATATAATAAAATAAAAATGAGTAATGATGGTTGAGATATAATAATTTTATAAAATTCACCACTGTCAGTCAATATTCATGTAGTGGTACACAATTATGTTGAATACATGATAAATTAAATAAGTTATATGAAAAGAATATAAATCTTTTATAGTGACTATTTTTGTATAATGTGATGATAATTTTATGGAGATATTTTTTTCAAATTTGATAACAATGCTCTTCATATGGATATATATTTTGAATATATATTTTTTAAATAATGAGTGTTTCATGGTTATACTTTTGTATGTTCTAGTTTATGTTCAAATTTATCTTGGATTTTTTTGATTTGAGGAAGTGAGTTTTTTTCAATATAATTTCTGAAATGATATGTTTTGGACTTATTATATTATTGTTTTTATGTGTTTACATAAACTAATTTTATATATCATGAAAATCAAAAAAAATATGAGTTTTCATTTGATTATTTTTAAAAAAAAATTATAATCCTTATATAATATTTTTCCATATTTTTTCGTATTTTATTTGAGAAATGTAATCGTCAATTTTATGTGAATCTATTTTTGGATTATGTTTTTTTAGAAAAACTAATAGCATCATACCATTAGAAATAAAAAAAATTAATGTAACATGATCATTATATTTATAAATCATATAATAATATACACAAAACATTTATTCACTTATAATCATAATAAATAATATAACTTTTATGTGAATTATATTGAATTAAGGAATATAAACTTTGATTCACATATCCATATAGCTATCATCATCCATGAAATTACATATAATTGTGAGAGTACTGGAAAATTTTGGAATGCAGGTATAACTCACTTCTTCATTTATAAAATTTCATCATACAGTAGATTGTCACATCATCATGTAATCAGTCATGATTTATGTGAATCGTCATATATCTATGTGGTTTTTAGGTTTACATCATTTAATAATTCAACTCTTTATTGAATCCACAAGATCCAAATTAATATTACACATATAAACCCTACACTGTGTGAGCTAAGGGACAATGTAAACCAATTTATAATAATATTACTCTCACACATTTCTAAGTAAGAATAATAATGATGAAATTTGATCCTTTATTGTATTTTTAAATTGTATTTTCTCAAATTTGTTAAACTATTTCATCAATTTTCCCACCACACAGACCCATTGGGGTTGTAAGATCTAGTGGTCATGTCATGTTTCCCCATAAAAGTGATCCAACCTTACATCCACCAAGTGATTTCCTATGATTCCTTTAACCATGTTGTGCCAATTCACATATACAATTCATTATCTATGTCCCTCAATAAATATAATGGTATAAAACCTATACAATTGGTTAAGTAAAATTGGTACTAGGTATCTTGGGTTGTTGGTTATGGATGGAATTTTTTTCCTAACAAAAATAAAAAAATTACTTAGTTTTATAATCATTTTTTATAAGAAAATTCTTGATTTATATATACATTATCCTCCAAAAAAGACATTAATAAGTAAAAATTATCAAGTTACACCATTTTTTCCCACTAATATTTTCAGATATATTTATTTACAAAGAAATTCAACTTATTCTATTGAATTTGACACACATAACCCCAGTTCTAAATGAACCATAATATAGTATACTGTTATAACCTTGCTATTATAATTTTCATTATGAAATATAATAATTAAAATATTAAAATTATGTATAAATTTTCTGTCTAAAATAAATATATTGGTAATAATTTCATAATTTATAGTAAATACTTTTAATGCATTAAAAATGTATTTCCCTCATTAATGGTTTTGTTATTTATTTTTAGAAGATAATATATATTATTTTTCAATTTTAGAAAATATGTTTGAAAAAATTAATTTCATTATTAAAATAATCATTTGGAAATTATCATAGATTTATCTTTCTAGAATTTTCTAAAATGATTTATTTTTTTATTTATAATTATATACACCTATTTTTATTACAAAATGTCTTTTCGTTTAATGAATTAAAAAAGTTACATTTTACATCAAAATTATATTAAATGTAAATTTTTTTCAATTAAATTATGAATACTCCAATTAATATCATTTAAATTAATTTTATATTGGATTTGGGTATGAAATAAATTATGCTTCAAGAAATTTTTTAATGGAAAACTCTATTCAATCATGTTTTTATGATTAATTTTAAGATAAATTCTACCACTTATGTAAATTGAATACTAAAAAGGCTTCTATATTTGGAATCAAGTGGATAAAAAAATTTAAAGAGGTCCCTTTAATATTTTTTAGTATGAATTGTATGTATGGAAAATATATGTCACCTCAATAAGGGTAAAATGGATTAAATTGGACTAAAACATTGCGACATGGATTTAAAATTTCTATAACACTTTCCTTTATACTATCAAATGAGTTGATTTTGTACATGCCCATCCATGTATCAAATACATGGTAACATTGGGACATTTTTATTTTATTATGTTGTTTGTATTATTTTATGAGAAGATTAAATACAAAAGGTCACTCTTCACATTAATATCTCAATATTTTTTACATAAGGATAAAAGAGGATATGTTCAGTTATGATTTATATTTTGAATTTGAATTAAAAATTTATAATGATAATATTTTTTTTCTTTTTTGTAATTGAATAACTAACTTTAATGGTTACACGATGCTGAAACAGTATTTATTAAATTAATTACAAATAAAGTCATTGATTTTAAAAATATTAAAAAGTTATAAAATTTTGATGAATTATTTTTTTCATTAATTATATATTTAAATATAACATATAAGACGTTTTTAAGGATTATATTATAATTTCAACACTTAATTAATGATTTTAAGGTCAAATTTCATGAATTGGTCCAAAAAAAATTAACGAAATTTTATAATACAATATTTTATCAAATTAATTAAAATTTATTTAAATACTATATATAGTAAATTTAATGGTATTTGGTTGAAAATATAATTCAGGTACCATTTATGGGTAAATTTTCTTTTTAATATAACATTCATATCCCTTAAATAGCCGAAAACATTGATATTGGGTTACTTTTCCAAAAGGTTAAGAGGGATTAAAACAAAGGCATAAGTGTTCCAAAATCACGTAAACATGTTAAAATTGTATTTGATGAAATAAATTTTACATATCCAAATCCTATATTATAAATATTTCAATTATTGATTACATTATTATAAAAATTAATCTATATAAATTTAATATATTGTAAAATCCCATAGTTCCCCTCCCCCACTTATAAAAGGTATGATCTTATCCACTCTTCCTCACACATTTGAGTCCTTCAATACTAGACAAGTCTGAGCATAATATCTTCATATCTTCCTTTTTCTAATCCTAGAGATTCTGGTATAGAGATAATACCAATATTTCAAGGATTACTGAGTAACCCAAAAGAGGGTTCTCAACAAAGAAGTATAACACTTAATGGATAATTAAAAATTTTATTTCCACTTCTAACTCATATAAATACTTGGTATATTTTATAAAATAATTAAGAATGTTTATTAAATAATTTAATTTTTTATGATGATGGAACAACCATTATCCACCTTCATTCCATTATACGAAAATCTAAAACAAAATTAATTCTTACATAAGGGTTACACGTAGAAGGGTCATTATCTATTCATCAACACATTACTTTGAAGATTATAATTCTGTATATAATTAATATATATTATATTTATGATATTTTAATATTTCTATAAAGGTACATTATTATTCACCTTTCTTTCATTCCATCCGTCAGAAAATGGAAATAACATTCAGGCCTTTGTATAACCTACCACCTCCATGAACGATGTTATTCATTTTGATATCTTTAACAGATATCACTAGAAATATATATAATTAATATATGTTATATAAATAGCATGGATAAAATACTAGATATGATATACTCATGATGAAATTATAAGGACCAGAATTTTACAACTGAATCATCATGATAAGCGAAACAGTTAATAGATGGAAATGATGATTTTAATAAATATTTACTAATAAATTGGTGTTAAAATATTATAAATTGGTCATATAAAAAAATGGGTACAACCACGAAATTAGAAGACACGCAAAGAAGAAAATACATTTAAAATATTGTCCTGGGTGCTTGACCTTGTGACGATTCCCCAAACCCCTCCCCACCCATACCACCCCACCCAAGCATGGGAGGGAAAAATGGATCATATATTATATGATATGTATTTTAATGATTTTGGTATAGAATTATAATAAATTTAAATTTATTATAATGGATTATGGATCACTTTTTAAGTGATTGGAACTTGAGGAACCAATTTATGTTACAATTTCATGGTTAATCAAGACTGTTTATGATCATTTTTTCAATAATGGAATTTTATGAATAGTATTTCAAGAATCCCATGTATTTTTTTACAATATGGTTATTTTTTTACATCTCATGTTTTACACTCATTATTCTCTCTTCAAAAAACATAAGAGATGTAAAGAATGTTTTTATGGAAACCCATCTTTGTTTCACTCTTTGGTCGAAAATATTTTTTCTTCCAAATCCATGGTTTTTTAAAATATTTTCATGAATGTTGTGACTATTATTATAAGATTATTTAAAGTCATTTTTCACATATTTTTGACACCTCAAAGGTTATAAATGAATTAAATTTTATTCAATAGAATGTATGGCAGACAACACCAAGTATTGAAAGGAATATAACCACTTGATACATTAATATAAATTTATTATTTTAAATAAACTTAATTATTTTTATTTCTTTTAATGCATGAAACACTAATATATCTTGTGGCATATGCAACAATGATTTTCTATGATATCTTGTGTTACACACAAGACCCATTTTTACGATATATTATTAATATTTTTATGAAAATTATTTCATATCCATTAAGTTAGTGATTATATGTAGGATTTGATAAACTATTAAAATATTGTATAATTAATTATATACCTATTAATTATAAATTAAGATAAAGATGAATTGAATATGATGTATTTTTTATAAAGATCTATTTTTATGCACCCAATGTTAATTTAATATAATGAATGAAATTAGTTACTATTTGTGAATAAATATAAATGAAAAAATATATTATATATTAAATTATGTTTTTGACCTTAATCATATAGATTTGATAGGCATAAGATAAGGAAAAAACAATTTCACCCACAAAAGCAATTTTTTTCTAATGGTAGTTTTGCCGCCATTAATGGCCTAATTATTTTTCTCTAAATTTTAAAAAATTTATAAATTCTATTTCAAAAAATAAACTTCATTTTTTAAATCATAAATTCAATAATACCTTACGGTTAGTTTATTTTTATTTTTATAGATAAGATTCATTTTTTGATAAATAGTGAAAAATTATGAATTTTAATTGAAAACCGACTTTTCATCTAAATAATTTATAAAGATAAATTATATTTTTATTTGTTTTCAATGTAAATTAAGATCAATTATACAACTAAAAACAAATTCATGTTATTGTAATAATATTTATATTGAAATATGATATAAAAACATAGTTATCTTTGGAACATTTTAACTTTAAAACCCAGCCTTCACGTCCCATCTACAATATTAATTTTAAATTAATTTTAACAGAATTTGTGATCTTAATTTTGATAAATTGATTAAATTTTTTGAATCCCAATATTTTATAATTTATTGTAAGGTAAAATTGGGTTTTGACACAAAATATTAGTGAAATAAATTAAAATTAATTATAGAAATTAATGTAATAATTAGTTTACTTTTTGGTTAAATATTAATCTTAGAGGGAAAATGACCAAGAAATTTTTTCAAAACTAATTATCAAGACATTTTTAGACCATATAAACTCTTTAATATGAATTTTTTTATTGTTTTATGCACCTTATGTATAAGATATCTCCCAATATTGTTTACCATTTTCTATTTACAAGAATGTCACTCCTCCACTATAAAAGAGGACTCACCCCCTCCCCCTCACTTGTTCACAACAACAAATCCATTTTTCAAATTAAAACCATAATATAATAACTTCCTTACTTCCATAACCTCATATTATATGACTAAAATTTGGATTAAATCTAACTAATTAAGTCCTTTGGTGAAAACCAAAAGGAGTTACCGGAAGAAAAGTTAACATTTTTCAACGTGAAATTTTATTTTATTTCATTCACCACCCTTAAATTATTCTGGTTCATTTATTATATAATTTATTAGTTATTTTCAATATTTTGATATGTTCTGATGTTACGGTTACAACAAAAAACTTCACATAGATCTGCAAAATGGGATATATAATCATCATTCGTGTGTGTGGTGGACTAACACCTCTAAAACTCATGTCATTCATCATTCCATTATAACCTTTAACAAATGTTAATAATTTTGTATTATTAGTTTATATATGAAATATATTATATTTTTTATGTTATTAATCTTATATATTTATTATATAACACAAAACATAATACTTTTCATTTTTTTGGAATATAATAACGTCATTCGGGTATATAACGAACTACCGCCTCGTGAAGAGATGTGATTTATTGACAATTTACATTGATTGTATTAATGATGTTTTTAATAAAACTATTATATATATATGACATAATAATGATACTATAATGATAATATATACATATATATTAAATTTATTTTCATTCTTTTAATATGACAAGAAAAAAGAAGTAGTGTTGATGCTTACGTATGACCAACCGTCTCCATAAACGAGGTATTTCATTTCATATCACTAATTTTTTTGGATTATTATTAATACATTTATTATAAAAATATATTGTATTTAAATTATCTTTTTCCTTCATAATGTTATTAAATCATGATCTATGTAATAGGAATGAAAATAACAAGTCGCAACATAAAAAAAACAAGGCCATAAACATGCGAAATGATGAAAATAATGAAATATTATTAACAAATTGGTGCTAATATGATATAAATGTATTATATATAGTATATAAAATATTAGTATGGTTATTTTATAATTTAGTAACATTATTAAAACAAATATATATAATTTTAATGAGCATTAAATTAAATTGATTTCTAAGGTAAGGGATTCTTATCTCCCTTTTTCATCAATGAGGCATACACCAGTTTCACCACTTATTTATTTTATGTGGTGTATATACTGACTCTATTATGTTATATATCATTAATAAATTTATATTATGGTTATTTAATGTTTTATTCTTGGTTATGTTTTTCATGGGGATTATAATTCCAAATATACTCATTGGTAAGGGATTATGTCTCAATTTCATTTCATTGAGATATAATGTAATGTTATGCACCTAGTTTATTTTATATGGTTTATTTACATCCCCATTAACCATTAATATAACAAATATTATATTATTCATGGTATATTGAGTTCTAAATTGAATTCATTTCATATAAGGGTATTTTAAGTAAATGTTTCCAAGTGGTAAAAAAATTAATAACACAATTTATTTTCATTGGTTAATACCACATCCTCATGGTCCGTAATTTTCTATGATTATATGTATAATTACATTGAATATCGATCAATTCATTTTCCAATTTTTTATTATGATTTTTATTTGAAACACTTAATTAACTCATTTATTAATTCTCACTTCGATATCTTGATCATTTAAATGTTGTACATCATAATCTCATTCTAATCATGATTGTATATTTGTGAGTTTCTAATAAATTAAATTATTTGATAATTCTTTAATAATCCCTTTAATTTTATTCTCCACTAGTAATCTATGAACTATCTGAATATATAATAACATTTTACCACACATTATTACTTAAAATATTTTAGAAAATGTTTTTATGAATATCCAACTTCATTTATCTCTTCGGTTGGAAATCTATTTTCATCCAAAATCATGTTTTCTAAAAAAATTCCAAATTGTATTTATAGATTTAAAATTTTTTTTTTTAAATTTTTTCAAAGGAATATTCTCTTTGATTTCTGAACACAAGAACTTTTATAAAATTTTTAGTATGAAAAAAGTTTTATCTATTTTCCTCATACAAAATTACCCATTATTATTTCTTTGGTTAATCCATTGTAATTTTACAAATATATTTTTAGTTTAAATGTTTCTAAAAGTGATTTTTAAAGAAAATTATTTTCAAAATGTTTTTAAAAATTAAAAATATATGTTACTCAATAAATTTTTAATTAATTTTTTTATTTTGTCAACGAAAATAACCCAAATTTTTAAACATTGTATTGATACCATCCTTATTCATCATCTGGATGGTTAATGCTTATTTTAAACAAGGATATTGCTAAAATTCACGTTCCTGAATAATTTTTGTTTTCATTAACCTCCCATTGAGTTATTAATTTTCTAGTGACCATTGAACATTAAATTTACCCAAAATATCCACATTATTTATCATTATTATGATTATTTACTAAAAAGTATAACATTTTTACATAGTGTTTACTTTGAATTTTTTTTGATTATCTGGAAAAATGTTGATAAATTTGTTTTCTTTACTCAATACAGATATTTGATAGGGAAGACAACTTATGAATTAAATCTAGTTTTCAATATATGAGTAATTATTTGGACTATTAGTGACGGATATGACCAACACTTTATACTGCTCATGGATGCATCAATATGTTCTCATAAGACTAATTTTTTTCAAAATTAAAAAGGTGTAAACTTAATTTTTTAATCCATATTCTGAATTTTCATGAATTTATATGGTTACTTTTACCTTAAAATTTATTTTTAATAATTAATTATTTTTTTATTCAATTTCATTTATTATTAACCATTAGATTTTCACTTGGAAAAATTATATAGTTGCATTTCATTATCATTTTATTGATTAAATGGAATGTTTTTTTTTCTTATTTATCTTTCCATGATATTTAAGAACATCCTTCCCAATTTTATTGATTACATGGAATGTTTTTTCAGTTATTTACCTTTATATATTTATTATGATGATTGATTCATTATTTTTTCCTCTATACTTAACCCTTATTGAGAATTTCATCTCACCCTTATTTTTGTTCTTTCCAGAGGATTTCATGAAGAGTACTAGGAAATATATTCAATGTTGTTCAAGATGGATTAAATTTAATCAAGAAAAAAATTATGTTTTATTTTTTTCATTCATTTTTTATAATAGATTTATATATGTATCTAGCTTACCAAGACTACTAAACTGGTTTATCCTTTTGGACACGGTTTCCTTGTATCTTACACTATAGTAATGATAGTATGCACCAAATCTAGGCTTCTAGGTTAGGGTCATTATATTTGGTATCATAGGAAGTTTAGTAGAAACCTTGGGAACTAGAATTAGGAAAAAATTATTCAGGGAACTTAATCATACGATGGAATTTTTGGATTAGTATAGAAGAACAGTCTAATGATATGGTAAGGTATATATTATTTGGGTATTTCCTAGTAAAAAACCCCTCTCTAGATAGTATCATGGTTTAATGAGTTTAAGATTGAAAAAAATATCAAAAACTTAAACGTATTTTTAGATTTTATGTGATGGGATTCTACAGATATTACATATATTTTAGATGAAATTTATGGAAATACAACCAATTAGTTTAGTACATGTTGTAGTGTAATAGTTTATTGGGGAATAATACATTTAAATTACATAGAAATAAGTTTAAAAGTATTTATAAAATTTATTTTCAATATAAAAATAATATTATTTTACTTTTTTTTTAAAAATAGTTTGTATTGAAAGCCCTAGTAAAAAAATTAATTTAATGATTAATTTCATTTCAGGGGAATCCATCATAATTTTTGGAATTATTTATGGTATTATATTAATATAGTTTACAAAAAGGAAAACCTGCAAGCTGGGTGACAACCCTTCACATCTAGAAATGTGGTGGGTATAATGACCCATACATTACATACATGGTTATTACTTTAGAATTGAAGCATGCTTATTAAAACATATAACAAAACCATGAAAGGACCGTATAGGTATAGCGTCTTTAGAAACTAGGAAACATAAACAACTGATTGATAAGGAATCTACATTGTCTCCCATTTATTTCATCATATATAGAGTCCCTTTTAGGATATCCTACTAAATAACCTTCTTCCTGACCTGGGGAAATGAAAACATACAAAAGGGTGAGCTCAAATGCTTAGTAAGGGTAAACAAAAGAAATATCAATCATAAGAACATAACATTTTGGAAATCTTAACCTGCAAAAGAGATCATAACATCATAACATGGGATAAATCATAGTAGTGAAATGTAATCCCAATAATCATAACCTAAAACATGAAAATTTGTGGTATACACACATAATCATAGAGACTCATTTCTTAGTAGTCAAGACTCACTTCCAAGACTATCTTAGAGGACAAAGTCCATTTTTGAACTGAGTTCACTCCTCATTTCAGTCCTGTATCACAAAACTGGATTAACCTGTAATTCCAGACATGTCTATGTCATGAGATATAAATCTTTAACCAATGCATTGGAGGTAGATATAGGTCACAACCATCTCATAATGAACCCATTCTTATGTGTTCCATAAAACCATAAATCATAGCATAACCCATGTAATAAAAATGGGATTCTTAAACATCATTCCATCATAACATAATCCATATAAGATAAAAGTACATCATAAAAATAATTCCATCAAAACAAAAACAAATAAATGTAAAAATAGGAATAGAAATATAACTCCATATTATCCTAGATGGGAAATAATTTTGATAAAACACTTGAACACCATTCTTGAGGAAAATTTCCTTTCTAATTCAAAAACATTTTTCCTTTCTTAAAATGTCATAAAATTTTAAACTAAAAGAAGGTAATTAAAAATAAACTTGAAAACTTGTAAATTAAGATTCATGGAAATAATTTTCTATGAAATCATAAAAATCCATTCATTCCGTATAAGTTAAAAAACATTCTTCTCGTACTTTGGTCGGAAAAGTCAAAAAGTACCTCGTACTAAAAGCAAAAAAATATTCCTTTCATATATTTTACTAAAAACTCACCAAAGGTTAAAATTGGATTTAAACAATAATAAGAGGATAGAAATAATATTACATATTGAGGAAACATGGATGTCGATGATAAATTTTCCCCAGTAAATTCTGAAGTATAAACAATCTCGGATAAAAATGATATTGCGATATTTTCCCTTGCCTTAGGTCTGATTTTCTTCGTACATGTCTGAACCTCCTGTATAATGATTTAAATAATGTCATTGAATTATTCCAGAATCATACTCATTGTTATGATATCATATATCGTCATATTCTTAGCATCTTATTAGTAATATTTCCCTGGTACTTGTTATTCGGGTGTTTATTACTTTTTGTTCTTATGCGTGTTTTGTAGAATAAATTCTTATTATTTTTTTAGGTTATAAATACCTCATTTCCAGAATGGTATTAGTGTAATATATACCATATTTATTCATTCAATTTATATAATCATTATGCATTTATGATCATGTAGAATGAGTCGTATCACATCGCGGAGACGGTAGGTCGTACGTACGCACGAGTGATGATATCATTCCCATGATCGCAGAATTGTATTGAAGTGTATGTATAATATTTCAGAATCAATATCACTTTAAAATAATCATATACAGTTATTCTTTACAAAATTATAACCATCCAAGTAAGGTGGTGGTGGAAAATAGATTACACCATGGTGTGGAGACGACATTTCGTACGTACGCACGCGTGATGATTTCGTTTTCCATATGGTGGATAAAAGGTGAAATAGGGTAGTTTCATATTTATAATAACATATCAGTATATGAGTGATTCTGATGTTATTACTTCATATTGAAACAACTAAATAAGAGGATGTAGAAGAATAAATAAAGTTGAAAGAATCGGTAACGGACATTACCTCTTCTTTGAAGCGCCTCTTCTTACCCTCCTCTTAGGGAACTAAATATTGTCTTTGAAGATGACCAAGACCTCTAGGATGTTTCTAGAGAAGTGTAGAAGATAATTTGGAAGGGTTGGGCTGATATTGAAGGCTCAAAGTGGTGTGAGGAGGAGAGGGAGGAGGTGCCCTTTTATAAGAGAGGAGAGAGGCACTTTAGGAAGAACTTAAAATATCATTTTATTATAAAGTCATGATCGGTTTTTAATAGCTCCAAGTTGATTTATTTCGAATATAAGGTAGGTATGGGTCACAATCCTCTCAACCAATAGATTTTAGATAGGTTTAGGTTACTATTTTAACCTTATCATTTAGATTTAACTTTAAGTTAAATAATTTTACCTTTACTGTGTCTTCCTGTTTTCTTACACTATATGGTTAATAAACATACAATAAAAAGCCAAAAGAACCCCAAGTGGTTCATTATTAATATATATAACTTTATCTAAGTCATTTGGTCAAACCTTATATTTTCAGAAATAAAATAACAATTAATAATTTAATATTTGTTTTAAAAACAATTTTATGTCAATTTTGACATATTTCGTAATTGATTTTTGTGAAATTCATAACAACATTATTAGTTTTGAAAAAGTTAATTAAATCAATAATAATATGTCATATTAACCTATAAAATTAGTTTAATTAGTAAAAAGTCTCAAATTACATTTATTTGGGTATTTATAATATCAATTATGTCAATATTTCCTTAATAAGGTAATTACTGCATCATCATTGTGTCATAAATAAATTAAATTATTTGAAGTCTAAAAATTATAAATCAAATAAAATTATTTAGGAAATATTTTTATATTTTTAATTAATATTTATAGTCTAATTTATCTTATGTATAACCATATATTAAAAATGTTTTAGTTATTAAACCTTGATTTTAACTATTTTAACTATTCTTTAAATAAAATAATAATAAATGTATTAATCTAATCCAAGTGCACCTAAATGGTCATATTTTATTCCTAAGGTTGTTTTCGGTCGAATTAAACTTATCTAATAGAATTAGGACAAGTGTTAAGGTGATAATAATACCATTTTTACCCTTAATTACCCTATTTACTTTTAACCGTGGTAAATAAAAGTAAAAAGTTACTATTCACCAAAAATTATTTTTATCTTATTGAACCAAATTTTACTCCTCGATATTAACCGTGTCTCTTGTATTTTCAAAATTCCACTCACAGAAGTGGTAAAATTAAATTTTATGTAAATTTGTAAAAAAGATCCAAGGAGGTAGGTAAAAGACGGTGAAAATTTCAATAAAATTTTTATATATCTAAAATTATTATAAAATGACTCCAATGAATTATATTGAACTTATATAGGTATTATGTATCAATTTTTACCTAAAATAAATTTAAATAAAGTAAATAATTATTTAAATAAAAATTCGGTTTTTAAATAGTAACCCAGTGTTTTCACTATTCATCAAAAATTGAATGTTTTCTGAAAAATACCAAAAATTCACCCTAGGCTAATTTCAATATTACGAATCCAAAAATGAAGTCCATTTTGAAAGATAAAATTTATTAAATTTCAAAAAGTGGGTATTACTATTCATAACGGCTAGTTTATATAATATTTTAATAGCATATCGTTGTTTAGTGAAACTCGGTATTGCGTACAACACACGCTATTGTGGAAGGTTGTGATTGCATGTAAAGAAAGCCAAGATAGTATTGTGTGTAATGAAAGATTCCTTTGATGTTTTGTATAACATAAGACATAAAAAATATATACTTCTCATAAAATATCATGGTGTTCATTCTACCCCCCTTAAAATGAATTTCACCCTAGAAATTCGTCACTTCGTAACAAACGGATGAGGATACCTCTCCCTCATCATATCCTCAAGATCCAATGTAGTTTCTTATAATTTTTGGTTCCTCGATAAAACTTTCACCAAGAGAGTGGTCTTGTTCCGTAGAACTTTTTCTCTATGATCCAGAATCTCTATCGGCTGTTCTTCATAAGAAACATCTTGCTCTAGCGGTACAACTTCTGAGCTGAGTACATGTGAAAAATTGGGTATGTACTTTCTCAGGAGAGATACAAGGAACACATCGTGAACTTAAGAGAGATTCGGTGGAAGCGCCAATTGGTAAGCTACCTTTCCAACATGATCCAGTGTTTCAAAAGGACCAACATACCTAGGGATCAGCTTTACCTTCTTTCCAAATCTCATTACTCTCTTCCAAGGAGAGATTCTTAGGGACACTTTATCACCCACTTCAAACTCTAGGACTTTTCTTCGGTTATTGGAATAACTTTTTTGTCGACTCTGATCTACTCTTATGTGTTGTTGAATAGATCATACCTTTTCTACCATCTCATTAACAAGATCAGGTCCTAATAGCTTTGTTTCCCCAACTTCATCCCAGCAAGTTGGAGTTCGGCATTTCTTTTTATAGAGAGCTTCATAATGATCCATCTGAATACTACAGTGAAAGATATTATTATATGAAAATTCCACCAAAGGTAGGTGTTGATCCCAACCTCCTTTGAAATCCAAAGATGAAGCTCTCAACATATCTTCTAGAGTTTGAATTGTCCTCTCATAAAGACCGTATGTCTGAGGATGATAAGCAGTGCTGAAACTCAACTATGTATCCAGAGTCTGCTGAGGAATTCACCAAAACTTTGAAGTAAACCTCGGATACCGATCATATATAATGGAAAACGGTACTCCATGCAATCTTACCACTTCCTTTACATATATATTGGAAAGCTGATCCATAGAGAAATATTCTCTAATAGCAATGAAGTGTGCCGACTTTGTAAGATGATCAACTATGACCCAGATAGCATTATTGCCTTTGGATATTTTAGGAAGTCTGGTGACAAAGTCCATAGTGATGTTTCCCCATTTCCATTCGGGTATGGGTAATGGTTGTAACATCACCTTAAACTTCTATCTCCCAACTTTAACTTGCTGAAAAACCAAGCATCGAGAGACATATTCAGCAACATCTCTTTTCATGCCATCCCACCAGAAGTACTCTATCAGGTCCCTACACATCTTTGTGCTTCTAGTATGAATAGTTAATAAAGAACTATAAGCCTCATCCAGCAGCTCCTTATTTAATTCTGCGATGGGAGGAACACAAACCCGATTCCTGAACATTATTATCCCATCACAATCATGGTTGAATTCCGGAACATTTCTTACCTTCTTTTGTAAATCTACATCTTCTTTCTGTTCCTCTTTAATCTTCACATGTATAGATGGTTGAACATTCATTTGAGAAAGATAATATTGTTTCCATTCAATTATAATTCCATGATCCATCCTTTCTAAATCCATAAATATTGGATCTTTTATTATCCTCATCATGGATAAGCTAGCATGGTCTTGTCGACTTAATGCATCAGCCACCTTGTTTGCTTTCCTAGGGTGATAATGAATTGAGCAGTCGTAATCCTTAATCATCTCCAACCATCTTCTTTGGTGCATATTCAGCTCCTTTGTGTGAAAATATACTTTAAACTTTTATGATCAGTATAAATATCACACCTTTCTCCGTAAAGATGATGCCTCCAAATCATTAATGCAATGATTACCGTGGCTAACTCCAAATCATGAGTTGGGTAATTTTACTCATGGATATTTAACTATCGTGAGGCATATGCTATCAAAATATCGTTCTATATGAGAACACACCCCAATCCCTTCTTGTATGCATCACTGTAGATCACAAACCTTTCTCCACTACAAGGTAGTGTGATCATAGGTGCACTGGATAATCTTCTTTTTAACTTCTTGAAATTATCTTCACACTCCTCCGTCCAAACAAACTTAACTCCTTTTCAAGTCAACCTGGTGAGTGGATTAGATAATCATGAAAAATCATTCAGAAAACGTCAATAATATCTAGCCAAACCAAGAAAAATTCGGATCTCGGTTACTATTGTTGGTCTCAACCATCTTTTAATAACCTCTGTTTTTGCTGGATCCATAGATATCCCCTCTTTTGATATTATGTGATCCAAAAATGAAACTTTTTGAATCAAAAATTCACACTTGGTAAATTTGGCATAAATATTTTCTTTTCTCAGGGTCTTCAATACAATTCTCAAGTGATCTTCATGTTCTTCCTTGCTCTATGAATAGACAAGAATATCTTCTATAAAGACTACCACAAACTGATCAGGATAGTCTCTAAAGACTCTATTCATTAGATCCATCAAGATAGCAGGGGCATTAGTAAGACCAAATGGCGTCACTATAAATTCATAGTGTCCATACCTTGTACGGAAAGCCGCCTTTGGTATATCCTCCCTTTTTACCCTTAATTGATGATACCCTAAAAGAAGATCAATCTTGGAAAAGTATTAATCTCCATGTAGTTGGTCAAATAAGTCATCAATGTGTGGGAGAGGATATTTGTTCTTGATAGTGATATTTTTAAGTTCTCGATAATCAATGTAGAGTCTCATTGATCCATCTTTCTTCTTAACAAACAGAACAGGTGCTCCCCAAGGTGATGCACTGGGGTGTATGAATCCCTTATCAAGGTTCTCTTGGAGTTTCTTCTTCAATTCCTGCAACTCAATTGGGGCCATTCTGTAAGGTGTCTTTGAAATGGGCATATCACCCGGTATGAGTTCTATTGAAAACTCAACTTCACGATTTGGTGGAAGACCAATCAATTCCTCCGTAAAGACATCATCAAACTCTCCTACAATGGGAATATTATTAATCATGATATTCTCTCCAAACATTTGAGATAAATAACCTTCATTTAGTGGAATCAACACCTGTATAATGGAAGAAATTTCCACCAGATGTTTATGTTCATCCTTGCATCTATAGAGGATCATAGATTGATTTGGAATATGAAATATGACTTCCCTTATTTGGAAATCAATATAAGCTCCATATAGAGAAATCCAATCCATGCCAATAATCACATCAAATTCCTCTATAGGAAGGATCACAAGATTTGCAGGAAGCACATTCCCACAGACTTCAATCAGAGAAGAATTATAAATTTTTGATGTGATTTTTGTGCCATTAGGGGTTGTCACAGCTAACTCAACATCTAATTGTTGAGGTAATATGGAGATACCCCTACAAAATTATTTTGAAATAAATGTGTGGGTGGATCCAAAATCAAATAAAACATTTTCTACTTTAGAGTGTATGGTATGTGTACCTTTCACCACTTCGTTATCATACTCCACATCGGTGATATAAATTACATGTGACTTTCCTTTTTCTTTGGCCTTAAGAGTTTTTCGACGTCGATCAACGTAAAAAACCCTTGGATTAGGGCATTGATTGGCATAATGCCCCATTTCCTTGCACTTGTAACATTGAAGTGTAGGAGGTGCACTCTATGTATACTTTTCTTTGTTCGCATCACTAGACATCTTCTTACCATCATTGCGGTATTCAAATGCCTTATGACCATCTTTTCCACATTTTAAACATTTACTTGTCCCTTTAAGACAACTCCCTCCATATTTCTTTCCACACATTGAGCATAAGGGAAAACTCATCTTCTTTTCAGGGTACTCATTAGATTTTCCTTTGAATTCCATTTTCCTCTTCTTATCAAACCCATATGACTGATGGGTTACTCCAATCTCAATCTCAACCTTGAGAGAACATCGAACGATTTCCTCGTAGCAATTGAAGTCCCTTATGGCTAACACCCTTTTGAAGACTTGGTTTTAATCCACTAAAGAATCGATCGATCTCACTCTCAAGTTGGATAATAATACCAGAATCGTACCTTGCAAGTCTTGTAAAATTTACTTCATAGGAACAAACATATTCATCATCCTTTTTCTTTAGTTCAAGAAAGTCCTTCTCCATCTTTATTCGAAGAATACAAGGGAATTACATATTGAAAAATATGTTCTTGGACTCGTCCCATTCCATGGACCCAATTTCATCTCTTGGCCCCGTATTCTTGATAATATTCCACCATTCATCAGCTTCACCTTCAAAATGATATACTCCTAAGATGAATTTATCATGGTCAGAACATTGATGAACTAAAAATATATTTTCAGTAGTACTGATCCATTGTTCAGCAACTAATGGATCAGTAGACCCGCTGAATGAGGGTGGATGCTGCCTCATGAAGGATTCAACAGAATTTTGCTCCTTCCTTTTCTCGTTTGGAAGTCATGTGCGATTCATAGCTTGAGAAAGTTATGTGAGAATAGCTATAAGATTTTTCATTCTAGCTCCCATAATGTTTGGTTTCTCAGGGGTACAATCATTGCATTTCTCGTAACATTCATAATTAACACGGTTCTTTCGGGTTTCATCCATTGACTAAAATCAAGAACAATAGTGTGAGAAACACTAATTATAATAGTAAAACCATAAAATAAAGAATAAAATTTCACACTTAAGGTCTTATCATAGGTTATTCATGCCCCTTTCTAAAATACTAATATTGTGTTCTATGCTTAGACTTATCCTTAGGGTTCTTACTAAGGCATTCACATCCTAGTTTCCAAATGTTGACTATACCTTTCCTTTGATACAAACTATAAAAACATATACTTTACATACATGGTTATTACTTCAGAAATGAATCATTTTTATTACAACATATAACAAAACCATGAAAGGACTATATAGGTATAGTGTCTTTAGAAACTGGGAAACATAAACAACAGGTTCATTAAGCATCTACATTATCTCCCATTTATTTCATCATATCTAGAGTCCCTTTTGGCATATCGTACTTAATAACCTTGTTCCTGACTTGGGTAAAAGAAAACATACAAAAGGGTGAGCTCAAATTCTCAGTAAGGGTAAACAAAAGAAATCTCAATCATAAGAACATAACATTTTAGAAATATTAACCAGCAAAAGAGAAGAAAACATCATAAATGAGATAAATCATAGTAGTGAAATGTAATCCCAATAATCTTAACTTAAAACATTAATCTTTGTGTCATAGACACATAATCATAGAGAATCATTTCTTAGTAGTCAAAACTCATTTCCAAGACTATCTTAGCGGACAAAGTCTATTTCTGAACCGAGTTCACTCCTCGTTTCAGTCTTGTATCACTGAACTGGATTAACCTGTCATTCTAGACATGTCTATCTCATGATATATAAATCTTTACCCAATTAATTGGAGGGAGATATATGTCTCACCAATCTCATAATGAACCCATTCTTATGTGTGCAACAAAATCATAAATCATAGCATAACCCATGTAATAAAAATTCGATTATTAAACATCATGCCATCATAACATAATCCATATAATATAAAAGGACATCATAAAAATAATTCCATCATAACATAAACAAATCCATGAAAAAATAGGGATAGAAACAGAACTCCATATTATCATAGATGGAAAATAATTTTGATAAAACACTTGAACTCCATTCTTGAGGAAAATATCCTTTCTACTTCAAAAACATTTTTCCTTTCCTAAAATGTCATAAAATATTAATATAAAAGAAGGTGATTAAAAATAAACTTGAAAACTTGTAAAGGAATCTTCATGGAAATCATGTTCTATGAAATCATAAAAATCCATTCATGCTGTATAAGTTAAAAAACATTTTTCTCATACTTTGGCTGGAAAAGTAAAAAATTACCTCGAACTAAAAACGACAAAAGATTCCTTTCATATCTTTTACTAATAACTCACCAAAGGGTAAAATTTGATTTAAACAATTTTAGGAGGATATAAATAAGATTACATATTGAGAAAACATGGATGTGGATGATAAATATTCCCCAGTAAATTCTGAAGTATAAACAATCTCGGATAAAAATGAGATTGCGAGATTTTCCCTTACCTTAGGTCTGATTTTCTTCGTACGTGTCCGAACCTCCGGTATAATGATTTGAGTAAGGTCATTGACTTATTCTATAATAATACTCATTATTATGATATCATATATGGTCATATTCTTAGCTTCTTATTAGTAATATTTCATTTCTACTTGTTATCCGGGTGTTTATTGCTTTTTGTTCTTATGCGTGTTTTGTAGAATACATTCTCATTCTTCTTCTTAGGTTATAGATACCTCATTTACATAATAGAATTAGTGTAATATATATCATATTTATTCATTCAATTTATATAATCATTATGCATTGAAGATCATGTAGAATGAGTCGCATCACATTGTGGAGACGGTAGTCCGTATGTACGCACGAGCGATGATATTGTTCCCATGATCATGGAATTGTATTTAAGTGTATGTATACTATTTAAGAATCAATATCACATTACAATAATCATATATAGTTATTATTTACACCATTATAACCATCCAAGTAAGATTTTTGTGGAAAACAGATTACACAACGGCGTGGAGATGGTATTCTGTACGTATGCACGCGCAATGATTTCATTTTACGTATGATGGATAAAAGGTGAAATAGGGTTGTTTCATATTTATAATAACATATCAGTATATGAGTGATATTTATGTTATTACTTCATAATGAAACAACTAATGAAGAAGAAGTAGAAGAATAAATAAAGTTGAAAGTATCGGTAACAGACATTACCTCTTCATTGAAGCGCCTCTTCTTAACCTCCTCTTAGGGCACTAAAGATAGTCATTGAATAAGACCAAGACCCCTATGATTTTTATAGGGAAGTGTATAAGAGAAGTTTTCAGGGGTTTTCCGAGTTTTAAGGCTCAAAGTGGTGTGAGTAGGAGAGGGAGGAGGTTCCCTTTTATAAGGGAGGAGAGGGGCACTTTAGGAAAAACAAAAAATACTACTTTATTATAAAGTCATATTCGGTTTTCAATAGCTCAAAATTTATTTATTTTGAAGCTAAGGTGGGGATTGGTATAAATCCTCACATCCAATATAATTAAGACAATTTTAGGTTACTATTTTAACCTTATCATTTAGAGTTAACTTTAAGTTAAATAATTTTACCATTACCGTGTCTTCTTGTTTTTTTACACTATATGGTTAATTAACTTACTATAAAATTCCAAACGAATAACAAGTGGTTCTTTATTAATATATATAACCTTATTTAAGTCATTTGGCCAATCCTAAAATTTTTAGGAATAAAATAACAATTAATAATATAATATTTGTTTTCAAAACTATTTTATGTCAACTGTGACACTATTTGGTAATTGGTTTTTTTGAAAATCATAACAGCATGATTAGTTTAAAAAACATTAATTAAATCAATAATAATATGTCATATTAACCTATAAAATTAGTTTAATTCATATAAAGTCTCAAATTACATTTATTTGGGTATTTATAAAATCAATTATGATAATATTTCCTTAATAAGGTAATTACTGCATCATCATTGTGTCATAAATAAATTAAATTATTTAAAGTCTAAAAATTATAAATAAACAACCATTATGTAGGAAATCGTTTTATATTTCTAATGAATATTTATAGTCGAATTTATGTTATGTATAAACCTATATTAAATAAAGTTTAGTTATTAAACATTGATTTTAACTATTTTAACTATTCTTTAAATAAAATAATAATAAATGTCCTAGTCTAATCCAAGTGGACCTAAATGGTCATATTTTATTCCTAAAGTTGTTTTTGGTCGAATTAAACTTATCCAATAGAATTAATACATGTGTTAGGGTGATAATAACATCATTTCTACCCTTAATTACCTATTTACTTTTAACCGTGATAAATAAAAGTAAAAAAGTTACTATTCACCAAAAATTATTATTATCTTATTGGACAACATTTTACTCCTTGATATTAAACTTGTCTCTTGGATTTTCAAAATTTCACTCACAGAAGTGGTAAAATTATGTTTTATGTAAATTTGCAAAAAAGCTCCTATGAGGTAGGTAAAAGATGGTGAAACGTTCTATAAAATTTTTATATATCTAAAATTATTATAAAATGACTCCAATGAATTATATTGAACTTATAAAGGTATTATGTACCAATTTTTACCTAAAATAAATTTAAATAAAATAAATAATTATTTAAATAAAACGTCCATTTTTAAATAGTAACCCAGTGTTTTCACTATTCATCGGAAATTGAATGTTTTCAGAAAAATACCAAAAATTCACCCTAGGGTAATTTCGATATTCCGAATCCAAAAATGAAGTCCATTGTGAAAGATAAAATTTATAGAATTTCAAAAGGTGGGTATTACTATTCATAACGGCTAGTTTATATAGTATTTTTATAGCATATCGTTGTTTAGTGAAACTCGGTATTGCGTACAACACATGCTATCATGGAAGGTCGTGATTGCGTGTAAAG
Organism: Viscum album; assembly: GCA_963277665.1. NCBI lineage: Eukaryota > Viridiplantae > Streptophyta > Magnoliopsida > Santalales > Viscaceae > Viscum > Viscum album. The sequence continues at coordinate 1,821,600,441 of OY728151.1, read as the reverse complement.
CAAGCCAAGTTAGTATTGTTTGTAACGAAAGATTCCTTTGATGTTGTGTATAACATAAGGTATAAAAAAAATATTCTTCTCATAAAATATCAGGGTGTTATAGTGGGGCTTGAACCCATGACCGAATGATAATAAGGGTTTTTCACGTACCAATGGCTTATGTGATGTATAGGCTAATTTGTCATTGTATTTAATTAAGAAATTTGATGAATATATAATAATTATCAAGTAATAATTTTATTTTTTGGTTAATATATTATGGTATTAACCATATAGGTTGTGAAAAATAGTTAGAGATCAATATGAAGACTTTTTTGGATCTTATGAAACATTAAAAGTGAATCATAGTGATTCAAGAATAAAAAACATTTTAATATTTATTTTTATAAGTAATGGATGAATTAGAAATTGACCTAAGCACTACCAAAGGATGAAAATGTGTTTATATTAATATATCATGGAATTATATTTTCTTATATTTCTATGTAGTAAAATAATTACTCAACATTATAAAAATTATCTTGAAATAAAATGTTATCCTATTACCTGAATTTTTGTTTACCCGATGGTATTTTAAATTCTCAAAAATTTTGGTTATGGAGCCCTTAACATTCCATTAAAAAATAAATTTTTTAGGATCAATTACCTCAATCACACCCTATGATTATTTACACTTTTCCTCCATGTCTATATGTTCACATTCCACTGTTGTTCTCCTACATGGAAACAAATTTATGTGTTGTTCCATATGAGCATGGTAATTCATACACTCTCTTTTAAACTGTATATTTTAATTATCCTACTAATAATTTTGTATTTTATGATATTATTTATTAGATATCAAACAATTTATAATTATTATTGAGTTTAAATTGCGAGGACACGATTTATTTGAGGGGGCGAATGTAACACCCCCAAAATTCTAAAATAATTACATTTTATTCCACAGTTTGTAAGACACAAAACACCAAGAATGGAGAGGAAATAACCTCTTGAGAAATTATTATATATTTAATATATTAAAATAATTTAATCCATTCTATATATTTCAATAAATGAATTATTTATATAGCTTGTGTCACACACAACAATGAGTTTCTTTGATAGCTTTTGTTACATTCAAGATTGAGTTTAACCAAATACTATTAACATTTTTAAAAAAATCATCTTATAGTTTTTAAATTAGTGGATTTAAATAAAATTTACTAAATTATGTAAATATGGTTAAATTAATTAGTTACTAATTAATTATAAATGAAAACAAAAACCAATTGAACATAAAGGAGATGCTTTTATAAAGAACTAATTTTACGCGCCCAAAGGAAATTTATCAATATAAATTAATATAATTACCATTATTGAATGAATAAAAATAAAATTTATGTATTATATATTCAATAAAATGTTTTCAAATTTGTAAAATAAATTTTATGGTCAAAACATAATAAAAAATCCAATTTCACACATAAAACACAGTATTTTTTTTGAAAGGTATTTTTGGCTTCATATAGTGGATCACATATTCTAAAACTATATTTTGAAACATTTATAAATTATATTTGACAAAATAAACTTAATTTTTGATCTTATAAAGTAAAAATTATCTTAAGGTGTTTTTTCTTAATTTTATGAGTTGTTTCATTTTTGTTGAATTTTAAAAAATATTGAATTTTAATTAAAAATTGATATTTTATCAAAATCATATATAATATTAAATCATATTATAAACTTTTTAATGTAAAATTAGATAATTAATACATATATAAATAAAATTTATTTAATTTTAATCATTTTAATATTGAATTTAGATATAATAAAATTAGTGAAATTTTGAACATTTTCTCTTTAAAACCCAGCTTTGTCGTCCCATTTATGGGATTAATTTTATAATAATTCATATCACATATATGATTTGAATTTAAAAAAATTAATTAAATATTTTGATTCATAAAAATTTATATTTTCTTGTATTTTAAACATATTTTTTTAAAAAAAATATTAGTGAAAGAATTAAAAATAATTATTGTGATTAAGGTAAAAATGGATTCACCAAGTGGTTAAACATTAATCATAAGGGTCCAAATCACCTATAATCTTGTAAAAAACTTATTTTATTGACTCATTTATAAAATATATCCAATTTAATTTAATAGAGTCCATTATTTGAGTCACATTATGTAAGGGAGACCTCCCAATAGTGTTTACCTTTCAGTATTTACAAGAATGCCACTACTCATCCACTATAATACGCCAGTCACCCCCATCACTTATTCGCATGAGTAATTCCATTTTTCAAGACCAAAACATATAAAATAACATAATTTATTTCTTATTCTCATTATAGAGGCATAAATTTGTGAATAAATTCAACCAAGAATGTCCTTTGGTGCAAACCAAAAGGAGTTACCTGAAGAAGAGGTTGTATTCATCAACGAGCATTTTTGTTTTATTTGTTTCTCCACCCATTAATTATTATTATATATTTATTATATAATAAATATAGTTTATCTATTATGAAATTATTTTTTATGGTAATGGTATGGACTAAAATCTCACAAACTTCAATCAAATGGAATATGCCATCATCATTTGTGTGTACGACAGACTATCACCTCTTGTATCGATGTCATTTGTTCTTCCACTATCACCTTTCAATGTTTGTAATAATGATGGATTTATAGTTTATATATAATATATATGATATTTATAATTTTTTATTCATTTTATTTATTTTATATCACATAACTTAACGCTTTCCATTTTTTGGTAATAAAATAATGTCATTTGTGTGTATCGAGGACTACCTCCTCACAAAGCGATGTGATTCGTTAACAAATTACAATATATATATTAAATATGGTTTCAAAAAAAATATGTAATATATATATCATAATATTAATAATTTAATTTTAATATGTATATACATATCATTTAATTTTCATTAATTTAATAAGATAAGAAAATCTAAGCAATGTTCATGCATACGTACAGCCTACCATCTCCATGAAAGTTGTATTTCATTTCATATCACCAAATTTTATGTATTAATATGAATAAATATATATTGAATATATATGATATTTACATAATGGTTATTATTTTTTAGATAGTGAAATCATGGTCTATTTAATAGGAATGAAAATTAACAAGTCAAAAGTAACTGCAAAATAAGGAAATTAACACCCAAAATGATGAAAATAATGAAAACTTATTAATTAGTGTGTAATGATATGTTATGAAATTATTATAATGAAATATTATTAATATGGGTTTTTATAAGTTAATTACATTATTAAAACCATTATAAATGATGTAGATGAATGTTTATCGAAATAGAAGAATAAGGTAAGGAATTCTCATCTCACTTTTTAATCTGTAAGGATCACAACAATTTCACCAATTACTTATATAGTGTAGTTCACATTTATCCCCTATTGTATTATATATCATGAATAAATTTATATTCATGGTATTTAATGTTTCATTTGATTTAATTTCTTTCACATGGAATATAATTCAAAATATTCCAAGTTGTAAGGAATTGTGTCTCAATTTCCTTTCATTTAGGCATATTGTAATTCTCTGCACCAAGTTTCCTTTATATATTGTATATACTGACCCTTTAAATTTAAAATCTGGAAAACCTTTTTATTATTGGGATAGGGAGTTTCAATTTTAAATACTTCATCTAATGTGATTTTATAATATTGTTACTGTGTGGTAAAGAAATTTCATATCTCAATTTCTTTTCACCGAGATATATTACTTTCCTGTTGTCACTAACATTATATGATTATCTGAATAATTACATTAAATATTAATTGATTTATTTATACATTTTGAATGTGTATTTATAGTTGATACTCATAATCAATTCACTGATTAATTTTCACTTCTATGTTATGGTAATTTTAAGGGTTTTTCATAATCTCAATCTAATAGAGATTGGGATTTCTTGAATTTCCATTAAGGGAAATTATTTTATCGTTGTTTAATAAACCATTTCATTTTCATATCCTATGTTTCTAAACTATATTTTTTAATTGATAAAACCATGTTTTTACTCTTTGGTGTAAAAAATTATTTTGATTGTTTTTGTAATAAAATTCATCATCATTAAAATCATCGGTCAAAAATTTCTTTTCTTAGAAAACCAGGTTTTCTAAAAAATGATTTTATAAATGTTTTTAACCTTTTTAAATGATTCATTTAAAGTGTTTTCAAAGGACAATTCTTTTCTCTTACATTACAAGGAATTTTTCTATCTTTTTATACAATGAAAAATTAATGTTTTTTTACCATGTATGGAATTACTCATTATCATTTATTTGAATATTCCATTTTAATTTTAAAAAGATATTTTCATGAAAAATGTTTTTAAAAGTGATTTTCAATGGAATGTATTTTTGAAATGTTTTTCAAAACTAAAATAATTTTTCAGTCAATAATTTTTTTAATTATCTTTTTATATCATCAATAACAATATCCTTTATTCTTACTCTAATTGGTATAAAAAGTATTGACACCATACTTATTATTCCCCTAGATTTTTTAGGTTTAATTTAACCTAGGACTATATTGACATTAAATCCCTTGAAAAAAATTTGTTATCATTAATTCCCTCTTGAGTTATTCACATTACAGTTACCACTGAACATTAAATACCACATAAATATCCACATTCATTATAATGGATATGATTAATGTGTAAACCTTAAACCATTTTGGAATATGGTGTTTAGTTTGACCATTAGTGGATTATATATCTGTATTATTTACTCAATATGGGTTTTGATGAGGGATATTTTTCATGAATTATATTTATTATGTAATGACATGGACTTTCTTGGTTTTATTTTTAGAAAAATTTTGGAAAACTTTTGAGACCTAGAGCTGAGACAACATGTGATTCTGAGGCCAGTATTTCTCGGAAAGGTTCAATGAAAAATGCTAGGTTTTTAACAGTATGTGTGAGTGGTTTTACTATAAAAGTTTAATTACTCATAAATGGGATACCGAATAATAAATCTAGGGGAATCATTTATTTTATAATGGTGGTTTAACCCATAGTTATTCTTAACATTAGTCGGTGTGTGTCTCCAGTGAGAAAACACAAAAGGATCTAACCGTAAGTAAAATAATTAAATTATTTTATTTTATTTTTGAATCTTAATAACTCATGAATGGTGTCTCGGATTGGAAATCTGATACCACCATTGAGTTCATAATGTGGAATTTTCTTAAGGTGGTCCCTAAAATTTACTATCACATGTGGACTGCGAACGTTATTTATTGGATGTTTTAAAGGAGAATAAAATAAAATTAAGGAAGTTTTTTATTTATTTTTAAACATTTCACAGTGACACAGCAATACAATGATGCAATGATGAGTTATCATGTTTCATTTCATAAATGAAACTGTGTGACAATGCTTCAATGGGTCAACACATTTTTTTCTCCCTAATTAAATATGAATTTAGAGTTAATACATAACCCCAACATTCCATGGAAACTTTGGAGAAAGGCATTGGTTGTTACATCACATTGGAAAATGATAAAAGACCATGAACACCGAAGGAAAGTAGATCATAGATCATGTATCATGGATCAAGGATTGAGGATCGATGAGATGATGGATCATGAAAACTCTCAATGAATCGCCAACGAAGATCAAACCTTGACATTGGCCGATCCAAACTCCAGGTAGAGGGTTTATTTATTCAGGTTATTTATTTCCCTATTCTTTATTCCAATGAAGAATGTAGACCAACACATATACTGGTTGATTTTTTGTTTGATCATTCTTAAAGGATGGATAAACTGTGGGTTTAAAGGGAGTAGACTGATTATTATTCTTCTTCATAATCCTACTAACATGAATGGGGCAAGTATGACCCAAACAAGTATAATGTTTATTCTAAGGGTGTTCTTGTGCTTATATATATTCTTAGTTATTTTATTCAATGTTGGAGGACCCTCTTGGTCATGACATGACTTGGTGGGTGGTTTCAAATGTGGTCGGACCCCCAGAGTGTTGTTGAGAAGATTTGGAACTCATGACATTGATGGTGGTGACTAGAGGATCATAGAAAAACATTCAGATCAGGAATCAAAGAACCATATCAAACCTATTGGCCAATAGAAGTGGCCACTAGTGTGATATCACCAGAGGCGGCATGCAGTGGTTGGTGTGGTGGTGTGTGATGGGACATCGGTAGGCGATGGCATATCGTGGTCTAGCGGAAAAAGGGCAGCAAGTAGTGACTAGGTCCACCTGACGGGAAGTGATCATGAATGAGAAGTTTCAGGAGGATGTTCCATGAGATTGGATGTCACAATCTTTTGAGACCACGGTAGGACCTCATGGCAACCATTGGGGGTGGGTCACATGGTGGCCGATTTCATTGACCAGATGGTGACATAGTAGCGGTAGCGTCTGAGTCGACCGAACTACCCCGCTCAAGTAGGCAAGGCTGACAGAACATGCCAATCATGGTGGTTCATTTCTACCTCTATGGGTTAGGTTGGACCTATTGGGTCGGGTTAGGAAGGACCCGGGTCAGATCGGGTCGATTCGCTCGTGTCGGATCGGACCCGGACCCAACCATCCCCTTTTTACTTAAATGGACATATCCTCCAAACCATAAGACTATTTGATGATATGTTTGTATTGTTGGGACCCTCAAGATGGGGAAAAACTTTTTGGATACTCTTTGTGTTCTTTTATGGAGATTTGAATATGATCTATTGGCTCTAGGAATAGGTTTTTCTGGAATAAGCACACTGTGGACAAAATCCTGTAACTTGCTCTGGTAGAGATGCAGAGATTGTCACCTGTAAAGACACAGATTTGGTCAGCTGCCAAAATTCAGAGTTGATATTCTACGAGGGAGTGTATTTGGTATAATACAATGGCATCGACTAGGTCTCCTATGACGACACAGATTTGGTATCCTGCAAATATAAAGAGTTGGTCTCCTGTGAAGATGAGGAATTGGTATCCTATGAGGGAACAATGTTGGTATCCTATGAGGGCACAGAGTTAGTCTCCTACAAGACCATAGAGTATGTCTCTTGTGAGGACCAAGAGTTGGTCTTCTACGAATACACAGATTTGGTCTCCTGCGAAGGCATAGAGATGGTCTCCAGTGAGGGCGTTGAGTACATCTCCTATGAAGACACGGAGTACATCTCCATCAAAGATTCAGAGTGGGTCTCATTAAGAGAAAATTTGTCTCATTAGATTTGAATTTACCTTGATAGTAATCATGTGGATAAGTATTTTCTATGATATCAAGTCTCCATATCTTAGTTATGCCAGATGTCTTAGGGAACTATATAACATATTGAAACCAGGTTTTCTCTCTAATACTTTTGGTAGACATGTTCTATATTCTTATTATCAGATGGATCATAGGGTGAGATCTCCTAGAACAAGAATTCTATTAGCGTAACCAAATGGTTGGATGTAGATCAGACCTTGAGGCTTGGAATCCTTGACAAGTATACCAGGATGTTCTTGTTATATGTGTTTTTTACATATAACTCTATCATCTGACTCTAGTGACTCTTGATTGTACTTCTAAGAGTCTACACTTCATGTACCTCTTTGTTAATCTGCCTTGTGTCTTTCTTTTTGGTTTAACATTTTGGTTTGGGGTCTCTATTGAGTATTTTTGTACTCACAACTACAAGGGATTTTCACATACATGTTGTGTCTTTCGCAAATGATCAATAAATTTGGTAGAGTACTTGGTGGTCTCGAGATAGGTGGTGGTTCCGGGTGACCCAACCGATGTGGTAAGCTTCAGCGACATTCAAACAACTTACTATACTTATCCTTCACGTAGGGTTTTATATGGATGAGATCCCAAAGTATGTAATTTTCTAATTCAATTCGGATGGTATTCTAGACGATTTACTTTTTTTTTCAATGTTACTTTTAATGGATGTCTTAGTGGGATTCATACATGTTTACTCCTTGTTTTCAGTTTTAGTACTTTTGTTTGGAGTTGTGTGTGTTTGTAAAAGTACATAAAAATCCCCCCCCCCCCCATTGTAAGATATTCCTACTCAGTGCTAGTCACCAGCCCCTAGACTATTGGTGGTGAGCATGGGGTAGTAATAGCAAATACCCCAAAGTATGGGGAGAGATAGAGTGGTATTAAAGGTGGTTGGTTCTACCTTAAGAACCCTGAGTCTATGAGTTGTTTTGGGGTAATAGTGTCCAATGTTTTGAATTTGGATTTTAGACTAGGGAATCCATTTTTGGTGTGGCAGCCAATATATCCATAAACTAGGACCCTGAACTCTGATTTTCAACATTCTACATGAAAAAAATAGTTGTAGGTAAAAATGATGGTACATGCATCATATAAGAGTGGGTCGTATTTTCCATGTCCTTCATGAGTCAAATAACAAAATATAATCTATTTATCATGGAACATATTTTTTTTCAATATTCATCCACCTAAATAGCCAACTAGGATTACCCCTCATGATCATGAGGATGATCGATGGGGTGAAGAGATATAGGTACATGGATTTGTACCAGGTTCAGTACCAATGGGTTTTTTACCTGCTATTCCACCACCTATAAAGTTTCATATGGTTCTCGTAGTACCATCGGATGAGAGGCACATTCTTAGTACACATCACAAGTTTCAGCAAAAATTACCCATTAGGATCCTAGGCATGCCTCATATTCTGGTGGATGAGGACTGGCTAGAGTTGGTTACAGATTTTTCCATCCATTTAGGACACCATTAAATTAGATAGTTTTCCTAGTGATGAGACTTCAACATGGCTCAATAGGGTGATAGTGAGGTTTAGATTACCAGATCTTACAATGATGTGACTCTTCTATGGATATATTATGAGAACATTTTTTAGAGAGGGCGCTCTAACTATAAAATTTTTGGGATATGCAAATCCAAGAGCTTCTACAGTTCCAGCAAGATGACATATTGGTAGCTGAGTATTCATTGAGGCATACCAACTATTATAGGTACTTGATGAATAAAATATGACTAGTTCATCAAGAATCAAACCTACAAACATGGTGTGTTTAGGTACATCCAATACATCTCTATACCTATGAGAATTCCTACTTATGATATGGTGATAGTGTGATCCATTTTAGTTGAAAGTCATTTGGTTGGGAAGCTATTGCTTGTGAATGTTAGTAGCGGGAAATCTGGTGTAGAAACCTTTGGAGAAGGAATCCAATGTTAGTATTAAACATTTGGATGTGTAAGAAGTTCTGTGAAGAGATCCCAAGATATATGATCTATATCTCTGGGATCATAGGGTGAGTCTAGTCATCCTAGGGAGAGGAAATGTTTTGTATAAGACAGAAGGGGACATATCACTAGAGATTGTCCTGCCCATTGTCCCGCTGACTATGAAATGGTGGATGTCCCACTAAGGGAGAGATATTGACAAGAACAGATGGATCTTTAGGGAGGAATACATGGAATAGGTGTTGGGAGAGTAGCGAGAGGTGGTATATATTTCCAAATGATCCCACCACCACCCCCATGTGTTCCATACGAAGCTCAAGGAGCCAGAGGACTGGGGAAGGGGCAGCTACATGTGTTCAGAGACAATGAACCAAGGGATATAGAAATGATTCAAGGTATGTTCTGTATCAATTCATAATATCTATATTTATAGATATAGGTGATAATCACTCTATCATGTCACAAATCTTGTCCAAAACCTATAGTCTCTATTTAAACTACTGATTTAAACCTCACGTATGGAGATACCTATTGGAGGACACTAAATAATCACACTAGTGTTGATAGTATTATCCCACCCTTGAGGTGAGATTTTTTATTGTAACCTATTGGTGGTAGCGTCGAGGCCTTGCGACTTTAGTCTAGGTATGGACCGATTATCTACAATTCATGCTCACATTTAATGTTTTACGTAAATGGTGTGGAATGTTGGTAGCGATGGAATGGGGTTTTCCTTAGACCGTGAAAAAATGAAACCCAGGTAGTATGGGGTAGACTCGTGCATAAGGGGTTGCAACCGATCACTCTTGAGTGTGATAGCCTTACCCTTGGTGTAGTGGGTGTTATATGTTTTCATTTACCAATAGTAGTGGCAGAGTACGAGTATGTCTTTCTTAAAGATGTTTCATTTTTACCTCCCCAAAGGGAGATTAAATTCTATATTGTTTTACAACAAGATATTTCACCAATATTAGCATCATTATATCAAATGGCTTCCACAGAGCTTCATGAGTTGACGGTACATGTGGAGGTCTTGTATAGGAAGGTCTTAGTAAGACTCAATGCTCGAGTTTATGCATGAATTGCAATCAATTTAACCAATTGACGATGGATTACAAGTATACACTACCATAGGGTTGATAATCACTTCGATCAGTAGAAATGTGAATCCTTTTTCATGGATAAAAAGATTCTTATAGGCTTTTCAATAGTTAAGATAGTGTTTGAAGAGTGCCCTGATATTGAGTTTTCTAGAGAAGGGAGTCGAGTACATAGTGTTCTGTGATGCATCTGGGACCAAATTTTTTGTGTCCTAATGAAAATTCAAGTATTTATGGCCTATGATTCATGTCATTTAAGACCCCATGAGAAGAACTATGTGAACCATGATCTTGAATTGATAACAGTAGAATTCACATTGAAGATGTGGTATGACTATATGATGGTAGGGAGATTTATCATCTACTTAAAAAACAAGAGTCAAAGTATATCTTATCTCAGAAGATTCTAAACATAAGATAGAGGTGTTGGATAGAGTTTTTCTAGGACAATGACTTAGAGAGATTCTATACTCTTAGTAAGGTAAATGTGGGAGTGGATGCTCTCAGTAGGAGATCTAGTTCATAGTTTCTGAATGAATAGATACAACAATTGGGCTTGTTACAGTTATCCTTTGGGGATAGAGATACTGTATCTTACCTCCAATAATTGGTTGTTAACCCTCCACACTTATAATTATTTCAGGAGGAATGACTTTTGTATACTAATGGTGAAACTTTGTGTGCTCAGTTGTCTATAAGGAATGCCCCTAATGGATATTTGAAAAGTGCGGAGAACATCGTTCCTCTAAGAGGGGGCACTATAATAGCAATGGATTCCTAGAGTGGTGAGATGCATCAAGATATGAATGTGGGAGTCAAGGAGAACCCCAGGGATGATGGAACAATTTGAACCTGGGCTTGCCTATTGATATAAAATATGAGCGCTTGTTTGAATCACATTTTTGGTTTGTCAAGTCATCGTGTTGAGCCCCAATGTTTGGAAGGGGTTGCTCTTTTCTTCTTTGGGGTTCCAGGAATGGAGTGAGAAAGGATATTAATAGAATTTGTGATGGGTTTACCATGTATGTACAGGGGACAAGATACCATATGGGTGATCATGGACTAACTCGCCAAGTCGGCCACTTCATAGATTTCTGGGAGATTAGTTCAATAGAGATCATGGGATTCCTCTATGTGTAGGAGATAGCTCGACTCCATGGAATCTCATAGAAAATAGTTTCTAATCAGGATTATCACTTTTCGTCCTTGTTGTGAGATCTTAGATTGGTAGGAGTGAACCCTATGGGTCATTCGATTCCTTCAGTGCATGCCTGATAGAAAAATGAGAATCTCTTTAAGAGCACATGGGAGCAGTGGATCAAGTTTCTAATCATACCCCCATATGTTTGGGTACCCCTTGGTTTGGCTATAGGGGAAGTAAAATCTTAATATGGGGATAATGTAATGACTTGAATTTTTTTGGTTTTATTTGAAGAGAATTTTTTGGGAAATTATGATTCCAGGTGCTAAAACGGCATAAAATTATGAGACCGGTGTGCTCAGAAGGGTTCAATGAAAATATTATGTTTTTAATTGCACATTGAGTGGTTTTCCTAGAAAAGTGGAATATATATTAAAAATGATCTTGGTTCCAAAATCTGAGGGTGCCGTTGCGTTCAGGATGGTGGTATTTATTTTGGTGTGACTTAACATCAGTCAGCGTGGGTCTCTAGTGAGAAAAACTAATAGGGATGTAATTGTAAATAATATTATTAAATAAAATTAATTTATTTTAAAATATTAATAACTCATGAATGGTAACATGGGCTGGAAATCTGAGTCCACCGTTGAGTTCATAATGTGGCATTTTCTTAGGGCGGAGCCTAACATTGATCAACATAGGTCGATTATAAAATTTAATATTAGGACGTTTTAATGGATAACAAAATAAACGTAAATAAGATTATTTTAATTCTTTTTAAATGTTTCATAGTGTCACAATGATGTGATGACACAGTGATGATTCAACCTGTTTTATTTCATAAATGGAAAATCCTGATGACGTAGCAATAGGAGAACACATTTTTGTTCTCCCTAATTGAACAAGAATTCAAAGTTAACGCATAACCCTAGAATTCCAAGGAAGATTTAGAGAAAGGCATTAGAGGTTACCTTTTGTTGGCGAATGAAAAAATATTACTAATGGTGAAAAATCATGGATCATGGATCTTGGATCCAATATCAATGATCGAGGATCGATGAGACAACTGATCATGGATACTCTCAATGGATCGCCAATGACAATCAAACCCCAACGTCGACCGATACAAACTCCGGGTAGGGGGTTTAATTATTCATGGTTTTTATTTACCCATTCTTGATTAAAATGATGAACCTGGACCAACCCCACAAATATTTTGATACAAGGTTTTATCGTTCTTGATGGATGGATAAACTATGAGATTAAATGGAGTAGAATGATGATTATTATTCTTTATAATACTACTGGTGTGAACAGGCTAAGGTGGACATGAACAAGGAAAAGGTCCGTTCTAAGGTTATTCTTGTGCTTATTTGTCTTTATCGTTCATAAATTCTTTGTAATAGTATCCTTGTGGTCGTGGATGGCTTTTCTAGGTGGTTTTGAACATGGTTAGACCACTAGAGTGACGATGAGAAGATTTTGAACTCGCAGTATTGAAGGTGGAAACCCTAGGATCAGGGAATATATTTTGGATCAAGAATCAGAGAAAAAAATAGAACCTGGTGGCCTGTCAATGTTTCCATTGGTGCGATGAAACCACCGACCGGTGTTGGCCACGTGCAGGTGAGACGGTGTGTGACGGACCACCGATAGGTGCATTTCTTCACTAACATTGCATAGTCCAGCGGGACTTCAGCGGAAAGAGGTGACTAGGGACGCCGGTAGGGTTGATGGCGGTGTCTGCAACCAAGCATATTTGGATTCCATGTCACATGACCAGAAGTCGTAGTCCATCCAGACCACAGTAACTAATGTGATGTGGGTCATATGGCAGATTACAACATTGAACGCAGTGGCTGACTGCATGGACCTAGTGGGGACACAGTAGCGGCTAGGTCTGGGTGGACCGAACCAGCCCGATCAAGTGGTCTGGTATGGATCTCGAAGGTCGATACGGGCCTGGTGGTTTGGGTAAACATGGAAGTTCAGGTCTGGTAGGACCCAGGTCTGTCCAACTGGTTCGGACCGCATCGAGACTAAACCGACCACTTTTTACATAAATGGCCATAACATTCAATATATAATACATTTGACGATATATTTGTGGCATTGGGTCCCTCTCCATGTGAATTCCTTTTGGGGTAGCCGATGTTACCTTTCATGGAGTTTGGTGTATAACCTATTGGCTCAAGGAGTTAGTACTCCCAAAATGAGTGTGCTATGGATGGAATCATGTGACTATTTGCGGAAAATATGTGGAGTTTTTCTCCTATGTAGACATGGGGTTCGACAAATGAAAGTTTGTAGAGTTGGTCTCAAAAGAGGGCACATAGTTGGTCTCTTTTGAGGGAGTATATCAGGTCTCCTACTATGACACAGATTTGGTCTCCTATGAAATAGTGGAGTTGGTCTCCTACAACGGCATGAAGTTGGTCTCCTATAAGGGTGAAATGTTTTTCTCTTTCAAAGATACAGAGTAAGTCTTCAGTGAATATGTGGAGTGAGTCTCCTGTAGAGATTGTATGTCTCATCAGTTTTCAATAAGCCTTTAGTATAATCTAGGGGCTAAGGATTTGCTTTGATATCAAGACTCCTTGTCTAAGATTGACAATATGTCTCAGGGAACTTTGTGATGTATCGAGATGTGGTGTTCTCTCGTATAATTTTGTTAGACCTACTCTACATGCTTACTATCAGATTGATATAAGAGAGAGATCTCCCAAAATGAGCATTCTATGAGAAGAACCATATAGTTGGTAAGGATGAGACATTGATCCTTATAATCTTTTTTTGTATACCTGGATGTTCTTGTTATATGTGTTGTTGACATATACCTATCAAAGATGAATCTAGTGACTCTCTTATTGTACTTCATAGAGGCTACAAATTTTTTACCACTTTCTTAGTCTACCTTATGTCTGGTTGTATGGTTTACCATTGTTGTTTGGGGTTCCTACTGAGTATTGTTTTACTCAACCTTGCACCGACTTCACCAACACGTGTTGTGTCTTGGGCTGATGATCAAAATCTTTGATGGAGTCCTTGGTGGGCTAGAGATAGGTGGTGCTTCAGGGTGACCTGACATATGTAATATAATTCAGTGACATTAAGAAAAATCATTGTACCTACCCCTCTGGTAGGGTTTTCTGCAGATGATATCTATGATCTTATACTTTTCTCTTTTAGTTAGGCTTGTATTCTGGCATGTTTAATTTTTTGTTTGGTACTGTTACTTCCAGTGGTTGTCTTAGTAGGATGCATACATTTTTACTCAGTGTTTTCAATTTTATAACTCTTTAATGGAGTCATGTGTGTGTGTGTATAGGTACATACAAAAAGGCCTCACCTTTGTGTGATATGCCTACTCAATGTTGGTCACTATCCCCTGGCCTATGGGAGGCGGACATGGGGTAGTCACGACATGGGCCCTAGGGGATGGGTAATGACATATTATTAGATATGTGAGGAATTATTCTGACTAATAGTGATGGATGGGGACCAAAAGTTTTATATCCCATTGATAAATTGAAAAATTCTCATGAGATGTGTTAGTTGGTCAACTTAAACAGGTTTCTATATGAAGTTAGAATGAGAATTTGAATGGTCTTAATGATGTAGGTTTCATGTTCCTCATACATGACATCAAATAATTAAAAAATTCCTTTATTATGTTTTAGTTATTAATTTCCATCACATTTTAACTATGAAGAAATTTATGGATGCCTTTTATTATTGGTGTATAAATTAAATGGATTGTGTTTTTAGTTATTTACCTTTCCATATTATTTACACACTTCCTTATTAGTTTACTAATTATATATATTGTGTTTTCAATAATTTACCATTCTATGTTGATTATTATCATTGATTCGTTATTGCTTCTGATGTACTTAACACTCACTGAGCATTTCAGATCAGATTTATTTTTCCAATTTTCCATATGATTCCATTATGTGTACTATGAAATATATGCAATGATATGCCAGATGAGATAAATTAATTCAAAAAAAATTGATTTCTGTATTAATTTGTAATAAAATATTCATAAATGTATTTACTTAACCATAAATACTAAATTGTTTGGTCTTTTTGGTCAGGATTTCCATTTATCTTAGGATAATTTAATTGTTGTAGGCATCAGTTCTGAGCTTCTGGGATCAGTTCTTTACAATATTTGACGCTTAAAAAATGTAACATTTATTTAATTTTCCGTACAATTAAATTTGGAATTTATGAAAAAATTTGAAGATAATATTTATTTTATTACACAAATGATGAAAAAACTTACCACTATCATGTCTGCTCAATTATTTTAAGCCTCCATTAAAAGTTTCCATTTTTCATTTTAGATAATATTTTTTATTTAATATTTTTTGTGCTTTTAGATTTTTTATTATTGAGTTAAAATTAAAAAAGGACATTTTTCTTAAGAAATGATCCAAATGATGTTGAAAATTAATTTAAACTTATTATGGAACCTTTTATGCTACAAAAGATTTAGTATGGATACAATTAAATGATACCGTCCAAATTATTTCATTGTTTGGTTATGATTATGAGGAAAATATTATTATGAAACCCATTTATTTTCCACATGTTATGTTATGATGTAATATTTAAGTGTTTTTGATACATTTTTCTTTTCCATGAGTTTTGATATGAGTAATGTTTTATAATATTATGTCGCACATATGTTTGGTTGTAATTATTTTATGGTTTTTTCCAAAATTATATAAAATTCTAGTACATTGGATAAATATGGATATCTCATTAGTTGAAGATGAATTAAATGGGGAGTGAACCTAGTTCAATAAAAGACATTGTTATCTATTGTAGTCTTTGGAGTGAATCTTGACATATGATATGATGAAATAGGGATTAAATCCAATCTACTATGATTTTATTAGAAGTGAGACTTGACTATATAATTTATTTCCTATTTTTATGTATATTCAAAAAAATTATTCTTTATTAAAATGTTATGGTCTCATAGATCATGCTCTATTAATCCTTTATGATTAATGTCTTATAGGCTGCCTAAATTTATTCCATGATATAATATTATGATATATGAAAGCTATGTATGGTTTTTAAATGTTAAGATCATGTTTTCATACCCTTAAACACATGTAATGCTTATTTTATCAATAAAATATCCATTGTTTACACATAACAATCATATGAGGCCACCCTTTCTAATGTTTCCATATCCCATGATATTAAGATATATTATAAGAATTATATTGTTGATTAGAGTTTCAGTTTTTTATAACTATGTGGGAAACTATGTAGATGTCCTACAAACAAGTTTTTAGTGTATCCACATTTCAATATATTCCATACCTATATGATTTGGTAAAAAATAAAGATTTTATTTATAAAATATTCAACAGATAAGATTTAATATTCATTTATGATATATATGGCTCACTGTCGTTGGTATCAGATAAATTTTTAGTTAGCTTTGTAAAAACCATGGCAAAAAACATCCCTGAGAACACTTTGGATAAGTTTAAGTGAAGATAACATCCTAATAATTTGGTAATGTATAGATTATGTGGTTTTCCACTATGATAATTCATGATCACAAAATTATTATTTTTTGTTAGTGTATGGAACCTAATAGAACTATGTTAATGTAGAATGGGATGGAAAATTAAATGATTTTATTCTTTAGAAACCAAATATTACTGGAATTAAAATTCAAAATCTCATTGTTTTCTTATGGAAATTTCTCAATCATGAATCATGTTTATCTTTTAAATAATAAAAAAGGGAATGATTTTTTTTTCATTCATGTGGAAACACCCACCAACATTTATTAAGTCAATTGATCTGTAGTTAGTGGGAAATACATGAGTACCACTAAAATGATATTTTCCATTATCCAGTGTTTGAAAATAGAAAAATTATTTTGGTTGTTTCTCATTTGGAAATCCATGAAGATAAATAGTGGATTATTATAAACAATATTATGTAATAGGAGGAAATTGATTCTATGTTGTGGGATGGGTTTATGAGATTATTATACAATATGTACTTTCCTTGTATTATTCATATGAAAATTGAGACCAAATTCTAATAGATTAACTATA
Source organism: Viscum album (assembly GCA_963277665.1). Lineage (NCBI taxonomy): Eukaryota > Viridiplantae > Streptophyta > Magnoliopsida > Santalales > Viscaceae > Viscum > Viscum album. Next base: position 1,821,582,860 of record OY728151.1, on the reverse strand, counting down.
AGGATATTGCATCTATTTTAACAAATGTGGAAAATTTGACAAGAAATTCTAGGAAAAAATATACTATTATCTTCCAACCTCAATGTAAGATCAATAGATTCTTCACTCTCATAAAACCAAGTCTCTGAATGTAATTAGACATAAGAGAGTTTAGAATTTATGAATATGTCATTTTATGTTTTATCAAGGTTAAAATGATGATTTTATTTAATGATCAATATAATTGAATTGGTGTGAAAATAAATATGGAGATCATAGAGAATTATAAAAAAATAGATATAATATGATAAACTTTTTCTTATTCTCGAATTGTGGAAGGAAGTCTGAGGGAAATTATCTTAAGGGTGTTGGTAAAATTGTGCATATATTGAAGGTAAGATCATCTGTAAATAAAATAACAAAGTAATGGGAATAATAATTTATCTAATGATGGATAAAAATCATCACATAATTAGCCACAAAACCACCAATGTTTTATAGACAAGGAGCTTAGAAATTATGATAACCAGTGCTCAAAATCAATGGTAATTTTTGATGGTCTATATCAGAAACTTCTTAATACAACTGTCAATAAGAAATATTATATTATCACTATTGTTGATGTGGGGTATTATAACGAAGTGGAAAAAGTTAGACATAACATCCACTCTATAATATATATTGTATTATTTTATTCTAGATACACCCACGCTTTTTTATTTGATGAATTTTACAATGGTATCACAGTACCACCCCAATGATTAGATGATTAATTGGTAGTGAAAACTCATAAAGTTTTGATGATCACATCTCAAGTATATTATTCTTATCCTTTTAGATTTTGGGGGGATACACTATGAATTTTTTATATTCTATCTCTAGTATAATTCAATGTTATTTGGGAAATGATTATCTTTTTATACATAATGAAAAAATAAATTTCTAAGGAAGGGTAGTCACAATTGATATTCTAAACCAACCTTTGATCATCTATTAATGAAAGGATAAAAATGAACATCCAATGGAAATTACATCCATTATATAGGTCTTGATTCATATATAATATGGTTTTTTTCTCAAATGGTTAGGGATAAAGTCAATATCAAATATATTTTTATTATACATAAGTTTTTTATACTTTTCTAGAATAGTTTCCAAGTCCTCCCATGAATTGTGAAGTTGATATTTTAATATAACTAGTTCTTATTTCAAAAAAAAATTGAATGACTCCATGAAGAATGACCCCAATCTATTGATAGGAATTTAAGATGAAACTCTAAAAAATATTGATAAGGGATTATTTAGAATTTTAAATCTCCATCGAGGAAATAAGTTTATTTTTTCAAGAAGAAATATTGATCAATACAGATGAAAATTTGTTATTGGTGTCATAACATGATCAACAACATGAATATGTATCATCCTCCCTATATTGATTCTTTTTTTGATAAATTACTAGAAGATCAATATGTATACAATATTTATCATTGAAATGGATACAATCAGTTTAGGATCAAATGTGAATCCATGTACAATAAATCCTTTCAAACTAGGTGTGGAAACTATAAATATATAGTTTTTCCATTTGGCCTAACTAATTCACCCTATATCTTCATGGATTTAATGAAAAGAGTCTTTATATATTATATTAATTAGTTTTTTCATTTCTATAGATGAAATTATAATATCTTCTAAGGGTACATAATATTTTGATGATCATTGGATGATTGTACTAAAGGCCCTAATAAAGGATATGTTCTATTAGAAATTTACCAAGTTTGGAATTTTTTTATAGAATTTTTTATTTTTCGGTTATATAATCTCAATAGATTTTATATCGATGGATCCATCACATTAAGACGTTATTGTGCATTGTAAAAGAAAACCCACTTGGAATAAGATCCACAGTATTCAGGGTTTGGAAGGATAATATATTTTTTTTAGAGAATATCTCATGGAAGCCTAATTAAGTCACTATGTTTACATGAAAGGGAGTAATGTTAATTTGGATGATTAATCTTAGGAAAATTTCACGTAATGAAATATACGGTGAGTCGGCACAACTATTTTTACATTACCCTATAATGACAAACGTTTTGTGAACTATAGTGACTCACTGATGATGGGATTGAGAAACATCCTCATGTAGAATTATATAGTTATTGTTTATACCTCATGAAAAATGAAGATTCATGAGAAAAATTACCCAACTCATGACTTAGAGTCAACAGTGGGTATTTTTTTCATTAATGATATTATGGAATTATCATTATGGAGAAAGGTGTGATATATATACTTATTATAAAATTTGAAAATATACATTCACCCTAAAAAATTTTAATATGAACTAGAGAATATGTTTATAGTTGGTTTAATATTTTTAATGCACTATACATTACCACCCCAAGAAGTTGAAATAATTTTCAGATTCTATGAGTCAAAAATATCATGTTATCTTCCCTATGATAGGATAAAAAATGATCCAATATTTTTATATTTGTAATGGATTGATATATATATTCTAAAGGAATGGGAAAAATCATTCCTTTCTAAAATGAGTATTAAAATATTAATCCATGAGAAAATTGAGTAGGTAAATAGGGAAGATGTATAATAGAAAAAGATAGTAATAAATGGTCATGTGTTCAACCATGATTGTGATGGAATAATAATGTTAATTGATTATTTATGTGTCCCTTTAATTATACAAATGATGAAGGGTCTATTAGAAGATTCTCATAGTTCATAATTATTTATACATTATAATGTTAAGAATATTTATAAAGATATAAAAGTGTATTTTTGTGGAAGAAAATAAAAATATATACTGTAGAGTATGTGTCTTGGTGCTTGGTATGTTTGCACGTTAGGTCTTGGAAACATGGGTCTAATGGGATGTCATAACCATTATCCATAACATAATTGAAATGGAAAAACATCACCATAATTATTGTTGGGATATAGTAGATCACTTTATGAAGTTATCACTTTTTATATATTTTAGATAATATCTATATGTTGACCATATTACCATAATATGAATTATTGAAGTGGTAATTTTTCCTAGATTTCAATATTCTATTGAATATGATAGGGATATGAGGTTCACCTCAAATCTCTGTAAAACAATAAATAATTATTTGATTTCAAGTTTCACTTTATAACTTATTATCATCCTCTTATAGATGGACATTATTAGAGAACCATTAAAACTCTATAGGGTATGATGAGTTATTATTATATGGGTTTTAATGGTAGTTGGGATCAACAACTTCCTCAAATGATGTTTTCATTAAAAAATATTGTCACTCAAGAATTAGGATGGATTCTTTTGAAGACCTATATTGTAAGAAGTTTCAAAATCCAATGTGTTGGGATGTAGTTTTAGAGGGAAAACTATTGGGAACTAATCTTGCTAAGTAAATGGTTGAGAAAGGAATAGTCATTCAGTAGCACATCATGGTAACTTAGATTCAACAGAAAAGTTATGATAATAATCATTGGTGAAATCTACAATTTTAATTTCATGAGATAATATTCATATGAATTTTTACATAGAAAAATGTTATAAAATTTGTAAAATGGGAAATATGTGACTTATGTATATTATCCCCTATAAGATTTTTGGCCACGTAGTGATGGTAGTTTAAAGATTGGAACTTCCCCTAAACCTCTTCCTAGTTAATGATCTGTTCCATATATCTTTATTTGAGAAGTAAATACCTAATTCTTCTCATGTTCTAAACCCAAAAGTTTTACCACTCGAAAAAGATAATGTTTATGAAGAAAAAACAATGGAAATAATTTATTGATGGGATAAATTCTAATGAAACAAGACAACATACGTAGTTAATGTTTTTTTAAGGAATCAGAAATTTGATGTAGCTACATGGGTACCCAAGGATGTGATGAAACATATATATCATTATTTTTATATCAAGGTAATGGAATTTCAATCGTGATTTTACAATTTTCCTTTTTATTTTCATCTATTTAATAAATCAATTGTATAAAATAATCCTTTTTTAGGAAAATAGATTTTATTTCTCACTTGAGGTGAGAATTATGTTTCTTCCCTATCCATTTTCTAAAAATATATTTAAGAATTTTTCTTTATTCACCATTAATTTCTTAAAGTCTTTTTGACTCATATTTTAATTTTAAAAAAATGTTTTAAATTTAATATTATTTTCATTTTGTGATTGAGGTACTTTTGAATTTTTACTAAAAATCTGAATAAAATATTTGTTCTAACATACAAAAGATGAATTAAATTTCCAGCTGTCATGACTACTCAAGGAATTTATTATTCCATTAAAAAATTAAAAAATTCATTACAAATTGGTAAATTTTTTGATATTAAATATGTGGTTTCAAATTAAAAATGGTTTTCCCCCAAAAACATTCTAAGTGTTCTGTTAAAGGAAATTTTCATTTATTATTCCATATTTTAATGTAAAATAATATTTATTTGGGATGTAAACCAATAATACCATCCTAATTCTATCCCTCCATGGTTTATTATTATTATGACATGTTTTTAATGAAACCAATTTATTACCCATAGGTTATTCTATGATAAAATATATAATCATTTATGAAACTTGTTTTCTTTATGCATGTTATGATATGGTGAATGTTTTAAGATCATATGGAATATATATACATTATTTTCATTAGGTGAATGGTGATTCCATTATTATATATAACAATAATGCTTTTAGTGATTATGGATATATCTAGAGATAACAAGGACCAGAATAGGGAGTGAACATAGTTCAATAAAGGACTTTTTCAACTACCACAATCTTGGGAGTGATCATTAACTAATGATATGGAAGAATGGGGATTAACCCAATCCACTATGATATTCTTGGTAGTGATCCTTTTCTAAATAAATTATTTTCTATGTTTATTTGTATTCCAAAAACTTTTGTCTAATGACAATATTATTCTCTCATGGATCATCTTTTTTGATTCATTTATTATTCATGTCTTGTGAATATCCAATACTTCTGACAAGATTCAATATTATGATCTATGATGCATTGTGTATGGTTTTAAAATTTTAATATAATGGTATCATACCCTTATTCCCATGTTAAGAATAAGTGATCAATGATATATCCATTATTTAAAATTACTGAAAAACTATGATCATCTTTTCTTATGTTTTCCTATCCCAGGATAAGAAGAAATATTTTATATAGGATATGTCTAAGAAGGGTACTAGTTGTTAATAACTAAGTATGAGATGATATATATCTCTTACAAAAAAGTTTCTTGTGTATCCAAGCTTCTAAAAAAATAATACCTATAGTATTGTGGTTTGGATCATAATGTTATCTATTTTATATTCATCAAAAAGGATGTAATATTAATATATGAAACGTATGGGTACCTATAATTATTCCTCTATGATATTTCATATTTCCTTGCAAAAAAATTTAAATTTCCATGTTAATTATAATACATTCCATCCTAGATGTATTTCAACATAGTTAATCCACTTTGTGAAATTCTAATAATTCAATTGGATATATAATTCTACAATTAATTATAAAATATCAATGCCCTTTATTCTTTATTCAATATAGGAGTAATTATTAAAAATAATCAATGAATGGTTTATTTATATAATATCTAGATTTTACTTCTCTATGTATCAACTATTTTATATTATTTTTAGAAAGAAGAACTTTAACCATTATCATGTTGTAAAAAAATTATATTAGAATTAACATATTAATTCCACATAAATATAATCTATAAAGTCACCAGACGCATATGCTACTTGTTACTGCATATCAAATATTCATTCAATAACATTTCAATAACTCAAATAAACTATATTTTTATTAATATAATAGTTATTAATCATACAGAAACTCATGTTATTGAAACATTGGAATTTACATCATAACAAAAAATTAAAACAATTCACATTTACTTTTATTAACATATAAATATTGACAACAAAAAAACTCTACAAACACAACATCAACATCACTAATCCGCTATATTTAATAATATCCCCATCTTGATTTTTGGTAAATACCCATGTAAAAAAAATATTTGTTACTTCAAAGTTATTATTTTTATCATTAATGATAATTAATTAAGAATTCAACATTAAGACACAGTCTTTAATCATTATCATTTTAAAATTGATCTTTTCATATTCAAGGCATTATTCTCGTGTTTTCACTATTCACTTACTTTCTTGAGAGATAACACTTTTGGAAAATACTATTTATATGAAATAAAAACTAGCCTTCATGAGAGAATGATAAAATCTCATTCCTATAAGAAATGAGTTATCAACTAATATTATTTAGGATTACATGGTCAAACCTAATATAGAAAATAAAAGTTACTAACGTATACTTCATACCATTCAATAATAAATTCAACATGTGATACCTATAGGTTACAAAGAGCATAATATAGGTGGGTTGGTACCTTTCTTAATGATTTTTTAGATTCCTGAAAATAATCATTTTTTATTGATGAATTCACAGTAAGATATCCATTTATGGCATCCTTTTATACATGAATTATAATAAATTTTTATGAATGATAATTACCTTAAGCATGTGTTCTATTCTTAATTTTTGATTTATTAGACCTCTCATGGATATCATTGTTGAGATGATGATTTAAAATTATAAATACAGTATAGGTTATCCAAAAATAAAAAAACAAAGGGAAATAATTGTTGAAACGTCTTATTCTATAACAACAAATCCAACAAAAATGCATTATCTTCCATGATAAAAATAAGCATCTTTTTGTTACATGAATGATTATTTGACTATATCAGAACATTATAGGAGTAATAGGATCATATATCATAACATGATATAATTATTTGAAGGAAAATATCTTGGATTTGAGAGGATTCTCTAATAGTGTTAATGATTATAAAAATATCAAAAATATAAAACCTAATATAAATTATAAAACTAAGTATAAATAAAGATTTGTTAAAATAAAAATTTCACACTGGACTGTAATAATTGTTTTAGTATAAATTTTACCCCACAATGGATAATTAATATAAATATTATTTATATTCATGAAACATTAATCACCCAAACAAAATTAAATATCATTTATTAAAAATTTTCTGAAACAATTAAATGATATTTAATATTTCATTTGTTAACTGGTCCCAAACATGGCCCATAAATCCTCCTTAAAATTTAAGAGACCTTGAATAATGATTATTTTTTAACAAACTGAATATCATTATATTATTCACCAATAAAAAAATAATATGATCAAAATAACCAGTGTAAATACTATTTCTAAACATTAAACAATATTGTATTATGATATTAAATTCAAATATAATTTAACGAAGGATTCTTGATTTACTTATTGCATGACCCTCTAGGTCCTTTTATCAATTTAATTAGTTTGAACATGAATAATTCTCTTCATTTTCATTAAATAAAATATTTTTTAATTTATAGAGAATGTTGTTAATATTTTAATGGAAATAATCTCCTATGATCATTTATCATTTAATAAAATTCATTTTAACAATATCTCATCAAGTAGGCTTCATACACATGTCATCAATTTACTTTTTCATCATGTATTTCATTCACATTTGAGAAATAAAGACAAAGATAATAACTACATGTATATATACTTAATCAGTAGCTCTATTTTTGAAGAAGGTCAATGATATCAGCTTTAATAAATAGTAATTAAAAAACCCTATAAGGAATTTCCCATTAATTCCATATAATTCATGATGCATCCACTGTAACTTACCTCTCGATGATCATATGGTGTCATTATTTTAATAATTAAATCAATGTAAATTAATCATGATATGAATTAATAAAAATATCATATCTAAGGATCGTTACACTTTCTCATAGATAGTAATATTCAATGACACATATTATGTGTAATTCCAATGACTGAGTTCCCCTCTTATAACCTCCCCTCTTGGAGATTACCAAGGGTGTACACCATGATAATGTGTCTAAGTGTTTTTTGATCATCATACATATGATAGATTCTATCATGTCAGTATAATCAAAAGATTTCATCATAAAATATAATAAGTATTTTAGAATACTATAATAGTATCTCAAGGTTCTCATGATATCAGAGAAATGATATAACTATTCGATACCAAAGGTACCCTATTTAAATTATCTCATTCAAGGTCATGAAGAATAATGATCATTATTTGATAATAAAATTTTTTAATATTCAAAATTTAAATATATATGAAATCATAAATTAAAATTTCAGTTAGTTCTAGGGAACCAAATATAATAGAATCTTACATATATTAGAACCAATTAGTTACAATCTTTGTCTGTAAAGCTCTCACAGTATGTTTATTATTTTACTAAGATAAGTATTTAGTCAGGGGGATCCCACATTTTCATCCATGAAAACTCTAATCATTACAACTACACTTACTTTAAAAAATTACATTAAATGGTGTTGCTACCATAATATATTATTCCCCTATTGTTGTAACCCTATATCATTGGAAAAATACACCACTATAGAATTATTATAGTACATCATGATAGTGTCTTTACTGGTAGGTATTTCAATATAATCATTGTTTAATTTTCATATCCACACTTCCTTTATACATTCTTCGGAGGCCAAGATATAATATGATTCCACTGTATAATGAGATACAACTAGTGAATTCGATCGCTTTTGACTCACAAATCCTCTATTGGGAAGGAATATATATCATCATTGTTATTTTAGATTCTTATCACCTATTTAGAAACTTGAATATGTATATAACTAGATGACTACCTAATAATTTCCTCCATACACATTTAAAATTCCATTTTTTCCTTATATACATAAGGATTATCTAAACTACCATCCACTAGCTATCTCTTAGATATACAAGATCTCCCTATACAATTATCTTGGCATTTTAATCCTAAATCCAAGTATATATCATGAAAAAAATGATGGATCCTAATTTAGTTGTGTGTAATAAAATTACCATCCTACATATCTCCTCCTATGTCTTAAGACATATTCTTATGGACAGGTGCATACCATGTCACACTAGAACCAATCCCCTCCTAAATTTATCCATAATGAATATTCTAAATAATAATTCAATATATATACCCAGACATAGCCTGAGTAGCCTTTTTAAAATATCATGAATGATCTCAATCCCAATGATGTAGCTTCTTCACATAATTCCTTTGTGAATAAGATCACATTGAACCATTTATAACTGACTACAACATTATTATTTCATTTAAAAAAACTAATATATCATCTACATATATTACTAAAGAAATGACCACGCTCCCACTAAACCACTTGTATATGTGTGGATCTCTTTCAATTTTTATGTAACAAAATTTACTCATGGCTTTATTCGTATAAATTTTCGATGAACAAGATTCCCACTATGAATAATAGATAAATATTCCAAGGTATCTAACCGTATTTCTTATCTATATGGTTGGGAAAACCACCATGTTCAATCAAATAGACATATTTAATCAATGTTCTTTTTAGTAAATCTATTTTAACATCTGTATGCCAAATCACATAATCATGGAAGTATAATTTGATAATCATAATTTTTATGGATTAAAAAATAACAATTTTTGAGATGGTTTCATTATAGTTAATTCTATAAGGTTTCTTAAACTTTTTATTAACTAATCATTCTTTATAGTGGCTATCTTTACCAAGATTGTGAAGTATTCTCTTGAATACCCTTTTTCACCCAATGTTCTTTACATAAATAGGTTGATCAGTTTGAACACATTCATATTTTTTTCGATGCAATCCATATAAAAATTTGTAGATTCTTTCAGTCTTGTAATGTTTGATCTATCAACTTCCTCCTTATAAGATAGAGGTTCAATGATTTCAGAAACAAATGAGTAACCATTCTTCATGACTAGAGACCTATTTCACTTTTGTTCTCTAACAACTCAGGACCTCTTATGAAGTAGTTTTTTTCTCAATAAAATCCTCTTGTATGGGGAATTGAGGAATCTATTCATATGCCAGCACATGTTTATCTTCAGAATCAAATCTATCAAATCAAAAAAATTTATCACTAACCCATTTGGAAATATTCCCCCTACAATGAAAAATGTTCTTCCATTCCACTATAATATTTTTTCTCACTACTAAAAATATGGCTTATAATAGCGCTAAAAATGGCCTTTAAGAGCGCTAAAAAAGCACTGTTAATCTTGGAGAAGATAAAGGGGGGGTCCCCTTTATCAGTGCTAAAAATAGCACTGATAAAGGGGTACTTTTATCAGCGCTAAAAACGAGCTGATAAAAGTGCCCCTTTATCAGCGCTAAACAAGCGCTGATAAATGCATAATATATCAGCGCTATTTTTGAGCACTGATAAAAACTAACTTTATCAGCACTCAAAATAGCACTGATATATTATCCATTTATCAGCGCTTAACTAGCACTGATTAAGGCCAAATATCCTATGCAAAACCAGAAATGCACAGAACCTACCCAGCACCTGCACACATTACAGCACCTGCACAGAGCACAAACAACACCTGCACACAGCACAAACAACACCCACACACAAAGCACGGAAGAAAAAAATGATACATACATTTACTTGAAATCATGAATACAAAACAACACACATCTATATACATTTAAAATAATGTTTAATTTGGTTACAATTACATTTATCCAACAAACAGTTAAAAAACAATGATATTCCATCCTTTTTGCATCCATCCGCTCTAAAAAATTGTCATCCATGGTGGTGGTTTCTGAACAAAGTAGGAAAAAGATTTCACCTATATAATAAAACAATTATTATGTTAGTAATAAAATAATTAAATAAAGAATTGGGTTTCTAAGTGGAATTATACTAGTGAGGCACAAAAAAAAATAACCAATTAATGAAATTGGAGCATGGTTAGGGCTAATTATCTATAATAATCAAATGGCCAATGTTTAGTAGAACATGGGATATTTAATGATTCGAGGGGGAATAGATAAACCTACAGTTTGGTTCTAAGGTTATGATGGTCTCACATTGATGGTTAATAGTTTGTCAAATAATGTGATGAACTTGTGTAAGGTATGAGTTTTTGGGGAAGTATCTCTATATGGTTGAATAATGGATTGTAAGCCACTCAATGAAACTATACAGATTAGAAGTGTGTGTATATTCATTCCCACTTTTTGGAAAATGATTTATTTTACCCTTAGGCCTAATAATTCACCTAATTAATTAGTGGAATTAATAAATTTTCACTATCAACCATTAAAGCTGGTTAACCTCATATATCCCTCATTCCACTCAACAAAATCCTTTACACGCACTATCCTCCTTCTCCCTTCCCCAATGGCATATCTCCCTTACTTTTGAGATAAATCAAATATTATCAGTTATATTAAAAGAGTGGTGGAATATCTTCAACCCTATTATCCTCCTATATATTCTTCTCCTTCTTCCCCTAACATTAGTTTCAACTATTAGGGATTTTGGTCTCCATTCCATAGCATCATGATGCTATCGGATACCATTGATGGGCCTTTTGCAACGACATTAAACCTTGGCTATATACCTATAGCCACGGTTTAATACCATGGCTATATGTCCCCCCATTCCATAAAAAAGAATCACCCCTGCCCCCTTCCCCAGCACACCCCCTACACACTGCCCACCCCCGAGCACACCCCCTACCCATGCACACTATCTGCCCCCTGAACACCCCCTGCCCCATTCCTCAACACACCCCTGTCCACTGTACTTCCCCCCTACCCATTGCACACCCCTCTACCCACCCCCTACATATTTCAGAAGAACCCAGCACACCCCCTACCCCTTCCCCTACCACTTTTCCCCTTCCCCCTCCCCCAGAAAACCACCCCTGCCCTCTCAACCTGTCCCCTTCACATCATAAAGAAAATACCTTGTATGGAAATTGTGCTCAATTTACATTATACACATCATATATATCAACACATTCTCATTTACATTCACTCAATGTAAATACACATATATAGACTCTTTACAACTCATAATAAAACCCTCTTTAAAATTCACACACAATAAATCCATTTGAAAACACCCATCACACCACTTTCTCATTTCTTCAAACACTTTTAAAGGACTTAATCATAAAAATGCACAAGAAATCCAACTGCATTCATTTTAAAAATAACGTTCAAGTATATACACACCCCAAATTCCTTTGATAACACATTTTTAACCACACAATCATTTCATATAGTACACTTAGCAAGCAAATACAGCATAATAAAATCATCATGTAATGTAAAAGCATGGAATCACCTACATAAAGCTTGGAATCTTCTGAAATCTACTGGAAAACATAAAACCACACCTCCACAATACCTTAATAAGGACTGATTAAACATTAATATTGGATATATTAATGTAAACCCATGTTTAACTTGTGGTATTTCATGAGTTTAACATCCCATAAGGATAGAGGGTCATGATTTAATGTCTTACAGAGATGTAAAACCTGGGTGGATCAAAACACTTATAAAGGTGGATCAGGTAGGTACATCTCTAGGAGGGAGCACCTGGAATGCTTACCTGATAGATGGATCAAAATGCCCAATGAGGTCTGACCCAAGTGTGGTGCATCCCATAAAGGTAAGGTTTCTCATTTTGAAGACTTATTTGGATTCCACTAAGGGAAATACAAGAGAGAAAATAAGCAAAGGTGTACCCCAGTGGGGGGGTCACCATGGTTTACCATTGGTTGGGATTTAACCTCGTGGAGGCTTCCTACGTACCCTATTTAGAATACAAGGATCAAAACCCATATATTTAAAAGTGGTATGTTTTGGGAATTACCCATGGTTAGCTTCCCTTCACACTAGGAATACTCTTGGTTGGATGAGTATGGGTTTTGTGGGGCTTAAGCATTGTCATATTCTCAGGTTCTTCCAAGAGTAGCAATGGGATGAATGGGACATACATGCTATGATAGACCATGTGAATGGCGTGATCCTTGTAAAGAGGCATGAGGCACAAAAAACATGTGGAGCTGTCTGTAAACATTATTTATGGTGGCCATGGGGCTCATCAGAGTCCCCATTCCTTCCATAAACACCTCAAAACATCACGAGGACCAGATTCTACAAGATGGTGCATCACAGGGTTGATTCTTTTGATGATGTATTGGTCGTTTGAGCTTGGATTTCATCTCAACCAGCCTTTCCTTTACTTGAATTATCATGTGACACATATTTTGGTTCCAAAAAATCCCTCAACGTTGCCGATTATCTCATGCATCTACCTAGAAATAATTGTGCAAGTCAAACAACAACACATCTGCTCAAATACAAGTTCAAACAAACGAGATACAGAAAATAGATTTTGTTGATCCTCAGTGGTTTTTTTGTTCACCCCCTACGCACTACACACCATCATGCCTTACTTCAATATTGATTTGTTCAAAGATCAATAATATGAATCTGGGGATAGAAAGCATTGGGTAATAAATTAAGATTTAAATGCATCGGAGCATTCTCAATTCACTAAAGAAGGATGGATGATAATCAATGATCATATATAGATAACATAAGTAATAAGAATTCACCTTTATCCTATTTGTGTACAATCATCCATCAGGTATGTTTCCCATTCATTTCTAAACACATGTATATCATCTTCTCAATATGAGTTTTTGCGATAGTCATGGTAGTACTGAAAAAATATAAATACACAAAGGATTAATAAATATTTTAAATGAACTTGTAATTATTGTCAAAAATACCTCATCAGGGATGCTAGTTTGTTGATGAAATAAAATATCTTTCATAAATTTAAAAACATAATAACCACAGTCCTTTCCGTTTGTTTGTTTTGGAAACTACAAAAACATCGACAAAAATAAGTAATTTGTTTTCATATGTGTTTGGATAGTGAAACGTTATTATATATACCCAAATACTTTTCCAGTTATAGATCTTGTAGGCATGCTCATCCTTATGCCCTAGATTCATTCCATGCATTAGATGATATTGATGCACTTCCCTTCACACTAGGAATACTCTTGGTTGGATGAGTATGGGTTTGTGGGGCTTATGCATTGTCAGATTCTCAGGTTCTTCCAAGAGTAGAAATGGGGTGAATGGGACATACGTGCTAAGATGGACCATGGGAATGATGTGATCCTTGTAAAGATGCATGAGGCACAAAAAACATGTGGAACTGTCTGTAAAAATTATATATGGTGGCCATGGGGCTCATCAGACTCGCCATACCTTCCATAAACACATCAAAACATCACGAGGAACAGATTCTACATGATGGTTCATCACAGGGTTTATTTATTTGATGATGTGAAGGTCGTTTGAGCTTGGATTTCATCTCAACCAGTCTTTCCCTTACTTGAATTATCCTGTGACGCATATTTTGGTTCCAAAAAATCCCTCAACGATACAGATTATCTCATGCATCTACCTAGAAATAATTATGCAAGTCAAACAACAGCACATGTGCTTAGATACAAGTTTAAACAAACGAGATACATAAAATGGATTTTGTTGATCCTTGATGGGTTTGTCGTTCACCCCATACGCACTGCACAACATCATTCCTTACTTCAATATTGATTTTTTCAAATATCAATAATATAAATCTGGGGATAGAAAACCTTTAGTAATAAATTAAGATTTCAATACATCAGTGCATTCTCAATTCACCAAAGAAGGTTGGAGGATAATCAATGATCATATATAGATAACATTAGTAGTAGGAATTCACCTTTATCCTATTTGTGTACAATCATCCATCAGGTATGTTGCCCATTCATTTCTAAACACATGTATATCATCTTCTGAATATGAGTTTTTGCGACAGTCATGGTAGTACTGAAAAAATATAAATACACAAAGGATTAATATATATTTTAAATGAACTCGTAATTATTTTCGAAAATACCTCATCAGGGATGCTAGTTTGTTGATGAAATACGATCTCTTTCATAAATTTACAAACATAATAACTACAATCCTTTCCGTTTGTTTGTTTTGGACACTACAAAAACATCGACAACAATATGTAATTTGTTTTGATATGTGTTTGGATAGTGAAATGTTATTATATATACCTAGATACTTTTCCAGTTTTAGATCTTGTAGGTGTTCTCATCCTTATGCCCTGGATTCATTCCATGCATTAGATGATATTGATGCACCGCCCTATCATAAAAGAATCCTCATTAAAAGATAACATAAATTATATAACTAGATATTTAGTTTTAAAATGTTTGATCTATTGTATTACAAATTAACAAACTCCATCATGTGTGGTCGGTTTGTTGGATATCCATGCGCTGAATCTAGAAAATAAATATTTGGAGTATCCAAATTTACTACAATCAGCATCCAATGCTCCCTAAAAATACAAAATGGAATAAGTAAAGAATCAAATGAAAATGTAGTTGATATGATTAAATTGTAGAGTTTTACCCATGAATCATTGGTATTAAAAAGATTATGTCATCCATAATTTTGTTTTCAAACAATTTGAGCAGGGATGACATTATTGCAGCCTCTTTATCAGAATCTATTTCCTCTTTTGAAGAGGTGGTGTGAGGACTAACGAGTCCAAATTTTTGTTCATGGAGAAATCCCTTCAATTTTTTTTCATATATACGTCTGCGAGAAATATAAAATGTATTTAGTCAAAATTATCAGAGTATATTAGCTTTTGTAAAATCAAATCATGAAAACTTACCTCATGTATACATTTACAACTGAGGCGCCTAGCCATTCATACTTGAGGAGTTCATTTTCATTTTCAGCACTAATGAAATCTGATATTTCCTCTCCATACATATCTTTTTCGAAATCAACTATGTGAGTACTATCATCTTTCAACTTTGTATCCACATGAGCCTGCAATGATATTAACTGTGGATATAGAACGGGCGGGGTGAAGGTGCTCTCAGTAGACCGTTTCAATTGGTTGGATGATCCTTGAGATAATTTTGAACTGATATTTCGTTTCACCCCATGGTCTTTGTCATTTTGTAATAAAATTCATTGGTTCAGACCTTTTTTCAGTAAATGTTAGAGGTCCAGCTTGAAAATTAAATTATAAATGAATACCTTTTTGTCAACATGTTTTTTTACAAGAACTGTCGGCTATGCGATGAATGTTCCAATAGCTTGTTCAACTGCATTAATGTCATCATCGTCATTTGGAATAGGTAGCTCGGAACTTAGCTCATTAGCTAAATTAATTGACACTCTAAGATGATCTTTTGGAAGCTGTCTGTTGTGTAGCATGTCGTTTTGCGTATTGAACACCGCAGCCCTCGCTACAAGGTGATAGGTGGGAGTTGATAAATATAAATCACAGTCATTTTCACCCTGTGGAATATTAGTACAGGAAAGGTATCAGTGTCTATGTAAATCATATTTCATAGAGACAATTATTAAAACATTGATTACCTCATCTAATTCATGTTTTTTAGGGGAATGGCTTGCCTCAAAGATGGTGGGGGTGGGGCTAGATCGTCACACACGGTTTTTCATTGAGTTGTTTCTTCTTTTCGACTTTACCCCATCAATTTTGCAACCATCTCTCTCTGGTATTGTAATTCTTCTTGAAAAATAGATAATTGTTCTTACAGCTTTTCCATTTTTCATTTTTCTCCCTTGATTGTTTTTGTTTTTTAAAATATATTCGGGGTGTCACCCTAAAACCCGCACCTCTGACGTGGCCTTACTTTTCTGTCCGCTTCAAGGCTGCTGAAAGTATGTCTGCATTTGTTGTGGTTGTTGTTGATTCTTGTGACTATTTCAGATAGAAAATATAGAAAAATAAGTAGTTATTGTAATGTAATAGCAATTTAAAGAAAATAAAATTTATATTATGTCATACTTACACATGTTTCCCACAATTTTTGTGTGTTTTCATCTATCAATATCCCATCTTTATTTACACAAGCCTCCTTCCATAGCACATGGTGTGGGATGGATATGGATTTCGATTTCGACTCATCAACCTACATATAAACAAAGAAATGTGGTTATGGTGTTGTTTTATGTCACATACTAGTAGTAGGGTAGATTTAAAAGACGTACCAATTTTTTCTCAAGTTCAGCGTACCCCATCCTTGCTTTACGATAAAGGTACGCTGGTTCTATTGCGCGTTTTTTTATTTTCAGCACTCAGTAGCGGTTTCATAAATAAAAAACTATCAATCAGAGTGATGAATGAAATAAAACGACAAACAACGTATTACCCCACACAATGTACCAGAAAATTATACTCCCCACAACGATTGCTAAACACATCCCACGCTCCTTGGGATATCAATTGTGCATAAAGTGGAGGTGGGTGTGGCATGATTTTCCCTTCTGCATATTTAAGATGATATTTCATTAAAATTGGGCGGAAACCTCTATGAATCCTTCCTGCAACTCTTAATACATATTCCTTGTGCGAGGCATCTACTATAAATTCACTCTACCATGGATGATTAAGAGTAAGTCAATGTTTTGGTATTTTATTTTCTTTTAATAAATTAAAAAAATGATATCATAATGTTACCGTAATCTCTTCCCACATTAGTGTCTTCAGCCCAGTGACAACATGGTGCCACGACTATACATCAATCAGCACGCATTGCCGAGTGATGATTCCAATGTAGCTACTAAAGATGGTTATGTTGGGGTTAACATGTTGGCCTCGCTTATTCCATCCCACCTCAAATTTGATGCCTTTTTCTTTTTCCTTAAGGATTTTGGCTAACACTGTCAAACTAAGATGCTCTTGTTTTTTTACGCTTTTAGGGTTTCATTTCCTACCATTTCCTCTGAAGTAGCATCAATATCTTCCCTCAGAGTGATAGCATCAGCAATGGGACCAGCACCAACAGGTTGAGAAACCTGTTGTTGCTCTGCACTGGGACCACCATCATCTGGTTGAGAAACCTATTGTTGCTCTGTAGTGGGACCACCGGCTGTTGGTTGAGAGAACTTTTGTGCCTCGGGATTGGGCACATCAGCAGGTGTAGAAGTCATTATCTGCAGAATTTGTTTAATATTTAATTTAGATTACATAAAAACAGTAGCAAACAGATAATAACATAATGTAACAAAATGTATGTTACAATAAACAAATAACCTGATTAGTGTACTCTCTTTTTTTTCTTTAAAGGCTGAAGAGATTTGACTCCTCTATCGACTATGTAAATTCATTTATTGTGGTCTCCTCTGACATACAAAACGTTGTCTACATTGTGACCGCTGCGAAATGATTGTGAAGTCCCTATAAAAGGGTCATCCTCCGTTGAACTTTCATATGACCCTTCAGTTGTTTTGTTCGATAACAGAACAATTGACCAATTTTGGTTTGCGGTGTTTGGATCATAAAATACTTATACTGCCTATGATGCCAGTATAAATGGTTCATCTTTCTCCCCTTCCTTACTGAAATCAACATTCACGAATCCTAATTCATCTATTTTAACAGTACTCCTATTATCAACCAACGTTCATTGAAAAATCGGCACTTTGAATTTCGTATAATCCAACTCCCACATTTGTTTGATGATGCCAAAGTTTGACATATTCGCATATATTGGATTTTTGTCCTTTTCACCGGAAACATGCATCGCCTCAGCCACAATTGTAACCCCACTATTCTATATGGTACTATCTTCATCATGTTCATTAGTATAGAATGTATAATTGTTAACTGCATAAGCATTGTAAGATAGTACGTACACACTTGCTCCTCCGACCATCCATCGAAGTCATTCTGAAATTGAGTCTAGATTTTCATCTAATTGTTTAAAAATATGGTCTCGAAACCATCCTATAAATTGTCGATTATGTCTATCTGATATCCATTTCCCATCCCTAGAATGATTCAAAGGCCTAATAATTTCTTTGTGGGTTTGAACATGTGGGTCAACGTCAAAACTGTTATGCAAAACGTAAAGGTGGGACTGCTCTAGATAAGTAATATTTATTGTGACAACCTCTATTCCAGAAATTCCTTCACCCTCAAGCCGCTCAGTGTGACGAGATTTTGGTAGGACAATGATTTCCACACCAGACAGATATTTGGTACAAAATTCAACAGCTTCTTCAACAATATATTGCTCCGCAATACAACCCTCTGGCCGACTTCGGTTTTTGACCTACCCTTTCAAAATATTCATATACCGTTAAATGGGGTACATCCATCTATAATGTACAGGGCCACATAGTCGAATCTCTCTCACCAAATGAACCATCATATCGAAAAATTTCTGTGGGAAGAACATTTCCAATTCACATAATATAACGTCAATTTCTCTTTCCATAGTTGGCAATTTCGCATGGTCTATAACTTTGTTGCATATAGCTTTGATGAAGAAACAGAGCTTTGTTAATGTATAGCAGACATTCCTGGAAAAAATGCAACGTAAAGCTATAGGAATTAGATCTTGCATCAAAACATAGCAGTCATGTGATTTCAGACCCTTTAATTTTAATTCTCCCATTGACATGATGTTCTTGATATTTGATGAATACCCTTCTGGGACCTTTATGTCATTCAAAAAGTTTCAAAACTGATATCTCTCCTGCCTGGAAAGAGTGTAAGCAGCATGAGGAAGAAATGTTCATTTTTCAACCTTCACTGGTTCCAACTCTTCTCGTATTCCCATCTCAACCATGTCCAATCTAGCAGTAATTCCATCCTTTGTTTTACCGGGTGCATTTAGAAACGTGCCGATGACACTACCACATACATTTTTTTCAACATGCATAACATCAAGAAAATTTCGGACATACAGACAATTCCAGTATGGTAATTCAAAAAAAACTGATCTCTTTTTCCAACCAGTTTTTCTAAGGTTTTTTTAAAATGGTTTACCAAAAGTAGTGTCCAAATATTTTACTTTCTCAAACAATTGATCACCTGTTAGTGGAGACGGTTTTATACGTTCCTCTGAACATCCGTCGAATGATGTCGTCCAAGATCGGTATTTATGTCATCGAGGTAGAAATCTGCGATGTCCTAGAAACACGGTTTTCGATGAATGTTTCAATCTAATTGGCTGTGTACCTTGTTCACAAATGGGACACCCTTGAGTTCCTTTAATGCTATATCCTGACAAATTTCCATAAGCAGGAAATTTATTTATCATCCCATACAACATGGCTTTCAAAGATAATTTTTCATTTTTGTAAGCACCATACAGCGTAACACCTGAATCCCACAATATTTTCAAATCCTCGATCAATGGGGCCAAATAAATATCAATATCATTACCCAGTTGATTTGGTCCTGATATAAGCATAGATAACATGATGTATTTTTGTTTCATGCATAACCATGGTGGTATGTTATAATTTACCAACATAACCAGCCATGTACTGTGACTGCTGCTTTGAAAACCAAAAGGATTAACCCCATCTATAGACAACGCCAGACGAAGGTTTCTCGGCTCGTTCCCAAATTCAGGATACTCGTGATCAATTCTCTTCCCCTGAGGAGAGTCTGTCGGGTGACGTAGTTTCCCATCTTTAATTCTTGTATCTTCATGCCATGATAATTTTCCTGCAGTCTCCTCACTTTCATATGGGCGTCTAATCCTAGGAATGATTGGAAAGTACCATACAACTTTCATAGGACTAGAATCATTTTTCTTGTATAGGGAAGCACCACACTTTGGGCATTCTTTAAGTGATTTTTAGTCCTTGTGAAACAATATACAGTCATTCAGGCAAGCATGTATTCTTTCAGAGATCATACCCATCGATCGTAGCATTCATTTTTCATCGTTTGTTCGGCTTGGGAGTTCATTATCTTCTGGGAGCATGTCATTCAGGAGAGCAAGTAGTTCCGTAAAACCGGCGTCACTCCACCTGTTGCCTGCTTTCAAATTATATAGCTTCAATACTGTTCACAATGCTGTATATTTAGTGCAACTAGCATACAATGGTGTTTTTTCACAACTCTTTAAATTCTCAAACAATTTTGGGAAATCATGAAGTTCATCATCAAATGTCTTTGTCATTTCCTCAATATGATCTTCATTATCGTTCACATCTGTAATATCACCCTCCATACGATCATCTTCACTATTCACACTTCTAATCGTATCATATGATCTATAAAATGTCATGTTCTCTTAGTCACTACCTACATTGGTTTTTTCCCCATGTTTATTCCAAAATGTATAACTTCGATCTATTCCGTGACAGATCAGGTGTTCTTCCAACTCCCCTTGACTAATTTGTCTTGAATAACAACAGCGTAAACATAGACAAAGGATTTGAGAAGGGTCACATGCATGATCTTCTGCAAACTTGATAAACTCTTTCACGCCATCTTCATATTCTTTTTTCAACCGATTTGCATTCATCCATTCTTTATTCATATTCATCGTCTTTATGGGTTCGATCTCAAGAACTTTCCTAATATTATGTTTTAATTAATTAGGTAGCATTGTTTGGGTTTTATAAAAAAAATCATGGTACAAATTCCTTTAAACACATGTGAAATCCATATACATGATGTGTCCAGTAGGGTGAACATCGTGTATGTATAAGATACCTGATTTAATCTGACATATATCAAATTTATTCCAAGTTAGTATTACAAAGACTGAATGATGCTTTTGAAAATACATGACATTTAGAACAACTTGAGATAAATGAGTGTACTTTAGATAAATATTAAGTCACCTCACCATCTATTCATCACATTTTTGTGGAATACATGGAGTGTAGTCCTTACATGACCACTAGGGGTGTATAGTCTATACACATCAAGGCTCTATGGTATCTATACATGGTGTGAGTGAAGTAAAACACATGTCATCCTGGGGTGTTCATTCCTAAGTAAAGTATTCGTATATTACCAATTTATATATTCCAATGTTCAACAAGAACCAACCAACATTCAATTCATTTTGTGCACAAACAAGGACCACCAATGGCCACGATTTTCAGCAGGGTGTTTAGCCCATACATTTCACATTATAACCATAAATGTCAAACATAATAACATGAGAAAAAGAGGAAACCAATGAGTAATAAGAGAAAATAGTAATAAATAAGATGTTATCTCAATGTACTCAAGGTGATGATAAGATATTGGTCAGGATCAACTATGGGTTGGGAGTACACTAATATTTAATTGAAAAAAAACTACTAAAAATGGTTCTAGAAAAGGATGAAATATCATATTCATCAATTCCATTAATACAACCAATGCATTAGTTAAACCAAATATCATCTCTAAAAATTCACACAGGCCATAACTACTCCTAAAAGCAGTCCATGGTAGGTCCATCGATGTCCAACTCATCTAATGGTATCCTAATGTCAAATCTATCTTGGAGAAGACCATAGAACCTAATATATGATCAATGTGACTATCAATGTCTGGATGAGGATATATATTCATGACTCTCATCAGGTTAAATCTCCAATAGTCCAACAAAAGAATAAATACCAATCAACTATCTATTTTAGAGAACTATAAAACCCCATGGTAAAGTACTATTCCATATGAAACCATTATATTCTATATCATCAAATTATAATTCAAACAATTGATTCTCTTTTGGTGTTATTTTAGAAATTGTGATAGAAATGGAATTTTCTCCCAAAACTAACTAGATTATAATTTTTATCTCTTTATTAAGAAGTAAATTTTATACCTCATCAGTGAAAACATCCTAAAAATGTACTACCATTGGAGAAAAAGAATCCTACAGCATTCTAGAAACATCTACGATATGCCTGACTATTTGAGCCATGACAAAATACAATATAGATTGAATTGGTTCTACATGACCAGATAGAAGATTCCTCTCACCCAAGTGAAAATAACTCTGTCTATTTTGGTGTTAAAAAGGTAACTCTCATCTGGGAACAAATGATTTTGGATTGTTACAAAACAAACTAATCCATAACAAAACTAAAATAAAATATTATCATATAAATCATGGGTGGTTCACAAAATAAATGATAACCACCAATATCTAGAGATAATTCCTTGAAACGTGTTATATTCTTGGACTATAATACCAATAGTGTATCGATGGTGGTACAACATCCCCTCTCTTTACCAAAACATCCAACGGGACTCTATCAACCTATTATTAGAGGAGTGTTTGAGACCTTCCCAATCACTGGTTCCATTCATGTTCCACTAAAAAGGCTCTATTGTTGCAAGCCCCTAGAAAACCACATTAGTTGGACGAATCTTTTATAAGCATGAAACCTCAATCGCAACACCATAAAAACCAAACAATCAAAATTTTAGATTTTATAAGGCATCCCTTATTCAATTTTGTTTGTTACTTCAGGGGTTATCACAGAAGTTTTATCATCCTGGGGTTTTCATTCATAATTCAAGTATACGTATATTACCAATTTATATATTCCAATGTTCAACAAGAACCAACCAACATTCAATTAATTTAGTGTGAAAACAAGGACCACCAACGACCATGATTTTCAGCGGGGCATTTAGCCCATACATTTCACATTATAACCATCAATATCAAACAGTAATAACATGCGAACAAGAGGAAACCAATGAGTAACCGGAGAAAACTCACTGCGAAGGTGTCATTAAGCACATGGAATAGGTGCATACGTGGTAGAGGAGAGGCACATAGCAGAGGAGATTTCCAACTGAAAAGAAAACATTAAATAGGGGAAA
Source organism: Viscum album (assembly GCA_963277665.1). Lineage (NCBI taxonomy): Eukaryota > Viridiplantae > Streptophyta > Magnoliopsida > Santalales > Viscaceae > Viscum > Viscum album. Next base: position 1,821,559,186 of record OY728151.1, on the reverse strand, counting down.
CCCATCAGAATAAAATAATCTAAAACCGAGTACACCATTTACCACATCCCACAAACCCCAAAAGACAATGCATGAAAATAAATTTATATTTATTGATAGAAATCACTATCTGATCACTAATTTTTATTCAAATCATATGTGCAAACAAATCCCAATAGGAATCAGAAGGATCACATACCTCGAGAAAAGAAATTTAACCATAATAGTGATCAAGAATAGAACAATGTGAACTAGATGGAACTTTGGATGGGGAGTAAGCCATCATGTAATAACATTAAGAAATCGGTGTGGTGAAAAAATCCCAACATCCTTTCAGTTTTTGTGGTGCGATATGTTATACTCAACAACTGATGTAAGGGAGTGTGATTTTTCTTGTATTCTCAACAATTACCTTACCATCTTAAGTTATCCTCTATAAAGGTGTATTTTAATTTTAACTATAATGGGGAATTACCTCCCATCAATCAATTTAATTAGGACCATTTGTATAAGTAATTCATTATTCACATTCATATTTATATTAAAAAACATGAAGAAAAACATCTCATATGTCCCATTATCCATGTACAATTTCATTCAACGAAATGAAATACACAATTATCATTATATATAACATACAGTAGATGGTGTCCCCTTTCAACACATTATAGATCATTTCAATTCATTTAATTAATAAATTAAATTAAAATAAATCCATCATGTAATATTCACTCCTCATTATTATTACACATTCAATTTTTCCAAGAATGGAAAATTCACTAATAAGGCTCAAAGGGTCTTCAAAATGGGCCATAATCAACATGGAAATTTCCTACATGGTAAATTCCATTAATAATATAGGCCAAACACCTATAATGTTTCTTCAATTCCATTTATATACCCTTGTATCAAGGGAAACCTCATTTAAAATCTTTGACAAAAGCTAAATAGGTGTTTAGGGCAGTTAATAATTTGACATTAAAGGGATAATTTTACTTGGCACACTCAAGGGGTGTCCATAAAAGAGTTCATGAACATCTAACGCATAAAACAAGATTCAATGGGTTTTTATTAAGGTGAAAGGATTAAATAAGAACTCAATAATATCAATAATCCATTGACTCTTGCAATAAGACATTAAATAAGGATTTCACACGTTCAATTCAAGCAGTAGAAAAAAACATTACCTGAAAATGAATGTCAATAATGGTAGCGGCGAGGGAGGCAGCGCCGGAGGTGAAGGCGGCGGCGGCAGAAAGGCGGCGGCGGCGGAAGAGGTGGAGGCAGTGGTGGCCGCGGTAGTGGGGGTAGAGGCGGCAGAGGCAGCGGCGGTCACGGTAGCGGGGGCGGGGGCGGAGGCGGTGGCGTCGGCAAAGAAGGAGGAGGAGGGAGGAGGAGGACGAGGAGGACGAGGAGTACGAGGGCGTGGCGGTGAGGGGCCTGGTTCAGCTTCCATGAGAGCTTGACCACGTGAAAGTGAGGATGGTCTGTTAGGGTTATTAAATAAAAATCGACGGAACCTTTATCAGCACTCATTAAAAGCGCTGATAAAGGTATGTTTTATCAGCGCTAAAATAAAAGTGCTGATAAAACATTTATTTATCAGCACTTTTTTAGCACTCATAAAGAGATACCTTTATCAGTGCTTTTAGGTAGCGCTGATAAAGGCATACCCCTTTATCAATACTTTCTGTTTAGCGCTGATAAAGGGTAGCGCTTCCCTTGCCTTGTTTTGGGGTAGTGTCTAAAGGTTTCTATAAGTAACAACACCTTGATTCTATTGTATATTTAGTAAATATTTACTTATATCAATGAGGCTCTAGTGTGTTTCTTGAGGATTCAATAACAAACACCTTTCTTCCCCAATGTTTGAAATGTGAAAAATGATATTTCCTTCCATAAAATAAATCATATAGTATTCGATTTTATTCTATAGATGGATCCTATTTTATTTTTATCACCATATTTTGTATTGTATATTCCCAAAGTTCTATGGGAAAACATTCATTACCCAGCATCAACCACATAATTTCTTAGAACGTGTGCTTCTTATTTTAAAATACACAATTCCATTATAGTATATAAGGAGGAGTGAGTTGGGATTAGATATAAAACTATCATAAATAGTTGATGAAGTACCGGATAAGATATCCATAGACTTTCTCAGGTCAAAGATTCTTTATATTCATGCCATGATGATTATTAACTTCGTTGTTGTGTTCTTTTAATTTCTACATTGATTATAAATTATGCCTAATTACTTAGAATTATTTGAATCTACTCAAGACAACAGTATATTTTATCAATTATGGGAATGAAGCTCAAACATATATTTGAAATGGTATGAACACATCAATTTATACCTATAACACCTTGACCTGAATGACCATTTCCAATATGGGATTCCAAAAACCTTCATGATTTCCTCCACATTTGATTGAATTTATCGACTAATGGTGTGGTCTTGAGGAAAACTGTTTGAAGACTATTTCTTTAGTACCAAGTAAAAAACAGAGTATAAAATTAGTAATAACCATAATAATATAGAATCAAAAAATGCATAATTAATCATCATTATGACTGTGAAGAAAAATACAAACAGCCCATGAAGTAGCAGTATGAATTTTAACATACATTAAAAAAATTAAACAAAAGATATAATTTAAAATATAAGTAACTAAACAGCAACCACAACAACCATATTACCCAACATCCATCTAGAAATATTTGCATCCTGCAACTATACATCTTCAACTTTCTACCACCCTGACCTTTCCCTTCACCATATTAATTGGTATAAAATCTATAGGTGACCCAAAATTCCTTAGTAGAGTGTGTGTAAAATACTCTGTTGGAAGCCCCCATGGATTAATAACTTAAGTTTATAAGGTATACTAGTGCATTCCATGAAATTAAGAGATATCATATATATGAAAAAATATATCATGAAATCCCAAATACACATTTTTGGGTCCTAAAATAAATGATCAAACTTTTTTAAAACCATACTATAAAGAATTTAAATTGTGGCTGAACACATCCCCTTTAATGGTATATTCTAATAACATGGATGATATGTAACCTATGTTGGGATATTCTAAGGAATGTAAACCATTCATCTGACATTTCCCCCTTTATGATGTCTTGGACCCAAATTCCACTTATTGGTTCCCTGAGCCTGTTTGGTCGCATAGCCTCAAGGGCATCTCCCTAAATGCAAGAGGTTGTCGACTAGAATTGAGGACCTATGGTAGTAACATGGGGAGACTATGTCCTAATTACCCATGTGTACCTAAATAGATCAATAAGAAACATTTAGTAAATAGAGGATGTAAAATAATTAAACGTGAAAATGGAACAACAGAAGCTAACTGAATAATAATACGGTAGGTAAAACTAATATAAATATATATTAACTAATAATGATATTTCTTGTATTTAATAATATTTAAGACAATAATACAAATTATTATATAATAATTATATAAAATTGTAGTAAAAAGGAATATAAAAACTATCCATGCATCCTCAGATCTAGCTCAGTCATCTGCTACCATCTCTATCCCACTACAATAAGAAATGAAGTGTCAAAAGTGACACACTTCCCTTTGTATAAACCTATATATATATATAGATTTCCCCATTACCAATGGGGTCCCATACAGGATTTGAGATGAATCTCATTTGGCCACCACCAATGGTTTCTATAAAATCTTCTCCATGTAATACAAACATAAATAGTTTGAAAGCATTCATATATAAAAGTAAAGCAGTGCCGTAATATAAATACCCAAGTACCTACTTAATCCTTCAGATGGTGTATGGACATGAAACCATTTAATTATTAAATTAAGTTCCAGTTTATATATTTAACTCATGTGAGGCATATCCATCACGGAAATCACCTCCTTGTAGTAATAGAAAAGGTTCTATGATATAACAAGTAAACCAAATTATAATAATAATAGAAGGGACATAATATAGTAACAAGGTATCCCAGACCTCAAGGTTTTTGAAATCGTTAGTAACACCAGCCTGGTTAAGGGGGTAATATTGTAACCCAAGGAGCATCATCCAAGGAATTCCACAATAGTATGATCTAATAGTGTCCAAGGAAAATGTCCAAGGAAAAATAATATTGACTATGGCTAGGCCCAAGGATGTAACCAACACACCTCTCATCCATAGAACCCATGAAGGATCCATGGAGATTATCTAAGTAATCCTATATTTTAAAGGAGGGATATAACAGTTTAATACTATGAATCCACTGATAGATGAGGATCGAGTTCCAAGGTGGGTCTCAATGAAGGCAACTAACATCCTTGAATGAGAATGGAGTCTATGAGTGACCAAGGTATTTCCATGGGAATACAAAAGCTAAATTGAGCTTGAACATTCAAATTATAATGATTTCAATTTCTATATATAATTTGTCACATTATATTTAATTCATTTATTTTTATTAATCCACATAACATTCATACCATTTAATATGCCATAGTTCAAGCAATTTACTTTCATCAGTGTTACAAGGTCGTGGTGCATGTAACCATTTAATCCATTTCAGATTTAACTACATAAATTTTTCCTTTATCTTTAATAACATGACACGGTTTGTCTATAGATTATAAAACATAATAATTTAATTTAATATTACTAGTCCATGTGATATCAAGACTGTATACTTATCGATTTACCATTTTCATTGATTTTTACAATCATAGAAATTACCATAGGTTTGTCAAGTGGAAAGAAACATGGTATAATCCATTCATAAATTCATAATTCAAAAATCATTAAATGAGGGATTCTTACCATTAGAAAGGTCAATCTAGGGAACACTTGAATAGTGGCACATACACACACATTAGGCACTAAAATTCAATTATGGATAACACCCTACTTGGGGTTTCTAGAGTTGTGGATGTAACCACCAAAAAAGAGGTAAATATAAATATTGATTCATAGAATATGGACCTAATGACTATAATTATGAAACATAAATTTAACAGACAGCGCATGATAAAATTAGTGCACCCAAAAGACAATTTATATACTGATGAAACATAGGGAGTGAGGTATAGACCACCTACCCCATACTCGTAGGACACTCCTCATCTAATATCATCTTCTAATTTGGAATATATTGGAATATATCTGATGAATGGAAAAATGCTATGAAAATTGGGAATTTGAGGCTGCATCTAAATAAAATTATAGATAGGAAGAAGAATGATGAAAAATTAAAAGGGAATTGAGATCTAATTGGTGTAGATCCAATGAGACGAATGTTGATCAAATTGGAACCTGAATGGATTCTCGATCACACATACTAGTTTAAACATTCAATGGATATCAAATGAGAATAAAATAGGGTTTCATGTTCACTAGAAATAGAAAAGGAATATGGGATAACTTAAAACATATCATTGAAGAAAAATTCAGCTTTTTTTCACCAAAATTGTTTTTCTCATATTTTGGATGCATGTTTTTGGAAAACTATGCATAAACCATGCATGGGAACCTATATAGTGGGTAATATCACGTGATAAGGCTGCACGATTACAGAAACCATGTTCTAAATATGTGAAATTCCTCTGTAATTTTTCTACATCTTTTTCCATGTTCGTGAAACCCAAATTGAATGGTTTGGGAAAACCATTAACCCCATTTCACCCCATTATCCATTCTTTTATGGTTAAAACTAAATACATAGACAACCTCACTTGGTCTACTCAAACCATTTTACAGGCTAGAAACCTCTAACCGACTAGGGTTTTGAGTGCTTAACAAGATCTGGACACCCAAGAAACCTTTTAAAAATCATTAGGAATCCAGTTTTGGTCTATAAAATAGAATTAGACCAAAATTTAAACCATCGACACATGAGTAAAAAAGATTGGTTCTTATATTCTTCCACCATTAATGGAAATCATCCCCAAGTTCACCTTATATGGGCGGTACAACACTTTCAGATAATAAATATAGCTAATGGGAATGTATGTTAGCCTCCTAGTCCTAGGTATCATCTTTCACATGGTCGTGCTTCCATAGCACTTGTACTAGAGGGACATACCATCCTCATAGAGCCTTCAGGTTCCAATCAATAATGTGTGTCAGATACCCCTAAAAATCATAAAAATATAGCTCAACTTCCTTGGGATCAATAGTACGAGACCTGTTGACATCATACCAGTGAATTTTTGAAACATGGAAGACATGGTTCCTCTGTGCTAGTAAAAACTAATAGGATACCATCCTGACTCTCTCTAGAGTTTAAAATGGAATTAAAAACATTGTGAAAATTTCACTTTCCTATGTATCCATTTATTCCCTAGCCTGGGTGATTCACACTTGAAAACAAAATCCAATCCTTGGACTCAATAGGTAATCAATGATGATAGACATACAGTTTCTGTCTAGACTAAGAAGTGTACATACGCTTTTTGATCAACTAAACCGACTATAAATTCTCTTATATGTGATGAGGACCTATTAGGGATGCCTCTCCTATCTCAATCTTGTATAAGGGTGAACAACAAGACCTACCATAAAAGGCCTCAAATGGATCCATATGAATTTTCACTTGGAAGTTATTATCATAGGAGAACTTGACGATGAGAATATGCATCTCCTAAGAATCTCCAAAGTCAAGGATGAATTTCTAGAGCATTTAATCTAGAATTATCATCATATATTATAACTTTTCATCTGTATGAGGGTGAAAATATTTTCTAAAAATAACTTTTGTACCCATATCATTTGTTAACCCCTACTCTAATTTTGATGTCATGTGAGCATCCCAATCAGAATCAATCGTACAAGGGATATTGTTTAGTCAGATGATCTCATAGGTATACAACCATCCTATCTCATCAACTGAGAAGATCTCCCTGATAGGATTAAAGAGGGATAATTTCTCCAGTTTTTTCAATTTAAACACATACATCGTCACTGCCTCTAGGAGAACTAGGTAAAATGGATATAAACTCCATGTAAAAATCTACCCATTTCCATTCTAGGACTAGAATTAGTTAAAAGAAAATTTAATGTCTCTCGTGAACCACCTTCACCTACTGAATGGTCAAACACCTACTGATAAATCATGTTATCTAACATTTCATCCAAGGCCAACAATATTGAAATTGCATATCCCAATACATCTTGGAGATGTCTGGATGAACTTCCCACTAATAAGTGATGGTCTCTCACATCAGATCCTCTCTCCAGACACGTCCATGTATAGATTGGATGACGTCCCATTACACAAACCAATCTGAAGGTTATCCTTCTCATTAAATACTCCCACGGATAATGAAGCCCTCAGGATCAGAAAACTTCTTTCCCATCACCTTCTTAAGGAGGGAAGAGTCAACTATCAAAGATGAAAGGTAAGACTACTCGTGAATATAAAAAAACTCCAGGTGTAGATTTGAAAATATGACAATTAATTTACTTTCATCATTGGCTTCTTGTATGGTTGGTGCCTATGTTTTCTAACTCAACACTTTGGCTACTATATTTCCCTTACTGGGCGTATAGGAATGGTCAAAATTGAATGAATGAAGTTATTTGACAAACCCTCATTATCATATATTTAGGTCAGACTATGTAAACATATATTTCTAGGTCACACGGTATGTATACCCCATAATGAACTCCCCCAATAGACAGTGCCCCCCACAACATAAGTCATGGATGACTGCTACTAGATCTGGGTAGTGTATTGGCTAGTTTCTCTCATGAGGCCTCAAGTTCTTTGATTTGTACATAAAAAAATATATCCTACTGCATCAGTAATGATCCCTAGGTTATGTTTTATGTGTCACATAACATGTTATAACCTTTAGATGGCTCAAGAAAAATCAGAAAAGGTGCCAAGACAAGCCTCTATTTTAGCTCCTAAAAGGATTTTTCTAAATTATATGACCATAAGAAATTGACACCATTCATTGTAGAACTTGGAATAGGTGAATCCTGGTGTGAAAATTCACAAATTAATTTCTTGTAATATCCATCCATCCCCATGAAACTCCATATATCAAACATGTTCTTAGGCTGATCCGAGTAATCCTCAACACTCACCTTCTATAGGTCAATAGAGATTCTTGACTCAGATATAATATGGCCTAATTAGTGAACCATGTTAATATATTAGTGGAACTTATCATTCATTTCATAAAGGTGATTCTATCTTAGTGCACTCAAAATGATCTCAAGATACTTATCATGGTCGATACGAGTGTGGGAATACACTAAGATTTTGTCTGTAAATACTATGACAATGGAATCTAGATAGGGTTGAAAACCCTTTCCATCAAATAAATGAAAATTTTAGGCATATTTTTAAGACCAAATGGAATTAAGAGGTACTCATACTGACCATACATTCTATGGATATATATAAGAGGTATGTATGATGTCCTAACTCATATATGATCATAGTTTCATCTCCGGTCGATCATATAAAACACCTCAACTCCTCAAATCTAGTCAAATAGATCATATATTCAAGGAAATGGATTCTCGTTCTTGACTGTAACCTAGTTAGACATTCTGAAATCCATTCATAGATGAAGGTCCCCATCCACCTTCTAGGAGAATATCACATACATACCCCAACATGAATTATTGGGTCGTATGAAACCTTTATCCTCTAAATACAAAAACTACCACTTGAGAACCTAGATATCTGTAGGTGGAATCCTATATGGAAGATTGGACAAATGTGATATTATTTCAATGATATAGATTGTAAACTCTTAATCTCTCTTAGGTGGTTATCTATAAAAATAATTATGATAGACGTCCTTTAAATGATCTACTACAAGAGGGATGTTAGCCAGAATTGAATCATAATACTTTGTGAAGTGATTTGAAATATGGGTTGTCACTTCACCTATCCCAAGATGCTCTAGTCTGGTTCTATTATCTTGGACATCAAACTAACCCTTATGTAGATAAATACTACTCTATGGTGGTGTAAATGATACCCTATAGTGATAGCAGTCTACAATGGTGTGATACAGAATTGTCTAATCCAACCTAAAAATGAAATCTACACCTATCATCTCGAGATGAAATATGTTTCATTAGAAAAAGTATTTTACTTACACTAGGGGAAAATCCCTATATTTTCATACACCCTCAACCATACTCCCAACGATGTATCTAGGGTCATTACAACATAATAATTATACATTTTGATCATGAGACTTTCCAGTGTATATATTTCAATGATGGAGTGTGAATAAGTTATATCAAATAAATAAGATACTATAGTAGAGGATACTAGAATAGTACCTCATACTATAGATGGTCCTGTAGACCGATCCTCTATTATCGGTTGTAATTCATGCAATTGATCTAATCCCCAACCATGTGGAATAGCTGGACAACCACATTCAAAACTACTTTACTAATGCTATTGATGACCAAGATTCTATCTACAATGTCCAGAGCCTCCTTCTTCACCAATCCTACCTATTCTATATCAACTCCCCAACTGAAATAGTGTGAAAGAATATGGTTGTATATGTGGATTCGGTGCAAAACTCCTTCTAAAATATGTTGATGGAATAGTCTGACATAATATCTATAGATTCCCTATATGGCCTCAAGATTAACGTTGTTGAGGGGCTCAATCACAATGAGACTTCATAAAACCATTTCTTCAACACTAGAGAAAAATTATAGATCCACAAATAAGTGTAATCTTGCTACTACCTCCCTATTGAGAAAACTCAAATGATTGCTTTTTATTGTCTGAGGAACTACGGGCCTTCCACAAAACTAGTCCTCTATATCCAGTACTCTCTCTATCCCTCAAGTAGAACACAGCTATAAGATCGTAATTGGATATTTTAGAAAAAGTATGTAGGTATAAAACATTCACCTAGGAATTAATGGAATACATGATCCCATCCTTGAAGTTTCTAGCTTGTTAATATCATCACCATCAAGAAGAGGTGAAAAATAATTGTAAATTAGTGAAATGCTCTGAATATTCCATAACTAACATAGAACCCTGCTCGAGATGAACGAACACTCTAGCTCTATCCACTCTCAGCATCTGATAATAGAACTAATCATAGAAGCTAATCTGGAAATGATTCTATACCATGCCCTGAAAGAAACTAGCCTAGGTAATTACATCCCACTAACATTTGGATGAATCTCACAACATATATGTAGAAATATTAAACCTCCATTATGGAGGCATATTTAGATTCACAAAGATAGACAAGGTGGACTCTATGTAAGATGCAGTAGAATGTGGACCATGATACCCCATGAATTTAGGAGGTTGATGTTTCTGGTACTCACGTGTCAGATCATCCGTCTAAGGTGATGCTCATAGATCATACTGTAGGGACTACATCACATGTAAAAAACTATCTCAATCATGAGCATCACTTCTCATATCAGGTACAATAGGTAGTGCCTCAGGTGCATCTCCCTGAATGAAAGAGGCTTCCGACTACCAACAAGGGCCTCGGCTGCATTCATAGGGAAACTATACCCTCATAACCATAGTGTAGTAGAGAGGATCTATAAGAAATAGATATAAAATAGAAAAAGAAATATTAGTAAACAGGCAGTTATAAAAATATAAGATATATAAATTATAATTTGATAGGTGAACTAATATAAATATACAAAAACTAATATTGATATTTAATGTATGTAATAATATAAAGAATATGTATACAAATCAGTATAAAATAATTCTATATAGAAGTATAAAAAAGAATAAAAAACAATCCAATCATCCAGATCTCTATCTTGGTCATCTGCTACCTTGTACATCCTTTTACTATAAGCAGTTATGTTTCCAATGCAGAATTCTTCCAGTTTTCAACACTTGTATATATATATATTCTTCACAGGTACTAATTTCATCCCTAATAGGATGTGAGATAAATATTAGTATGACCCCCCCCCCCCAACGGTGTCAATAACATCCTTTTAGTGTAATATAAATTCAAACATTTTTCAATAATGGGCATATAAAAGTAAATAAGTACCATAATTTAAATAACCAAGTCCCTTCTTCATCCCTTGACTGGTTTATGAACATGTAACATGTTCATTAATTAATTAAGTTATATTTTAAACATTTATGTCAAATGACAAATATCCAGCATTGACATCACCAAGTGATAAAAATAGTAAAGGTTCCAAGATATAACAAGAAAACCTAATGATAATAATAACTAAAGGGATCCAAGGTAGTATCCAAGGAATCCAAGATCTCAAGGGTCCCTGACTTAGTAGTAACTACATTATGGATAGAGGGGTAAGACTGTAATCAAATAATCAGCATCAAAGGAATTCCATAATAGTTTGATCTAACTAGGTCTAAGGAAAACATCCAAGGTAATATGAGATAAGCTATGTCTAGGACCAAATATGTAATCAAGGAACCTCAGGTCTGTCGGAGCCATGCTAGATCCAAATAGTATATCCAAGGCATCATAAAAACTAAATTAGGGATCCTATGGTGTCATATTAGTCATCCACTTATAGATGAGGATCATGTTCCATGGTCGGTCTCATCCAAGTCAACTAACATCCTTGAATCAGAATGGCATCCATGAGTTCTCAAGGAATTCCCTTAGGGATCCAAAATCTATATAAAGGCTGGCCATTCCTATAGTAATGATTCCATGGTCCATATTTAATTATGAATCTTACATTTAATTCATTTATTTTGATTAATCCGTATAACATTTATATGATTTAATATGTCATGGTTTGAGCCATTTCCTTTCATTAGTGTGACAAAGACAAGGGGTGTGAAACCATTTAATCCATTTTTTATTTAATTGCTTGATTTTCTCATTTAACATTCAGAACATTAAAAGCATGTGATAAGGATGAGAAACTACAATAATTTCAGGAAATATTACTAGGACAAGTGAAATTAATAATATATACTTTCCAAATTTCCATTTTAATTTATTTATCCAATAATAAAACTTACCTTAGGTAGGTCAAGTGGAAATGAACAATGTACCATCCACTCATAAATTAATAATTCACCATTAATTTAATGATTTAGGCATACTATTAGAAATTTCTATCTTGGGAACACCCGAAAGGTGGTGTGGACACACATGTCAATCACTAAAACTCATTTATGGATAGCACCCTACTTAGTGTGGTCAAGGTTATTAATTTAAGCACCAATAGAGAGTCTATATACCTAATGTGTCATAGAAATTATTTTGAATGACTATAAGAAAGACACATAAATTTAACAAATGATGTATGATGAATTCATCGTGCACAGACGATAACTTAAAAACCAAAGAATCTTGAGGAGTGAGTTATATACCACCTAACTCGCAATCATATGATTCATGTCCTCTAATATCAGTCTCTTTTTATCCTATATTGGGAGATATATAAACAATAGATCAATTCACAAAAAAATAGGTCATATGAGCCTATATCTAAGTTGTTTCATTGATCAGAAGATGGATGATGAAAGATTAAAAAGGAATCAAGATCTAATTGGGGTGGAACCAATTAGATGAATAAATATTAAATCAGACTCCATACAATTATATGATCTGCAATCCTAGTTTTTTTTACTTTATTGGGACTCAAAGGAGAGGACGGGAGGGTGTTCTTTCTACAGGAAATATAAAATGAAGACTGGAGAACTTAAAACATTTCATTAAGGTCAAAATTGTAATTTTTTAGAAAAATTAACCTTTGCACGGTTTGGAAGAACGCATTAGAAAACCCATGAATAATACAGTGACAAAGAACCTATAGTGTGGGTCATACTGATTCATTAGGATGCACTATTAAGGAAATCTACACAAACCAAGAAAAATGCCTCTGTAATTTTCGTGCAGCATTTTTCATGGTCATGTGGCCCAAATCGCATGGTTAGGGAAAACTGGGAACCCCATATCACTCCACATTCTATCCCTGAATAGTTAAAACTATACATGTGTCCTTCCTCATATAGTATACTCTAACCATGTGATAGGAAAAATAAATACCACTGACTGGGGTACCGAAATCTATACAAGCTCCGGACACCCACAAAACCTTTGCTAACTCATCTGGCATCCATTTTAGGTCCATTAAATTGAATTTGACCAAAATTTAATGCATCCATACTTGAGTGGAAATCTAGGTCCTTAAACTCTTGAGGGATAGTCTAATAGGCTCCACCTACAGAAACAACAAACTAGGGTAAAATAAAATTACATATTATACTTGATATAAATGACATATCAATATCAAATCAAATGATGGAAGTATCAGAATCATTATGGTCCACATGAAAACAATGCAGGAATAGGTCTCATGGATACACACACACATTTTATGATCAATAATTGACATTATATTTATGAGGCTATGAAGGAATTCCAAAAATATTTCTAGGAACCCAAATAAAATATGTTCTAAATTTAAGGGCCTCCTACTTAAAGTGAAATGATGAATTGGTAGAAAGGGTCACCACCTAAGTCATAATGAACCACTTAATCCTAGTAATGAACATATCTAAAAATTATTTAAGAAAATAAGATCAATTTTATAGTTAAAACTCACCCATGAGGTAGTTCAATACCAACCATACATGTGATGATCCATTGAAGAAAACGATCTCGGTATTATTGGTGCGCAGATAAAAAAGCAATTAATATTCATGGGAATTATATCAACAATCAACAAATATATTTTTTCTAAACCTAATACATTATATATAATCATGAAATAAAGGATATAAAACATTTTTGATCAATGATATGATCATGTAATTGATCCCGATGAAGAATAACTAATAGGATAAAGAACACAATATCTATTCAATGTTTCGGTGTTCAATGGAGGCGTAAATAAGAATGAGAAGGTCCTAAAATAAATAGATATGAGTCACTAATTTATTGGGGATGAAGGAGGGTTTTTATTTTAAAAAAAATTAGGAAGATTGAATTTGTATAATGGTTTTTATAAATATTTTATTCCCTCTAGGTTCCATGGGACACCACCGACTAGCATATGGCCTCTATGAAGTGACATATGGCTGTTATTCAAAAGCAGGTCTACTAAGGGGTCCCACAAATGGTTCAATAGTATCCATTGTATAGTTAGTGGATTTTGTAAAAACATCCTCTTACTAGGAGACTCACAAGAAAGGTGATGGATTCTAATTGGTTTGTTGGTGGACCCGATGTATCTTTTCAAGTTACAACACATCCACCAGAAAACATCATCCCAATTATATCTTCCTAAATGCCTCTAAACCACCTACAAACACATCACAACAGGTTCAAAAATAATTTTAAATTTGAAAATAAGAATACCAAAAATTGGATGACACAATTCTAACCTTCTTATAAATTCCTTTCCTTAAATAGTTTCCCCGTGGGTCAGATTGAATAATTCGTCCCACTACACCTAAATGTTAGTATCCCGCTACCATGTCTCTTCCTGCAAATAACAATGTTACCATTGAGCCAAAAAAAGATGAATAGTATATGATCACCACACATTCTCCCTTATATCCACTATCTAAATAGGTCTATCCTCAATAGTGGTATCCATCATCATCATGGTATCCTTATAGTTGAACATATGCACATGATCAATTTCATACTTTTGGAGCTGAGACACATTGAAAAAATTGTTCATTCATTGATATCATGGAGGATGTTCCAAATGATAGGACACTCACTCAATGTGTTTGATGATCTGGAATGTACCAATGTATTTTGATTCCCACTTCCTCTACCTCCTTAGACACATATGTCCCAACTTAGAGGACACCCGCAATAAAACATATTTCCCTTAGAGAACATCAAGGGTCATATCCTTCAGTTTTTATGAGACCAATACCTATTATGTGCATTGATCATCCATTTTTTGATCAAATATGAAAATTCTACATTCTCCATTACCATACTCATAAAAAAACTAAAGACTCACCCACCTCAAGGCTATATAATGATGATCGACAAAGCCACCCATTCAAAGCCTCAAATAGAGACAACTGGATCAATGAATGAAAGGTTTTATTTTAAGTGATCTCCACTAGATCCATGTTTTTTTCCAAGATTCTATGTAATATAGAATAAAAACACTGATCATATCCTCTAGATTATGGATCAATATGTCTTAAATCCCTTTATTCTGAGAGTGATTTGTTTTCTAAATTTCAACTTATTACCCATATCAATCTATATACATTTCAATAAAAATGAGTAAACTGGGAATATCTATTATATAAAATGTTAAACAACACTCTGTGAAGTTTCATGATTTCTCAAATGAAGAGATTTCCATTATCATAGACTGACTTCATCTCTCGGGATGGTATAAAGTGAACCACCTTAAACAACCAATCCACTACAACCCAAACTACGTCTTTTCATTTTGGGGTACTTGGAAACCCAATATTGAAGTTTTTGTTCCTTCATCATACTTACTAATAGACACTAAAAGGGGATGTACAATCCCTAAAAGTATGTAATAGTCATCCTTCATCCTCTAATGAGCTAGAGAAAAAACCTGAAGTATCATTTTTAATGACCATCCACCAGAACATTTATCTGACATTATGATACATCTTGGTTGACCTTTGGTTCATGACACATTGGGAATCCTGAGGGGATTTCATTAACTCCTATATCATTTAAAATAAAACCATAAACCAACCATGAACTTGAAGCATTCCATGTATATATAAATCCCATCCTGGAATAGAAAAATTAGCTTCCAATCTCTTGATCATCGGGAAAAACTCCATTTAATGCTCATGAATATCCTTTACTAGTTCCAACAATGATTATTGTGATCACTAAGGGTTCACAGAACACTACCCCTCAATCCTTATCTATTCACACATATAATTACACTAATAAGGAATTAGTATTTCACCCAACTTATAATGTTAGAAGCCTAACTACCATTATTTATATTTTATGCGAATATGAAACCAAATTTCCATTCCTTGCATAAAATTCCATTTGAAAGGATAAAAACATAAATTAAAATCCCCAAAACATCTATAAGAGATTATGGTCACACATGGATAAGATATAATATAAGATTTTGTAGTTTAAAAAAAATAAAAATATATTACTAAAGAGGGTGTGTATCAAATATGTCAACACATGCACTGTATCCACTAATTCCATGTCATGATTAGGGTAGTTCAGCATATGGGATCATATCTAACTTGGTCGGAACATAACTACCATATCACCATATGTTAGAACAACCCCCAAGATGATTCTACATTATTCATAAAACAATACAAAGTCATCTATAGTATAAGGATGAAAAAGTATTGGAGATGACATCCACCACTTATTTTTCTCTAAGAAATCCTCTTATAATTAATCTATCCATTAAAACTTCACTCCCATGTTGGTGAGTATAATGATTTCATCTTCAGGTAAGAAAAGTTCAAAATGTATACCCTATAGTACACTACGAACCCACAAAATCTCCATTTATTGAAATAAGTAATCATATATGAACAATCTATAGTTTCATATACATTCTCCGGATCAACCGATATCTCAAATTATGAGACAAATCACCCATGAAATCACACATCATGTATCAAAAAGTGATACATCAAATAAATTACGTAATGATGATTTGCATAGAGTGTCTCAATTGGATCCCTATGAGGCTTTCAGGTGATTCAAAGGTATTGGAAGATATCAATATATAATAATTGAAAAATTGAAAAAGGTTCCCATTTAGGGGTGATGTATCATATTCATGATATCCCTAAACACAATGGTTTCATTCATTAGTCCAAAGGGAAAGATGTGATACTCTTATGAACTGTACCTTATCCAAGATTTTTTCTTCAGGATTTCATCATCTCTTACCTGAAGTAGATTTTATATTGAACATTGATAAATATTTAAATACCAATGGTATCCTCTTAATTCATCAAATAGGTCATCAATTTTTATAAATGGGTACCTATTCATTATTCTTATATGATTCATCTTCAGGTAGTCCACACAGTGATGAATACTTCTAATATTCTTGGAAAATAACACTACATTGATCCAAGGGGATGTGATGGGTATGTTGAATCCTTTATTTTCATCATCATCATCATGATTCACCTGCATATATTTTATCTCAATTATTCCCATGCAATAGAATGAAATCAATATTGGTTTCACATCACACAAAAGCATGATCTTGAAATCAACTCCCCTCTATGGAGGTAAACTAAATAAATACCTAGAAATACATCTCAATAGAGGTCCACAATATGATAGAAAGAGGAGTGGGATAATATCTTTTCCACTGTATTGATCTTTCAAGGAAACTTCACTAAACATATTTATCTCTAATGATGTCCTGGTCACACTATGAGTAACTCATTGTCCCATTCACTAGTCAACATAATCATTTCCCCTCTAAGTGAAAAAAATCTATGCATATCAGATAACTATTAGTGTATGTATGGTAACTATTCAACATATCTAATCCTATGATGACATCAAAAATTGGTATCTCTACAACATTGAAGTATCATGCATGCTTGTATCAATCCATCATTGTCAGACATTATATGAAAATATAAATATGATCTACATTCCTTCCTAGGTATTTATAAATAGATAATGGATCATAAGGGTAATTAACTAATACATCAAATCCAACAACCACTTGATTAGATATGAACAAATTGGATTCTCATGTATCAAACAAAGAAAATTTATAGAGTATAAGATATTAAGACCATATATCAAACTATTGAATGTCCTTATACATCATCTACTATGGATCTATAAACCTTATAAAACCTACAATTCACTACTCCATGACACCCTATATGCTTATTAGTCACCAGATTTACCCACCACTATGGGTTCTATACTTATTTTTAAGGACCTATGCCTACATTTAAAATTTGCATCCTCAAATTACATTTATAGAACATCCTCGGATGTCCTATTTAACCAAAATACTAAAATTTCATAGTAGAGTAATTTTCATCCTTGATGAAGTTTCCTTTACTCTGATTGTTACAGCACTTAGTGGAGTCATCTCACATATTGGGAGCCTAAGAAACTATGCTTTAATATTACTATTCAGTTCCAACCTAGAGTCCATTATCTGGTTTTATCTTCTCATTCCTAGAGCTATTATCTAAGACTACACTATAGAATTAACAAGTTAGTCCTCTAAAAACTAGAAGAATACATGTAGATATGTCTTTCTTAAGTAACGTGTTGATCGTTAGTGCCTTATGAAGCACTATAACAAAGGTCTTAAGATCAAAGATCTAGAACTATCATTATACTCTTGGGGAATTCCAATATCAAACTTTATAGCCTTCTGAACCTCATTCCATTGCAAAAGATGTGAAAAGAAGGTTATCTTGGTGAAATGTGCTAAATAGGTTGAGAGAATAATCATCAGCTCCTATGGAAGCTCCAATAACTCTCATGCACAATACAGATTTAGTTAATCTATAAATTTATCCTCAAATAATATATCCTTGAAGTTATCTCATATCACCTTTTTATGTATACCATCATGAAACTCCTAATCCCACAATACCCCAAATTTTATTTGATGTATAAAGGCGACAAGGTTCAATTTTTCCCCTCTATAGTCTCTAGTAGGTTGAATATCTTCTCAATGAAATGTATTTAGTCCTCAGTTTCATAGGGGTTTTGATTCCCTAGAAGGATGGTTGTTCTAGATCTTGAATTCATGAACAAAATAAAATATCATCACTATTACCCAAATGGGATCATGATTCCTAAAAAGGATCTAGTCCAAATATTTTTAATATAAAATTTTTATAGTTAGACACTTAATTTTGACCAAGGGAACCTTCTCAATTGCATCCTCCTACATGATAGTAGGTATAACTTGATATATAATACATCAATGAGGAAACATTTCTTAAAATTATATATTTAGAAATTGGTAATTAAAATATATTAAAAAAATTATTTAACATTATAAAGGAACACATAAGGATTTACTAATGATTTTAATCTATGATGATACCCACAAGAATAATAAAAACCCCATAATCTCTACCCTAAACCCAATATATGCCTCTAGTACATGAAGATTAGTCATAGCCATATATATATATATATATACCCACACACTTTGGTATAGGATAGTTTTTATAAAATAAAGAATTCATAAAATAATGCACCAAAATCATATATAAAATTCCAATAGAAATGAAGTATTTGGGAATAATATAATGTGTACTAAAAGAATTTGGAATGAGATCCTCTGAGATGAAATATGATGCATTAAATGCACACCAAACCCAAAAAAATAGTAAAATAATCATCTGAATCCTCCAAGGTGAATTTAATATATGGTAAAATGAGACAACAATAGCATAAATTGCACATTACGATAACTCATAGCTCCAATGTATAGTGCCTGATAGGCACTATCATAGTTCAACTACATGAGTCCCAAAAATTCTTACTCATGTCTAACGTATCCCAAATTATGTAAAGAAGAATAAAAAATTTGGTGAACCTAGAATAGAAATATGATTTTATAACACCCCAAAACAAACCAAAAAGACTAAACTAGGTAGTTGAATAACCTCATGCATGCCTCCATATATGAAAGTGGAAATTGAATAGTGGTGAGGTAATGATGAACACCACATAAGGAATTTTCCCTTGAAACTAACTAAACATAAATGTAAAATATAAGTGATAACTATAATCAATAAATAATGAATAAATAAATAACAATTTATTTGGGTAATGTTATACACAAATAAAACCAGCCCATGAATTAATATTATGGAATGTCCGATGGATAATTAAAAACTAAAAAAAGGATACAATATACAATGTAAGAAAAAAACTGAAACAAACTTCTATCCCATGGTCCATCCAAAAACATCTGCATCATCATATAAGGCTTTTTTAATGATCCAACAATAGGATCTTTCCCTTCACTTGATCTTATAACATGAAATTTTCAAGAACACTGAAATGGATGAGAAGGTAGTGAGTAAATGACCGTGTTGGACACCACCAAATTCCCAAAAAATAAATGCATAATATATACCAGTCCATTCCATGAATGATAATTACTCATAGAAAATAAGAAACATATCATACAATAATAAATACAAATTTCGGGTCTCCATAGAACGAATCAAAATTCTTTAGAACAATTGTGGAAAAATGTATAATGGTATCCTGAGACATCCCCTTTGGTGGGATAGTCCAATTACATGCCTAAAACATCCCCATTGATGGGATAGTACAATGCACATTTACCTCTCATATAAATCATCTATCTTAGGGTATAGTTTAATAGTATCTACCAATATTTACAACTGAATATGACAATAGAACAAAACATATTATACATGATAAAAATGGTATATCAATATCATGAAAAATAAAGAAATTATCAAAATCATCACAATCCATATGAAGGAAATACATACATAAGTGTTAGGGCTACACATTATTACCAATTTGATAAAGTATCAACCTAGGTATCATGGGGATATTTAAAACTGAAAACAATTAGGCTTAGAACCCATAGAAAACATGAACTAATGTTAAGTGCTTATTATTATTGGTTCAATGATGATTCAGTGGAAAGGTTCACTGTTAATGTCCAAAATCACCAATTATTTTTAAAAAAATAATTGTAAAGGATTTAGTAAATAAGGAATATGGTTGAGGATAAACCACACCCATGAAGTAAATCAAGATAAAAAATACCTATGATTATCCACTATTGATAATTATCTAGGTATTATTGATACACATATGCCAAATATTTGAATTCAGATGTTGATTATATCAATGGACAATGAATACATTGTTAGGATATTCTAAAACCAATAGACCATAAAAAGATATTAGGGGTTTGATATGTTTTTATCAAATGGATGAGAAGTAAATTGATCTAGAAAAAATAATAACTCACTGGATAAAGAATTTGGGATCAATCAGATGTGTGGGAAATGAATGGAAGAGTTTGAAGTGAGAAGAAGGTCCCAATATTATCATAGAGTAGTATCTAGTGTATTAGGTGTCAAGGGATGCTTGTGAGATTTAATAATAGTTTGTATGTTTGTGTTTTAAAAAAATTATTGTTACTCTCATACCCTAATAGGCTCTGCATGATTCCACTAGAGAGTTGATGGCCTCTACCAACTATCTATTGGTCACTATGAAGATGAAGTTATATGTAGGAGCCCCACCAGCTAGCCGGTGGTTTCTAGGTATAATTTTCTCTTCCAATTATCCTCACATGTAGGAATTTGTATTCTAATTTGGTGGTTGGTGGGCCTTATCTATATTTTTAAGCTAAAACATCTATACCATCCCACCTCAGTCGGATTGTAACCACCTAAACACCTTTCACCCACCAACAAAGACTTCAAAACATGATATAAATCAATAGAAAATTGAAAATAGGTGTACCTGAAATTGGAGGCCATATTACCAATTTTAGTATGTATATGGACCTTTTACACTATCCACCAAAGTAATCATGGTCATATTTCTTTATAAATAGGCAATATGACATTCAATTTGTTTTAGCTCAAAAGTGCCCAAAAACCCATATTTATTAAGATTTACCAAACACTTATTTTATACAAGAATAATGATTTAATTCTATAATTGGGTTTGATATGAGTCACACAATATTAAATATTTATATATTTCGATTAGTTAGTTTCATAATTTAATAGAAATAGACCGTTATTGATATGCACCATACCATAAAAAAATCCTTCTTAAAAAAGAAATTTCATTTCCAAACATCCATGCAATTCCATTTTTTTAAATATGACAACAATATAAAATTTTTGGTAATTCATGACACTTTATTATAATTTATACAATTCAATATAATCTTCATATATAATTTATGAATGTATTTTACCATAGATAGAGCATCCAACCTTAGTCTCTTAGAAGACAATAAGTCCACTTTTCCATACAGACCCTTTATAAAACTATTTACATCATATTATCTAATACAAATGTGAGCACAAAAATTAACATACAATACACAATTAGATTAAATATAAAGGTTATAGTTTATAGAAAAACATAAATATTTTCCCCTTGATTCTTTTTTGTATTTCTTCTTCTAGTTCCCAAACATTCTATATGAAAAAAATATTTCATCTTGTTCCCTTACCTACCACTTAGTATTTCTCTTCATGTGATTATAATGATTTGAATCCTTAGTCTGGGAGGAAGTCATAAGTACATTTTCATTGTTCTTACACTTATTCACCATAATAATTAGTGGTTTCTCAATTCCCTCATTCTTGTCATTTAAGTGAATTAATGTGAGGAGTTTTAGAAGAAACATCATAAAATTATTTATAATATAAATAACAATGAAATTTGATAATATTTTATGTAGTGAGGATACCATGTGATTAGTGTGAACCTCATCTAGAATCATAAATACTGAGATGTTCATGCCCTCAATTTATTCATTAATATTTAATACAACATGCCCAGTTTTATCCCCGCCTCTAACCCATCATGTGAATAGTTCATTGGAGATATCATAATGATCATTTTAACATTATCATGATAGTGTTAATAAATATGATACAAATTTAATAATTCATACATGTTTTAATGAGGCTTTTAGATCTCCCTAAACATCAAGGTTATCATTGAACACTATATATATTGTGCATCATCAAAGTGATTCTCAAATAGTGTTAAGTCCTCCTCACTAGCACAATATATTCCATTATAATTTAATAAATATGATAAAATATTTATCCTAGACCAAACGTTTTTACCTATGACATAATTAATTTAAATTTACAGAGAATAAAGAGTCATATAACATGTATATAAAATTAATCATGTAAAATTTCCTATAACAATTATTTTCTAACAAACCACACCTCATATAATATAATTCTAATATGATGATATTACAAAACATTTAATTATAATAATTTGATCAATATAAACTCTTTTATATATAAATATATGCAGAAACTCATTTATTTGTCATTTTATTGCAAACAAAATTATCGATAAATTATTTTCTTTATTTTGGAACTCATTTATATTTCTAAAATAATAATTTTGTATAAATGTGCATTATTGAAAATAATTTATTTCTGTAACATTGAAAACTAATGAAGATATTCTATGGAGTTTCACAATATCCTTTAAGTATCAAGAATAATTCCATATTATGGAATCATTAATCTACCTTCATGGTAATATCAATCGTTTTAACAACCTTGACTAACTACATGATTAAAAATAGTGTACTCTCCAACTAAATATTCGTATTCCATCTTTTAATTTTACTGACTTGTATTATATCAATAGAAAAGGATCCTATACATAAAATTCTCAGTTAATTTATTCCCAACACTTGATATCACTTTTGATATATATCTTGAACTCATTATCATTATCATAATATTTACATCAATGATAACAAGATGATGTTTTTAGAAGATCAATCTTTAAGAACATAACTAGTCTCACCAAGTCATCTTTGTACATAATCATATTAATTATTTTATTAGATTCAAAAAACATTATCGACATTTTTCATCTTAGGATGTTATAACTCTATTTTTATCATTCTATGTTCTTTATAGGAATCTTTATTCATAATAGGAACAACATCAATTGTTTTTTAAATGTTGATGGATTTCATTTACACATAAAATATCTCTTCAATAATTTTTTATGTTACTATTCGTAATATATTATTATATTAAATATCAAAACCCATTATGGTTAATCTAAATGTTATGTATGGTGATGATGTTTATGTTTATCTACAAAAACATATTTTTTCATATGAGTTCACATTTTGTATCTTTTCACCAATTTTTTTATATATTTTTTCCCAATAAAAAATTTAACCCCATATATCTTATCCATTTAGTCAGTGAAGAACCATTTTTAATAATGAAATACAATTTCATATCATGAAACTCACCACTTTAAATATTTAGGTGGGAAATCATGAAAATAATCAAAATTGTGATTTATGTATATTTGTGTATAAAACTATTTTCCCATATTCATTATAAGTCTAATACTCAAAAATATTTCTATAGGGTCAAAAAACATGTGGTTCTTTATCTATGTCTATCCAAATGAAAATTCCAAAAACTTGCTACCATAGTCCCATCTAGGGCATCTTTCTTTAGTGTGAAAATACCCCGTTGGATACTCAAGAATTATTTATTACTTGATTTCCATATACTAAATAATCAAGGGGATCCCAAATTTTGGCATTATTCTACCCCATTCGATGATCAATTTCTTCAAAAGTTCCATTTTTGAAAGAATCATGTACATTGTATATTAAAGGTTGGTTCCTTTAAAAAGTTACAAAAAATTAATATAAGTCATATTCATATTAAATATATAATTATTTTCATATAATGAAATCATTATCATCTCGTTTTTTACACATTTTTTATGAATAATTATAAATATTTATTATTGGAATCCTTTTTCCATGTACCAAATTATTGTGTTCATTCCACATTAATGTTTAACATTAATAGAACACATATGTTTTTATTTTTCACCTAAAAAATAAATCTATGTATACCCATACATATCTGAATACATCATATGTATATGGTATATGAACTTTTCATCTAAATTTGTTGAGTGATATTTTATTGATATTATTCACAATAGTTATCCCAGAGAAATAGATATCCAACCCATCACCTTTATAAAATAAATTTTATTTCATCAGGATAGTGGGTTGTCTCACCCCAAATCCCTCTCCCTGATTAGACCTTACTCAAGAGATAATTCAATTCATGTTATCTTTAAAACCAAATATGAAAAAACTATACTCAATAACTATTCTTTATATAACAACTCAAATTATCATTTGAGATCAAGGTAGATGAATGATTACTTTTTTGGGGATACACATTGAATGAAATAAATGGATCTACCTCAATGAAATTGTTGACCCATAAATAAATTCCACACATTATTCATGGGCCATATAAATTGATAAACACGAATAATAAAAATGATTAAATAAATAAACAACCATTTAATTTAATATGATAAACAATTATGAATATTACTATTTTACATAAACATATATGTAAAATTTTATAAAGCCTATCTTTAACATTATATATTTCATTGAAGATATATAAATAATTTATAAACAGGAATAACATTAATTAGTAAAAAATAGTTTATTATCCAATTTTTATTATGTAGAATATCTACCAAATCTAAAAATAACAAAAATATAAATTATTTACATCATATTTAAACAAATCATCAAATCACTTTTGATGTTTTCTAAATAATATCACAAATGAATCCTGCCTTTTAATAATTTTTTCAAATAAATTTAATTTAATTATGAACAATTAATAATAAATTATAAAATCCATTATATTTAACAATTAAATCTATAAATTGATTATAAATTGCTCTTATTTATGTTATTAATATTCTGTAAACTACTTTATAAACATGAATAACATTGGTGAATAAATAATTTATTAAAAAATTTATTTAATCATTAAATATAAATAATATTTTCCATATTTAATATAAGTATTATTAAACATTTTAAAATAAACCTCAAATTTCTCATTTATTACTAATTTAAAAAAAATGAGCATAATAGTTTTTACAAAAAATATTTCCAGACCTTATATGGCCCATATAAGTAGCCAACCACCACATGGATTTTCATCCAAACTCCATGAGAGACCAACATGTGTAGCCTAGTAGGTGTGAGACCACAGAGATCGATGTAGGAATGAGAAGGGTAGAGTGATTGTTGAGATATTAGGCATGGGGATATAGTGGACATTGGGAATCAACATGAAGGGATGTTTGGAACATAATTTAATAATATTTTATACATTTTTGAGTAATAACGTTGTACTCCCTCCAGGTAATTTTCAATGTGGGACTCACTAAGTGCAGGTATTGTTCACCTCTTCTTATGTGTGATTAATATTGTGTTTACAAAACCTTATTCCCAGGAATCCTATATATGCACTACATTTTCATGTAATTCATGGAAAATTGGACATTGTTTTTTCTACAATTGACGATTTTTCAAGAATATGTACTCCACAAGCCTTTCTCATCATCTTTATTCAACACTCGATCTCTCACACTACATGTCACTCATAATATATGTATTTCCAAAATAAAATTTTAACAAAACACATTTAATATTATCTTGTAATATGTGATATTACATTGTTTCAAATAATAATTTTAATCCTCTATATAACACTACATTAAAACTCAACGAACTCATCTAATGGATAAAAAATCATTATTTATTTTCCATGTCTCACAATGGAATAAGTTTTATCTAGAAGCACATGGTGGTCCTCACCCTCTAGATCATGTTAGGAAATTAATATAATTCAATACATGCATTAAAAGAATCAACTACAACATTATCATGTAATTTAATTTTGACCAAATCCAAATCAGTAACATTTTGAAAGCCACATTCTTCATTTTATAGGGAAAATAACATGTTTTTCTATCATAGATAATGGTTATGATAGCATTACGGGTGGAAGAATGTGTATTTTCCTTATATAAATATATATATCATAAAATCCATATGAACAAACTAAATAGCTCATTTCCCCAACATTTTGGTCTATGAAACTCCCCTCATCGATGTTGGAGCTCTGCAGTTGGGAGCCACACTCTATCATCTTTCCTGTTTCATAGATACAAGGAATCATGTATGTATTTAAACTATTCATTGGTACCTTGTATGGGTACTAGGGGATCATATTATGATCCTAGGTAGTGAATAAAATTAAAACATAGGATTATCATTCCCCAATTGAATTAGACATGAATGAAAATAAAGAACACAAAAAAATTGACCATAATTATTTTCTATATAGTACCCTCCTTTATCTTCAACAATGTCAAATATCTTGTGGTTGTCACAAGATAATATAATAATGATTTATGAAGCATATAGGTAATCCACCAATTGAATAGATCAACGAATGTTTTTTAGGATTTCAAAATGAAAATGTTGTGTTAGTTCCTTTCCCTTATAATAAACCAGCTTTCCATAATGTGAAATATTTTATAAGTTTTGTATCAAAATGATGATCATAAAATTAAATATTCATAATTCAGTATCATATAATTCAATTACATAACTCCATATATAGAATAATCATAACACTCTTCAATGAATGTAGAATAATTCGTGTTCATTAGGTTTTATAAAATGAAACTCTATAATTATGTTTGTTTCTCTCATTGAATTCATTCAATGATTATATGGAAGGTAATAAATCCATTTGATGAAACATGGTAAGTGGGGTCTGGAAGATACATGCACATCATAAATTTCACACAAAAGAAAATATGAATATATATATATAAATATATATATTATATATATATATGAATTACCAAAAAATAAACACACTACAAGAACATAAAATATATTCATCACATTCATCATATGAATGCATAATAAAAGCATCATATACATGTATTTAAAGTACATTAATCACATGCTTATATTTTATGTGCATAAACATGAATATTAATTATTGTGTGCGATAACAATTGACTCATTTTAATAATTAGGAATCATTTAGAAGTTCTCATATAGTAAGACCATGTGACACCAGCTACCATGAATGATACATATTTTACTAAAAAACTAAATTCATAGTAACAGATACATGAAAAATTGAAAATCACCAAATTTCACACCCATATCCATGTTTTCATTGAAAACTAAACCCAATATATTTTTAATAAATCAATATTCATAGTTATCTCCCCTCTAGATGATGCAAAATGTGTGTTTATAGTCACCATTACTCAGACAATGCAATAATCTAATAATGATAAATAGATATAAATTCACACATAGAGACTCCATAAAATAAATCCTACTAAATTTATAGAATTATGGATCCTAGAGGCACATCATGGAGGGGGTGAATTTATCCCCATATATTATGATATTAAACATATATCCCCTCTAGAATGTTATTTAAAACATGAGACTACTTGGAAGACAATAGATCCTCATCTATCTAAATGTATACTATTTGAATATATATTTTTAATACATTTAATTGTAAAAATAATTGAAATTTTAGTTACATATAATTATGTGATTAAAAAATTATGTTACTCACATAATAATATATCTAATAATCCAATATAACAACATTTGATTATTTGTTTTATAACATAATTCAACTCATTTATTACGAATATTTTTACATTAACAACTATAATACAACAACAATTAGGTTGACTATTCACTTATTTCCTAGTATGTATAGTAAATTTTTATAGGTTTAACATTTCTAGAAACAAAAATAATCACAATGATTGTTTAATATTTTTTTAGGAAAATCTATCTCGTTCCAAATAATATTTTACTTCAATTAACATCTCGGTTGATGCTTATTAATTTTTTGAAATAGTTAATGTTCATCAATGGACAAAATGAATCCCTAATACTCACCTAAAAGAATATACATGTTACTATAGTTTCCATTGATATTTTGTACAAGATATAATATATTAATTAAATTAGTCCAACCATAGTCAAATAGAGAAACAAACTACAATCACATGTGCATAAGGATAGCATAATGTCCTTAAGTTAACACAATCATAGTAATGCTGATCTAGTAAACCATATGGGCACAACCAATATTAATTAGTCAAACATTCAATAAATTCAATGACCTCAAATATACTCACAATATAAAAAAGTGAAAAAATGAAATATGATTGCCTCCTATAAAATCTTATCAATCTCATAATGAAGATAGTGTATGTGCTACATCTCTCTATAAAGTCCCTATTTTTCTTTACATCATCTTTACTAAAAATAATTTTTCTGTAACAAATTATTTCCATCACTAAATATATAATTAATTTTAAAACCATTATATAGATAATATATCATATAATTAAATTTTTCTAAATACTATATAATTTAGTCTTTCAAATTACCTATGATAGGTAGCCTTAGAACACCGATAGTGACTCCATTAATGCATTCCATGATGATTTCTTTATTGTGTCCATATCTCTTCTCACCAACATATAATGGTGACTAATTGACCTTTTTAATTTTCATTATATCATTATATACCACCTAATTTTATTTATTAATATCCAAAAAACATTATTCTATCCTAATTCATTGTATCATATATGCTAAAATAAACAAGAAATATTTGTATAATATAAAATAGTATTTTATTTTTTAATTTTTTTCAAACATACATACAAAGATAGATGACATATTTCTCCATAGATTGATCCTTGAATTTATTCCATTCATTTATTGATACATTCCTACGATAGTATATAAAAAAATGGGGTGTCCTTAGTATAATACCCTTTGAATGTACTACATTCTTGATCAATGAATTCCAATAAGAAACCAATCATATTATCTTAATATCTTTTGTAAACTCAGAGAGTAAATCAAGGAACCAAATCCATGGTGAGAATCTCTTTTTCATCAATAGTGAGTTAAAATGGTATATGGAAATGATTTTCATATTATGTTACAGTAATTAAAAATGTTCTATAACACTTTCCATATAGAAATGTTCCATTGATCTTGATAAACTACTTTTAATGCTTGAATATAGCAACATAAGGTATGAATTTCAAAAAAAACATCCAAACACCACTTTTAAGTTATTAACATATTTTTGTTAGCTGATATATTCAATAGTATATGAGCTATAGAAAACATGATTATTGTGAAAAAAAATCTCATTATATTCTAAAACATAATAGGATCCATCCCAGTATCCATTCAATTTCACAATAGATTTCATTTGTGAAACCTTTTCTTTCCTATAAGAAATATTATGACAATAAATGTCATAAATTCCACCTATCATGAAAAACAATCATAATATCATCACAAAATCTTATCATTTAATTAGTAATTATATAGAATAATATAACATCTACAATTGTGTAACGCTTTTGTAGGGTTGGGATCATAAATGTACGCTATGTAATAATCAAGATTAACAAGTAGTGGGAATTTTTTCCTATATTGATCATAGACGTATATATAAATATAAATTAAATGGGTCATGCTATAATATAAAAAAAATTATCATTGATACTTCCATGAAAAAACATTATCATCACTCAATGGGATATTGTTTGATCACATTCTTCATTCTTCATTATTATAAAAATCTATCCTAATATAAAAAACACATTCATCTTTCAGTCAATTTATTCTTTAAATAATCATTTAAATTAAATACTGGGAGAAATTATTAACCAATGAAATTTTATTAATAATGTCATAACTTTTATGAATAACAATTACAACGGTAAATATGTTTTAGTTGCTAGTGTTATGTCATAGGGGTTTCCATTGAATGATATTATATGAGATCTTATTTTTCAACATTTTTATCATCATTTTCATATTCTAAATCTTCCCCCTTTTCAAAACTATCCATTATCAAGTCTACATTATGTGTAGTTAATTAACTAAATGACACACACTCTCGATGAGGTATCATAGTATGCTGAAATGACATTATATCTTATGGTTTTATTGTGTAACTCACCAACCCAAATCACTATGTTCGGTTCAGGTGACACTTGACCTCATGTGTGTCTCCTCATACTCAAGAGGATACTAACTAGCAGTGAGGGTCTAATTCCATTTGCATCGAGACTATACCCTCTATGTTATGTCATCACGTAATAAAGTTTAGTAAATAATAACAATATATAAATAAAAAAGTGAACATTTGGTATCTATAAATGCATTACATAAAAAATAGCACACAATGAGTCAGAGTGAAAGAAGTAAATAAATAAAAGTGAAAATTAACATATAAATATATGTTGGTACTCAAAATTATGTCACAGTCTACTCCACCTCCATGATCCACTACTCAAGTATCCACCATAGGGCCCTTTTCCTTTAATGGATGGTTGGTAATGAAATATATAAGTGCAACGAAATTTTTGATTATGGTGTGAGTATGAGATTTATCTAGACACAACCAATTCCTCCCTACTATAATTTCACAAGATATTCACACATTGTATGGCATAAGAAATTCTCAATAAGCATACAACCATACACGTTCCAAGTCATCATGCACTTCCCAATCCACTAAAAACCCCAAACCCACCAAATTCGGTTCATTACTGGTAACAATATCAAGATTTCATGTACTTATATAAAGTTTACATTGTTCACCTTAACCCAACTAGTTGTTTCCACAAGAACACATCACATTCCATCAGGTCAATTCATAACCAAATTTTCATTTTAATCACTTGTAGTCTAAGTCTATAGGAATTATAGATCAGTATCTTCCATCAGGGAACTATGAAAATCCATCTATAGGGATAACCATGCCTTAAATTAAGAATGTGTGGACTAATTTAGGTTTGGTAACCAACAACTGATGTTTTCCCTATACAGAGATAACCATTCCTTCCCTTAAGTACATTAGGTACACATCACTCCCAATATGAAGGATTAACCAAAATATCTCGTTCCATAATGAACAATTCTAGGGGCTATGAAACATATGAACAATACAGACCATAGCAAGGAACTAAAAGGTAAAACAAGATCAATGACTCAAGCCACACATAATCAAATGGTGCTAATCAAGCACACTTATATCCACACACACACTCACATAAAACTCATATCAAACATGGGTTAAACAACCATAAACATTATATCATTACAACATCATATAAATTTCCCAAAATGGTATGTAACCTACATACTCATGGTTTGTCCAGTCGATATTGAGGTTTATAAATATTTTCATTACTGAAACCACCTGTCTTTCAGTCATAAAATGTTCAACTACCACGAACCCATGAACTCTGTTTCCAGAATAACCCTCAATCCTAGACCATGAAGGAAGGAGAGGAAATTATTATAAAGGTCTCTTGATGATGAAAGTACAAAGGTTGCAACATGTTGGTGCACTAGAACTGACCACCCCGATGTACAAAAACACACTACGTTATAGTGTTGTTAGGAATAAACCAACCTTGGTGCAATGAAGAACTCCACGACACAAAGGTTAACTGGAAGAAGATTACCACAATGTAATGGGAGGACTACAATATAAGGATGGGATATATTTCATAAAACTAATCCATCACAGTGAAGATGGGAGTAATGCAACATTGGGGGGGGGGGTTACTACAGTGTCGAGCTTGACTGTGGCCATCATGGACTTCTTGGAATGATGTTTAATATTAAGTGGAAAAAAATATTTATAGATATATATCAAGGTTACATAACCTTGTAACACCATGTAATGGACCCTTTAATTCCAATTTTAAATTCCAAAACATCTTCCCAAATTCAGTTTTGTAAAAAAAAATTGACCCAATTAATACCCTAATAATAAGACCCAATTGGCCCTAATATAACTGAAATAGAAGATCTTCAATGGTTTAGTGTATAAAATAAATAATATACATTTTTGAACAACACACCATGACCATGAATGTGGTGAAACCTCCTCGAAACTGGGCTACTACGACATTACCACCATATGATGTGGTGTATCATAGGATCTGTTGTGTAAAAATATTAATTGAAATGTCGTGTCCATCCATACTGTATGGAATTTAGTTTTGTGGAATAATAAATATTTTTTTGTAAATAGAATTTTTGAAACCTAACATAATAATCTAAAATGTTCCAAATACCTTTGGACTCAAAAAAACATGGTCGAACATAAGAATAGGGATATAAATCAAACTTTTGTTAATGGCCAAGAATTTCGTGGATTTATAATTATTCCCCCTAGAAGTCATCTCTTTCTCGAGAAGTGTCCCTCGGGATCCTGCTAAAATAATCATTTCTAATAAGATAAAATGTTATCCTATCACTCCAATGAAAACTCTTTGATCTACCTATTATTCCACTAAATATAAAAACATTTTACTATCTTTCATATGAGAAATTTCTCATATTGATCTAAAATTATCACTAGATGCTCAAAAAATGGTGCATTTGGTTTCAACTCAACATCCATAAAGTCTATAACATGTGAAGAACAAGACATGTAACTATGAAGCTATGAAATAAGGAAAAGTGTATGAATGACTTGATAATGTTGAGGAAGGTATGATATTATCCAACTATCTCAGTTATCTCAAAGTGTTGCACAAATTATGCTGTCAAAATTCCCTATTTTTCTAGACATCAGTGAACCAATCGAGTAGTCACCCTAAATAAACCCAGATCCCACACATAAAAATAAAATGGTACCCCCTATGGTTGATATAATATATATATTCTATGAGTTCTGATCAACATATTAAGAATTAGATTCACTCTATCATATGTATCATGATATATGTTGTGGCCAAAACTGCAAGCTAACCCACCTCATGCTGACTGAGAAGTTCATTTCTGTCTCTAATAATTTCTTTAAACCCTCCATGAACCATAACATAAAACAATTGTCTCTATCCATCAAAATTATCATGGTTACTTAATATAGGTGTATAATCTCATGAATATAATGCTTTCCCATCTCCACCAATGAGTGTGACTCTGTAATCACTAAAAAGTTATAAGTCTTTATTAGCCTATCAAATATAACCCACATTTCATCATAGATCCTCTAGATACTAGGTTTTCCCACCATAAATTCAACCATGATCTCTTCCCATTTTCACATGGATACCAAAACTAGATATAGAGAATTTCCACTTCACTGATGCTTCACCTTCACCCATTGATGGGTAAAGAATTGAGAGATGAAACCAATGATATACCATTTCATACATGGACACCATAACTAGTGTATGATGCTATGATACGTCTTGTTCACACCAATATATATTTCCCATCTAGAGGTATCATAATATCACATCATATCCTAACCAATAGAAGAAGGTACTACTACTCTACCTTATACTAGGATCACATCATCCTCATTCATAGACCATTAGAGTATTTAGTCACCCTCATCTAACTACTCCCTCATAATATCACACTCTGAGTTTGAATCTTGGATAGTCTTCATCCAATACATAAGTGATGATTTGATCACCAGAGGGGAACAAGTCATAGATCCCAGATCCTCAGAAGCATCAGTCCACTAGCCATAAAAAATGATCACCTTGTCCCACTTCTTTACAGAAAGATTCTCACAAAACTTCTTCTCAATCTACTTCATACAACAACGAGGATCTATAATGATATTACCCATATCAGGTGCACAAGCCATATCAAAATTGAATGTCTATATATACTGAACCAAGTTTCTATATCTTAGTTTCAAGTAAATTTTTTTGAAGATATAAAAAAGGAATTTATGCTCTGTATAGATGGTAAATCAATCATGGAAGAGATAGTGTCTCCAAAAAATTAGACCATGGACCACAGCTACCTACCCCATGTTATTTTAATGTTAAATCCACACATGGGGTCATTGATAATGAGAAATGTATGACACTACTTACATTATCATCATTTGAACTAATCCTAGGATAACACCTGATGCATCACAATATACTTTATATATAACCCCAGGATAAGTATGTATAAATACTAGAGTTGGGATCAACAATCTATTCAACTTAAGTAACTCATATCCATACATATATTACCATTTAACTTCAATCACTTATTTATTAGAATTGTCATGTGTGATGATAGTGAGGACAGGTACTGATAAACTATTGGTAGTATCCAACTAAACAAAGAATTCTCTAGATATCAAAAACAAATTAAGGTATGTGTCTAAGAAACCAATGCCTCAAGATTATTTGGGTCCATGTATATTCCCATCATATACATCACATTTCTTATAAACATCACCTCTCCAATTCATAATTAAAACATTTAGAACATGGTAGAAAGAATGTTAGTTATAAGAATAATAAGTACTATCCCTAGGATTATATAATGTTTTCCTATTGTCAATGAGTAGATGTGGATATCATAGATTATTATTATAACTAATGAGTCTAGATTTGGATGAATGATCTTGTTCATGAGGTCCATGAACACTACCAATGTGTTCTATATACTAAATTGCATAAAACATACTCATAAAACATATAACATCCCAAAAAATGTTGTCTTTGAAATGTCCCCCTCTATAAATCACAATTGGAAATATCTCAATCAATGATCAATCTTAGAGAACCATTATACTACCCAAATATGATTAAAAAGTTCTTTAATCCTAGGAATAGAATATCATTTCATCACCATTATCTATTTCATCTTCCCATAATCAATTAAGAGTAAATGGTTAACATCCACATTCTATTATAATAACATAGGCTCACACCATGTTGTAGTACTCATCCAGATAAAGAATTTACTCTTCATGTTTTCCAACTGTACCATGAGAACTCTAACCATGGTCGGTCTCAAATGATATGGGGGTATCTAAATGGGATATGTACCTAGTAAAATGTATAACTCACTTTAAAAGCATCTAGAAAGGTGAATTACTATCAATTAAACTGATAAGTTCTCCTAATAGAGGTATGTGAATAGAGGATATGAGGAATGGTCTACCCCTAGTCCTACTTAAATAGCCAAAACCTCCATCTGTGCAGCAATTTTGTTGAGTTGAATTAATTTTGTTCCAACTCTACCTAATCATATTCCCCATTATCCAGTCATTAAAAACATTTCTCAATTTTTTAAAATTAATGGCACACAACATCAGTAGCAGTCAATGTTTGATTGGATTCTAGTTAAAAAATCCATGTTGAGAATCATGTTGATGGTTTTCATAACTTGTATGATAAAATCCCATATATTTCCATAACTAGTAAAAACTATAGGACTCTCTTGAAATATCTAGAGATGATACAATTTATTTCTCACAGGTATTTCAAGAGTTACCAACTTAGAAGATAACATTATAGTTTGGTCAAGCTCAAAAACCTCTTATTCAAAAATGAAAGAATGTGAGGAACTGGTATCAAAAAAAGTATTAGATAAGGTGTAAGTGATCAATGATATACATTGAATAGTGTATTTCCCCTCACTATCATCAATAAGAACCCAAATTACATTATAGATTCGCCCAATTTCAGCTCTATGCCCTATCCCTGAGTCATTGTCCACATCTAGGTAGTCATCAACCTATGATGTGGTCTTCTAATCCTTGATTTTCCTAACCACATAGAACCCCTCTAAGAGACATTTTAGAAAAAGTAGTTAAGATGACTAGCCTTTACATGGCTGTGGTTGTCCACCATTGTATTCTAACAAATACAAATATAATGACCCTTGACTCTTAGTTGTATCACCTATATCCAATTAAGGATACAAAAAATTCCTAATATGATCTAACTGTCTACCATTATACTACTACTGGACTTACTTTCACTTCATTCTTCTGTATGAGACTCCTTTTTTAGTAAGATAATGCTTAATCACTAGACCATCATGAGATAGATGTTAGCATGTCTCCCACCTTTTCCTATTGCAACCCCTTTTAGAAGGTCAGGGTCTTGTAAAGTATGAGTGAGAATGTTTTTATGTAAAATACCTTAACCTAATATCTATGCTCAGTACGTAGGAATATATAAAAATTCTGAGGCATCTATATCTCATTTACTACCAATAAAGTAGAAAAGTGAATTAACTCCAAAAAAATACATAGTGTGCACTAATATAGTAATAGAACACTAATATAACTCCATGATCTCTTGATAACGATATAATATAATTATATCCAAAATGTAATTCTCGAAAAACAGGTCCTTGGAGGTTATCCAAATAAGACCCTCCCATATCCTAGCATGATTCAAGGAAGAACACCATATCTTGGTGGGTCATTGGAACATGAAGGTCACAAGAATAAATCATACTTTCTTTGGAGTTTAGAAATTCTTGAAGATACTATCATTGAAGTCTAACCAGTTCTCTTAATATTATGGTAAACTGGTACCCTATAAATCTAGAGGTCATTAAAGATTGAAAATCTAGGTTTTTTCAGTCATAATCTTATGATATAACCCACCTTGGATGAGAACTAACTGAATGAGGTCCAGTTAAATGGGCTATGTATCCTGGATCATCTTTGTTGGTATAGAACCATGCCAGGGATAATCCTCTAGAACAATTTATGTTGACCCTCACTCATATTGGGTTACCTCAACAAGCGGTCCCATCATAAATATGGGATGTGGCATCATAGGATCATGAAAAAGTTTATAAAAAAGACAAATTCTAAACAATCATTGAGATCATTGAAGGTTCTCTTAAAATTCTACCCTCACCTCAAGGTATACCTTCCTAGTAATAACCCTAGACCCTATACCTACATATTAGTCATAGTAATTACATATATTTACTACCATATAATATTTCTTAGTTATGCTAATAAATTCAAGTTACTATATATCACACGTCATGCAAAAAATGTAGATAAATCACATAGTTAAAGACAATATCATTAAGAGATAGAAAATTCAAGGAATTTTAGAAGAGAAATAGTATACTTCCCAAAAAAGGTATATATAAAGGGAATGGGAACCTACATGCGTAGTCATGATGCATGCATGAATGAAAAATATCATAAATTGCATATAATCATTATGTTAAATACCCATGGTGAATTTTATCCACTATAATAGGAAAGCTTAAACCAACATTATGAAAACTCAAATCTCTACTATAAGTGTTGTCTAGGCCCTAACATAGTATCCCTTCCTATGTCCCAACCATCCAATCTCATGACTATCCTATCTCAACCCATGAAAATAGAATAGATAGATTAGTAAAACCTGGTGATTAGATAATATTTTGTGACCCCCCAACCCAAACCATCAGGTTCGACTTAAGTGATACATGATATCATGCACACCTCATTATATGCAAGAGGCTGTTGATTTGTTGTTAGGGTATAAGTTAATTGGTGTGGAGTATATTCCCTCTATATCATTTCATCACACATTATATATTAATATATAATTATGATAAATCAATAATTATATTAATCATGTGGAAACAAAATAGATGGAATACATATAAAATAGTTCTCAGTGTGGTAATCATGTCTAGATTTATTGGAGTAGATAAATAAAAGGACAAGTAATAAAATAAATATATATAGTTACTTCAAAGTATATCCTAGTCTACACTACTACCAGGATAAATAGCTCAACTATACACAATAGGGCCCTTTCCCTTCAATGGTCATCTAGTTTTGAAATCTACAAAAACACTGAAATTACTGGGTAGTGTGTGAGTACAAAACTCATTAAGAAACTACCAATGCATCCTTAACAAAAATGCCCAATATATATATATATATATATTAGTGTATGACATAAGAAAATTCTCAAGAAAACGTACTACCAAGAGTGTGTCAATTCGTTGTGCACTGATAAAGATACTATGAGCCCCAACCCCACCCCCTTCAACTCATTTATTATAAGGGTATCAAGAAGTCAAATACCTCTCTCAAGGTAGCATGGCTTACCCAACCATGTTGGTGGTTTTCATAGTAATGCCTCACATTGAATCAGGTCGATCCCCAACAAAATTATTCTTTTCATTACCTATAATGCATGACTATTGAAATCATAGTATGATATATGCTATATTTCTACAATGCACATACTTCTACAGGGATAGATACCCCTACCTTTATTGATATTAGGACTGCATCAGTAAGGATAAATGACCACTAATGGTTTTCCCTCTATATTTATAGGCACACTAGACTTTAAGGAAATTAGGACCATATCACTCCCAACCTCAAGGATTCACTTGAATATATCGATCCCTAAAGCACAATTCTATAGGTCAACTGAATAAACACACCTGTACTCGCAAGGAGTGATATGGAAGACCAAGATTGGATATACACATAATCACATAGTCATAAACAAGAAAGTCCACAACCACTCATGCATCCATACAAAAAACATATCAAGCATGGGTTTAACATCAATACACATTGTATCATGTAAGTAGAACATAAAAGGCCTAAAATGTTAAGGATACTCCTACCTCATATTTTTATGAGTTGATGTTGAGTATAAACAATATTATTCTCACCAAGACCATTAATTTAGGAACTGAAGAACATTCCTCAACCAAGAAAACTTGAAGTCTATTCCTAGAAGAACCCTAAAGCTAGACCAAGATGGAAGGAAAACTGAATTATGGAAAGGTTAATCCATGGAACATTGTTTAAGGTTGTGGAGTATTAGTTCATTGGAACCGACCACCACAGTGCAGAGAAGCACATGATGGCATAGTGGGGTATGGGAAAAATCTATTATGGTGTAATGAAGGTCTCCACTATACAATGATGAATTGGAAGAAGGATTCTATGGTGTAATGGGATGAATATGTCATAACATGGTGAGTTGAAGTATATACTAGGACATCATGATATACAAGGGAGGATTGTGGAATAGGAGGGATAATTGTGATGTGGAACTTATCTATGGCCTTTGGGACTTCTTGGAATGATGCTGAATGGGGAAGGAATTAGCTGTATTTATAGAGATCCATTGATGTTATGCTAGCTTTTAACTTCTACTAGAGTCCCATTTAATTCCCCTTTTAAATCCCAAAAAATATTTTTCAATTCAATTATGTAACTACCTTTTGTGCCCATTAACACCAATAGACTGAGACCGAGCTGGACCTACGGTATCTAATGAAGATGGTCTTATGTGGCATGATATAGGACACTATGGAACAACCACCTCAAACAAGACCCAACATCCATAGCTATAGTGAATCCTTCTTCAAATAGGGCTTCTGTAGTGTAGTCTCTAGCTATGACCTAACCCATTCTCTACACTGTATCCAAATCCATTACGGTGCAGTTATCATCCTTGTGGCGTGGACTTTAGTTCTATAGTTTAGTAACCCAGTTTTGGAAGTAAAATTTCAAAAAACTAAATTAAAACACCAATGAATTCCTGATACCTTATGCATCAAGCCAATCATGGAAAAACACAAGTACAAGGAGAAAAAAAGGAGTCTATTAATGATCAATAAATTCCGGGATTTACATAATAGACTGGCTTCCACTATAGATGAAACATATACCATAGCATATATAGTGGCATAATTCCATGTCATTTGATATCAATATTGATTTAATAATGGTGAGAATATTTATTTTCTGTTCTCATCCTTAAAAATTGGATATGTTATATGCAACAACAATTCTTTATATTCCTAGAGAACTATAAGTCGTTATGGTTGTCCACTATAACGAAATCCTTGTTTGGTATCAATTATTTATATGTTGTGGTAAATATGAGAAAATGTCATTTTTTCTAAAATAAGAAATAATATTATAGTTAAAAAAATTAAATAATGTTATAATATATTCAAACAAAGGAAATTAATTTCGATGTATAAGTAATTATATTTCACAAAATGAACAAAGAATAGTTCTAAAAATGTTTTAAAATTTAATTATGACATTGATTATTCTAATATAATATATCTAAATATATTAATCACCATGAGTTTAGTGGAATAAGTAATAAAAATCTCATTAGTATTAATCGTGGTAAATCCCGTGGATGTCCATGAAAGTGTTTAAAAGTGATTATGTACTACACATATTTCTCATGCTAAATAAATCTAAAGAAATTATTAATCACAATAATATTTCATATATAAATCCATAAATATAAACCGTTTATGAAATTTTCCTTGAACAACTTATAATTTTGTAAATTCTATGAGATTTATAACTCATTTTTTTATCTATAATAAATAAATAATTCTTCAGTTTCAATTATTTTTTAATTGTAGAAAATATATGAAGACATAATTTTATCTACAATATGCATATATATTAGAGTTAATAATTTTAAATAATTTTATTATATAAAAAACCAAAAACACTAAATTAAATTTTTCTTTTTATTATATCTGATAAATAAAATATAAAATCATTTTAAAATATTTTCAAATTTTATTTTAATTGGGAGTATTCCCATTTATAATAAGATATTACACAGAGTGTTTATAGTGGAGTAATAAACAGACATCCCACTAGTCTTTGTGAGGGGAAAGCCCCAATATTTTAGTAGAATTTTCCTAAAGTGGTGCCCCTACTAACCAAATTTCCCACACTAAAAATCTAAATAAACTATTAATTAAAATAGAATTTTATATTTTTATTATGACACATATTAAATAATAAATATATAATCACACATTATTGAAGACATTATAAAAATATTTAAATATGAAATTTAATATTCATACATACCATATTATTTAATTTTTAAAAACTATATTATTTATTAATAATTAAGTTTTATATTCATAATTACCATATAATTATAAAAAATATATATTAATAACTAATCTTCAAATTTCATATTAGTAACTATTATAATTTTATTTCAAACAATTTGTGCAGTAAATAAGTTTATAATAATAATTGCAACATTTTAGTATAACTAAATATGCAATTTAGTATTAATAATAATTTATCAAAAAATAATATTTTAAATAAACATATGAAAAATTGATATTTAAAAAATATTGATCATCTAAAAAGAAAAATTGTCAATGGATCACATTAAAAAATCATAGCCTATTTGGGAGAGAAATTCAGAGGATTATAATTGGGATTTTTATGGGAGGGGAACCCTTTTATACGTAAACCAACTATGATCCTCAAACAATTTGATACTCTCTATTTTTTTCATTTTGAAAAAGAGAACAGAATCATTTCAAGATATTTTTTGGGATGGAATAGTAAAAGCATGAAATTATTTGATTATATTACAAGTGTGAAATGGATTCATACTCTTAACCTCTAAAACAAGATAATGAAATTATTTCTTGATCATATTTTAATACTGAAGATAATGAAACGATTTCACTATCAATTATGAGATGAAATGGAATGAAATAATTTCACTATCCTCTGACCCAAATTAGTAAATAAACTAACATTAGAACCAAAGAAACCCATTAAAAGGATTTTCCACTTTAATAAATATTTTATTAGGATATCCGATGTATTTCCATTTCTATAATTTCTTCTTTTTACTTCATTGTTTTTATCTCAGTTTTTTGTGGTTCTTTATATTTATAGTCTCAAATTTTAATATTTATTATTTTTATTAAATTTAGGGTTTCTTTAGAACATATATTGGAAATAAATAAATTTTATTTTAGATTATTCTAACTACATTATGTGGTTATTAAAATATTGAAAATATTCTTTATAGTTTTAATTTCATAACACTTTTACATTGAATTTAAAAATATTATATTGTTTTAAAAATATGGTTCTGAGGTGAACTTGAGTAACATTCAATGAAAATGATATTTGTGGCCTAAATTTATCAATTATAATTTTCCCTAAAATCTACCATAGATTGATTTGTGATTATTTTTATTATTCCTATATAACATTGCAAAAATTTCTATAAATGGAACATCATGTTTCAAAAAATAATTTTTGGGGGATGTAAAAAGTAAATATACAATAAAAAATAAAAAATAAGTAATTATGAAAATATTTTACACAATTCACCTTAGTTGATCAATGATAATATAGTCTTGCATTATTATGATGAACAGATGAAACATTATACATGATACATCACTCAAATATATCTTAATAACTATCGATATTTTAATATAATATGAAAAGGATGGTAATGAGATATTTTTTTATATAAATTGTGTTATTATTTTTCTCTGTTAAAACTTTTTCATAGATATTTCTTTAATAAAATATTTTTATGTTTTCACTTTTTTAGGTGATAGTTTTACATCATAATTATCATGGACTATATGATTTTCTAAGAGAGAAGAAAAGAATTATTTGTTACATTTTAATTTAACAAATATTGAATAGTTATGATGATTTTAAATCAGCTATTTGATCATATCAAGAACATGATATTTATTTAATATGAATTATAATTTATTATTTTTTCAAAATCTCCATTATTCCCAATTTTTTTCTTCAATCTTTTCATCATTTATTTTGTTCCTGATACTTTTTAATTTACAATGAATTTATTTTTGTGTTATGTTTTAGGATACCAAAAATTGTATTTTAATTCCATAGAAAAAAGAAAACTCCTTAACAAAACATAGCCTCCCTTTTTGTTAATGGTTAAAAAATGATCTTAACACTAATTCTGATCAGTTTATAGTAAATAAAATATCATGAATTATAGTTTTATTGAATTAATGTTTCAAATTATGGTTTTTTGGATAGATCTACGTTTTTCCAACATGCCTCAGTTGTATATATATTTTGATTGTTCCCAAAATCCCTATTTATCTACTGACTCATTATATGTTTTAAAATTTCATTTATATCAATTATTAAATATTATAATCTGTTGGATGTATTAATTATCATATAATTAATCATAAAT
Organism: Viscum album; assembly: GCA_963277665.1. Taxonomy (NCBI): domain Eukaryota; kingdom Viridiplantae; phylum Streptophyta; class Magnoliopsida; order Santalales; family Viscaceae; genus Viscum; species Viscum album. The sequence goes on along the minus strand of OY728151.1, from coordinate 1,821,515,780 downwards.
TAATATAAACATATTTATTCTAGAAGAATTTATTTTTTTATTAAATAATGTTTTTTGCACTGAAATTTAACAATCCAGATTACGTAATTATCATATGGAGTGAACCCAGTGTCTACACTGGAATCATAGTTTGAACCAATATTTTTTATCTTATATAAGATAAATTTAAAAATTTTATCTTACTAAAAAATAATATCATATTATGGAAAAAGTGAATTATCTTTAGCATGATAAACATTATAAACCTCTATTTGATGGAAAATAAATGAAGTCTTTTTTCATAAAAAGAGGACCTTATAAGACATTTTATATTATAAATATCATATGAAGTCATGGTATATTTTATCATACATCAGTAAAATATCATCTAATTATGTGAATTTTTCCAACACAATAATAAATCTTGTGTTTATTGAACTTGATACTGACAATAAATATTTTTAGTGTTTTATATTATATAAATTTTATATAAATTTTTCTTACAACAATTGTCATCTCAGATTTTTATCTTATAAATAATAATATCTCTTATATTTTAACATTATTATACTCTTATCATAGGTATATTCTAGAAATAAGTAAATTCAATATTTTATGTGCATCAGAAAACAAGTTTTCTAAATAATAAAATATTAAATTATAGAATGTGTCTTTTTTCAAGAATGAAATGATGTAATGAAAAAAATTTCCTCCATATATTCCATGAAAGTTTACTACTTATTTGGAAAATAAGGACACATTCTATTATGAACCTATCACATTATCTATTCAGAACTTTTATTCACTCAGATTTTATGTTTATTGAGTGTTCTTAAGTATAAATTCTAATGAAAATATATAAATACATGTGTTTTTAACTGCATGTAGTATGTGTGTATTCATGTGAAAAATATTTTTGATCGAGAAGAAGTGTAAATAAATAAGATATGGTATTTTCTATGAAGATCTATATAATATAACTATTGAATCTATTTCACTACTCTCTTTTTATTCTTGCAATATCATCCTTTTAAATCAAATAAAATCCAGTGATGAAATTAAATGACTCTCATATTTTCTACATGTATCTTCAGTTATCTATCAGTTGTTAATTATAAATTTTTTTCCCAACCATTATTCCAATACCTTTTTTATCTTTATAATTTTCTATACTCATTATGATTTTCTTGGTTAAGGAGTTGGGTAGGTATTGTAAAGGCATATCCTAGAAGAAAGAATTTAGACATTTTTAACAAGTAGCAGCTTATTACACTCATCTAGGAGGCCCCAAAAAGGGTTTTAATATTTCAAATCACTATAGTGATAGAGTAGAATGTTGGTGGGGTGTAATAGGGGATTTATGTTCCTCGATTCAATTTAAATATCTCATGTTACATCTTTTTTTTTATTTTTTTCACATCATTCCATTATTGAGGAGAAAAGTAAAACATGAATTCTTTATAGAAGGTTGTTTTAAAGTAATAAAAATATTCAAGAACTAAATAAATCCCCTTATTTAGAATTTTTAAAACCATTATCTAGGACTATAAATGGTATCATTGATTATGAATCTTAATTTCACATTTTTGAAAGGTTGGGTTCAAAATATCTTCTTCCAAGTGGATATTATGGATGATAACCATGAAAGTTTACCAATAGTTGGAGCTCCATATTTTAATTTTGAGAATAATAGTTAATTTTAGGAATAAATGACAACTTATTTCAAGATCCTTGGCCTATAGGTTTAACTAAAATCCAGGAATCCTTATGAGATTCCAAAAAACTCAACAAAAATCATGGGATGCTGATATTGAAACTATTGATGATCTAAAATCTGAAGCTATGAATTTTATAATTTGTGCACTAGTTAAAGATGATTTCAAATGAGTTTCTCAATATCAAAGATCCCATGAAATATGAACTAATATAGTGTTATCTATTAAGTTACAAACAGATTTATATCTCATCGATACAGTATTGGAAATAAATGTTTTTACACCATTATAATGATAGAATGAGATATAATACCACAATTAAATAGAAGACTCCCTATGATTTTTAATAATTTTGATGCTCTAGGTGTACCATTCTCTAAGTCAGATAAATATTTAAAAATATTAGGTACCATACCACATAGATGGAGTGGGATCTTATACATGTTTATGAAATCTACTAAGGTCTTTAATTTCAAAATAAATGATATAATTGGAATTTTATGATGTGTGAGGAAACAATTGAAGCTAAAGATAGAGAGAATAAAATTGATAACAACAAAAATACTAAATTGATGTTTTATACATATAATAATGATAATAAAAACATGAGTATACAAATTTATGAATCATCAAGAGAAGAATCCACCTCAATTAAATTTGTATAAAGTGATGAAGCTGCATAGTTTTCAAGGATGATCAAGAGGTTTTATAATAAGAGAATAGTATTTTAGAAACCCCATTAAAAAGAATAATAAGTTTTTTGGAAACACTAATGATAGGATATTATATGAATAAAAAATCATAGACATGTAAAACCAAACTATCCTCAACAATAATAAAACAAGAAGTCTGAGAATAAAGTATTTCAAGAATGTTGGCTATAAGAAGAAATAAAATATGGACATTAAAGCCACATGTTGTTCCTCTAAAGGCACTAGTGATAATAAATTTTCAGAATCTAAGGATTAATTTTCTAATAAAAATTACAAAATGTTCTTTTTGGAACATTAAAATGAGGTACCTTATTTTTATTCTTGTAATCATGAGTTGGAGTCTGAAAATGAAAATTTATCATATGAAAAATGAAATTAATGTTTTATCATGATGAATACTATTTATTAAATCCATAAAATGAAATAAAATTCCCTCATAAATTCCTACAATAATTTTTTATTAATAGGTGATCTTAAATAATAAAATTTTATATTTGAAAACCTAACTACAATGTTTTACTGTGTTGGGTATTGATCAAATGAACAAAATTAAGAATTTGCATAAGGAAGTTCATGATCATAAATATATTTCATGTATTTTTACTTGGGGTTATTTCACAAGTAATATCCTTTCAAAAAAAAGCCCAAAATATATAAATATAGTATAGTTAGAAATAGTGAAAAACAAAAACATTGAAGAAACTATTTAATACAATGTTTTAAAAACCATATCATGTTTAGTATTTGTTTTTAAATTTTTGAATGAATGGTCATTTTTAAAATGATAACTAACTATGAAATCAAAAAAAATTACTGGAATGAAGAAAGTTGTTATCTGTAAAACATTATCCAATTCCAATTTCAATTTTTTAAAATGAAAAAAATGATTTCCCAAATCTTTTATAGATGATATTACAAGACCCTATAATCCTTATGTACCAAAAAAACCTATTGTTTGATTTTTCATTATCAGAAAATATCCACAAAAATAATAAATACTAAATGGTTTTGGAAAATGGTTGTTCAGGGAACATTTTTAGATATTTATCCATCCTTTACTCAATATCAAGGGGTAATTAACGTTATATCACATTTTGGGAAAACACACCGTAAATGATAGTTGGCATTTAATCTATTGGAAAACAAAAATCTATCCCCATCAACAAATTAATCTATATATAAGAAATAAAGGACTACCTGATATATTTTTAATAACCTGTGATTATGGTTTATTCATTTATTTTTCTAACAATTCATTCTTTTCTTTTACAGAAAAACATATTACATTTAGGGAACCATGATAGATAATGTATACACTCTAGATCTTGACTATTTTTATATATATGATGTAAATTGTTTGAAAGCTAAAATAAATGAATCATGAATTTAAAATAGAAGTCTTGGATATTTGTATGTTTATTCCTTGATAAATTTATCCAAATAAAATTTTATTTATGATTTTCTTGACCTGAAATTATATTAAGAGAATATTTGTGATTCATTCCAAATGGGAGAGAAAAATTAATATTTTAAGCCATTTAAATAGGCTTCTAATTCAAGACCATTAAAACTTATCCATATTGTTCTTTTTGGAAATTCATAAAAAAACCTTATTAGAAAATATTGTTTTAATGTTTTAATTTATGATTTTCCAATATATTATTTTTTTATATTTGGAGTATAAAAGTTACAGTCTAATTTTTCATTAATTTCTAAATAATTTTTTAAATAGAAAAAGATTTAAAAATTGGGTTATCAAGATGTAATCAGGATTGAATTTTATAATAATGAATTTAATTAAGAATACTCAAACCATGGTATTAAAAAATGTTTTCTTCCCCTAAGAAACCACAACATGATGGTGTTGTTTAATGTAGGAATAGTAAATTGTAAGAAATTAATGGTATAACTTTATATGAATACAACATTCCCACAAATTTTTGGTCTGAATTAGTAAACAAAAGATGTTATTTCATTAAAAAATTTCCAATAAGTCTTATCTTAATGAAATATCTCTATGAGCAATAAGTTAATAGAAAACAAATGGTGGTATAATTTAATGTGTTTCGATGTAATGTTAATATCTTTAAAATTATATATAATTTATGTAAATATGATCCAAATGATGATAAAGGAATATTTTTTGGTTATTCTACTACTCTCAATGATTATAGAGTTTTCAATAACTTGTCAAGGACTATTTTATGAATCAATAGCTATGAAATTCTATGAGAGTGTGTAAGAACCCATATTTTGCTGCAGAAGACATTGTAATATTCTTGATGATATTCCATAGTAGCGCCTTCAGACGGCGTGCGATTCTAATCCCGGGAGTGGCCAAAATTAAATTTTCAGTGCGTTGATACTGGAAACGCCAAATAAATGGGATAACTCCTAAATGGTGATCTGGATCAGAGATCTGAGTGTACGGATGGGTCTGGAATGGGTTGTTTACCCTAGGAATGACATAAAACTTGTCGGTGCGGGATGTTTGGACCCCTCTCTCGCTTTCAGAACGTTAAACGAATAAATTAATTAATTACTTTATTCATTTAATGTTGAAATGCAAGTATCTCATAAACAGTGGCTTGGATTGGAAAACTGAGGGCACCGTTGATTTCGGAGCGTTCCTTTTACCCTAGGGGGGTATAAGTTTTGTGGGCGTGAGCCATTTGTGAAAAATGGCCCAAAGGGCGTTTTCGTAATTTGGCGGCTACAGGCGCTAAGTTTAATAAATATCAAACAGAAGCTCAGAATCAAATTCTGAGACCAATTTTGTGCTCGGGAGGTGGTTTTTTTTCCCTAGGGGAGGTTTAATTTTGACCTCGCCAATGGTTTTGGATGCGTGTTAAAATTTAGGTATTAAACTAATTAAATTTTTATTAATTTATTTCTCTATTTAAATAAAACCCTCTCCTCCTCCCCTTCCTTTGGAACCTCCCAGTGGAAGGAGTTCAATCAAGGAGACTGCCTCCCCTCCACCAACTCTGGTGAGGTGCGGCAGATCCAGCGAGGCGCGGTGGGAAGCTTCGGGCTACGCCCTCGCAGGTAGGATTTGTCATTTTCATTTTCTTTTCCCGCACCTACTTTGAACTCAAATTTTTGTCTCGAACCTCTGTCGAATTATCAATAAAATCACATGTATGTGTAGTATATTTTATGCTCTTTCCATCGCACTTCTCAGAATTGAAATCCGTGTTCGGAGTCGATCTCAAAAGACTGCCGAAGTTTGTGGGTTTTTTCTGGTTATCGGACGATTTGGGGTGGTCCGGTAGTTATCCTGGGCGGCGGAGGCCGGTTCGGCCGGGTGAGCGCCGCGGAGGAGCGACGGAGGCCGGTTCGGCCGGGTGAGAGCCGCTGAGGCGCGGCGGTGGCCGGTTCAGCCGGGGGAGCGTCGTGAAGGCGCGGCGGAGGCCGGTTCGGCCGGGCGAGCACCGCAGAGGCATGACGGAAGTGCGGGCTGCGGCTCAAGCAGGCAGAGCAGGGGTGACTCGGGGCAGCGCTCGTTTTGCATCGTGCTGCGGAGGAGGCTCGGCCGGGCGTGGCTGGCTGAAGGGAGGTCATCGGAGGCGACCTGTGTGGAGACCGAGACTCGCAAGTAGCGGGTCTCTCTTAACCTGGAAAAGGGGGCGGTAACCCCTGTGTAGGGGGAGAGACGAACCAAGAGGAAAAAAAATACAACACAGGAAAAAAACGGGGGGGGGGGGCGCGGGTTTGGAAAAAAAGGGGAAATTAAAAATAAAAAAATATAAGTTTAAAATAATAATAATAAAAATATTATTATTATTATTATTATTATTATTTGGGAAATGATTTATAATTAATAAATCATAGGCCGAGCATCAGTCTCGTGTGCTGTCATCAACGACGCATCCCTTAAATTGAGACAAGCTTTTTGAGATGGTTTCGGGTGTTTTTAATTCCCGAAACAAGGGGTCTCGGAGGCGCGTCACGTGTGTTAATCAGATTGGCGTTTTCCAGGGGATTTCGTTTTGGACGGCACGGACGCGTCCAACGTCCATTTTGAGCGCCGTCATTGGCGTTGCAACCCTGGCATCAGGGTGGAGTTTTCCAGTATGGTTTTGGGCGCTGATGCCGGAGTTGAGGCATGGGCCCCATGGCCCGTCTTTTGAGCTGCGTGCAGCGTTTAGCGACTTTTTCATCGGGCGTCCATTCGGGGCGTGCGAGCAGTCGAAGTTGGGTGTTTTTCCGAGGGCTTCGCGTTGGTGCAGTCTACCCACTGTAATTCCCTATGATGTTGTAGGCCCCGCGAGGGCCTTTTTGGCGTTGACGGTGATTTTTCCATCTTTATCACCGGGTGTCCGATTTGGACAAGTGATTAGTCCATCATGTGTGCTTTCTCAAGAGGATCACAACGGTGTGATCCGTTCTTTGTGTTTCAGGACAGGGACGCGGGCCCCACGTAGCACTGCTTGTGTGCGGTGCGCTAGAATGCATCTTTTCCTCTGGATATCTGTTGCACTCAAGTGAGCAGTCTTTTTTATGTGTTTTCCTGAGGAGATCACAATGGTGCGATGCTTCTGACTGTTTTCAGGGCCGAGGCTCGGGATCATGGGGTGTCGTTCGGGCGTGAGGCGGTGTTTGAGACTTTTCTGTCGGATATCTGTTTGAGGCGAGTGAGTTGTCTATCTCGCGTGTTTTTCCGCGAGGATTACAACGGTGTGATCCGTTTGGTTGTGCGGAGCCTCATACATGATCTTATTAAATGTGGAAATGTGAAGGTGCCACGGGGGCAGTTCATCTACTGCATTTGTAGTGGACCCTTGGCGTGTAATCATGTGCACTCCCATGTGAGTGAAGTAATGATTGAATAGATATGGTGGGTCGTGCCCCAGTCATTGAGGCGGAAAGTTTGAGATGTAACGTCACGCCTTCGCGTTGACGTTGGGTGTCAGGTGCATGATACCCTTTGGGCTGAAAGTGAGGCATACTCTGGGAGTATACAGGAGCACTTGGAGGTACGTGTGGTCTGTACCTGAGATGTACGTTCACTTGGTTGGGGTTAACTTGGGGCCACACGTCGTGTGGGCCCCAGGTGCGTGTTGAGCTCTGCTTTGTGTACTTTGACCTCTCACAACGTAGAGGGTCCCTCTGTGCTCGTTTGTTTGACCAGCAGGGTTGAGTGGTCTCCCCCTAGTTCTGTTCTCGGTGGATCGGCCGGTAGCGGTGCTAGTGACACCCAGTGATGGAACAGGCGCTGAGCCTCTTTTGGGTGAGTTGTTCTAGATTTGGTTGGTTGCGCGATACCCACTCCATGTTCAGTTGGCTAGTTTTGTAACCTCCGGTAGAGATGGCCAAAGCAGTTCTAAGTTTTACTCTCCAGCAGGGCTGGGTAGTGGGTTAATCATCAACTTATAGGGTTTACTCCCTAGCAAAGACTGGGTAGTGGGTCACCCGACGCTATTAGGGTCTACCCTCTAGCAGAGACTGGGCAGTGGGTCACCCGACGCACTTAGGGTCTACCCTCCAGCAGAGACTGGGCAGTGGGTCACCCGATGACCTCTTAGGGTCTACCCTCCAGTAGGGCTGGGCAGTGGGTCGCTCGTCGTCTAGTTCTAGGTCTGCCCTCCAGCGAGGCTGGGCAGCGGGTCTCCTGTCGACTTATTCCAGGTCTACCCTCCAGCGGGGCTGGGCAGTGGGTCGCCTAATGATGTATTAAGGTCTACCCTCCAGTAGGGCTAGCCAGTGGATCGACTGATGATGTATTAGGGTTTACCCTCCAGCAGGGCTAGGCAGTGGGTCACCCGATATATGGTTATTAATTACCCACCAGCAGGGTTGGGCAGTGGGACACCTATTGTCATTCCATGCTCAGTCCTTTCTACTAGTCTAGCTTGTGGATTTCCTCCATGATTACCGGAGCAGGACCCTTGGTTATACGAGTCAGTGTTGTGATGACTTTGACTTTAAGAAGACCTCTCGACTGCAGGGCAGTGACGAGGTGTGGTTTGAATTTACCTAGAATTCTCAAGTACGAGGGGTGCTTTCCCCACTGAGACGCATTCTTGTGAAGCAATCTAAAACCGTTCGGGCGAGTTAGTACCACCCAAAGCGGATAGTGTCGAAGTGTGGTGATTGAGCCCCTTGGCTTGCGGTTCGGGGCAAACATGTGGGATGCTGGGCATCGATGGTGTTTACTTCTGGGACTATCGGTGTCTCAATTTTCTTAGGCTGAGCTACAGGATGAAGATCCCCTTACGACCTCGTTCGGGCTTCTTAGTGAGCATATGAATATGTATATACCTTGTTCTCTACCTACTTCTTGGGTTTGGTTACTCTCCTTCCAGGGGAGACGATGAGGCGCGGGGTATGCCACGTGCTTTTCGTGTCTAGATTCTCATGGTTGGACGAGTCTACTCTCCTGTTATAGGTAGTGAAGACTCGATGGGAAGTTCATCTTCTCACCGTTTCCAGCTCCTCGTGTCTGGATGAGTCTAACATCCTTTCTCTTGTTGGGTTGAGCTGGACTCTTTACTCCACTTTCAGTTGTTCTCCTCTACTTTTCCATGTTCGCTCTACTGCTCACCCTTCGGTACCTCCTTCGTTTCTCCCCCAATCCTTCAGGGTATCCTACTGATTATTTTTATACTCACCTATTCTTGGGCTTTTCCCTCACTTGGTGTGCCCTTGCAGACGACAGACAGGTTGATCGTGACGTCAGAGGAGCTTAAGAGCTTGGGAGTTTGGACCGCGTGTGGGGGTCGGAGTCGAGTTCCAGGTCAGGGATCCTTCCAGCTATTTTCTTTTGTTTACCTGATGTCAGGTTGTGGCACTTTTTAGTTGGGTGCATGTTTTTCCCTTTTTTCCTTTTCTGTTTACCTTCAGTTTACTTTGTACTGTTTAGAGGTCGATGCACTCTTGTGGTTTATTTATAGTAATTTCCCTTTACTTTTCTTTTTGCTTTACACTTTTTCATTGAGTTTGCTGTGTGTGTTTGTGTACAGGTGCTTAGTCAAAGGCCTCCCTGAGTTGTTGTGCCTTCGGCGCTGGTCGCCAGCCCCTGGCCTATGGAGGCAGGCTTGGAGTTGTTGCGGCTCGAGCCCGGGTAGGGTCGGGTCATGACAAAGTGGTATCAGAGGTGGTCCATTCCTTGGGACGCTGTTTGGATGTCCCTAAAATTAAAGGAATTGGTTGGGATATAGGTAAACAGTGCAAATGTGTCTCGAGAGCATCTCTCAGGCCAGGTATTCTAGTGATGGTGCGACGGCCGACGTATCCATTCACCAGTACCCTGATAACCTGCTTGTCGACTCGGCATGCTGAGACACTTGTTGCAGGGAAAAATTGGTTTGTGCATCACATAGGATTGAGTCTTTGACTTTCCTTATTGAGTTAGCTCCCCATCGTTGTTATTGGTATATACATATATGCTCATCTGAACGTGGAACTCTTTGATAATATTCAGGATGTCTACGCGAAGACATCCAGCCAGGATACCATCTTTGGTTCATGACGATGACCCTATGAGCTATGATGCCACAGTCTAGGACCCATCATGTGAGCCCCTTTCTCCGGGTGGGCCGGTAGTAGCACCCACACCTGTTGAGCAGCAGGCAGTTTCAGCAGAGCAGGCTAAGATTGAGCATAGGTTGAACGTGATCTGTGAGTTCCAGCGGCAGAGACCGCTGAGGTTTAGTGGTGAGCCAGACCCTCAGGCAGCAGAGGTTTAGCTCGAGGCAGTGTTTCACCTTTTCAGGCTTGTCTAGATACTAGCATATCAGAGAGTAGCTTTGGCAGCCAACCTTTTTCGTGGAGCATCTCGGCGTCGGTGGATTCTGGTGACTCATTTTCTCGACGAGTCATCGCTTCCGTGGGGCGACGTTCAGTTTTTGTTCCAGGAGGAGTTGTTCCCCTTCTTCTTGTGCTCTGTTCGGATTCAGAAGCTCATGCAGTTTCAGCAAGGATGGATGATGGTGGCCGAGTACGCGGCTAGTTTTACAGACCGTGCACGCTTTTACCCAAACTTGGTCTGTGACGACAACATCCGAGCACGGAAGTTTGAGCAGGTTCTCCACCAAGAGATTCATGCTGTCATAGTACCCTTGGGCATTTCCAAATATGTCGGGGTGCCAGAGCAGGCACTGGTGATAGAGGGCTTCCTGTCGCGTTCTAGAGTTAGTAGTGGTAGCAGGCACTTCGGAGCCGAGACGTCTGCTGCTGCTAGCCAACGTCGGCAAGCAGAACCTCGACGTAGGTGGATTCCTGATGATGGGACTCAGGGGCGTGGTTGTACACCACAGTGGTGCTGGAGGGCACCAGTACAGCCCGAAGAGAGTCGGTGATATGCTTGTGACGGGCGAGGTCACTTGGCACGAGACTACCCAACCCGAGTTGCTGAGAGCTTTGGGCAGGCAGCTGGAACACCACCACGGCAGAGGCAGCGCCATGATCAGAGTAGTTCCCAGAGAGGTGGTGCTATCAGAGGAGCAGGAGGATCTGGAGGTGGGGGACGACGTTACGAGGTCTTCCCATCGCCACTAGGTGGTCCACGTCAGGCTCCTGGAGTTGACAGTTGGGACCGCAGACAGCCGCGAGCTTTGGATGTCTACGATCCTGCAGAGCATGAGGTGATAAGAGATACGCTCTACAGATCTTCTACTTTTTGCGGTAGAATTTATAGACTCTGCGTGTGAAATTCTTTTCTCCCAGCACCTTTATTGAGTTGTTACCAGGGTGGCACGGGGCATCGGTATAACCCTGTGTTGGTAAGGTAAAATGTGTCAGACCTTTTTCTCTAGTCGATGGTGTCGACTCCATCGCTTTCCGAGCGTGTAAGAGAGTCTTGGTTGAGAGACATCTACTGTGGAACCTTGCGTGACCAAATATCCTTGGGTGTTTCACCATATGGATATTATGAAGGAGGGAATTATCGGGCCTTGTTCCAAGTGCGGGCGCTGATTCCAGTCGTGGCATGCGACATAAAGGTTGGGTTCGGGACGTGAGCTACCCCCGAGAGCCTTCAGGCCGTTTGAGACCGTGCAAATGGATGGAGAGGTTCCCTACCACCTTGCCCTAACCCTAATGTCTGGAGTGGGTGCACGACATTGGAAAAGGCCGACCTGGCTTGAACAGATCAATCCTTTGGTCTGTGTGCGGTGGCGCAAAGCTGTGCGAGATTCCTTCTGGGTACGGAAGAGCCAGGTGTGGTCTTAGTACCCGGAGTTGTTCCCTGGTTTTTCTTTTTGGGGATGAAAATCTTGAAGGATGGAATGATTTAAGAACCCATTTTTTTCTGCGGAAGACTTTGGAATATTCTTGATGATATTCCAGAGTAGTGCCTTCCGACGGGGTGCGATTCCGAGCCCCGGAGTGGCCAGAATTAAATTTTCAGTGCCTTCACCCTGGAAACACCAAATAAATGGGATAACTCCTAAACAGTGATCCGGATCAGATATCTGAGTGTATGCATGGGTCTGGAATGAGGTTTTTACCCTAGTAATGACATAAAACTTGTTGGCGCGAGATGTTTGGACCCCTCGCTCGCTTTCGGAACATTAAACAGATAAATTAATTAAGTACTTTATTAGTTTAATGTTGAAACGCAATTATCTCTTAAACGGTGGCTCGGATTGGAAAACTGAGGGCACCATTGAGTTCGGACCGTGACGTTTACCATAGGAGGGGTATAAGTTTTGCTGACGCGAGTCGTTTGTGAAAAATGGCCCTAGGGGAGTTTTCGTAATTTGGCGGCTTCGGGCGCGAAGTTTAATAACATTCAAATGGAAGCTCGGAATAAAATTCTGAGACCATCGTTGTGCTCGGTAAGTGGTGTTTACCCTAGGGGATGTTTAATTTTGACCTCGCCAAAGGTTTCGGATGTGGGTTAAAATTTAGGGATTAAATTAATTAAATTTTTATTAATTTAATTATCTATTTAAAATCAAACCCTCTCCTCCTCCACTTCCATTGGCACCTCATGGTGGAAGGAGTTAAATAAAGGATACCACCTATCCTCCACCAACTCCGGTGAGGTGCGGCAGATCCGGTGAGGCACGGCGGGAAGCTTCGGGCTACGCCCTCTCAGGTAGGATTTGTCATTTTAATTTTCTTTTCCCGCACCTACTTTGAGCTCAAATTTTTGTATCGAACCTCTGTTGAATTATCAAGAAAATCACATGTATATGTAGTAGATTTTATTCTCTTTCCATTTGACTACTCGGAATCGAAATCCGAGTTTGGAGTCGATTGCAAAAGACCGCCGAAGTTTGCGGGTTTTTGCTGGTTATCCGACGATTTGGGGTGGTCTGGCAGTTCTCCGGGGCGGCGGAGGCCGGTTCGGCTGGGTGAGTGCCACGAAGGAGGGTCGGAGGCCGGTTCGGCTGGGTGAGCGCCGTGGAGGCGCAGCGGCGGCCGGTTCAGCCGGGGGAGCGCCGCGGAGGTGCGGCGGAGGCCGGTTCGGCCGGGTGAGCAACGCGGACGCGCGACAGAGGTGTGGGCTTTGGCTCAAGTAGGCAGAGCAGGGGTGACCCGGGGTGGAGCTCGTTTTGCATCGTGTTGCGGAGGAGGCTCGGACGGGCGTGGCCGGCCGAAGGGAGGTCACCAGAGGAGACCTGTGTGGAGACTGAGACCCGCAAGTAGCGGGTCTCTCTTGACCTGGAAAAGGAGGCGGCGACCACTATGTAGGGGGAGAAGATGAACCAAGAGGAAAAAACAACACAGGAAAAAAACGGGGGGGGGGGACGTGGGTTTGGAAAAAAAAGGGGGAAATTAAAAATAAAAAAATATAAGTTTAAAATAATAATAATAATAATATTATTATTATTATTATTATTATTTATGGGAAATGATTTATAATTAATAAATCATAGACCGAGTGTCAGTCTCGTTTGTCGTGAGTAGCGACACATCCCTTAAATTGAGACAAGATTTTTGAGATGGTTTTGGGGGTTTTTAATTCCCGAAACAAGGGGCCTCGGAGGCGCGTCATGTGTGTTTAGAAGATTGTCGTTTTCCGGGGGATTTCGTTTTGGATGGTACGGACGCATCTGTTGTCCGTTTTGAGCGTCATCAGTGGCGTTGCGACCCTGGCGTCAGGGTGGAGTTTTCCAGTATGTTTTTGGGCACTGAATCCAGAGTTGAGGTGTGGGCCCCATGACCTATCTTTTGAGCTACGTGAATCTTTTAGCAAATTTTTCATCGGATGTCCGTTCGGGGCGTGCGAGCAGTCGAAGTTGGGTGTTATTATGAGGGCTTCGCGTTGGCGCAGTCTGCCTGCTGTAATTCCGCACGATGGTGTGGTCCCCACGAGGGTCGTTTGGGCGTTGACGATGATTTTTCCATATTTATCACCAGGTGTCCGATTTGGACATGTGATTAGTCCATCCTGTGTGCTTTCTTGAGAGGATCGCAATGGTATGATCCGTTTGTTGTGTTTCAGGACCGGGACACAGGCCCCACGTAGCACCGCTTGTGTGTGGTGCGCCGAAATGCATATTTTCCTCCGAATATCTGTTGCTCTCAAGTGAGCAGTCTTTTTGACGCGTTTTCCTAAGGAGATCGCAATGATGTCATGTGTCCGACTATTTTTGGGGCCGAGACTCGGGATCACGGGACACCGTTCATGCGTGAGGCGGTGTTGGTGACTTTTTCGTCGGATATCCGTTTGTGGTGAGTGAGTAGTCTATCTCGCGTTTTTTTCTGCGAGGATTACAACAGTGTGATCGGTTTTGTTTTGCGGATCCTCATACACGATCTTATTAAATGTGGAAATGCGATGGTGCCTTGGGGGTGGTTCATCTACTGCGTTTGTAGCGGACCCTTGCCGTGTGATCGCGTTCACTCCCGTCTGAGTGAAGTAATGCTTGAATAGATATGAGGGTCTGTTCCCCACTCGTTGAGGCAGAAACTTGGAGATGTTACGTCATGCCTTCGTATTGACGTTGGGTGTCGGGTGCACGATAGCCCTTGTGCTGAAAGTGAGGTATACTCTGGGAGTATACGGGAGCACATGGAGTTACGTGTGGTTTGTACCTGAGACGTTCATGTGCTTGGTTGGGGTTAACTTGGGGCCACACGTTGTGTGGGACCCAGGTGCGTGCTGAGCTCTGATTTACGTACTGTGACCTCTCGCGATGTAGAGGGTCCCTCTGTGCTCGTTTGTTTGACCAGCAGGGTTGAGTGGTCTCCCCCTGGTTCCGTTCTCAATGGATCGGCCGGTAGCGGTGCTAGTGACACCCAGTGATGGAAAAGGTGATGAGCCTCTTTTGGGTGAGTTGTTCTGGAGTTGGGTGGTTGTGTGTTACCCACTCCATGTTCGGTTGGCTAGTGTTGTACCCTCCGGTAGAGATGGCCAAATCAGTTCTGAGTTGTACCCTCCAGCGGGGCTGGGCTGTGGGTTACTCATCGACTTCTAGGGTTTACCCTCCAGCAGTGACTGGGCAATGGGTCACCCAACGCTATTAGGGTCTACCCTCCAGCAGAGACTAGGCAGTGGGTCACCCGACACACTTAGGGTCTACCCTCCATCAGAGACTTGGCATTGGGTCACCCGACGACGTCTTAGGGTCTACCCTCCTGCAGGGCTGGGCAGTGGGTCTCCCGTCGTCTAGTTCCAGGTCTACCCTCCAGCGAGGCTGGGCAGTGGGTCGCCTGTCGACTTATTCTAGGTCTATCCTCCAGCAGGGCTGGGCATTGGGTCGCCTGATGATGTATTAAGGTCTACCCTCCAGCATGGCTGGGTAGTGGGTCGCCTATGATGTATTAGGTTTTACCCTCCAGTAGGGCTGGGCAGTGGGTCACCTGATATCTGATTATGAATTACCCTCCAGCAGGGTTGGGCAGTGGGAAACCAGTTGGAATTCCAGGCTCAGTCCTTTCTACTAGGCTAGCCTGTGGCTTTCCTCCGTGATTACTGGAGCGGGACCCTTGGTTATACGGGTCAGTGTTGTGACATCTTTGACTTTGAGAAGACCTCTCGACTGCAGGGCAGTGACGAGGTGTGGTTTGACTTTCCCTAGAACTCTCAAGTACGAGGGGCGCTTTCCCCACCGAGATGCATTCTTGTGACGCGATCTAAAACCATGTGGGCGAGTCAGTGCCGCCCAAAGTGGATAGTGTCGAAGTGTGGTGATTAAGCCCCTTGGCTTACGGTTCGGGGAAGACGTGCGGGATGTTGGGCATCGATGGTGTTTACTTCTTGGACTGTTGGCGACTCACTTTTCTTGGGCTGAGCTACGGGATGAATATCCCCTAACGACCTTGTTCGGGCTTCTTAGTGAGCATATAAATATATATATACCTTTTTCTAGTACCTACTTCTTGGTTTTGGTTACTCTCCTTCCAGGAGAGGTGAAGATGCACGGGGTATGCCATGTGCTTTTTGTGTCTAGATTCTCATGGTTGGAAGAGTCTACTCTCCTGCTATAGGTAGCGAAGACTCGATGGGAAGTTCATATTCTCACCGTTTCCATCTCCTTGTGTCTGGATGAGTTGACCTTCTTTTCTCTTGTTGGGTTGAGCTGGACTCTTTATTGCACTTTCAGTTGTTCTCCTCTACTTTTCCCTATTCTCTCTACTGCTCACCCTTCGGTACCTCCTTTGTTACTCCTCGAGCCTTCGGGGTGTCCTACTGAGTATTTTTATACTCACCCCTGCTTGGGATTTTCCCGCACTTGGTGTGCCCTTACAGAAGACAGACAGGTTGATCGTGACGTCAGAGGAGCTTAGGAGCTTGGGAGCTTGGACCGTGGCCGGTGGTCGGAGTCGGGTTCCAGGTCGGGGATCCTTCCAGCTGTTTTCTTTTTTTTACCTGATGTCGGGTTGTGGAACTTTTTTTGTTGGGAACGTGTTTTTCCCCTTTTTCCATTTCTGTTTACCTTTAGTTTACATTTTACTGTTTAGAGGTCGATGCACTCTAGTAGTTTATTTATAGCAGTTTCCCTTTTCTTTTTACTCTTCACTTTTTCATTGAGTGTTCTGCATGTGTGTTTGTGTACAGGTTCTTAGGCAAAGGACTCCCTAAGTTTTTGTGCCTTTGGCGCTTGTCGCCAGCTCCTGGCCAATGGAGGCGGGCTTGGGGTAGTTGCAGCTCGAGCCCGGGTAGGGTCGGGTCATGACAGAGTGGTCCTTTAAACACAAAAATGAATTAAGTACATGAGTGATGTGATTCTCTTAAAGAAATGAGACCTAATCCTTTTTTTAAATGTAATTGATGATGATTTGGTACATTATTTCATCGAACCAAGTCACAAATGGTTGATACTAGTGAACAAAAATAATTGTTATCCATAAAAACTATAAATGTGAATGACCATATTGTATAAAATGTTATAAGAATTTTAGATGAAGTAGTTAGGACCAGAAATAATGTAGGCAACCTTGTATATTTTAACACTTTTTAATCTTTTCTATAACCTATAACCATAGAATAATATTTAATAGAATAGGGATGCTTAATAAAATGCAAGAAATGTTAAATGAGTTCAATAGTAACAAAATATTGGAATTATTTGGTAGTTCCTATGACTATCTGGTTATTGGAACTCAATGGGTATTTCAGATCAAGTAGGATGATTATGTTATGATTAATAGAAATAAATCAAGATTATTTTCAAAAGGTTAGAATTTAGAATATACAATATATTATGATGTGACCATTAACCAAGAAACATTTTTGGATGAAATTATAATTATTATAGAATATTCAACTCATATGAATTTTATATAATATCATATGAATGTGAAATCTTCATTTCTAAATGGATTTTCAATAGAAGAAATTTATATTTAAAAACATATTGGTTTTGAATACCCCCATTTTCAAGTTCCTTTTTTTAATTACCAAATCACTCTATGGACTTAAACATGCATGAAAATCTTGGTATGAAACCTTAATATATTTCATTTTACTAGATAGTTTTAATGTGGGATTTGAAGACCCCGATATTTTAATGAATAATATATCAAAATATTCTTTTATTTTGTGTAAATATGTGGATGATGGTAGTTTTGGTTAAACATAAAAAATATATGTAATGAATTTTTAAAAATAATGAAAAAATAATTTTAGATGAGCTAGATGGATGAGTTAAACAAATTCCATGGATTTAAAATTTATCAGAAAGATATTAGAGATGTTTTAAACCAAATAAAATACTTACTTTATTTACATAATTATTGTGTAGGTAAAATTAGTAATAGTTATTAAACTAATGTGAGTGACAACATTAGACCTGAATTAAATGAGGCTAGAAATCTCATTGACAACAAGTCATATAGAGGAATCATTGGATGCTTTCTTCATCATAATTCAAGTAGTATATAAATTATATTTTGAATATTTATTTATTATATATTTCAATATAATTTAAAATAACCTCAATTAAATTATAAAAAAATAATTTTCAACTATTTTAATGGAACCACAACACATTCTATACTTTTTCCAAAATAAAATTATGCTTTTAATTTTACATCAAATTCAAATTCCAACATTGGTGGGTGTATACTAGATAAGAAGAGAACATCAGGAACCTTATATTTTCTATATAGATCTGTAGTATCGTTTTTATTAGGAAATAACATTTTTGTCATTATCAACTTCTTAAGAAAAATATATCACAGATTTATGTTTCCTTTCATAGGTATTTTGGATGAAATACAACATGAAGAAATTTCAGATTCTACATTAATTATATTCCAATCAAAAGTGTTAACACAGGTGATATAAACATTTCAATGAATCTTTTAGACTATTAAAGAACCAAAAACATTAATCTAATGCATTATTTTTAATAATTCAATTATAACATAATGATAACTTTTTAGAATTTATCTGAAAAGAAAATCAATTAGAAGATGTCATTACAATTTATTTTCCTACTGATAGATTTTATTTTATTAAATATGAATTAGTTTTATTTCATTTTACTTTATTTAATTTTATTTATTTCATAGTGTACATATTGTTAATTTATACATAGAAATTTATTATTTTCTTTATTTAATTAGACATTTTGCACCAAATTTTTTTATTATTAGTCACGTCATAATGTGACATGTATGCTAGTTTGTTTATGATTACCCTACACATAATACTTTGTGACTATTCTATTATTAAAAAATTAATGAAATAAAATTATTACTATGTGGTAACCCTTTCTGAAACTTGAACCTTTGTATCCTTATTATCAAATCGTTTTCCCCAATCATTAAATATTTTAAATCTTCATAGAAAATAGGAAAATCAAAGAGGTTGGAAAATGATAATATTATTATACCCAAGCACTCAGGGCCTATAAAAAAAGTTATACATGGTAGATCTATTGATTTTAGCTGGTTGGAATGAATCTACATGTTTCTTAAGAATTTTACCAATACTTAAGGATGGGAGTACATGTTCTATGAGAAAAAAATAGATTTATTATTTTATAAATAAGTTCAAGAGTTTTATGAAAGAAATTTGTTTCAAATTAGTGATTTTTATGACCTCATAACATCAACTATAAAACTAAAAAACATTTTGATATATTCTACAATTATGGATGAAGTGTTTCGATGCACTAAAAAAGGTAACTCTAATTTAATCACCTTCTTAGTATTAATCAATTATTTGGTCCCTCCAAATATAATAAATTCTCTATTTTGAATGACTGATATTGAGAAGAATCAAGTGAAAGATTTGAAAACAAAAAAATTATTCTGATGTTTATTCAATCTAGAATTTCCAAGAGAAATTGTGAATTCAAGAAAATATTATTTCAATATGTTACGTTATTGTATAAATTGTAGAAAGAAAACTGTGAAAAATCAGAATGTATGTAATGAGATACATGTTTCATATATATAATATCTTTATAATTTTTTATCCTTGTAGAAGATTCTTAACCCTGATTTTTGTTAAATAATGTGTTTGTCTGGATGAGACCACATCCACTCATAGTGATGGTCTAAAATTATTTAATTCCAAGGTATTAAAGAGTTGTGTATTATATTATAATTATTCTCTTATAATGTTATTACCATTTATTATGTAATATGAGGTATAACTATACCTTTGTTAATTTTATTAGGGAGTCTTCTCGTATAGTGGATCATGCTGAAATTCCTGCCCAAGATATTGTTTGTATATACACACTTTGGAAGAACATGTTGAGAGTGTGGGTGTGAGGTACCACATAAAAAAACTCTTACTAATAGATGAAAAATAGTTTGTTTTTGTTTTTCAAAAGAAATTCTGATAGGTGAAGGTATTATTATATAATTCTATTTAAGAACACATCATATGATCGAAACCACTTCTAATATAGGATTTCATCCAATGGTTTCACCTGTACTTAGATTTATAAAAAATTATACTACCCTTACTATGATAGTGAATATTTTTATACAAATGGCCATATCTACCATTTCTACAGTAGTCCATCATTTCAAAGTATCACCACCTCATGAATGAAATTTAAAATTCAAGATGCAGTCTGTTAGTTTTATAAATATGGATAATGTTGTTGATGATGAATAGTTGTATGATGAAGATAAATCCACTTTGATTATTGTGGGAATAATTTCATGAATTTAATTTGGTGATCCCTCTCATGTTGAATGGGAATCTCAAGTTGATGAAAAAATTCCATTAAATGAATATCATAGTGTAGAAGTTCACTAATATTTATATTCTCTAATTCATTCACATCATTCTTGTTCAGATATTTTTTACATCCAAGTTAGATGCTTTTATTGAATGATCTCGTGTAAACTATTTTGAGCTAATTAATGGAGTAATTTCTTTGGAAAATTATTTGATTATTTTTTGAGTTGTCATAAGGACTCTTTGTAAGAATGAAATCTCTAAAAGATACATTTTTGAGTTAAAGGTGTTGATTCAATTGGTTATGGAGAATGTTTCAAATGATTCATAGGATAATCCTCATAAAAGATATCCATGGATTGGTCCACCATATAATATAATCAAGAAGTTTTATCTTAGAAAACAGATTAATTTACTGCTATCATAGTCTCTAAGAAGTGAAAATTCATCTCAAAGGACACGGTGTAAGATATTTAGATGGATTCGATCACTGTAGTCGAGAATATTCCAATAATCCTATAAAGCATTATAAAAAATATTTTTCATCCTAAAAAGGATATTATTTCATTTATAAATTATACAGTTTGATAAATTATGTATTATTTAGTTCAAGTGCACAAGTATATTAGTTTTATACTTATTAGGTTAAGAAAAATAGATTGAACATGGTCTAAACAGTTTTAAATGCTGGAAGAAAGGTTTGGAAATTCTTATTAGATTAGACACATCATTAGAAGAATATGAATAATATTTTTTCAATCCATGAGGGATATAGATTTCCTCTAATGCTAAAGAAAATATATATGCACCATCGATTTCTACTCCTACCGTTAGTATAGTTGGTCTATGTGATAATCAGTTTGATTTGTTGAGAAAGTTAATTCGCAATTTTTCTACAAAGGGAGATATGTAGAAATATTTTGGGAACTATTATCAAGGTGTGTGGAATGATTTAAAAACAATTTTGTATTAAAGTAAAAATTGAATGGTTGATTGAATTGACAAATAGGGGTATTCAATATATCATCACCTTGGAATATGTTATCTTTGACCACCCATAATTGATCACCAAGCTACTATAAATCAATGATTTAAATTTATATTCAATACCTCCGAGATCTATTCCATGGAGAATCTATATTTTGTTGGATTTTTCTCATTACTATTACCTACCACATCTAGTAAGATTAATTTCATCCCTGTTGATAATTTTTAACACATATTAAGCTCAATAAGATGTTCTCAACATCAAATAAATTTTAGTAAAAATTGATTATGGAGATACAAATAGACTTTGGGGACCTTTTATTTCTTTGAGAGATATCGTTGCATAAGGATCTGACACTCTCCTACCAACCTCTACCTCTATAGTTGGCTATTCTCAATCCCTTTTAATACCTCGTCCAAAATATTAAACTATCCAGTAAGACTAAAATTTTTTCATAATTGTGATGTTTAACTATTTGTGATACCTCGCAAAAATTTGAATATCTATTTATTAATATTCCTATTTAATAATTTTCATGTTTATCATTATCTATTTTAATTTATTATTCTTATTGTTAAATGTTTCAGTTTTGTTGATTTTGTTATTTATTTTTAATTATTATTTTATTTATATTATATATTCCATTCATATTAATATTTTAAGGATTTAAACATTTCCTTGTGTCATAACGAATGTCATTATATCACCTAATTCCTTTTTGATAACACAAAAATGGGGATGTAGTGAGCCTAAACCTTGTCCTGAACTTGATTTTTGGATGAAAGGAACACAAAATTTTGAAAAAATTTGTAATAAATTATTTTATTTTTTTATTTTTATGGGGTTTTTTATAATTAAAAAGGGGGAGATTGTTGGAAATATTTTTTTTGTTCTAACAGGTCTCAATTGTTTATGTGTTACGATGATTAAAAAATCCATATTTATCTACAAACACATTTTCCTTAAGTGTTTTACATTTTATGTCCATATATTAATAAAGAATATATACAGTCTTATTTATAAATTATATAGGATTTTGTCATACGCTATTGATAAAATATTTATACTACATGAATTTATCTATTTATCAAATAAATTTATTTTATGATGAAATATTCTCTTACAAGTAACATAATTAACAAACATCATAACCTTATTATTTACACTTGAATTTAAGTATATTCCAATTTATTTTATTTTAATGAAGCTTATTTTAAATAGGAAATTATTACTATTTACATAAATCATCTAATGGAAAAAGATAATTATCTTCTACATTTTTAGAATTAGGAAGTTTATCCATATGGAAAATAAATGAAATCTTTTATCTTATGAAGATAACCTTCGTAGATAAATTATATTACAAACATAAGACTAGTATATATAATTTAATTATCATACACTAGTATGATATTATCTTTTGAAGTGAGATTATCCCATGAATTAGAATATATATTTTTTATCCTGTGCAACACAACCACCAAATGATTCTTCTATTTTTTCTTGTAGATTTTTTCTAGAATTTATCTTATGATAATAATGCTATAAAAATTTAACAAATAAATAAAATTATATATTTAAAATCATCATAATTATATATTTTTTATTGGAATAATCTATAAAAAATTAAATTATTACTTTTATGTGTATCAGAAAATGAATTTTCTAGAAAGTAAAGACTGATTAAGAAAAAATTTCTTTTTATCAAGAATGGAAAGAGACAGTAATGAATATTTGTACCATACAATACATAAAGGTTTATTCCATATTTGGATGATAATTAGATATTCCATTATAAAATTTCATCATCATCTCTTCAAAAGGATTATTCACTCTACCATTGTGATTATCAATTGTTCTTAAGTTAAAATTCAAAAGAGATGATATAAATAGAAGATCTTGGGACAGTATGAAGTATTGATGTATTCATGTGAAAAAATAGTTTTTGTCCTCATGAAGTGTACATAATAATTATATTAGACAAGATTCAATGTTATCAAGAATACAACTATTTATGTGGCTCTAAAGTTCTCAAGAATACAACTATTTATGTTTCTCTAATATTTTTGGTTTGTACTCATAAGATCATTCTTTTCAATCAATGAACATACAGAGCTGAACATAGAATATGATTATATTTTATGGATGTATCTCCAACTAACTGTTATTTTCAACTTCCAAATATGGGTTGAACCATTATTATAATCCTTTTTTTCTATATTACTTGTGACAACTGGTTCCCGGTGACTGCACAGCCACCCCACCCTAACATGGCCTTCGGGTCCTGGCCCACCAGGTACCACCAGTTGCCCCGCAGACATGTGGGGCCCACCCCAGGGTCCCCCCACATGTCTGAACAGGTCATCTGACTAATGACAATCCCCACAGGCCATTACATGTCCTTTCCAGTGTGTTTTGTCCTCACTCACACACACCCCAAGATACTTCCCAGAAGGTCACCCATTCTGATCACTACTCCAGGCCATGCATGCTTAACTGTGGAGTTCTAATCAGACAGGCTCCCGAAAAGGAAGGTGCACCTTGTTGACATGATTCTTATTATTAATCCATTTAACCCTTTATCATTCATGGGTGTTACAATCACCCCCTTTAGACCACAATGACCTCATTGTGGGCCATACATCTCAACCCAGGCAGTGCACCGCACTTAAGGCTGGGTACCACTTCTGATACCAAATGTGACAACTGGGTCCTGGTGACTGTACAGCCACCCCGCCTTTGGCCTTCGGGTCCTGGCCCACCAGGTACCACCAGTTGCCCCGCAGACACGTGGGGCCCACCCCAGGGTCCACCCACATGCCTGAACGGGTCATCTAACTAATGACAGTCCCCACAGGCCAACACAGGTTCTTTCCAGTCGTGGGGCCCACGTTGGGCCCACCCCAGGGTCCACCCACATCCCGGAATGGGTCATCTGACTAATGACAGTCCCCACAGGCCAACACATATCCTTTCCAGTGTGTTTTGTCCTCACTCACACACACCCTGTGAAACTTCCCAGAAGTTCACCCATCCTGATCACTACTCCAGGCCAAGCATTCTTAACTGTGGAGTTCTAATCAGATAGGATCCTAAAAAGGAAGGTGCACCTTGTTGACATGAGTCTTATCATTTAGCCATTTAACCCTTTATCATTCAGGGGTGTTACATTACTTTCTATGGTCGTTGTGATTGAGTGTGTTAATTCTATGTATAGTTCTTGTAAAAATGTATCTTGGTTGAAATCTCATGTACCAATGCAACAAGTATCATATTATTTCACTTTACTGGTAGCCCATCAAAAAGGGTTGCCATAGTGAAAATCACCAAACACATGGAGTATTGTGCTAATGTATTAGACTATGGAATTTATGTTCCCATAAACACTATAAATATCAATTGTTCAAATAATTATCATTTTCTCTTTTATGTTTTCCCAATACCATTCTTTTCTAATGAAAATATAGTATCTCTTATTCCATGAAGTTGGTGCTTTTAGAGTAATGAATATTTTCAAGAACTCAATTCACTGCCATATTGATTCATTGTATCACAATGCTCTGGGAAAACATTTTTATCATGCTCGGGATGAAATCATACTCTAAAAATCAAATATAATAGAAAGAGAACTATCAATTTATAAAATGCCAGAATAACTCACTTTTACATTACATAACTCATATCATGATTCGTCCTGGACCATTTTCATAACATCGCGCAAGATCTGTGAAAATAATCACCAATATATGTGGTGTTATGATTCACATGATCTGATCACTCAACTATTTTCTAGGGAAAAAAATCTTTTTATATAAAAATATTGGAAACCTTAAAAACATGAGGTATGGGAAAACATTAATGGAATAAAAAAATCCAATTTCACCCAAGTTTTTATTTAAAAAACCCATTCACATTAAACCCCCATCAAATTATTTTATGGGGTGTTTTCTAGATTATTAATCCGTAAGCTTTACTATTAACCTAAAAACCTATTAGAGATATTATTTATTGGGGTCTATCCATTCCACCCATAAGGGGGTCAAACCTTTCTGCCTTTATGAGCCACCCCATGCTTCTTTCTATCTTGTTCCACCCATAAACCAATTATCCCCTTCTATTGTTATCTTATATCTCTTCCATAGATGGAATCCTTTAATAATAGGTAGATTCCCATGGTATTAGGATTCTTCAATGGCTAGTTATGGTTATAAATTTTCTTAATTATCTCAAAAATCATTTTTAATTATACAAGAAGAATCCACTATAAAACGCCTAAAATAAAAAATAATTTTCCACTAAAATAAACATTTGTATTTTCCCCCCAAATCGACCATGATTTTAATAAATTTTAAATTTATTTTATGAACTTTTAAATTTCCAAATTAATTATAATTAATATCATCCGCAGTGTAATAATAAATAGTTTCTCCTCTTTGATTATTGCAATTTATTTCAAATGCCCTTCTAATTGAATCATTAATTCATCAATCTCAAAAATCTTAAATATTCAGAAAATAAATGATTCTTTATTATAAATCATAAAATACTTTTTTATTTGTATCCTTTCAAGATTTTACTTCATTATAGGTCAAAATTTTAATTTCCAGTTTATAAACAAACAAATTCACATTTTTCTGGATGTAAAAAATGTTTTACCTCATAACTGTCACATTTCTTCATTATAACGACCATCTATATAGTCATACAATTTATATACTACATTATTAACCTATTAACTCTTTATTCAATATCATTACAATTATTACAATCATATATTTTCCTCTACCTATAATTCTTATCAATCATAGAAAACATTAAGTTCTTATTCATTGGAACTATCAACATTACCTAACTTTATCACGGTACATATTTACATTTCATCACATAGACATATTGAAAATAATTAAAAATTCAACAAATGTAAACACAAATTTAATATTCTGCATATTTAAAAAATATCCCTCATTAATTTTTTTTGAATAACCAAGTCAAAAAATCAATTATTAAGTCAATGTAATTATTATCCCCCTTATTGACTATAAATACAATGGTCAATTTATAAATGAAAGCCACTACTCATTCAATTTTCAGAACTGATTTTTTCAACATCTCCCTATAATTATCTAATTTTATATATTCTCATTATTTCTTATAATATAAATTTCGAGGTAAGTATAATATGATTGAAATGAATATTGATACCCTCATAAGAATGAGAGCATGACATTCCTCTTAACAATGTGTTATACACTAATCAAATCTAGGTATATGTAGTAGAACAAGATACAAAAAAACCACATTGACTATTATAGAATTCAATGTTAAGCATAATATATTTAGAATAGGATACCAAGTCAATTTTCTTTAAGGTTCTATTTAGAGTTTTTTTCGATAATCTCATATATCTAACTCAAAAAATATATTAAAATCATTCATACAAAATATAGTTTAATCCCCATTTCAAGTTTTCATTATTCATGATATTAATTAAATTTTGTCATATTTTTGGTTTTTAATTTGAATTTACTCATTGGGATAGGATAATATGTTTTACATACCTTATGGAATAAAATAATCAATATCATCATACCAAAATCACAAAGAAATAAATAATCTATGATATCTTGTTCATAATCATCATTCCCCTATATGGGAATCTATTAAATTGAGATATTGAAAATGATGTGTTGTATGGAGATATTGTTCTATATGATGTATTTATTCTTGAATGTTAAAACACATTAATTTTTTAGGTCTCCACCTTAATTTGGCCATCACCTTTAATTCCCTGCATAGAAAATAAAGAACAATATATATGAGAGAATTTTTTGTATCATCCCTATACTCTATAGAGAAACAATATTTAGGTTTATTCCTAATTCTATAAAGTATCTTATATTGAACATTATATTTAATCATATTTTCGTCCTAGACTCTCCAAACTTTAATTTACAGGGGAAATGTTGTCTTTGAGGTCACTTATATATTCATCTTAGATAGAATAGTCTTCTTCATAATAGAAACAAAATCACATTAATTATATTTTTCATATTCTATATTCCTATTAAATTATAGTTGATATGGATATATGGTTAAGAATTCAATAATTACATACAGAATTTAATTTTTTTGTGAATAATACTTTTACAATATAATTTTTAAAACAATGATTCATTATTCATTTCCCTATTCGATTCATTCCCACCACTTCTCAATTTAATATAGTCCGGTATTTCTAAACTACTTGCCAAAAATGTATATTCCATATAATTGTTTCCTTAATATATTTAGTATTATAATTTTTAAAAAATTTCTCATGATATTTGAATTTTTTTCATATATGTATTGAAAAAATAATATCAAGTTTTTCTTCACATGGATTGATTCATTCATTATCATTAAAATTATATATTCAGGACTAATTTTCATATCTAGTGAATAATGGTATAATATATGGTCATTTGATCCAAAATAAAAGCACCATTTTATTTTTTATGCAATATCTTATTCATCTTTTATTACTAAATTTTTTTAAGTAGTTATCGTAAAATTCTACCTCTATGTTTTCCCTAAGGAATACTTTTCTTATTTCATCTATTGTTACCCTTTACATTGTGTTCTTCAATATAATAAATATTATCAATATTCATTTATTATTATATCTAATAAATCAAAATAATTATTACAATTTCTTTAATAATAATCCAAGAATCTTTTAATTCGTTCATATATGTACATGGTTACTAGATTTCTTCTATTATTTGAACCATTCATTAGAATAGCCTAATTTCCATTTTCATTATATTATATCATCATAAATGAAGTTATCATACATTTTCCTGACATTAAAATATTATTCCAATATTCTATGTCCTTGTTTCAAAACATCCATCCTTGTTCCTAAACTTTCAACAAGACCAAAAATAGCCAAGAAATTCTCTTCACATTCTTATGGATCCATCCGGGTATGTTTTATCTTTTTATTGTTTCTAAAAAAATTAGACTTGTTATGAAAATCATTTTATTTTATTTCTTTTTACAAATATACCTTTATTGACATTTGATATCATGGTATGTTTCCTAGAATTTTTAAGCAACATATTTTTCGAGATTTTGATTCTGTTCATGCATAATAAGATGGAACTGCATTGGAATTAATGGATTTATAAAAAAAATTATATCATTTTTCCAATATATTATTTTATGTTGATATATAAATTAAACATGATAATTTTGTTACTATCATGAGTCTTTTTTTATGAAAATAATCTTTTCAAAAACTTATATGACAATATAACTCTTCTTGGAAATATCGTAACTCTCATAGTTTATATATTATAGGTTTCTTAGTTTGATATCCAGTTTAAAACACTTCATGTTGAGAGTATTATTTTGAACCAGAAAAAAATTAATCATTCATCCCATTCATTATTTATTTTTATGATATAACCTAAATTCATGTAATTTTCAAATAATGATAAATTTTCATGCACTTTAATCATCTTTTTTATCCTCTTGTTGAGAATCTGTGACATTAATTGAGGTTTTATATTATTTATCAAGTGAAAAATTAGTTCTACAAAAACCATTTCTATAATAAATTTATGAATTATATAAACTATTAAATTTTCATCTGTGGATTTTAGATTTTGTACTTCATTTGACTCATGAATCTTCACCAAAATATTTGAATGTTCTTTATCATCAATTAATTTATCATAATTGTATGGATAATATTCATAAATAAGTCATGAAAACATTTACATTATGATTTATCATCATTAAAAGAGTATTTTGTGATTCTACATTTATTAATTTCATCTTAAATAGAATCAATATTCAATTTTTTAATCCTTTATAGAAAAATATAAATATTCAATTCTCTTGGATTTCTCTTCAATCATCATTTATAAATACAATACCTTTTTGAGTTCAATTGTCCATGAGATTGATATATTAACTAATTCTCAAGTTGGATAATCTCCCACTCAATACAATATATATATATATATATTAATATTATTATTTTTTCAATATAAAACATATCTTGTAAGAACTTAGTATTTGAATATAAAATTCTCAAATATCTTGTTCCTTCTCTTACTTACAATCAACAAAAACCCTACATTTCTTTCTTATCATGAATATTTGATTCATTTTTCTCATAATCCCATGGTTATCTATTCTCTTGATATTTAATGTATCTCTATCAAAATGAATGACACATAATATGTTATAAAACATATTTAGTATTTACTCAATAATGTTTGACATCAATTTAGAAATTTTTTGCTATGATTCCAATTATTGACACCAATGACACCCTGAGAGGGGGATGAATCAGAGTATTAATCATATAAAACATTTTATTTTACACGTTTTTTATTATATAAGGATATTTTTCTTGAGTAATATGGAATTATATCCATATCAAAACTTATTATAGTAAAACCACTTAAAATAATATTATACTAAAAAATAAATCATACAATGAACACAATGATTTTGTATGGTCCACCATAGATGAATATGTCTAAAGAGTACATAAAAATCTATTTTGATGTTAAAAATTATACTAAAATTCACATGTATTATGGATATAATGCTTTATCCATGGTCAATCCAGGATAAGTTCCCTTTCAATGCAAGAGTTTGGGATTGGTCACACCTCAAACATGGATCGCTACCTCTCCTTAACTACCATGCACTACTTTAATGAAGGCTAATATATATTTTATTGGATTTTTGTGTCTCTTAAATTTCAATAAGGTGTTTATGAATTAGTATAATCTTTATCTCTAGATAGATGTACTATGTGAACCAATATTATTCTATTCGTCTTCAAACTAGATGAACTGAATTCTTAATGAATGGAAGTCGTGTCTATGTCTTTATTTGAACTACAATGAATCATTCATTAGGATAATGAAATTACATGATTATAATAATGCTTATAAACAATCCATTTTCCAAATATTGATATAACAATTATAGGAAACCTTCTCACAATACATCTACATTCAGAAAATAATTATACAATATATGGAAAAATTTACATTCCCTTCATCCCAATTCACTGAACTGTAATACACTCCACCAACTTTTGAAAACTTATTCTATGGAATACCTATTTGGGATATGTTTTTATTAAACTATATATTTTAATAAGTTCTACTCTCTCTAATAAAATATCATATCTTTGACTGTGTTTTTTCCTCCCCTAACATATATTTTTCCTAATTTTATATTTCAAATATATTTTTATATATAATTAATAAAACATTCAGATACTACTATTTGTAAATCATTTTGGATGATCTATATTAATAACTAATTTTAGGGAAATCTATTATGTGGAAATAACTTCAAGAAGTAATAATTTTGTTAATATATTAGAATTTTTCATCTTGAAATTGATTCTCAATATAGTATCCACTATATTTTCATTCTGGAATTTTACTGTACTATTTTAATTCATGAATTTCATTCTTTATTATAATTATAATGAATATATATAACAAAACTAGAACTTCCCAAATGGATTGAATAAAGTCAAGTTACTACCTTATTCATATCACAAATAAGAGTGTGATATTGTTGTATTCATGTAATATCTATGCAATATAAGTTCTTTTTTAACACTAAATATTGTATAACAATCATGTACCCAATTGTTCATGGTATATTTTTCATCTCCAAATTTATTATGTAGCTAAATAGTAACTTCAATCTTCATTTAAGAAAAACAAATTTTATATCCTTCTGGAAAAACAAGCTTACAGTTATGCCATCATGTATTTGTAGTGAAATTAATAAAAAATTTATAGTAAAATATTTTATAGAAATCCTCACACAAATAAAAAGCCACCAAATATCTGTGGGCCTATCTCTCTAGGTATGTCTTTATATTCTTTGGATATTTCAAATGAAGTGGTTTTTGATATTTATAGGAAACTTCTCACAACATCATTCAAATTTCTTGAACCGACTTTACCCAAGATTTTCTTATTTTGTGATATTGAAAGTATTACCATCAGTACATATTAAAAGAAAAAAATCATTATATACCATAAAATCATTATTTCTAAATTATATGAACATTTATGAGAAACTTTTATTCTCATGTGATCATAACATATAAACTTCTATGGTTGTTACTACAACTGAATTATTGTATCTTACTATTCATTTATATGCTCCTGTAGCAAATATCATCTATGATATCTTGTGTAATTGTGATAGTACACTCAATTTATTTTAGGAAGTCATAAATATCTTCCACAACAATCAACTTATATCATGAAATATCATGTACAACCTTCAACACATCACTCATTGTCTATAAAACCTGTTACAAATATTTACAGTGTTGAGGATCACATTATCATTGACATAATAGATTATATGAATGGAATAAACCTAGGGAATGAAACACAATTAAACTATACTGGGTTATATCTAAGGTAAAATATAAATGGAATCATAAAAGATGAACTAGCCAATGTTTTCATTTATGAATTACTACCAAAGAATTGAGATTCCACATCAAAAACTTACACAAAATGTGTTCAAGTTTACTAACATAAATGATAAACTAGATCATCAAAAAACCAATTATGGAAGTCAAATACAACAATATAATAATTAATCCCTACTTGGTGGCCTAATCATTCCTCCTCTATGCACTACCCATTACTTCCATCCATCCTATTCCTTCCAGTTCATTCTTCAAACATGTTATTTCTTTATTCCTATGCAATGTGTCAACTATTCTACTCCATCACCACCATGACAGGACATATATATGACTAGATATGTAACCATGGTACTAAAATTTATGGGTGGTTAGTTATGATTGGAACTTAATGTTTAATAATATCTATATAAATTCCTTAATAAAATTAGTATTTTCCTCCAAAAAAATTAATGAAGTATATAATAATTTTACACACAAAAAATATTCATAATTTTTTTATTGAGATTAAAATAAGCCTTGGAAAAATTAAAATTGTCTTTGTATTAACCTAGAAATTTACATATTAATTCTAATTATTTTCTTATTCATTATATTTCATCATAGTCACTCATATTTGATTAATGAAATGTAATTCCACTTCTCATAAAATTCCAGCATCAATTATTTAATCTAAAAATTATTTAATCACCAGTCAACAATTACTCATCATTGAATGGTTTCATTGAATTTCTACTAAATTTTAATTATATAAACATATAAGTATCAATATCCTCATTATCTAGAAACACTTCAAAATTTATCATCTTTTAAATAATGTTCTATCTCGCAATGAGAACATATCATCCTCATAATGACTATATCAAAAAATATCAAATGTAAATTCTACTTATTATAATGTATAAAATCACAATTAAAGAACATTGTAGAAACTATATCCATCTATGATTCCCTTCCCCCTATGAATTTCAATAGTAGACCAAAGCAGGTTCAAACTTCATTTTAATTATAAACATTATATTACATGAGTATAACATACATTGAAATTTATTAACATAGATATATTGAAAATAAATATATTGGAAACAAAAACAACCACAACATCACCATTATAAAAGGATCCTTATATATGATCATCATATACTCTACCGAATAATTAATATAAATTTATTAAAAAAATATATAAAACTATATAGGTGAAAATGGAACTTGTTAAAAAAAAATTAAATTCTCCACAATTGATCCCAACATATAAATTAGATTTGAGTTATTTATCATCTAAAATATGTTGTTCATTATCACCCTAAAAATCAAGCTCAAAGTATATAATTATGAATAATATATTATATATTATTTCATTAAAATTTCCATTATTTTAACACATTCTATTATGTTTTGAAGGATATTAAAAGTTAAAATAAAAAGACATTAAATTTTAAATTTCCTCTTGTAAGTATGCTTCTATAATTGGCCCACAAATTGATTTTCTTCAAATACATTCTTATACAACTATTACATACATATATTATAAGAAACAATCCCATATAATTCTTCTATTAATCTATATTTTTATATTTAAGATAATTAATATTAAAAAATTTATATTAGATAAATTATGGTTGGAAAAATACATCTCTCAAATGACATAAAATTGTAACAACAAATTACTATAGTGTTCAAAATGTATCATAGTCTATTTTTTCTAAGAAAGCTTCTAAAAAATAAAAAATAATTCAACATATACAAAAATAATGAATTAAATATATTTTAATGACCAATATAAATCAATATTTTCATTAGGATATTACCACCATGATATTTTAGCAACGTAAAATTTCCATTTTTAACTATGTGAAAAAAATTCAAATTTCAGCTAATTGGTAACATAAATTATATAATCCACTTTCAGTATAATAAAAACATTCATAATAAATTTCATATTATTTTTCTAGATTCATTATATTTTAAGATTCATCATATTTTAATAACTCAAGTTGAGAAAAACTCCAAATTTCAATACGATCAAATAATACCTTTACATTATTTGTACTCTTGCTAGGTGTGTCCTTCATTTTGGAAAATATGATATCAAAATTGATATTATTGATATTTAGTAAATTTATCATTTGATATACAAATAAATTTACACAATACAGAGGGTCCCAATAAATAAATTATATAATCCTATTATGATCTCTCGAAAAAAAATTATTTTTTATTTCTTTAAATTTGGTTTAATGTAATAGGTGGTGATAAAGTTATGGAATATTTTATCTAAATGTATAAAATAAGTGTTGGTGGTCGACCTCATTCAATTATAAATATTGTTACATTATTTTTATTCCTTAAAATAGGGATCATTAAAATAAATATCTAATTTTAATAAAAAAACATGGTTTTGTTCCATTGAAAAGCACAAACACATTTTTCTCACCAATGAAATATGTATAGGTTTTTAGATGATGTGTATTCTATCCAAATAACAAAAAATGAAATAAAAACCATTTATTTTCTAGATTAATGTTCTTATATATTTAATATTATTTTTTATAAATACACTATATGTAGTTATACCGTCTCTCCATAATAAAATTGGATTATTACTCAGAGACATCAAATAAACAATGATATTCTCCTTTTGAAGTTATTGAATCCAAAACACAAAATAAATATGGTTACTTTCATGAAATTTAAAGAGTTAAATTTTATTGTTTTATAGATATAAAGAGAAAATTATATTGAATTTTTTGACATAAAAATATAAAAAGACCTATTTTTGATATAAATAATCATAAATTTCATGGTTTTGATGAAAAATATAAATTCACTTGATCAAAGTGTTTTGATGTATCACCATAACAAGGATGATTTATGCTTATTTTTAAAAAATATCTGATATATTCCATACTAAAAATGAATTTGTGTTCTTAGACATAAATATTCTCTACAATATTTGTGTAATAAGAAAAATTTGAACTATTTTATTAGAAAAAGTCTAGAATTTCATTGTTGTTACAATTTATATCTCAATTATAGAAATATATGAAAATTAATTAATGAACCATATTTATAATAATATAATATTCTATAATATTAAAATTCATAGATATTATGATATATAAGACCCAAATTATGGTCCCACATATTACGTTCCTAAAATTTTGCAGGTGATATATTTCCATTGGGAAATAAATATTTAATTGATGAAAATATTTGATTAAAATTTTATTTAACATTCCAAAATCAAATTTAGTAGCCATTAATTTTAAAAAAAATATTAATTGTTTTTATATTTAATCCAAGATATAGGGCGTCCTCTGTATATTTCAAAAAATTATATAATTGAGATGATTTCATTTCCGGATTTGAATTATAATTCTATGTTTTTGTTTACTGAAAAGTCCTCTATTTAATCTAATATACTATTCTTTGAAACTTGATGGATTTTGATTTCAAAATTTATATTTTATTCAAAATTAAGTTCATCTTATTCATGTGAGGAAACATAATATGTCCAAAAACAAAAGCACAATAGATTAAATATAATATTATCAAAAGATTCAAATATCCTAAGATCAAACTTTCTATATAGACACTTAAATATAACTTCTGAAGTGAAAGCTGAATACAAAACTAAAAATGATTAAAATTTTGTGACACCATCAATATAAAATAGATTTATACCAAAACCATGTCATTTGGTGTAATTATTAATCCAATCATGATCTCATAATAAAAATTGGTTCATTTTTTCTTGGTTCATTTTTTTCTAAAAAATAGCACTAATCAGTTTTGTATATACAATTTTAAAAGTGTACTATGAATTTAATTTTCACTAAAAGAATAATTATTTAATTTATTTAATATGATTTTAATTATTATTTATGTATTTATTTATTAGTTATTTATTATAAAAATATAAATATTTTTTAAATTACTCTTCCATAAATTTTAATAAAAATAATAAAATCATTTTTAAAAAAAATATATCTTCTTTAATTATTATAAAATTAAAAAATTCTTGGAAATAATACTACTAAAAAATTGATACTAATATTTTATTATTTTTATAAATATATATCATAAATTAATGTCTTTATGCATTATTATCATTACAGTATTTTAATGTCACATTCAGATAAATAAGAATACATATCATCAACCTTCTTATCTATTATTCCGCCTAATTATAATAAAACCATAGTGAATAGAATAAATATGTAGAAAACATAGTATAGTGGTATGAGAGAAACCCAACCACTTATGGTGGTATTCACCTCTGTATTTTTTATGAATACATAAATATGGGAATCAAAAGAATAAAATGGGAATATGAATATCATTATACTTCATAATTCATCATTTTTCAGTATCCCTCATCATTGATATTCATATCATGATCACAACCCCATTAGATTAATATTGATGATGATGAGGATTGATATGATGATAACAATGTTATAAATTTTATTATTATTATTTAATTTAATTAACTCATATTTTAATTTGATAATAATAAAAATATGTCATCACTAAAAACAATAATATTATTAAATATTCATGAATTTATCTCCATCATATTTATTCTATTAATGTCAAATGAAAAATTGAATAATTTAAAAAAACTTAAAAATATCATAAAAAAGTATTTACCATAATTTGTTATAAAAAATTTTTTATTTCATCTACTATTGAGTAATTTAATTAATTTTTATTCCATATGAATTTTTCATTTTTCCCTATATAATTAAATAATAAGTATGGTCAGAATAATTTTTCCATAATAATAAAAAAAATTGAAATATTAGACTTCTCTAATGAATTAATCCACTAAAATAGTAAAACCAGAATCATGGGATTATCATTTTCTAAAAACCCCAAAAAAAATATAATTAACCATTAAATCTTTATAATGGAATTTTCAATGTGATTTTCATCTTATTATAAAGATCATTTTCATAAAAAAATTGTTTTAACAATATAATTTTGTTAAAAACCAAATAATTTAATATTTTCATCTTCATTATTAAATTCTGATATCTTATTTCAATCGATAATAATTATAGGAGGTTATGTATTAGAGAGGGAGATAGGAAAAACTTATAACAATGAATAAAAAAATAAATAAAATATCATTAATCATGGTTTAAATATCATCGCTTTAGTAATTCATTTACCATGGACACGAGTGGTTTGATGACCATTGATTCCTGTTTCAATGTAACAACTAGATGATAAGTATCCATTTATAAAATAAAAAAAATGATTTCAATCTATATTTTTTCATTCCACCTTGATAAAAGAGAAAGATGGAAACATTAGATGATTTTCAAAAGAATATAATTTCATCATTGGGAACATGATGATCCTCCAATCAATATCCCTTAATCAGTTTAATTTCTCTTATTAAATATCATCATAATCATCCATTTGACCACCATATGAATTCCTATAATAAAAGAAATAAATTGAAAAAAAAATGTATTCTATAGACATCTGTCATACTATGTCACTAACATGCGATCATTCCAATTCCACCTCAAAACTCTTAAAAATATAAATATAATAATTTATTTTTATTGAATAATTCAATTTATCAGATAAAAACCTAAAAATACATGATGTATGGTCTAACACAGTTTTACTAAAAATACATCTTCCATAGGCAGAAAACCCCAATATTGATACAAATATAGTGTTAAAATTTTCTATGTGATCTTCTATTTATCATATACTAATGTTTATACAAACAGAATAAATATATATTTAATAATAAATAATGATTATTTTATAAATCGTATAAAATAAAAAAACCGGAATTTATCCTAAGGGTAAAAATAATGTTCCAAGACCATCATAATAATTTTAATTTTTTTTTGGATTTTAGTTGGTTGAAATTACCATTTTCCATTTTTAATTACCTTGACATCAAGTCTAAAAAAATTCTCTGATTCAATTAAAAAAATAATCCATCTCACTTAAAAGTTGAATGAACTAGAAAATGGAAAATAGGATAAATACATGAATTCTTGATTTTTGAGGTTTTTGGGTGAATCATTTACCTTTTGTTTATTTAACATACAATATTATATTTCACACATCCATGGTATGGAATCTTTTGAGGAAATTTTTTAAAACCATAAAGATTAAAATTTCATTGGGATTACGTTGAGGATTCAACAATTTTTGTTCTATATCTCTTGTCTAGTACAATTGTGAATGTTCATGTAAATCATAGGTAAAAAACGTGGCTTAGAAATGTTTGTAATATTGTATGATTTAGTTGAAGTGCCCTTTATAGTTTTAATTTTAATGATATATATTATTTACACTTTCTAATTGTCAATATGGGTAAGTTAATATCAATATTCATTGTCTGTGATTTTTTAGATGTTCACTTAGAGAAATGGCATACATAACATATTATGTAATGAATTAGACAATCGCATCAATGTGAAATTGATGTAAGGTCTCTTTGATGGACACACATATGGTATATTAATAGATTAATAACAATGTATGGTATTTTTAGTATTCTTAAAGAATTTTAATAATATAATAAATTTATTATGTTATATAAAGGGAATTCTGTGATTTATTGTTATTTTATATTGGCCACGAATATTACATGAATTAATTTTACAATTAATCTCTCAAGTTATGATTTTGATTTATCCCTAATATTTGGTCATCATGATGTATTATAGGTGGTGATAACATGCATATATTTTCATAGGATGGGTTGTATATAGAGATATGGAATTCAATAATGAGTTATAAAATGATTTTGGATTGTTGAATGTCCCATAAAGTATTTCACATTGAGTGTCAAATGCTATTCCCTTAGCATTATAGGGATGCATGTTTCATATTGGATCCTAATTACCTAATGTTGAAAATATACCTATAATAAAAAAAATTATACATTGATTATATTCTAAATCCAGCCTTGATGTTATAAAAATTTGGTTGTTATTTGGTATGTTACTAATTGTATCATTGGTTGATGATTAACCATGTATATATTTTTCCTCTCATGTAACAAGTATGAAATATGTATCCTCAATTAAGATATACCTGGTCAGTGAATTTCCAAACCAAGATCAGTGGTATGATAGGTGATTAATTAATTGGATGAGAAACATGTAATTTTATTATCTTTCTAGGTGGATGATATGGCATATCTTCATCTATATGTTCATTTTAGACATAAAGAATTCATAGTGTATGGGATTGTTATATGGGATTGAAATAATATATGTTTGATGGATTCTTATTGTCCTAGGAAAGTGGGTTATATAATTATGCATATAATATATTATACAACTACTGGACATAATTACATATTTACATGCATTTGATGGTAATCATGCTACATTTCTTAATAACTTCAGTTGACTAATTTTTTTAATGAGAAATAATTTTTTTATTATATATTATATTTTTATTTAGTTTTTTACACACAAAAATATTTTGGGGATCTAAGATATATGTATAGATGCTCTGGAAGTGGTTTATGATGTTTCTTTTATAAAGTGGTGTTGTTTCCTAGTTTTTTCCATATTTTTGGGGACCAAAATTTATAGGAAGGGAAAAGTTTCATGAAATATGGATTAATACGACATCCACATAAAAATATGGTAAG
This sequence comes from Viscum album, assembly GCA_963277665.1. Lineage (NCBI taxonomy): Eukaryota > Viridiplantae > Streptophyta > Magnoliopsida > Santalales > Viscaceae > Viscum > Viscum album. The sequence goes on along the minus strand of OY728151.1, from coordinate 1,821,476,721 downwards.
GGTATGGATTCCATGAATGTTTGGTGTTGTTGAGTATTGGAGATTCAAAAAATTATGATTCTTTAAAGACAACTAGTCCACAAAGGAAAAAAGGTGATAAGTTACATGGTTATGAAAATTTTCCCCAAAAACTTTTCCCATATATTTTTTTGATGAAAGGTAGTTTTGAGAACATGAATGAATTGTTTTCAGAAAAGATGGTGGTGATATTGATGTTTTTCAGAATGGAAGTAAATTTCTATAAATATGTGGATACCCCACTATAGTGAAACAAAGAATCTATATAGTGACCCAGGTTTATCATACTTGGATATTACATAATTTTAGAAGAATACTCAGTATACATTACAATAGTACATTCTTGATAACCATAATATTTTAGTGTCTTTGGAAACACGGAAACAAAATCTGCTATACTAGTGAATGATCATGAAATTCTCCTATAAAGATCTCTACCTTTATTAATTATACTTACAAACATTCTTCAAAACCAGGATAAAAGAAACATAATAAAGGGGTGGTCTCAAATGCTCATTAAGGGAAAATAATGGAGTTATGTAAGAATAATTATGAGCATAAGGTTATGGTAACAAGAACACGAAAATAGAAGATTATACCCTGCATATCAAAGATCGTATTCATAAATTATTAAGTAAATATTGGCAGTTCAGAATACATGAATCATAAAGAAATAAAAAAGATAAGACATTAAATAATAACATAGGAATAAAACATGGAATTTTGTAAGACCCATAAGAATATAATATTATTTCTATAGTAGCTAGGGCATTATTTCCAAGATTATCTTAGTAGTATGGGTTCACTCCCCATACTATCTTGGTTTTCATATATCACTCTAATGGCCATCTTAGCAGCATTCGTTCACTCTTCATACTATCTTAGTAGTCATGATTCACTCCCATGTCTGTCTTAGTAGTCAAGATTCATTCCCAATACCATATTATTCTACCTCATGATATATAAATCTTTACCCAGTGAATTGGAGGTAGATATAGGTCCAACCCATCTCATAGTGAAATCATACATACATGTGCCACAATATACTAAACAATCATATCATAAACCATAAAATGAAATGGGTATCATAATCATGTAATCATATCATATCCTATGTAAAAATATTGGTTTCATAATCATTTAATCAAAATCATAACCCATTAAATAAAAATTAATTTCATAAACATATAAACCATGAAAGAGAGAGATATTTCATAAACATATAACCCATTATATAGAAATGGATTTCATAAACATATAAACCAATAAAGAGATACATATTTGATAAATACCATGACATTAAGCATAACCCATTCATAGAAAGAATACGATTAAAATATTTTGATTATTTCCTAGAAGGGGTGAGTAACATCAATGGATGTTATCTTTGATGGAAAATAATTTTAAAATATCTTTCAAAAAGGGGTTTTTAGAAAAATATTTATTATTCAATGAAAAAGGATTTTTAATACATAAAACCATTTGAAAATTATTTTTCTTATAAAATTATTTAAAAATGTATAAAGAATAATTGAAATCATTTTTAAACCATTTTTCCTTGAAAACATATATAATAAGATTCAAAACATTTTTAAACCAATTTTACATAAAAACTAAAAAATTAAGCTTGAAAATATTTCCCAAACCAATTTCCTTGAAAATGAATTTTAAAACAATTATTTTAAAAATTAACCATTAAAAATGGAAGGAAATATTCAAATTATTGATGATGGATACATTCATACATGTCATATATGGTAAAAAGAACATTCCTTTTTCATGGTAATGCTAGAAAAATCATCATTCTGAAAGAGAAAATATTATTCCTTTGAAAAAAATAATAAAAGAAAAAGAGTTTAAAATTTTATTTTAATTATTAAAGGATAATAGATAAATATTCTTCGAAGCCCTTTTTTAGAAAACATTATTTTAAAGGAATATAGATTTCAGATCGTAGAGAGGGTAAATCTCAGCTTTCTTTAGAACACTTTTGTGGATATCTTATCTAACAAGTAGTGGGAAAATGGAACCAATATGTTAATAAATAATTAATAACTATAAAATAATAAAATTCAGGAATTTCCTTGAGATATTTATCATAATATTTCATCAATGGAAGTATAAACATAAACAATCCCGAAATATGATGAGATTGTTTCAATAAACTCTTATAAATAGGTAACGTGGGATCATAATCTACACATAAGAAAAGTAAATTACATGACATAAACTATCCTTAAAATAATTAAATTAATTATATAATGGGTAAAAGGGAATTATATACACCATGAATGAGAATTTTGGTGCATAATGAAACATGAGTCTCAAAGAAGGAAAATTGAGACAAAACTATGTCACCAATTTGGTAAATTTTGAAAAATATTCCCCCTGAAAGAAATATCGTAAAATAAATATGTGAATACCCATAAATTTATATATAAGATAAATATAATTCAATCATGGTTTGTACCTACACCACACAAAAGGAATGAGTAGTGAACATATCATGTATCCCACAGAAATAAAAAGTGAGATGAAATCCCCTTACCATGTATCTTTACATTCATTGTACTCATTCAAACCACATCAATAATAAGTATAATTTTTTTATAAATCATTAAAAAACCATATTATTATATCTAATACAATATATGGTTTCATTACGATATTATATTACCCGCTTGTAAAAATTCATGTGTAAAGGTTTCACTTCAGGTAATATTCTCTTTATTCTTCACATTGTTTTAATTTGATATATGTTAGGTACTTATAATTTATATAATGACTCCCATAATGTAAAACATGATATAAATAACATGAATATCCATTATATTTTTATGATAATTTTCTATATAATATTTAAGTATCAAAATGAATACACTGTTCAGGGAGACGGTGTGACACCCCGAGATGTATGAGATAGATTATTTTTAATTGCTTTGATGTATATTGTTTTAGTATACACCAATATTATCTTTCACTATATGAAACACCGTATTATCTTTCATTATATGCAACACTATTCTTGTAATGTGTTACACGCAAGAGCGACCATCCTCGTTAGCTTGCATTGTACGCAATATTGAGTTTCCCTAAACAACATTATATTAAAATATTATTATTTAATAGGACATAAACTAGGTTATATTAATATTATTAACCACATTTTTAATTTTATATATCATTAAAATTCATCTTTTGTATTTTCTATATATTATATAAGAAAAAATTCAACTTTTCGGATAAAAGAATCATTTTTCAAAAAATAAAGTTTTACCGATTTTTGATGGAACACCCATTTTAAATTTAGTTTTTAACACTATTATAGATTATATTTTACAAAATATGGTTATTATTTTTAATTATAACAGAAAATTTTTCTTTTTGGAATTTTTTTTTATTTTCTGATAAAATTTATATTTTCATAAATACTGACAAATACTGCATTTTAATTCAAAATTTCATTTTCATCTAATTTATTTATATATTTATATTATATTTTTAATTTGTTTTAAATTTTAATTGTATTATGTTTTTATAATTTTATCCAATTTTGGTAATTGTAAGTAATTTTACATTTAAACTGGACATAAACACATGACAATCTTTTCATAAATTTTTACTTCTTAAATACCCTCTTTTTTATTTTAACAAAATGAATTAATTTTAAATTAATTTAATCAATTTATGTGTTTATATTTATGAAAAAAAGGATTTTATATTTTTAACCAGTGGGTCAAAATTAAATTAATAGCTAAATTTTATTTTTTTGGATATTATGAATACTAACTATGGTAATGTTTATTTAATGTGCTAAATGTTAAATCAGGTAAATTAGTGTAACAAATAAAATGATAGGGGGAATAAAATGATCGTAATACCTATAAAAATAATTTTTTATGTAAAAAAAATTACCTGTGACATCTTATGTTCTAATCATACTCATTTAAGGGCCACTTTACAATGCAAATGACATAGATATTAATAAAACCAATGAAAGTGACAAATTGTGAAACTCACATTTCTTATAAGTATAATAATTTTAACATATGGATAACTATGTTATTTATTAGAAAATAAATATTCCATGGAAATATAAATGATATACCTAAATCATGGTAATTTATTTTTAATTTTAAAAAAATTAATAATAATTTTAAAGTCTTATAGTTTTATGATGTAAAAATTAATTAATTGATGAGAAATCCATAAGATAATTTTTATTGAAATAGTAATTGCCATAAAAAGGACTAAAAACATGACCAAATAATGTTTTTAGAGTATATCTCTACCATAATCATACATGTGCTGAGAAAGCTACCATTTGGATCTCTATAGGAGAGATTATGACATTTGTTTTTAAAGTGATGTTAAAGTTGTCATGTTCATAATTTAATAAGTATAACATTTATAATGTTATCCTTTAGAGATAATAAATTAAACTAAATATATTATTATGAAATCTAGTAAATTTAGGCTTATCATAGAATTTAATTTAAATTTTTTATTCTAAAAATAAGTATATTAAATAATTACACTATATTGATGTAGTGATATTTTTAATAATGAAGATATCAAATAAATGTTATTGAACATATTAGATTAAATATAATATGAGATAATTAATTTGTCTAATTAATTTTATCGATTACGTTTTCATATTATAAATATAATAAAATATTTTTTTCAAGGATAAAACCTTATCTTGATATTTATAAAAATCCATGAAATGAATAGTGTCAAAATTGACAAAATTGATGATTTTTTAAAATAATGTTTTATAAAATTATTTAAAAATCCTAAAAAAAAATCTAAATATATAATAATTATTATATGGTATAAAATATTATTTATTATTCATTTATTTTATAATTAATATCAAATATGTAATCATCTCACCCTTTTAATGTTGAAACATTTGGTATCTTAATTAAAATTAAATAGAATAACTATTTCTCAATTAAAATGATAATGTTTAAATTGACATAAAACTTGTTTAAATTTTATTGGTTGATGATATTTCAATCTTATAATATCTTATCTTTGAATATATCTCATTTGTTTGACATTGTATTGATTTTTAAATAATTATAAATTAATATTTTTGAGGTTTCCAAAAGTGCCCCTCACCACAATTATAAAAGGGCACTTCCTCCCTCAACTCTTCACATAATTTTTCAGTTTAAAGGTCGACCATAACCTGAAAATTTCAATTATAAAATTTCCTAGAAATATTATATAGTTCATAGTCTTCTTCAAAGACCAACTCCAGTGCTATATTAGGAGATTTAGAGGAGGCACGTCAAAGAAGAGGTACTATCATTTACTCATTCTTTCAACCAGTGTTGTTCTTATACTTCCACCTCATGAGTTTTTTCATTATAAAGTAATAACTATATATTTACTTATAAACATAGAGGTTACTATTTATATGAAAATACAACAGTAAACCTTCTAACCATCCTATGAAAAATGAAATCACCATGTGTGCGTATGTACGGCTTGTCATCTCCACGCTGTGGTGTAATATGTTTTTCACCACCACCTTATATGGATGGGTATAAAAATAGAATTAATAAATATATATTATTATTAAAAATCTATATTTATTTCTAAATATTATACACCACCCACTTCAATACCATTCAACAATTATGGGAAAGATATCATCGCTCGTGCATGCGTAGGGTCTACCGTCTCCACGATGTGATGTGATTCTCTATACATGATCATCATTAATGAATGATTATATAAATTCATTGAATTAATAAATATGATATATATTATTCAAATATCATTATTTAAATTATATAACTATAACCTATGAATAAAAACAATAACTTATTCAAAAAAACATGCATAAGAACATAAAGCAGTTAACACCCGAATAACAAGTAACAATGAAATGTTACTAACCAAAAGATGAGATTATGACCATATAGGATATCATAAAAATGAATATTATTCTGAAATAATTCAATTAAATTATTTAAATCATTATACCGGATGTTTGGATACATATAAATCATATCATACCTATGTTAAGGAATAGTTTTACAATCTCATTTTTATCCAAGATTAATTATGTCAAATTATTTTCTAGGGTATATTCATCATCTAGATAAATGTTTCCTAATTATGTAACATTATTTATATTATAATACAATTTTTTAAAGTTAATTTTACCATTTTGTGAATTTTTATTACATGGTAATAAATGATTATTATTTCATTATCTAATTTGAGGTGCTTTTTGACTTTTACTGCAAAAGTATGTGGAAAATGTTTTTTTACTTATACGGAATGTATAGAATTTTATAGTTTCATGAAACCTTATTGACATGAAGATTAAGCTAAAATATTTCATAATTATATTTCACTAAATTCTTTTCTTTTAAATTTTTGTGTCATTTGAGAAAATAAAATGTCTTTAAAAAAGAAACGATATTTTTCTCAAGAGTTAAGTTCAAGTGTTTTATCATAATTACTTTCATCTTAGATCACATAAGGATATGTTTCAATTATTATTATTACTTTGATTTAATTTTTTTATGATGAAATTATTTTATAAAATCCATTTATTTTATATGGATTATGTTATTATGTAATGATTTTTATGAAACCCATTTTATTTCACGGTTTATGCTATGATAAATGATTTATATTTTGTGGCACATGTAAGAATGATTTAATTATTTTATAGGTGGGCCTTATATCTCTCTAGAACTCATTGGGTAAAGTTTTATATATCATGAAATGGACATTATTGTAATGGAATGTAAATATGGTTCAGTAATACAAGGATGGAATGACCAGTAAATCGGGTTCAGTAATACATGGATGGAATGGCAAGTCAACCCAGTTTAGTAATTGAATTTTTCTAATGTGTTGGCCTTGGAAAAAATTCCTTATCTATTATGGAAATCATATTATATGCTTAATTTTTTGACACAATTCTATGTTTTATTCCAATTCTATTTTATCATGCCTAATGTTCCCTTACGATCTATGTCTTATGAACTGCAAAGATTTATTTAATGACTCGTGATTTTGATATTTAAACATTATGATCATGTTTTTACATTCATATGTCTATGGTTTGTTTTATGTTCCAAATTTTTAACCTTACTCAGCATTTGATCTCACCTTTTTTATGTTTTATTTCCTCCAGGATATAAAGAATTGTTTTAGGTAGGAAAAAATGGAATATTTTTATGGGAGATGTTGAAGGTCTTTTACCAAGTAAGAAGATTATGATCCATGTTTCCAAATTCACTAAAATAATATGGTCTAGGGTTTTAGTTTGTGCCTCATTATAATTATTCCACAAACTAAATATAATTTATATGTACATAATTCTTAGTTCATTATAGACGATGATCCATACGTACACATAAACATTGTTTCCATTTTTATTTTCATATTGAAAGAATGAAAGAAAACAATATATATATATATATATATGTATATAATTACTATATTAGATTTATGATATCATATATATAATATATAATCACTAAATCTATAATTTATACATTTCATGTAGAGTATGAATGAATCATATAGCTTTGATGGGGAGGTAGTCTACTCTTCCTCAAACAAAATTCTCGTATTAACACAAAATGGAAAGTAAAAATATATGTTTTCTAAAAAGGAAAAAATAATATTAATGAAATAATAAATATAATATTCGAAATATATAAACATAGTGTCTATCATAATATCCACCATGAGGTGTGGTAATGAAAATTTAACAATCAACATTTAGTGAGGCGGTAGTTCATCGTACACATAAACAGTATGTTCGTTTCCCATTAGATGGATTTGTATGTAAGTTTAAGTCAAAACATTAGAATAAGAAATCCTAGTATATTGAGGATATTATTATTTTTATACAGGAATGAAATAAATATATTGGATGTGGTGGATAAGTAAAATAAAATAAAGTACATGAGTTAATAAGTTGCCAATTAATATTGATCACTCCATTTTGTTTATGCAAAAAAGATTCCTAGAATGAATTTATTCCCAAATGGGGGATTCAAGGAGGAAGGGAGGGAATTTAGGAACATATTTGAGTAGAGTTTTTGAGATAAAAGTGGATTGATATGCGTGAGTAATTTAGATGAAATGATCCTTTTTTCATAGTGGATGAGGAGTGGAACTCTTATAAATATTTGAAGAGAGAATTCATCCCACATTTTTCATGTAACAAGGTGATCCAAAAATGATCCAAAGTATGAAAATGAGTGTATATAGTCTAAATATGTCCATCTAGTGTATTTTTTACAATTTTATATGTCATTTTGAGGCCTTATGGTAATGGTTTAGTCCCTCATTAAGTTAAATTTAACCTTAATTGATTTAATTAATTTTAATTTCATTCACTAATATTTTTTGTAAAAAACTTAGTTGACGTTATCATAAATTATAAAATTTTATAATTGAAAATATAGAAATAAAAATTGAAAATTCTATTTAAATAAATGGTTGAAATCAATTTAAAATTAGTCCCACATATGGGACAACATTGCACGTTTTAAATTGAAAATGATCAAAAGTTTGTTATGTTTTTAGATCCAATTTCCTTGTGAAATTGTTTCCAATGACCTACCTTTGATTAAATAATAAAATTATTATCTAATTAATCTTTTAAAAAAATTAAAGTATAACTTAACCTTATAAATAAATTAAGTTAAAAATATTTTTGGAATTAAAATTCAATATTTTTATTTATTCATTAAAAAATGAAACCTTACAGAAAAAGAACAAAGATTTATACTTACATAATTTTTATGTATAGATTCAAAATATGTTGTTTGTTTTGAAATATAGTGTCTATTAAAAGTTCAAAATTTGTATTTAAATGGGGATCTACATTAAAATGTGTTAAAACTACATTTATAAAAATATATGTTTTTAAGCATGACATTGGGTTTGTTCTTTATCTTCTGTCTATAAAATATATTGAATGAATACCACAAATATTTGATTAAATATATTACATATATATTACATTAATATAACTCACTAATTTTAATTAGTTTAATTTATTAGGGTAAAACTTCTTTGTGACTATAAAATATTAATATTTTATTTTATTTTCAATCAGTTTTCATATTCATTTCTAATTAATTGATAACCTATTATTTAATATTATATTTTTGCAAACCAAAAAATTTCCTAAATTAGTTAATATTATTCAAAAAACCTAATTTAACTTATTGGTTGAAGATTATTATATTAATTATCAATATTTTGATAATATAATATTGTTTGGTAAAACATGGTCATGCATGTTACACAAGCCACCAAGGAAATTCATTGTTGCATGTAATTAAAGCTAAACTTGGTGTTCCATGTGGAGAAAGCTAAAATTTATGGTGTGTATAGTTCCCAAAAAACATGGTGTTTTGTATAATTCAATCTAAACCTAGTGATTTAATATAAAATAAATTTTTTTAGTGTTATGTAAAATTCAATATATCGAAAAGGGTAAAATAATTCAAAACAATTCTGAAAATATAGGGGTGTTACATTATACACCACTTAACATGAATTTCTCCCTCGAAATTTGCTAGGTTATCAATGTTTTAAAACATGAAAGTTTCATTCATAGAAACAAACACTATAAATATGTATACTAAACTTCCCTTACAAAAGAAAAGTCTATAGCCATAATGGTTACCCAAAGTAACATACAATTCGGTTTCCACATAGGATAACATTGGTTGGGAGTGGATATTGGATATGGAGGAAAAGAAAAAATATTTATAGTTATTGATTTATTACATCAATCAAAGACAAGTGAATGGTCAAGGAAAAGTTGAGGGCCTCACAGTCATAAATCTTTGATGATTTAGAATCCCATCGGTTCAATAAAATTAACGTATTAGAGAAACACTCTTTATTTTGATCATTATTCTAATGATGAGAAATTATTTTATTGACCAAGAATATAAGTTAATACAGTTAATTGATATATTTCTATAAACAATATATCATTATTTGGAAATGATTTTAACTATTTCTAATTCATCCATTACTTCATGAAATTGAAGTCTAGAAATTAACTATGATGCCCGAAGTACTAAAATACATTGTTAGAAGATATTGAGACCCATAAAATAATGAAAAATATAACTATTTATCTATACATATTATTAAAAATAAATAAAGTTAATAAATAAATTTCTAAATATAAAAAATATAAATTCTATTTCATCATAAATAATTATTCTTAAAAAATAATTAAACATTCACCAGGACATCACATAGACTAGTGGTAGGCATTAAACCCTTATCATCCTTTGGTCATGGATTGAATACACACGACCTTATTGAACATTATCGGTTTTCCCCTGATATATATGATATCCTTTTCTAAAACCTCTATAATAAAATTTTAAAATACGATGGACATCCCTGAAATAAGTTTGAGAACATGATTTCAATAAATACTCAGTGCATAAATAGTTCCTCCAATGTTTAAATTAAATTTTTTTGAATGGTTAACCTTATAACCCTTCACAAATATGAAAATCCAAAACATTAAATGATATTCGTGAAATCAACATAAAATTGATTCCCCTGTATATCAGAAAGTAACTCTTGGTTGTCACAATCCAAACATGCGAATAACCTTGTGAAAAATTCTCTTGGAACACGGTAACAATTTGAATTACAATAAATTCTTCTATCAAACATGTATGATTACTAGTTCCATATAATAATGGAAATATTCCACAAATCCAAGAAGTTGTAAACTTCATCGATGATAACATAAAATAATTTTCAAAACATCTTTAATTAGTTCTAAAATTATATATACCATCAAATTTACTAATTCATATCTTTCATATCATTATCTAAACAAAATTATCATAACATAAAAAACATATTAAGGGTTATATTTCACATAATCATGTGTTTTACATGTATATAACCTTTTCATTATATCAATTTTTTAATCCATCAGAACCACTCAACATGTTTATGTAAATCTGTAGTGATAATCATCAACTGAAAAATCCTTATATACTTCACCTTTAATAATTATTTAATCTAAATACATTAAAACATTGATTACTTCACATGTATGCCATTGAAAAGGATACCTCCTTATAATACCTCTTTACTTTCACATTTCAGTTTTAGTCTCTTCATCATAAACAATGTAACCATTACTCATATCACAATGTTGATCCTCTTCAAAAGCTTTCCTCTCAGGACATTGAGTTTCATAATGACTATTTTTTCACACATAAAAAACATAACCATCAATGATTTATTAAAAATTACAATATTCATTTCCTTTTTGTCAATATAACTCTTCATTTTTTCCTTGCAATCACTTTCTTTGTGCCATTTGTTATCATAGTCAACACATCTTATTGTTATTTTAATACATTCACGTAGATGATTCATTCCCATTCTTGACACAAAGAAAATTGAATCTTCTTTCGTACATGGTATTAATTACCCAAACACTCTACAAAATATATATTTCTCTTACATGGTGAGTATGAGAGTTGGTTAAGGTACATGTTGTTAATAATGTTATGTGAAAACTGATTAGGCATGAACACAACATCTTTCACTCCGGTGATCATCCCTCATAACATTCATCAGCAATTAATCCATCACATTCAACATTAATCCAGTTCCTTTTGTTTCATTATTTTAACTAAAACCAAAATCATAGTGTGACCATTAATTATCATGGTTGAAAATAACATAGTTTCACTACTGGAAATGGTGGTTTTCTCAATGGATATATACCAATGGTTTCTGCAACCTGTAGGTATACTGTAAAAAAAGAAACATTTACCAACATTTTGTTCAAATTGTTGGCAATGTGTTAATATAGTTAATATTTCCAAATGGTTTAACAAACCATTGGGTAATATTTAGTTACTCTGAGATATACCATATGTTTTAATAAACTATTGTTAACGAGAGGCTTTCCCAATGGTTTTTAAAAATTGTTGGGAATGTTTTCCCCCAAATAAACAGCAGCCCAGCTCCCACTCTCCCCAATTATAGACCCTAATCCAAAGCTCCTCCTGAAGGTTTATCATCCGTGAAACTCCTTCCATCTATAGATCCATATTCAGAAAATAATTTTTTTTTACACTTCAATTTAGTAAGTTTTACCATAGTGTTAATGGTCTCCCTATACTTTTTTCTATTATATGTTTTGATTTGGGGTAAATTAGAGTTCCTACTATCAGTGGAATACCGAACCCTTTGATTTATTTTCTATTTTTTTCTACACTTAAAATGTGGTAAAGGGTTTCTTTAGTGGGGTGATATGATAGTTTTTTTTGGACTTTATTTTAGTTGAAATTTGGATTTTGATTTTTTATTTATAGTTTTCTTCAAGGAATAATGAGAAGGGTAATGATATTGGGGATGAATTAGTTATTGGTTGGGTGATGGATTGGAATTGTGATGTTGGTTGGATTGGGTATAGGTAATTTTTAAGGTATTATATGGGTTTTTTCCACCATTGAACACCCCCCAACCCCACCCCATGTAAACCACCCACCCCCTAGATAGCCCCCACCCTCCTGGGCACCCCCCATTAGACATCCCCCACCCCTAGACACCCCCAACCCTTGGATGGCCCCTTCCCCCCTGGACAACCCCAACCCCTAGACACCCCCACCCACACCCTCCCTAGACACCCCTCACCCCCCATGGACAGCCCCCACCCCCTTGGACACCCCCCCCCCCCCCACCACCCAGGTGGACCCCCCCCCCCCACCCCCATGCCCTTTGACAGCCCCCTGGACACCACCACATCTCCTAGAAACCACTACACCTCCTAAGTTCTAGGTCAAATTTTTAAATAGGAATTAACAATGTAGGTGATTTCCCCTTTACCCAATGACATTTCATAAGTGACCCATATAGTCTTATAAATTTAATTTTTCATGTTTTGATAAATTTAATTGGTTATGTTTTGATGAATTGAATTTTTCATTTTTTGATAAATTGAATTTGTCATATTTTGATAAATTTAATGGGTTGTTTGGAATAAAATGTCTAATGCATTATGGTTTTCCATTCATAATGAATAAAATTATTTAAAATAAAATTACCCTAAGGAGAATGTAGTAGGGGTAGGGGATGTCTAATTGTGGGGGTTGTCCAGGGGGGTGGGTTGTCCAGGGGGTAGAGGCTGTAGGGGGTGGGGGCTACATGGGTGTGGGGGTGGGGGTATGGGCTGCCCAGGGAGGGGCTTGGGCAGTCCAGGGGGTCAGGGTGGGTTGTCTAGGTGGGGGAGTGGGTGTGGGCTATCTTGAGGGGGTGGGATCTCCAGGGGGTGGGGGTGAGCTATCGAGGTTGGGGAGGGGGTGTGGGCTGTCCAGGGTGGGTGGGGTGGGGTGTCCAGGTGGGGGTGTAGGGTGTCCAAGGAGGGAGTTGGGATGTCCAGGTGGGTGTGGGGTGGGCAGTCTAGGTGGGGTGGGGGCTATAGGGGAGGGGGTGTGGGCTATTCATGGAGGGAGTGGGTTGTCAAAGGTGGTGGTCTGTCCTGGTGGGAGAGGGGAGTATTGGTTGTCTAGGGAGTGGGGTGGGATGTCCAGTGGGGGGTGGGGGCTGTCTAGTCAGGGGTGGGGGCGTGGGCTGTCCAGGTGGGGGTGGAGTGGGCTGTCTAGGGGGGGCTGTAGGTGGGTAGGGGGCTGTAGAGGAGAGGGTGTGGGCTCTCCAAGGAGGGGGTGGGCTCTCTAGGGGTGGTGGTGGGTGGGCTATCCAGGTGGGGGAGGTGTGTGGGCTTTCAAAGGGGGGGGATGTCCTAGGGGTTGGGGTGGGTTTTCCAAGTGGGGGAGAGGTGTGGGTTGTCTAGGGAGGTGGGGGTGGGCTATATAAGTGTGGTGGGGGTGTCCAGGTGGGGTGGGAGGCTATCCGGATTGGGGGGGCTTCTGGGGGTAGGGGATACAGGGGTGTTTGGGGGTGGGCTATCTAGGGAGGGGGTGGGGGTCCACTCCGATACTCTAAAAAAATAGAAATCACATATAACTAATTTATATTTTCTTTCACATGTTAATACTTTTCTTGAAGTTCCATACCAACACGGAATCTTACCCATCGAAGAAAAAGTTATCTCTATAGAGAAATCTCTGTCAGGTTCTTATCAACTGTCTATACTAATATCATAAAAATTTAACATTCGTACAACTCCATTTCACCTAATGAAATAACAAGGCTCATACTCCCTTGAGTAGTGTCTCATCGAAACATGGCTCATAAAATCTGGTCCACGTATGATACTTGGAGGTTTGTATACAATTGGGTGTGTTGTGATTTATATGTATTATATTCAAGGTTTACACCAATAGTCTTCTCAGTCATCTATAATAGGCTTGAAATCATGCTACAATTCGATAAAGATTGGATTCTATGAACCTAGTTTGGGGGTGGGAAACCCCACCCCCTTGGACAGCCCCCACCCAACCCCCTGTACACCCCCCCAGACAGCACGCCACCCCCAAGGTCAACCACCCATCCCCTTGGACAGCCCCCACCTCCCATGGACACCCCCACCCACTCTTTGGACAACCCCTTTAGAAACCACCCCACCCCCTACACCCCACCCCCTAGACACCCCACCCACGGACACCCCACCCCCGGACACCCCCCCACCCATATGGATACCTCCACCCCTGTGGACATCCCGCCCACCCCCTAGACACCCTTACCCCACTTGAAAGTCCCGCCACCCCCGTAGACAGCCTGTCCACCCCAATGGACACCTCGTACCCTTGCTTGAACCCCCCCCCCCCACCCCCACCCCTGTGGAAAGCCTGCCCACACACCCCCTAGACACCCCCATCCCCCCAAACACCCCCACCCCCTTGGACACCACGACCCCCTTGGACATCCCCCCAACCCCCTGTACACCCCCCCCATGGACACCCCCACCCTCATAGATAGCCCAACCAACCCCCTGGACAGCCCACCCAACCCCCTAGACACCCCAGAACCCCTTGGATAGCCCCAACCCCCTGGACATCCCCTCCACCCCCTGGACACCCCCACCCCTATGGACACCCCCCCCCCCACCCCCGTGGACAGCCTTCCAACCCCCTAGACACCCACTACCCCCTGTACTGCCCTACCACCCCCGTGGACACCCCATACCCCTGGACAGCACCCCCCACCCCACCCCCGTGGATAGCCCACCCACCCCCACTGGAAACCCCCACCCTTGGGACACCCTAATCCCCCCAAACACCATTAACCTTAGACAGCACTGATCCCCGTGTACAGCACCCCAACCCCCATGGACCCCCCCCCCCCCGAACACCCCTACCCCCGTGGACAGTCCGCCAGACCCCCTAGACACCCCTAACCCCCTTGGATAGCTCCTCATCCCCTGGACAACCCCCCCCCCCCCCCTCAGGACACCCCCACCCCCATGGACACCCCCCCCCAACCCTCATGGACAGCCCGCCCACCCCCTTGGACACCTCCTACCCCCTAGACAACCCCACCACCCCCGTGGAGAGCCTTCCCACCCCATAGACACCCCTACCCCCTAGATATCCCCACCACCACCGTGGACACCCCGTACCCCCTGGACAGCCCCCACCCCTGTGGATAGCCTTCCACCCACCCCCACCCCCACCCCCGGACACCCCCACACCTCAGACACCCCCATCCCCCCGAACACCCCCACCCCCTAGACACCTTTAACCTCCTCAGAGATCCCCCCCCCAAACACCCCCACCCTCATGGACACCCCCCCCCCCACCAAGGTGGGCAGCCCGCCCAACCCCCTGGATAGCCCGCCCAACCCCCAAAACACCGCTGACCCCCTTGGGAAGCCCCCATCCCCCTAGATAGGCCCCACCCCCTAGACACCCCCACCCACATGGAAACCCCCCCCCCCCATCCCACACTAGACATCCCTCCCACCCCACTGGACACACCGTACCCCCCCTGGATAGACCCCCCGAGGACAGCCCGCCCACCCCCTAGACACCCCCAAAACACCCCCATCCCCCCCCAACACCAACACACCCTTGGACACCCCTGATCTCCTTAGACAGCCCCCCAACCCCCTAGACACCCCCACCCTCATGGACACCCCCACCCCCATGGATATCGCACCCACCCCCCTAGATAGCCCACCCACCCCCTGGACACCACCCGAACTGTTAGACAGCCCCCAACCCCCTGGAGAGCCCCATCATCGGACACCCCCACCCCCACCCCTATGGACACCCCCATGCTTGTGGACTGCCTTCCCACCCCCTAGACACCCACTACCCCCTGGACTTCCCTGTCTCCCCCGTGGACACCATGTACCCCATAGATAGCTCCCCCCCCCTCCCACCCCTGTGGACAGCCCGCCCACCCCCATTGGACAACCCCACCCCCAGTACTCCCCCATCCCTCAGACACCCCAACCCCATGGCCACCACTGATCCCCATAGATAGCACTCCACCCCACCTAGACCACCCATGTGGACACCCCCCCCCCACCCACACCCGTGGATAGCCTTCCCAACCCCTTGGACAACCCTCCCAACCCCCTACACACCTCTGACCCCCTTGGATAGCCCCCATCCCCCGGACATCCCCCAGCCCCCTGACACACCCCCACCCCCATGGAAACCCCCCCCCCCCCATTGTGGAGTGCCCACCCCCCCCCCCCATACTCCCCCAACCCCCTAGACAACCCCGCCTTCCCCATGGATAGCCTTCCCACCCCCTGGACACCCCCTACCCCTGGACAGCCCCACCACCCCCATGGACACCATGTACCCCCAAGACAGCCCCCACCCCCATGGATAGCCGCCCCCTGGACACCCCACACCCCACACACCCCCATCCTCCTAGAAACCCCCACCCCCTGGACACCCTTGACCCCCTCGGATAGCCCCCCCCCCCCCCAAGACACCCACACCCATGTGGATCCCCCCCCCCCTTCACCCCCGTGGATAGCCCACCCAACCCCCTGGACTTCCTGCCCAACCACCAACCCCCTTGGGCAGCCCCTCATCCCCTTGGATAGCCCCCACCCTCTGGACACCCCTACCCCCATGGACCCCCCCCTCCCCCATGGACAGCCCTCCCACCCCCTAGACACCCCCAACCCCCTAGGACACCCCCCCCTCAAAACCCCTGGATGGACCCCCACACCCTAGACACCATCCCACCACCTGGACACCCCCCACCGTAAGGACACCCCCACCCCCAGGGATAGCCCCCCACCCCATGGACACCCACCCCCACCCCCACCCCCTCGATGGCCCCCACCCCACTGGACACCACTCCACCACTTGGACACCCCTTGGACACCCCCACTCCCTTAGACACCCCCTACCCCATGGACAGCCCCCCAACCAATAGATGGCCCCCACCCCCTGGACACCACCCCACCACCTAGACACCCTCCCCCACCCCCAACCCCACCCCCTAGACACCCCCACACCCATGGAAAACCGCCTACCCTCATGGACACCCCCCCCCCAACTCTGGAGATAGGCCTCCCACCCTGTGGACACCCCCTACCCCCTAGATTGCACCACCACCCTAGTGGACAGCCCTCCCACCCTCTAAAGTCCCCCCCCCACCCCTTGGACACCCCCTACCCCCTAGACAGCACTTCCACCCCTGTGGATTGCCCTCCCACCCCCTGGACACCTCATACCCCCTGGACAGCCCCGCCACCACCGTGGATAGCCCCCCTAGACACCCCCAACCCCCTGGGACATCCCCCCCCCCCAAACCACCTGGATATCCCCCCCCCCACATCCCTGGAACAACACCCCCCCCCCTCCCCCCCTCCCCCCTGTGGACCCCCCCCCCCCTTCTGGACAGTCCTCCCACACCATGGACACCCCTAGCCCTAAACCCCCCCAACCCCTTGGATGGCCCCACCCCCCTTGGACACCAACCCCACCACCTAGACACCCCTCCCCCAAATCTCCTGGATGGCCCCCCACACCCCCTAGACACCACCCCACCACTTGGACACCCCCCATGGAAAGCCCCCTACCCTGAACATCCCCCAAACCCCATGGACACCCCCTAGACACCACCCCACCACCTGGACAACCCCCACCCCATAGGCCCCCCACCCACACGGACACCACCCCCCCAACCCCCACCCCACCCCCTTGACACCCCCCCAGGACACCACCCCACCCCCCTAAACACCCCCTACCCCCTTGTACATCCCCCCAACCCTTGGACACCCCCCCCCCCCCCCGAACACCACCCCACCCCCTGGACACCCTCACCCCCTGGACACCCCTACCCCCTTGGACACCTCCTACCCCCTTGGAAATCCCCCCCCCCCCCAACCCCTGCACACCCCCCCCCATCCCCCTAGACACCCCCACCCCCTAGAAACCCCAACCCCCCCTTGGACAAACCCTCCCCCACAGACACCCCCCCCCCCACCCACCTGGGACATCACCCCACACCCCCTGGATATCCCCCATCCCCCTAGACACACCAACAATCATGTAAACCCCCTACCCCCTTGGACAGCCACCCCAACCCCCTGAACAGCCCCCAACCCCCTGAATTTGGAATTGAACTCTTTGTGTCTTTAATTAACATGGGAATTCCGTGTTAATTGTGTATGGGTATACATGTTTTATGGGTATAAATTTTTTATGTGTATACTTACTGTAATTACATTATTAATTAAGTGTTAATTATGTATGAGTGTATAGGGTAATTAAATACAGAATTGGAGGTATTTATAATTCTTTATAAATTATGTATTTTAAGAATTATGTATGAATTCATACAGAAATTTTTATGTATTCTGTAGGTATTGAGAATTGTGTATGAATTCTGCACAAGGGGAGGTAGGCCTGCTAGTGGAAGCTTGTGGAAGGGTTTGTAGCTGTCCAGTGGGAGGTCGTCTTGTAGCTGTATGTACATGAAGTTTATGCCAATGGTTTACAACCAACGACAAATCTCTAAAAACAGAACTTATAGAAACGATTTTATGTAAACCATTGGTAAAATTATATACCAACGGTTTAAAAACTGTTGGTATAGGTATTTTTACTTGATATTTACCTACGGTTTGTGGAAACCCATTGATAAATTTCTATACTAATGGTTTGTAAAAGTCTATATGAATGTTTTGTAAACTGTTGGAATAGAGATTATTTTTGATATTACCAACAGTTTTAGACCATTAGTAAACAATTTCACCAATGGTTTCAATGAAACGTTGGTATATACTCTATTTTTCATACATATTCCTATGATTCTCATATAACTATTGCGATATTTCTATCCCCATGGATCAAGAGCCAATAGTTGTTAAATTTTTAGTTTCTAGTAGTGTCATGAAAATAATTACATAAAGGATGTGTAAATCCTGAAACCTTCCTTAATATATGAAACCCAAGTTTAATACTCTTTTATTCATATCTAACTTATGTATAAATACTTTATGATGGTTCGTGAAGAGTTTTTGAATTCCCCAGGAATATCCCCTGGGAGTGTCAAACCAAATGTGCCGAAAGGCCTATTTCCATGTACAATATTACTGAATGTCAAGACCGTAACATCTTGTTGAAGTTGTTACCACTAGGTACATCTATTCAAAAGCCACATCCACTTATAATATCTAGAGAGGGATATGTTTATAGGAAACCACTAATTCTATCCTTTACCAACATTATAGGAAATTTTTATAAACATTGACTCATCATTGAACTTATCCTTAGAGACATCACTTGACATATACTTAGAAATATACCTGTAGATCTAACTTAATTTTTGTCATCATATTTTCTAAAGGTTGCCTAAAAATTTTCTTTTATACCAAATATAGAGACCCATGATTAAGATACATATATATTACTTCATTTTTTATGAATACTCAGTACATTAGAAAAATAAATGCCCAAAAACTATAATAGCTTGATGTCTTTGGAAACATGGAAACAAAATATTCTATCCTGGAGAAAGATCTTTAACATCTCCCATAAAGATATAAACCTTTATTAGTTCAACCTAATTGATTTCTTCATTACCTGGGAAAGGGAAACAAAACAAATGATTGAGCTCAAATGATCAATATGTGTAAATATGGGAGATATATAAGAATAATTATGATTAAAAGGTTATGGGAACAAGATCATGATAATAGAAGATAATACCATTTATATTAAAGATCATGTATCTGAATAATTTCATAAATAATGGATGTTAATAAGACATGAATCATAATTAAATAAATAACATAATCCATAAAATCATAAAATCATAATATAACATGGACTTTTGGAAGATGCATAACGTATAATATGATTTCCATAGTAGCTAAGGCATCATTTCCAAGACCATCTTGGTAGTATTGGTTCACTCCCCATACTATCTTGGTAGACATGTTTCACTCCCATGGCCATCTAAGTAGCATGAAATCACTTCTCATACCATCTTGGTAGTCATGGTTCACTCCCATGGCATCTTTGTAATGCCCCGACATCAGTTACCCAGAGTCAGTGCAATGTTTAAATACATTGTCATGATTACAAGGAATCAAGTCCTGAAGTACTGATTGGTTTAGCAGTCTTGGAAAATAGATTACATACATGAATGTTACATTACACTTTATAACATAAAAAACAACATAAATAATCCTTTATGAAGGCTATTATTCCCTTGGCATAACCCTGTATATCAATCACAATACACTTCTTGGAATCCTGGGAAAAATAAAACATAGAAAGGGGGGATCTCAAATGCTCAATAAGGGTAACTAATACAATAGAAACTTTCATAAATAAGCATAAACATTTAAGGAAATGTATAAAAATAAAACAAAAGTGTTTTCACCATAAACTTCATAATAATATGGAAAATAAAAATAAAAAAATCCATTTAATTACTCACATGGATACTCAACTAGTCGAATAATCACATGAAATATCAATAGCCACTTTCATAATGATGGAATGCATAATTCCAGACTATCATAACCACATAGTCTAGGCCTTATGCCAAGACTACAAATAAGATTTTTTCAAGGCCTTGTGCCAAGACACTAGTTTGTCTCATGAGACCTACCGATGCATCGAGGATCTATAGAGGGCTCCACCCATCACTTACTAAGTCCAATGCATTCCTCATATGAAAAGGTTTAAACATTTCATAAACATTCGTATTAAAACTAGCATATGAAATGTCAATAATTTATCCTTAAACCATGAATGGTATAAAAATAACACATCCACAGTCAAACATATCACAAAACCTTCAATACAATATGGAATATTTGAATCATAATAATTCATCTTCAAACAAGTTTAAAATCCATCAAAGGATGTTGACATAGAAGAAAATGATTTGTAAAACTCTTTGAGAGAAATATCCCTTTTTCATGAAAACATTTAAAAGTCACACAATTTAGAAAGGAAGAAATTTAAAGACATTTTTGAATTAAAGTGTCCCATACCACTTTGAAACTTTTGAAAGGAATTAATATTTTAAAAACATTCATGTCTATATAAATAAATCCTTCAAACCCATTTTGAAGACATGGACATTAATGAGAAAGATTTAGAAGAATAAATATTTAAAACATTTGAAATGATGTTTTAGTAAAAAATTACCTTCAAAGAATAACTTTGAAAACTCTTTCATGAAACATGGTCATTGTTAATAAATATTTCCTAGTAGATACTTATGTAAAAAAAACCTAAGATAATAAAGAGATTGTGAAATTAAGCCTTACCTTGCACTTTCATTTGGTCGAGGGTATGTTTAACCTCCTGTATAATGACCATTGTCTATTATTAGATTATAACAAACCCATATTAATATTTATTATATCATGAATGATTCATTTATTACTTTATACTAACCATTTAATATTGATTTTCATGTTAAATTAACATTTCAGATAATAATTTCTTTCTTTATCATCCATATTTTAACTTGTTATTATTGATCGTATCATTTAGATCATGACTTAAATACATCCAAAATATATACCTTGATTTATAAATCATACATATTTATAATATAAATATTTATAATAGATAGATAAATGAAATGGAAAACACCGTTTATGGAGACGGTAGGCTGTACGTACGCATAAACGTTGTTTCTGTTTTCATATCGTATTGAACGGAAGTAAGTGAATAAGATATATGTAAGTACTCAAATAAAAACCTATATATATCTCTCCAATAGCATTATAATTTCGTATATTACATATTTACTAGTAATATATATTTCTATAATCATCGATTAATTGTGAACATGGAAATGAATCTCATCACGTTGTGGATACGGTAATCCATACGTACACACGAGCGATAATATCATTTTCTTAAATGTGTGGAATTGGACGGTATATCATATATAAAGAATCATTATCATGTTATATTTATTATTTAAATCAATTACACATCATTATTATACCCATCAAAATAATAATGTATTGAATAATAATCACACCACGACGTGGAGACGGTAAGCCATACTTACGTACATATGGTGACATGTCAATCAAAGGACAGATAGAATAATGAATTTGGTTGTACCATATTTATAATAACATCAAATTATATATAATATATTGGTTTTATTATATTATAATGTAAACGATAATTAAAAAGGAAGTGGAAGAAGAAAGGAACTTGAAAGAGGTGGTGAGATATTTACCTCTTCTTCGGGTTCTTCCTTCTGATTTGATCAAAAGGGCTCTTTAGGTTGGCTTTATTACTAAGGGAAGGCCTCTAAGATAAAGGGGGGATAGTTGAGAGGTTATTATGGCAGGGTTTGGCCGAGCCAAAAGGCTTTGAAGGTGTTAATTAGAGAGAAGGGGGAGTGCCCATTTATAAGAGGGGTGAGGAGCACCTTAGGAAAAGCTAGAAATATTATTTTATAATAAACTTTTTTTCAGTTTATAATGCCTCTAAAATGTATTATTTAAAGTCTAATATGGTGATGGGTCAGAAATCACTCAACCAAAAGGTTTTATAGAGGTTTGGGTTACTATAATAACCTTATCATTTAGATTCTACTCTTAGTTAAATAGTTTGACATTTACCATGTCTCTTTGTATTTTTATATTATATGGTTAATAAACATACCATATACATTCAAAAAAACCCCAAGTGGTTAATTAATAATACACCTACCATTATATAAGTACTTTGGAAGATCCTTATATTTTTAGAACTATAATATAAATTAATAATATAAAATTTGTTTTAACAACTCTTTTTTGTCAATTTGGACACTTTTTTGTTTTTTGTTTTTTCTAAATTAATAACAGTATTATTACTTAAAAAAAATACATCTAATAAATCCTAAAATGTCACATTAACCTATAAAATTCATGTATGTCATCAAAACTTTGAAATTATATTTATTTTAACATCTATAATACCATTTATTTTATTCTTTCATTAATGAGGAAAATAATGCATCATCATTATGTAATAAATAAATTTATTTTTTTATGTATAAAAATTATAAATAAAATATCCTAAGGTAGAAAATATTTTTATATTTCTAATTACTATTTATAGTCGAATAGATCAATTATATAACCTCATATAATTTTTTTTTACTAAAACATATTTTCTTTTGTTATTTTTGTCTCTACTTTAAATTATTTAATATATAATGTCATTATCACTTCCAAGTGGCTCCATGGGATCCCAAAATCGACCCAAGGATTTACATGGTTATCCATGACTAATAAAATAAGGTTAGAATAAGTGTTAAGGTAATTTTTTATTATTATAATATTATTTTTTAACCTTATTTACTGGATTTACCCTTTTAACCACGGTAAATAAAATATTAACTGAAGTAAATATTCCTAATGTCTAGAAATAAAAGTTACCTATTTACATAATTTGAACCTCCTGATTACAAATATGGAATCCATTTTTATAAATTCAAAACATAGAAGGGGTATAAATTAATTTAAAACTAATTCCCGTTGTCAAAATAAAAAATGTGTTTTTATGAAATAATAACTATCAAAAGATTGACACTTGCTTATGTATATTTTAAATGAGAAATTATATAAAATAACTAAAATTAGATTAAATTGTAAAAATAAAATCTATTTATACTTACAAACCATTAAAATTTATAATTTATCACTATAAATTAATTTGATTAGAAAAGTTGTTTTTAGTTTAAATATAGTATTTTTCAGTATTTACCCAAATATGAAAGTTATTAGAAAAACACAAAAAAAAATTGAAACTAAATTATTATGTCTTGATTCTAAAGAAGAAGTTAATTTTGTCAAATTTAATATATAGAAGTTTCAAATATTTTATTTAAACAAGTTCCTCCATTAAAAGCCGGTAAAAGTGCATGTTTTTTTAAAAAAAACTTCTTTTATCTAAAAAAAATGAATTTGTTCTAACATTATGTCTAAGAAACTCATAATATTGATTCTAAAATTATAAGGATTATATAAAGTTCAAAATTAAATTAATACTATTCATAACCACTTTTGAATGGCTAGTTTGGTAAGTAATGGTGCGCTAGAACTCGGTGTTGCATGTAGTACAAGTTATTGAATTACTTTGAAGAAATAACATACTATGAAATTTTGGATTGTTACATCATTATCTCCTTCAATAAATTGAGTCCTCGCAATTTTAAATTTTTTTTAGAAAATAGAAGGTTTAAAATAGAAAATACCTTTGGAAAACCCACATTGGAAATTAGATTAATAAAATTCAGTCTTAATAAGTGGAAAAGGTAAATGAAAGGGTCACCACCAAATTTTGATCTCGATTAAAAGAACATTTGTGGAAATTAGAGACAAATAATTGTAGGAAAATGTAAATATTTATAGGTAGTTATTGAGGTCATCAATCACAAACAAGTGTAAAATTTAGGGCCTTAAATTCATCAATCTATGATGATTTGAAATACGATCAATTCAACAAAACATAATGTATTAGGATAACACATTTTTGGTTTTAAGATCCCTTCCCTAATGTTTAAGAATTAATTTACCCATATAATAGGAGTAAAAAAAGTATATATATATATATATACTTTACAAGTTGAGTTTAATCCTTCAACCAATTCCTACAACAAACTCATCTTTCACTCTGAAAGATATCAAAAAAATATTTTATTTATACTAATCGTATTGGGTCTTAAAAATAATGAATTTATAATTCACCTATCAGACCCTTTAAAAACTAGATTATACAATCCAAGGACCAGTGGTAGGTGATAAATCACAATCGCACTATCGTTGTGGGTTTGATTCTTGCAGCTTGTCTGATGCGACAGATTGTCACATGGTTTGTGTGTTGTCCTTTTTATAACAATCCAAAAATAACCTTAACAGTAATATCCAATTTCAAACTTAATACATTCTAACCTTTATACTTATCTAAAATACTTCTATCAAAACTCACAGTAAAAAATTTATAAGGAAGTGAAAATCAATGAAGATCCTTTTTTCCACATAATAACATGTGAACACCGTCATCATGTATTATTTTAAAACATGGTAACACCTTGAATTACCATAAAACCTTATTGATCACATTCATGCTCCTTTCTCCTCTATATAAAACTGGATATATTTCTTATATCCAAAGAATATTGAATATTCCAACAATGATTAAATAAAAAACTATTAATCAGATTAAAGGAATCCAAGAATATCAAATATAATTTATCCAAATCAACCATCTCTTATTCCAAAATCACTACCTCATTATAAAGACCATATTAAGGATTACATTTCCTTCAACCATGTATTTTCCAAAAAGTGTAGATTACTATTAAGTCACATTTATTAGAACTATATAATCTCAAATCCTCAATAAAATAGTACTATAGTACAATCCTTATTTGTCTCCATAATTCATATAACTACTATATTATTGATACAACACTCAAATGAAATAATTCTATAATAGAAACTTAAGAAAACTATTTATTCCTTTTCATATGGGGTAGTATCATAACTAGATTATTATCAATAGCATCATTTGTGGTATACTCTGATGACTGGGCCATTGATTCGCATAGTGTCTCAAAGCCTTGTAGATGAAGCATTTTACATTCGGAACCTTTTTTTTACCCTTGAAATCACGTACTTGGTGTCATTTTTCTCCACACATATAACAAACTCTTGTTCCCTTCAATCATTTACCAAGGTGATTCCTTCCACATTTATCACATGTGGGAAAATCCTTCTTTCCCCTCTTCTATTTATCCATCTTTCTCTCTACCATCCGTTTATTTTCTTACTTCCCTTCAAATCCATAGGACTTAGAGAATTATTTACATATCTTATTAACACATGATATTATTTCATTATATGTTGAGAATATATGGGAGAATATTTCCATTCTAAATTTTGGCTTAATACCATGAATGATATGATCCTTCTTACTCTTTGGATCATACATATTATTGGAGTTCTCATTCCTTCTACTCGGCGCCATATCATATACAATGGCATACACTAGGTCGTTTTATGAAATGCAATGAATAATTCAAAACCTATAAAATACCTAAGGTAAATTGAAAAGTTCATGGATATAATCCATAATCATAAAAAAATGTTTTCTTTGAGGAGGTATATACTCGTAGAACCTTCATAATGATTGGTAATGAAAATGAGAATTATTCTAATCATATCCCTCGGGAGTTTCGTAACCAAGAGTGCAGTAGGGCCCGTTTTCATGCACCAGTTCCCATTCGAGCCTAGCTCAAAGCGGTGTTTTCGAGTTTTACCCCTAGGATCATCAGTGCCAGAGATTCCTCTACCAGCTCGAATCTAGAAAGGGATGTGTTGTTTGGAAAACTCACAAAATCTCTACAGTAACAAAATTCTAAGAAATTCTTATATACTAATCCTCAAAGTCTATCTTAGGGTAATGTGGTCTAATCAGAGTTTATCTAAATATAGTTTCAAAGGTTATTGATAAACTTCCTCTGATACCAACTATAATGCCCCAACCCTATTTACCCAGAGTTGGTGCATTATTTTAATACATTGGCATGATTATAAGTAATCAAGTCCTGAAGGACCAATCGGTTTAGCAGTCTTGGAAAATATGTTACATACTTGAATGATACATTACACTTTATAACATACAAAACAACATAAATAAACCTTTATGAACACCATTACTCCCTTGTATTAACCATCCATATCAATCACAATACACTTCTTGGAATCCTAGGAAAAATAAAACATAGAAAGGGGTGAGCTCAAATGCTCAATAAGGGTAATAAATACAGTAGAAACTTTCATAAATAAGCATACACATTTAAGGAAATGTATAAAACTAAAACAAAATACTTTTCAATATAAACTTCACCATAATATGGAAATTATAAATCAAAATAATTTCATTTACTTATACACATGGATACTCTACTAGTCGAATAATCACATGCAATATCAATATCCACTTTCATAATGATGGAATGCATAATGCCAGACTATCATAACCACATAGTCAAGGCCTTCCGCCAAGACAACAAATAATATTTTGTCAAGGCCCTGTGACAAGACACTAGTTTGTCTCATGAGACCTACCGATGCATCGAGGATCTATATCGGGCTCCACCCGCCACTTACTAAGTCCAATGCATTCCTCGTATGAAAAGTTTTACACATTACATAAACATTCGTATTAAAACTAGCATACGAAATGTCAATACTTTATCCCTAAACCATGAATGGTATAAAAAATAACACATCCATAGTCAATCATATCACAAAACCTTCAATACAATATGGAATATTTGTATCATAATAAGTCATCTTAAACATGTTTAAAATCCATCAAAGAATGTTTACATAGATGAAAATGATTTGTAAAACTCTTTGAGGGAAATATGACTTTTTAATGAAAAGATTTAAAAGTCACACAATTTATAAAGGAATACATTTAAAGACATTTTTGAATCAAATTGTATCATACCACATTGAAACTTTTTAAATGAATTAACATTTTAAAAACATTCATGTACATATAAATAAATCCGTAAAAATCATTTTGGAGATAGGGACATTATTGAGAAAGATTTAGAAAAATAAATATTTAAAACATTTGAAATGATGTTTTAGTAAGAAATTCCCTTAAAATTATCCCTTTGAAAACAATTTCATGAAACATTGACATGGATAATAAATATGTCCCAGTAGATACATACGTAAAAACAACCTTGGAAAATAAAGAGATTGTGAAATTAACCCTTACCTTGCACTTTCCTTTGGTCGAGGGAACGTTTAACCTCCTGTATAATGAAAATTTTATGTTATTACATTATAAAAAATCATATTCATATTTATTATATCATACATGATTCATTTATGACTTTATATTACCCATTTAATAATGATTTTCATGTTAAATTAACATTTTGGGTTATAATCTCTTTCTTTATCATACATATTTTAACTTGTTATTCTTGATCGTATCATTTAGATCATGATTTAAATACTTCAAGAATATAAACCTTGATTTATAAATCTTACATATTTAGAATATAAATATTTACAATAGATAGATATATGAAATGGAAATCACTATTTATGGAGACGGTAGGTCGTACGTACACATAAACGATGTTTCTGTTTTCATATCATATTAAACGGAAGTAAGTGAATAAGATATATATATAAGTACTCAAATAAGAACACACACACACACATATATATATATATATCTCCAGTAGAATTATTATTTCATATATTACATATTTATTAATAATATATATTTTTATAATCATCGATGAATGGTTAACTTGGAAATGAATTTCATCGCGTCGTGGAGATGGTCATCTGTACATATGCCCGAGAGACAATATCATTTCCTTAAAGGTGTGGACTTGGATGTTATATCATATATACATTATAATTATCATGTTATATTTAATATTTACATAAATTAAACATCATTATTATAACCATCCAAATAATAATGTATTGAATAACAATTACACCACGACGTGCAGACGGTAAGCCGTACGTACGCACGTATGGTGACATGTCATTCAATGGATGGATAGAATAATTAATTTAGTTGTACCATATTTATAATAACATCAAATTATATAGAATATACTGGATTTATTATTTTATAATGGAAACAACAAAGAAAAAGGAATTCCAAGAATAAAGGAACTTGAAAGAGGTGGTGAGATATTTACCTCTTCTTCGGGTTCATCCTTTTGATTTGATCAAAAGGGATACTTAAGTTGGATTTATGACAAAAGGAAGGCCTCTAGGATTAAGGGAGTATATTTGAGATGGTATTGGGTCAGTATTTGTCTGAGCCAAAAGGCATTTAAGGTGTGAATTAGAGAGTAGGGGGAGTGCCCTTTTTTAAGAGGGGTGAGGGGCACCTTAGGAAAAGTTAGAAATATTTTTTATAATAAAATCATTTTCGGTTTCTAATGGCTCAGAAATGTATTATTTAAAGGATAAGGTGGTTATGGGTCTAAATACACTCAATAAATAGGTTTTAGATAGGTTTGGGTAACTATAATAACCTTATCATTTAGATTTAACTCTTAGTTAAATAGTTTGACATTTACCTTGTCTCTTTGTATTTTTATATTATTTGGTTAATAAACTTACAATATACTTCCAAGAGAACCCATAGTGATTCATTAATGAAACACCTATCATTATATAAGTCATTTGGATGAACCTTATATTTTTAATAATGTAATATCAATTAATAATATAATATTTTTTTTAAAAACTCTTTTATATCAATTTTGAAACTATTTGGTATTTTGTTTTTTCTAAATTTATAACAACATTATTACTTAGAAAAAATTCTTATAATAATTTATAACATGTCAAATTAACCTATAAATTTCTTTTATGGCATAAAAACTTTAAAATTATATTTATTTTAACATCTATAATACCTTTTATTTGATTCTTTCATTAATGAGGAAAATACTACATCATCATTGTGTCATAAATAAATATATTTATTTTATGTCAAAAAATTATAAATAAAATATATTGAGGTAGGAAACCTCTTTATATTTCTAATTACTATTTATAGTATAATATACAAATTATATAATCTCATATAAAAATTGTTTTACTAAAAGATATTTTCTTTTTTTATTTTTGTCTCTACTTTAAATTATTTAAAATATAATGTCATTATCACTTCCAAGTGGCTCCATGGGGTCCCAAAATAGAACCAATGATTCCCATGGTCGTCCACGACTCATAAAATAATTTTATTAAAGGTTTTAAGGTAATTTTGAATTATTATAATATTATTTTTTAACCTTATTTACTGGATTTACCCTTTTAACCATGGTAAATAAAATATTTACTGAAGTAAATCTTCCTAATGTCTAAAAATAGAAGTTACCTATTTACACAATTTGGACCTCCTAATTAAAAATATGGAATACAATTTTCTGAATTCAAAACATAGAAGTGGAAGAAATTAATTTAATATTAATTCCTGTTGTTAGAACAAAAAAACGTGTTTTTAAGAAAGAATAACAATCAAAAGATTGACACTTGCTTATGTCTTGTTTAAATGTGAAATAATGTACAATGACTAGAATTATATTAAATGTTAATAATATAATATATTTATACTTAAAAAACCTTAAAATTTATAATATATTACAATAAATTATTTTGATTAAAAAAGTTGTTTTTAGTTAAAATATAGTATTTTTCACTGTTCACCCAAATATAAAAGTTATCAGAAAAACACCAAAAATTTATTGGAACTAAATTATTATGTCCTAATTATAAATAAGAAGTTTATTTTTTCCAATTTAATATATAATAGTTTCATATATTTTATTTAAAATAGGCTCTCCATTAAAAGGTTGTAAAATTGAATTTTTTGAAAAATACTTCTTTTATCTAAAAAAATTAATTTGTTCGTACATTATGTCTAAGAAACTCATAATATTGATTCTAAAATTATAAGGATTATATAATGTTCTAAATTCAGTTAATACTATTCATAACCACTTTTGAGCATCTAGTTTGGTAAGTCATGGTGCGCTAGAACTCGGTGTTGCGTGTAGTGCAAGTTATTGAATTACTTTGAAGAAAAAACATACTATGAAATCTTGGGGTGTTACAATATTAGCAGTAAATGTTCATTTCCAAGACAATATTAGTCTATCTAATGGGATATAAATCTTTATTTAATTCATTTGAGGGAGATGTAGGTCTCACCCATCTCATAGTGAAATAATACATACATATGCCTCAAGATCATAAACAATCATATCAAAACACATGAAATGAAATGGGAATCATAAAAATTTATTAATATCATAACATGTGTAAAAAGATAGGTTTCATAATCCTTTCATCAAAATCATAACCCGTGAAATGGAAATAGATTTCATAAACATATAACCCCTGAATTACTGATATATTATAGAAACATATTAACCATGAAAGGGAAATAGAATTCATAAACATATAACCCATGAATAGAAATAGATTTCATAAATAGCATGAAAATAATCATAACCCATTAATAGAAATAATATGAAGGGAACCTTTATATCATTTCTTAGAGGGGTATGAGTAATATCAATGGAAGTCTTCTTAGATGGAAAATAATTTTGAAATATCTTTCAAAAAGGATTCTTGAGGAAAATGCCGTTAATTATTTTAAAAAGGATTTTTCATACATAAAATCATTTGAAAAATAAATTTCTTATAAAATAACTTGAATAATTATAAACAATAATTTTTATAATTTTGAAAACCATTTTCCTTGAAAACCAAAAGTAAGCTTCCAAACATTTTAAAACCATTTTCCACGAAAACTTTTAAAATAATCTTGAAAACATTTTGAAAACTATATTACATGAAAATATATTTAATAAAAATTATTTTAAAAATTAACCATTAAAATTGAATAGAAAACTTCAAAGTATTATTGGTGGATAAATCCATGCATGTCGTATGTGGTAAAAGGAATATTCATTTTTCATGGTAAATGTTAGAAAATTCATCATTGATAATGTGAAAAGAATATTCTTTTGAAAACACTAGTAAAATAAAAAAGGGTAAAATTTTATTTTAAATATTAAATGATAATTATATAATATTCTTGGAAATATTTTTTTAGAAAAAATGGTCTTTAAGGAACATAGATTTCTAACCGAACAGAGGGTATATTTGGGATTTAATAATAACAATTTAATCACTACATTATGTACTAAAGAGTGGAAGAAATGGAACCAATATATGAATAAAACATTAATAACCAAAGTATAAGAAACTTCATGATTTTTATTAAGATATGGGTCATAATATTTCATCAAAGGAAGTATAAACATAATATATCTTGAAAAGTGATGAGATTAAATCAATAAATATTTATAACTTGGTAACTTGGGATAATATTGTCTATGTAAGAAAATAAAGTTAATTGAAACATAAAATGAAAAGGATTAAATTAATTAAATAACATGTAAAATGTAAGTATATACACCTTGAAATATAATTTAGGTTCATAACAAAACATGAGTCTCAAAGAAGGAAAATTCAGACCAAACTATTTCACTGATTTGGTAAATTTTGAAAATTAATAACCATTAAATAAAGATAATAAAATGGACATGATAATACCCATAAATTTAATTATAATATAAAAATAATACAATCATGGTAAATATATACACAACACAAAAAGAAATAGTGGAAAACATAGCATGTATCTCATGGAAATAAAAAGTTAGATGAAATTACCTTACCCTGTGTCTTGAATTTTGGCATACTCGTTCAAACCACCTGTATAATAATTATATTTTTTTATAAATCGCTTAGATAACCATATTATTATTTCATATAACACATATGGTTTTATTACTAACTTATATTACCCTCCTTTTAACAATCTTATGTTAAGGTTTCACTACAAATAATATTCTCTTTATTCTTCGCATGTGTATTAACTTGTTATATATTTGGTACTCATACTTTATATCATTATTAATATAATGTAAACCATTTTATAAATATAATTAGTATCCATTATATTTGTATGATAATTATCTATTGAATATATAAGTAAAAATGGAATACACCATTCATAGATACAGAGACCCATACATATGCATGATCATTGTTTACGTTTTTATTTCCATATTGAAAGAAAGTGAGAAACGGAAATAGAGGTAAATATGTATATCATTGTTAAAATATATTTATGATATGATATATATCATATATAATCACATACCCCATCATTAATACATTCCATTTAGTGTATTAAGGAATTATATCGCTTTGAGGGGGCGATAGTCCACACTTTCTCAAAGAAATTATCGTATTAACACAAAATGGAAAGTAAAAAAAGTTATATATTTTTAAAATAAATAAATTATATTAAATATATAACAAATATAATATATTAAATATATAAATATATTTTCTATCATAATTTCCACCATTATAGGCAGTAAATAAAACTAAACAATCATCGTTTATTGAGAAGGATGTTCACCGTACATGTTAACTGCATGTTCATTACCCATTATATGGAGGTGTGTGTAAGGGTAGGTAAATAACATAGCATAATAACATCCTATTATATTGATTATTATTTTATTTCAATACAAGAATATAATAAATATAGTGGAGTGGAGTAGAAGAAAAATATATGAAAGGACATAAGGGAAGATGTCACCTCTTAATCAGGTAACTCCTTTTGGTGTTTATCAAAAGGATTCCCTAGAAGAATTTATGCCGAAAATGTGGATTCAGGAAAGAAGGGATAAAATTTTGGATCTTATTTTATTATATTTTGGGCAAGACAAGGGGTTTGAGAGGTGAGAGGAATTTGGAGGAAATGATCCCTCTTTATAGAGGAGGAGTAGCACTCTTGTAAATATTTGAAGAGAGAATTCCACCCACATTTTTCATCATGAAAGTGGATATAATAATGACCCAAAGTTGAGACATCAAAGGATAGGGTACAAATATGTCCATCTAATGGATTTTGTAAAAGTTTATTGGTCAGTTTTGGTCCTTAAGGCTACGATTTAGTCCCATATTAAGATTTACATAACATTAATCGATGTAATTAATTATAATTGAATTCACAAATATCATTGGTCAAAACTAATTTTACATTATTAGATATCATATATTATTCTAATTACAAAAAATGAATCAATTTTTAGAAAACAAAATCACCAAAGTTTCATAAATTAATTTAATTTTATTCCCATTTATGGGATGACATTTAGAGGTTTTAAAGTAAAAATGATCAAAAGTTTCCTAAATTTTAATATCCAATTTTAGTTTGAAATTGGATCCAATTACCTAAATTAGATTATTTTATAATATTATTATATAATTAAACTTTCAAAATAATTAATAATATAACTTAACCATAAAAATAAATTAAATTAAAAAGTAGTTTTGAATTAAAATCCATTATTTTTTATTATTCATTTAAAATGGAACATTATAGAAAAGGAAGAATATTTTATACATACATAACTTTTATATTTCAGTTCAAAATATGAATATTTTTTTGACATGAAAAACTATAAAAGGGCCCAAATTTTTATTTAAAATGTGTTCACCATTAAAATACGGTAAAACTACATTTACGAAAATATAAGTTTTTAGGCATGAAATTTTGTTTGTTATCTATCTTAAGTCTATAAAATATATATAATGGGTACCAAAAATATTTGATTTAATAATATCTATATATATTACATTAATTTAACTCATTAATTTTAATTAATTTAACATTTAAGGATGAAATAGATCAATGACCATAAAAATAAAAATATTTTCATTTAAATTCAACAGTTTTTCATATTAATTTCAAGGTAATTGATAACTAATTAATTCATATTATATTTGTTCAATCCATCTATTTTCATAAATTAGTTAATTTTTTCATAACTTCTTATTTAACTGTAATGTTATAGCTTATTATATTAAATAATAATATTTTAAATAATATAATTTTGTTTGGTAAACATAGTCATCTGTTTTAGGAAAGCCACTAAGGAATGCTATTATTACGTGTAACACAAGAGAACCTTGGTGTTCCATATAGAGAATGATAAAATTTATTTTGTGCATAGCCTATGATTGAATTGGTTTTGGGTATAAAATAATCCAAAAATAGTGATTTAATATAAAAAAACTATTTTCAGTCTTATGTGAAATGAAAAATATTGA
Source organism: Viscum album (assembly GCA_963277665.1). Lineage (NCBI taxonomy): Eukaryota > Viridiplantae > Streptophyta > Magnoliopsida > Santalales > Viscaceae > Viscum > Viscum album. The sequence goes on along the minus strand of OY728151.1, from coordinate 1,821,441,521 downwards.
AAAGGTTAAATTAATTCAAAAAATAATAATTCATAAAATATTAGGGTGTTACAATCCATAAAAAATAAAAAAGGATATTAACTCATGAAGGAATTTAATGAAAACTTTTCTTATGATAAGTAATCATAAGTCCACTGGTTTCATGATAGAAGGATGTTTCATGAAATATATAATGTTTCATGAATGGTTTTATGTTTTTCAAATTGGGGTTTTAATATTTTTTGAATATTTTGTTGAAAATTATTTATATTAGTGAAACTTGATATTGGTTCTTTATGATTGTTAATACTATGTGAACTAGAAATATTTTCTTAGAAATTATATGGTAAAGATTCATTTATTTAATGAATGGAATCAGAGTTTCATGAAGCACCAAATTATTTTTAAACAATATTGATCTGGTGATCAAAAGGGGATTGTTTTGATGTGGTAGTTAGAACACTTCAGTTGAGAGTGCAGTGAGTATATAAATTTTGATTGGTTTCAAACACATAAGGTTAGTGTTTCTACATATAAACATGTAGAAATAGTGTGATTTAGTGTATTTGGTATATTGAAATTTTTTATGATCCATGGATATATACCAACAAGTGTGAACCAAATAATATTGTGAAGTATCGTGCATGTTTTCATTTATGATTATACATTTCAATGAGAAACAGAGGGAAAATTTTTTGGTTTAATAAAAAAAATATACAAAGGGGTAGTTTTCATAAGGGATCATACCCCTCAAGGAATTTAACCAAGTTGGACTAACAATGTCTTTGTAAAAATCATTTGAAGTTGTCCCAAAGTGTTTTGGAGTATATCAAAAAATTGATTTTGATTAATTTATACATGCCATTAGATGAAATATAATATATGTTTAAAATGAATGATATATTATCCATTGTGAGTTTTGGAGGATACATAGAAGAAGTTTTAATTTTTTTCATGAGTTGTTTCATTTTATATGAAATAAGTTGAATGATCATATGCTATCTAAGACTTTATTTCAACTGAAAGATGAGTAAAAAAAATCACTAAAAATAAATCCATGAAATTGTATTACTAACCACGTAATGGGTTTTACTAATGTAAACTATATCATTATAATGATTTTGATGTTATAGTTCTATATATATAAGTGATTACTTGATATGGAATCATACAACTATAGTTGTTTAGTCTATATTAACTATAATATATCACTTAGAATATAATATTAAAATTAGTATGTAGTTTTGATGACCATTTACAAAAAAATTAATGATTTATTCATTTCAACATTTTTTTCAAACATTTAAAAATGTTTTTAATGTTTTTTATAGTTCTACTTTTTATAAACCATTTAGAATGATTGAACAGTGAAAATTTAAAAAACAATTAATAAATTGTTGTTTTCAAAGTGTGTCCATAGATCCTATATAATGAGATCATTTCCATGTTAATGGATAATTGATTTTTGTAATAAAAACTCATTAAAACAGATCTCTAAATCTATTACTCTTTTTATCTATTTTTTAACTAATTTATGAATTATATTTATTAAATAATCATTCAGGTTTGAAAATTTAATATTATATCTAGTCTTTGAATTTAGGTATCATAGAAATTTTACATTATTTCCAAATACATATCATGTACTATAATAAAAAAATCACTAGAAAATTTATTATAACCTCAGAAATTGTGTTTATGGTTCTACTTTAATAGCCTGAATCCTCCATACCATTACATTTTGTATTTATGGTTCCTAAAGGAGGCTTTGAGAAATATTGGAGGATTGTAACTGTGATTTTAGATAGATATCTTTGTACATTATGTGAATAATGTTTCATAGTATATAAGTGAATTATATATAATTTCTTGATTCTATGTGGAAGAGCTTCATGATGTAGAGGATGGTTTGAAATGTGAGGATATTAGGATGAAATTTCATGGTATTTATATGGTGTCATTCAAGATGTAAAACATTATTTTATAATGAAAATATTGGTGATTTTATGCTTCTTGGTTCTACCTCTAATGATATCGCATCATGATACTCATATTCACAGAATAAATGGTTTCATGTTTCATATGATTTAGACATGACCATGGATTGGAAATAAAACACTCATTATGTTAATATTATGATTTTTTGAGTCAAAGAGGTTACAGTGTAATGTCCCTTATCACACAATGAATGAGAAGTTTTATTGAAGGATTCATGACATAAGGGATGGTGTTAATCCATGAATTGGTATTCTTTAGGTTGTGTATAAATTTAAATTCAACATTAATATTTTCCATTAATCCTCCATTCCTCTAAAACACTTAGGTGACCATTGGATGATTTTTTAGGTCATCCTATCTCTCCATCATGGATTAGATTCTTATATTTGGGGCACTAAATATTGGTGATACATGGTGAGTTACTATACATTATTCTTACTTTAATTAGTTTTCATCCCATGGTGGTTTTGGATAGTGGTAGTAGATCAATTTAGGGTATGTTGGGATAAATTTTATATAGATGATCATTGTGATTCTATTTTTTAGACTTTACCTTATATGGATCTTGAATTATGGGAATATCTTCCTTATCCTTCTCATATATAATTATCATTACATCCTACATTGTGGTAGGGGATTCAAGAAATTTCTTTTACCTTTTGTCTAATGTGGAACTTTCATGGATTTTATTTCATTGGATGATGGTATGTGTTAATATAATGAAAATAATAAACTAGATCTAATGAAATTAAAGGGTAAGGTGTATACCACATGTTTTTATTTGTTCTATGTTATTCCCTGTGATTTTTGAATTTCTGGTTGTTTAATGTTATTGTCAGTAATTTTTATTTCTATTATTAAAGTATTCATTCTATGACTGAATTATTTAAATAACGTTCTTAAATGGTTATAAAATTATAAATGGTAATTAACCAATTGTGTGAATCATATAATAGATTTGTTAATGCACTTTATAGAGATGAAAAATTATCTAGATATTATACTTCTAATTGGGAAACATTATGGTGGTTAGAACTGAAATTATCTTCGATATGTTGAAAATATTATTGATGAATCATGGTATTTGTGTGGTTTGTTATATGGTGTTTTGATATATCATATATTGTGAATTAATTGTGATGGATAGGGGGTTGTGGATGAATTCCATGTTTGACATGGTTTGTGATGGTTTTTCTTGGGATATTGATGATGTCAACCACATGGGATGTACTGGGTGTTGGCTTGTGAGGGAATAATGTATGTGCTAAAAGTTTCCATGGTTTGCATGAGTCATTGAGTTCAAGCATTATGGTAGATGTGTGCTGGTTGTGAGAGATGGTTTTTTGGTTTAATTACTATGGAATAAAATTGATAATTCTTAATAAGAAAGTTTAATGGGATAGAATGTGAAAAGAATGTATGTATGTCATCTAACTAATGAATGAAATCAATTTTTTAAGGGATTGATCTTGATTTACAATAGGATCAAATTTAAATGATAATGATTGAAATTAATGGGTAATGAAAGTGGGAATGAATAGTAAAATGAATCAAATATGGGCTAGTAAAAAATAAACCACAAATTTATTAACATTAGGATTAAATGGGAAGATTTGATTGGATTTAGTGGTTGTTTGGTGTGTAAAAATGGGGTTGGTAATGGTTTAGTAAATAGAAATTGTTGTTAGGATGTGGAAATTGTGGATTAATGGTTGGTGGTGAAATTTTGGTGATGTTAGTGAGATGTCATATTATTGATTTGTGTTAACTCAAATGCTGGGATCATTTTTTAATACATATTTTATTTTCTTATGATTTCATTATACCCCCCAAACATGTTGGATAACCCTATCGAAACCCAAATTTTTTTGTTTATGTGGGTTTACCCCAACTTAAATATTAGAAATTGTATATTAATGACTAACCCCACATCCCTAGTCTCCCCTAAAAATTATCATATATCAGTGTAGTTATTACAATGTTGGTGATGTTACTTGGTAGTATGTGACTTTTTATATGGTAGGTGTCATATATAGAATGTGGATGGTATGAGGATGGAATCCTACATTTTCATGATACCCAATTAATTATATACGTTGGTTGGAGTAGAGTACTCAAGAGGGGGGTGAATTAAGTATCTATAAAAATTTATGTTTTGATAATTTTTCTTAAAAGGTTCCACAATAAAAATAAGTACTACCTAGTTAATCAATGTAATATGGTAATGAATGTTTTTATATTCAAATAACTTCTAAGAATTTTTATTAATTTTCATTAATCTCAATATTAGTTATTTATATTAATTTTTAATCGATTCTAATATGGAAAAACAATAATAACTTCTATCCAAGATTAACTATCAAAGTAAATATACAGATTTCTGAATTATATAGTAAAATAAATAAAATTAAATTAAACAAAATGGTGGATATAAAACAAGTGGTTATGTCTCTAGTCGTGACCTAATCCACTCCACTTGGTGATCACCTACCACCAAGAAGTTATATTATTAAACATGATCCACATCCTAGATTGGGATAAACAATAGTGCATAGAACTGTCTAGGTCACATGACCTCTTCCACAGTTCTTCATGGGTATAAACTACAAGGTCACACAGGGACCTCTTCCACAATTATCTATGGGAGTAAACAAGGGTAAAAATATATGAGAGTAAGGATATATTATATACTTTAGTTTAGTGTAGGAGACTGTGTGTATTTTAATACAGACACACACACACTTCGTGAAAGCTAAAAATAGCACACAACAGAGAAAGGATGATGAGATAATGTTAGAAGTGCTCTGAGTGTTATTCAATGAAACTCTTATCTTCTAGGATAAAGTAGATGCAAGAATCGAGTCCTCTTGCAAGTAACAGAGTATCACAAGTCTAGTGCTCTGGTTTCCAGTTGGATCTGGCTTGTGTTTTTTATGGAGTGTTTATTACGAAGATGTTTAAGAATCTGATCTATAGTATCCCAGTTTTTGGATTCGTGAATGCTTCATTTTTTTAGATGTATCTTGTTGCATGTTTCGGTTCAATTTTCAAGAATGCTTGCACTTTTTCTTCTCAAAAACGTGTAGGTTTTTGGGCCACACTTTTCTTATTATTCATGGAGTGCATGTGTTGGAGCCGATAGGATGCATTTATTCTACACATCATACCTCATACTATTAGGTGACATGTTGAAAAATAAATATTAATTATGTTACTGCATTTAAAAGACTCAAATATGACTGCTTAAAATTTAAATTAAAAATGACCAAAAAGATTAAAGAACAGTGTCACAGTCTGTCCAGAAACAGTGTCACATGGAAAAGGTATCACCAAGAAACAGTGTCTCTTTTTTTTCCTTTAAGGAGTGAGATAGTCATCATGGAATAGTTATATAGAGATCAGGAACTGTTATCATAGATGTGTTGTTAGGATCATAGTGTCTAGTCCTTTTCCAAACCTCTAATGGTGTCTGGTCACAGTGTCGAGTCAAGGTGTTTGGGTCATAGTTCCTGGTCATGTTGTCTGGTTCAAGGTGTATGGGTCATGGTTTCTGGGTCATGGTGTCTGGGTCATGGGGTCTAGGTCACGGTGTCTAGGTCACGGTGTCTGGTCCTTTGTCAGAAAACTAGAACTGGTGGCAGACTCATTGTTTCTCAGACTTACTAAATATATGTATGTAGATTTAAGCAGTAATATTCAAAGAATGAATTAAACTTAATCATTCATGAACGAAATACTTATAGACCAATGTTAAATATAGTTTACAATAATCGAAAAAAATATTGTAATTAAGATCTTGTGAAAATGTATTTAATATTATAATGAAACGGACCATCTTTACAGATGACTAGAATCATATTAAACAGGATGTATAGGATTTGTGGTCATTAAAACATGATTAAAACTAGAGGAGTCCAAAAATATCACCGTTTTTGATGATCACAAATTATATGAGTGAGATATATGTTCATAGTGTGTTGTGTGTCCCTTATTGTAATGGTATCTCCCCCTTTTAGTATTATAAAAAAGAGTACAAATGTAAATAAGAAATTAATTAATAAGATTCCAATGTGAATTAGATGGATAAATATGTGTCATTACAAACAGTAGGTAAAAAAATAAAAATTTATCCCTATCATAATATAGTGATTACTATTATTCAGCACTGGTTGTCTTCACTTTTCCCTTAGCAGCAACATCAGGAGAATCCACAGGAGTAGATGTAGAAGTTGAAGAAGGAAGAGAACCAACTGATAGAGAAGGTAGAGGGGGGCCTTCAAAAATATAGGGGGCCAAGAAAGGTTTGGTGGAAGACAAAGGAAATTTTTCATCAAGGATAACAGGTTTGATCTGACTCAGATCCTAAGAGAAAGACATAAAGCTAGAGGCAAAGGCAGTGAATGAGAAATGAGACAAACTAGGCCGAAAAGGTGCAAATACAGGAGCCACAATAACAGTGCTCTATACAGGAAGATAAGGCCTCAATAACTTGATGAAGTCAAAAATAATCTCACCACCATACTACATTTCTTTTTCAAAGTTATCTTTGTTCTCCAAGAACTTTTCCAACAATGGAGTGAAATCTTTTAGCTTTTGAACCTGAGTTTTGAAACATTGAGTGACTCAAGGGATTTTTATATTTTCTACAAGGTATATGATATGGTTTTTCATATAATTTTTTAAGAAAACCCTATTGAAGTAGAAATCCACCATCTTAGTAATTTCTTCATGTGAATCATTTTCAATATTGGAATGAATTCTTACTAAATCAAGAACTCTGTCATTGTTCTTGATAACCACAGATAGAGATTCACTGTCAAATTCACTGAGCACTGATTGAAGTTCTTCCTTAATAATTGTTTTGAGAAGATCATTGTCCAAGGATGGTTGAGATGACTATATAGAGGTACTAGAAGTAGTAAGAGATGATGTAAGGGACATTAGTTGATACTGAACTTTCTAGATACAACCCTTATATTCATCAGCCAATTTTTTGAGACCAATAACAAGCTCACACATTTCGTGAACTATGTTTTTGTTTCTTTTAACCACTTTGTTAGATAATGTTGTTAGGATTGGTTGAATTAGAGAGACAAATTCCTATGGAATATAACCTATAACATCCTCAGAAGGATGAGCAACAGGATATGGTCTTGATTTCAACAGTCTCTTCATATCTTCAACCATAGCTCTGAGTGACTTCACTTCATCACTCAGCTGTTTTTTCTCAATTATGACCTCTTGAATTTCATTATGCATATTTGGATGAATCTACCATATGATATTTTCTAAAAATAGGATATAATATCTTTCACTCAGGTTTTCCACTGGATCAGGTTGATTGTTCATGATCTTTTAAATACCAGCCAATAATGTAGCCCTAATGGCTTTCAAATCATCCATACTTACAAAGGTAGAAGCTTCATGGGATGGTTCAAAAATAGGAGCTCAGATAGGATAAGGTTCCTTCAAAGAGATAACTTCAATAGAAGAGACCGGTTTCAATTAAAACATAGTAGAGATATCTAAACCATTAATTGAGGATCCTTTGGAATCATTCACATCAAAATATCTAGGGAATTTATACCATGTATCCACAGTGCTTTGATCATCTAGATTAAGAATATTAACACTTTCTATATTAGAGTATCACTCCTCTTCAACAAGTGCAGGTCTCACAAGACTAAGAGAATTAGTTATTTGATTTAATTCCAGAATTTCACCCCCAATCTCCTCAACCATTTCTTTTTTATCCAACTTAAAGTCTTGATCCATTATTTCCTCAACATATGGAATAATATCAAGAGCATCTTGTTCTTTTAATTGTTCCTTAAAAACAGCTTCTTTCTCAAGAGAATGTTCTTATTCTAAATTCTCTTCCAGAACAGGCTTGTCTCTTACATTAACAACACATTCTTCTTTAGAAGTAGGTTCTACTTCTAGATAAACAATTTCATTAGGAAAAGGTACTTACTTTTCAATTATGACTTGAGGAATAGTTCCACTATTATCCTTATCTAGGATAGTATCCCCTATAGGAGTAAAAACAACTACTTCTTCCTCAGTAGGATAGTCAACAATTTCATCTGGTTCAAGACCAGGATCATAAATTTCCTAACCACTTGAAGAATGCTCAACTAGATTGAACATTTTATAAACCCTGTCATTATCCTCCACCCAAGATTTTATCCATGGATTCCATATTATTTTAATTCTTCTGACTGTATCCTTTGAGTTACAGAATTCGTAGTCCTTGATAACTTCTTCATATAGTCTGACCAACCCTTTAGCATAAATCATAGCAGAGATTAACCTTATGTAGAATAAGGAGGTTGACTTTGAGGTTATCTTTATCAACTCACGCATATGAAGTATAACATAATTACAAAGGTTAACCTTGTTTCCATTCTTCATAATATGTATCCGTAATAAATCATAATACTTTAGTGTAAAAAAATCTCATTTTCTTGGACTGATCATATTCTAAACAAAATTAATCAATAATCAGGTTTCAACATCGAGCTCATCAGTAATAGATCTTCTCTTTGTTTTATTGTCAGTGAAGCTTACCAAGGCTTATTATAAAATAAATATATCACTTTTAGGAGGAGGACCTCTCTGGTAGTCCTCCAAAATTCCCTAATGAGGTATCTTTAGGCATGAAACCCATAACCTCGAAGAAAAACTACATCTTTGACCATTGATCTATCTTCTCACAATAAATCCATCTTCTATATCAAATGAGAATTGAAAGAATTGATCAAACTAAGAAACTAGATTTCAATATATAGGCCTAGTCTCCTTTGTGAACCAATCCGGCCATCCATACTCTTTTATTACTTTCAATACTACAGACTTACTTGATATTAGCAACTTAGGGTAGATTTCCTTTTTTGGCACCACTATTTTGTAAAAAATGTTTTGATTTAGAGAACCTTCAGGTGCTATCTTCGATGTTGTTTTCATACTCTTATTGGATATGTGATTCTCAGGAGTTGACGAGGATGCTAATTTAATTCTAGGCATTCAATGAAGGTTTGAGAGATAGATAGGGAGAACTAAAGGGTTTAAAGAGGTCTTACAGTTTGAGATAAGAAATCTCAGGTGAAGAAAAGAGTGAAAGTTCTTTTGTTTTTATCATTTAGGTATATCTAACATCACAAATTTAAAAGTGCCGGAAATTAAAATAATTATATAATCAATTACAGTGATACAGGTTATTATATATAGATAAAATGATTAAGTGTATTTATGGTGAGACCGAAACAAATGTTCATGGTGAAACCATAACAAAAATTCATGGTGATATCGTAACAGGTTTTCATTGTGAGACCGTAACAAGTTTTCAAGGTGTAATCTCTTCTGTGTGACATCAAAACTATGTGACCGTATTTTTGAAATAGAATGTGCCAGATAGTAACTGCGAGATAGTAATTATGAGACTGTAAACATGAAAAATCTTCCTATAAGTTAGTAAACTATAGAACTATAGGAGTTAGATGGTAATCTTAAGACAATGACTTGTGAAACTGTAAACTGTGAAACAATAAATTTTAAAATAATACACTTACTACTTAAGATTTATCATCCCCAATTCGTGTATGTTGTAACATATTCTTTCAAAATTTAATGGTTTGGGGAATATATCAGTGAGATGATATTCAGTTCTAATGAATTCCAAATTTATATCACCTTTTTGATACTGGTCTTTCAAAAACTGATGTATTACATCAATATGATTTGTCCTAAAGCGTGAAACCAGATTTTTTGAGATGTTAATAGCACTTGTATTATCACAATTTATAGGTACATGCCTAAATTGATATCTCTAATCTAGTAATGTGTGTTTCATCAAAAAAATTTGGGCACAACAACTACTAGAAACTATGTACCCAGCTTCAGTAGTAGATAATGTAGCAGAGTTTTGTTTCCTACTACACCATGAGACTAGTGACTTGCCTAAAAAGTGACATGTTCCAGAGATTATTTTTCTATATAACTTACAACCACCAATGTCAGCATCAGAATAACTAACTAAGTCAAATGATTTTCCTCTAGGATAGAATAATCCTTGATTGGGTGTATTCTTGATGTATTTGAAAATTCTATTAACAGCATTTAAATGAGATTCCTTAGGGTTTGCTTGAAAACGATCACACATACATACACTAAACATAATATCAGGATGACTAGTAGTTAGGTTGTGTAAACATCCAATCATTCCTCTATAAGTGGTTTGATCAACAGATTTTTCATCATCATCAAGATCCAACTTACAATTAGTACTCATTAGAGTGTCACTACTTTTAGTGCTATCCAGGAAAAAAAGTTTTAGAATAACTCTAGTATATTTTCATTGATTTAAAATAATGACATAATTATTTTGAAAGATTCGAAATCCATGAAAGAATTCTATTTCACCCATTAAACTCATTTCAAAATCATTTTGCATCATCTTTGAAAATTCAATACCTAAAAAAATTTAAGATCAAAAGATAATATAATCTACATAAATATTAACTACTAAAACATCATTGGAAATATGTTTTATAAAAATGGTGGGATCATCTATTCCTTTCGTAAAGTCTTTAGAAATATGTAATGTACTTAATATATCATACCAAACTCTTGGAGATTATTTTAAACCATATAATTATTTTGATAATTTAAAAACATGATTGTGAAAATGAGGATTTATAAAACCAAGGGGATGATCAACAAATAAATCCTCAACTATATACTGATTTAGGAATGCACTCTTAACATCCATTTGATATAGTTTGGAATTCATATGTGAAGCATAAGCAAGTAGGATTTTGATGGCTTCAAGTCTAGCTAATAGTTTAATGTTTTCCTCATAGTCTATCCCATTTTCTTGACTATAGCCTTGTGTGACCAATCTAGCCTTGTTTCTAAATATGTTACCAGCTTTATCTACATTATTTCTAAACACCCACATAGTGCCTATGGTAAATGTTTCTTTAGGTCTATCAACAAGTTTTCAAAATTTGTTCCTTTAAAATTTATTATATTCTTCTTGCATATCCATCAACCAAAATTCATCATTGATAAGATCATTAATGTTTTTAGGTTCATGTTGTGACAAGAATACATTATGTTTAACCTGATTTCTAAGAGATGTTCTAGTTTGAGTTCCTTTATCTAAATATCCAACAACTAAATCTAAAGGATGGTTCTTAAGAGTTATAACAGATTTGGAAAAATAAGGACTAGTGACTTCAGGTTCTAAAATATGTTCAGGTTCATTAGGACTTGAATTTGAAGAATTTCCAAAACTAGAAGTTTTCATAGATTCCTTTAAAGGATGGTTCGTGGATTTTGAATTAACATCCAAATTTGACACATTATCCTCTAGGTTCTCTAGAGTTGTATTAATCTCAGGTGGATATATTTCATCAAATTTGACATGGATAGACTCTTCCACACATTTAATTCTTTTTTTAAACATTCTATAAGATCTACTAGATATTTAATATCGTATAAATATTCCTTCACCACTCTTGGATGTAAATTTTCATGATTGCCTTTAGTATTAAGGATATAGACTTTTTAACTAAAAACGTTAAAGTATCTTACTTTGGGTTTTCTATTTTTGCATAACTCATATGGATTTCTTTTAAGAGTAGGTCTAATCAACACTCTATTAATAATATAGAAAGTTGTATTTATATTTTTGGCCCAAAAATAAATATGTAATTCATATTCATTAAGCCTGGTTCTAGTAATCTCTTGAAAGGTTCTATTTCTTATTTCCACAACTCCATTTTTTGGAGTGTTCTAGGGGCAGAGAAATTATGTCTATAGCCATTTTTTGAGTAAAAGGATTCAAACCCATGATTTTCAAACTCAGGGCCATGGTCACTTTTTATGGATTTAATTCTAAGTCCACTAATATCTTCTACAATTTTAGCATATTTGATGAAATGAGAGTAGGCGTCACTTTTGTGGTCCAAAAAGAAAGTCCAAGTATATCTTGAAAAGTCATCTATATGAACATAAACATAGGTCTTCCCATTTAAACTAGAATCTTTAGGTTGTCCAAACAAATCCATGTGAATTAATTTGAGAGGTTGAGAATTTGACACTTCTTTCTTTGGTTTGAAGGAAATTTTGTGTCTCTTTCCATTTGACAAGGATTACAAACTTTATCATTTGGAAACTTATGTTTGGGTACATCATTTAATAATCTTTTTCTAGTTAGCTTTCTAAGATAGTAAATATTACAGTGTCCTAGTCTCTTATGCCAAAGACAAACATCATTGTGAAATACACATAAACATGAAGTATTTTGAGAAAATAATGACTCTAGGTTAATAGAGTATACATTTTCATTTCATAATTTAGATTACACAAATTCATTTTTAGAATTAAAAACATTGGAAGCATCATTTTAAAATTTAACAAGAAATCCATCATCATGATGTTGTGAAATACTAAGCAGATTATATTTCACTCCATCAAAAAAAAGTACTTTGGAAATTAAAACTGAGTTAGAGTTACAAATTTCTCAAAGGCCAATGATTTTTCATTTGGCATTGTCTCCAAAGGTGAAATGTCCACCATCATTTTTTATTATGTTCTTAATGCATGAATAAACTCCTTTCATATTTCTTTAACACCCACAGTCCATGAACCATAAGATTTTATAGGATCTCTTTAATCCATTTTCCTACAAAATACTCAAATAAAAATAGACTTTGGTATCTATATTTGTTTGGGTCTATTAATATTAGTGACTAGTGCATTAGGAACCAACATCTGTCTCATAGGTTTTGTATAATAATTATATTAAGTGCTTGAAAAATAAACTTTATTTGGTCCAGAAAAGCTTGAGACAGTATAGAGTGTATCATAATTTGAACTAGCTGAATGTTTTTCAAGATTAGGAGTAAAGTTGTATGTCCTATATTTAGAAAAAATTGGTTCTTACAAAATTTATTTTACCAGGTTGATAGCCAATACCAATATTATATTTAGGAGAAATCATTATACCACAAATTTATACCAAATTATCTTTACCATTACTAATATTTTCAAGGAAATTTTTCAATTTTTCATTAGATATCTTTATTGCATTGTTTTATTTGAGTAATTGAAAATTTTTCTCCCCTTCTTTATTATTATCACATTTAACAGTTGAGGTAAGATCATATTATTTTTTATGTACTTGTATTTATATTTTAGTTTAGTACATGTCTCTTTAAGTATATTATAGTACACAAACATTTATTCTTTAGAAAAATTTTCAGAGTCACCTTCATCTTAAGAATTATGGAAATTTTGTAAAGAGATTCTAATGTTACCTCTGATTTGTCTGTCATAAAACACATATTGTATTTTCTAACCAATTCATCATGTGAAGATTCTAAGTCACTTGAATTGTTATCAAAAGCACTCCACATTGAAATTATTTCCTTTTTATACTTTTTATATTTTTCCTCATATTTCATTTTCTACATGATCTTGGGCAGTCATCCTTTTTATGTCCCTTTCACTTACATTCATAGCATACGATGTCATTTGAATTCTTACTTATTTTATGATCTTTCTTTGAGATTCCCTTTTGATAATATCTTCATTTGAAGTTGGTATTTCTAATAAATTTCTTCTTCTTGTAAAATATCTTAAACCTTATGGCTAATTGAGAAATCTCCTCATCACTGTCAGGTGATGATTGTTCACTGCTAGAAAATTCTACAAAGACATCCAATTTCCCATTGTCTTTGTGTTTGGAGGTGGTGATATTAAATGAAATAGATTTTCTTTTGGGTTCATCATCCTCTTCCATGTTAACTTTCAACTCCTCTTCATACATCATTAGTTTCTCAAGGATCTCTTTTATAGGTAACTTACTAATGTCACATGACTCTCTAGTAGAGATAGAAGTTCCTCTCCATCTATTAGGTAGTCTTCTGAGAGTCCTCACGATTTATTCTTTGGTAGTGAATTCTCATCCAAGAGAAATCATTGTGTTGAAAATTTCGTTGAACCTGAGATACATGTTAGAAATAGTATCATCCGGTTTAATTTTAAAGTTATCGTATTTAGTTGTATATGTATTAAGTCTCATTTCTTTCACACTATATGTTATTTCATGTGAAATAGACAAAGTATCCCAAATTTCATGGGTAGTTTTACAAAAATATATTCTATTAAATTCCACATATCCTAAATAAAAATATATAGAATTTATGGAATTGCAGTTTTTATTGTAGGAATTCATGTTTGGGTCATCCCAAGTGATTCTGTCAATAGAGGGAATCTTATATTCATTTTTGATTGAAGACCAAATTTTAAAACCCAGACTTTCTAAATGAATTTTATTTTTATTTTTCCATTGGGCATAATTGGTTCCATTAAAGAATGATGGTCTATTTGTTGTAACACCTTCCAGTATATAATCCATAATAAATAAATAATTTAAAATAACAATAAATTTATAGTTAATAGAAATTTACAGATCTTTAAAGTGAAACTAAAATCACAGATGAATAGGTTCAAAAACAGAATCTTAGTAGATCCTTTGATACAAAATATTGTTCGGAGTAGAGTAATCAAGAGGGGGTGAATTGAGTATCTATAAAAATTAATATTTGAAAATTTTTCTTAAATGGTTCCGTAATAAAAATAAATAAATCCCTCTTAATAAAATTAATAGGATTATAAAATTTTAAATGTTCAAATTACTTCTCAAAAGATAGATTAATTCTCAGTAATATCAATATCTGTTTTTGAAATTACTTTTGAAGCTATTATAATAATGAAAAAAATTATAAATTCTTTATAATATTAACTATTAAAGTAAATATAGTGATTTCTAAATTATATAGTAAAATAGAGAAAACTGAATTAAACAACACATTGGATATAACACAAGTGGTTCAGTCTCAAGTCGAGACCTAATCCACTCCACTTGGTGATCAACTTCCACCAAGCATTTTATATTAATAAACTTTATCCACACCTTAGATTGGGGTAAACAATAGTGCACAAGGTTTCCAAAGTCACATGACCTCTTCCACAGTTCTTCATGGGTATATACTACTAGGTCACACAGGAACCTCTTCCAAAATTATCTTTTACAGTAAACAAGTATAAAAAGATATGAGAGGAAGGATATCTTGTATCATTCCTTTTAGTGTAGGAGATAGTTTTTTTTTTATTACAGACACACACACACACACTAATAAAAATATAAAAACAGTACAGTATAGTGAAAGTATGATGACATAATGTTAGAAGTGCTCTGTGTGTTATTCTTTCTATCTCTGGTCTTCTAGGATGAAGCAGATGCAAGAATCGAGTCCTCTTGTGAGAAACAGAGTATCGCAAATCTGGTGCTCTGGTTTCTAGTTGGATATGGCTCTTTTTCTTCATGGATTTTTTATTGCAAAGATGTTCCTAACTCTAATCTATGGAATCCTAGCTTTTGGATTCCTGAATTCTTTAGGTGTTCTTCAAATGTATCTTGTTTCATGTGTCGGTTCTTTTTCTAATAGTGTTCAAACATCTGCTACTCTACAATGTGTATGTTTTTGGGCCACTCTCACTACTGGAAACATGATCTTTCCCAACACTTCTATACCAACGGTTTGTAAAAACCGTTGGTATAGCTACCATTTCCCAACGGTTCACCAAAACCATTGGGAAAGGGCCTAAAAACACACCCTTTCCCAACGGTTTTGGTGAACCGTTGGGAAAAAGAGGAAAAAAATCCAACATTCACCCAAATAAAAATACAACCACCCAGAACCTATCCCAACGGTTTTCAGAACCGTTGGGATAGGTCTATCCCAACGGTTGTCAAAACCGTTGGGATATGTTCATTGATTTTTTTCCAGATCTACTAACTGAGAACATTATATAAATCAAAATTTTAAATAATTATGATAATACATATATATATTTATGAAATTATGTTTACAAAATTGATTTTAGCTTAGTGGTTAAGTCGTTCGATTATAAACGAGGGGTCCTGGGATCAAATCCCAGTGGATGTTTTATTTTTGGAATTTATATACCAACGGTTCCATTACCGTTGGTATAGATTTCATATTACCTATACCAACGGCTTACTTGGCTACGGTTCTCCAAACCGTTGGTATAGGCTATACCAATGGTTTGGAGGCCTATACCAACGGTTCCAAACCGTTGGTAAAGGTTAGTTTTCCAGTAGTGTCTTTTCATCTTATTCATGGAGTGCATGTGCTGGAGCCAACAATATGCATGTATTCATCACCTTGTACCTTGTACTGTTAGGTAACATGTCTATAAATAAATATTAATTATTCCAGTGTATTTAAAAGACACAAATATAACTGTTAGAAATTAAATTGAAAATGACAAAACGGATTAATGAATGGTTTCACAGTCTATCTAGAAACAGTGTCTCATGGAAATGGTATCACCATGAAATAGTGTCTTATTCTTTTCCTTTGATAAGTGAGACAATCATGATGGAATTGGTGTATATAGATCAGGAACTGGTAGCACAGATGTGGTGTTAGGATCATGGTGTCTGGTCCTTTTCCAAACATCAAATGGTGTCTGGTCATGGTGTCTGGGTCACGGTGCCTGGTCATGGTGTCTAGGTCATGGTGTCTGGGTCATGGTGTCTTGGTCATGGTGTCTGGGTCACGGTGTCTGGGTCATGATGTCTGGTACTTAGTTAGAAAACCAGAACCAGTGGCAGACTCACGGTTTCTCCGACTTAGCCAAATATCTATATATATACTTAAGAAGTAATATTCACAAAATGAATTAGACTTAATCATTCATGAATTAAATCTTTATAAACAAAAGTTAAATATAGTATACAATAATCAAACATGATTTATATCTATTAAGATCATGATAAAATTTATTTAACAGTATAAAAATACTAACCATCTTAACACATTACTGGAAACATATTAAACAGGATATATATGATTTGTGATCATTAAATCATGATGAATCCAAAATTATATGTTTTTGTAGATTTATATTATAAATTTGGTGGTGTTATTAATTTATGAAGGAGGGTGGTAAATTGATGTCCTTCATGTTCACGATACCATACTACATTGGTTATATTTGTTTAGATGAGATTCAATTTGATAATGATGGTTGTGTGGATGATGATATGACTCTATTATATGACATGTGATGTGTGGATATTGACTGATGCTATAATGGGATAAAAGACCTTATGGGATATTAAGATATGTGGGATTATTGTATTTACAACATTAGATTTAGCTTGGTAATGTGTTTGTTGAACATCAGAGGAGTAAACATAAGGAATTTAACATTAGGATGTGAGATTAGAAAACTAATGATGAAATGGTTGAAAAATTACATTTATTATATTTATATTTATATTAAAATTATAAATTGGGTGTGATATTATTTCATAGATCCTTTTTGTGGATAGGTATTATATTACCATTTACATTCTTGATGGTTATTCTATTTATTCACTGAGGTATTCGTGTGTGTATTACACATTTTCTTGAGTGGTGTTTGGTGTGATCCTATAGAGTATATACGTATTGTCAACCTGATATTTATATATATATATATGTACATATATATGAACTATTTTATAGGTTTTCATGATGGATTTGAAGACTTAAATAGGTATTACTAGTTCCTGATTGGAAATGTTGTAGGGTTTCTATCATATGACTATTTGGTATTGTATCATTTTGGGATATCTTGTCTATATGACAAGACATTGATCATGGGATTGTGATTATTTTAAATATTTATTATGGGGTTTATTGGTGCATTTATTATTTATTCTTTGGATGTATGATTTTAATTCCTCTCATTATTATGTTCTATACATTCAGTGTTATTCACCAACTTGGGGCTTATTAGTGGTGTGGCTCGTGGGGTAACAATCATCATTACTACTCGCTCAAGAGGGGTTTGAAAAGGGAGTGGGTCATGATGGAGTCATATCAGTGTTTCGTTTTTTACATATAGGATAGAGACCTGAGTTAGGAATTAGGGAGAGATTAATTGTTTGGTAGGGAAATGATATTAGTCGAACATAGTATGTGATGCAAGAAAAGAATATATTTTCACTAAAATATTAGTATTAATTTCCCTTTAAATAAATACATTGTTTAATATATTTATTCATTCACAACATTGAGTTAAAAAAAACTATGATACATTTTATTAAAAATAAAATTGTAAGACATAACTGAGAATTTTATAATGCAGTAATTGAATTTGTAGGTATTATGAAAATTACCATATTATTAAAAATATGTATAAATCAAAAAAAAATTCCACTAAAAATAAATAATGAAATTAGTGTTACTCAAAAACTACTAAGAACATTTTATTCTTAAAAAAATTATAAAATAATTTTTTTAATTTTTTTAATTTTTTTTTAATAAACTAAAAATATTATATAATATAATTTCCATTATATTTTTATTTTTTTATTTAAAAGTTATATTATCAAAATTTTAAATTCAATTTTGACCAATATATAATCATTTTTTAATTTAATAAGAAAATATTATATTATGTTTAATTTTAAAGATTTTTATAAAATGATTTATTCATAGGTGAATTGTTTAAAATATTTTCTTTACAAATAAAGTGGATTTTAGTAAATGATTATTATATAAGAATCATTTAAAATTTAATGAAAACATACTCTTGAATAAAGATTTATTTTATAAAAAATTATGCATTTTAGACAATTAATATTAGTTTACTATACTATTTGTGAAATTTTAGAACTTTTATAAATTTTTTTCTAAAAATTATTTTTATGAGTTATAAATTTTTTATCATAGAATTAAATTTTATCACTAATAGAAATTAAATATAATAACTTTTTATATTTGGGATCACCATATACAAGTCTCCTAATAAATTAAATTTTATTTTTGGATATAGAAATATGTTACCAATGTTAAAACTTTTATTCGAATCATAAAAGTAAATTATGGTAAAATGGTGATATTAGAGTAAAAGATTTCAAATTACTTGAAAATGTAATAAATTATTTTGATTTGATGTGTCTCACCTAAAAACCATCCCCTCACATATATTATCTACTTTTGGATCCACTTTCCTTAAATTTTACCCATATTATTACAATAAATGGCATTCCAATAAAATATAAAATGTTTCCCCTACAACCAAAATTTTACACACACTACAAGACTCTTATTTTATCTTAAATTTTGAAAAACAAATTCAAAAAAAATAATATAAATTTCTTAAAAAAAATTTACCAAAAAATTTCCACTCCTCAAAATCATAGTCTCTTTTAGAAAGTATTTGCTCCATCGAGTAAGGTAAAATTATTAGTTACTTCTTTTCGTTTATATTCCGTTATTTATTATTATTAAAAATAAAATATATATTATTTACATACTAAAATAAACATATCATTATCATTATCATTATCATTATTATATTAATGTGTTATTATGATTATATAATACCCATTTTCTAAATTCCATGAAACATTTATAATTTGAAATTTTCATATATGTTACATGCGGACTACCACCTCCATGAATGATGTGTTTTAAATTTCCTCACTATAATTCACGGATGGTTCATAAAGGATATTTACTGAAAAAATATGACTTTTATAAAATTATTAATGCTTTGAAAATATAAATTATTTTATGTGTTTCTTTTATTCTATGTAAAGTTAAAATGGCATCCCTCTTTAATTTTATACTATAGCCACCATGAAGTTACATATTTCATGTTTCATCACAACCCCATAGGTCAATTATAAGAATATATTTAGTGAATTAAAATGTTTTCTTTTGTAAATTTTAATGTTTTTTCAAGATTCTATGAATATTAATATTTTATTATTATATAAATTTTTGTTCGTGAAAATTTATTGATATATGATCATCACTAATATCATCTTTTATAATAGTAACTATAATACTATTATAATAAAATTAAAAAAATTTAAATATTTAAGGAAAATAAATTTTAATAATTTAAATAATCTAGAAATTATAAACTTTGTATCAAAGAATGAATATAAATATCAATATTAGGATGCATATATAAAATAATTGAAATTAATTTCATTTTATGAAGAAAATAAACAATTAATAACGAATAATTGAATGATTAAAAATTATAATTTATGATTTAATATATTATATATTTGAATAGGGTTTTAAAAAATGTTATTAGAATTTTTAGGATATTGGAGATTAAAGTGCATTCATGAAATTTGAGAGCTAAAGTAAGTTCATTCATCTCAATTTCTCTATATTAAAACATGATTACATATTTATCACAAATTATTATTTGATATGAAGTTATTACTACCCATTTTAATTTTTAAATGGAAAATCAACCTTGAAATTTTGATGTACCAGATCATTTCACAATCTCTCTTTCATGTTCTTTCAATTTGTATGCTATCAAAATTTTAAGTTATTTTATCATTTTTCCTTTATTAATTTTATATATATTCCCTATTCAACACTTTTATTATTTAATTTTGTGTATACACTAATATATGGACTGGTTTTATAATACCTTTCATTAAATTAATAGGATTAAAAAATCCATCACATGTTCTCTTTTTCAAGGGTTTTCAATTAAAGTGTTACAAAAGAAGTAACTCAAATATATTTTCTTCAAGTTATAATGCTTCTTCTTAGACTTATCATTTATATGTTTTATTTACTATACACTAATATTTTATTATATAGTAATTACTCTTATTTTATAGGGAGAATTAATTTAAATTCAAATATTATTACTAGATGAACATCTTTCCTATAAATGTATAATATTGTTAAGAATAATTTAAATCCACCATATGAACAATATCTCCTATATGTCAAAAATTAATATTCCCACCAACTTTTATCTTTGATTTGGTAAAAGAGACTTGTGTTATCAAAAGTGACATTTACTTTTCCCCTCTTCTATTTTATAATGGATTTTTTAACCCTTTTATAATGTGGAGTTTTCAACAATGGTATATTAAAATATGAAAAATGTTTTTTCCTTTTCTTCATCATGAATTTTATATTTCACTCCACATTTATTAAGGATAAACATTATATATTTTTAAAGGACACATTATTGGGATCCCATTCCAAATAATTTTTAAAAAATCATCCAAAAAACTATTAAAAAAATATTTTTTCAAAAGTTACTCTTAATTTTGTCTCTTTATGAAGATTTTGATAATTTTTTATAAATTTATTTTTTCTTCCACATTACAACTTTAATAAAAAAAATTCTCTAATAGGGTAATGTTTTATAAATCACACATTTGTTTCACTTTTGGAATACTCCATTTCAATGGTTGAAATTTTGGTGTTAGATGATATACTTTTGATATGATAATATACCATATAATTTAGTAATGATATAGAACCCTTATAAATTCCCTATATTTTCATGATATAATTAATGATTTATAACTTTGATAAAAAAATATATATCTGTGATGATGGTTTGGATCCTATATCACCCTACAATGCATCAGATAATGTTTGATACCTCGTGAGATAATTCCTTTTTTATGGGTGTAATTAAGGTCAATTTATAGTATGAATAATGTGTGTGGGTATAATTTTTGTTAATATTTTCTCAAAATATTCTTCATGGATATAATTTCACCTTTGATATGTTTAAAATGATATTTTTTTAGTATTCCAATGTATATGAAAAATTTCACTATTATACCATATTTCTATGATTTGACAAAATTAAATGAAATGTCTCTTTTATATTTTATACCATATGACAATGTAATTAACTAGGGATTTGACTAATTTATCAATATTATGATTCCTTAAGATATAAAATACATTTTTTATATTCTGGTTCTATGTCCCCATATCATTCCTTGTACGAAATTCTTATTATTACATATTTATTTTTGATTATATATCTTCCATCTCTCCATGTTTTCTCATATGTTTATAATCTAGTCCCTAATTACATGTTTATAAGTTTTTCCCTTATTTATCATTTTATCTCACCCATTTTTTGTTTTCCATTCCTCAGTTCATGAAGATGAGTATAATATATTATATCATTCAGGTTAGTCTAAGGTGTTGTGATTTTAGGAGAAATATTCACATGTATAATAATATAAGCTTATTATTTTAAAAAAATCATGAGACAATAATCCTTATTATTCATGGGATTGAGATATTATTTAAGATATATAATGTTTTATTTATGTAAATGATGTACATTGATGATTTATTTATCTTGGTTTTCCTATATTTATACATGTTTGGACAATGGATTTGATGTTGCCCTATGATCTGAAAAAATGCCCATAGTGTCTAACCATACTAGGTGAATGGATACTGTTTATAGATCATAGACCTTGTAGAGGTACATGCATCATAATTTCATACATTTTTTTGAATAATGTGGTGATTAATTGAAATTAATATTAATTTAAATAAATAGAACGTAATTAATTACATTACATCAATCATAGGGATTTAATCTACAATGGAGACCTTATTTTGTGTTTCAGGAATGTTAATGGTGTTTATAGGTGTTATATGTACGGATGACTCAACTATTTCATGGTATTTTTGGTGTAGTTTGCCCTATATAATTTGAAATTCTATGTCTGTATGAATTTATATGTATGATAACCATATCTATGCAGATATTTTTTGATCCTGGTGACTGTATTTTGTGTAGGATTACTTTGTCAACAATATTGTGGATATCTATGAAGTAACAAATATCACATGAATCAATAACTTTTAAAAACACAAAAATAGAAATATAAATTGTTTAAAACTCATGTTTGTAAACCATGATGCATTTTAATATGTATTTAGTAGTTTTAATGAAAAAAATGATGATATGGATTTTATAGAAATCATCAGTGTAATATTAGTTAAAAGAAGTATATATATTAAATCATGTATCCTTTCCTAGATATGTTATATGTTAATGAAAAAATGTTTAATAAATTATGCTATAAATAATTTTTAATAAATAATAAAACACGTAGAGTTTTCAATTAAAATAATGATATGTATATTAAATTTATTACATAAAAAAATTTAGGCTAATACTACCCCATTATGAATGGTAATTTAAATTGGCTAATTTTCTAATTTGTTTTATATTCATAAATAGGAAATGAAATTTTTATGAAAAATGGTTTTAAATTCAATATTTCTAATTTTTAGGACACTTTATGCATTATGATGTAATGGATATAGTGTTTTAAATAATTTTTACCTACTTCACTTGAAACATGATCTCTATTGTTGGTAATGTGTTTTTTTAGATAAATTTTAAATTTCCATTTTATAAATGGCATGTTTATTTTGTATGTGGTCCCAAAAAATTGGTTGTTTTTTGTGGTTTTGTAAATACCTTGTTATAAATAATTAATTAAAGGCTTTATATTTAATTTTTTTACAAAAAAATGAAATGTTTTCATTCATTTTAAATGTTTTATGTGTGTGTGTTTCATGGAAATTGTTTCATGTATTAAGCATGATTTTTTTAATTTTCATTCAAGTAAGATAAATTGATAGAACTTCAAAAAAGAATTATTTTTTCCATGGTAGGGATAACCCAATTGAAGAGTAATTTTCAAGAACCACTTATCCCCTGTCAACTGGTCAAATATTTCATCAATCCTTATAAATGGATATTTATTCGTTTTTGTATCTCAATTATCTTTATAATAATAAACATAAATGTGAATTTCCCCATCATATTTCTTATAAAATAGAATAGGCACTGCCCAAGGGGACACACTCAGGAATATAATGACTTTACCTCCTATATTATCCAAATAAGTCTTAAAATATCATAGTTTAGTTGGAACTATTTGGCATTATGGAATATATACATGTTAAATTCTGGGAACTAACTCAATTGAAAACTCTACCCCTCATACTGGCCGAAAACTTGAGAAATAGTAGGGAAATATGTTGAGAAAATCGATGAAAGCTGGAGGGAGATCATCACTTAATGATTCTGAATATATCTGAAAATAAACCTCACATTTCACCCTACCCAAATAATGTTAATTAGGTCTATCTCTTCTCGAAATTCGGGCCCATTATCATTGAAAATACATAATAGAACATCAGGTGCAGTAATGGAGACATGCCAAGGATAACAATCATTTCAGAGCATATTAAAAAACATCCAATCCATCACATAAATGATTTTGATAGGTTTCATGTTGAGAACCTTAAAATTCTAGATAAGCTCAATAAATTGATAAAGATGAATAAAAATAAGTACTACAAATACCCTACCCTTTCTTTTATTTTAGGGTAATAGAAATATCCACTGCAAAAGATAGAAACTTCATATGATGATTTAGAATGTTAGAAATATGAGTTGATATAAATGAGTGAGATGAACTAGTATATCATAATTAAGTCACTAAAGATGAATATATATTGATGGTATCTCTCATGGTCAATAGACCGATATAATCTTCCTCTAGATACTCTTTTACTATATGAAAAATCTTCATTCAGGATTCCTATTTTTAGAACCCCTTTATTCGTGAAGCATTGGATTTCCCCAAATTAGATTTAAGTGATGATGTTCACATGCCACTACATTGGGTAGAAAATACATAACATAATTTCTGAAAGTGTTTTATGATTCTGTAGTAACTATAGGTCTTGGGAGCCTCCATTCAATCCCATCATGAATTCCTAAACATTCCACATAGGAAGAACTTCAATGGGCCTTTACTAGGAACTATAGGAGGTTTGGGGAAGTATTATGTTAATAACCCCCATGAGACTCATCACACTTCCTCTTTACATTAAATAATCTCATAGAAGTACAACTAAGAGAATAAGGAACCCCTATTAACCAAGCCTTTCCATCTATATCAAGCTCAACCGTCAAAATTTTATCCATCATGTCTTCATATAAAGTAATATTCAGTAAGAAAAACTCATAATGGATGTGATGGAAAAAACTCATCTCAAACCATCAAGTATTCATCTTCCCATTTTGTACAACCTTATGTGAAAACTTCACAATCAAGTAAAAATGGTTCCCAAACTCTGTCATGGTTTATCGACCCACTGGAGGCTGAAAAAATCCATATCCATAGGATGTACCATAGAGTATTGATATAACTTGTCAGTGAAAATAACAATAAATTATTTTAACTCTAACCCCTCATATTTATTCTCTATCACCATAGAATCCCTTCAACTTATTCAAGGTTTCTCTATCATTAATGTGTCACATTTAACATTAATAAAATCATTCATTTCAAATAAATAAATAAAAGACTCTATTTTCTCAACAAATCCTCATCCTATTGAGGATTATTTGTGCCTTAAAATTCATGTGGCTTTGGGATAAAAAAATCATAGTGTGATTCTAAGATTCATAATAGTGATATTCTAAAACTAGATCTAGAGTTGAAAAGGGTGATGGTAACTTTCTAAGAGCCTAGAAAACATGCACAACTATATCAAAAAAAATATAGTCTCTGGGAGGATTCAATAACTATCATTCACCAGTAGATTCCTCCTGGGGTTGATTCACTCATCTTCTCATATGCATAATGCTATAAAACATCTAAAAACATCACTAAAACTTTATAAGGTTACACATATTAACAACTCAAACAAGAGTAATGGGAAAATAAATCCCATAAAGAAAGATTTAAATATTTGTATTTCAACACAACCAAATAAGAAGTAAATAAAAGACTTTAATTAGGTCAAATCATTCATTAATAGTCATTTACCCAAACACCAATGGTGGCCTAACGACCATTGTATTGAGATATGTCTAGTCACCCACTCATATCTACATCCTAATTTCCGAGAAGACATCCCAAACTACATGATGAAATCAAGGAGGGATTCTTAACCTACACCTATGATGGAACGTTTTCATGAACCAACCCAAGTACCCTAGTGCACAGATACCTGAGCTGTCACTAACCTGGCCTGAAGGGAATTCATGATCCCCAAGGGTTCGAAACTAGCACCTCAAATGTTACTCAATCAAAGAGGGAATATATTACTATAAAAAATTGAAGATAAAAGATACCGGTAAGTATGCTCAACACTCCAAATGAAGAATGATACCAAAATAAAAATAGTCATAACAAAACACAAAACATTACACCATAAAAGTACCCAACATCTGACAAGATAAAACTCAAACATCCCATGAAAAAAGTGTCAAACATCTCCACTCGTCACCTCGATCACTCAAAGCCCAAAGGATCAAAAGAATCCACCCCTCCAAGAGGTTCATTACCTTGTCGCATACCTATCATAATAAAATAAATAAATTGTCAAAGGAAAAGGTAGGATGTGAGATATAAAGACAAGTGTGGCATCACCAATTATTCTGTAATATATGGAATAATAATAAACAACAATTCTTTCAATTTAAAAAAATAAGGAATGAAAAAAATTCTTATTAAAGAAAACATGTTTTCATTTAAAAATTATGGAAATGATTTAAAAGTTGTCTTATATAATTTTTTTATGTAAAATAATATTTATAAATTATTTGGAACAAGTAAAAAAGTTCTAAAATCAATTTAAAATAATATAAAAAAATCACAATAAGAACCATGGACATAATCTCTAAAGTACATTAGTTTCTAGATATAAGATCCTTACAATTATCAAATAAGATATCAAAGTTATACATGTGTGTAGAAACGCCTTAAGCTTTGGTAGAAATAGAACTAATCAACATACCATCATGTATAATCATAATGAAGTAGGTTTTAGATAAATTTTTCATCATAAATACATTAAAAAGGGGTTGGAATCCTAGTATACTTTCTCCAAATAACCTGATAACTACCCAGGATTGCATGTGCTCACTAAATCAACAATAATGATAAATTTATATCATATCAAATCAATCCTTAACAATTAAATTTCCAAATTGTTAGTTTCAATATGCCAATTCAATTTCAAAACCAAAACATGGGTTTTTTATAATTTATTCCCATTTCAATTCAAAGTCAGTAATGGGTTTTTAACATTTCAATTAAATCCACTTTCTCTAAACCAATCTCCAATAATTTTATAAAAAATTAATCCATCATTCTCAAAATGCATTACAAATTCAAATTAAATTGGAATTTTTGGTTTTTTACAAAATAAATTTCATTTCATATTTCGTAATTAAATCATTTAAAATCATGGTTTTATAAACCAATTGAATTATATATCAAACTAATCATGAAAATCATGATTTCAGTTACATGGTAAATATCAAATGAAAAAAATTACCTTTAATAAAAGTTCAATAGATGAATATCACCAATGGGACTCACCAATGAAGAGTGAATGCATTAAAATTATATGAAATAAACCTAATATCAAGATCCAATTAAGAGTTTAGATCCTCAAATTTCATGATGATCTACAGGAGATAAAGAGAGTCAGGATGAAACCGACAAATTTCTTACCTTGAGAGACTCACCATAAGAAGCCTGGTGATAAATCACAGAACAAATGATATATAAGGATAGGTGGATCCTAAAATTACTATATAATTTCTCCAAGTTGAGGGTGGAAGGAAACAGGTGGAATGAAAAAAAATTAGGAAACCAACACCTAAAACATACAAGATGTGGGATTTACAAATCTTTATCCCCAATACAAGATGTGAGATAATAAAAAGATATATACTTAGAGAAATGCATCAAAATTTTAATAAAAAATTGGTATTTGATCATTACATAAAATTTAAATGTTACACGATGTGTATTCCCTTCATGATGTGCACCAATTTCATGAAATATTTCCAATGATCCATAAACAACGTGTAATACATTTACATGGCATGTAATTTCCCATCATAAAATAGAAATCCCAATTTTAATTGGAAAAAAAACACACTCATGTCCAAAATAAACTAAAAACATGGAAGATGAGTGCCTCAAATTTGTAATGGGATGTTACTTTCATAGACATTATTTAAATCGATCATGATTTTTCATAAATATTTTGTGAATTTCCAAATCACATCCCCCATGTGTTCCAAACTAAATGTGTTACAAGGCCCATTTTCATTCACCAGTTGAAGATCGAGTATGGATTAATGCTATATTTTTCAAGTTATTAACATAGGTACCTCTACGTTAAATACATATTCCATTATATCCATACGAGCCTATAATTTCTTAGAAACCACTCGCTCTATGCATTACCATAATTCCACTACATTTTACTATACTTTGACTTATCCTTAGTCATATACTTAGTTGTATCCCTTGGAATATTTTTATAAATATATATAAGTATTTCACCAAAGTTTTCTCATTATAGTTTTAAAAGTTTAACTAAACCTTTTCTCTTATACCAACTATAAAGTCTCAAACTTCTTATACATAAATATTACATATTAATAAAAAAATAATCCATTACATTATATAATGATAGAGTCTATAATAATTTAGTTCTAGTGCATTTGGAAACACTTGAACATATTGTTTTAATTTGGTGAATTATCTTTAATGTTTCCCACATAGATCTTCTCAGATAGTTCTCCTCTTAGTGATACCCTACCTATATTATTATTTATAATCTTGGGAAGAAAACATAAAAAATGGTGATATCAGATGATTAGTAAGGGTAAATGTAAGAGATGTCAATCAATGATCATATTAAAGCCTTAGAAATTCAAAAGGGTATCTTATCATCCACGTACCTTAATTATCTCATACCAAGCCCATCATGGATCATAAACTTGATTCAAAAAATAAATATTCCTTATTCATAAGATATTAATCCTCAAAAATCAAAGAGTATGATCCAAGAGATAAAAACAATAGCATTATATTGTTTTATGGTAAAAAATAATCAAAGAAAAACTAATGTCAAGGATGCTCACCAAGACATTCATAAAATGTTAGGCTTGGGACAACCACCTATTTAAGAACATTAGGCTTTGGCTAACCACCCATGCGCCTTTTTTTTAGTCTTGGTCTAACATCATTTGTACCCTCCTTTTTGGGATTTGGATAATCACCCTTCTACCCTCTCGTATTGTAGTACATTTATCATTACTATAACATCCTGACCTTTCTGACCACTAAACCAATAGCCAAGCTAGTAGGTTTCATGTCTTTAAGCATGCCCCAAGTACGCCAAAGAAAACTGGCTAGTAGCGAGGGTCTAAGGAGATGATAGTGGGGAGACTATACCCACACTTTAGAGTCTCACAATGTTCTAATAAATAAAAGAGAAACAGATAATAGTCGAAGAATTAGTAAGTGAAAAAAATATTAGTAGAAGATTAATACAAGATGAATATAAATGACGGCCAATTCTAATATATAACAATGAATGCATATCTAGATGATGATACAAAAATAATACAGTATACATAAAATTGGAAACAAGATATAATACATGGATAAAGAAAAGAAAAAATAGTCCAGAAGGTGATGTCCACAAGAACCCAGACCTCCAGCTCAGTCATGTGCTCCTAACTCCTAGGTAAAAGAAAAATTAGTGAGAAATAATCTAGGGTCCTAAAAACATAAGATCTACTCTGGTACCCCTATGGAAAGAGGCCCTAGTAGGGCATGAGATATAAATCCCAGTAGGTTACCACCCATGATGTCTACAAATTAATTCAGTCCGTGAAAATAAATTAAAGCAGTGTGCAGGTAATATGATTAAATAAAAATTACCGAAACAAATAAAAAACAGTCCGCTCAGGTTATAAAAGGGTTACTGGAAGCTCTCCTGCTTTGGCTCATGTCTGGAATACCTTTATAATTAATAAATATATATATAGTAACAATATATATTTATTATATATTTATATATTGAATCCACTTATATGGTCCAAGTACATGAAAACATAAGTGACCATATACCAAGAATACTAGGTGATGGATAGATCGAGGTGTAATTAAGTCATCTAGGACCAGTCTAAATAAGACTATAAGATCAGGAAAAAGAGTGCATGTCCAAAATCTCATAATGAGTGGGAGACACAATGTTCGTCACTTGAGATGGTGAGTGTGAAATCATATCAATACTTGATAACGTAGTGAGTGTGCTATCATGTCAATACTGAACAAGGGGGTGGTGGGTCATGCTCAATATCCAAATAGTTTCACTGGTGTGAGATGTCATTCCCAACACCCGATGTAAGTGAGTGTGATATATCCATGCTCAATAGAACCCTTAACATCATTCCACATCCTTTATCAAGGCGTAATTATATTTATAATAATAAATATTTACATTTTAAGGTAATCCACAAGACCAGTATAAACAAGGGAATCACATTTTAATTATAGCATATACTATGCATGAAATTATTGGAATTTCCATTCCACCAATTAAAATTAATTTTTATTGAATCCTTAAATTCATTCATGGCATGAAAACCATCATGAAGCATGTATTTCATTATAATCAATTAATTTAATTCATTACCATTTACATAAGATGTGATTATTTAAATATATAAAGTTTCATAGTCATACTACCCAAGAAATAAATTTAACAATTTCTTTATATTCCATGTATTAAAAAGTAATCATTTCAATTAATAACACAAATCCAGAAGAAACACCAAAAAAATAAACCAAGAAATTTTTAAATAACTATTTATTACATTTTAGCATAGAAGGAAGCGCACATCATCTGTGGGGTCTTATTATAAAACAAGACATTGGTCAAAAAAACTATTCATTTAACTTAACCATGCTTCATATTTTAAGAGATAACTCAATTTATCAAAAAGAATCATTTTAGAAAGATACCAACATGGAATAAAATTACAATTTTCAATGAGACATATAAGTGGTGAAAATGTACTATGGGAAATTACCTACATGGTATGTCCCATTTATATGTTGGTCCAAGCACATAGGAGGTGTCTTGGGTTCAATAAAAAATTATATAGAAGAGAAAAGTTTCAAAAATAACATAATCTAAACACTTGGGAGGCATTCCAGACATTTAATTAATCCATTAAAATGTGTAAATTCAAGATGGAAAACCCAAGGGGTTTCTATAATTGATTTTGGAATCCTGAACTTTCTAAACAATGATCAATGGGGGAATACAAAGGTGCACATACCAATTTAATATGAATGAAATTATTTTAGGGTGTTTCACGACAAAGTTCAAAGTGTGGTACAATGATTTCATGTATAAATCAACGAACACATTAGAAAAAAGTTATATACCACCTAACACATTCTCAAAAAACATTACTCATCCAATACTTACTGTTAATTTGGTATGGTTTAGAAGAAATCAATGAAATAAATATCCACCCAAAAAATAGGAAAAATGTTCTCACACCATGATAACATTGTTGAGAAGAAATTAACTAGAGAAATATTAAAAATTAACATAGATCTTACCGAGAGAAATCTATATGGACTAACACCACTCAAACATAACAATGTATTTAGGGGTTATAACCATGCGTAAAATAGGCTTGAGGAGAAACCCATGACACCAAGAGGAGACTCACATGGCTGGAGGAGGAGAAGGAAAGAGGAAAAAGATTTTAAGAACTCATTAAGGGGAAAATATTAATTAAACATTAAAAATAGGTATCCATGGTTATTCAACATGGTTATCCAAATCATGCTCCAACCACTTCTTAGAAACCCTTACCCCATAAGGCTATGTCATACTGGTTTCACAAATCACATGCCAACTATGTGATGAATAGTGAAAGTAAATTGTGTATTAGACACTAATAAAATAGGGAAGGTGAAAGGTTAGGTAAACCACACATAGCCCGTGTTAGGAACATCTACTAATGAGTAGATAAAAATTGTTTTATCTGGGTGGATGTATGGTATCAGAGAAACCATAGGCCCTTACCAGTCTACCCCAAACATGAGTTTTTAGGGTTCGACACTCCCAAAACTTAACAAACCACCCAATACATCATTTGGGCCTTAAATATAATGACCCATACTTTAGATACACTGTTATTACTTCAAAATTTAAGCACTCTTATTACAACATATAACAAAACCATGGTAGGACCGTATAGGTATAGTGTCTTTAGAAACCGGGAAACATAAACAACTGGTTCATATAGCATCTACATTATCTCTAATTTATTTCATCATATCTAGAGTCCCTTTGGGAATATCCTACTTAATAACTTTCTTCCTTACCTGGGGAAAGAAAACATACAAAAGGGTGAGATCAAATGCACAGTAAGCATAAACAAAAGAAATATCAATCATAAGAACATAACATTTTGGAAATATTAACCTGCAAAAGAGATCATAATTTCATAACATGAGATAAATAATAGTAGTGAAATGAAATCCCAATAATCATAACATAATGAATGAAACTTGTCGGAATAAACACATAATCATAGAGAATCATTTATTAGTAGTCAATACTCATTTCCAACACTATCTTAGTGGAAAAAGTCCATTTTTGAACCGAGTTCACTCCTCGTTTCAGTCCTGTATCACTGAACCAGTTTAACTTGTCGTTACAGCCATGACTATCTCATGAGATATAAAATCTTTACCCAATGCATTGGAGGGATATATAGGTCCCACCCATCTCATAATTATACCATTCTTATGTGTGCCACAAAATCATAAATCATACATCATAGCATAACCCATGTAATAAAAATGGGATTCTTAAACATCATGCCATCATAACATAATCCATATTAGATAAAAGGACATAATAAAAATAATTCCATCATAACATAATCAAAACAATGTAAAATAGGGATAGAAATAGAACCCTATATTATCTTAGATGGAAAATAATTTTGATAAAACACTTTAACTCCATTCTTGAGGAAAATATCCTTTCTACTTGAAAAACATTTTCCTTTCTTAAAATGTCATATAATTTTAAACCAAAATAATTTGATTAAAAATAAATATGAAAACATGTAAAGGAATCTTCATGGAAATAATTTTCTAAAAATCCATTCATGTCGTATAAGTTAAAAAAACATTCTTCTCTTACTTTTGCCGGAAAAGTCAAAAAGCACCTCGTATGAAAAACGACAAAATATTCTTTCATATCTTTTACTAAAAACTAAAATAAGGGTAAAATTGGATTTAAACAATTTTAGGTAGATGGAAATAATATTAAATATTGAGGAAAAATGGATGTGGATGATAAATATTCCCCAGTAAATTCTGAAGTATAAACAATCTCGGATAAAAACTGAGATTGCGAGATTTTCCCTTACATTAGGTCTGATATGCTTTGTACATGTCCAAAACTCCAGTATAATGATTTAAATAATTTCATTGACTTATTACAGAACCATATTCATTGTTATGATATCATATATTGTCATATTCTTAGCATCTTACTAGTAATATTTCATTGTTACTTGTTATTCGGGTGTTTATTGCTTTATGTTCTTATGCGTGTTTTGTCGAATAAATTCTTATTCCTATTTATAGGATATAGATTCATCATTTACAGAATGGTATTAGTGTAATATATATCATCTTCATTCATTAAATCCATTTATATAATCATTATTCAATGAAGATCATATAGAACGAGTAGCGTCACATTGTGGAGACGGTAGGCCGTACGTACGCACGAGCGATGATATCATTCCCATGATCGTGGAATTGTATTGAAGTGTATGTATACTATTTCAGAATCAATATAACTTTACCATAATCATGTATAGTTATTATTTACACCATAATACCCATCCAAGTAAGGTGGTGGTGGAAAACAGATTACACCACGGCGTGGAGACGGTATTCCGTACGTACGCACGCGCGGTGATTTCATTTTTCGTAGGATGGATAAGAGGTGAAATAGGGTTGTTTCATATTTATAATATCATATCAGTATATGAGGTATAATTATGTTATTACCTCATAATGAAACAACTAAAGAAGAGGGAATAGAAGAAGAATGGAACTTGAAGAAAACGGTAGAAGGTATTACCTCTTTCTCGAAGTGCCTCCTTTAAACATTCTCTTAAGGCACTAGAGTTGGTATTTTGAGAATAACAATACCTCTAATAGGTTTATAAGGAATTGGGAAAGTGAAATGGGTAGGTTTTGGCTGAGCTTTAAGGCTCAAATTGGTGTGAGGAAGAGAGGGAGGAGGTGTCCTTTTATAAGGGAAGAGAGGGGCACCTTTGGAAAGTGTGGAAGTATTATTTTATTATAAACTTATCTTCGGTTTCAAAAGGTCCAAAAATAATTAAAGATAAAGTTAATATGACTCAGGGTCAAAATAAAATCAACCAATCAGAATTTGACATGTTTTGGAAATTATTTTAATCATTACAATCTTATTTATTTAAATCATTTATTTATGAGGTCAAAACTTCATCATTATTGTGTCATAAATAATTTAATTTATTTGGTGTCTAAAAATTATAAAAAAAAATATAATTATGTAGGAAATAAATTTATCTTTCCAATGAATATTTATAGTCTAAAATATAATTTATATAACCCCCTATAAAAATTAATTACTAAAAGATTTTTGTTAATGTCAATTTTGTCTTTACATTAAATTAATTAATCCAAATTGTCATTGTCACTACCAAGTGGCTCAATGGGGTCCCAAAATCGACCCAAGGATGCCCATGGTCGGACAATACTCATAAAATAAGGTTAGGACAAGTGTCAATGTAATTTTGAATTATTATAATATTCTTTTAACCTTGAATTACCCTATTTACCTTTAACCGTAGTAAATAAAAATTACCATAGTTACTATTCATAATATCAAAAAAAAAGTAACCTATTAACATAATTTTGACCCACTGATTCCAAATATGGAATCCATTTTTCAAAATTCATAACACATAAGTTTCTGTAATTAATTTAAAATTAATCCCGTTGTTAAGCAAACGGGTTTTAAAAGTTAAAACATTGCCAAAGATTGAAATGTTTTTAACTATGAATTCAGTGTAAAATTAATGATAATGACATACATTATATTAAATGGTAAAAATATATTATATTTATACTTTAAAAACATTCAATATTATAATTTAACCATATAAATTATTGCGATGAAAAAATTTGTTTTTAATTAAAATATATTGTGTTTTTACTATTCATTAAAATATGAAAGTTATCAGAATAATATGAAAATTTTATCCAAAGTAAATTTTTATATCCTGATTCAAAAGAAGAATTTTATTTTGTCAAATTGAACTTATAAACTTGTCAAAAACTAGATTTAAATTGGGTGTGCCATCAAAAGGCGGTAAAACTGCATTTTTTGAAAAATACTTCATTTATCCAAAAAACTGATTTTGTTTTCATACCTCATTATAGAAAATGTATAAGATGAATTATAATGTTATAAAATTCAAAATTCAGTTAATACTATTCTTAAAGGCTAGTTTATAATATTATAATAATATATCGTTGTTTAGTTAAACTCGGTATTGCGTACTACGCACGCTATCGAGGAAGGTCGTGATTGCGTGTAACGCAGGCCAAGCTAGTATTGTGTGCAGTGGAAGATTCCTTTGCGTATAATATATTACATAAAAAAATATACTTCTCATAAAATATCAGGGTGTTACATTCTACCCCCTTTAAAATGAATTTTTCCCTCGAAATTCGTCACTTCGTAACAAATAGATGAGGATACCTCTCCCTCATCATATCATCAAGTTCCCATGTAGCTTCTTCTAATTGGTGGTTCCTCCATAAAACTTTAACCAAGCGAGTGGTCTTGTTTCACAGAAATTTTTCGCTACGATCCAAAATCTCTATCAGTTGTTCTTCAAAAGAAAGATCTTTCTCCAGAGGTACAACTTCTGAGCTTAGTACTTGTGAAGGATCAGGTATGTACTTCCTCATGAGAGATACATGGAACACATCATGAACTTGAGAGATAGTCGGTGGAAGCACCAATCGGTAAGCTACCTTCCCAACATGATCCAGTATTTCAAAAGGACCAATATACTTAGGTCTCATCTTTCCCTTCTTTCCAAATCTCATTACTCTCTTCTAAGGAGATATTCGTAAGAACACTTTATCACCCACTTCAAACTCTAGGTCTTTTCTTCGATTTTCGGCATAACTTTTTTGTCGACTCTGAGCTACTCTTATGTGTTGTGGAAGAGATCTGACCTTTTCTTCCATCTCATCAACAAGATCAGGTCCTAATATATTTATTTCCCCAACTTCATCCCAGAAAGTTGGAGATAAGCATTTCTTTCCATAGAGAGCTTCACAAGGAGCCATTTGAATGCTGGAGTGAAAGCTATTATTATACAAAAATTCCACCAAAGGTAGTTTTTGATCCCATCCACCTTTGAAATCCATAGAGAAATCTATTAACATGACTTCTAGAGTTTGAATTGTCCTCTCAGACTGACCATCTGTTTGAGGATGATAAGCAGTGCTGAAACTCAACTCTGTATCTAGAGTATGCTGAAGACTTCGCCAGAACATCGAGGTAAACCTCGGATCCTGATCAGATATAATGGAAAGTGGTACTCCATGCAATCTTACCACTTCCTTTACTTATATCCTAGCAAGCTGATCAAGAGAGAAATCCTCTCTAATAGCAATGAAGTTTGCTGACTTTGTAAGATGATCAACTATGACCCAGATAGCATTATTACCCTTGGATGTTTTAGGAAGTCTAGTAACAAAGTACATATTGATGTTTTCTCATTTACATTCAGTTATGGGTAATGGTTGTAACATCCCCTTAGGATTCTATCTCTTAGCTTTCACTTGCTGACAAACCAAGCATCGATAGACATATTCAGCAACATCTCTTTTCATGTCATCCCACCATAAGTACTCTTTTAGGTCTCTATACATCTTCGTGCTTCCAAGATGAATAGAGAATGAAGAACTATGAGCTTCATCCAACAGATCCTTCCTTAATTCTGGGATGGGAGGAACACAAACTCGATTCTTGTACCTTATTATCCCATCACAATCAAGGTTGAATTCAGGAACATTTATCACCTTCTTTTCTAACTCTACATCTTCTTTTTGTGCCTCTTTAATCTTCACATGTATAGATGGTTGAACATTCATTTGAGAAAGATATGATTTTTCCCCTTCCATTATAATTCCAAGATCCATCCTTTGTAAATACATAAATATTGGATCTTTTGTGATCCTCATCATGGATAAGCTAGTGTGGTCTTGTCGACTTAATGCATCTTCCACTTTGTTTGCTTTCCCAGGGTGGTAATGAATTGAGCATTTGTAATCCTTAATCAACTCCAACCATATTCTTTGGAGCATATTCATCTCCTTTTGTGTGAAAATATAATCTAAACTTTTATGATCAGTATAAATATCACACCTTTCACCATAAAGATAATGCCTCCAAATCATTAATGCAAAGATTACCGCAGCTAACTCCAAATCATGAGTTGGGTAATTTCTGCTCATGGATTTTCAACTGCCATGAGGCATAAGCTATCACCATATCATTTTTCATAAGAACACACCCCAATCCCTTATTGGATGCATCACTATAGATCACAAACCTTTCTCCACTGCAAGGCAGTGTGAGCACAGGTGCACTGGATAACCTTCTTTTCAACTCCTTGAAATTCTCTTCACACACCTCCATCCACACGAACTTAAATCCTTTTCTAGTCAACCTGGTGAATGGATGATAATCGTGAAAAATCATTCACAAAACGTTGATAATATCCAGCTAGACTAAGAAAACTTCAGATCTCATTTACTTTTGTTGGTCTCAAACATCTTTTAAAAACCTCTGTTTTTGCTGGATCCACAGATATCCCCTCTTTTGAGATTATGTGACCCAAAAATGCAACTTTTTGAAGCCAAAATTCACACTTGGTAAATTTGGCATAAAGCTTATCCTTTCTAAGGGTCTTCAATACAATTATCAAGTGATATTAATGTTCTTCCTTGCTCTTTGAATAGACCAGAATATCGTCTATAAAGACTACCACAAACTGATCAAGATAGACTCTAAAGACTCTATTCATTAGATCTATGAAGATATAAGGGGCATTAGTAAGACCAAATTGCATCACTATAAATTCATAGTGTCCATACCTTGTACGGAAATCCGTCTTTGGTATATCCTCCCTTTTGAACCTTAATTGATGATACCCTGAACGAAGATCAATCTTGGAAAAGTATTGAGCTCCGCGTAGTTGGTCAAATAAGTCATCAATGTGTGGGAGAGGATATTTATTCTTGATAGTGATCTTGTTAAGTTCTCGATAATCAATTCAGAGTCTCATTGATCCATCTTTCTTCTTAACAAACAGAATAGGTGATCCCCAAGGTGATGCACTAGGGCGTATGAATCCCTTATCAATATTCTCTTGGAGTTGCTTCTTCAATTCCTGCAAATCAATTGGGGCCATTCTATAAGGTTTCTTTGAAATAGGTAAAGCACCTGGTATGAGTTCTATTGAAATATCAACTTCACGATTTGGTGGAAGACCAGGAAATTCCTCCAGAAAGACATCATCAAACTCTCGTATAATGGGAATATTCTTAATCGTGAGTTTCTCACCAACCATTTGAGATAAATAACCTTCATTTAGTGGAATCAAGACCCATAGGATGGATGAAATTTCCACTGGAATGTTATGTTCATCCTTGCATCGTTAGACAAACATAGATTGATCTGGAATATGAAATGTGGAATCCCTTCATTGGAAATTGATATGAGCTCCAAATAAAGAAAGCCAATCCATGCCACGAATCACATCAAATTCCACTATAGGAAGGATCACAAGATTTGAGGAATCACTTTCCCACAAACTTCAATCGGAGAAGAATTATAAACTTTTTTTGCGACTGTTGTGCCATTAGGGGTTGTCACAGCTAACTCAACATCTAATTGTTGAGGTAAAATGGCTATACCCTTAGAAAATTCTTCAGAAATAAAAGAGTTTGTGGATCTAGAATCAAATAAAACATTTTCTACTTTAGAGTGGATGGTAAGTGTACCTTTCACCACTTCGTTATCGTACTCCACATCACTGATAGAAATTTCATGTGACATTCCATTGTCTTTAGCCTTAAGAGTTTTTTGGCGTCGATCATCATCAACAACCCTTGGATTATGGAATTGATTAGCATAATGCCCCATTTCCTTGCCCTTTTAATATTGAAGTGTATGAGGTGCACTCTGTGTAGGCTTTTCTTTGTTCGCATAACTAGACATCTTCTTCCCATCATTGCGGCATTCAAATGCCCAATGACCTTCCTTTCCATATTTGAAAAATTTACTTGTCCCTTTAAGACAACTCCCTCTATTTTCTTTCCACACTTTGAGAATAAGGTAAAACTCTTCTTCTTTTTATTGTGGTCTTTAGATTTCCCTTGGAATTCCATTTTCCTCTTCTTATCAAACGAATATGACTGATGGGTTACTCCAATATCCATCTCAACCTTGAGAGCACATCGAACAATTTCCTCGTAGCTATTAAAGTCACTTATGGATAACGCCCTTCGAAGACTTGGTTTTAAGCCACTAAAGAATCGATCAATATTACTCTCAAGATGGATAATAATACCAAAAGCATACCTTTCAAGTCCTGTAAAATTTGATTCATACGTACCAACAGATTCATCATCCTTTTACTTCAGTTCAAGAAACTCCTTCTCCATCTTTGTTCGAAGAATACGAGGGAAGTACTTATTGAAAAATAAGTTCTTGAACTTGTCCCATTCCATGGATTCAAATTCATCTCTTTGCCTTGTATTCTTGATATTATTCCACCATTGATCAGCATCACCTTCCAAAAGATACACTTCAAAGATGACTTTGTCATGTTCAGAACATTGAAGAACTAAAAATATCTTTTCAGTAGTACTGATCCATTGTTCAGCAACTAATGGATCAGTAGACCCACTGAATGAGGGTGGACGTGGCCTCATGAAGGATTCAAAAGAATGTTTCTCCTTACGTTGCTCGTTTGTAGGTCCTATATGATCTATAGATTGAGAAAGTTGTGTGAGCATGGATACAAGATTTTTCATTCCATCTCCCATATCACTTGGTTGCTCAGGAGGACAATCATTGCATTGCCCATCGCATTCCGTATTAACACGATTCCTTCGGGTTCCATCCATTGACTAAAACCAAGAAGAATAGTGTGAGAAATACTAATTATAAAAGGAAAACCACATAATCAAGAAAAAAATTTACACTTAAGGTCTTATCATAGGTTGTTCATGGCAATTTCTAAAACACTAAGATTGTGTTCTATGCTTAGACTTATCCTTAGGGTTCTTACTAAGTCTTTCACGTCCAAGTTTTAAAAGGTTGACTATACCTTTCCTCTAATACCAACTATAATGACCCATACTTTACATACATTGTTATTACTTCAAAATTTAATCACACTTCTTACAACATATAACAAAACCATGGTAGGACCGTATAGGTATAGTGTCTTTAGAAACTGGGAAACATAAACAACTGGTTCATATATCATCTACATTGTCTCCCATTTATTTCATCATATCTATAGTCCCTTTGGGCATATCCTACTTAATAACCTTCTTCCTGACCTGGGGAAAGAAAACATACAAAAGGGTGAGCTCAAATGCACACTAAGGGTAAACAAAAGAAATATCAATCATAAGAACATAACATTTTGGAAATCTTATCCTGCAAAAGAGATAATAATTTCATAACATGGGATAAATCATAGTAGTGAAATGTAATCCCAATAATCATAACATAAAACATGAAACTTTGTTGAATACACACATAATCATAGAGAATCATTTCTTAGTAGTCAAGACTCATTTCCAAGACTATCATAGTGGACAAAGTTCATTTCTAAACCAAGTTTACTCCTCATTTCAGTCCTGTATAACTGAACTGATTTAACTTGTAGTCCATCCATGTCTATCTCATTAGATATAAAATCTTTACCCAATGCATTGGAGAGATATATAGGTCACACCCATCTCATAATGATACCATTCTTATGTGTTCCACAAAATCATAAATCATACATCATAGCATAACCCATGTAATAAAAATGGGATTCTTAAACATCATGACATCATAACATAATCCATATAAGATAAAAGGAAATCATAAAAATAATTCCATCATAACATAATAAATACAATTTAAAAATAGGGATAGAAACAATACCCTATATTATCTTAGATGGAAAATAATTTTGATAAAACACTTGAACTCCATTCTTGTGGAAAATATCCTTTCTACTTCAAAAACATTTTCCTTTATTAACATGTCATATAATTTTAAACCAAAATAATTTTATTAAAAATAAACTTGAAAACTTGTAAAGTAAGCTTCATGTAAATAATGTTCTAAAAATCCATTCATTCCGTATAATTTAAAAAAACATTCTTCTCGTACTTTTGCCGGAAAAGTCAAAAAGTACCTCGTATGAAAAACAACAAAATATTCTTACATATCTTTTCCTAAAAACTCACCGAAGGGTAAAATTTGATTTAAAAAATTTTAGGCGGATGGAAACAATATTAAATATTGAGGAAACTTGGATGTGGGTGATAAATATTCCCTAGTAAATTCTGAAGTATAAATAATCTCGAATAAAAATTGAGATTTTGAGATTTTCCTTTACCTTAGGT
Organism: Viscum album; assembly: GCA_963277665.1. NCBI lineage: Eukaryota > Viridiplantae > Streptophyta > Magnoliopsida > Santalales > Viscaceae > Viscum > Viscum album. Next base: position 1,821,399,973 of record OY728151.1, on the reverse strand, counting down.
CCGATATGCTTTGTACGTGTCTGAAACTCCTATATAATGATTTAAATAATGTCATTGACTTATTAAAGAATCATATTCGTTGTTATGATATCATATATGGTCATATTCTTAGATTCTTATTAGTAATATTTCATTACTACTTGTTATTCGGGTGTTTATTGCTTTATGTTCTTATGTGTGTTTTGTTGAATAAATATTTATACCTATTTATAGGATATAGATACATAATTTACATAATGGTATTAGTGTAATATATATCATATTAATTCATTCAATTCATTTATATAATCATTATTCAATGAAGATCATATAGAACGAGTCGCATCACGTCGTGGAGACGGTAGGCCGTACGTACGCACGAGTGATGATATCGTTCCCATGATCGTGGAACTGTATTGAAGTGTATGTATACTATTTCAGAATAAATATCACTTTAAAATAATCATGTATAGATATTCTTTACACCATAATACCCATCCAAGTAAGGTGGTGGTGGAAAACAGATTACACCACGGCGTGGAGACGGTATTCCGTACGTACGCACACGCGATGATTTCGTTTTCCGTAGGATGAATAAGAGGTGAAATAGGGTTGTTTCATATTTATAATAACATATAAGTATATGAGGGATACTGATGTTATTACCTCATAATGAAACAACTAAAGAAGAGGGAGTAGAAGAAGAATGGAACTTGAAGAAAACGGTAGAAGGTATTACCTCTTTCTCAAAGTGCCTCCTTTAAACATTCTCTTAAGGCACTAGAGTTGGTCTTTTGAGAAGACCAGTACCTATAGTAGTTTTATAAGGAAGTTGGGAAGTGAAATGAGTAGGGTTTGGCCGAGCTTTAAGGCTCAAATTGGTGTGAGGAAGAGAGGTAGGAGGTTCACTTTTATAATGGAGGAGAGGGGCACCTTTGGAAAGTGTGGAAATATTGTTTTATTATAAACTTTTCTTCGGTTTCAAAAGGTCCAAAAATCATTACAGATGAAGATAAGATGACTCATGGTCGAAATAAAATCATCCAATCCTAATTGGACATGTTTTGGAAAATATTTTAATCATTATAATCTTATTTATTTAAATCATTTATTAATGAGGTAGATACTTCAACATTATTGTGTCATAAATAATTTAATTTATTTTGTGTCTAAAAATTATAAAAAAATATCATTATGTAGGAAATATTTTTAGATTTCCAATTAAAATTTATAGTCGAAAATATAATTTATATATCCCCTTATAAATATTAATTACTGAAAGATTGTTTTTAATGTCAATTTTGTCTTTACATTAAATTAATTAATCCAAATTGTCATTGTCACTACCAAGTGGCTCAATGAAGTCCCAAAATCGACCCAAGGATGAACATGGTCGTCCACTACTCATCCAATAAGGTTAGGACAAGTGTAAAGGTAATTTTTTATTATTATAATATTCTTTTAACCTTGAATTACTCTATTTACCTTTAACCGTAGTAAATAAAAATTACCGTAGTTACTATTCATAATTTCAAAAAAAATATAAAAGTAACCTATTAACATAATTTTAACCCACTGATTCCAAATATGGAATCCATTTTTCAAAATTCAAAACACATAAGTTTCAGTAATTAATTTAAAATTAATCTCGTTGTTAAGAAAATGGGTTTTAAAAGTTAAAACATTGCCAAATATTGAAATATTTTTACCTATGAATTCAATGTAAAATTAATGATAATGAAATACATTATATTAAATGGTAAAAATATATTATATTTATACTTTAAAAACATTAAATATTATAATTTAACCATATAAAGTATTGTGATGAAAAAATTTGTTTTTAATTAAAATATAGCATGTTTTTACTATTCATTAAAATATGAAAGTTATCAGAATAATATGAAAAATTTATCCAGAGTGAATTTTTATATCCTGATTCTAAAGAGGAATTTTATTTTGTCAAATTGAACTTATAAAATTTTCAAAAACTATATTTAAAGTGGTTCCTCCATCAAAAGGCGGTAAAACTGCATTTTTTGAAAAATACTTCTTTTATCCAAAAAACTGTTTTTTTTTCATACCTCATTCTAGAAAATGTATAAGATTAATTATAATTTTATAAAATTAAAAATTTAGTTAATACTATTCATAACGTCTAGTTTATAATATTATAATAATATATCTTTGTTTAGTGAAACTCGGTATTGCGTACTACAGACGCTATCGAGGAAGGTCGTGATTGCGTGTAATGCAAGCCAAGCTAGAGTTGTGTGCAGTGGAAGATTCCTTTGCATATAACATATTACATAAAAAATATACTTCTCATAAAATATCAGGGTGTTACATTAAATAACCTCTAAAAATGAAATTTAATCATTCCAACTCTATGGATTTCATTTGAAATCTTAGTTCAAATAACAACCCATTAACAAAATGTCCAAATTTAAATTCCCATGGAATTTTTCATTCACTAAAAACATGTGTCATTACAATCTCCCCACCTTAAAACTTTACCACCTTGAGAATACTTTGGGAATAAATAAAATAATACAATACCTACAAGAGTAATTAAGTATCCTTAAAATGGTCATATTTTATTTTCCATCTCCCAACAAACCTCAAGGAACTATATAATTTTATGGATCTAATGTTGTGAAAACAAGAGAAAAGTCTTGTTTTATGACTAAAACACTGAAATAGTGCTTACCCAATCTCATTTATATATAGACATGATCACATCATCATATCTTCAAATATATTGATGATAGTTATCCAAACCATAGATGTTTTTCATTTAACGAACAATTCTAAACCATAGTACACCCCCCAACATCATAATTACCTTCCAAATAATTCCCTGAAAAATTCAAATGATGCACCAATTGTTTGTTCATAAACAATTTGAACCCAATTACTTCTGATGTTATATCAGGAACCTCACTATAAATAAATAATTGAAGCCCAATATACCAAACTAAAATAGGTCACACAAGATTTTCTATAAATATATAGCTGAACTATACAATACACCCACCTTAACCTGGAAAAATGATTAAAATGTTTCCTTTCAACTATATTCATCTAATGAGAAATGTAACATGTTAAGAAAATATGGTTGAATTATATCGAAAATACCTATCTTAGGTGGATGACAAGTTTACAAATTGAATCACAATGCCTTCTTCCATGGAATCACATGTTTACCATGATACCATTCACCTAAGTCTATATGTAACTTCTAGTAATGTTCATTGATCAACCCATCACCTGTCCAATTAATCTGTCAAGCCTCATTATGAACAAGGGTGTAATCTAGATCCATACCACTATAAACATCACCCACTAAAAATCACCTCTAATCCTGATAAAAATTCTAGGATAACATCAAATTCATTAATTTGGAGTCCAAAAAACAAACCCAATGTAGTTTATACCCCATTCATACAAATGAAACATTGTTTCAAGGCCATGAAATCCACTACATATTTTTGATCGAGTCCAGAGCATCATCATTATGGAGGTCAATTGAGAAGGAAATGGATGGTGTCCATCAATCCTCCTGAGGTGTTCCCGCATGGAATTCCTAGTATTAGTTTGAACTACCCATTACTCAATAAAAACCACACATCCAACACACCTCTTTGATAAAGCATGGTTATAGAAATATACAAATAATTGAAACATTTATCTCAATATATAATCAATTATCTCTTTGCGTATCAAGGAAAATTTCAAGATAGGGTACATGATCATCAATAATCAAGACAATGCTAAGAGGATTTCTATAATTACAAAAAAGCATGAGACACCTCCATTATATCCAAGATGAATTTCTCAGTATAATTTCCATCCAACTATACCTAACTATCGGAAAGAATAATAGTTTAACTTCCCCTATTTAACTTCTTTATAGAGTCTTAGCTTTACTTGTCGATGCATCATCTTTAACTGATAGAAAATAATTTACCACCTAAGGCATCCCATGATCACTCATGATTAACCACTACTATCCAACCATGGTCAGTGGTATTTCTCAGGGGTTCCATACATAGGAAACCTCATCAACATCATGATACTGAGTAATAAATGACATGTTACAAGACTCATTATCCTCACATGCATTGGAAAACCACATTTACTACTTGAAATGGTAATCCTCAATGGTGTTCCATATTCCTAGAAGGACACTCTTAAGAGAACTAACATAATAATCCCCACCTTTTCTGTTTCCTGGTCATCAAAAGGAAAGGTTGACTAGATGCTCACAAGCAATTTATCTCAAATCCACCTTAAAAATATGTGTGTTTCTCTTCCTAGTTACAATCACCATATCACAACATCTGGAAAGAGGTAAAAACCAACCTGACCATCCTTTGAAATAGTCAATCCTTTGGAGTTTCATCGTGATCATTGGGATAAATTTTATTTCTTTCATGCCTAGGTCACTCTACTTTGGAGATGTACTAAGAACGAAAACAAAAGCATAGTTCTCAACAATCCCAATGAAACACAACCTTCTCATTACATCATTTAGGATCTCGATGGGTCTTATTTATATCAACCCATATACCCAGAAATTACATGAGGAAAGCACTCATACTATATAACAACCATAGTCTAGTCAAACCTATGATTCATGTATCTGATGGATCATGCATAAAATTGGTACAAAGTCATAATATCCCACATGAATATAAAATTAATTTTTGAACTCTTGATTCTCCTAAGTAAATAGAGATAGGGTCACAATACATAATAAGTGGATGACCACATCATTGGCATGTATGACCTACTGAAACCGGGCATTACTTGTTGCTCACGCCCATAATAAGGGTCAAGGATACCACAACCACCCATCCAAACAAGGGTGTCATTTAGAAGCTAAGACTCTTACTAGGGAAAGCATCACCTAAATGACACTTAATGTTAGAAATCTCACAACATTTACAAATACATTTAAGATATAAGTGTGATACTTACCTCATTTTGTCCCATTATAAAATAATATTCATGAAACCTATGACTGGTTCATTCTAAATAGATTTCTCTAGGCCCTATTCCTATCATTAAATCCATTGATAAAAGAAAAAAGGCATATAAAAACACTTACTGCTCTATTTCAAGTCTACTCAAAGGGATAATTAATGTTCCATTACATGAGGGTTTTTCATATGGATACCACCTAAGGTTCCATTTTAAATTATTTTAATTGATTCACATTCAATAATTAAACATTTAAAAAATTTAAAATAGAACATTAAGTACCAATTATAAGACATTAGAACTAGGTAACTTACTTAACTAATACCTCAGAGAAAAGTATGGAAGTCTTATCAAACATCCTTTTTAAAATTAATCATTATACATTTGTTGAAATCTCAGCAGAATTAGGAAATTTATCTTATAAATAAATTTCAATAATACCAAGTAGTAATATAAAGGGAAACCTTTTTGGGTCCTATTTAACCAACACAGGTTCATTAGAATGCAACAAAATAGAATTTTTTTAAGTTTTCAAAGTTTAAAAATACATGTAGCACATTATTTCATAATAAACAGGCACTAGTTGTTCTAATTGGGTCCAGTTTTTCATTTTATAATGTAATCATACAGATCTCCAGGCCTATTTGATAAATCCATCAGCCATTATAGAGGAAACCATTTCAGTTCAGATCAAAATGAAATAAAATTTTGTAGTTTAACCAGGAAAAGATACATCATTATCTTAAATAAAATATTAATTATATTTGTTTTTATCTCCAATTTATAAATCACTTGTACACTTTATAGATATTAGAATAGCTCTCATTAATTCAAAACTAATTCACTTTAAGAATTTATTTTACCATCTTTAGCATTTTAATAATTGTATCTAAACATGTATAAATATCTAATATGGTTCATGTACATTGGTTACCTATTCTCAATTATAAGGCTACAGTATAATGGTTCCGAGCCCAGTGGAAGTGTGGTAGGGAAGATACCCAATTTTTATTTTTATCATTATCAATGATTATTCCGAGATAAATATGACAATGAATTCCAGTCTCCACGGAATATAATCAAAGATTTAGATAAAGAATAAAGAGGCCTAAAACCTTTAGAAAGGATCTTGCACATGTTGTTTTCAATTAATTTAATTAATATTATAAAAAAATACCTGGTTCTTTGGTATTTTTCTTCATTCATCATATTGATCATCTAGAATGAATTTTCTATATTATCTCGTTTTTCTTGTAAGGATCCATACTAGAATCCCTCTAGTGGTGTTCCACATGTTCTCTAATAGCCTCTGATTGACACTGATCATTCTCTGGGTGCTAGCGTGGTGAATTGAGTGTCATGTGTTGGTCATTCTTGGTCACCTATTTTTCGGATTGAATAACATATCTTATTCTAGAGAGGGGAGAGAAGAGGATTTGAGATAAAAATTGTTTGGATCAACCACAATCAATTCATCAAGGTGTGTGGTGTGGTGTATGGCACAACAGGTGTACATGACTATTTATATACATGTAATTTCAGTTACAATATTTAATTGCATAGAAATAACTAAATGCATTCATGAAACTAGGTAAAACCCATGCATTTAATAATAATACCGCGTCATTATTTAATGGGTGCCAACTTGCCAAAAACTGAATTATAAATAAAATTTTGCATCACAAAATAATAGCATCGTTATTTTAATTTGTGTCAACTATTTAAATATTTATTTACCATCTTTTAAGTAATTATTTTACAACCGGACCAACCATGGTTCTCTCGAACTCCACTTCCATTTATTAAACACCCGAATAAATAAATAAATAATTTATTCTCTTAAATAAATATTTTATTTACAAACTAGTAAATAAAAATTTATTAAATGTTCAATAGAATAAATAAATATATTTTGTTAAATTTATGAGATCATTTTAACATGAATAAAATTATTCCACAATCTAGAGAATAATATTTATTTTATTAATTAAATTCAAAAAGAATTTAACTAAGAACACCAAAAACACTTAGTGTGTGACCCTCTAGGATTCTTTCTCATTGGCATCAGGCGGGCTTGCATAATGTCCAAGTGTATTATTTTGAAACAGGTCATAGAACCCAAGATAAATCATGTGAAGTCACAACAACGACATTCACATACGAACGCTCACTATGTAATATAATCTCATTGCTGCAATATCTCATCAAGAAGGTTTCATGATTGTGTCATCAACTTTTATGTTTGATACGTCGTTCTCTGACTACCTTAAATGAACTCATTATTAGACCCTGGCCATGGAATTTCACGTGATGGTTCTATTTCAATCAAATGGCCAAGATATCAACTTCCATAAATAGAAGGGACAAATCTTTCCTCGACTTACCCATTAATAACATGCCACTCATGATTCACCCAACGTACCCTACTTCTCACCAACTGTCTACATGATGGTTTTCATCAGTAAATCAAAGTGTGTAACTCGTGACATGTATTAATGATTATATTAAAGTATATGGATCATTAGACATTTCACAGATAGGAATATCTGATGACACCAAAACATGCATAATTTCTACTAGCGAGTATGTTATCATAATCTTCTATCTTGGAGTTTACCAGTGATAACATCATGAGCAGAAGTCTCATATATTTATGAGTACTTTCACTTGATGTTCTGCAAGCTATATATCCCATAATAGACTTTCAACCAACCACAGAAGTATATTTAAGAATATTTTTATAGCATTTCAAGTTTCTCATCATTGTGGGGAACTACCATGACCTTATCAATGAAAAAAATATTCTAGGACATTATTACATCATAATCATACAGAATAGTGAACAATATGTAATAATACATTAAATAAACATGTAATCAAAGTAAAACCAGTTGGTTCTAGGACACCCAATCGTATGAACTCTCATGTGGACTAGAGATAACTCTGTATGACTTTCAGTCTGCAAGACATCACATGATGATTGTGTTTTTGCTGCATCAAGGCTTTAGTCAAGGGGTCTTCCACATTTTTCTTCATGGAAATATTTTTCACTACAACTTCACCTCTCTGAGAAAAATCCATAAAGAGATGATACTTCTAAATTACATGATTTATCCACTGATGTGACCTTGGATCTTTTGTGAGAGCCATCGCTGAAGTATTATCATAGTACAGGGTGATGGGATATTTACTGATAGGTATCACATTTAGCTCCTGGATGAAGCTTCTCATCCAAACTGCTTCTTAAGATGCCTCAGAATCTGTGATATACTCGGACTCAGCTGTATAATCTACGACCACACTCTACTTTGATCTCTTCAAGCTCACTTCCCCTCCTTTCAAAGTCAAGATGTATCCCGTTTGCGACTTCAGGTCATTTTGATTAGTCTGAAAACTAGCATTTGCATATCCTTTGATGACTAGTACCTCATCTCCTTCATAAACTAAGAACATATCCTTAGTATGCCACAAATAATTGTGGTTAGTCTTGACTAGAATCCAATGGCGGTCACCTGGGTCATCTTGATATATTCCTACGACACTCAATGAATAGGAGACATCTAGCCTAGTACATATCATGGAATATATGACTGACCCAATATCTGATGTTTATGGAGTCCTTTCCATTATCTTTCTTCCATCATGTGTCTCTAAGGAAAAAATTTCTTGGAAAGATGAATTCCATGTGATAGTGGAAACAATACCCTCTTGGATTGTTACGTACTGAATCTATTCAATATCTTATCAATGTTTGTACTTTGACTTAGTCCTAGAAATCGATTGCTTCTATCACGATATATCTTGATCCCAAGAATATACGCTACCTCACCCAATTCATTCAAGGAGAATCATTGATTCAACCATGCCTTAACATAATATAAGACTGGAATCTTATTTCCAATAAGTAATATGTCATCAAAATTACTATTAGTAAAACAACTGCACTCCCACTAAACCATTTGTAGACATAAGGTGCACATTCATTATTGATAAAACCAAATTCCTGTATGGATTAATCAAAACAAATGTTCCATGACCTAGATTCTTGCTTTAATCCATAAATGTATTTTTTGCAACATGAATACCTTATTGGCATCTTCTGGTGTGAAAAACCATCTAGGTTGTGTCATATAGACATGTTCCTAAGGTTCCCATTATGTAATGTTGTTTTGACATCCATTTGCAAATGTCATAATTAGGGTTAGAAATAATGGCAAGTAGAATTCTGATGGATTTCATAATTTCAACTTGTGAGAAGGTTTCTTCATAGTCAATTCCTTGATGTTGTTTAAAACCTTTTTCAACCATTCGTGCCTTATAGGTACTGACTTGTCCTTCCATGTCTAGTTTCTTCTGGAATACCCATTTTCAACCAATAGGCTTTACATCAACTGGAGGATCTACCAACATCCAAACATGGTTTCGGAACATGGAATACATTTCATAATTCATAGATTCTTGCCACATGGCATCATCTGTGTCGCTTACTAATTCCTTGTAGGTTAGAGGATCATTATTATCATCTAATAATGATTCACCATCCACGGTAACTAGAAAATCGTATCATTCTGGTTATCTAACCTCTCTTTTATTACTACGCGGTACTTGTGTCTCTGGAACAGATTCTTCTTCCACGAATCTTTGTGGAATCTATTCCTATACCAACTCTTGTGTACTTTGATCCTTGAATTCATTGACGTCTATCTTTCTCCCACTATATCTTTTGGAGATATGCTCCCTCTCAAGGAATATGGATTGTCATGCCACTAAAACCTTTTTGTCTAAGGAATTGTATAGGTAATAACACCTTGTATCCTAGGGGTATCCTATAAATGTATACTTTGTGCCTTGAGGTGAATGTTTTTTACCTAAAGATGAATTAACAAATGATTTGCTACCCCACACATGTAAATTTGAAAACATGGCTATTATTCCACTCTATAAGTCGTATGGAATATCATTTATCAATTTAGTTGGTACTTGTTTTGTATGTTTTCCACTGTTTGTAACGCATATCCCTAAAAGGATAATGGAAGACTCACATGACTCATAATTGATCTCACCATGTACAATAGGGTGTGGTTCCTCCTTTTTCTCACACCATTACACTAGGGTTATTTGAAGGTGTGATTTGGGATAGGATCCCAAACTCCTGTAAGTAATCAATGAAGTCTAGATTAAGATATTCTCCACCTCAGTCTCAGTGGAGTTTCATAGTCTTCTTACCAAGCTGGTTCTCAGCTTCATTCTTTGATTCTTTGAACTTATCAATAGAATATGACTTATACATCCTCATTAAGTAGATATATACCTATCTACTAAAATCATCAGTAAAAGTTATGACGTATGGGTACCCTCCCATTGATTCAACTAGAAATGGTCCACACACATCGGTATGAACCAATTCATGAAGTTCATTATCCCTTTCACCTATCCGACTAAATGGGTATTTGGTCATTTTTCCTTGTAAACTTGCATGAAATATTCCAAGTGTTTTGAGTTCGAAAGAATCTAAATATCCATCTTGATGTAACATTGCAAATCATTTCTCATTTACATGACCTAGTTGTTGATGTCAATGTTGGTTGTGGTATGATTCATGTGAAGTATATTTATTATCGATTGTCATTACTTGGTTTGTGTAATCCAACATGTAATGTCCACTGTATAAATGTTCCCTACAATAACAAATGGTATCTTTGTAAATGAAGCAACATTCATTTACTAACTTGAAAACAAATCCATTTTTATCTAATCTGGATACAGAAATAATGTTTTTAGTAACATAAGGCACATAATAACAACCCTCTAACACCAAGATCATCCTATTTGGCCACATGAGGTGGTAGTCCTAGATAGCTATAAAATCAAGTCTGTCTCTATTGGCGGCTCGTAGATCTACCTCCCCTCGATCAATCTTACTGAATCTACTTGGTTTCTATACTTGGATACATATGTGAGCACCAAAAGCTATATCTAATACCCAATTTCTAGAAATAGATAGATTTCATTTGATAACAAATGCACCTAAAGCTTCCCCTTGCTTCATAGGCTAGGTGTAGTTCTTCTTCCAGTGGCCCGTCTTCACACAAGCGAAAGAAACAGCCTCATGTTCCCTTGCCTTCCCTTGGATCTTCCTTTTATTGGAAGGATGTGAAGAAGCATTGGGCTTAAATCTCTTCTCCTTCCCTTTACTCTTATTCACTATAAGGACATAAGGCTTTTCAATATTCATATTATTTCCCACATGGTGAAGGAGGATATTAAGATCAGGTAGAAAATTATCAATGTTGTTCATATTGAAATTGACAAAAATGTTATAGAATATCTGAGGGAGTGATGCGATAATGAGATCGGTGCCCAGTTTTTTGTGGATTTTAAACCCTAGAACCTTCAGGCACTCAATGTAGCCAATGAGATTGACTACGGAGGCCCATCTGGGGCACCTTCTCCAAGCTTACTCTGAAAGAGTGCCTTATAGATCTCAAAACTTTCATGTCTGGCTCTCTCTTGGTAAAGACTACAGAGGTTCTTTAGTATGCTATAAACATCCATGTTTTCATGAGACTTCATGAGATCACTAGACATTGATGATAGCATTAAATATTGAATGTCGACTGCATCGTTCATATGTTTGTCATAGACTAGAAAATCCTCATCACTCACCTATTTGGATGGAGGATCAGGTAATGATAACTCTAGCACTTAAGACTTCCGTTCATGGCATAGGATAACCCAAAGGCATCAAAACCATTCATGGAAGTTACTTCCAGTGAGGATGTTGTCTTCTTCTATAATTGATCATAGGAATAGTGTGGTTGATGAGTTTTTCATTTTTATTCTACAATTAAAAAAAAGATCATTAGTAATTTCTTGATTATATTTTATAAGAAATAATAAATTTTATTAAGTCTCCCACTATTTTATCAAGTCCCAATATCCCTCACTATTGAACTCGAAATATCCAGTTGTCATGACATTCTAGTGGAAAGGAACCATATTCCCTTTCATATAAACCCAAAAAGGGTTGGTCAGGTTATTAAAAGGTATTTAGGTAAGTAGTTCTTTTCTAACTGTGGACTTGCAACTCCTTGATATATTGAGTGGACTCCCCAATCCTGAAATCATGACTTTGTATTTCCTCAACTCTTGCCTCCAATATTACACCAAGTCTAGAAAGGGATACTACTCTTGATGTAATATGGTTAAGAAAACCTGAAAACTTTCATAAGGTATTCTTATATAAAAGTAAGGGTCCCAACAAGGGTTGGTCAAACACATAGTTTTATTGAGTTTTTCTCTTAATCAAGTAACGGAAGGCTTGTTCTGACTTAATATTTTATTAGAGGGATTTTTATCTCTTATACATGAATTGATTATTATCATTATCACATTCTTGTTAATATTAAGTAGAACTTAGATAAGTTATTAACCATGTCTTGATAATATTTATGCATATGTATGGTTTATTTTATTTACATCTTGCATGCTTGTTTAATTCATTAATTATGTGATCATGACAACACATCCATAATGATAAACCATGTAATTGATGGAAATAAAATAATGTAAATGGAATTATCATGAGCTTTTTTAATGGTTAGTTTATCTAGGGGTTGATAAACTAACCCTAACCTAGGATATAAACACCTTGAATCTTTTGGGTTCATGTTTACAACTTCCACCTATCCACCTCTGTATCTCCTGGGACGGGTTTCATCTCATCTCTAGCTTGAACCATCTCCACTAACTTGGGAGTTCCATACATTACTTTCCCTTTTTTAACTCACATGTAGTTGAGGGGTAAAACGGGGTATTACATAAAAGAAACCTTGGGAATGCATGCCCTATATATTAATGAAGAGAAGGCTCGCAGACCAACCAATATAATTCAAATAAATAAATTAAAAGAAACCATACACATACAACGGTCTTGGTCTAGCTCATGAGCATCCATACATGAAACAATATTTACACATAAATAAAACTATCAATAAATTATTTAATCGTTTTTTTTAAGATAACTCATACTCGAATCAATTAATTATCATATTTAATTAATCAATCCATTTATTTTAAACCCTTTTCTGAATTTCCTTGAGATTCTCATCATAATTTTAAACAAATAAATTCATTTAAAATTATATTTGTACATAACTTGTACCTTGGAGGAAACTTAGTGAATTCATGTTCATAAATACCCAATGAGTATAAATGAACATTACGTAGATGTTAAATTAAACACATGTATATAAAACACCTATCACATGTTGTGCCTCAGCTTTACGCCAGCACGATGGTACACGTCTCAAGGGTTGGTATAATATAATAAAAAATGTAAATAAATCTGTGTAATTTGGATGAGTACACGACCTATAATTCCAACTACATGGCATGTATTATTTTTGACCATCTATTTGAAGTACACGCCTGGGGAAACAACATGTGAGTATACTTCAGAAATATTTGGAGTACACGGTGTGTCCATTGGGCCACACGCCGTGTAGTTCCCCATTAAAGGGTCTCTAGCCGGGAAATCCCTGTACGAGGTACATAGTCCAACACTAACCCATAGGGACTTCAGGTTGTGTCCATTTGGCTGCACGGTGTGTAATCTAGAAACCATGTTCCACATGTTCCTCGTTAACACACGGAGTTATTAAAATTTAGAAAGAGTCCAACACATGGCTTGGTTTTGCAGACCGGTTCTATGCATTGAATCTTGACTACACGGCGTGTACTACCGAATACACACCATGTGTTCTTCTCTTGTATGGACATGAAGCTTTGGCACCTCCAGATGATATCCTCTATTTTATTTTAATGAAAATTAATAGAAAATATCATTTCTATAAGGTGGATGAGAAATGAAAGAGGAGGAATAGATCTTGAGATTCATATTTTTAGAACAATTAACTTTAATTAAAACAACAAAATTATTAAATGTGTTAGTCATTAATGAAATATTTAAATAATTATAAACTCTGATTTAACCCCTCTAATACCACTTGAAGGTTTTGGGCGTAGGTGAAGCGTGGTTGGGATGGCACACAATTTTTATTTTTACCATGATCAATGATTATTCTGGGATCAATACAATGATGAACTCCAGTCTCCATAGAATATAATCAAAGATTTAAATAAAGAAAGAGGTCTGAAACCATTAGAGAGGATCTTGCACATCATGTTTATAATTAATTTAATTAATTTCATAAAGAAAAATAATACCTAGATCTTTGGTTTTTTTTGTTGATGATGTTGATCATCCTGAATGAACCTTCTGGATTATCTCATTGCGCTTGTAAGGATCCAAACTAAAATCCCTCTAGTGGTGATCCACACGTGCTCTGATGGCCTATGATCGACATCATTCATTCTCTGGGTACAAGCGTAGCGAATCAAGTTTCTTCTATCAGTCGTTCTTGATCACCTATTCTTCGGCCTTGAAGAATGTCTCTCGTTCTTGAGAGGGGAGAGAAGAGGATTCGAGAGTCAAATTGTTTGGCTCAACAATTCTCAATTCTCCAGGTGTGTGGTGTGGTGTATGTCACAATTGGCGTACTTTCCTATTTATATACATGGAATTTAAATTAAAATATTTAATTTCATAGTAACAATTAAATACATTCATAAACTTTGAGAAAACCCATGCATTGGATAATAATATCATGTCATTATTTATGGTGCACCAACTTGCGCAAAACAAATTTACAAATAAAATTCATCATCAGAAAATAATAACAGCATTATTTTAATTTTTGATTACTAGTTAAATAATTATTTACCGTCTGGAAAATAATTATTTTACTACCAGACTAACCTTGGCCCACTCGAACTCCACTTCCATTTCTTGAACACCCAAATAAATAATTAAATAACTTATTCTCTTACATAAATATTTTATTTACAAACTAGTAAATAAATTATCATTAAATGTTAAATAAAATAAATAAATATATTTTATTTAATTTATGTGATCATTTTAACTTGAATAAAATTATTCCACAGTCTTGAGAATAATATTTATTTCATTAATTAAATTCAATTAGAATTTAACCGAGACAACCCAAAACACTTAGTGTTTGACCCTCTAGGATTCTTTCTCGATGGAATTAGGTGGGACTGCCTAAAGTCCAAGAGTAATATCTAGAAATGGGTCAAGTCACCCAAGAGAAAGAACGTAAAGTCACAAAAACGACATCCACATATGAACGCTCCTTGGGTAATATAATCCCTTTGTCGAAATATCTCATCAAGTAGGTTTCATGACTGTGTCATCAACTTTTATTCTTGATAAGTTGTTCTTTGACTACCTGAAATAAACTGGTAGTTACACCATGGCCATGGAATTTCATGTTATGGTTCTATTTCAATCAAAGGGACAATATATAAACTTCCATAAATAGAAGGGAAAAATCCTTCCTCAACAAATCCATTAATAACATGCCACTCGTGTTGCAGCCAACGTACCCTACTTCCCACAAACTGTTTGTGTGACTGTTTTCATTAGTAAATAAAAGTGCGTAAGTCAGGACACGTATTATTGTTAATATTAAAGTCTAAGGATCATTACACATGATCGTAGATAGAAATATCTGGTGACACCAAAACATGTGGAATTCCTACTAGCGGGTCTGTTCCCATAATCTCTTATCTTGGTGATTACCATGTGCGAACGTCATTAGAGGAAGTCTCATCTTCTTATGAGTACTCACATCTGATGTTCTGAATGCTATGTGTCCCATAATAGCTTGTCATCCAACCTAAGAACTATATTTAAGAATATTGTTATTGTATTTAAAGGTTCTCATCATAGCGGGGAACTGCCATGACCTTATCAATGCAACAAATACTCTAGGACATTATTACATCATAATCATGCAGAACAATGAACAATATGTAATAATAAATTAAATATTCTTATAATCAAAGTAAAATTATTTGGTTATAGGAAACCAACTCTTACACAATATACCTTACAACTAAAAACTTGCAACCGTTTAATCGCAACCACTAAAGTTAGCCCATGCAACCAATTTCTTGTTAACAAAAATAGTACGCATGTTATCATTAGCAAAAAAAACATATAGAAACATGATAATAAGCATAGAAGCATGGTACATAGTCAGACGTAATAAATAATTATACCTCATGGAATATAATCACCCATTCATGTTATATATGAAGTCAAGATAAATATGATAAAATCATGGAAAACACTCAAGGCACACAATCAAATCAACATGCAAGATATATATGTAACTACAATGCATTGAATATGCTTGGAATGTGAGTTTATATGTGGGTATAATGATGTATGTATTGCTACATTCTTTACAGACTAGGCCAAGGGAAAAATACCTTAAACCTCACAAATCAATAACTGGTGGAAAGTATAGTAATCACTCAAGGTGAAATATAATCAATTATATCAATGAACAACCTGTACAATAGTTCAATCCCTGAACACTTGGACTTTTCCCCAAACATGGGTTGATCACACCCAGGAATGGCTATCGCTACTACAAAACACACCTTAAACAGTGCTTGCATTTAGCTGCACTAGAAAAAAGCATTGATAAAGGGAGACCTTTATCAGTGCAATAAAAGTGCAGATCAAGGGAACCCTTTATCAGTGCTTTTTTTTGCATTGATGAAATGAAATCTCTTTCAGTGCTTTATTTTATTATTAATAAATGTCCACAAAAAAATTAAATTAGTAAACAAATAAAAATATTTTCTTAGAAAATTCATTAATTATATAATTATTTTAAAAAATGAATAAATTAAATATACATATATATATTTTAAAAACTAATAAATAGTATATATTAAATATATATATATATATATAATTAATAAAATGAAATGATTAAAAAAATAAAAAATTAAAATGAGTAAATTAAGGTAAATTTTATAAATTTTATTAATTAAATAATTATTTATAAAATGAATAAATTTTATATACATATATATAGATAATAAATATTACAAAATAATATGTATTAAATATAGATATAAAAAATTACTACATTGAAATAGTTATATAAAAAAATAAAACTTAATAAATTTAAAAATTATTTATAAATTTATTAATGAAATAATTATTAATAAAAATGAATAAGTATAATATATATATATATTAAGTAAAAATAGTAATAAATAATATATATTAAATATAAATACATATATAAGGAGTAAAATATTAATTAAAAACATATTAAGGGCTTATTAATTTTTAATGTTGTTTGATTTTTTAATTTGATATATATCGAACGTCGTGTATTATAATGATTTCACATACAAATATATATGTGTGTGTGTGTGTAATTAATGCATTTTTATATATAAACCCATAGAAATAAATATTTACACCATGTATAGAAACACATGCACCTAATATTTATTTAATTTATTCAAATTCTAGTATATTTTATAATTTTCATTTTATCATGAAATATTATGTTTTAAATCGATAAAATTTATTTATTTATTTTTTATATTATTACACATAGGGTATTCATTTTTAATATTTTGTTATTTTTTAATTTGATCATTTTCTCTTATTTATTTATATTTATTTATTTATTATGTTTTAGTATTTTCAATATATATATCCATATTTTTTTAATAATTTATATTTAATTAATAAAATATATACATTTTTTCAATATTTTTAATGTGTACTCATTTTGAATTATTTAATTTAAATCACTTTAAAAATTTATGTATTTAATATTATATATCAAAAAATATTGTTAAAAATATATTTGAAAATAAATATTTATAAATAAATATATTTACAAATGTATATTTACTATATATATTTACAAATTTATATATTTTTTATTATTATAATTAAATTTATAAATTCATAATTATTATAAATAAATAATTATTTTTTTTATATTAGTATTTATATAATTATAAACAATTAATTATATATTTAACTAATAATTAAATTATAATAAAGTTATTTAAATAATTATAATTATAAATACATTATCAGCACTAAAATTTTAGCACTGATATAATGATTATTTATTAGTTTTTTTAGCACTAATAAAAATCAAGATTTATTAGCACAAAAAAAGAACTACTAAAATATATCATTGTTTGTGTTAAATCGTTAGTGCCAATAAAGATGTTGTTATCAGTGTTTTTTTAGTGCTGATAAATCCCAAGATTTATTGGTGCTAAAAAGCATTGATAAATATCCCTTTCATCAAAACTTATCATTTTAGTAATGATAAAAAGTGATCTTTATGAGAGATTTTATGAAGTTACTGTTAAAATATCTTTGATCTATTTAGAATAATCATGACCCTGACTCAGTCACTTGAAATTATCAAGCTCTCGTGGAACCCCTCTGCTACCGGTGTGACTCCTCTATGTTCCCTTAGATGAATCGAGGATATAATAAAATGTATTTTATTTTCTATTTTCCTATATTATTGTTTGATTTTTTGGGAATTTTGTTTTGAGTTTTTGTGCTTCTCTTAAACATGATGAACCCTGCATATCATATCCTCACTACTTAATACAACGAGTGACTCAGGGTGACTCTCCTGTAACACTGATACCCCAAAAGTCATTGTAACCAAAATATACCAATATAGAATTATCATACATATCTTGTAAACAACCACATAGTGTCGATCTAATTCCCAGAGAGGATAAATACGATCCATTGATATTGTGCAATATGATTTTCAAAAATTCTACTCTTATACAATCATTGATTGATACTAAAGCATTGAACAATTTATATTTTTTATCCTTTTGAGTTTCATATGGGATTACATGTTGAAATGTATCAAAATGTTTGAATATTTGAATTCTTCTTTGGTGAAAATAATTTATAGACATTAACTATGAAACATGTTCTATTGTTTTTACTAAGGATAAATTTTTCTAGGATTTCTCTATTCTTTATATGGATATCTTCAACCTTATTTTGGGAATGCATTATTTAACATCCTTCATGATGTTCACCAATTATTATACCCAGTAATTTAGTTTTAAATCTTTATATGGTGTTGAAAATTACTTTAAATGGCATTATGATATTAATGCAGGCACAGTAGGACTGTTGGTATTGATTGTTAGGACTATAATTGATTAAAGAATCCAAAATTGAAAGGTGAGGAATCCTTGAGTTGGAAGAAGTCATGTCTAATTTATATGGGGTGAGATTCATTTCTTCAAGACCATTAGAGTAGATTTATTCCAATTCCACTTCAATTTAATAGACTTTTTGAGTGATTCCATCAATGTAGGTTCCTAGGAAACTTTAATCCTTATTAACTCTTTTATGCAAAACATCTTTATCCATGTGGTGAGTTAGGGAACCTCCAATGGTCCTTTTGAGCTATTCTTTATTGGCATGGTCATTAAATATGGTTATAAGATTATTTATGGATCAATAGTCTATGGATTATGTTATACATCATTCTTATATAATGATAGGTACAATCCTAGTCAATTATACTCTTGTTGATCATCTTAAGACATCGAATCTTCCTATTATTTATTTATGAGTATCTTATATTCCATCTGGGATTGAGATTAGAACTTACTCATAATGTTATTAACATAAATACTTTATATAAGTAATCATAAGGAAAAAAGAGTAATCAGTGTCAATTATATTTATGATCATCTTATCTTTCTATCTCCCTTATCTATACCAAAACAATGCCACCACTACTCTATAAACTCATTCTAGCTTCCTACAAGACCAATGTGAATTGTATCTCCATCCGCTATTGTGGAAGAAGCGTACAACCCATAATAGTGATGAGAAACATAAATAACTTTTTCTAAAAAGGACCATGGGTTTCACAAATAAGGTTGTGTAAATTAGGATTCATTTTGGTAAGATAGATATACAATAAAATGCACTCCAAACATAAAAGTCCAAAATTGCATGCATCTTGCATGAAATTTGAAACTATCTTGAATAGAGATACAATAATTTAATATATTAGTACAACTAAACAACACTAAATTTATTTAATCTATACTAAGATGCTTTATTTTCTTCCATATCTCGATGATGGATTGGACTCCCCCTTTCAAAAAAACCTTCCTCCCATCATTGTGGTTCCAAATTTCTTTGATGAAATACCTCCTGCTCAGATTTTATTCATTAATATTCATTATTTCTGCCACTATCAATTTAAATACCTCATTTCCCAACTAATTCATCAACTCTTTCAATCTTTCATCCTCTTCATTTACTACTTCCTGGGAACACAAAAAATGATACTAAGAAAATAATCAAAACATAATTAATGACTTTTTTGGTTTCTTGATATTCATTTTCTTATATGACACACTTGGTTATTTTTTAAAATAAATCATCAAAAATTAATTTTATTTTGATTGTGGTGACATTTTATATATTATAACCCTATATTTAATCTTACTTGGAAGAGAATACTACTACAATGAGTCATCTAATCTGAATCTCAATGGTATTTTTTCCATAATGTGAAAATCTATCTGGCCCAATTTTTGGATTCATATTAAGGGTAATTTATCTTGAAATCATAGAGAAATGTCCATTTTTCAATCTACCCTATCTACCTCACATTAATACCACCACTAGTTTGTGTCTCCTCTGAGCCCTTCTAAAAAAAGAAATATTTCAAAGGATGTGGAAAACAATAAATGTTTGTGAGTGGAAGTAAATGACTTCGAGTGTAATTCATGTTGATTTAAATGCTCATTCCTTCATTTTTGTAATTTAATATGTTAGAGTTCCTAATTAAAATTACATTTATGTTATTTTTTAACCATAGTGGAAACTCTACATTCATCTCTCTAACAGTTATTTCATTTTTTTTCTTGAGACTCGTCACCCATCCCTTCTATCTCTCTAAAACTACATTTAGTAGTATTCATCCAAAATGATCTTGAGATGACTTTTGGTTAGATTAGTTCAAGAAACATAGGTGGAAGTCCAAAAAAGATGGGAGATAAATATTAAACAAAAAAATTGAAATAATAATTTTTTGGGAGGTAAGTTATTAAGGAAATTTGGAACCAAAATGATGAGAGGAAGGGTAGTTTAAAATAGGGAGTCCAAGCCATCATCAAGATATGTAAGGTAATAAAAGTATGAGGATGGATTAAATAATTTTAGTGAGGGTTATTTGTGCTATAGTAAGAAATTATTATATCTATATTCAAGAAAATAAAAAATTTCATTCAAGATGCATTCCATTGTGGAATTTTATACATAGATTGTATTGTATGATTTTTATTAAATACAAATTAAATGTATGAAAACTCATTTAGTTAATTTCATATGAACACATTGATATTACCAATCCCCCGGAAGAATAGACTATTGATGATGAAACCGTGGGATTATTAGTGTATAGACAACATGTTGATGAAAAAACAACAATAATGCAGCATCATGGTGATGAATAAAATTATCAAGGCAAAAGTTTAGGTTATAAAATTTGAGGTTTGTTAAATCAATGTGGCCAATCTATTAACCCCAAAAATTCAATGTTCATTAGTTATAATAGGATCAAAAATTGGATGAATGTGCCAATTGATACTGATTCATGGAATTGCGTCCAACCAATAATGAATGAAATCATTGGGAATGATATAATTGTAATGTTACAATATACTTTCCCTATTTTGATAAAAACTTTTATAATGAAATATTGATTAAATTTTCATTATTCCTTGAAGAATTCATTTATTTTAGAATATTTCTATATGAAAATTTTCCTAATAGCCATTGGAAAATTTCACAGAGGCTTCTAAACATTTCATAAAAAGTGATATCTTAGGGATTTTGAGGGGAAATAAATCCCCACCCACCACTTTGTTATGCACACATTATAAACTTTAAAAAAAATACTGATTACATGAATCACTATAATGAGAAATCATTTCAAGTGCATTATATTATATAATATATTATCTGAAATTACTTATTTTACCCAAATTAATTCAAAATTGTTAATTTATAAAATATAAAAATAGTGATGAAAATAATGAATGTGCATCAAAACCAATGTACCCCTATCACAAAGCATAGATGGGGTATGCTTTATTAGAGAAGAAATTGGTTTGTTTTATAAATCAATAATAAAAGTTTAATTATGTGTTTTGAGACAAAATATGTTCCTTTTTTATATTCATATTGATGAATATAAATATTATGTCAATTTCATCCCATGTCATTTGTTATGGAAGGAAAATCATGTAAATAAAGTGGGTTAATTATTTGATGAAAGCCCAAAAAATTATGGGATGAATGTGTAAGTATGAAATAATTTTAATTATTTATGATTTATAACAATATTAAATAAAAATATCTATTATTTGTTTATATTTTTTATATGGGTTATAAAGAAGAATCAGCATCACCCATACTGGAAGAAAAGGTACTTTTAGTATCTTTTAAGTGGCGTGAACAGTATAGTCATGTTAGTGGATTAGGTTTTGTATTATCTTCAAAATTATATTTCAAGAAGATAAAACCACATTATGATATATATAATATGATTAGAGGATCGAAGACCCAAATAAACTCAATGCTAGAAATTATTTTGTGGCCTGCTTTGGTAGAACAATGTATAAGAAATTATTGAAGAGAACTAATAGTCGAGAAAAGATATGGACATGAACCAAATGTTCCCACTATATTTGAGGCCAATCATCCCCCCCTAACTTTATACCTTAATCGGGGTATTAAATTTTTTCTTTAATCTATCTACAAAATGTGAATCAAATAACTTCGTTTAACTTGATATTACTAAAATTATGTAGGGTACAGTTGTTTGAAATTTGTATTTTTCAACACCCATGTACCATCTTGTTGCGATGGGTATAATGTATAATATCCCGAGAGACCACCTACAAAATCAATACCTACTAAAATATCTCATGTGAGTGTAGATCGAGGTATCTTATGAGTATACTTCTAAGTTGAATGTTACACTTGATGATACTAATATTAAAACATTCAATGCTACAATTAGAGATTTCATAGCTTAGTCATCTAATATAATAATGATACATCTTTTATGTATTCAAAAAAAATTAATATGAAAAACATGTAAAACTTTATTAATAAAGTACATAAGTGAGGTATGATATTAGAGAAGGATAAAGGGGCGGGGAAACAGAAGGCCGAATCAAAAAAATCTAGTGAATTAGCTATGAAAACAAAATAAACTTTAGAGAGTACCTTCTCCCAACCAATTCCATACCAGCATTTATTATCATTAAAAATTCATGAATATACCAAACTTAAAGACAAAATTGTGTCTAACATTGAATATTAAGAATAAATATATGGATATTCCTTGTTAGATAGATTTGTTCTTGAGAATCTAAATGAGATTCTCATGCTTGAATTTCTAGGAATATTAGTTGTGAATACATACATAAGGTACGTTTTCATTATACGTCTGTCCAAATAGTGAGCTAATCTTTTTATTGAATTTAATAACTATTCATATTTTCTACTGACATGTATATCTCAACTATATAAATGGAAGATCATGTGAATTAGGATTTGGATTCATTAATCCATGTATCGCCTCAACATCAGAAATTATTTTAGATGATGAGTAAATTAACAAGAATAAATTCTATTTACTCGAAGAGTTTAATAAAAAATGTATCAGATGACAAACTCTTTTTTATGCCTAAATTGCAATGTTAAAACTCTATAATCTAATCACATGAAATATTTTTAAAATTTTTGCATTAACTAATTATTTTTTGGTTTTTTATGAAATAATGGTTGTTGATAGCTATAATTATAGACATCCTAAATATTTATTTTTTGGATCAAATGCATGTATATGGAACCAAAGGACCACACATGATATGTATTGTGAATACATAACACACTAAAATAAAAATTTTATAGATAAACTTCAAATTATATGTTCATTCTATGTATTAAAAATAATTTTGTTATGATAGTGTGATCTCTCAATATAGGCTAGATCATGGCAAGAATTTAGTGTCTGAAGGGATAAATCTTGTGGATTACTACAAATAGAAACAAATTATGTTAAATAAAATTTATTTTACTATAAAAAATATATAAAAACTACATAATATTTTTCAATGTTTCTATATTGATTGAAACAAGATAATGACACTGAATGTGGATATCATTTTTCAAATTTTACGATAGAAATCATAAAACATGAAAAGACCATCATCCCCCAACAAGTAATTTCGAAAGGTAATTACAATTTAATTAAATATATTTCATAATCATTTTTTTGTCGATATTTTATAAGTACTATCAGGAATTTTGAAAACCTAGTTACTCAAAAGAAGAAATCAATTTGTTTAGAGAAAAGTGTGCAATGTAATTTTTTTCGAAATGTATGTCGACAAAAAATTTAGGTGACTACCTACTATGTTTGTGAACTAATATGAGTTATGACCTTAAAAATATATTAGCAGTGTGAAGAATTAGAATAATAATATTTATATATTATTTTTTATATCTTTATCAAGGATAAGTATAATGGAGGAAATCAATTTTTTAAAATCCCTGACCTAATAATTAGAAACATTTTGGGTAATTGTGAAAAAAGAGGTGGAGGAATATTTGGAGGTGGGGGATGAGGCGGAGGAGGAGGTGGAGAAGATGGAAAAGGAGGAGGCAAAGATCAACGTAGAAAGGATGCAGAGGTGAAGACTGTGGTGGGGGATAAGGTGGATAAGGATAAAAAGTGTTGGATTGGAAATAATAAAATAGTTTGGTAATAAAGTGGATTGAGTATCATACCTTGATTTTATATGAGAACAATTATTTAAAAGTTAAAACAACACTTTTCACTTAAGATAAGAGCCATCGTGCAAGTGTTTCAGGTGACTTACAAAAATAATTTTTTTCGCCATTTGTATTAATAATTTGGGAAAAATATTCATAATTCATTTGTTAGGTGTATTAATCAGTCTCATGTAAAACCCCCACATGATGGCAGTTGTATGGATCAAAGTGTGTATTTCCAGTTTAGAATGACATTTTAATAAAACAACACATGTGGTGTACTCAAAGTAGACGAAACATGTTATGATTGTTTTTATATGTTTGTAAAATTATCCATGAGTAATTAGGGACATGTAAAAAATCAGTTTCACCTCAATCTGATGCACGGTGTTACTAGTATGACTTGAAGTGCATCTTTTTATTCAAAATTGACATTAATTTTATTGAAAAAAATAACTGACATACATAAAACCATGAAAAATAATTCATATTATTTTGGTACATTAGTAAAAATATCCATAAGTCATTTGTGACATGTAGGAATCAATTTCACCTCAATCCGATGTATGGTGTGACTGGTATGACTCCAAGTGTCCATTATAATTTTAAAATTTAAATCTTAATACAGATTTTTTCACTCACTAAAAATAGTGAAAATATACTTGGATTTTCTAGATAATTTGGGAAAATGATATGTAATTCATTTTTGATGTGCATGAATCTGTCTTATGTCAAACCCAAACATAATGCCACATGTGTGGCTTAAATTTTATGTTTTCAATTTAAAATGGCATTTTAGTAAAAAAACATGTGCAGTGCTCAAAAAAGAGAAAAAAAATTATTGTTTTGATACTTTAGTAAAACAATCCATGATTCATTTAATACTTTTAGAAATCATCTATGCCTCAAAACGAATCATGGTGTGATGAGTATTACTCCAAGTTCATATTTTTATTCAATATTGACATTAATTTTAGTGAAAAAAACAACTAACATACTCAAAAATAATAAAATTCATTTGTATTATTTTTGTATGTTAGTAAAATTACCCATAAGTCATTTTTGATGTATAGGAATCAGTTTCACCTCAATCTGATGCACAGTGAGGCCGATATGACTCCAAGTGTATGTTATTAGCTTAAAATTGATATTTTAATACAAAAAATATTTAGTCACTAAAAATTGTGCAAAAATGCATGAATTTTGTTGATAATTTGGGTAAAATATTTTTAATTCGTTTTTTTTGTGTATGAATTAGTCTCATGTCAAGCCAACACACGATGGAAACTGTATGGCTAAAAGTGCATATTTCTAGTTTAAAATAAAATTTTATTAAAAAAACAAATGGCATACTCAAAATAGTGGAAAATAAGTATGATTTTTTATTCATAATTACAATTATTCATCGGTCATTCGGAATGTGTATAAATCATTTGAACCTCAATTTGATGCATGGTGTGATCGGTATGACTCTAAGAGCATCTTTTTAATCACAATTGACCTTAATTTTAGTGTAAAAAAACAAAAATACTCAAAACTAATAAAACCCATTTGGATTATTTTGGTGCTTTATTAAAAAGATCAATAATTAAATTTTGACAATTATAATTCATTCACACTTCAATTCGTTGCACAGTGTGACCGGAATAACTCCAAGTGTCTGTTATCATTTTAGAATTCACATTTTAATACAAAAAAAAAAGATGCTCACTAAAAACATATCAAACACACTCAGATTGTATTTATATTTTAGGGAAACAATACATAATTTATTTGTGACATGTCTGAATTATTCTCATGTAAAACCCAAACATGATCCCAATTGTATAGATCAAAGTGCTTTCTTCCAGTTTAAATTGTCATTTTAGTAAAAAAAACAAGTGGCATTCTCAAAATAGAGGAAAAACAGTCTAATTATTTTCATACTTTTGAATAATGATCCATGAGTCATTTGGGAAGTGTATAAATAATTCTCACCACAATCTGATGCATGGTGTGACCGATATGACTCGATGTGAGTCTTTTTATTCAAAACTGACATTAATTTTAGTGAAAAAACAACTAACTAATCCACAACTGAGAAAAAACATTAGGATTATTTTGGTATATTAGTAAAATGATCTATAAGTCATTTTTAATGTTTATGAATCATCCTCACCTCAATATTACTCATGGAGTGACCAATATGACTCGAAGTCTATGTTAATAGTTGAAAATTTACATTTCAATACAAAAAAGTCTCACCCACTAAAAACTATGAAAACTCGCTCGGATTGTCTTGATAATATGGGAAAACGTTTAATAATTCATTTTTTATGTATATGATTCAGTTTCATGTCAAACCCACACATGAATCCACCTTTAGGGATCAAAGTGTGTGCTTCCAGTTTAAAATGACATTTTAGAAAAAAATATATAAGTGGCATAATCAAAAATAGAGAAAACACATTCTGATTATTTTGATACATCATGAAAGTGATCCATGTGTATTTTGAATATATTGAAATCATTTTCACCACAATATGATATGTGGTGAGGAAGTTAGGACTCCAAGTGCATCTTTTTTTCAAATTTGACATTAGTTTTAGTGAAAAAAACAACAGACATAATCAAAACAGATCAAACACATTCAGATTGTTTTTTACTTTAGAAAAAAGATCCAAAAGTAATTTTTAATGTGTAAGAATCAAATAAACCTCAATCTGAAGTACGTTGTGACTGGTATGACTCCAATTGCTCAAAACTAACATTAATTTTAATCAGAAAAATAACTCACATGCTTAAAACCATTAAAACACATTCATATAGTTTTTTTATTTTAATAAAATGATCTATAAGTAATTTTTGATATGTAGTAATCAGTCACACCTCAATTCATCTCATGGTGTTATCGGTATGACTCCAAATTCACCATTTTATTCACAATATACATTAATTTTAGTCAGAAAACAACTAACATACACTATAATAGTATTTTTTTTCTTTTATTTGTGTTAGACATTTTATTTCATTTAAATTTTGTATTTGTATCTTATTTTGGACTTTTATGTTCTATTTCTAGTGATGTAGTGTGTTGTTACCGCACACTGCAACTGTTTCTGGTGTTGCAATGTTTTGCAACATGACACCACAGTTTGAAACTTTATCAATAGTTTTAAAAGCATTGATAAATTTATCCCTATATGTTATTTCTAAAGCACCAATAAAGGTTTCATTATTAGTGTTTCTAAATTCCCTAATAGAGATATCCTTTATTCGTGCCTTTAGAATCATCAATAAATGATTCATTCATCTTTGATTTTTAAAGCATCGATAAAGAAATATCTATCAACTCTTCTAAAATCATTGTTGAAAATGTTTATTTATGGGTGATAAATAAAAGCACTAATAGATGGTATCTTTTATCAGCACTTTTATTTGAACTGATAAAAACCTCGGCCTTTTAACTAGCACTGATAAAGGCCTATTCTAGCACTATTAAAGGCATTTTTTAGTAGTGTTTTACCAAGAGCATGAAAATTCCCAGTCTCCTATCTACTAGCCCAAAATACTAAGATAAAGGAAAAAAGATGGCTCTCATACCAATTTGTAATGTCCTTACTTGGCTGACCACTAAACCTGTAGAAGGATCGGTGGGTTTAATGGTATCAACCGCACCTCCTCGTATGCTAGAGGTTGTTGCCTAGCAGCAAGGGTCTAAGGAGGTTATTTTGGGGAGACTATACACTCTTGTCAGAGTCTCATAGTGGAATAATCAATAAATAAGTATCATACAACATTATAATTGTTACTAAATTAAAAATAATGAGTAGTATAAGAATAAAATAAACCGGATATAAATGATGGGCATCATCAATATATAACGAAGCATACATGTTCAGATGATGAAACATAAATAATAGAGTATACATATAACAATAAATAAGATACAATAAATTATTAAAGAAAAAATAATAAAAATACCCGAATGTGATCTCCATGATCATCCTGAGCTCCATCTCAGTCATGTGCTCCAAACACCCAGGTAAAAGAAAATATGTATTTGATAATCCAGGGTCAAGAAAACTTGATATCCACTCATGTAACTCAGTGAAATGGTGGTCCAAGAAGGTTGTGATATATAAATCCTAGTAGGTTACCTCCCATAGTGTTTAAAATTTAATTCAGACTGTGAATAGAAGGAAAAGAAGTGTTCAAGAAATATGAATAAATAAAAAATTCTGGAATAAATAACTACCATCCCATTTAGGTTACTAATGGACACCAGGTGGCTCTACCTGCTTCAACTCATGAATGAAATACGTGTTTGATCAATAACTATATATATAGTAACAATATATATATTTAGTATATATTTATATATTTCCTCCTTCTATATGGTCCAAGCACTACTAAAAAACAAGCATTTTATAGCACCGGTGTTTATCAATGCTGGAAAAAAGAGATGTTAAATAGCATCTTTATCAATGCTGAAGAAGGAGCTGATAAATTTAACCCTTTTTTGGTTCTTTATTTTTAGCATTGATAAAGTGTAACCATTATCACCAGTTTTTTAATGCTTATAAATGGTACCTTTTATCAGGGTTCATAAAGGAGTCCATTATCGTTTCCCTTTTAGCACTGATAATGGTCTTAATAAAGAAAATAAAATAAATAAAAAATAAAAAATAAAAATTGAGTTTATTAAAAAAAATATTAGATAATTTATTATTTTAATAATTAATGAAAAAAATGAATAAATTGATTATACTATATAAAAATTATAAATACTTGTAAACAATTTGTATTAAATATATAGGTATATTAAAAATGAAAATTATGAAATTAGAATTAAAAATAATTAAATTGAGAAATATATAAAACATTTTATTAATTAGATGATTATTGATAATGCTAATAAAGAATATATATTAAAAATATAGACATATATATTAATATATATAAATATGATTTATATATTACAAAATATTTATGTGCTTTGCATTAAATAGTCATATATTTCGTGAATAATGGTTTTTTATTATAAATTAATAAGAATTAAAAATAATAACTAATTGAATAGAGTAATGAACATATAATTGAATGTCATTTGATTTTTCAATTTAACATTGATCAAATGTGTGTTATATTGATTTTTCATATACTTAATTAATTCATTTTTATATAAAATGAACACACAAGAACTTATCAATTTTTTCAATATTATTAAAGTGTACTTATATTGAATTTATTCAAATTCACTCATATTTAACAATCATGAAAAAAAAACTAGATATTCATTAATAATGTTAAAAAATATTTATAAAAAATATTTATAAATAAATAGAATTATAAATGTACGTACTATATTTATAAATGTGCATAGTATATTTATAAATATACATACTATATTTAAAAATTATATTTTTATAATTATAAATAAATAGATATTAATTTAAAAGTACTTATATAATTATAAATAAATAATTATATATATTTAAATAATAATTAAATTTCTAATTCATTTATTAAATTAAAGAATGTGTTTAATATATTTAAAGTTATATATATTTCTTAAATATATATATATATATATATATATATAATGATAAAAATTTTATTTTTTAAAATAATTGTATAATTATAAAAAATTAATTATATATTGAAATAAATATAAAATAATAAAAAATATATTTAAATAAAAAATATATTTTCTATATTTATATATATATATATATATATTTGAAAAAACATTATAATTAAAATTATTAGTTTGTTATCAGTGCTTAAATAATAAGCGCTGATAAAAATACCATTATGAGTTATTTTTTAGCACTCATAAATATGTCTTTTATCAGCACATATTACTTAAGCACTCATAAAAAGACTCTTTATCAGATCTTTTCTAAAGAATTGATAAAAGTTCCATGATCTATTTAAAAAAATCTAACTAGTTCCAAACCTATCGTGATATTAGAATCTTTTTATGGAAGCCACCCATTGTCGGCACTCATCCACAGTGATTCGAAGCTCGAATAAAAATACCCACTCAATTCACACAAAATCACAACCTTGAGTTTTTCGAACATCATCCAACATCTAGTATTCTCTTGTAGTTAGGGTTTCTGAACAAAACATCGAGATTTGGATATGAGGTTCTCAGATTTTCTTTTACCTAGCGAGGTAGGCATGTGTTTTCTTTTGTAGGTTCTGATTTTGTTTTTGTATTTTTGGTTTTGATTTTTCTTTCTTCTTCGACGATGTCATTCGTTATTTTTTCTTCAGTCATTTTCTGTTATTTTTCATTTGCTTATGATCTATTTGTTTCTTGAATAATGATTGGGGTAACCTATTTTGGTCTTTTTTAAATGTTGTTTTGAATGAATTTGATTATTTGTCAACATATATACCCTATCATTCTTCACGAGATTAATTTTGTCCCTATTTTGAAATCATAAAGAATCACCTATTGTCCATAGATAAAACAATTAAATAAATATTTATTCCACTATATAAATAGTGGAGGGTTTGGATATAAAAACATTAAATGAATGAGCGAATTTATTTATTAATCCAATTCTTAGTCTAGTGATGGTGTGAAGCAACAAAAAAAATATTATTTTATAAAATTCATGTAATGGAATTTATTTACTTAAATTATATTTTTATATTTTTGTGTTAGGTTTTTTACTTAAAAAATTATTTTCTTATAATTGTGTTTTTTATTTTAAGATAAATAGTAGTAATGGAGATACCATATTTGTTTGTTTTTAATGGATCTCAATATTCAAAATTGGTAAGGGGTTGTATTTATTTTACTATGTTGTGATATTCATCCATAAAGGTTACATATATTCTTATGAGTTTATGTTTATCTTATAAAGATATATACATATATATATGTGTGTGTGTGTGTGTGTGTAAATATATATCTTTATATCTATTTATATGTGTATTCAGAACTTATAATGTAAGGGTGATTATAGAATTATTTATTCAAAAATTATTGTTTTAGATTTCCACATTAAGAAGGGATTATATTTATTTTTATTAAAAATTATGATTAAATGTGACTTTGTTTTGAAATTATATTTATTATAAATTTCATGTTACATATATATATATATATGTTTAAATGTCTATGCGATAAAAATTTCAAGGGTTGGTGTGTTTTTCTCCATTATTTGTGACATTTCTTATTGATGTGTATTATTGTATTGTGCCAAATATTTTATTGACCTCCCTAGATTCTCAAGTATGGGTCAATGTGTATTATAAGGCCACCCTATAATCCTTAAAATGGGTAGATTTGATGTGAAAACCTCCCTAGAATCCTTCAGATGGGTCAGTGTGGTGATATGACAAACCAAGAGTCTTGATATGTTTTTAGATATTTTTATATACCATTAATTTTAAATTTAATAATTCCATAGGTTTCTACATCACTTTTTACAAAAAAAGTAGAACGAAAGTTATCAAATTCTATATATTAGGAATTATTTTTAGGTATTCATCATTTTAGGTCGGTATATATTGGTTCCACTCCTAAGAATATATTATTATAATCCATGTTTATAAAATAGCACTTATTTATTAAAATGTTTTTTCAATACATTTTTTATCTTTTAGATGATTTAATGGGAGTTTTTTATTTGTGTTTATCATATCTAAGTGTTTTATTACTTCTATAATTTCATATATTATATTTTCATTATTTAGTGGATTTCATAAATACTTTATGTGTGTCAAACAATAGTTATTATTGAAATTTGTTTCCTGAGAGTCATCCCCCGTCTCTTTTGTAAATAATTGTCATGATCATCAAATTCATCTCCCGAACATCCATTATTGTAGTTTTTTCTTGAAACTCATCCCATAACTCTTTTATATTTCTTGTACTTGTCTAAGAATTAGTCATCCTATGGATGACTACTTCTTAGAGTATTTCAAGCAACATACTTTCATGTCCATAAGAGATTAAGGATGTCTTAAACAAAAACAATGCAATGATAAATGTTTGGGAGATGAGTTGATGAAGATGTGTTGTCTATAGATTTCACCTTTAGATGAATTCATAGGATAAAACCTACCATAGTGGAGTAATTCTTGTCTTAAATTCAATTACCCATTTACTTCATCATAATTAAATTCATTGAAAAAATCAAAAGTTGTGTTTCCCTTATATTAATTATCTATGTTTTTCACCTTTGATAATTGATATCTTATTTGTATTTATTTATTTATTATAATGAATTAATCTTTTATAAATCTAATATAATTTACATGAATTGAAAATTGATGCACGCTAATCATTTGACAAAATAGTATGAAGATTTTGTTATAGATTTCATCATGATTTCAAGAGAGAAAGTATATGACCCTCCTCAAATCCTATGTTTGTGTTTATATTGTTGTTATTAAAGTAAAATCAGTTTGTAAGAGTTGTAATAACATTTGATTTTTTTATGGAATATGTTATAGCTATAAAGTTTTACTTAATAGAGTGAAAAACTGAATGTGGACACAGATTGGGATGATATTACTGTTTATGGATCATTTTCTATGAATACCAGTGTAAAGGATGATGGAGATCACATGGATGAAATGAAAATGGAAATTGAATATGACCTTAGTGATTGTCCATAGTTGTTTTAATAAACCATCGTATATCGATTGTAAAAAAATAAACAACATTGTCATCTATATTGAAGTTGTATAATTAGAAAGCTGGCAGTAGATAGAGTGACATCATCTTTACCGATCTATATGGTCTCCAGAATGATACGATACCAAAATAAAATGAACTACCGTAAAAACATATGATTCTAAATAAATGTTACATTCAATGAAAATGATCTCTAAAAAAATAGAGCTTTCCCGAAATATTACATTTTTTTCAAGGACCATTAATCGCTCATAAAATACCCTATATGTGGAAAAAATCAATATAAGAAAAAAAAATTTAAGGCCTTAGAATTATTTATTGTAATTTCATATCATTCCAAAGTTTAGAAGACTATTTGGATGTCATAAAACCAAGAGATAATTGACATGGCTTTCAGATGAAATAATTAAAGATTATAACCTATGTCATCCATCAAATTCTCCTTAGAGGAGGAAAGCTAATTATGAGCATCCTGAATTTGGAAAAGACCTGAGAAAAATTCATCTTGCATTATTTATATATGAAATAAATCCTTTTGGTGTATATATTATTACTTACAGTACATGTCCCATAATGTTGGAAAATTATAAAATTCCCCCATGGTTATGCATGAAGAAAAAATATATTATGTTTTCTCTGATTATATCTGGACAAAAGAAACCCAGTAATGATATTTATGTTATTTGGAACCAGTAATTGAAGATCTTAAATTGATGTAGGATAGGGGTATTACAATGTATTAGGATCAAAGAATTGAAGAATAAATATTGAGATCCAAATTCTATGAAATTATAAATAACATCCATACTTATATAAATTTATCAGGGTATAGAATTAAAGGATTATAGGGTGTCCCATTTGTGAAAAATACATATTCTCAGTTTGGTTGAAACATTCCTCAAAGTCAGTTATTTTAAGATGTCATAAATGTTTACCAAAATGACCTAAACAATATTCCTAGATGACAACAATCGATGGGAATATCAAACAAGTTACAATAATGTCTCAATTAAAGGGAGATCAACTATAAAAAAGTAAAATATATTGAAACTTTTTTTGGTAACCCATTTTCAAAAAACCATAGAAAATCAGGTTGGAAGAAGTGATCAATTTTCTTTGAATTACCACACTGGAATTGTTTGTATGTTATACATTTTCTTAATTTCATGCTTTTACAAAAAAATATTTGATAGTGTTATTGGCATGATACTAAATGTTCCTGAAAAAAGAAATATGGAATCAAGGCTAGGTTTTTCATGATTAAAATGGGGATAATGGAAGAGTTAGGACTAATTAAGGGTAAAGGGAAGAATTTTCTTCCTCCAATAGCATATACTCTATCCAAACATAAAATTTTTAAATTTTTCTTTTTCTTTATTGGTGGAAAAGTTTCACATGGGTATTAATAAAATATAAAGAATGTCATGTAAATGAATAATTTGAATTTAGAAGGACTAAAATCACATGAATTTAATTTTTAAATGAAATATTAAATGCTTTTTTCTTTCTATTGCATTCTGCATCAAAATGTACAACATACATTAACCCAACTCTACTTCTTTTTCAAAGCCATATTCAATAATGTTATAAACTTGGAAAAGTTTCTCGACATGAATAAGGATGTTTATGTCACATTTCGTGAAGTAGAGATGTTCTTACCACTATAATTCATTGATATAGTGGTCCACTTGAGGGTTCATTTTGTTAGAGATGTTCAATAATATGGTCCTTTTCTTTATAGATGGATTTACCCCATTGAACAATATATGAAGATTTTTAAAGGGTATGTTAAGAAATAAAGTTTTTCAGAAGGTTGTATTTAAGAAAAATATATTGTTAAAAATCAATTTAATTCTCTTTCGATTACCTATCAGATGTTGGCAACCTTAGTCTCGCAAGGTCGTATCACAGAAATTTCCTTATGGGTGACGGGATTTCTGAACGATATGTTGTTACAATTACCTTGAGATATTAGGATCAAGGCCACCTTTACATTTTACATAATAGTGATATTGTTTATCCGTATATTAAATCCCGCAAATATATTCTTATAGATTTTAATCCATTAAGGGCTGGAGGATGGATATCAAATACACATAATCAATAGTTTATAGGAAGGTTCCAAGATAAAATTTTAGAGAGTTATCTAAAAATAAGAATTCAATTGTTGAATGACTTCAATTGATATCCAAAATACTGAATTCAAATCTTATATCTTACACTAGTTTTGTAATCAATGTTTATACATTCTATACAGAAGAACTTGATGATTTTGGTATAATGAAAAAAATTGTTGATACGCTTGTTGATGAAGTAATGCACATATCTAGTTCCAAGGATATAAATCCAATTTATCAAAATATGTCATATTTTGGCATTATCGAAAAGATATATGAGTTGTATTATAAAATATTTCAAGTGCTGATTTTCCACTTCAAATGGGTTGAAAATATCATTGCATTGAAAGTTGATGAAATGTGATTCTTGAATTTAAATTTCAGTGTAGAAATGGAAAAAAATATGTGTCATTTATTATGACATCACAAGAAGTTCAAGTATTTTGTGTCTCCGATCAAACAAACAAGAATTGGTCGATTATTCAGATGGTGACTAAAAAATGTTAGTTTAGAAGAAAATTAAATCAAGGAAGACCCTTTTATTGGGAGATCACAATCACATAATGTAGATCCCAATGTAGACAATGTCTTATAAATTATATTAGAACCACAAATAGGGTATTTGGATTCAAAATAGAGGATCCAAATCCTTGGAAACTTTAAAAAAATAAATATTGTTCAATGAGAAGGTAAAAGTGTTTTTTAATATACTATATTTTTCATCATAATATTATATATTCTATTCTACATTAACATAATGTAAATTAAATGTTTTAATATTCATGCATACAATTTCTTCTACAAATAATAGTGTTTCTAGTCCATCCTTTGAACAAACCATAATGAAGGAAGCCCTTTCGAATTATGTAAAGTAAATGTTACGATATACTTTCTCTATTTTATCAAACAATTATATAATGAAATGTTTTTTTATTTTCATTATTCCATGTAGAATTCATTTAATTTAGAATATTCTAATCCATATATCATTCCTTTTCATTATAAGAAATGAAACTGCCTCTTCTCAATCATAGTGGTAATCTGGATGTTTTTATAGTAAAATAATTGTACATAGAATTAATGTATTGTTTCATATTTATGATTAATTTATTTCTTTTTAATATTACTAACATAATAATTTTTTTCTTATATAGGTGTATTCCTTTCATTGGGATGGCGTGGTCTATCGATCTTTCATGCCTTTCTGTAGAAAAATCTCCACAAAATTCTTCTCCCTCAAAACGTTTTCACCCATGTAGTGTTGTATTTATCACTTTCCTTCAATTAAACTCTACTTACTTTATAGGAAGAGCAATGACATTTAATATTCTCAATCCCATAGGTAATCTTGATGTTTTCCTAGTAAAATAATTATCCATAGAATTAATTTAATATTAATATTTTGTTTAATTTATTTCTTTTTTGTATTACTCACATAATAATTTATTCCTTATATATATGGGAGTTTTTTCTAAGTTGGGTTGTTATGTCCATATTGCATGCCTTTCAATGCCAAAACTACCATAGAATTATTCCCTCTAAAAACCTTTTCACCTCTGTAGTGTTACATTTATCACTTTCCTTTATGTTTCCTTTAATACCTTTGTAGGAAGAGCAATTACACTATCTCTTATCAATCACAAAGGTAATATTGATGTTTTCAGAGTAAAATAGTTTTACAAATAAGTAATGTATGTTTCATATTTATGCATAATTTATTTCTTTTATTAATTACTCACATAATAATTTCTTTCTTATACAGGTGTATTCTTTGGTTTGATTTGGGGTGATATTTCTATCTTTAATGCCTTTATACACCAAAAATTTTACAGAATTCTTATCCCTCAAAACCATTCACCCCTACAATGTTGATATTTATCACCATCCATTAGGTTCCCAAAAATACTAAATTTTATAGTTAATCTTGATGTTTCTATAGTAAAACCATTTTCCATAGAATTATTGTATTATTTCATATTTATGTTTTTTTCTTTTGAGTATTACTCATATAATAATTGTTTTCTTATACTAGTGAATTATTTTTTTCAAGAAGGGGTAGTATGTTTGAAGTTGTTCATGAAGTTCTCAAATTTCAATAAAAAAATTCAATTGATATCATGGTAAAATTGAATTGTTTTAATTTTATTGATACTTTAGGATGTGTAGGAAACATCCACACCTTAGTCTGAAAATGGTGTGACTGGTATGACTCTAAGTAGTCTTTATATTTACAATTGACATTAATTTTAATAAAACAGACAACTGACATACTCAAGACAAAAAACATATTCTGAATGTCTTGATACTTAAGATAATGATAAATAAGTCATTTTTGACATTTAGGAATCATCCGCACCTCAATCTGATACACGATGTACTTAGTATGACTCACTGTGTTTGTTATCAATTTAAAATAATCATTTTAATTAAAAAAGTGTCACTCAATTAAAATAGATCAAAATTTATAAAATTTTATTTATAATTTTGTAAAAATATTCTATACTCATTTTTGATGTGTAGGAATCATTTTCATGTCAAATAAATACTATGTGATCGGAATGAGTCAAAGTATGTGTTTCTAATTTAAAATGACATTTTTGTAAAAAAAAAAGACAACGAACATACTCAATTGAAGAAAATATATTATGATTGTTTTTATAATTTACTAAAATTATACATATTCCATTTGATATGTGTAGGAAATATCTTAACATCAATCAAACCCCTGGTGTGACCGGTATGACTCAAGGTGAAATATTTTATTTAAAATGGGCATCAATTTTAGTAAAATGGACAACTGACCTACTCAAAACTAAGAAAACACATTCGGATTATTTTGATAATTTATTAAAAAGAACCATTAGTTGTTTTTATCATGTAGGGTTCAACCAAAAATAAAAATGAAACTTGATTTCCTATGTATAACTGAAAGTGTCTGTTATTAGTTTAAAATTGATATTTTACTTAAGAACATTTCACTCACTGAAAACTAATCAATCACACTTTTATTTTAATTATAATTTACAAAAATGATCCATAATTCAATTATAACATATAGGATTCAGTTTCATGTCAAATTGATATACTATGTGGTCGGAATGAGTTAAAGTTTGTGTTTCCAGTTTAAAACAAAATATATGTAAAAAAGAAAATAAACGTACTCAAAACCAAAAAAAACATAGTTGGATTATTTTTATACCTTAGTAAAACAATCCATATGTCATTTGAGACATGTAGGAATCATTTTCACCTCAATACAACCCATTTTGTTATAGTTATGACTAAAATGGTGTACTTTTTAAAAAAACCATCATTTTTAGTAAAATAGACAACTGACCTACTCAAAACCAAGAAAACACATTTGTATTGTTTTTATAATTTTCAAAAATAATTGATAAGTCATTTTTTAAATGTAGGTATCAGTCACAATTAAATTTGATACATGAAGTGCTCTATATGACTAAAAGTGTGTGTTATCAATTAAAATCGACAATTTAATTCAAAACTATCACTAACTAAAAATAGAACCAACGTGCTCATATTGTCTTGATAATTTTTGGAAAATGATTAATAATTAATTTTTGATATACAGAAATTAGTTTGATGTCAAACTGATAATAAATATATGTTTATTATACATATATTATAGAACCATAATTATATATATCATACCATTTATTTTTTACTTTTGTTGTTTTATTTTCCATTTTTTAATCATTCCTTGTTAAAATCACATTTTCACTAATAACCACCGTGTTTTTTCGTATGTCTTAATTTTTTTCTTTTCAATCCTATGACTTGGATCATGGTTAAATAATATCAAAAATCATAACCATGATATTAATGTCATATATATTTATTATATATATATATATTTATTTATTTATTAATTCAAAAAAGTTATGGATATAAAATGAAATACCTTGTTTATGGAGACTGTAGGCCATATGTACGTATGAATAGTTTTTTTATTTACTTGTCAAAATGAAGTGAAGAAAAATAAATAATATATTAATATTATAGTATAGTTTTTATTTCATATATATAACATATTTTCATTAAACCCATCCTAAATTCCATTCATGTAAAGCGTGAATGAATCACATTGCTTCGCAAGGCGGTAGTCCACTACACACATGAACGACATTATCATATTCACATGAAATGGAAAGTAAAAAATGGAACCTATAATATAATTATTTAAAAATAATAATAATATCATAAATATCATATTTAAATAAAAAATCCATCATAATTTCCCTCTCTAAGAGGTAGTAATGGAAAAATTAATGACATCGATTTGTAAGGTGGTAGTCCGTCGTACACATGAACGATTATTTCGTAACCCATTTGATATAAGTGGAGATTGTTGTAGGTCATGAACTTAAAATAAAAATATATAATTAAATGGAAGATGATGAGGTTATTATATCATAATTCAATAATATTAATTTATTTAGGTTTAGGAATAAATAAAATAAAAACTCTCATTGATGAACATTACCTCCTCTTCATGTATATTCATTAGGTTTTCACCAAAATCCTTCATTGTTTGTTATTTTAACAAAATTAAAGATTATATAAAGATTGGGGGAATGTTGATAAGTTATTTGGGTAGTTATTTCGCAAACAAAATTTTTTTAATGCTTTATTAAGAGAGGATATAGGTTGTGGCCTTTTATAGGTGAGGTCGCTGGAAAACTAGTAATTTTTTGAAAAGAAAGATCTCAACCAACATGTTTTCAGGTCACAAGGCACCAATATTGGAAAATTATTTATAATATAAGGTAAAATGTATCAATATGTAAATAAAATAAGTTTTACCATTCTATGGGTTATTTTTTACCCATATATTTTTAGTTTAACACCCAGTAAACTTATTATTATCTTAACCACATTAATTAATTTATACTGCTTTCACTGTTAATTTAGGTCAAAAATTAATTTGACTTTATTAATGAATATAAATAATTATTATTCCAAATATGGAATCCATTTTTTCCTATTAAATTCATATAATTGTAAATTATTAATTTAAAATTAATCATGCTGATGTGGTGATAAAGCATGTTTTAAAATAGAAAATGTAAAAAATCATGAAATGTTTTTACCTACAAATTCAACATAAAATTGATAAAATTTTAATATATTGTATGAATATATGTATAATTAAAATATTTTTACATTAATTTAAAAAATATATTATTTAACTTTATAAATAATTTAAACGAAAATGCAGTTTTCTAGTAAAATTCAAAAAACATCTCTATTATTCAACAAATGTTATTTTTCATAATAATATCAAAAATTCATTATAAGATAATTTTTTATGATGATATAAAATATTAATTTTATGATTTTCAAATAATATTTCAAAAATTATCCAAAATAAATTTTCATACAAGTGAACCAAAGTCAATAAAACTATTTTTTAGAAAAAAGAAATTATTTTTTAAAAAATAAAATTGGATTTATTCATATTTGTTCCCTAAAGACACATAATATGAATATTAAACATTAAATTGAATATATAATATAATAATATCATTAATATAATTCACTAAAAATTATTTTTTTATTTATTGATGTAATAAACACTTGTATTCATAAAATATCTTTCCAGAAAAAGATTTCATTTTATTTTCAATATGGTTTTATTTTTATTTATAATTAATTGAAACCAAAGAATTCATTATATATATGTTTAAACCATGTTATTGTAATTTTTTTAATCATGTTAATACCCACCATTCAAACAACTAATTGATAATTATTATATTAAATAATAATTTTTTAATAGTAATTCATGTTTCGTTTAAACTCAATGTTACATAAAACTCAAGATAAACATAGTGTTTCACATAAAATATGGAATACTTAGTGTTATGTGTGATAAAGGATAAAACTAGGTTTTCATTTGATGAAATATATCTAAAATATTAAATTTATTTTAAAAAAATCATAAAATCCCAGGGTGTTACATATATGATATATTAATACACTGGATACATGGTTGCAGATGATATGTGAAATGTTGATGTTGATGTCCTGGATGATTATATAGATGTGGAATATGATATATGGATGATGATAATTACATGGCTTTGATATGTGATATATTTCAATTGATTGATACCACCAATAGATATGGGACTTCATGGCATTTTTTGATTTTCAGTGTTAGGATTTGACCCACATCAGACTCAACTCGATCATGTGATTGGTTGAAAAGAGATGGATGAGAGCTAAATTTTTTACATTGGGATGTTAGAGTGGGAAAAAGTGGGTATGTTGTTGTAGTTCACCATTAATAATAATAATAAATTGAAATTATTTTCTATATTGGATGTGATATTTGGTGAGAAATCCTTATTGAGGTTATAGATTAGATTAACATTTAGGTACTCATTTTTTATTCTATTAATTTTTAGAGGTATTATTTTTATACTCCTAATTTATAGGAGAGATATTGGGTATGATTTGAATGATTATATTCATATACTCACCCCAATATAAATGTGTGTGTGTGTGTGTGTCTATATAAACTATTTTACATGTTATTACGATGGATTTGTAGAATGATCTAGGAATTACTAATTTGTGATTGGGGATGTAGTGAACATGATTATGTAGGACTATTTGGTATTTTTAGATTTTGTGTGTTTGTATCTATTTTACGTGACATATATTGTGTGATGGTGATTGTTTCAAATTTTTATCTTAGTGTTCATTAGTGGTTTTGTTTTGTGATCCATGGATTTTTTATGGAGATGTCTTATATTCATATATTTTATACCCTCAATGTTATTCTCCAACCCATGGAATACTAGTGGTGGGACTTATGGGATCATGATCATCATCCCTGCTGGCCTAGGAGGAGTTTTTATTTTGAGGGGTTATGAAAACCATTTTATTCTATTTTTTAATTATTTATAATATTATAACTATTCACTATTTAAATCTTTATAAACAATTCACTTAATGATTTTTATTTGCATATTTATAGTTTCCAACTTTTTTATTCATTTTCAATGACTGGTTATTTATTTTTTATATTAAACTATATATTATCTTAACCAATATTTTTAATTTGTATGATCAGATTTTATATCTCTCACACATGAATTTTATGTAAAAATATTATTCATTTAAATATTTAATGAAACAAATGATGTTAATTATCAAGAGTTTAATAAATACTTTAATGAATCAAATATATTAATATTTCAAATTTTAATTTATTTCAAATTTTTAGATCTTGAATAAAACCATTTTTATTAAATGTCAATGTACAAGAGTTGAAAGTAAGTGACACATGTCTATGTATGAGTTCCATTATTAATTAACCATTATTTTAAATGTCAATGTGCTAAAATCAACATAACTATATCCCTAGGAGGGGTTGGGGTTTGTAAGAATTTTTTATATATCCATATTCAATTTCAGTGAAATATATAGAAAATAGTCATTTATATTAATTTTCATTAATGAAAAACTCAAAAATTAACCAAAAGAAATTAATTCAAAAATTAAAAATATAATTTATTCTAATGATATGCTCTTTATTTTCCTATATTTGATAGTTTATAACTAATATATAATAATGTTTTAATTGTTTTTATGAAATAAAACTCCTAGTTTATATCCATTTTCTTTAAATATATTATACATTACAAATTTTACTATTTTTTAGATCCATTGAGATATCATACTTGATTTTTTTGTCCTCAATTATACCTTTTACCATGGTCTTTCCATTTATAATAATTCTAAATATAATATTTATCATTGTTTTTTATGATTTTCAATTATTATTTTTATTTTTATTAGTCTACTTTATATGTTCTTAACATTTATATATTTTTCAATTTTAACTTTATGATTTATTTTTTATATTACATACTCAACATTTTGTACATGGATTTTAATAGTTCTATTTATATTACAATTTAAGAATTTAACAGGGGTTCTTAATTGGTTATATCAGGGTAGATCATTCCATTCCAAAATGGACCAAGAATAAAAATTACTAATCTTCTTAAGCCTATATATAAATTGTGCTATGAAAATTTTTATCGATCTCATTTTCATATTAAGAGGATATACCCACAATCTAGAATTTTTTTTGCAAAAATGATTAAAAATAATTTTCAGAAATAAAAAAAATGACATTTATCATAAATAATTAATAAATATTAAGCACATTATTATAAAATACCAAACCGAAAACTCCCA
The DNA here is from genome assembly GCA_963277665.1 of Viscum album. Classification (NCBI taxonomy): domain Eukaryota; kingdom Viridiplantae; phylum Streptophyta; class Magnoliopsida; order Santalales; family Viscaceae; genus Viscum; species Viscum album. The sequence goes on along the minus strand of OY728151.1, from coordinate 1,821,356,235 downwards.
GATCTAATGATAAAAAAATAATATTTACATTTCATTTTTTTAGTCCCAATAAACATGAAACAAGTCATCCAAGGATAAAACATCAAACAGAAATATTGGATCACTAAAATACCCAAGGATAATATATTATTATTATTTAAGATAATTATAAAATGCTATTACATAATAATACCCATGTAATCAAGTGTTATAATTTCCAATTATACCCATCATTTCGGATTTTATTGTTATCCTTCAAAATTTGTCAAAAAATTCTAAAAAAATATTAATATTCTAAAACTAATTCATTCAAAATAATTTTCCATAACCTAGTAAAATATAATATAATAAATGGTGGGATCAAACTCTCAATCAAGGAAAACCTAAACATTAAAAATCAAATCACATCAGTAATCATAATATAACCATAAGTGTTTGATGACAAACTAAAAATTCGTGAGAAATAAATAAAAGAATTAATACCCATAAAAACATGGATTATAAATAATTTTACATGATAAAAATATTTATCATAAAACAATATCCATATATATCAATAATCTTGAGCCATATGAATGTAATCCTAGGGAAAATGATCCATTTTTTTAAAAGGTTGTGGTTGAATCCTCATTAATTATTTAAATAAAATACCTCTTTTAAACTAGGTAGAGGGAGACCCATTATATAGCATGTAAGCCCAAAACCATGTGGTCTGGATACAAGGTTCAAAAGCCCATTTCTTGGCCCAATGATCCCTTTTGTGAATAGTACTTTTATAGTACCTGGACAGCTTTTGTATCAACTATAGTACCATCATTGTTACAGTTACTTGGAAATTAGTCCCTGTCCAGATTTGATCCTGGGTCTTTTCGATGCCATGCTGGAGCCTTTACCACTTGGGTGCAGTCTCATTGGCGTATGAATGCAATCCTTGAGCATCAAACATTCATCATGGAATAAATTAACTTGATAATTAACATATCTCTTAAGAGTAACCTATAACTGGTAAACTCTATCGTATATGAAAATTAAATTATAATAGTTATCTTTGTTGTTTATTAGGAGTAACATACAACAGTTTGATCCATCACATTACCGAATACATTGGAGGGACTTAAGGGACCCACCCATGCATTGTTTATAACATAACCAACCATCCTTATTTCATAATATAAACTACCATAAAACATCCATATATATTTCCAAGTACAATATAGTACCAAAACATTTATAATATTACACTTTTTATCTTATATCCCTTGAAAAAAACCACTATTCATTTTTTTATCGGTTGACCCATGAAAAGAAATATATTCCATGAAAATTATTTTAGAAAATCATCATAAAAATTTCATAGAATTGAAGTGAATGGTATCATAAGAATATAACTCTAGTGAATAATAGTAAGCAATAAATTATATTGATGTATTGAAATACATTTGAATGAACATTTCAAATGTTTCTTTTAAAAAATTAAAAAAACACTTTTAATGGGGTACCATTAAAAACTAAAAAATCCCAAAGTAATGAGAAACTTATTTTTATTGAAAATAATAACATAAAAATATAAAGTATTATTCAAATTAATTAATAGTTTTAAAATCAAAAAAAAATCTATTATTTTCATAAATATTAAAAATAAACATTCTTTTCAAACATTCTTAAATAGAGTTAAAAGTGTAATGAGTTGAATTTGTAAAAAAAATTCCATTAATACTTTTTAGAAAAAATTATAGATCATTTAAATTAATTTAGTAAATAATTAATGTTTAAAAAATAAGATTCATGAAAAATATAAATAATATGAAGAAATAGATTGTAAAAATACATTAATACCTATAAAGTAACATTTTTATAGAAAAACTATTTACTATAATTCAAATCCAAAATACCTTTGATGTCATGAAAATTAGAAGGAAAATAAAATACCATGATTAAATAAATAAATTGATATTTTATTTTAAGAGTCAGTTTATAAATAATTTAAATTAATATAGGTGAATAAATAAAAACATGTCTCAAAGAAGGAATTTTGAGACAAGAAACCCTTACAACCTGGGTAATACTTAAATCGGAGATTAATTAAATGAAGTGACATAACATGACTCTAAAAACCCCATAATTTTCATTAAATAATATATTAAAACAAGTTTATGGGGTATTGTGTACACCATATAATATAAAACATTGTTTATGCTCAGATAGTCGAACTCGGTCTGTTTGTCACCTAATTTCACCTAGAATCTTTGTTGAGGTTGAATTGTCGAAGCCACCTACTGAGGTTTTCTATATCAGTGTTTTAGAAGATTTTAGGTAAAAGCAATCATTTTTTATTGAAATATAGTTTGATTTTGGTTCTGTTTGAAAGAAATTAGGGCATAGAGAGAAGGCTTACAGACATGCAATGAGGAAGGAACCTAGAGTGACTGCTTCTTGAGATGAACTAGTCCAAGATTTGGTTCCTAATTCTCAAGACAGTCTTTGGGTGTGAAGTGTTTCGGTTTTTCATTGGGTTGTGATCTCACTCAGACTGATGGTTCTGAATTGGTGTTGAATGCTGAGGGAAATTATCTTTCTGTAAAGCAGTGTGGACCATGCTATTTTTTTAACAATAATAATGATGAAATATTGAATTCTAGTGAAGGGAACAAGGTAAGGCCGAATCCATCTGAGACTATACCTTTTGATTTGAAAGTCAAGAGTCTTATCACCCGGTTAATAGGTGATCTTAATGAAATGATCCCTCTAGTGGCAGTGGATCCTCCTGGAAATGCACTAAGCATGGGTGTCTGCAGTGTTATTGATGATTCCACTCAATTGGGGATATAAAGGGATGCAATTAATTCTATGTTGGAAAGGGATTAAGGTTCAATACATTCTAACCACTCTGATATGGAATGATCTAATCTGGTTAGTGAATGTGATGATAATGTGGTTGATGCATCTTCCATGAGTCCCTTTGGAGAATCATATATAGAGGTGGTGTTCTTAAAGAGGGGCACTATGAAATGACCATGTATGAAAGTGGAATTAGTAGGGATGGGTAACCATTTTTAATGGTTTCCTTTTTATGATCCAATCTAGGAGCGTAATGATGATCTATTCTATTGTGTGGAAGATTTAGAAGAGGATATTCTTAGAGATAGATCTCTATGCCTGGGGAGAAATGCAATCCAAAATGGAATACGTAAAGAGGAATAATTACTCCTTAACACCTCTAATAAATACACACTCAAAAAAGCAGTTGAAATCTTATAATATGGACAATGATGTCGCCTTCCAACAACAGAAATTAGATTATTTATTTGAGAAATCTTTTGAATTTATTTTTATCTCAGAAGAAGAAGTGGTTCAAAAGAATCTATCAATTAATGCTATTGAGGAGAAAGATTATATAATGATGGGGAGGTAATTAAGGGTCAATCTTAATGAGGAACAATAAAATTGGATTGAGAAGTAGGATCTAATCCTTGTTGGGGGATTCAGTAGAAGAAATATCAGTATCGAGGTGTACATCCAGTCTTGGGACAAGTTGGCATTTTGTTTTGAATATTTTCTAATAGAGGAACCAGACACCATGGTAACCAACATCTATTTGAAATTATTTAGAGAGATTAATTTTGGTAGTCATAAGTTGTCTTTCAATAGTTATAATATTTACTTTTCTGGTTGAACTCACGGTTTCTCACTTTTTTCATAAAAGTGTTTTAATAATAAAAATATAATTTTTAGTCAGTCAATTCATCATTTCAAAACCACTTTGGTATTATCATCTTGGAAAAATAATTCATGGTTATAACATATAAATAATAGTAATTTTGGAATAATTATAATTTTTATACTTTAATTACAATTTCAAAACCATACTTGAAATAAAAAAAACTTCTCACACTTCTTTGTGGAGGTCGTAATCCACACGTACACATGAATGATATTTCCATTTTCTAATGAATGTTAGGGTAAGAAAATAGTTGTTATTTTAACAATAAAAATAATAAATATAAAATGAATATCATATACATACATACTTACTTACTTTATTACCTATATATATATTGAATCTATTATTACAAATATCTACGATAGGTGTTGATGGAAAATGAAACACATCCCTTCATGGAGGTTGTAGTCAACAAGTACACATGAATAATGTTTTCTTACCCATAAGAAAAAAAAATATGAATAAGGTTTTTGAATTCAAATAATAACATTATAATATATGATATATACTAATTTTATTATATTTGATTGTTCATGAATGAATTTAATAAGGTAGATAGAAAAGTAAAGTGAAAATGCTCTGTTAAGATGATTATCTCTTCTTTGAAGAATCTCCTTTGGGTATCTCCTCAATGACCCTAGAGATCATCTTTTAAAAATACCATAACATATAAAATTCTTATAGGTAATTTTAAAATTCATTTTAAAATGTTTTTATTAGGATATATGGATCATAAATGATGAGTAATATAGGATAGGTGTTGTCCAGATATTAGGGAAGAGAGGGGAACCCTTGAAATTACATAATGTATTTAATTTATATAAATTAATTTTCATGTTCATATGGAACATGAATGATATATTTATATTATAGGATATATATAAGTCGATATAATATCATGAAATAAATTTTTTACATTTTTAGTTGATGGATAACCCTAATCTCTTAGTTAAAATCCCTCGTTAACACTTTTGGCGATTACCATGATATCAATGTCTTTTACACTTTATGGATAAGAAAGTCACTATAAAAGTTAAAATAACCAATAAGTATATATTTTTTGAAACTATTTAACATATCCATTTTAACATTAGAAAATATATGATTCTTATAAATTTTAAATCATGTAATAAAATATTATTTAACATAAAATACCATTAAAGACATTTTCTGAGATATTCATATAATTGACATAAAAATGTATTAAGATAAAAATTTATTTATAATATAATCACATAACACATACCTAATACTTTATAATTATAAAAATAATTCAAATAACACCACAACTCACCCCAAGGATATTACTTTGTATGATTTTATAATCAATTTATTGTTTTTTGTAATAATTGAACAAGAAATTTGCAGTGTTGCGTAAGCAGTTAATATAATTATTCCATAACTAATGAATAAAAATAAATTACTATAATTAAAAAAAATTAATAATTAATATCAACATATATAAATGGAAATAGGCTCCAATTACAACATTGAAAAAACCATAGAGTTATTATGACAAAGAGAGTGACATTTTTGATTTATTCATTATTGGAACGTCATTATCAATGGAATATGGAAACAATTTTTCATCTACATGAACATTGTATGATTGTGTCCAAATGTAACCCATATAATGGAAATAAATAGTGTTATATTTATTTATTTATTTATTTATTTATTTATTTAAATCCTTACCAAATTATTTTTAACCTTAATTACCTCAATTACCCTCACCAAGGTGAAAAATATTTACCACAAATACTACTAATAATTAAAAAAATAATGTTGTCCTACTTTGGGAATTTGTAAATGTATATTACCAATATTTAATCCATTATATCAAATTATAACATTATAATTGCAATAATTTACATTTTATATAAGGCCGAAAAATGCAAATAAAAATGAATTTTCAAAAAAATACATTTTTATGTTTGTAATTGTTTTTATAATGAAATAAAGTATAATTTAGATTCCAACAAAAATAATTGGATTATTTATACTATAAATTTATTTATTTATTAAATAAATTAAAAAAATGGTACTTCATAAATACTTGATTGGGAAATAAAATTTTCAATAAAATCAATGTTTTTACTACTAACAAATAATATAATCATTTTAAAAAATCCTGTAATTTCAAATTAATGTAATTTTTTTAGAATTTTATATTGAAATAATTTTTAAAACATTAAATTTTTAAAAGTGGAATAATATAATTATAATATTTTCTCCCAAAAATAAAAAAAAAATCCATCTTTGAAGAAAAATAATTTTTGAAACATAAACTAACATCACTAAATATTGAGTGAAAATTTACAATGAATTAATTAATAAATTTGTATTGAGTTAGACCATTATAGATATACTAGTTAATTCAATTACCCCTATTAATACCTGCCAAATCAAATTCTTGATTATATTGATCATATTTAAAATAATATATTTTTTGGTTTATTTAATATCGATTTTATATTTCCTATAGGCTATCAAATATAGTATTATTTTAAATTCATGGGACATTACATTAACCCCCATTAAATAAGTTTAATACTCATAATTGTATCTCAAACTTGGTAAATCATTGTTTTTATATTTCAAAATCCATTTAATAAAAACTGATATTTTGAAAAGGGATAATAATAAATCCTTTTGAAAAGGGGGAAAGAAAAATATAAAGGTCATCTGGAATAACACATAACTAGGATTCCAAATAGGAAAAATGGTATGAGTGAAAATATAGACAATGATGAGAAATTTTTTTCACCCCTATAATTTGTTTAATAATTTTAAATAATTTAAAATTAGGTGTTTTAATTAATAATAATACATATAAATAATTCTAATTTATAGCCTTCAAATTAATTAATGTTCTAAAAATAAAATACTATTTTATTGTATTATTTTTGTGTGAAAGCATATTTTAATATGAAAATATATATTTGATTATTTTTGCATAATTCATTTTTACCAATAGATTATTTAGTTAAATATAACATATATATTGACTATTATAATTATTTTGATAAATATGTTTTTATGTTTCAAACATATTCACTATTAATATGACACCACAATATTTTATGGTATATTTCATCATATAAAATCTCAATTAATTAGATAGCTTATATGCAAATAACACTGTGTCTCTATGAAAAAAACTTTTTTATAGTTATAACCTAGCCATGAAACATAATTTTTCCACTTCTGTGATTTAAATTTCAAAAAATAGATAGACACTTTTGGGAACATTAATTTTTTTATAGTCTAATTGGGTCAACATAATTTTTCAGGGAATAATAACTTGACCCTTATGAAAAGTAATGTACCCTTATGAATAGTATTGTTACCCTTATGAATAGTAACTTCACACTTATGAATAGTAACCTAACCAATGAAAGTATAAATAAAATTTAAGCACCATATAAATGAGATTAGATGTTTTAAAAATAAATAATTAAGTGTTGGTATTTTTGTGAGTAATAAATATTTATTTAAAATTTCAAATTAATAAATTTTTTAAAATAAAATTCATTTTCATAAAATTTTTTCCTAAATAAATATTTTTTTTCTTATGATTTTAGGATAATTTTATGAGACCTCAGAAAATTTGTCAAAGTTTTATAAATTCAGTTTTAAATTTAAAATATGTATTTTTCAAGTAAATAATTGTTTTATTTAAAAATTAAATATTAGATATTTAAAATTTTATTTTTAAAAAAATAATTACATTTTTTAATTCTATACAATTATAAATATTTTTGGTCAATTTTTTGGATTTTTTTTTGAAATTCTTGAATTTTTATGAATAGTGAAATTCGATAATATATGAAATATGCTAAAAATGAATTTATGCCTCAGGATTGAGTCATGACTGATGTAAATGGACATTTTTTAAAACTCAAATATTATTATTACTAATTTTATTCACAATATTCCTGACTATTTATAGTCTTGATCCAAAATAATAAAATAATGATTAAAATAATGGGAAACCATCCTCTCCCCCATTATAAAAACTACCCCCCACTCCCTCTTATCTTTACTCCTATAAGACTTTAAGCTTATCAATGTTCTTCCAAAATACTCTTCCATATGCCCTAACAACCTCCAAGATCCCTTGGTATTTCCAAAAGGCCAAAACCCCTTCTCTTAATGAGGTTCTCAAGGAGGATATTTTAAGAGGTAAACCCTCTCCCTTTTTCTTTTAATTTCATTTTTCAATTTGTTTTATATTTTTATATTCTACTCACCTACTCTATAAAAATGATCATGATAACTCCAATATAATATATATACTATAATTATATCATGATAATGGAAGATACACTATCAATTTACTTACTCTCTCTCTCTTATTATAAAAATGAAATCATCATCCGAGATGTGAAAATTTATAACCTTTGTGGACGAAGAACATTCAATCATCCTTTTCTCCTTCAAGGATGGTAATGAAACAATCATTATGGTTGAAACACATTATATAATATTTATTATATCTTATTTAATAATTCTTGAATCATCATTTTTACATGATACTAAATAATATAACAATACTAGTTTGTTGTGAACGAAAAACCACCGTAAAAATCTAAATGATTACCACTAAATGACTATATAATGATTCATCCTCATAACGTGTAACCAAATGATATATATAAATATTTAAATTTATTTATGTTCACAAATAATATATATATTCCATCATGTAAAATTATATCCATTCCATATGAACTTACCTTCATATAATCAAGCGAACTAATTATGAATATCAAGAAACAAACACTCTGGAATGACAAAATTCAATCATATAACTTATCAAAAGGCTGTAAATGAACTTAATAAAATTATAATAAATTATATAAATGTATAATATATTTTTAATTATATTATTATAGGGTCTAATTTCATATTACAATACCTTAAAGGCAATTATAGAACACATTCTTGCATAAGGTAAGGGTTTTCTCATCTCACTTCAATTTTTTGTGAGATATTCCAAATTCACAAATATTTCTTATGTATGGTGTATGTATACTTCCCATTTATGTGTCATATCTTGAAAATATTTATTTTCATGGTATTAAATTTATCATTTTATGATTATTAATTTTTGGTCATATGATTCGATTCATTACAAAGCAGTAAGGGGTCCCACCATAACCTTCATTTTTCCTTCGGGTTATTTCTTCACTATCATTTCCCAAATGTAATTATTATTATTTTTTGAGAAAATATTTTATATTTTGTTTTATTTTGTTCCAAAATAATACATTCTGATCATTTCATCTTTTTTTATAGAGATTATTTGTTTTAAAATAGTTCTCCTCTTAATTCTTCCAGATAAAAAGGCCCAATTCAAGAGAACTTCTCGAATTGTTACCCATTTTCAAGGTCACTATATAATATGTTTTAATACATCATGTTTTTTTGAAATCAAAAATTTTATCATGAAAAAAATATAGTGGTTTATTTCAGGTTTTATGAAAACAATCATGTCATTACGCTTTAAAATCTCTTTAAAATTTTCCTTAAACCGCACTAAGATGTTTCATTTATATGGATTCATTAAAAACTATTTTGACATGATTTCACTTCATTGGGACAATATTTATGAATAAAATATAATTTTAATTTATTTATATTTTATTTTTCGATATAAACATGTTTCCATTCTAATTTTACAACAAATAGTAATAGTTTTCTAAGAGTACTCTTCTTTCCAAAATAAAATGGTTTTTCTCGTCTCACTTTCAATTCTATAAGATTTATGAATTTTTGACAAATTACTCCTTCAATGTAGTCTATGTAATTCCATTTGATATATAAAATCATTAGTCTTAGTATTCTTATGATATATAATAAATTATGAATTAAATTTTTCAAAGTTGTATGGGAAACTTTGGAATGTTTAATGATCATATTCCTCGAGAGTTTATCAATAATTTAATTATATTATTTTCATCTATGATTATGTTTCAAATATTTCAAAGTGTTATGGGACCCTTTTATCTAAATATATATTTTATTATATATATGAGGAATTCATTGGACTTAATAAGTTATTGGTTGGGCCTTCTATAGCCCCTCGATGCCTCGGTTGGTCTCCTGAGACAAAACATAATTGGGTTTTGCGTGAGGCCTTACACTAGTATTTTCATAAGACTAGGATGAGGCCTCAACTATAGGTTTATTTTTTTCATTTTTATTCCCTCATTATTACATCAGTAATAGATAAATAATTTTATTATTTTACTAGTAGAATATCCATGGTAATGTTTTATGTGATTTTTTATATAGAATTATTCATTCAGTTTTTATTCCAAACATATTATGCTCAAGATTATGTTTTAGTGACATATTTTATTCACATTAAATTTTTTTTATGATATCTTCTATTTTATAACTTACACTTACTGAGAATCCAATCTCACTACATTCTTTTGTTTCCTTTCAAAAGGTTAGGAGAAGAAAACTTTGAATAATCATTCAAGGATGTAGTTTATTTCATAATATATCATATTGTCTTTTATTTTTACAATGTATTATGGGTATCATCACTATAATCTGGTCTTCCAAGACTGCTAAAATGATCGGTCCTTTGAGATTTTATTCCTTGTAATCATGCCAATGTATGAAAATAATGCACCGACTCTGGGATTCTGGGTTCAGGGCGTTAAAAAATTAATGTATAAATAATTTTTAGCAATGATAAATAATGAGATAATGACAAATTTAATAACCATAAAATCGTGAATTAATAATAGAGAATAAAGAAAATTAATTAATTACAAATTATTGTTTAAATAATAAATGTTTTATTTAATATGGATTCAAAAATTATTCTAAAAATAACTTTAAAAAAGATATTTTTTTGATTTTATAAAAATGCATATACACAATTTCATCCTTTAATAGTGTGTTTTAACATTTTTCTACCTCTATCACATCCCATATTCTTTATGACGAGTATACATAATGATTCTTTCATATTCTTAGAGCACCAAATTTTAACAGATAACATAATTTAGAAAAGTATAAAAATATATCCTTGTGTATTTAAAAAATTCATAATGGTTAGAAAATCTTACAACGATACCTAAAATAAATTAAACATCATATGAATAAATAACACATTTAACTCCAAAATTTATATAGTAATATTCAAGTTTTGACCTAAATTATTTTGAAAATAATTAACTATATATCTCAATTAACTACAGTAAACCAAATAATAAAGTGTCCATTAGCCTAAAATTATATCTGATTCCTTTTATCTCACATCCAAAAATATTTAATAACATTATTCTAAAATAATTTATCACCATAATGATAAGGGTCACATATAGATCAACGCAACAAATTTTCTCTCAGAATATCATTATTCACCTTAGAATCCCATCACATAATAACTCAGTATGGGTCTCTATTAATTTGATCATATGATCATACTTATATATATAATCAGATAATGGTATCCCTTACTCTTAATCTAACTTCACATGAAAATATAATATCCTGAAAAGATATTAAAACCACTCTTAGATAATAACTATAACAACATCAATCTTTCATGCCTGGATGTGATGGTAAAAAACATAGTATTAAAATTAATAGATATGATACCAACAAATGTAACCAAATTTTATCCATAAAAACATATAAAATCAGATGGAAGTTTTGTATCACTTACATACACAATTAACGCCAATTTTTAGGTTTTTATAGAATTAGTAAATACTCTTACATTACATTAACCATTCTTTCAAGTGATTTTTTTTCTCTTATACCCAGCATTCTTATTTCACAATAAGTCTTCAAAATATCCCATAAAAGATTCCCCGGATAAATGAAATTGTAGATATAATTCATTTAACAAAGTTATTTCTATCTTCTAGAAAAGAAAAATAAGTAAACGGTGATATGAAATGCTCCATAAGAGAAAACATAAGAATTAACAATTGAATATCAATATTTTTCATAATATTAGTATAAGGGTGTGATGACATAATCAAAGTGAATTGAATTAATATTAAGATATACTTACTCATGCAAATTTGGATCATAATTCATGATACATAGAATAACTATTTATCATAATATATGTTTATTATATGTCAACAATCAAAATCCATGTGAAATAAATCCTTCAGAAATGAATCCATTAGAACTCAAAGGATGCATTGAAAAAAAATATAGGTATCTAGGAAAATTAAATGTTCAACATGGAGTAACTTAACTAGATAATTCCCATATCTCATTTTATTAACCTAAAACTAGTGAAATCTATCGTCTCTTAGGAGTAACTTACAATATTTAACTCTTCCATCTCATGAGAGTAAATTAAAATTTTTAACTTTTTCGCCTTACCCAATGAATTAGGAGGAATTAAAGGGACTATCATTCTTAGGATTATAATTTATCCACCCATATTTGATTTATAATATAACCACATGTAAATTATCTATACATATTTCCATGTACCATATAACAAAAAAACATTTTGATGCTTTCAATTTTCAATATGACACCCTTAAAAACAATCATTATTTATTTTTATCTTGATTAACCCATGGAAAAAATGAGATCTATAAGAATATATTTCAAATATCATAATACAACATTAAAATAGAGTATTTGAATGGTATCATAACATCATATCCCTATAAATTCATTGGAATCAATAAATTATATTTAAATAGATGAAATTACCTTGGAAAAACATTTAATTTTTTTTGGAAAATGGGTGATATACCCATAATATTTGTATCTTTAAAAAACTAAAAATTAAAAAAAATTAAAAATTATTTTACTTTAAAATAATCATGGAAATTTTTAATTTTTTAAAAATAATTATTCTTTTCAAAATTTTGTGAATATTCTCAATACTTACACTAGAAAAACATTAACAATTTTTCCTTTAATAACATTTAAATGAGTGTAAGAGTACATTTAAACTAAATTTTGAAAATAATTGTGTTAATATAATAACAATCATTAAAAATGATAAATAACATGGAGAAAGAGTTTGTATAAAATAATTCGAATCATTAAAGAAACATGTTTAGATAGAATCCATTTATAGTATTTCAAAACCAAAAAATATTTGAAAGAAAATTCAAAAAAATTAACATAAATACCATGATTATAAAAAATTAATGATATTATATTTCATGATTCAATATATATAACTCATAAAATTATATGTTTTCATCAACAAAAACATGTCTCAAAAAATTATGTTTGAGACAAGAAACCCTAGAATCATTGGAAATGATTTAATAAGTAAGATATAAAATGAATAAATATTACATGATTATGTATAAACCATAATATTTTTGAGATAATATTTTAATAAGTGTACATGGAGTATAAATTACTCCATAAAAAAATAAAACATGATTCATAACATGAACTGAATCACAAATAAATAAAATTTAGAACATAAAAACCCTTGCAATTTTTGTAACATTGGAATCATTATAAAATGAAAGGAACATTAAATATCATTATAAAATATTAATTCATGATTTAATATCTTAAAATGTGTCATATATACCTTATAAAAGGTTGTAGCTTCATTATATGAGACATGTGTCAATGAAATAATATTGAGAGGAATAATCCTTACAAATATTATATCATTAAAGTTAGAATTAATCAATGAAGGTATTTTGTGTAAAAAAATAAAATTAAAAAAAGAATGTGGAAATAAAAAATAATAAAATCAGAGGTTATTTATAAAATTATATTTCCATATAATAATCAATGAACAATAAATATAAAACAATGAAAGGAAATTGAATTAATAAACAACTTACCATGTGTCCGCATTTTCTATGTATGTCTTTTAACACTAATATAATAAAATTATATTGATTATGTAATTGTTGAAGATCCATTTTAATTAGTTAATAAATTATAATTATAATATTTATTTCATTTATTTCTATTACATGATTAATAAAATAATTAGTTAAGTCCACATCATGTTATTTGATGACGTTCAGATCATAATTTCAAAACAAAATCGGTATATTGACAATGATCAAAGATATCATGGTTCCATGATATCCAAAATAATTATCATCAAATAATTATCATTACTATATATAGAATTAAATTTTATAATTACATAACAAATTTTGTCCATGAAAAATGAATAAAATCACTTATGGAAGATTGTAATCCACACGTTCTCAAAAACAATGTCACAATTTACCAATGGATGGAAGAATTAGTAAATATATGATATATTTCGTTTCTATAATGATAATTATTTATATAATATCATATATAGGTATTAAAAAAATCATTATACATGTTCATGAGTTCCCAATATGTAAAAGGAAACACGTTTATTTGTGGTGGTGGTAGTGCAAACATACAGATGAATGATGTTTTTGTAACCATAAGATGGATAAGGGGATTAATATGGTTTTTAAATTAACATAAAAAACACTTCAATTTATGGTAGATTCATATATTTCTATATAGTAATAGTTAAGACGGAATTTATTGAGGTAGATGGATAATTAAATTGAAAATGCTCAGTTAAGATGATTAACTCCCCTTTAAATAACCTTTATTGTATCTCTCCTCAAGGACCCAAAGGATGGTTTCTTAAGAATAACAAAACCAATAGAATGTCTCTAAGGAATTTAATAAATTTTTATTCATACGTTATGTTCTAGATAACTGTCTTAATAAGTGTCAATAAGATAGGACATGTGGTGTCCTATAATAAGGGAGGAGAGTGCCAACCTAGGAGTTACATAAAGTATTAAAGTAATATAAATTATTTTTTAGGTTCAAGTGACTAAAAAATAATATAGGAAAAATCAAGGATGTATATATTAATATTTAATAACATTAAAATAAATTTAGAAATGTCTGTGGATTGTTCAACAATTGTCTCTTTGTTTTAACCCCCATTTGACATTTTTTTAGGATTATTGTGATATCAATGTATTTTATTAATTTGGGGTCAGGTGATTTACTAAACAAAAGTCACCTTATGTGGAAAATATATGAAATTATAGACAATATTAAATCAAATTTCCCAATTATAATATTTTTATGAATTTCAAATATTTTAATGAAATATTATTTAACCCAAAATAAATTTAAATTCATTTTCAGAAACATTCACAAAATTGAAATAATTAAATATCAAGACGATAAAGTAGTTTTAATCTAAAAATTTAACACACACTGATAAATTATATTTATCCACATAATTCTTATAAAATCATAACGCACTCAAAGAATTTACATTATATGTCTTTAAAATCATGTACTTATGTTTTCTAAATATTAAACAGTTAATTTATCGACATTTTATTATCATTAATTCTAACTATTACATCACTAAAAATTAAAAATAATGTACCCTAAAAAAATTAATTTATACGTGAAATAAACATATAGAACAAAAAAAACTTGCATTATCCCTAGGAAAATATATTTGATTTATTAATAAAAGGGAGTGATATTTTAGTTTCATTCATTACTTAAAAATAATATTTTGATCATTATCAATGAAAATTTACTATAAGTTTCGATATTATAAATGATTATAAGAATATGGATGAACTAAACTCATCCTATAGAAATAAGTTAAGTAATATATATTATTAAATCCTTTTACCATTTTTCTTAACCTTAATTACTTAATTTACCCTTACTAATGTGAAAAATATTTACCATAGTTACAGTCCAACATGACCAGAATTAATGGTAAACTACTTAGTGGATTTTATAGATAATTATTGGATGTAATGAATCCATTTTATAACATTAATTATTCATAAATGGATGAAATTAATTTTTAAATAAACCTCTAAAACATGATGAAAAAGGTTTCTAAAATATGATTTTTTAAATATAAAAATGTTTTCATATTATAATTAACCATAATTTTGATTAAAATTAAATTCATTTGATTTTTTAAGAATGGAGTTAATTAAATGTTAATATAACTTTGAAAAAATGAGACTTCATAAATAAATGAATAGATAACACAGTATTCTTTATATTCTGAATTTTTAGACTATTCACTAAAAAAATTATTTTTAGAAATATCCTGAAATTTCACTTAAATATAATTGTATTATGAAAATTTAAAAATTTATAACCTTTTATTAAATTATATTTATAAAATTGGAAGAAATTAATTATAAAATTTTATAATAAAAACCATTTTTTATGAAAATGTATTTTTGATACATAAAATGAAATCACTATAAATTAAAAAACTCATTAGAATGAATCAATCTATTTGTATTGATAAGGAAAATTATATATATTTATTGTAGTGTAGTTAATCCTATTAATACCCTTCATTTCATCAACTATATTATATCAGTTATATTTAATGTAATATTATTTTGTGCCTTGTTTAAGCTCAGTGTTGTGTATCATATACACTATCAAACACAATATTATTTTAAAATATAGGGACATAAACTAATAATATTCCCAAAAAAGATAATTTACATCCATATTCATCACATATATAATAATAAACATTCTTTAATAAAAACTATTTTATAAAAATAAAATAATGTCAATAACTATACTAATTGTAATAATTTCATGTCCACATGTTTATATCCCACCAAGTTATTTCCTAATACTTTAACCATATCAATGTTTTACATGGGTACACCTCCCTATATTTCATTAACTTCCTTGAATCAATCTCATCTTCTCCCATGATGAACATTGAAACCCTATCATCTGTATCCATAAAAATTTACATTCCCATAATTGTATCTCTCTTTATTGTACATCTTAATGATTGTATCTACGGTCTATACAAATTGAATCTCATCCCTTACATCCCACATAGTATATTAATCACTCCCCCTTCTAATGATTGTGTCTTATAGAAATCGACATATTTTAGTGGTCAAAATTCATGAATCTATAGTACATGCATATACAAACATGATATCATCCATACCCTAAAGGGGTAAATTTCATTCATTCCCATTTTAGATTAAATTTTATAAACCCTAACCTTCTTCAATACTATATCTTATAATTTGTTCTATCCTTCTTGTACATTTTCCCATTATTTTACTTAATCTCTTAATTTTTTTTTAAACTTTTATATGAAATCCCAATATTGAAGAGTTATTTCTTTCCAATAGGAAATATTATAAGCCTCAGTCTCATAGGAAATTCTACCCCCTCACTAAATTTAATATATTGTCTTTATTGATTAAATTACACAGCATGTCTTTTTTGAGAAAATATGAATTTCATTATTTTTTATATAAAATGTGTATTATAATTCTAAAATGTATATAATTAAATATTATAAAAATGTAATATCATTTTCTGTGAAAATTATTTCTGAAAATAACATGATATTATCTTTCTTTGGGTTACTTATATCATTTTTTAATTTTATTTTATTTTAAGTACAAAGTACTATAAACTTTGAAAAAAACTATTCTTTAAGTTAGTATGATAATTTATAGAATATATCTCTCTTCAATTAAAAATATTATTTTTACTAAATTCACCCAATTTTATATTGAATACTCAAACTTTTTAAAGATATTTTGATTTCAAATCTATTTGAGAACATTTTATGAACTCATTTTTACCATTTCATTCATTGTTTGGTATAATAATTCAATATATGTATATTGTATACTCTATATAAATTATATTATTCACCATGTACTTCTTGAAACATTTGTTTAATTATTTCAATATATAAACAAAATTATTTTACAAATTGTATGTCTTTTAAAATTTTAATTATGTATTATTATTTGTACTGATTAAGATCTATGAAAATATTCATATTTCACCCATTGTTATTTTACTGGTATCAATTTTTTTAATTTTCATTCAATGTAAATAATATGAGTTTTATTATTTTATAAATAATTTTCATTTAATAATTCTTCATTTATACACAATCATTTCACTACTGTACATATTTTCATAGTTTAATAGTACTCTATTTCCATCTTAACTATTCTATTTTACAATTTTATATAATTTTCTCTTATATATTTTGATTTTTCATTTATGGTAACTTCTCAAAAATAATGTTTTTTCATTAAACATTAAAATTTTATATGCCTAATTTTTATTGAAAATGTAGAAGTTATTTTATTTACGTTTCATGTTTCTCAATTTCTTGTAGAATGATACTCAATCCAAAATTGATTCCCTATGATATTCATACAGAATTGTTTATTCAAGTATAGTATTATGACTACTTCCAATTCAAAATGATATTTCAATGAAAAAGATATTGTGTAAATTTCTTCAAGATATTTTTTTAAAATACTAAGATTAATATATTTATATTGTTAAAGAAATCATAAAAAATTAATGGGAGAAATATGTGAACCATAATTAATATTTCTTCTAATATAGTTCATTTATCCAAGAAAAAATGTCATTCCATAATATTAAATGTTTAATTGACAACCAAAATTAAACATTATCCATCTACATGTATAGTTGATTGATATATTCTTATATGGTTGATACATCTCATCTTTTATCTGGTAAAAATTTATAAATAATCCTTATTTTCTATTTCATTTCAGTAATTCATGAATATATTGAATGTATAAAATTCCCTCAATTAACAATTTTATTTTCATTGATACTTATTTATTAATTCTTATAATGATTTCGGATTAACCAACTCAATTTTGGTCATCGCAGGATGATTCCACATTTTTTCACCAACCAATATTCTATTAAAATATAATATATCCTAAATAGTGGCATCAAACTTTATCATTGTTTTCTCATAAACACAAATTATAATTTCCTATATTTACATTGCAATGTGTGTGTATGCAATAGATTTATTAGGATAAATTCCAAATCATTACTTGGATAAAAATTTATTACTATATAAAACCATATTATCAACTTTTTATACATCGTCAGTCTAATTATAAAGATTCATTAATCCACATTTACATCTCCAATAAACCACTTAACCTTTATAAAACCCATTTATACTATTTGTATTGTATATTCTAGTGAACTCCAACCATGTTCATGACAACTAAATTTTGAACCATGATAGTCTACACATGAAAATATCAAAACCTATTGGAAAACCTATACTATACATTGATTCTATTTTTTATTTCTCAATACACAATACATAGCTTAAAGAATTCATAGAAGTCTATATTGACTTTATATTTCCATTTATATGTTTCTTAGGCTTGGATTTTATCACAATATCCAATTTTTATGAATTTATCTTCTTGAAATATATATTGTAACACCATGAGATTTTATGAGATATATTATTTTCCATTTCTTTGATGTCTTGTTTTGTATGAAACACCAATATTAGGTTGAACTATATGAAACACCATATTAGCATGCAGTATACACAATAGTATTCTTGGCTTGTATTGCACACACTTTCAAGTTCCTTTGATAGAATTCATTTCACGCAACACTGAGTACTGATTTTTTCAATGTATAAATGAACTATTTTTGGATTATGTTATATGCAACACCAAATGAATCTTTCACTACAAACAAAACTAACTTAGCTTCTGTTACTTGCAAGAGTGACCTTCCTCGGTAGCTTATATTGTATGCAATATCAAGTTTCACTAAAAAATAATATATTATTAAAATTTTATATAAGTAGCCATTATGAAAATTATTAACCACATTTTGAATTTCATAAAACATTATCATTCATCATACATGTTTTATACAACCTGATATGAAAAAAAAACAATTTTTCAAATAAAATAAGTATTTTTCAAAAAATATAGTTTTATTGCCTTTTGATGGCACACCAATTTTAAATATAGTTTTTGTCACATTTATCATTTCACTTATAAAAAATAAAATCCTTCTTTGGATGCAGGATATAAAAATGTACTTTTTTAAAAATTTTGGTATTTTAGTAATAAAATTAAAATTTTAATGAATAGTGAAAGTATAGCATTTTAAATCGAAACTACCTTTTTATCTAATTTATTAATTTAATTAGATTATATTTTTAATTTGTTTTAAATATTAATTGTATTATAATTTATAATTTAATCCAATTTTGGTCATTTTAAATATTTTAACTTTTAAATTGGACATAAACACATGTCAATCTTTTGATAGTTATTACTTCTTAAAAACCCGCTTTTCGATTTTGACATCAGGAATTAATTTTAATTTAATTAATGAAATTTTTTGTTTATTAATTTGGAAATATTAATTCCATATTATTAATCATAAGTTTTATATTGTTTAAATATGTACCTTTTATTTTTAGACATTATGAATAATAACTTTAGAAATTATTTTATTAACCATGGTAAAAGGGTAAATCGAGTAAATAAGGGTAAACAAAAATATCATAATAATATTAAACTACCATAAAACATGTCCTAATCCTATTGGATGAGATAATTCCATCCATGGGCATCCTTGGGTCGATTTTTGGACCCCATGGTTTCACATGTTTATAAAAATGACATTTTATACGAATTAATTTAATGTGAAGATAATTATAACATAAACATATATCCTTTACTAAATTGATTTTAATATTGGGTTATATAAATAATATATATATATGAATATAAATAGTAATTAAAAATATAAAATTATTTCCTAAAACATGGTATTTTATTTATAATTTTTAGACATTAGATAAATATATTTATTTATGACACAATTTTGATGTAGTGGTTACCTCATTAATGAAAGATTCAAACAAATAAATTTATAAATATTAAAATAAATTTTATTTGAAAATTTAGAGTCCATACATGAATTTTATGGAAGATATTGAAATATTAAGGATGATTTAATTCCTTTGGTTTGAAGTAATAAAATTGTTATGAATTTTTAAAAAATTCAATTATGAATAGTATCCAAAATTTACACAATTAATAATTAAAACATAAAATAGTTTATTAAATCATATTAAAATCAAAAAAAATATAATATTTAGCCAAATGGTTAATATATTTTCTAATATTCCATAAATATATTTTTTGGGGTCTTTTTACATGATAGGGTAATTGAATTAACCCACAATGTGTAAATAACATGATATCACAGTGAGATTAAAAAATGTAAAATAAGGGTTAAACCAAAAATAAAAGGATAAAAAAATATTCAAAACATGCCTAAAAATTATTTTATGATATGTATTAGAACATATATCATATTATCTTATAATTAAATAGGTTTTGGACTAGTTTTAATCAAAATTTAATTTATAATAAATTAATATTCTGAGAGATTCCAAAAGTGACCCTCTCCTCTCTTATAAAAGGGACCATCCCCCCTCTCCTATACAATCCATTTTGAGCCTTAAATAACATATAAAACCTTCCCATTTATCTTATAAACTTCCCCAGTCACATTTTAGAGGTTAGGGTCTTCTCAAAAGACCAACTCCAGTGCCCTAAGAGGAAATTTAAAGGTGGCACGTTGAGGAAGAGGTGATCTCTTGTACCGATTCTTTCAAATTAAATTCTTCTTATACTTCCTATTATTTAGTTGTTTCATTATAAAGTGATGACATAAGTATCAATAATATATTGATATTATATTAAAAATATTATGTAACCCTATTTTACCTTCTATCCATCCTACCGAAAATGAAATCACAGTGTATGCTATCGTACGGCTTACCGTCTCCACGTCGTGGTGTAATCTATTCTTCACCACCACCTTACTTAGATGGGTATAATGGTGGAAATAAAAACTATATAGGGTTATTATAACATGATACTAATTTTGAGATATTATACACCATTCACTTAAATACCATTCAACAACTATGGGAATGATATTGTCGCTTGTGCGTAGGTACGGCTTACCGACTCCACGACACTAAGAGATTAATTCTCCTTGTTAACCATTAAAGAATGATAATAAAGTTTATATAGTAAATAATAATTAAATATGTGACATAATAATTCTATTTTATTTATTTATATATATATCATTTACTAACTTCCATTAAATTCAATAAGGAAATGAAAATAGCATTCATGCATACATACGAACGGGTAATATAATGTCATAACTAAATCATATATGATCACATAAATATTATTATGGTTATATTACTAGTTAATAATATGTTAAAATGAACTTTATAAGATTTTCAGACACATACAAATGAAATCGGACCTAAGGTAACAAATAATTTTGTGATCTCATATTTATTTGAGATTGCATATATGTAAGTATTTACTCAGGTTATATTTATCATTCAAGTCTATGTTTTCTAAAAAAATTAATAAAATTTTATTATTCTTCCCTGTATGTTAAAAGTCATTTTTACCCATTTTTTTACTTTTACTACATTTTTTGGAAGGAATATTTCTTTTTTTACCATATGAGGTACTCTTTTTGACTTTTTCAGAAAAGTGCGAGGAGAATGTTTTTTTAACTTATACAACGTGAACGGGTTTTTACATATTAATGATTCCTTATTTCCATGAAGTATACTTTAAACTATTTCAAGTTTATTTTCAACTAAATTCTTTCCTTTTAAAATTGCGAGACATTTTGATAAAAAAATTGTTTTTGAAGAAGAAAAGATATTTTCTTCCAAAACTAAGTTCTAGTGGTTTATCAAGATTATTTTCTATCTAATATGACACACATAAAATAGGGTTATGTTTCAATACCTATTATTACTGTGATTTGATTATGTTAATGATGTAATGATATTTTATATGGATTATGTTATGATATAATGATATTTAAGGAACCCATTTTATTTCTTAGGTTATGCTATGATGAATGGTTTATGTTTTTGTGGCATATGTAATAATGATTTCATTATGAAATGGGTGGGACCTATATCTCCCACCAATTAATTGGGTAAAGATTTATATCTCACAGGATAGACATGACTGGAATAAAAAGTAAATCTGCTTCAGTAATACATGGATGGAACGGCGAGTAAACCTGGTTCAGTAATGGACATTGTCCAATATGATAGTCTTAGAAGAAATTCCTTGGATACAATAGAAATAATATTATGTAATTATTTGTTTTCCAAAATTATGTGTTTTATTCCAATTATATTCTATGATTTTTAATTTTACTTTATGATCCATGCCTTATATACTGCCAAGATTTATTTCAGGGCTAATGATTTTGATGCTTAAACATTATGTTCATGTTTTTATGTTCAAATGTTCATAGTTTGTATTATGTTCTCCATGTTTACCCTTACTGAGAATTTAAGCTCACCCTTTTAATGTTTTCTTTCCCATATGATATAAAGAAAGGTTTTATGCAGGAAAACAAAAGGGGAAGATCTTTACGAGAGATGTTGAATATCTTTCACCCTTAATAGAATATTATGTTCTAAGATTCCAAAGGAACTAAACTAATACGATATTTGGGAATCTATTTGCATAATGTATTGAGTATTCCTCAATAGAAATGTAATTTCCATGTACTTCAAGCTAGGGTCACTACATATGGTATCAGAGTGAAGGTTTAATCAACCTTTTAAAACTAGGATGCAAAAACTTTAGTTAGATCCCTAGAGATATTTCTAATTTATTTCTAGGGGTTTCCCTATGGTTATGTGTAACTATAGGTTGCAATCCTATAATTATGGTAACTATCATGAATAATGTAAAATTAAACCTAATATGTTTGAGATTGAAAGTACCCCCCCCCCCCTTGATTATGATTTTTTCTTTATGAGACTTGTTTCTCACCATGTGCTTTTTGGTTTTAGTTAATGGAGGGAACGAGAAAGAATTGGATTAAAATTGATTTTAAGAAATAATATAGTGATTATAAGCATAAAAATTGGATAATGATAGGATATAATGATATTTTAATTATGTAGACCCGGCTGTCACAATATATGATTGACAATTTGATCTTCAGTGAAATTCCTAACACATCGAATAAGAAGAATATGAACTTTTTGAAGCACTGAATAAGGAATATCCACCTTCTTACATGTCAATAAGAAGAGAATAAGAACCATGAGGAATACCTTAAATGGTGTAGAAGATGTTATCTATGTGAAAAAAAGGGTCATAGAGTGATGAATTGTTATGGAGTTCTGTGCAGCATCTTTGTAAAACATGGGAATTACACAAATCAATTCCTAGACATAAGAATCTACTTCTAATACAAGGAAGGACCTATTCTATGACTACCATTAAAGTGTAAGGATTGAATTATTTATGTATTTGAATCTATGAATGATGAATGGTGAATTATATTAGAATTATTGATTTATTTTTTTCACTATGGATTTTCTAGAATATGTTGAATAGTTATAATGGATAAGAAAAGTGATTTAATGAAAAGGTGATATTCATAAGAAACACATTATTAAGGGAAGTATAACCCTTAATATGAGAGTGATGTTGAGACAATGATATTTTGATAAAGATATGTCAAATGATATTAGTTACCTTGGAATTGGTTAAGGATTTGTTGAGATGTGGGTTATGATGTCATGGATGAAGTATACATGACTTAAGGAATATATCCGATAAGTTTGGAATAAGGAAACAAGAATGTTTTCAATAAGGATATATGATAATTTAGGTTATTACCATGACTCATAAGAATTCATGATAAATCCATTCAAATGTTTGTAATATGACCAAAAAGATATATCTTATGATATATGGGGGATAAATGATGGTATTCACATTCTTTTTTATATGACCTTTCATGTAATTGTTTTTTTGTACGGTGAGTTTGGATAAAATTATGTTTTACAAGTTTAAAGGTTAGAATGGATTAAGTTGTACCTCAAATAGTATTGTTTAAGGATAAAACTTTTTTTCTGAAATGTTGTAATAGTTTATTTTTAGAAAAAGGACAGCCCGTAGGACGGGTGAAAACCCATCGTGTCAAACAAGGCTACTGGAATAAAACCCACAACCAAAGTGTGACAAGACTTTATCACCTACCATTGGCCTACGATAATTCCATGGTTAGTATAAATTATTTTTATTTTATTTAAGTGGTATGATAGATGAAGTATAAGTCCATTTTTTGGAACCATATTTGATTAATCGCACCATATATGTACTTATGTATATTTGATAACTTGTGCTAACATTTTTGTGACAGAGATAGAGAGAATGACCTATCATTTTATCACATGATCTTATAAAACTTCAAGAATGAAAAATTCCACATCATTTCATTAAATAATAGATGATGTGCAAATTTTTTAGGGGACGACCAATGGTGAGATTGTACTGAAATCGTATAATTATTTCTCATCATGTAAAAATTCATCAACTTTAGGAAAAGGATATTAAAAACAAAAATTTTATCCTAGGACCTTCTTATATTATGAATCATATGGTCCCTTAAATCATCATAGATTTATATATTTCTTGTTGTTAAATTTATACAAACATTATTCTTTATCACTATCCATCAGAACTTGATGGTTATATTTCACTTCTATATTAATGTTTTCACTTACCACATATGTTCTCCTATGTGTAATACCAGTGATGAGTTACATTGGGTAACTATTATATTTCTTAATTTAATTTTTTTTCCCTCATTATTACATCAGTAATAGATAAATAATTTTATTATTTTACTAGTAGAACATCCATGGTAATGTTTTATGTGATTTTTTATATAGAATTATTCATTCAGTTTTTATTCCTAACATATTATGCTTAAGATTATGTTTTAGTGACATATTTTATTCACATTAAATTTTTTTATGATATATTCTATTTTATAACTTACACTTACTGAGAATCCAATCTCACTACTTTCTTTTGTTTCCTTTCAAAAGGTTAGGAGAAGAAAACTTTGAATAATCATTCAAGGATGTAGTTTATTTCATAATATATCATATTGTCTTTTATTTTTACAATGTATTATGGGTATCATCACTATAATCTGGTCTTCCAATACTGCTAAAATGGTCGGTCCTTTGAGATTGTATTTCTTGTAATCATTCCAATGTATTAAAATAATCCACCGACTCTGGGCTTCTGGGGTCAGGGCGTTAAAAAATTAATGTATAAATAATTTTTGGCAATGATAAATAATGAGATAATGAAAAATTTAATAACCATAAAATCGTGAATTAATAATAGATAATAAATAAAATTAATTAATTACAAATTTTTGTTTAAATAATAAATGTTTTATTTAATATGGATTCAAAAATTATTCTAAAAATAACTTTAAAAAAGATATTTTTTTGATTTTATAAAAATACATATACACAATTTCATCCTTTAATAGTGTGTTTTAACATTTTTCTACCTCTATCACATCCCATATTCTTTATGATGAGTATACATAATGATTCTTTCATATTCTTAGAGCACCAAATTTTAATAGATAGTATAATTTAGAAAAGTATAAAAATATATCCTTGTGTATTTAAAAAATTCATAATGGTTAGAAAATCTTACAACGATACCAAAAATAAATTAAACATCATATGAATAAATAACACATTTAACTCCAAAATTTATATAGTAATATTCAAGTTTTGACATAAATTATTTTGAAAATAATTAACTATATATCTCAATTAACTACAGTAAACCAAATAATAAAGTGTCAATTAGCCTAAAATTATATCTGATTCCTTTTATCTCACATCCAAAAATATTTAATAACATTATTCTAAAATAATTTCTCACCATAATGATAAGGGTCACATATAGATCAACGCAACAAAATTTCTCTCAAAATATCATTATTCACCTTAGAATCTCATCACATAATAACTTAGTATATGGGTCTCTATTAATTTGATCATATGATCATACTTATATATATAATCAGATAATGGTATCCATTACTCTTAATCTAACTTCACATGAAAATATAATATCCTGAAAAGATATTAAAACCACTCTTAGATAATAACTATAACAACAAAAATCTTTCATGTCTGGATGTGATGGTAAAAAACATAGTATTAAAATTAATAGATATGATTCCAATAAATGTAACCAAATTTTATCCATAAAAAACATATAAAATCATATGGAAGTTTTTTATCACTTACATACACAATTAACGCCAATTTTTAGGTTTCTATAGAATTAGTAAATACTCTTAGATTACATTAACCATTCTTTCAAGTGATTTTTTTTCTCTTATACCCAGCATTCTTATTTTACAATAAGTCTTCAAAATGTCCCATAAAATATTCCCCGTATAAATGAAATTGTAGATATAATTCATTTAACAAAGATATTTCTATCTTCTAGAAACGAAAAATAAGTAAATGGTGATATGAAATGCTCCATAAGAGAAAACATAAGAATTAACAATTGAATATTAATAGTGTGTATAATATTAGTATAAGGGTGTGATGGCATAATCAAAGTGAATTGAATTAATATTAAGATATACTTACTCATGCCAATTTGGATCATAATTCATGATACATGGAATAAATATTTATCATAATATATGTTTATTATATGTCAACAATCAAAAGCCATGTGAAATAAATCCTTCAGAAAAGAATCCATTAGAACTCAAAGGATGCATTGAAAAAAAATATTGGTATCTAGGAAAATTAAATGTTCAAAATGGAGTAACCTAACTAGATAATTCCCATATCTCATTGGATTAACCTAAAACTAGTGAAATCTATCGTCTCTTAGGAGTAACTTACAATATTTAACTCTTCCATCTCGTAAGAGTAAATTAAAATTGTTAACTTTTCCCCCCTACCCAAAGAATTAGGAGGCATTAAAGGGACTATCCATCATAGGATTATAATTTATCCACCCATATTTGATTTATAATATAACCACATGTAAATTATCCATAAATATTTCCATGTACCATAGAATAAAAAAACATTTTGATGATTTCACTTTTCAATATAACACCCTTAAAAACAATCATTATTCATTTCTATCTTGATTAACCCATGGAAAAAATGATATCTATGAGAATATATTTCAAATATCATAATACAACATTAAAATAGAGTATTTTAATGGTATCATAACATCATATCCCTAGAAATTCATTGGAATCAATAAATTATATTTAAATAGATGAAATTACCTTGGAAAAAAATTTAATTTTTTTTGGAAAATGGGTGATATAGCCATAATATTTGTATCTTTAAAAAACTAAAAATTAAAAAAAAAACGTATTTTACTTTAAAATAATCATGGAAATTTTTAATTTTTTATAAAAAATTATTCTTTTCAAAATGTTGTGAATATTCTCAATACTTATACTATAAAAACATTAACAATTTTTCCTTTAAAACATTTAAATGAGTGTAAGAGTACATTTAAACTAAATTTTGAAAATAATTGTGTTAATATAATAACAATCATTAAAAATGATAAATAACATGGAGAAAGAGTTTGTATAAAATAATTCGAATCATTAAAGAAACCTGTTTAGATAGAATCCATTTATAGTATTTCAAAACCAAAAAATATTTGAAAGAAAATTCAAAAAAATTAACATAAATACCATGATTATAAAAAATTAATGATATTATATTTCATGATTCAATATATATAACTCGTAAAATTATATGTTTTCATCAAAAAAAACATGTCTCAAAAAATTATGTTTGAGACGAGAAACCCTAGAATCATGGGAAATGATTTAATAAGTAAGATATAAAATGAATAAATATTACATGATTATGTATAAACCATAATATTTTTGAGATAATATTTGAATAAGTGTACATGGAGTATAAATTACTCCATAAAATAATAAAACATGATTCATAACATGAACTGAATCACAAATAAATAAAATTTAGTACATAAAAACCCTTGCAATTTTTGTAACATTGGAATCATTATAAAATGAAAGGAACATTAAATATCATTATAAAATATTAATTCATGATTTAATATCTTAAAATGTGTCATATATACCTTATAAAAGGTTGTCGGTTCATTATATGAGACATGTGTCAATGAATTAATATTGAGAGGAATAATCCTTACAAATATTATATCATTAAAGTTAGAATTAATCAATGAAGGGATTTTGTGTAAAAAATAAAATTAAAAAAAGAATGTGGAAATAAAAAATAATAAAATTAGAGGTTATTTATCAAATTATATTTCCATATAATAATCAATGAACAATAAATATAAAACAATGAAAGGAAATTGAATTAATAAACAACTTACCATGTGTCCACATTTTCTATGTATGTCTTTTAACACTAATATAATAAAATTATATTGATTATGTAATTGTTGAAGATCCATTTTAATTAGTTAATAAATTATAATTATAATATTTATTTCATTTATTTCTATTACATGATTAATAAAATAATTAGTTAAGTCCACATCATGTTATTTGATGACGTTCAGATCATAATTTCAAAACAAAATCGGTATATTGACAATGATCAAAGATATCATGGTTCCATGATCTCCAGAATAATTATCATGAAATAATTATCATTACTATATATAGAATTAAATTTTATAATTACATAATAAATTTTGTCCATGATAAATGAATCAAATCACTTATGGAAGATTGTAATCCACACGTTCTCAAAAACAATGTCACAATTTACCAATGGATGGAAGAATTAGTAAATATATGATATATTTCATTTCTATAATGATAATTATTTATATAATATCATATATAGGTATTAAAAAAATCATTATACATGTTCATGAGTGCCCAATATGTAAAAGGAAACACGTTTATTTGTGGTGGTGGTAGTGCAAACATACAGATGAATGATGTTTTTGTAACCATAAGACGGATAAGGGGATTAATATGGTTTTTAAATTAACATAAAAAACACTTCAATTTATGGTAGATTCATATATTTCTATATAGTAATAGTTAAGATAGAATTTATTGAGGTAGATGGATAACTAAATTGAAAATGCTCAGTTAAGATGATTAAATTCCCTTTAAATAACCTTTATTGTATCTCTCCTCAAGGACCCAAAGGATGGTTTCTTAAGAATAACAAAACCAATAGAATGTCTCTAAGGAATTTAATAAATTTTTATTCATATGTTATTTTCTAGATAATTGTCTTAATAAGTGTCAATAAGATAGGACAAGTGGTGTCCTATAATAAGGGAGGAGAGTGCCAACCTAGGAGTTACATAAAGTATTAAAGTAATATAAATTATTTTTTCGGTTCAGGTGACTAACAAATAATATATGAAAAATCAAGGATTTATATATTCATATTTAATAACATTAAGATAAATTTAGAAATGTCTGTGGATTTTTCAACAATTGTCTCTTTGTTTTAACCCCCATTTGACAATTTTTTAGGATTATTGTGATATCAAAGTATTTTATTAATTTGGGGTCAAGTGATTTACTAAACAAAAGTCACATTATGTGGAAAATATATGAAATTATAGACAATATTAAATGAAATTTCCCAATTATAATATTTTTATGAATTTCAAATATTTTAATGAAATATTATTTTACCCAAAATAAATTTAAATTCATTTTCAGAAACATTCACAAAATTGAAATAATTAAATATCAAGACGATAAAGTATTTTTAATCTAAAAAATTAACACACACTGATAAATTATATTTATCCACATAATTCTTAGAAAATCATAACTCAATAAAATAATTTACATTATATGTCTTTAAAATCATGTACTTATGTTTTATAAATATTAAACAGTCAATTTATCGACATTTTATTATCATTAATTCTAACTATTACATCACTAAAAATTAAAAATAATGCACCCTGAAAAATTAATTTATACGTGAAATAAACATATAGAACAAAACAAAAACTCGCATTTTCCCTAGGAAAATATATTTTATTTATTAATAAAAGGGAGTGATATTTTAGTTTCATTCATTACTTAAAAATAATATTTAGATCATTATCAATGAAAAATTACTATATGTTTCGATAATATAAATGATTATATGAATATGGATGAACTAAACTCATCCTATAGAAATAAGTTAAGTAATATATATTATTAAATCCTTTTACCATTTTTCTTAACCTTAACTACTTAATTTACCCTTACTAATGTGAAAAATATTTACCATAGTTAGAGTCCAACATGACCAGAATTATTGATAAACTACTTAGTGGATTTTATACATAATGATTGGAAGTAATGAATCCATTTTATAACATTAATTCTTCATAAATAGATGACATTAATTTTTAAATAAACCTCTAAAACATGATGAAACAGGTTTCCAAAATATGATTTTTTTAAATATAAAAATGTTTTCATATTATAATTAACCATAATTTTGATTAAAATTAAATATATTTGATTTTTTAAAAATGGAGTTAATTAAAAGTTAATATAACTTTGAAAAAAATGAGACTTCATAAATAAATGAATAGAAAACACAGTTTTCTTTATATTCTGAAATTTTAGACTATTCACTAGAAAAATTATTTTTAGAAATATCCTGAAATTTCACTTAAATATAATTTTATTATGAAAATTTAAAAATTTATAACCTTTTATTAAATTATATTTATAAAATTGGATTAAATTAATTATAAAATTTTATAATAAAAACCATTTTTTATGAAAATTTATTTTTGATACATAAAATGAAATCACTATAAATTAAAAAACTCATTAGAATTAATCAATCTATTTGTATTGATAAGGAAAATTATATATATTTATTGTAGTGTAGTTAATCCTATTAATACCCTTCATTTCATCAACTATATTATATCAGTTATATTTAATGTAATATTATTTTGTGTCTTGTTTAAGCTCAGTGTTGTGTATCATATACACTATCAAACACAATATTACTTTAAAATATAGGGACATAAACTAATAATATTCCCAAAAAAGATAATTTACATCCATATTCATCACATATATAATAATAAACTTTCTTTAATAAAAACTATTTTATAAAAATAAAATAATGTCTATAACTATACTAATTGTAATAATTTCATGTCCGCATGTTTATATCCCACCAAGTTATTTCCTAATAATTTAACCATATCAATGTTTTACATGGGTACACCTCCCTATATTTCATTAACTTCCTTGAATCAATCTCATCTTCTCCCATAATGAACATTGAAATCCTATCATCTGTATCCATAAAAATTTACATTCCCATAATTGTATCTCTCTTTATTGTACATCTTAATGATTCTACCTACGGTCTATACAAATTGAATCTCATCCCTTACATCCAACATAGTATATTAATCACTCCCCCTTCTAATGATTGTGTCTTATAGAAATCAACATATTTTGGTGGTCAACTTTCATGAATCTATAGTACATGTATATACAAACATGATATCATCCATACCCTAAAGGGGTCAATTTCATTCATTCCCATTTTAGATTAAATTTTATAAACCCTAACCTTCTTCAATACTATATCTTATAATTTGTTCTATCCTTCTTGTACATTTTCCAATTATTTTACATAATCTCTTAATTTTTTTTCAAACTTGTATATGAAATCCCAATATTGAAGAGTTATTTCTTTCCAATAAGAAATATTATAAGACTAAGTCTCATAGGAAATTCTACCCCCTCACTAAATTTAATATATTGTATTTATTGATTAAATTACACAGCATGTCTTTTTTGAGAAAATATGAATTTCATTATTTTTTATATAAAATGTGTATTATAATTCTAAAATGTATATAATTAAATATTATAAAAATGTAATATAATTTTTAGTGAAAATTATTTCTGAAAATAACATGATATTATCTTTATTTGGGTTACTTATATCATTTTTTAATTTAATTTTATTTTAAGTACAAAGTACTATAAACTTTAAAAAAACTATTCTTTAAGTTAGTATATTAATTTATAGAATATATCTCTCTTCAATTAAAAATATTATTTTTACTAAATTCACCCAATTTTATATTGAATACTCAAACTTTTTAAAGATATTTAGATTTCAAATCTGTTTGAGAAAATTTTATGAACTCATTTTTACCTTTTCTTTCATTGTTTGGTATAATAATTTAATATATGTATGTTTTATACTCTATATAAATTATATTATTCACCATGTACTTATTGAAACATTTGTTTAATTATTTCAATATATAAACAAAATTATTTTACAAATTGTATGTCTTTTAAAATTTTAATTATGTATTATTATTTGTACTGATTAAGATCTATGAAAATATTCATATTTCACCCATTGTTATTTTACTTGTATCAATTTTTTTAATTTTCATTCAATGTAAATAATATGAGTTTTATTATTTTATAAATAATTTTCATTTAATAATTCTTCATTTATACACAATTATTTCACTACTGTACATATTTTCATAGTTTAATAGTACTCTATTTCCATCTTAACTATTCTATTTTACCATTTTATATAATTTTCTCTTGTATATTTTGATTTTTCATTTATGTTAAATTCTCAAAAATAATGTTTTTTCCTAAAACATAAAAATGTTATATGCCTAATTTTTATTGAAAATGTAGAAGTTATTTTATTTACGTTTCATGTTTCTCAATTTCTTGTAGAATGATACTCAATCCAAAATTAATTCCCTATGATATTCATATGGAATTGTTTATTCAAGTATAGTATTATGACTACTTCCAATTCAAAATGATATTTAAATGAAAAAGATATTGTGTATATTTCTTCAAGATATTTTGTTACAATACTAAGATTAATATATTTATATTGTTAAAGAAATCATAAAAAATTAATGGGAGAAATATGTGAACCATAATTAATATTTCTTCTAATATAGTTCATTTATCCAAGAAAAAATGTCATTCCATAATATTAAATTTTTAATTAACAACCAAAATTACACATTATCCATCTACATGTATAGTTGATTCATATATTCTTATGTGGTTGATCTATATCCTCTTTTATCTGGTAAAAATTTAGAAATAATCCTTATTTTCTATTTCATTTCGGTAATTCATGAATATATTGAATGTATAAAATTCCCTCAATTAACAATTTGATTTTCATTGATACTTATTTATGAATTCTTATAATGATTTAGGATTATCCAACTCAATTTTGGTCATCACAGGATGATTCCACATTTTTTCACCAACCAATATTCTATTTAAATATAATATATCCTAAATAGTGGCATCAAACTTTATCATTGTTTTCTCATAAACACAAATTATAATTTCCTATATTTACATTGCATTGTGTGTGAATGCAATAGATTTATTGTGATAAATTCAAAATCATTACTTCGATAAAAAATTATTACTTTATAAAACCATATTATCAACTTTTTATACATCGTCAGTCTAATTATAAAGATTCATTAATCCACATTTACATATCCAATAATCCACTTAACCTTTATAAAACCCATTTATACTATTTGGATTGTATATTCTACTGAACTCCAACCATGTTCATGACAACTAAATTTTGAATCATGATAGTTTACACATGAAAATATCAAAACCTATTGGAAAACCTATACTATACATTGATTATATTTTTTATTTCTCAGTACACAATACTTAGCCCAAAGAAATCATAGAAGTCTATATTGACTTTATATTTCCATTTATATGTTTCTTAGGCTTGGATTCTATCACAATATCCATTTTTTATGAATTTCTCTTCTTGACATATATATTGTAACACCATGAGATTTTATGAGATATATTATTTTTCATTTCTTTGATGTCTTGTTTTGTATGAAACACCAATATTAGGTTGAACTATATGAAACACCATATTAGCATGCAGTATACACAATAGTATTCTTGGCTTGTATTGCACACACTTTCAAGTTCCTTTGATAGAATTCATTTCATGCAACACTGAGTACGGATTTTTTCAATGTATAAATGAACTATATTTGGATTATGTTTTACGCAACACCAAATGAATCTTTCACTACAAACAACACTAACTTTGCTTCTGTTACATGAAAGAACGACCTTCCTCGATAGCTTATATTGTATGTAATATCGAGTTTCACTAAAAAATATTATATTATTAAAATTTTATATAAGTAGCCGTTATGAAAATTATTAACCACATTTTGAATTTAATAAAACATTATCATTCATCATACACATTTTATAGAACCTGATATGACAAAAAAACAATTTTTCAAATAGAATAAGTATTTTTCAAAAAATATAGTTTTATTGCCTTTTGATGGCACACCAATTTTAAATATAGTTTTTGTCACATTTATAATTTCACTTATAAAAAATAAAATCCCTCTTTGGATGCAGGATATAAAAATGTACTTTTTTTGAATTTTTTGTATTTTAGTAATAAAATTAAAATTTTAATGAATAGTGAAAATACAGCATTTTAAATCGAAACTACCTTTTTATCTAATTTATTAATTTAGTTAGATTATATTTTTAATTGGTTTTAAATATTAATTTTATTATAATTTATAATTTAATCCAATTTTGGCCATTTTAAATAATTTAACATTTAAATTGGACATAAACACATGTCAATCTTTTGATAGTTATTACTTCTTAAAAACTCGCTTTTCGATTTTGACATCAGGAATTAATTTTAATTTAATTAATGACAATTTTTTGTTTTTTAATTTGGAAATATTAATTCCATATTTTTAATCATAAGTTTCATATTGTTTAAATATATACCTTTTATTTTTAGACATTATGAATAGTAACTTTGGAAATTATTTTATTAACCATGGTAAAAGGGTAAATCGAGTAAATAAGGGTAAACAAAAATATCATAATAATATTAAACTACCATAAAACATGTCCTAATACTATTGTATGAGATAATTCCAACCATGGGCATCCTTGGGTCAATTTTTGGACCCCATGGTTTCACATGTTTATAAAAATGACATTTTATACGAATTAATTTAACGTGAAGATAATTATAACATAAACATATATCCTTTACTAAATTGATTTTAATATAGGGTTATATAACTAATATATATATATATGAATATAAATATTAATTAAAAATATAAAATTATTTCCTAAAACATGTTATTTTATTTATAATTTTTAGACATTAGATAAATATATTTATTTATGACACAATTATGATGTAGTGGTTACCTCATTAATGAAAGATTCAAACAAATAAATTTATAAATATTAAAAAAAATTATTTGAAAATTTAGAGTCCATACATGAATTTTATGGAAGATATTGAAATATTAAGGATGATTTAATTCATTTGGTTTGAAGTAATAAGATTGTTATGAATTTTTAAAAAAGTCAATTATGAATAGTATCCAAAATTTACACAATTAATAATTAAAACATAAAATAGTTTATTAAATCATATTAAAATAAAAAAATATATAATATTTAGCCAAATGGTTAATATAATTTCTAATATTCCATAAATATATTTTTTGGGGTCTTTTTACATGATAGGGTAATTGAATTAACCCACAATGTGTAAATAACATGATATCACAGTGAGATTAAAAAATGTAAAATAAGGGTTAAACCAAAAATTAAAGGATAAAAAAATATTCAAAACATGCCTAAAAATTATTTTATGATATGTATTAGAACATAAATCAAATTATCTTATAATTAAATAGATTTTGGACTAGTTTTAATCAAAATTTAATTTATAATAAATTAATATTCTGAGAGATTCCAAAAGTGACCCTCTCCTCTATTATAAAAGGGACCGTCCCCCCCCCCCCTCCTATACAATCCAGTTTGAGCCTTAAATATCATAAAAAACCTTCCCATTTATCTTATAAACTTCCCCAGTCACATTTTAGAGGTTATGTTCTTCTCAAAAGACCAACTTCAGTGCCCTAAGAGGAAATTTAAAGGTGGCACGTCGAGGAAGAGGTGATCTCTTGTACCGATTCTTTAAAATTCTATTCTTCTTATACTTTTTCTTATTTAGTTGTTTCATTATAAAGTGATGGAATCAGTATCACTAATATATTGATATTATATTAAAAATATTAAGTAACCCTATTTTACCTTCTATCCATCCTACCGAAAATGAAATCACAGTGTATGCTAACGTACGGCTTACCGTCTCCATGCTGTGGTGTAATCTATTTTTCACCACCACCTTACTTAGATGGGTATAATGGTGGAAATAAAAACTATATAGGGTTATTATAACATGATACTAATTTTGAGATATTATACACCATTCACTTAATTACCATTCAACAACTATGGGAATGATATTGTCGCTTGTGCGTAGGTACGGCTTACCGACTCAACGACACTAAGAGATTAATTCTCCTTGTTAACCATTAAAGAATGATAATAAAGTTTATATAGTAAATAATAATTAAATATATGACATAATAATTCTATTGTATTTATTTATATATATATCATTTACTAACTTCCATTAAATTCAATAAGGAAATGAAAATAGCGTTCATGCATACATACGAATGGGTAATATAATTTCATAACTAAATCATATATGATCACATAAATATTATTATAGTTATATTACCAGTTAATTATATGTTAAAATGCACTTTATAGGAGTTTCAGACATATACAAATGAAATCGGACCTAAGGTAACAAATAATTTTGTGATCTCATATTTATCTGAGATTGCATATATGTAAGTATTTACTCATGTTATATTTATCATTCAAGTCTATGTTTTCTAAAAAAATTAATAAAATTTTATTATTCTTCCCTGTATGTTAAAAGTCATTTTTACCCATTTTTTTACTTTTACTACATTTTTTGGAAGGAATATTTCTTTTTTTACCTTATGAGGTAATCTTTTTGATTTTTTCAGAAAAGTGCGAGGAGAATGTTTTTTTTACTTATACAACGTGAATGGGTTTTTACATATTAATGATTCCTTATTTCCATGAAGTATACTTTAAACTATTTCAAGTTTATTTTCAACTAAATTCTTTCCTTTTAAAATTGAGAGACATTTTGATAAAAAATTGTTTTTGAAGAAGAAAAGATATTTTCCTCCAAAACTAAGTTCTAGTGGTTTATCAAGATTACTTTCTATCTAAGATGACAAAAATTAAATAGGGTTATGTTTCAATACCTATTATTACTATGATTTGATTATGTTAATGATGTAATGATATTTTATATGGATTATGTTATGATATAATGATGTTTAAGGAACCCATTTTATTTCTTAGGTTATGCTATGATGAATGGTTTATGTTTTTGTGGAATATGTAAGAATGATTTCATTATGACATGGGTGGGACCTATATCTCCCACCAATTAATTGGGTAAAGAATTATATCTCACATGATAGACATGACTCGAATAAAAAGTAAATCTGCTTCAGTAATACATGGATGGAATGGCGAGTAAACCTGGTTCAGTAATGGACATTGTCCAATATGATAGTCTTTGAAGAAATTCCTTGGATACAATAGAAATAATATTATGTACTTATTTGTTTTCCAAAATTACATGTTTTATTCCAATTATATTCTATGATGTTTAATTTTACTTTATGATCCATGCCTTATATACTGCCAAGATTTATTTCATGGCTAATGATTTTGATGTTTAAACATTATGTTCATGTTTTTACGTTCAAATGTTCATAGTTTGTATTATGTTCTCCATGTATACCCTTACTGAGAATTTAATCTCACCCTTTTAATGTTTTCTTTCCCATAGGATATAAAGAAATATTTTATGCAGGAAAACAAAAGGGGAAGATCTTTACGAGAGATGTTGAATATCTTTCACCATTAATAGAATATTATGTTCTAAGATTCCAAAGGAACTAAACTAATATGATCTTTGGAAATCTATTTGCATCATGTATTGAGTATTCTTCAATAGAAATGTAATTTCCATGTACTTCAAGCTAGGGTCACTACATATGGTATCCGAGTGAAGGTTTAATCAACCTTTTAAAACTAGGATGCAAAAACTTTAGTTAGATCCCTATAGATATTTCTAATTTATGTCTAGGGGTTTCCCTATGGTAATGTATAACTATAGGTTTCAATCCTATAATTATGGTAACGATCATGAATAATGTAAGATTAAACCTAATATATTTGAGATTGAAAGTACCCCCCCCCCCCCTTGATTATGATTTTTTCTTTATGAGAATTGTTTCTCACCATGTTCTTTTTGGTTTTAGTTAATGGAGGGAACGAGAAAGAATTGGATTAAAATTGAGTTTAAGACATAATCTAGAGATTATGAGCATAAAAATTGGATAATGATAGGATATAATGATATTTTAATTATGTAGACTCGGCTGTCACAATATATGATTGACAATTTGTTCTTCAGTGAAATTCCCAACACATCGAATAAGAAGAATATGAACATTTTGAAGCACTGAATAAGGAATATTCACCTTCTTACATGTAAATAAGAAGAGAATAAGAACCATGAGGAATACCTTAAATTGTGTAGAAGATGTTATCTATGTGAAAAAAAGGGTCATAGAGTGACGAATTGTTATGGAGTTCAATGCAGCATCTTTGTAAAACATAGGAATTACCCAACTCAATTCCTAGACATAATAATCTACTTCTAATACAAGGAAGGACCTATTCTATGAGTACCATTAAAGTGTAAGGATTGAATTATTTATGTATTTGAATCTATGAATGATGAATGGTGAATTATATTAGAATTATTGATTTATTTTTTTCACTATGGATTTTCTAGAATATGTTGAATAGTTATAATGGATAAGAAAAGTGATTTAATGAAAAGGTGATATTCATAAGAAACACATTATTAAGGGAAGTATAACCCTTAATATGAGAGTGATGTTGAGACAATGATATTTTGATAAAGATATGTCAAATGATATTAGTTACCTTGGAATTGGTTAAGGATTTGTTGAGATGTGGGTTATGATGTCATGGATAAAGTATACAGGACTTAAGGAATATGTCCAATAAGTTTGGAATAAGGAAACAAGAATGTTTTCAATAAGGATATATGATAATTTAGGTTATTACCATGACTCACAATAATTCATGATAAATCCATTCAAATGTTTGGAATATGACCAAAAAGATACATCTTATGATATATCGGGGATAAATGATGGTATTCACATTATTTTTTATATGACCTTTCATGTAATTGTTTTTTTGTACGGTGAGTTTGGATAGAAGTATTTTTTACAAGTTTAAAGGTTGGAATGGATTAAGTTGGACCTCAAATAGTATTGTTTAAGGATAAAACTTTTTTTCTGAAATGTTGTAATAGTTTATTTTTAGAAAAATGACAGCCCGTAGGACAGGTGAAAACCCATCGTGTCAAACAAGGCTACTGGAATAAAACCCACAACCAAAGTGTGACAAGACTTTATCACCTACCACTAGCCTACGGGAATTCCATGGTTAGTATAAATTATTTTAATTTTATTTAAGTGGTATGATAGATGAAGTATAAGTCCATTTTTTGGAACCATATTTGATTAATCGCACCATATATGTACTTATGTATATTTGATAACTTGTTTTAACCTTTTTGTGACAGAGATAGAGAGAATGACCTATCATTTTATCACATGATCTTCTAAAACTTCAAGAATGAAAAATTCCACATCATTTCATTAAATAAGAGATGATGTGCAAATTTTTTAGGGGACGACCAATGGTGAGATTGTACTAAAATCGTATAATTATTTCTCATCATGTAAAGATTCATCAACTTTAGGAAAAGGTTATTAAAAACAAAAATATTATCCTAGGACCTTCTTATATGATGAATCATATGGTCCCTTAAATCATCATAGATTTATGGATTTCTTGTTGTTAAATTTCTACAAACCTTATTCTCTATCACTATCCATCAGAACTTGATGGTTAGATTTCACTTCTATATTAATGTTTTCACTTACCACATATGTTCTCCTATGTGGAATACCAGTGATGAGTTACATTGGGTAACCATTATATTTCTTACTTTCATTTTTAAAATGATGTTTTTGTATCCCTTTTTACAATGTGGGTTTCTATGACAGAAAATTTCAATTCTTTAACCTTTTATAGCCTCAATGAATTTTGGAGGAGGAATTCATTTTACGGGGGGTAGAATGTAACACCCTAATATTTTATGAGATTGATTTTTTTAATTTATTTTATGACTTTTTTTTTATACTAAACCAAGATTAACTTGTGTTATACACAACAGCATATTATCTTATAGTATATGCAATAGTATTCTTGGATTGTGTTGAACACAATTTCAAGTTCCATTGATAGAATTCATTTCATGCAACACTGAGTATAAATTTGGTTCAATGAATAAATGAACTAAGTTTAGATTATGTTAGAAGTAACACTAAAGGAATATTTCACTACACACAACACTGATTTGTCTTTCTTTACACACTAGAACTACCATTCTTGATGGCATGTGTTGTACGCAATACCGAGTTTCACTAAACGAAAATATATTTTCAAAATATTATATAACTAGCTGTTATGAATATTATTGACCACATTTTGAATTTTATATAACATTATCATTCATCTTACACATTTTATAGAACATGATATGAAAGAAAAATAATTTTTTCAGATAGAAGAAGTATTTTTCATATAGAAGAAGTATTTTTCATGAAATGCAGTTTTACCATATTTTGATGGTGAACTAATTTTAAATCTTGTTTTTAACACTTTTATAAGTTAAATTTAACAATATAAACTTCTTATTTATATGCGGGAAATAAAAATTTACTTTTTTTGAACTTTTGGTATTTTTCTAAAAAAATAAAATTTTAATGAATTGTGAAACATACTTCATTTCTACTCGAAACAACAGTTTTATCTAATTTATTTATATAGTAAGATTATCTTTTTATATTTTTTAAAGAGTAATTGTATTATACTTTTATCATTTAATCCAATTTTTTTCATTGGAAGTAATTTCACTTTTAAATTGGACATAAACACATGTAAATCTTTTGATAGTTATTACTTCCTGAAAACCCGCTTTTTGGTCTTAACAATGAGAATTTATTTTAAATTAATTGTTGTCGATTATGTTTTTGAATTTGGAAAAATATATTCCATATTTTGAATCAGATTGTTCAAATTGATCAAATAGGTACCTTTTATTTTTAGACATTATGAATAGTAACTTCAGTAATTATTTTATTTACCATGGTTAAAGGATAAATCTGTTAAATAAGGTTAATAAGTAATGTTATAATAATATTAATCTACCCTAACACGTTTTTTAATCCTATTGGATGAGATATTTCTAACCATGGGCATCTTTGGGTCAATTTTTGGACCCCAGTGATTCACATGTATGTGAGAATGACATTTTATAAGAAGTAATTTAGCGTGATGATAATTATAACCTAAACATTAATCCTTTACTAAATAGATTTTAATATAGGTTTATATAACAAATATTTATTCCTATAAATAATAATTAGAAAGATAAAAATATTTCCTACATCATGGTATTTTATTTTTTATTTTTTATACATTAGATAAGTAAATTTATTTATGACACAATTATGTTGTAGTGATTACCTCATTAATGAAAGATTCAAATAAATGAATTTATAAATATTAAAATAAATTTAATTTGAATATTTTGATGTCATAAAATAATTTTCCGGAAGACACTGACATATTAGGGATGAGTTAATTCCTTTTTTAGAATTAATAAGGTTTTTATGAAGTTTTAAAAAGTCAATTATGAATAGTATCCTAAAGTGACATAATTCATAACATAAAACATAAA
The DNA here is from genome assembly GCA_963277665.1 of Viscum album. NCBI lineage: Eukaryota > Viridiplantae > Streptophyta > Magnoliopsida > Santalales > Viscaceae > Viscum > Viscum album. The sequence goes on along the minus strand of OY728151.1, from coordinate 1,821,313,870 downwards.
ATAGTTTATTAATTATATTAAATTCATAAAAATATATGATTCAAAAAAATGGTTACTATATGTCCAAATATGTCATAAATAACTATTTTAGAGTCTTTTTACATGATATGGTAATTACATTAACCCAGAATGTGTAAATAACATGACATACCGGTAGGATTAAAAATGTTAAATTAGGGATTAAACCAAAGCGATAAGCATAAAAAAAATATTCAAAACATGTGTAAAAATTATTGGATGATGGGTATTCAAACAAAAATAATCTTATATTCTAATTAAATAATTTTTTGACTATTTTAATAGAAATTTAATTTATAATAAATTAATATTTTTTGAGCTTCCTAAAGTGCCCCTCTCCTCTCTTATAAAATCCCTCCCCTCTTAACTCTATTTTGAGCCATCAAGATCATTAACATCCTACCCATTTCTCTTCTCAACTACCCTAGTTACATAATAGAGGTTATTTTCTTCTCAAAAGATAAACTCTAGTTACCTAAGAGAAAATTTAAAGGAGGCACATCGAGGAAGAGGTAATTTGTTCTACCGATTCATTTAAATTTCTTTCTTCTCATACTTTATCATATTTAGTTGTTTCAATATAAAGTGATAACATCAATATCTACAATATACATATATTTTATTAAAAATTTGAAACAACCCTATTTCACCTTCTATCCATCCTACAAAAAATGAAATCTTGGTTTGTGTGTGTGTGCGTACAGCTTAACGTCTCCACACCGTGGTGTAATCTATTTTTCACCACCACCTTACATGGATGGGTATAATGGTGTAAATAATAACTATATATAATTATTATAACATGTTACTAATTCTGATATATTATACAACCTCTAATTCAATACCAATTAACAACTATAGGAATGATATCGTCGCTCGTGTGTAAGTGCGACTTACCGTCTCTACGATGCGATGAGATTCATTCTCCACATTAACCATTAATGAATGATTTTAAAGTATATTTAATAAATAATCATGAAATATATGACATAATAATTATACTATATTTATATGTGTGTGTGTGTGTATTTGTGTGTGTGTCATTTGATTACTTCTATACAATTCAATAAGAAAAAGAAAACAGCGGTTAGGCGTACGTACGGCTTACCGTTTCCATGAATGGTGTATTACATTTCATTAATATATCTATTATATATATATTAATAATATATATATATATATGATATATAAATCATTTTTTACATTCTGGAAGTAAGTAAATCATGATACAAGTAATAATACGAAGAATAATAATTAAAAACATGTATGATAAATAAAACGATTGTTAACCAAAATGTTGATTTAACATGGAATTAACAAATGAATGAGTAATATAAACTCATAAGTGAATCATATATGATATTGGAAATATTATTATGGTTCTATTTCTAGTTAATAATATTTTTAAACCCATTATGCAATAGTTTCAGACACATATGGAAGAAATCAGACCTAAGGTAAAAGATAATTTTTCAATCTCATTTGTATCCGAGATTGCTTATACATAAGTATTCCCTTGGGTGATATTTATCATCTATGACCATGTTTTCTAATAAAAGTTCATAAAATGTTTTCTATTCTTCCATGTATTTTTAAATTCATATTTACCCATTTTGACTTTCACTACATGGCATAGAAGGAATCTTTCTTATTTATCATATGAGGTAAAATTTTAACTTTTTAGGAAAAAGTGAGAGAAGAATGTTTTTTTAACTTATATAGAATGAATGGGTTTTTACATATTCATGATGCCTTATTTACACTAATCATACTATAAAATATTTCAATTTTATTTTCAACTAAATTAATTTATTTAAAAACTGTGCGGCATTTTGAAAAAAGAGAACGTTTTTGTAGAAGAAAGGATATTTTCTCCAAGAACTAAGTTAAAGTGGTTTATTAAAATTATTTTCCATCTTATATGATAATATTTAAATAAGGTTATGATAATATCCCTATTATTACTATTAATGTATTATTTTAATGGTGGAATGATATTTTATATGGATTATGTAATGATAAAATTATATTTAAGGAAACCATTTTATTTTGTGGGTTATGTTATGATGGATGGTTTATGTTTTTGTGGAACATGTAATAATGATTTTATTATTAAATGGTTGGGACCTATATCTCCCTCAAATCCATTGGGTAATTATTTATATCTCATGAGATAGACATGATTGGAATGATAAGTAAATCGGGTTCAGTAATACATGGCTGGAACAGAAAGTAAACCCGGTTCAGTAATGGACTTTCTCCACTGTAATGGTCTTGGAAGCAATTCCTTGGATACTATGGAAATAATATTATGTTCCTATTAGTTTTCCACAATTATGTGTTTTATGTCAATTCTATTCTATCATATTTAATGTTCCTTTATGATCCCTGCCTTATATACTTCCAATATTTAGTTCATGACTTGAGATTTTTATGTTAAAACTTTATGTTCATGTTTTTACATTCAATTGTTCATGGTTTGTTTTAGGTTCTACATGTCTACCCTTACTAAGAATTTGAAATCGCCCATTTTATATTTTCTTTTCCCCGAGGACAAAAGGAATGGTTTTAGTTTGGAAAAAATGGGGAAGATCTTTATGGGAGATGTTGAAGATCTTTCACCAGGAATAAAAGATTATGATCCGAGTTTCCAAAGGCACTAAACTAATACGATATTTGGGCATATATTTGTGTCTTTTATTAATTATTCGGCAAAATAAATGTAATGTCCATGTACGTCAAGCTACAGTCTCTACATATATCTCATTTCATACATCAAATACACACTTCTTGTATTGTGTACAATAATTCGAGTGGAAATTAATAGTCCTATATATATCACTCTATTATAACCTATTCCTTGAATAACTAGATTAAAAGGGCATAGTAGTATATAGTTTTGGTGTCTCATAATATAAATATTTCAAAAATATATATGTGTGACCACATTTAATATTTTTATGAATACACAACATCTTCCAATGGATTCACTTCTCTAGTTTAGCAGTATATATAGAATCACTTTGATTTAGTTTCATTTTATAAAATTATACACGATCAATCTATAAAAAAATTGGGTTAGACAATATAAAACATCTTATTTATACAATATAAAATTTCCTTTGTCAGAAACAATTTACAAAACCAACATCACTTTACCCAGTATTTTTTTTAGGCAAAGCTTCTGACCATTTATTAAGAGAAAGAAAAAGGACAATAGAGCGGCGGATGGGGTCAAACAACGGACATGCACTCATCCACCAAGAGCAAGTCTAGAGATCATAAAAAGACATGTCATTTCCATAATCAGAATCACCAGCAGTCTCCCACTCAGATTGAGACTTGTCCCTATTGAGGATTTTCAAGATATCCAAATCCACTTTCCTTGACACCTTAGACGACGATCTGGTAGACATAGTTCTAGGTACATTAGAATAATCATTACGTGGTCTCCTCTTAAAGGGAGGAACCTCACTTTCAGTAGTCTTTGGCTTGTCACTCAATATTGGATCCTTATAAGAGGCATGACCACTGTTGCCCGAGACCCTGATCGGGGTACGCACCTTCCCCTGTTCATCTTCAGAAATGTTCCCCCATTTCACAGGTAACTCAGATAACTGAAAATGCTTCTGGATTTCATGTTGATAATCAACATGTAGTTGCACATCACCCTGATTAGAGGCATCAACCTAGTGAGAATTAGGGATCACCCGTTATGGAGTCCGCATAGGGATGTCCTCAACTAGAGGAACCTCTTTAGCCAAATCAGATCGAGTATTAGAAGGGCCACTATGAGCCTCCTTCAGAGATTCATCAAAAAGAATCCCTTTACCATGATCAGGAGCCGGCTTTAGAATTGCATCACCATCATGAGCAGTAGACTTTGGAAACATCAAATCCTTCAGGTTGGACTTCCTGCGATAGAGGGCTGTTGAATGTCCTCTCACACCACATTTCTCACAAGACATATTCTTCCGGCATAACTCTAAAGAGTGTCCAACAGCCATACATACATTGCAGAAAAGAGGCTTTTTTTCATACTCAACATCAATTTGAATGTTATCAGAAGGGGTGGAAAGAGTTACCTTGTCGATCAAAGTAGAACTAAGATCAACCTCCACCAACATCCTAGAAAAATGACCAAACCGAACATCCTCAGTTTCTTTGTCAAGCCGAATGGGAGTCCCAATTGCCATGCCAATATCATGCAGAATTTTGGGATGCCAGAGGACCCAATTGAGCCCATGCAGATGAATCCAAAGCTGAGAGAATGCATTTCGTGCACACGAGACATTAAAATCCATAGACCATTCATGCAAATGCAACCATCCAGGTTTCAGAAACAAGGTTCCAATGCTCCATGCCCGAAGCTTCAAATCAGTAGATGGAAAAAGACAATGAAAAAATCCTAGACCAAGAGAAACACACTTCCAGTTAGAAAAGCCCCACAAATTCGAAATTCTGCAAGTCAGGTCATCAAGCTTCCATGGCTGAGCACCTTTTGGAAGAACAATACACGCAATCAATGAATTTTTACCCATTGAAATTCGCTCTACAAGCGCAGCGGGGTTAGCTTCAACATGAGCCGAAGAACCCTTACGAAGAATTCTGCTCGGACATGAGTCCGTGAACAAGGCCAACGAACCAGTTCCATCTTACTTCAACCTGGAATTTTTGGCCCGCACCACACCATTACCAAAATCTTGTATCAAAGTAGGGGGAGCTGCCACAACACCATCCCGATTCCGTGGAGCACCGCGCTGCGCGCCAATCCCCAAATGTTCTTCCAATTGATTCCATGAATTTTTTTTCAATTAATTTATTGGTGTTATTTCAATAAAGGTTTGTTTAAATTCAATTTAATTTTTTATTTTATTTTTTTGTTCAAATATTATAGCTAGTCACATTTAAAACATTAAACCATGTACTCTATATAGTAGTCTAATGTATTTATTGTTTTGAATTTTAGTAATGATTTTCCTATGATATTTATTTCTAATTATTTATTTTATATTCATATAGTCGTACTATAAAAATAACACCCCTAAAATATGTAATATTGACATAACACCATTTTTCATTTACTTTAATAATATCATACCAACACAAAATAAAGGTCTCTTTTATTACTCAAGAAATTTAATAATTACAGTAGTAAAATTTATATTGTAGTTATAAATTAACAGTTACAGGTTCATCTCTAATCATTCATTTGGGTATTTTATATACAATGTTGATATGTCTATAGTATCAACATTATTGAAGTTACATCAATTTTTTATCTTCATTAAAATATTTTTCATTATTAATATTCATTTATAATATTTCAACTTAATTTAATAATATTTTTATTCGCTTGATACAATTATATTTATACAAATTATTGATGATACCTGCCTTTCTAAATTATTTATATTCCATGTACTGAAATCCATTTTGTATTATTCACTATATATACTTATTCGTTTAAAATATTTTTTCCTATAATTTTTTCCTTAAAGATTATAATGTAATTACATACCAATCAGACATAAATACTTAAATCCCATAAACATATTCATTAAACTAAATAATTGGAAAATACTTTTAATGACATATATATATATATTAGTAAATGTTTTATTCAAATTATTTCATTCTTACAGATTATCCAATGACAATAAAATTTATAAAGTTATATTTTTTAGTAATGTGTTTCACCTTATTTGGTATATTCACATTAATGAGAAATTTTCATCTTAAACATCCAACAATATGACTCCCTTTTATTTTGAAATTCAATACTAAATAAATGATTGAAACCATAAGAGATTAATTAATGAAACACGCAATTTATATAAATGATTTTAATTAATTATTTAGTCATTGTTATTCTATGATTGATCAATTGAATAAAATATTTCAATATTTTAGTTTATATTTCAAGATAAAAACAACTTATCACTGATAATTGAATCTATTATAATGATTCTCCACTATAAATCATTTCTTTTATTTTGAATATAAGACATTACAATGAAATTTAATTATTTTTCATATCGTATCAAATTATTCACCCTAATAATTTTTAACCAATTCCACCCATTTAATATGATTTTTGAAAATTTCATGTGAATAATCACTATTATTTGAATATTTCAAATAAATTTTTCAATCTATCTAGCCAAAATTAAGAAATAGTCTACATATCTACTCAGAAACATCCTGGATTCAAATCAATCCTAGATTCAATACAAACCATTCTTTTAGATTCAAAGATGATGGAGAGTCCTTAAATAGTGATTCACTAGGAATGAGTACCTAACTATTATATCTACCACCACTTTATAATGATCCATAAATCCTTTGTTAAATCACTAGATAATGATACAGTTCAATCATACTATCATGGTGAAGATCTGTTCAAATCCATTGAGATGATTTAGAACATAAAAATTTTAGGAATGGATATGGGGAGGGGGAATCCAAATAGAATTTTATGGTTCATCATGATAATATCAAGAGGATTACAAGGATTGTTATTAGGAACATTTCTATGAGGGGTTACATGAAGCATATTAAGGGCATGGTTTGTGAAGTAAATTTCTTTTCACTTAAGGTGTTCATTGGGAACATCATTCACAACTCTGTCACATTCATAGAGTTATCTCATCATAAAAATATTATCACCATTGATATTTTTAATTATTTAAAGTGGAAGGGAAATATTATTTATGGGATTACTAGTTGTAATAGAGTTTTTGAATATCATGTGGAGTTATATTGTAGGATTTAATATCCACATTTCATGTCCTAAATCATTATCCATCAAAATAAAATGAATATGGTGAAAAAATATTAAATAATTTTGTCTTGTTTATTTTTAATTACATATATGGGTTCCAAAAGTGGAAAATGACTTCAAACTCTCAGAAGCCATGATAAAAGTATCAAACTATTTTATTCTTTTATAATAAATCGTTTAATTTAAGTTAAATTAATTGTTTTAAAACTTTATTTAATGATATATATTATTTATTTTATATTTATTTGAGGTTATTATTTTTTTTTTTTTGTATTTAATTTTGTTGTTTTACAATTTTAAAAATTTAAATATATTATTTATTCTATATATTTTTTCTATAGAATTAGAAAAGAAAACAACTTAATTTTATTTTATTAATTTCAATACATTTAACACTCATATAGTGGAATAGAGTGAAATGAAAGAAAGTTAATGTTTCTTTGTATTTTATTTTGTTTTATTTTATAGATTTATAATTTTATTTAATGAAAGATATTTTTTATGTCATATTTTTTCATCCAAACATGACAGGAAATTGATTTATATTTTTTTCAATAATGTGAATACATTCATTTTTAATTCATTTTTTCATTATTATGAATCATATTAGTTTATATTCGTTATTTAATATTTTTTAGTTGCTAATGATATAATTTGTAGTATTTGAACATTTCTTATTTCATTTTTTCTGAAATTATTTTGATAAAAAAATTGTAGTTACCATGTTTTTTATGATGAATATTGAACTCAATTTTTGGCTTTCTAGCCCCCATCACAACCCCAGGGGTGAAATAGAACATTTACCTATGTATAAAACCTCAAAATTTGTTTCGGGTTTGGTTAATCCTATTATGTGGTGTTTAATGTTGGATTGAGAAATTGTATAATTATGGGTGTAAAAAACTATTGAAAATTATTTCTTAGGCATAATTTATCATTTTAATTTAATATTAAATTAATTTCATTAATACATTTTTGACCCTCAATGGACCTATCCTATGGACATCAATGTGTAATTAATTAATTATTCTTTGGGGGTAAAGACCATGTTTTTTATCCCGAAGTACTAAACTATTTTCATATGATGGGTTTGATAAAATTTTGATTTTGACATAAAGAAATAGAATTTATATTATTTAGAAATATAGAGTTTCAATTAAAATACACTTTTTGATAAATTTATGATTTTTTTAAATAAATATTATTTTTATAAAATATTATTCTTGAATAATATATATATATTTATGTTAATTTTATTTAATAGTGTAAAATAAAATTTATATAGGGGTCAGAAATATGTTAGTGTCATAAAAACCAATATTTTCTGGAAAAAAGGTTTTTTAATTTAAAATTGAAAATTCTCATATTTTTTAAATTAGTTTTGTAAAATAATTTTTATTACTAAAATTTGCACATTGAAATTATCAATCATTTAATTTGTAATAAGTTTCTAACAAAGACATATTTTGGGGTAAAAAATAAATTTGATACAAATATATAGTATGTATCATGACATCATAATAATCCACAAGTGATATAATAAAAACAATATGGTGAATTCACAACACAAAATAAATTTACTATTTAAACTAATTCATTTTTTAATGTTTTTTTATTATTTTTACAGACCATTAATGAATCCTATAAAACTAAGATTATATTTAATTGTTTTAATGAAAATTATTTATAAACATGCCTCACTTCAAAATTATCAATGGAATTATTTTAATGATTTCAGTTATTATCCTATAAATATGTTAAAAACACTCTTATTTGGATGAAATAAATGGAAAAACATGGGAATTTTTATTGTTTTAATTAAATTATTTCTTAGAGTCTAAAACTTATATTTAGAAATTGCTAAAGAATCCCACTCTATTTTCCTATCAATACCAACCCAACCTCACATTACCCTTCATTAAAACCAATTTATCATGAATTTCTCCTCACAATACCTCTCTAGATCCGTACCAAGGTGTTCTAAAGATCATAATAAGCTCCTCTTAAGCATTAATTATAACCCACTTATGAAAAGGCATTCTCTTCCTCTTCCTTTCTATTCAAGTAATTTTTTTATATTAAACCCCTTAATTTCCAATTTTTCATGTTTTAATATTTTTTTATAAATCCCTTTGTATTCCATATGGTTACCATGTAATTTGAGTCAACATTTCATTCTCATTAAACAATTTCTGGAACCTATATGCAAACTTTTAATGTTTTTAAAATTATCTAGTGATTTTGTATGCCCAAATTTTTGGTTGAAAATACCCATTCCCATTTCCAATTAAGGTTATTCATATCATTTTACCTATACATAAATGACTTGGAAATTAAATTTCTACAACCCCCAATCCTTAATTATTGTATTGAATGTGATGATATAATTTTTTATTTTCAATAATATATGTGGCATAAAAATGCATTTACATATTATGCATGTGAAAGGTGGGATCATAATTTTATATTTGTTCAATACATCAGGTAATTTTTTTAACTCATAAGATACCATGTATGGTGGATGTGTGGTTATCCTATATAGATTATGATATGATGTCTTGGTGGTTATCCTTGAATTATGTTTATGATTTTGTGTATTATGTTGTTTCCATAATCATATGGGTACTTGATGTTATCATCTTCAATCATAAGTAAATGTTTAAAATTATGATTTTCACCATTATATTACATTGAATTATGCCTATTGGATTTAATATACTATTTTAGATTATTATATTCATTGATTTTACCTTATTGTAAATTTTAGACCACCCCTTTATTGTGTACATCCTCAAGTTATCCAGTGTAATTTTTTAAGATCATAGGAATTTAAGTTCCAGTTACAGAGTTTTTAAATAATTTTTTATATCCATGTTACATGTTATGGTGACATGTATCTATTTACCTAAATACACTAGGACTCTTAATATTTTGGGATTTTATTTTATGTATATATATTTAATAAATATTGAAATAATGTGTACAAAAGATATAGTGAGTCATATTTGTATTAGAACAGTTTTAGTTTTTTGTAGATATTGGGACTAGATGATGACAGTGAAGACCACAGTGATAATAATAAACATTGTAAAAAATATCTAAATTTTTAGTAAAGTATAGAGAGAGTGGTGTCTAATAAATGTAATCCATTTCTGGATACTATAAGTGGTTGTGGATCTTTAAATTTTTTATGTAAGGGTAATAACCCCACAAAGAATTCATTGGGTATTAAATCAATTATCACCTGATACAAGGAAAAAAGACCTATCAACACACCTTGTTTGAAACTCTTAAGGGAGGTTTTTTCATAACATCATAATTCATGAACTCTTTTGAAGGGACTGAATGTTTATGATTTTTTTCAGGAAATGGACCATATATTACTTATATAGAGCCCTGGAAATTCAATGGTTATGTAATATATGTAATATATGAGTTATAACTTCTTTTTTATCATTTACATTTTATTTGTTTAATATTTTTCAAATTATAATTCCCTAATTTTCAGATTATTTTAGTCAATGGATGAAAATATGAGGAACTAATTCAACAACTAGTGTCATGGGGAATCCTATGACTTCACAAATGAGATTTACAACCTGATGGGAGGAGAAGAAGATTAAATTAGGTAATTACTTAAAAAATTTAATCCTGCTTTGAATAGAAACATGAATCTGGGGGAAAACCCACAACCCCCTATAAAATTGAGTGTTATATTAGAATCCATTATGATACAAAGGACTCCAAATTGCAATGGGTCTTCATATTCCTTAATAATGGGTCAATGGATCAACCCCATTGAATTATTAATTTCATCCTTTAATGATGTGAGAAAATAAGTCCATAATGGTTATTTATCACAAAGAGGAAGAAGTAGATCAATTATGGAATTTCATCAAGAACCTAAACACTAAGAATGAAATAGATTTACTGAAGTAAAAATTATTTTGGAAAATATTTTTTGATAAATATTTTCCTCACACTCTTGAATATAAAATAGAGAAGGAGTTCCATAGCCTCATGAAAAAAAATATAAAGAATCTATCAATAAATATGATGTGAACATCATAAGACTTTTATTATGCACAAATAACTTTTTCATTTACCCAAAAAGTATAGTTGATCACTTTTTTAGTGGGATAAATTTTTATCTATGAAATTATTTGGTTGTTTTGGAAAATTGAAAACTATGAATAAATTATATTACATTTACTCAAATAAAAAATGGATATCATAGAATCTCAAGGATCTCATGGTTTTAATGATAGGATGTATAGAATGGAGTTCAATTCTACTAGTGAAATAGATAAATCTCTTGGTATAATGAATTACCATCATTTAGCTTGTCAAAAGTATTGAAAGATGAATCCTAGAAATTCTTAAAAATGTTCATGGAAATTTATTAGGTGTGGGAAGGAATGATACCAAGCTAATTCTAATGTGAGAAACCCACCAACATGACGAACGAAAATAATGGTCCAATAAACCCACGATTTATTGTAAAAAATAATCTTTGAGGAAAAGGAGAATAATGTGAACCAATGAAAAAAGATGAGGGTGGTTGATGATAAAATAATTCAACAACCTCCATGTCCTAGAGAGAATGGATGATCGTAATCCATAATAACTGATGATGTGTATCATAACAATGAAAAGTGGACATGTATGCATGTAATTAACTCTGGTGACATGTATGCATTTAATTAATTCAGGAAAAGTGGACATACTATTTCATTCAAGTTATAAATTTTTTTAATATCATGAAATTTTAGTTGAACTGTTCAAACCCCATCAATAAAAATGGAAGTTTATTTATCATTTAAAATGAAAAATATGTCATTTATTTCATCCCATGCATATATATTTTTCCCTTTCAATATTCTTAGGATTAATTTCCCAAATAACCATATGATAACCCATTTATAAAAATATGATTATATTTCAGGGATGAATTGGACTTCCATGTTCACAGCCAACATAAATTTTCATGAGAAGAAAACCACCCTTCATATAGATAATCATCCCCAGTTCAATAAAAATAAAAGGAGGATGATGAATCTCATTTAGAATCATCATCTCAATAATGGATAATATTTCATTACTTATAAGAATATATTTTTTAAATTATTGAGAATATAAAATAGCTCATCCTTGGTGAAATGAAAATTATAAGAGATTACAGTAATGTGTTTCCCAATGAATTATGTGGTATTACTCTAAGGTGATAAGTTATGTTTTTTAATGAACATATAGACAGAGCTTCTCCAATATACACTTATCTATATATATTAGGAACTTTTGAACATGATGTACTAAATAAGAAACTATAGTAGAGTCTGGATAAAGGGATTATATTCCCAAGTTCCTCATCATGGTTTTTCTAGCAATTTCCATCAAGAATAATGATGGATCAATGCACCTATGAATCAATTATTATGAGTTTAATAAGATCCCAATAAAAAAAAATATCCTCTTCTATGGATTGATGATATTTTTTATCAGCTATGTAGACCCTAATATTTATCTATTGTTGATCTTAATTTGGGATGATATCAAGTACGGTAAATAAGAAGGATATCCCCAAGAAAACTTTTCATATAAGATATGAGCACTATGAGTTCATAGTGATTTTATTTAGAATAAATAATGATACAACTATCTTCACAAAATTTATTAACAGAGTATTTTGTGATGAACTCAAAAAATGTGATGTTGTATTTATAGATGATAATTTTATATACTCTAAAAGATTGAGGAACATGAGGATTATCTGAATGTTTTACTAAATTCCTTTTAAAAATAAACATTTTTATGTGAAATATAATGAATTCAAGATTTGGATAGAGTAAATAATATTCATGGGGCATGTTATTATATAAAAAAGGATATGTGTGGATGCATTAAAGATATAGGTAGTTGAAGGATTTCCCAGAATGACATCTCCCATAGGTATCCATATAATTTTTTGGATTAGTTTGGTACTATCATAGATTTGTGAGAAACGTCTAATTATATTCAATCCTAATAAAAAAACTGACCTCTGAGGGAGTGATTTATTCAGGAATAATGAAATTAAGGTGAGAATTAAAGAGTAAATTAAGAGTCTACTGTATGCACTTATACTCACATTACCAACAAGATGAGTATGAATTTTTATCTGCAGTTAAAAATAGAAAATAATAGGGGTTGTATACTCATTAATAATAAGAAATATATAGACTATTCCTCCCACTAATTAAATATAAATGAGAATAAATACCTAGAACATGTTCTAGAATAGGTTGTAGTGATATTCACAGTGAATTTTAAAGACATTATCTCTATGAAGAGAAGTGTTTCATATATACAGATAATAAAACCCTCATGTATACTTTTACAAAAAAATTATATCAATGTGATATAATGAATTTTCTTAAAGATGGTCATTAATAATGAATACTAAATCTATTACTATCTTGGTAAGGCGAATAAAGTAGCAGATTCACTGAGTAGAATGTATCCTGAAACCCTATCCAAAAAGAGGATTGAACAGGTTCCAATCTTCATGGACATGCAAATGATGGACATGGGAATAATAAATGGTACATCATCATATAATAAAAAATTTCTTATCCACTATCAATTATTTATTGGATTAGGTAGGACTAAAAATAAGATGATGAGATATAGAGAACTGTACCAAATATCCCAGAGTTCATATTTAATAATGATAGATTTATAAGATTTGGAAATCCAATATGTGTCATATAAATGCTAAAAATAAATAGGGAACTTATAGATGTGGTGAATAAATCATATTTCTCTACTCATACAAGAAGAAATATGATGACTAGTTTAAATAAAATATTGTAGAGGGATAACATGAAAAGAGTGATTTGAGAAATTCATATCTTGATCCTATGTATGCTAGAAATTCAAGATTGAACAACTGAAGTCTAATGGTACAAATCAATAATTTTCATAACATAATGTAAATTGAAAAATATTACCATGTACTTTCCCATAGGAATCTACAGAACATATAAATGAAATAGCATTATTTAGGTGGATGTCGACTTCCTTATATTGATAGTGCATTTCATATATATAGAGGAATATATATCACATCAAAAACTCTATATGATATGTATAATAGAATTTGTTTGATTTCATAGACTACCCCCTAGATATTTTATGTGATTGATAACAGGGTTTACCTTGAGGTTTTATAGAAGCCTTCATCAAGAATTGAATACATATTTGAGTTTTGGTACTTTTTATCAACCACAAATAAATGGTTAGTATTAAAGAAAAATTATTACTCTAGAGAACATATTGAGATCCTGTTTAATCATTTTCCAAGCATGTTTGGATCATCACATTCCCCTAGTGTTGTAATAAAATAACAACAGTTTCCATTATAGCATTCTAATGTAACCTTATGAGGCTCTGCATGGGAAGATGATTTGAACTCGAACATGAATATATAAAGTGGGAGAGTAGAGTCTTATGAGGCCTGATCATATCCAAGAGATGACAATGGATGTTCAAACTATTCAATGTCATGTTAAATCTATGCACACTCATCAGAAAATCCATTCAAACAATCATTGATGATACATAGAGTTTATGGTCAGAGATAAGGTGTTCCTACATATGTCACTGTAGAAACAATTCATGAGGTTTGGGGAAATAGGAGATCATAGTCTTAGATACATCATCCCCTTAGAGATCCTTGGTCACATAAGAGTTGTGGCATAAAAACTATTGATCCAACTTAACATTTCACAAGTATATGATATATTCTATTTATCCCATTTAAGTAAGTACATACCAGACCCATAAATTTTAATGAGTCTAGAGGTAGAACCATTACAGAATGACCTTCTATTTTAGGAGAATCTGTTGAAGATCATAGATAATATATACAATGTTTTAAAAAAAAGAAAAATCACCCAGAAAAAGTGTTATGAAAGAAACAAAATATTATGGTTGAAACATGGAAACCAAAATATGAAATTAAACAAAATTAACCTCATCAATTCTTGTGTATGAAGTTAAATTTTTAGGGTAAAATTTTTGAAGTGGGGAATAAGGTAACATACTAAACATATATAAATGAAATTTCTTTTATTAATATATATTTTATTTATTTTGTAATGAAGTTATAAAAAAACATGTTCTATGTTGTTTATTTTAGAATATTATAAAATATAACAATAATTTTTCTTTCATAACTAAGATATCATTAAGCATCATTACCATTGATAATATACTCTTTATATAATTTCCATTAATATTAGTATATATTATGGGTGATAATCAAATATAATTAATATAAAGCAATGAATTGATGGCCTTGACCAATATAATTATACCCTATGAAGCCCATTCATCAGATATTTTATGGGATTGGGAACCAATTGGATATTACCTTAGCCAGGGCCGAGAAAATATTCATCAACTAGAATGTGACTGAAATATTTTATGGGATATTTTATGTCTTATCGATACAACCACCCAAACCCAATTCACCAAATCACCCCAATAATGTAACAAATTTACCACCATACCTTTAGGGAATACAATAATGAATAATGGGTAATGTCTCTATACATTATTAGTATTATTTTTATTATTTACTATTAAAAATTGATTATATTTTTTCCTTTTCATAATTACTTTAAACATTAATATATAATTTTTTTGATAAAAAATTGATTTTGATACAAATAAATCCAAACTATATTTTTGGAACTATATATTTTGAATGAAATTGATATTTTTAATTAATTAGTGATTTTTTAAATCTATATTATTTTCAAGAAATTATTTAATTAAATAATATATATATAATAATTTTTTTAAAGGTCGTAATGAATTTAGTGTTGTAAAAACCAGTATTTCTAATAAATTGGGTTTTTTATTTATAATATTATATTAAAATATTTATAAAATTTTTTGCCTAAAATTAATTTTTTTTTTTTAAATTATCATATTTAAATTAGCCAATGCTGAATTTTTCATAATTTTAAAATTGATTCAAATTTTATGGTAAAATTTTAATCTGGTATAAATATAATGTTTGTATTATAATATCGTAATAACTAAAAAGTGATATAAAAAATAATATAAATGGAATCCATGAATAAAAATATATTTCCACATTAATATAAATTTTTTCTAAAGTTATTTCATTAATTTATAAACCATTAATGAAACATCCAAAATCTATATTATATTTTTTTAAACAATTCTTTATGACCATGACCCACTCCAACATCATCAATGGTATTATTTTATTTATTTACATTCATAGCCTAATAAAATATTTAAATTCACTCTCTATGGTAGAATAAAATGGAAAATCCATTGTAAGGTTTGTATTTTTTTATTACATTATTCCATAAATTCCAAAACTTATGTTTAGAAATTAATAAATAATTCCCATATCTTTTGCTATAAATTACCATTTAACCTCTCAATAATCTTTAATAAAAAATAATTCAGCATAAATTTTCTCTTTATATACCTCTATAAATATCACACAACGTGTTTCTAATCTTTTATGAAGCTCGTCCATGCTTTTAGAAGAACCCTCTCAGGGAAAAGGATTCTCTTTCTCATCATATTTATTCATGTACAATCATTGTATTAAGACTTTTGATTACTTTTGATTCATGTTGTAATGTATTTTTACACATCCCATTACTAAAATTATTATTCCCATGTTTTTAGAGACCAACTTTCACTCTCCTTTAAAAATTTCATGAACCATTACATACACTTGTTATGATATTGAAGTTATCCTACGATTTTGATTTTCCAACTTTTGTGTTGTGAATACCCATACTCATTTCCACTCATGCGTATTGAACTAGTTTTTCCTATCCTCAATTGATTAGGTCCTTTAATTTATGTCACCCACACTCATTAATGATGTAATTAAATCAGATTATAGGAGTTCTTATGTTGTATAATTTATGTTTCACACAAATGGATGTACATAACATGAATGTGACTGGTGGGAAAAAAATTAAATTCAACTCCAATACATTGGGATATGTTTTCATCTCATGATTACCATGTATGGTTAATGGGTGATTATATTAGTTACATTATGTTATGATTTCTTTGTTTCCATCCTCATCTTATTCTTTTTATGTAATGTTATATATCATTTCAACATTCCTAGGATATCTTGATGTTATTAGGTTATATTATAATTTGATGTTCATGATTATTATTCACGACCTTGTAAATCATATTAATATGCCTATTTACACTCACTTACTACATTATATTATGATATTATTTTATTATTCCCTTATTGAGATTTATAGCTTACCCCTTTCTTATGTACATCCCTTGGAAATCCCTTGTAGTTTTAAAAGATCAAATGAATTTAAGGGAATATTAGATTTTTTAAATAATGTTCTTGTATCCATATTTCTTATTATTATGGAATATATCCAATTAACCTAAAAAATTAATATATATCATTTTTAATTTTATTATGTGTATTTTTATATAATAAATCATGAAAATGTGTATAAAGATTTTGGTTTTCATACCCTCTTTAAAAATATATATCATTTGAATAACCACTCATTAGAAATTAATAGTTAAACCCATTTAATTTTAATTAAATATTATGTTGTGACTAAAACAATAATTTATTCACATGATTATATGACTGAAGAATCAATAATAAAATAATATTATTTTTTTGCTTGTAGAAATATTATATTCATTTTACAAAAATACTTTTACAATATCATCTAGACTACATCAATCATGTGTATTTTTTATGATTTCCTTATTCATATAGGGAAAAAAGTGAAGGTTTGACCTTCATAGACAAATGAAAAAACTATATGATGGTGTTTAATAATTTTGATAAATCATCTAATTTTGAATTTGAGTCAAATAAAACCTCCCACTTAGTTGTAGAATACTTATGCTTGGAATAAGTGTATGTGCATCCACAGGCTAACAAATGTTATGATATTCACCAACACACATCCACAGAGTATTGAAAAAATAATTAATACTTTTTAGTTAAAATATTGGATCAATGATTTTATACCATATAATAAGAATAAACATGATAAAACCATATGTTTGTAATGATACAATAATAATTGGATGTTATTGCAATCACAGTAAAGTTTCTCTAGAAGAACAATAATAACATGACCTATGTAATAATTCATGAGATCATGGAATTCAATTACATCAAATATAAACCCCTCAAGGTTAAGTGAATGAACATAAAATATAGAATCCTCTTTTATAATCCTATCTATCACACACTAGAAATGAATCTCATATCTCATGAATATGTTCAGATCATGTTCATCCAACAGTTCCTTTTCCTAAAAAAAATTCTGTGATAAAATAAATCGTACACTCATCCTATAATTTAATTATTTTTACAATATGATTTTTATTATAATTTTAATTTAATATTAATAATTAATATATAATTTAATATTCTCAATTACATAGAATAGGAAGCTTCAAAACACCCTTGAAGACTGTATTAACACATTCCATGTTGTTAGTCACCATTTTTCAATATCTCCACCAAAAATCATATGTTAATAATGATTTATTAGTTTGAGGTTTCTTAATGTAGTCATATACCTTCTTATTACCACCATGAATGAAATTGAGATGCTCATATATCCTCTTCTATTTAGGAGTACCAATAAAAACACCCATAACAATCATTATTTGAAGGGTTTTCTCATTAAAAAAAGATACACATACCAGGTATGATGGATTCTATCATCATGGAACAATCATGTAATTTCTTTCACACATTAATTGTAATTATTTATGTATTATATCAATGATAGGAATGGGGTGGTGTCCTTGTAGGAAAATTACCCTATACTACCTCATTGATCTCTTGAAACCAATGGTAAATTGAAAAAATCAATCAACTTCCATCATAAACTCTCAAAATAAATCTAGGAACCCACCCCAAAATGAGAATTTATCCTTATCAAAAATAAAAAACTATAATGGTATTGTGGTATAATTGACCTCATTTTTTTTGGGGAATCAATAATTTACATGTATACACTCTATATAGAAATGTTTAATAAAACTAGATAAACATATTACTATACCTGAAAGTATCCACACATTGAATTAATGTAATAAATAATATTGAAACATTATCTTCAAATAAATGAATTGATTTCATTTGATGAAATATTTATCTTCATTATAATACAAGTACAAAGCCTAATGTTTTGTCACACAACATCATTATAATCTATGGTAAAACTCAATAATAGTCATCCCAAACACCATAAATGTTCAAAATGTACTTTTATGGGTATTGTACAATAATGGAAATTATTATCATGTATATGTTGAAATCACATTTGACAATATGAATAAATATTGTTACACTGAAGCATATAACAATGCCTCTTTAATATTTCCATGACAAAACTGTAATGACACATGTTGATATATTTTTTATCACAACCTCAATTATTTATTTTTTAGAAAAATATATCCTAGTGTACACAAAACATTAATATGATAATCTATTAATGCCACCAATAAATCAATAAAAATATATGTTGGGAGTAATTATTGACTAATAAAATTTTGGTAAGAGTATCATTGCTTACATCAAACATTATTCCAACAATGCAGGATCATTAAAAGGATAGTTTGATATTATAGGGTTTGTAATAGAACATTATTCAACATTTTCTTCTTTTTCATCATCTATATCCTCATCCTATGGTTTTGAATTTTAATTGTATTTGAAATTTTCATGCATCTAATCCACGTCATGTTGTGAAGTACCCATAAAACCCCAAATCCTTCTATAAAATACCACAACCTGATGATATAAAAGTATTTACTTTGACTACAATGGAATAACTTCCATTTTATATAAAATAGGATTGAAAATAGATATAGTGACATACAAATTTGTCATTTGTTCTTCAGATATGTTCTTAACTAGCAACAATAAGTATTGATTATCTTCATAATCATTTATTTGATATTGTATATTCCACAACCTATCATTATATTATAGAAATATTTATATGATGTAATATATCACTTAGTTAAACATAAGTTTTAACCTTTTAAATATTTTTCTCTTTAAAAATTATAAATTTGTGTAATCCCCAAGCATTATAACTCATTATGGTTTTCTATTACAACTAAATCCATACCAAATATTAATTATTTGATTGGTGTAGTAGATATATGCAGACAGATTTTCTTTTATAATAGGAATTAATTTTTTAGTTTTCAATTATATCTTTATATGTAAACAAAATATGATATTAATATATTTTATCCATTTATATTCATTACGGGTCATCTATTTAATTGTACCTAATGTTATTACTCAGTGTGAATCCAGTGGAGTAAACACTAGGGGTCTCACAATTCATAGTCAGATAAGTGGCCCCATATTAATATATAAGTGAAAATATAGATTCTAGAAAAACCATATTTCTTACAAAAAAATGATCTAAAGCAAATATTAATTAAAATAATGTTTTTGTATCAATACCTTATAATAACATATTTTTATTTCTTCATCTAAGTAACAATACATAATGATATTACTATGTGTAAGTGTTTTTGGATTAAAATATGAGAACATAGGAATTTATATAAATAAATTAGTCTTATTATTTATATTTTCTCATTTTATGGATTCATAATCATCATAGTTTTATAAAAAAATTACAAATGTTTTCCATCGTGAAGGGAATAGTTTTATTAAACAATTTTTTACATGAAGTACATTTTTTAATTTAAATGAAAAACTTCATATTTTTATAAAATTAATAAAATAATGTGAACTACATTATTAATATAATCATATCAAATAATTCTTAATGTGAATTATTTGTATTTTTCAAAAATAGTTTATTTTTTGGATGAATAGTAAAAATATTGATTTCTCAGAAAATCCTTACTTTTAAGAAATTATTATGATGTAAGCATGAAATAATAAATTTTAAAAAACAATTATCGATCAAATGTGTTTAAAAAGACATATAATGTATTTTAAAATAACATTTTTTATTTTAGAACCTAAGATTGACTTTTTTAAACATAAGTTATATTAAATTAATATTAAAACTATTTACAATTTCATTTATTTATTAATTTGGTTGAAAGGTTCCATTAAGTATTTTTTTGATAAAAAAGTATAATAGTGACCTTTATTATATTAGTAAAACAATTCTTCAAAATCATGTTGTTTTCTTGATTGCAATGTAATATATATTATTTCGAAAAATAGGGTGTCCTCTTAAAAATATTTTTCTCGCATTTTGTTTTATTATATTGAATATAAATTATAATACTTATAGAATAATAATTCGATAAAATAAAATATAGATTTTAAATAATAATTTATATATTTTTTTATAACTCCAAATTTATTTTTTCTCTTAATAAATTATCATGGATAAAATTTAAGTAATTACATTTAAGGTAAAATTGGGATTTAAGAGGTTTAATTAAAAAAAGTATTAAAATGTCTCTAACATATGTATAAATGTTATTTTATAAGTATTTTTTAACCCTAAAAAACATTTTATCTATGAATTATGAGTTCCTTAGTTTAACTTTAATTTGAATTAGATATTTTAATATTTTTAAATATTATATAATTAAAAAAGTGTCACTCCCATCGCTTATAAAGGAGTTCCACTTCCCTATTCTCCATACCTATTGAGAAACATATATTTACCAATACCTAATAAAATACCTCCAAAACCTTCCCCACCAGGTATTATAGGATATTATATCATCAAATTACCAACATATAAGTCATATAGTGTAAACGAAGGTTGGTTTTGTGAAGAATAGGTATAACTCATAACCGGGTTTTTTCACGTTATTTCTTCTATTGACTCCTTAAAATATTATATAAACATGATAATATAATAACATAAATACCTAAAATATACTAAAATCATATTATTATATATTCAAACCCCAGTATCATCTCATTCTCCATCCTATGGAAATTAAAAATAGCATATGTTTTTTCATGGTGACAACCACCTCCACCAAGCTATATGTTTTATTTTCATCACAAAGTCACATGAATGGTAAAAATGATGTGTAAAATAAATATATATAATAATGGATAAATAATTATTATTCATTAAATATGATATATTACTTATTTTTTTACCCTCTCGTTCAGTTTTAAATTGACCACTTTGATCACACATACGTGTCAAACACAAACTTCATGAAGTGATGCAATTAAGTTTTCTTTACAAAATCACATGGATTGTCATGAGTATATATTTAATGAATAAATATAAATTTAGTAACTTATTTATGATTTTATAAAATTAAAATTTAATCAACATTATTCCATTTCAACACTATTGAAAAATGAAAAGTTCGTTGATACATATGTATAGACTACCTTCTACATGAGATAATGTTGTTCATGTTTCATAACTTATATAATAGGTTGTTCATATAAGTTTATCTAATGTATAAATATTGTATTTATAACATTATTATGAATCTAGAAGTATTGTATCTTTATTCTATTTGATCAAGGTCATTTCTACAATGTTATTTTGATGTTATAAATCAAACTAACTAAATAAAAAATGGAAACAAATTAAGGAAAAAAATAATGATAATGGAACGGACATGAAATAGGTTCTTATTAAATTTTTAAACAAAATTAATATATTTTTATTATTTGGGATTTATAGAAATTAAGAATATATATGGGATATAAGGTAAGATATTTTCCATTAAAACATAGTTTTAAATGTTTTGAACACATTTTCCTCCATATACATGTTATTTTAAATGTCAAGTGAATGTTTTTAGTTGGATAGAAATGGTTGAAATTTTATATTTTATACTATATTTGAATTTTTTTTTAATTTCTCTAGAATGAATATTTTTAAGGTTTTCAATAGGGTTTATTTTTTACTTTTCTTTCAAATGAGGGAATAATATCATGTTCAGGTTGGCCTCATTTTCCCTCTATCATAGGCATTATTTTTTATTAATATTTGAGTAAATTTTTCAGTTTTTATTTTCAAGGAAATTATTATTTTTGTATATTTTGGAATTTCTTTATATTAAATTTTTTATTAAGGAAATAGAAACTTTTTCTCATCATTATGATAAAACATAGTGTGTTTTACTAGTTGGATAAAATGAGTTTTCAACTATTTCATGATGAAAATGTGAAATATTTCAAATTTTTTCTTATTTTTATAATACTAGGGAACTATACATGATTATGGATGAGTCTGATATAGATCATGAAGATATGTGAGCCCCATATAGCTCTCCAATTCATTGGGAAATAAATTTTTTTTCCATAGGAAAAATTAGGGAGATAATCAGGTTGGTTAGTCATTTGGAATTAACTAGGATTTAATTATTCTAAAAATGGATAAAAATGTGTAAACATAGATTATTAATATGATTCTTTGAGATTCCTATATTATGCATTCAAGAAAGGTTTTTTTAAAATTTTTTGATTTTAGGAGGTAATAAAAACCTAAAGTTAAAAAGTTTATTTTTAAAAGGAATGTTTTCATAAGTTTTAATATGCTTAAGTATATATTCAGTGTTTTCTAATAGTTTTAATGGGTTTAAAAGGTTTTATTTGAGAAAATATTTGTTTTCACCTCTAAATTTTTTTTATTTATGTGCTAAAAGTTTTATTGTGAAAAATGTAAATTTATACATGTATTTAAATATTTTACTTGACTAATGAGATTCCTTTATTTTTATATAACATATCTATATTTTTCTTTCCATTACTTGTTTTCAAATTCTTTTCATAGGATCTAATAATGATTATAAATTTTAATAAGCTCAATATTTCCTTTATGGTGACGCATGTTAAATGACGGTAAAGTGTATTCAATGAAACAAGGGTGTATAATTAATGATTTATTTGTATGAAATAAATGTAAAATATCTTAAAGTGACCACTTTTGTATATAATTTTATTCTAAAATCTATAAATATCATAATATAAAAGATCTTTATAATGTAGAAAATGAGAAATTCATGACATTAAACTCATTTTTAGGGGTTGTAAATGTCACATATTATTATTGTTGGAATTATATAAATGTTTACATTCCTTTATATCATAGGATAATGTTAAATGATAGTTTAATGATACTATTATTCATTGGTATATTATCATGAGATAGATTTGGAAGATTTAAATGTTGTTTCTTATAATCCATACATGTTTAGAATGTTTTTTATCCTATTAAATAGGGAAGTTGGTGTAGGTATAAATAAAATGAATGATAACCATCCTAGTAAATAAACAATAAATGGTTGGAATTGAAATTTTTTGGTAGTTTTGACTTAAACAAGAAAACTAGTATTAGTTAAATCCATGAAAGTGAGTGTCATAATTTTCCATAGTGGAATAAGTCTATTGCCAAAAAATTCATGTGATAATACCCATTGGAATTCATCAGATCTTCAGACATAGTAAAATATGAAAGATGGATAAGTGCACTAGAGAATATTTATGTTTTGGGATATATAGAATATTAAGTGTAAATAATTTCTATAAGTAACTATAATTTTATAACAGTAATTTTATATTTGAGTTATTAAATTCCTTATTATGTAATGTAAATATCGAAAACACATTCACTACTTGGATAATTTTAGACTTTTATAAAATATATACTCATATATTTAAATGAACACTAAACATCATAACTATTATTAATATAGATATAGTGAGTATTAAGAAAAATATATATCAAGGGTTATAATAGAGTCTAATTGAAATAGATGGAAGAAGTGATATCCTCGACTAGTAGGATCAAACCCTATGAATTCCATTTATTAGAGTTTCCCTGCAAGATGTCGTCACAAAGATTTTATGTTGACCAATCCCAAGCATATATTCAAAAACTAAATCTCAAGAAAAAAATTATTTTATAAGTTAGTGATTATCGAGATCACAACCCAAACCATGTTCATTGAACCGCCCCAAGAAAACACAACCACCATGCATCTTAAAATGAGGGTGTACACTGTTGTAATAAGGTTTTATATATCTCAACCATAGTAATATGAATATTTATAATTTAATTTTTAGTAAAATAATGATTATAAATATCCCATTTTTTATTAATTTAAAAAATATTATACAATGAGTTCATTAATAATTATATTTTGATATGAAGAAATAAAAATTGTATTTTTAAGAAATATATAGTCTAAATTAAGACAATCAATTAATAAATTCATGAATTTTTTTAAATAAATTTTATTTTAATAAAATATTCTTATAAAATAATATTTATTAAAATTTAATATATAATATTATTTGATAAAGTATGATTTAAATTTTATTATGGTCATAAAGTTGTTATAGTGATAAAAACTACTATTTTTGATTAAAAATTATCTTTATATAAAACTGAAAATTATGACATTTAAAGAATTGTTTTGGATAAACTAAATATTTCTTTTTTGATATTGTAATATCAAAAATAGAAAATGGTGTTTTTTCTTCATAATTTTCCAAGATAGTCAATTATTTATGTAAAAATTTTATATGGTATAAATATAGATTCTATATTACAACATCATAATAGCTCAAAGGTGGTGTAATAAAATATATAAAGGTAATACACTAGTGAATGGAGGTATCCCCTTTAAAATAATTTTTTTATTTATTTTATTAATTTTATATTCCTTTTAGGAATCCAAAAAACTCCATATTATATTTGAAGGTTTTAAAATAAATTCATTATAATCCTGAATCACTTCCACTTTACTAATGGTATAATTTTAATTTTCTCACTTCATGCCCATATTAACATTTTAAAAACACTAAATGTTTTATGAAACCATGGGAAACATTAGAATGGTTGTGTTTTATATATATTTTTCATATATATTCCAAAACCTACATTTAGAAATTAATAAAGAATTTCCATCTTTTTTAATAAATACTCACACAACCCCAAAC
Organism: Viscum album; assembly: GCA_963277665.1. Taxonomy (NCBI): domain Eukaryota; kingdom Viridiplantae; phylum Streptophyta; class Magnoliopsida; order Santalales; family Viscaceae; genus Viscum; species Viscum album. The sequence goes on along the minus strand of OY728151.1, from coordinate 1,821,288,071 downwards.
TACTCTTTACTCAAAAAATATTGAGAAATAATTTATTCTCTCTTTATTCATCACTAAATATCTCCCAAAGTGTTTCAAATCACTTAGAAAGCTCCAATCTATCTTTTAGAAGTTCTCTATCACTGTTAGGGGATTATATCTTCCTCCTTGTTCAATCACTTTCTTTGATTTATGCATTTTGATATCAAATGTTTTATATTGGAATATGTTTTTACACATTCCTTTAAAATCCTTATGATTCCCATGTAATTATAGAGAACATTTTTCTCTCATTATACTCTTCTATAATCCATTATATATTCCCATTATGATTTCAAACTTATCCCATGATTTTACTTTCAAAACATTTGTGTTGTGTATAAAAAACACTATTTATACTCTATTTTATTCCCCATTATATACATATACAATAATGAATGGGGAATCCTATATATGTAACATAAAATAATTAATCATGAGATTAAAAGTGATGAAAAAAATATGTTTGTTTAATAATATATGTGGAAGACAAATTTATGTACATGACATGAATGTGACTGGTGGGAAGGGAACTATAAATCCCTCTAATGAATTTGGTAAAATATATAACATATAATAACCCATATATGTTTCTTAAGAGGTTATCCTAAGAACACTATATTATTATTTCCAATTACTTTTCTTTGACAAAAGCTTATGATGTCATATTTTATGTTGTTTCCACAATAATATGTTTATTTGATGATATTATCTTATATCATGATTCAATTTTCATGTTTGTGGTTATCACTCCTTTTATAACATGATTATAGGCTTATTTTACCACCAAGACCAAAGGATGTTAATTTTTACTTAATTTACCCTTTTAATTGGGTTTAGTGGTATGCTTACATGGATCATGATCCAAGGGACACTTAGGCCTAATACATGACCACTGAAGTCCCTGGAAAGACACTGCATGAGTATAACATACCCAGTATATATATATATTAAGAACTACCAAAATTTTCATGTATACACATCTTATATGCTTCATGACTAACATGTATTACATTCATCATGTTTTTCTTTGATTATTCCCATATTAGTCTTTATATCTCACCCCTTTCTTATCTGCATCCCCAGGTTATCTGATATAATTTTAGAAGATCAAATGAATATAAGGGATTTTTTTGGGATTTTTTAGATAATTTTATTGTATCCCTATTTTAATTTATAGTTTTATTTATCAAATTTCCCTAACAAACAAGGACTCTTTATCTTTTGGTATTTTATTATGTCCTTATTTATTTTATAAATCATGAAATAAAGTGTATAAAATTTTTTAGTTTTCCTAGTTGGTATTAGACAAAATTAGAGTTATTTTTATTTATTAGGATTATAAAACTTTAGAAAAATCCTTAGGTATAGGACTGAAGATTGGGAAACAATAACTAAATTTTGGTAAAACATGGTATATTTGGTTTCCATGAAACAAAAATCTGTATCTATATATTACAATTAAAAGTGGATTTAGAATATTTATACGTATATGTAATAACCTTTGAAAAGGTTTCATTGGCTATTATCTAGATCATCACTTGGTTCAAGATAATGAGGCCTTAGTTCAAAACATTTTTAACACACTATTGTGATATTATTTGGTAAATTCACAAGAACATTATGAACCATTATAGAGGTAAAAAATTCCTATGAAATATTATATCAGGAAATAAACTATGTATAACATAGATTAAAACCTAGAAATTAATAAGGTAATGAATATATGTCATTTATAAGTTAAACAAAATTTACCAAGATTACCTTTTATGTGTTTAATATTTTAAATTTTTATACCTATTTTCCTTTTATTTTTATTCAATGGATATAAAGAGGATCAACTACGTCAAAAACCAATGTGATAAGTACTATGATCACTACCCAAATGGGATTCCCAACATGTAGGGAATTAAATTCAAGAAATACACACCAATTAATATTAGATTAAATCATTTTTGGTATATATTAAAGAGTCAAGGGGAAACCCCAAATCCCCCTAAGAAAGTGAATGTTGAAATTGGGACCTTTATGTGACAAAGGCCTCTAACCTTTAGTGTATCTTTTGATCCATTAATCATGAAATAATGGTTCAACTCTATCAAAAAAATTATCCATCTTTTAATACTCTGATAAATAGAATGTCATTTTTGATGTTTATGATATGAAGGGAGAATTTTATCAAAGGCAGATGTTGATTTAAAATAAAAATCTTGAATAGGAGATCAAATTGATATAGTGAAAATAATTCTAGAAAATGTTTTTTGATAAATAATTTTTTCACTCTCTGACTAAAAATTAATAGTGAGTTAATTAACCTCAATAAAAATGATGATGAATCCATTAGGGAATATGATGATAATTTCACAAAACTTGTGTGATGCACCTTCATCTTTGTTATTGACACGAAAAGTGAGGTTTACTATTCTATTAGTTGGATAAATATAAATCTATGAATAGATTTACCCATTCAAGACTTTTAAATCTGTGGTAAAATAGTCTGATGAACCGTTAATATCGAAATAGAGGTCAGAGAATATAATTGGATAGGATATAGGAAGCATATAATGGATTTAATTTATATAAGATCGATGAAAAAATATTGTGGGGAAAGAAATACCAACACACCACTTGCCAAAAGTGAGGGAAAATGCAACCTATAGATTTTATGAAGGGGAAAGAATATTCATTGGGTGAAGGAAGGAAGGGTATCTTTCTAAAGAACACTAATAGAAGAAACCCACCACAATGATAGAATAAAATAATGCTCTATTAAACCATCAACCTATTTTCCTATCTTTTAAATTCAATGAAAAAGGAAAATATGTGAATCAATACACTCATACATGGTTTTTCAATGAAAACATATAAAAACAACCTCCAAGTCCTAGAGAGAAAGTGTGGGCTTATTCTATCACAACTGCTAAGGTGTATATCTACAACAATTTTTTGATAGGTATACTAGTTATTATTTCAACGATATCGAACATACTATTTTATTCTTGTTCTATGAATTTTTTGATATCACGCAAGTTTAGTAGAAAAATTCAAACACCACCTCAAAACATGGAAGTGGTGTTATCTATAAAATAGATTATGGGGAAACTATTGCATCACATGTTTATAAATTCACCCCTATCCATATTTTTGAATTGAATTTTATAGTGAACCTTTTGGTAACATCTTTTAAGGTATTCAATTAGATTACAGCTATTGATTTTCAAACATTATATAGATCAAATATATTTTTTTATAGAAGTATATCATTCTCTTTATTTTGAAACACCCCCAATTCTTTATAAGTGTAAAATTAGGATAAATCTCCTTTGGAATCAAAAAATCATGAATGGATATAATTAACTTTTGAGTAAGAATAGCTTTCCCAAATAATTCATACTATGGAAAGATCATATGTGATGAGATTCCCATTATGAGGTAATACACTAATATTTATACCAAATATTTTCCCGTTCTTTCTTATAGCCATGAAGTTAAGTTCTTTATTTAAATTATACACGATGCATTTCCAATACCCAAGACTCCCTAAATAATAAACACTATTAAACTTTATGATCAAGAAAAGAAAACAAAGAAGAGTCTAGATAAAGGGTTTATATCCCCAAGTGGTTCACAATGTGGTGCACTGGTCCTTTTCATCAAGAAGAATGATGGGCTATTGCACCTTAACATTAAAAATTGAGAGATCAACAAAAACACAACAGAGGAAAAATATCATATTCCAATGATTCATAAATTTTTTAATTATATATCTATAGAATAATACATCTCAATATGTAATTTTTATTTTTAATAATATCTACTAAATTTGAAGAAGGTGGATATCCTAAGACTGATTTTCATATAAGGTGTCAGAACTATGAGTTTCAAGTGACTTTATTTGGACTCAATAATGGTCCATCTATCATCATAGAAATAAAAAATAAATAATTAGTGATTACACTAAAAAAATTGGTAGTTTTTATATTTGATACTATTATCAACTCTAAATTTAAGTAGGAGCATGAGGGGAACATGATGTTGAATTGAACACCATGAGAAAGGTAATTTTACATGCGGTGTATAATAAATGTGAGTTTTGGAAGGAGAAATTGACATTTATGGGGAATGTTACAACAAAAAATGGAATATATATGGATCCTTTGAATAAAGATTAAATTAAGGACATCCTATATTAAATAATATCATAGAGATATGTATTCTCCTTGGATTAAATGGGAACTATTTTTTATTTATCAGAAGCATCTCATGATTTTCAATAAATATAACTAAGATTAATAGAAAGGGAGTGAATATTTTCTAGAATGATTTATATAAAGAAATATTTATAGAGTTAAATAATTGGCTAATCCTAAAATGAATGATCACATCACCAACTAATGGGTTTGGGTTTGTGATCTATAACAATGAATCAAAAATAGGCTCATATTTTTTACTCATGAAAGATGAAAATTTAATAGCCTATTCCTCCCACTAATTATGTATCTATGTAAAGAAATAATCAAAAAATGATCTAGAATTGGATATAGTGATCTTAATTTTGAATATATTTAGTAATAATCTATATGGAGAGAAGTGTGATATATATTTATATATGTATCATAGAATCCAAAATTATAAATACCCACAAATAGTTCTTAATATTCACCAATGAAAGTGGTTATAGATGATCAAGGATAATAAATATTTAATACATTGCCATCATGGAAAGGTGAAAAAAGTGTAAGATTCCCAAAGTAGAATGGATCCTAAAACCCCATCCATGATATTTATTTAATTGGATCCTATATTCTTGGATATTAAAAGGATGGACATGGGAATCATAAAGGGACTTCATCCTACCTTTCTAAAATAATTTCTCAACCATCCATTCTTGAGAGGGTTAATGTGGTCTAAAATGAAGATGAGGAACTACAAAAAATAGATAGTTAATATTATAGAGTTCAACCTTTCTAGAGATGGAGATATACATATTGGAACTCAAATAGGTGTCCCATCAAAACCATATTTGAGGTGGAAACTTATGGATGATTTCTATAGCTTGTATTTCTCTTTTCATATTGGAATCACTAATATGTATATAGATATGAAGTAAATAATCATGTGCTAAAACATAAAGTGGGATATTTCGAAATTTTAATCATGATACATGGTATGCCAACAAGTCATGGATAAATTACAAAAATATAAGGATGTGATGCAAATATTTCCCATACCAGTATGGTAAGAGGGGAACATAACATTGGATTCCATCATAGGACTCTCCATATCATCTAAATTAAATAAATCCATCTTAGTGGTATTTGATCTCCTAAAAAATCAGTGAATTTCATTACTATCATGGAATATTTATACATGGAAAACTCTCCATGATGTTCATAAGATATGTGGTATGACTATATGGAGTTCCACTATCCATTATATCTAAATGAGATTCAAGGTTTTCCTAAAGGTTCTGAAGAAGCCTTATGAAATCATTAGATACATATTAGAGCTTAAGTACCACTTATCACCCTTTAGTTTATGTCCATTATAAAATAATTATTCATAATCAATAGGATATTTTGAGATTATTATAAATAGAGTTAACAGAATTTGGGGATCAGCACCTTCCCCTTGTAGAGTTATCATACAACAATAGTTCCCACAATATAATTCAAATGAAACCTTATGAGGAATTGTATGGGGAGAGGTGTCTGACTCCAACATTATAGGATGAAATATGAGATTAGAAGCTAATGGAACCTATTATTATCCATGAGAAGATATATAATTTTCAAACTATTCACCGTCAGATGAAATCCCTACAATGTCAATAAAAAACATATGAAAATAATCATATATGTCACCTAGAGTTTGAGGTCAAAGATAATGTGTTACTTTGTATATTATTGTGGAAGAAAGCAATGAGGTTTGGGAATAAGGGAAATATTATTCCATGATACATCAACCCCTTTTAAATCCTTAATAGCATAAATGTTAGGAACTATCAAATAGTACTCCCACTTAACTAATCCCAAGTAAAGGATGTGTTCATTGTATCCCTCTTAAGGGGGTACTTACCAAAACCTTCAACTATACTGAATCCGTAAGTGGTACCCTTGGTGGATTATTCTTAATTAGAGGAGAAGCTGGTGAAGGTTATAGCTTATAGAGAAAAAGTTCTACGAATCAAGAAAAATCACCTGATCAAATTACTATAAAATAATCCCATATTTTATAAAACAACATGGGAAATAGAAGAGGTAATGAAATATATATACCCTCGTCTATTTTAGTGTATGAAATGAAATTTCTAGGGAAAATATATTAAGGTAGAGAATATAATAACTCAAACTTTTATAAATGAACTTACCTTTTTGAATAAATAAATTCATTATTAAGTAATGTAGTTATAGAAAACGCATTCACTAGTTTAGTTATTTTGGACTATTATAAAATATTAAATATCATATTTAAATAAAAATTAAGTATCATAACCATTGATAATATATATATAGTGTAATGACAGTTAGTACTACTTTATATTAAAGGTAATGATATAGTGAAATTGAAATAAATGTAAAAAGTGATGGGATCAACTAGTAGGATCATACCCTATGAAGGGAATCTATCAAAGCATCCCAGGTATATGGTATCAATTGGATTTCCCTTGATTAATTTCAGTGCAAGACTCAATAATCGAATCTCATTAAAGAAAATTACAAGAGAAGTTCAAATTGAGATAATATCCAAAACCATGTACACCAAACCACCCCATGTAAGATACATAATCTCATAACTTTCACTTAGGGTGTCTGATGATATAGTAAGGGGTTAGATATATACATAATAGTAATATGAATTTTTATATTTTTTCTTTTCAATAAATTAATGATTATATTTAAAAAATTTTTTTACATTATAAAATTTTATACAATTTTTTTAATAAAAAATATATTTTGATCTGAAGAAATCAAAATTAAATTTTTGGGAAATATATATTATCAATTAAGACTAAATTTTTGATAAATTAAAAAAATTAAAATAAATTTTATTTAAATAAAATATACTTATCAAAAAATATTTATTTAAATATATATTATAATATAATTTTTTGAAGTCCAATGTATTTTTATATGGGTCAAAATGTTGTTAGTGTCCTAAAAACTAGTATTTTCAGAAAAAAAATGATTTTTATTTAAAAGGGAATATGATCTTATTTTGAAAATTATTTTAGTTAAATAAATATTATTATTCAAATCATATCATCAAAAGGATCCAATGGTAATTTTTTGATTATTTTCTCATGAAGTTAAATTTTTTGGGAAAAAATAACTCTTCTATAAATATACGATTTTTATTATGATATAATAAGAACTGAAACGTTATTTAATAAATTCTATAAAGAAAATAGATGATTAGATTAAGGTATTACCTTTAAATTAATTTTTTTAAAATTAATTGATTAATTTTATAATCTTTTAATGAATCCTCAGAAGCCTATATTTTATTTTAAGCTATTAAACTAAATTCTTAATGAACATGACTTGCATCCCCATCACCAGTGGTATTATATTAATATGTTTAGTTCTTTGACTTGTAAAATATGGAAATAATATTTTATTTTTTATAAATCTTGGTCTAAGATAATGTTCCAGTTTCTATATTGATTATTTTATCAGATAGGTTCCAAAACTAACATTTAGATATTAATAAAGAATTACCAACTCTTAAGATATAAATTCTCGCCCAACCTCCCACTAATATTTAGTCAAAACTTATTGATCATGTATTTCATCTCTAAAAACCTCTATAAATTCCTCCCATGTTGGTCTGAATATCTTAATAAGTTCCTCGCAAGAATTTACAAGGTCCCTCTGAATGTAAGGGGGCTCTCCCCTCTTTTTATTCAATAACATTTTTGGAGTGATTCCGTCTAATTTTCAATTCATAATGTTGGAATATGTTTCTAAACTTCCCTTTATTATCCTTATGATGACCAAGTAATGATGTAACACCTTACAATATCATTAAACTCTACCATAAAACATTATATACTCCTGTTATTCTATGGAAATTATCTCATGATCTTTTATTCCTAGTATTTATTTTATGTATACTCATCCACATTTAAATAAATGTTATTATCATAGAAGTACTTATAATTCATTTATTTTGGAATCCCATGTATATAACCCACAATCCTTTAGTTTGATATTAAATATTATAAAATAATTCCCTATGATTTATGATCTATATGGAATATAAATGCATGTATATGATTGGAATGTGATTGGTGGAAACATAATTATATATACCTGTAATGTATTGGGTAATGTATTTATATAATGGGATGAAATGTGTGGCTCATGAATGGTTATTCTATAAACATTATTTTATGGTTTCTTAGTGGTTATCATTGACATGGTCTTATGATTTATTATTTCATGTTGTTTGTACATTCCAATGCTTCCTTTATGTTATCATCATATTTCATGCATCAATGCTCATGTTTATGTCTCTCAACCCTTTTATCTCATATTGATATGAATCTTTAATATCATTTATTAAATTCATAATATTTTTATTTAAATATTATATTACTAGAATTTATAACAAACTCCATTCATATATATGTTCCCAGGTTACCAAAATGCAGTTTTAGAAGATAAAATGAATTTTATGGAATGTTATGGGTTTTTAAAATAATATTGGTGTATCACCATTTCATTTTATATTGTTATGTATGTAATTACATAGTAAAACTAGACTGTTCAATGTTTTTTTATTTTTCTATGCATTTTTTTATTTAAAAAATCTTGAAATATATGTATAATAGATTTGGGACATCATACAGTCTATTTCTGGTTTTGGTGGAAAAGAAAATTGATTGTGGTCTCTGATTACAAATACTAAGGAAAAACTTTTAATATCAATTTCATGGAGTAGACATAAACTAAAGAAATTTTTCATAAAATGTATTTTTATAATTTTCATGAGATTATAATAAAAGGATAAAAATTATATTAAGGAAAAATTATAAGAATCAATGTCCCCTTAGGAGAAAAATGTTACCAAATATTCTTGGTATTCACCAAATTGAATTCTCATTATGTGGGTATAATTGATATATCTTCTAAATATTTAAAAGTAAATTATAAAGAGAATTATCCTATCTTAAATTTAAAATTTATGATGGATTTTTTCACCATTATGAGATTGTTTAGAAGAAGTTTTATGAAAATTATATACTTCATTCCAACTAGAGTGTGAAGTCGTTGGGTTGTAGGAAATAAAGAAGAAGTATACTATTAATTCTTGATGTAAGAAACCAAAATGTTCAAAATATGGTAAAAATATTTTTAATGAATGTTTTGTTAGATCAAAATGGTTTTAATGATGTGATAATAAAATTTATTTGGATTGTGTCTTTAAGAAAAATATTTTTTATCATACTAGTAATGGGAAAACAATTAATAAGCAAGGGATGGGATATTTTCATTGTAATCAGTCTATAAATTGAAATCATTCATACCAGAGGTAAGTTACTCAAGGTTAGAATTATCATTTCTAATATTTTGAAAGGTTTTTAAATATATTTTGTTAAAAATAAAATTGATGTGGGACTATAAAATGAAGTTTTTTTGGTAAATTACTTAATTATTTAGATTAATTTAATGTCTTATTATATTTTGGATCCATATAATTTTTTATTTCTAGGAAATTTTTAAGTAAAATAGAAATAAATTCTCAACAAGTATATTGATAAATTCTGCTAAAAATTCATAATGGGCAGTATAAAAGAAACAAGAATTTATATAAATCGTATGGTTATAATTATGGGAATTTTGTTTCCTAAAAACCATATTTTCTTTCCCATTATATATTTTTATGTTATAATTGTTATGGATTGGATATCAGTTTTTCATGCTAATATAGATTTTGGAGATAAATAAGTAATATTTAATTGTCATAGTGAGTCTCAATTCAAAATTAATACATATTTCATATATTTGATAATATATTAGGAAGACTAGAAAATGATACCAAAAGGAATTGAAATTTATCTTTCATGTATTTATTTAAAAATTAACTATTTAAAATACTGATGTGATGGTTGTAACTGAATATATGGATGAATTTCTTAATTATTTTAATATTTTTTTTCCTAATGAGGTGATTTAATTTTCATTTTAATTAGTTCTTTATAGTAATCCAATTTCAAAACCCCCTTATCGAATGACTTTATTTGAGTTTTCAGAATTAAAATATAATTTATACGAGTTTTTTTATAATGGTTTCAACCATTTTACAACTTGAGCATTGGGTTATCTGATTTTTTTAAAAAATAATGGTTCTTAGAGACATTAGATTGATAATATATCTCCCAATAAAATCACTATTATGAATATGTATTATTTTCATCATATTGATTTTTTATATGATCGGATCTTGGGAGATTTGTATTTTTTAGGGATAATTTCATGTTTGGTTATCATTATATGAATGTGAAGGATGAAGACATTATGGATAAATCATTTCATACTTAGTGTGGTCATTTACGAGTTTTCGGTTACTTGTTTCTGGTTAAAAAATGCATCCCCTATATTTATAGATCTAATAAATTGAGTTATCCTTGTGTATTGGGATAATTTTTTGTTTGGGTTTATCAATGGTATTTATTATACTATAAAATCTATGAAGATCATAAAAATAATCAAAGGATTATTCAACAAAATATTTAAAGATAATAAGTTGTATGGAAAATTTTGTAAATGCGAATATTGGTTACCCAAAATTCCATTGATTGGGAATATTTTTTATGAAATAATTTCTATTTATTATACTAATACTAAATCGGTGGAATAGTGGAAAAGGCCTTAAAATGTCACTGAGATTCAAAAAAAATTAGAATATCATGTTATTGTCTATGTTTTTTTAAAAAAATTACTTGTTTACTAGACCTCAAACTAAGTTATCACAAATAAATGAGATAAATTAATCTAGAAAAGAATTATGATGAATATTTATATAATTTAAAAAGAAAATTGGTTAATGATCCATTTTTAGCCATTCCACTTAGAAGTTTTGAATTTTTTATATATAGTGATTCTTTATTAATGAGACTTTTTTGTGTCTTAATTAAATATGATTAGGTAATTTTATATTCTTCACCTCAACTGAAACTTCATGGGTAGAATTACCATACCCACAATTTTGAACTTTTTTTTTGGTTTATATTTTAAAATTTTCAAGTAATTAGTTATATGTGGTAAAATGTTTATAAAAAACTAACTGTAATAGTTAAAAGTATATATTCACACAATATGAGATAAAATGATGAAGATAACATATCTTGAACTAATTATAGATTTCTATATCATAATTCACTTTCATCAAGGTAAAGTAACATATATATATGATTCTATAAATTTAAAAGATAATGTATCATTAATTATGTTTCTTCTAGAAAATGGCCATTTAAATAATAATTTAATAAATGTTGGCCATTAAAGTTTTTACAAAAAAACATATTCTTTTTTTACTCTAGTTTCAGTGAAGTAAAATTTTTCATAAATAATTAATAAGTATCATATGGAGTATCATGGTTTTAATGAAATAGTATAATTGATCCAAAAGGTTATGATTTTATAGTTTAAGGTTGAAAAATTAAATTTTATCTGAATTAAGAAGATGTTATGTGTTTCGATTGATTTTGAGATGAAAAAGTAATTTTTTAGTGAAATTAATGGCGCTCTATTTTTAGTTTAACTATCTAGTACTATGATGTAGAGATATCATCAATAATATTATTGGTGGTTTACTTAGGAGGAATATATTAATAATTTTTAAAAAAAATTACTTTTTAGTAGGATAAATATGGATGAAAGCTATCAAAGGGGATTCTTAAACCTTTTATATTTCTTGAATGGAAATGGTATAATATATCCATGTATTATATTGTTTTATTTACCAATACATCTCAAGGTAATAAATATGTTTTTATTATTATTGATCAATTTTCAAAATCATTGAATTTTATTTCTTTTCAACATTTTATATCTTTTTATAAAAAAGATAAACATTATATTAATGATAAAATCAGATTACATTGGTTCCCTAAATATATTATATCTAATTGTTATACCAAATATACTATAAATTTTCGTAAAATACTTCTATAGTCATTGGGTACTGAATTAAAATTCAGTACAACATTTGACACTCAATATGTAGGATAGTCATATATGAAGATTTAGACATTAGATGATATAATCATGACTTTATCATAGATAATTATTTTTATTGGGAACAATATATTTCATCGGTTAGGTTTTCTTATAGTAACATTTTCCATCCTTGTATACACATGGCACCTTTTGTGACATTTTATGGGAATCAATGTCAAATTCTAGCATGTTTGGATAAAGATTATGAAAGGAATTTATCAAGAAAAAAATTTTTATAGGAAATAATTGAGAAGGTAATGATGATCCAATACTATATATTGGTGTCTCAGAGTAGAAAAAGAAGTTACAATGATAAAATGAGGATATAAGTTTCATTTTAGGCTGAAGATCATGGTTTTCTTAAATTATCTCTATAGATAAGTGTTATGTATTTTGATAAAAAAATGAAATTAAATTCCTTGGTTTATTTGACCCTACAAATTATGTAGAATTTGGGTCAGTTTATTACTGGTTATCCTTATCTCCATGTTTATAACAGGTTCATAAGGCATTTCATGTTTCTTTTATAAGGAAGTACATTCTTCATGTATATCATGTTATGAGACCTAAGGTGGTATAATTAGAAGAGATAAATTCCTATGAATAAAATATGGTTCAAATATTGGATCATAGTGGTAAGCTACTATTAAATAATATGATTCAACAAGTAATGTTTTTTTGGAATAATGACATGATTAAGGAAGTGATATGGGAATTAGAAAAGGATTTTAAGGAAAAAATACCCTTGTTTTAAGCAATAAATAAAGTTATGAGGATGTAACATCATAAAGAGGTAATTATTTTAAAACCAATGAAATTATATAAATAAATTACTATTATGATTTATATGTATTAATTTTAGGATTTTATAATCATCATTATTTTATAAATAATTTTATAAAAAAACATAAATCAAAAAAGTAATAATTTTACTTACCTAAATTATTTTCACATAAAATACAATGATTTATTTTAAATATAAATACATAAATATTATAAATAGAATTTGAAAAAAATGATTTCATTTTTTATATCAACATATGTCATTTTTCTTAATGATAATTTTTTTATTTTTCTAAAATGGTATTTTTTATATATATTGAATTTACCAATTTTTCAAAAATACTACAATTATTAGGTTATTGTTTTGACCTAAGAATTAATTAATAAATTTAAAAACCATTTTCTTAATGGAATATATTTTTATGTAGATAAATCATTTATTTTTAAACATTATTCTAAATTAGTAAACCCACATTTATCTTTTGTGAACACAAGTTATTTTTTATTCAAATTTAAAACTATTTTTTGATCTTTCATTTCATGGTATGTTTGGAAGGTTACATTCACATTTTTATTGGTAAAAAATTATATAAACCTTGATATTTTAATTAAATAAAATTAAAAAATACATATAATTTAAATTTTTAGATGGTTTTGGTTTAAAAATATTATCTCACTTAATCGCGTATTTTCTTAAACATTGTTTTCATGTGTTTTGACTTCTTATATTAAATGTAATTTCTTCCACATATAAAATGATAATCATAAATTTTTAATTTTTTTTAAATTTTCATTTAAAAATTTGGTTATAATATCCTTTTATTTTTAGGTAAATGAAATATATTTTATCATGGTAAAAAGTTATGTTACTATGGTTGAGGTTAAATTTGATTTAAAGGGGTTTAATTAGAAGATGAGGTTTATGATGACTCCAAAATCTTCATAAATATGATTTTCTGAGTATTGATAGACCCTATAACATATTATCTAGTATTATGTGATTCCATGACACCACATGACCGAAAATTAGACGTTTTATTATTTTAAAATATGTAATAGTTATAAGAGTTCCACTCCCCTCACTTTTAAATAGGCACGAGTTATCTTTCCTTATACACTAAAATTAATCCAATTTGATTAATAAATACATAATAATATACCATCCAAAATATCTTATACATTAATTAGAGGATATACTCTCATCATAAAACTCACCAAAAAGTCTTAATGTGTATTCCAATGGTGGTTTTACAGAGAAGTGGTCTAACTCTAAACTAATTGTTTTCATTTTATTTATTCTTATACTTTGTTATATTACTTTATAAACACCCTCATATAATGACATGACTATCTTCCTCATTATTAAATATTATAATTCTAGATTTAAAATCTATATTTATATCCTTTTTCATCCTCTGGGAAATGAAAACATCATTTGTGTGTATGTGTGTACTATCACCACTATGAAGCTTTTTTTCATCACTAAAAGACATATATGATTAAAATTCAGGATAAAATAAATATAAATAATATTTATGACTTAATTTTTATTCTTTAATGATTTTATATTTCTTAACTTCTTAACATTTCTATCTATTGTAAATTTATAATGTTCATCATTCGTACATGTAGTATACCACCCCCATGAAGTGATGTTATTTATTTTTCCTTACCAGCAGAAATGAAGGGTCTTAAGGATAAATATAATGATTAAATATTATATTTATAACATTTATTTTATTTTTTAAGAGAAAAATAATATATAATTTCTTCTTTTTCCAACATGTATAAAAATGAAAACATCATTCATGCATACATAATGAATAATGTATCTATGAAATGACATAGTTAATTTTTTGTGTAAATATTACATGGTTGGATTAAAAAGTTTATATAATAAATAAATATGATAATTTTGATAATTTAATAATATATAGTTATCAAAATTATAACCCCTTTGACCACAAACAACACTATGAAGTTATTTTTTGTTTATAAAATGAATGACCCAAAAATTGATTTATAAACATAACCATTTTAGTAAATAAGAAAATTGTAAAAAAAAATTAAAAATACAATAATGATCGGGGAATGGACATGGATGTTTTTTTTTGAAAGTATAAAAGAAAAATAATTTTATTATTAAGGAGTTAGAGAACTTATGAAACATGAAGGGTCTTACAGTAGTAGATTTTATATTAAAATATTACTTTATATTTTTAAAACACTTCTTATCCCATAACTATAAAATTTTAAATTCATAAATAATGATATAATTTATCTTAAATTTTTAATAGAATTTATTTTAGATTATTTTTTAATTTCTTTAACAAAATAAAATGGAATATAATTAATGTTTTATTTATGGGTTGTTTTCTAATTTTTTTAGAGAAGTGGAAACAATGTTTTTTACCAATATATTTTAGACTCTATTTCCCACTATTAGAGGTATTACTTATCATAAATAACACTTTTTTAGTTTTTGTGGTTATTTCCAATGAAAATTATTATCTTAAAATTTTGTGAATTTAATTTTTTTTTAAATTCTAATAAAATTGAATATTTTTTTTATCTTTTTCTTATAAGAAAAAAAATGTTTCTTATAAGTTAAAAAGAGTTTTTCAAGTGTTTAATTTTGAATATATACAAAATAAAAAATTATTTATTCATGATATGGTACTTGATAATTATAGATTTTGAAAGGTGAGCCTTATATAGATCATGCTGATGGGTGTGCTAAATATATCTCTTTAATGCATTGTGTAATGAATTCTATTCGATGATAAAAAATGAGGGATATAACTTGGTAGGTTACTAATATGTAATTATCTAAGATTTAATAATTTTTAAATGGGATAAAAAAAATTAACAGGTGTTATGAATATCATAAACCATGAAAACTATATTATGATCTCAATAAAAGGGTTTTTATATAAATATTTTAATTTCATGAGGTATATAATGGTTAATTATGAGAGGTCTTTTTCAATATAATGTTTTCATGAGACCTCATTTTCTTTAGTATATCCCACATGTTTTTTCCTATGGTTCTTAATGGGTTTAAAACGTTTTATTTAAGAAAAAAATACTTCTTATATGTGTAAATATATCATCTTAGGTGTAAATTTTTTTCTGAAAATGGTAAGAGTATTCATGTATTTTCATTATTTTTATTATAATGATGGTATTCGTTTATTTTCATATACCTTAACCAAAAAATTACTCATCTCATATCTTATAATGCCTTTCATAGGATCTATAGATGAATAAAAATTTTATAAATGTAATGATTTTTATATTCTTAACTCAACTTAATTGAAGAAAATGTATATTGAGTTAAATATAGGTTTAATCATAATGCCTTGTTTTGTGAAAAATATACACTACATGTATGTTTCTGGATTTTATGTAATTTTTTTCAAAATTCTATAAAACTATAAAACTTAAAGATCTTGGAAATGAAAAAATTGGAAATGCAAGATATTGATCTCATATTTATGGGCTGTTATTATCATATATTTTTATACAAATACTAGACATCTCACTAGACTTAGTAATTAAAAGGTTCCCATATTTCCATGGATCTGGTCCAAAGTGATTCCACACAACCAAGGTATCTCAAATAAAATAGATATAATTAAAAAATTCATTAAAAAATTTTATAATATTAATTTTTAATTATAAGTTATTTTAATACATCATTACTAACATAAAAAAGAATATAATTGATTAATAAACATGATTTTTTAAAAATAATACTATTTAATATTCAAAACTCCAATTTAGAATTCCATTTATTAATATTCCAAATAATTAAAAATATAATTTTTTAATAGTGTTAATGATTAAATTTGAAACACAATGATAATAAAATAAAATATGTAAACTAATAATTACAATATTAAACAAATAATTTACCATTAAATTTTATTAATCGTTAAATTTTCTATTATTCATGTGTTTTAATAATATTAATAATAATAAAAACAAGTAACATATTGTCAATCATGTAATTTTATAATATAATAAAACATTTTATTAATAAATAACTAACAGATTAAAAGGTTGAATAAACCAAAATATTCTATACCAGAAATTCCAAATCATCGAAATAGATCGTAATAAAAATATTGATTTCATTAGAAAAAAATTTAGAGGATTAAGTGAAAAAAATTGAAGGAGGGTTATGTTTTATATACAACCTCATAGATATCACCAAATTATTTGGGACACTATATTTTTTAATTATATAAATAACGTCAAATTGTTTGATGCTCTTTTCCCAATTGTAATATAAATAGTGAAAAAACATATAGAGCTCTCAATTTAGGATGGTAGATCATTAAAAAATTTGGGACAATTTATAGAAACTGAAAATATTTTTAAATGGTTTTATGCTCTTGTCACAAGTTCTGAGAGTATCGAATCATTCAGTGATCACAGAATCTATTTTGGAAAATAAAAAATAAACCAATCCAAAATAATTTTTTTCAAAATTCCTAATATTTTTTTAGAAAAAATCTATAACAAATATTTTGAATATTGGTTATTTCACTATTGTTTCTTTTGGAAAGAATTATTTATCACAAACATTGGATGATAAGATATATCATGATGCAAATGGTCTGAATGAGGTGATTAAATCTGAAAATCATTATTCTTATCAACACTTTTCTAAGGCCCTAATTTTCTTTTCCACCACCTCCATGAAGATTTTAAGAACATTTACCTAATTGTTAGTACTAATTTCTGTTATGTAAATTCCATAAATAATGATATGATAAACTTTTAAGAGTAATATTATGATGATAAATCTAATGGAAAGGTCGTTTTTTATTCCATGATTTTAAATTAGTATGTTAATAGTACTTTTTCATATTTATAAATAATATCAAGATCAAAATAATATGAATATAATATCACTGAAACTATTATGATATAAAAAAATATTATTTATTCCATTCCTCAATCATAATTCTAAATGAAAAAATATAGATAATTTCATTATATAATACTATGAATTATAATTTCTAATTATTTTCTTGAAACAAAACATTGAACTAATGGAGAGGAATCATGAATATCAAAAATCCAATGAAGCTCTATTTCATAAGGTGAAAGTGACTTCTTATAATTTAAGTTGTGAAAATAATTGATTTTTTTAACATTAAGAATTATCATCTTCTTTAGGTGTCCATGCACCACTTAATGTGAGAAATATTCATATATTGAAGTGGAAAAATAATGAACACCTACAACTGAAGAAAATTTATAATGATGATGGAAAAAAATAATGTGACATGAAGGATCATTTGATGAGTACCTTTAGTACACTGAATCATTTTCTTAACAATCATAAAAAATAAAGAGTAAATAAAAGAGTGTTAAATAATGTATTTCAAATAAATATGTGAAATATTGTGACAATGATATTAATTATGTCTTCTATAATTATTTTTTAAATCCTAAAGGAATCAAGTGAATTGATATAGTGAGAAATTGTTGTGATGGATATATACTTTCAAATTTTTAATATTTATTAATGAATGCTTCATGTTTTATTTAATTTTATTTTATATAATCTTTATATACATATATAATTTTAATTTTCATAGAAATATATATTTAAAATGTTTACACTAGGATTAACCCATGTGATTGAGAAATATGTCCCATTTATAACACAACAAAACAAAAAAAATTATAAATATGATAAATATTTTTTCAATATTAAAGTGGGAAGTTCACTTGTTTTTAAATTAACAAGTAGTGTGAAACTAATTTTGGCACTAGAAGATAAAAAATATTCCTACTTTGGGCACACATATTTTGAGAAATAATTATTTTCACCTAGGCTTCAATAAAACTTGTTAAGTTTTATGATATCCATTTAAATGTATATCAAAATGAGACTATAGAAAAATTAATTTACGAATGAATATATATAACATGAATTAATAATGAGAAAAATAATATTTAATTGTAACTTCCCAGATATCTGTTTGGATCGTACTATGTTAATATTTGTATATCTAAGTCAAATCTAGAAAATTTAAGGTTTACTAGTCGTGATATATTTTTATATGGAATGAATGTTTTTCTAATATCATATCAATAAATATGAAGAAAATAATTTCATAAAAAAATTCAACTCATAGATGATAAAAGGGTTCTCTCATCTATGGATTTGACTTGTGATGACTTTTCACAAAGTGAACTAATTATAAAATCAACACCATCAAAAATATTTACTGAATCCCCTATATTCTTATAAATAATTCATACTGACATATGTTGACCAATTAATCCACCACATAGAAAATTTATATATTTTATGACCATGATTTATGTATCAATAATATGTTCCTATATGTTTTTATTATTAACTGGTACCTAGTCTTTTGTGAAATTACATACGAAAAATAATAATATTCAGTGAAAAGTTACCAAATTATTCAATTTTGAATATTTATCTTTAAAATACTAGTTAATATTAGTCAAATTCATTTATTAATTTTTCATGTTGATTGGAGTAAAATGTGAACATCATGTAGATCATATTACTACTAAAAATGGTCTAGAGGAATCATTTATAATGTAGTACAACTTATATCTAGACCATTTTTCATGGAAACTAAATTTCCTAGTTTATCTTGGGGACATGTATATTTTCATTCAACGTCAATAATTCATGTAAGAACATAAATATATAATTAATATTTAAATTTATAATTATCATGTATACATGAACCAAGTGCTTCCAATTTATTAATATTTTTAATTTTTTATATGTACCTTTATCACCCCCAAATTGATCAATGATGTGACCCCAAATAATATTTGGGATTTATATTGGAATTTACTCAACTATAATCATTAATTATCATGATATAATGATTGGAGATATATTTAAAACATGATTTTTTGGTTTTCATTATAATGAACCAATTCAATATTTAAAGGGGATAATAATTCAATATTAAAAGAAATATCATTCAAAATGATATCATTATTATGTGATTATATCATATTAATATCAATGAACCTGAATATTAGAAGATTATTAATTTTTAAAATTTAGCCCATTAGTTTGAATATGCATTCCATAAAGAAAAATAGTTAAAAATTAATATATTACCACCTTTGAATTAGTAATAAAAATAGATGCCTCGGAAGGAAAATATTATTTTGTTCTTAAAAAAATTATAATTCACAGCTAAATAATGAGAGAAAGTTAAGTTCAAAAGATAAAAAAATTCATCAAGATAAAAGGAAATAACTTATTTTGGTTGAAGAAATCAATGAACCTAAGGATAATTAAAATTAATTTGATCAAAAAGTTCATCCAGAAAATAATTTACTCAAAGTAAATGATAATAGAAAAGGAAATATAATTAAATTATACATAACTAAACGAATTATTGCAGAAATAAGTTCATTTAAAGTTAAATTTGAAATTATTTGTGAGGATAACGAACTAATAATGGTTAATTAATGTTTTTATTGACTAGATTGGGAATAAAATGATGGTTTAATCTAGTATCAATTAGAATTAATTTCTAAAAATGTGTTTTTCGGTCGATTGTGAAAACCACTGAAGGGATTAATCATTTTTGTTATAAATGGGTATTTTTCAAAAAGATAGAGAAAAATGCATAATTTGTGAGTTATAATGCATAAATGATTACTCAATACTTCTCATAGTGACTTGGATTTGATTATGATGAAACACACCCTCATGTTGTGATATCCTTGACCTTCTCTACTCATAGGAGACCATAATTGGTTTGCCACATGGCCTTAATCGTACCTCTATATTCGCCATAGGCTATTAAATTGCAACGAGTGTCTAAGATTATATGATATGGAGATTGTACCCTCTTTATCATAGTGGTTCAAAACAATATATAATAAAGAAAATAATAGATAAATAATAATTAAAAATTGAAAAATAGACTATACAAATATTAATAAACATAAAGAAGAAACTATAACCAATATGATATGCAAAATTATATGAATATGATGCTATACAAATCATGTGGGATACATGTAAATATGATAGAAATAATAATAAATAATCATTATACCCAAAAAGACAAAAAAAAAATTTTATATAGCAGTACGAGCACTAACTTGGTCCTCTTCCTCAATAATCCATCCTAGAATAGAAATAAAGCACATGTAGTTTGGTGATTCAAATAGTACCTACTAGAATCCATGAATTTTGTCTAGTAACTAATCAGTTATCTAAACCTAGTTTTAGTAACATATAGTGGGCCACCACCAACGGTGTATAAAACTATCCAGACATTGAATATATAAATAGATGTTTGAAAGTATAAAATTTAAGGAAAGTAAACGAATAATCTATTTCGGTCTGGGTTTCATTTTTTATACCCATATAAAGATACCTTCTTTAGCCTATGACAAAACCATTTATGAGAATTTTACATTTTCATTTATATTTATAAGGAAAGGATTCATGGCATATAACCAAATTGCCCATCAATAATAATAGTCATTATATAAGGTTCCATAATTTCAATTATATTTTTGTTTTATAAGATTGTGAGTCCACTGGGGTGTTACCTCATAATTAACTCTAATGTGGATGATCTACTCGAGCTTTTGAAGAATATCCTAAGTATCCTCAATGTGAGACTTGAAATGATCCCATGTAATAATCCATGGAAGTATGTAATATCAAGTTGAATCCAAGGAGAATCGTCCAAGGCATTCATTTAATTTAAAGAAGTACTGGTCAATACACGGTTCTAATCAGGGGAATTCTCAATCTATGATAATAAATTAATCCAACATTGGTCAATCAATTTGTATACACATCAATGAATTAATTGGTTTCCTGTGAGTCCACCAAGGAAATCTATAATAGGATTCCATGTTTCTCTTAGGTTATTCTACACCTTTAAATAATTTAAGTTCCATGACCCATATCAAGTATGATATAATAATTCATCATGTATTCACAATTTTAATAATATCCATAATCATAAATCATAATTAAGAAAGGGCGAGGTGACGTGGTCAGACCATTCACCTTTAATTTAAATAATTTAGTCATTTCAATTTGTGTAGAGAGTCAACACAACATAAAAGGTGGTTTAATTACATATTTTAGGTTTAGGGACCTATCAAGTTATCATAAAATTTAATTTATTTCAATTAATCCATTAATTTATAAGGAAAATATCAACACACCTCAATGTTTGTTTAATTACATAACAAAAAATTATATTCATAGGTATTTTATATTGCACACCTTATAGGGGGTGACTCACGTCGAGGGTGAAAACATACATCAATGAAAATTAGGTGGTAAGGAATACCAATTCAACATGATATAATTTTGTTTATCTCATTTTATATTTAAAATAAAGCCATCGCATGAAAGGTCTATCATACAGAACTAAAGTGTTTAATATATAAAAACAAACATTTTGGGAATGATCTAGATCCCCTATATTATAACGGTACAAGACTCCTCATTTAGTATCCTCCTCTAATATGTCATGTAAGAAGAGAAATTAAAAGAATTGAAAATATCCTTAAATAATTTATTATATTATATTACATGAAGATAACATTGAATATGGAAGGGTAAACTGAGAATATATGGAAGTGGATTGAAGCTCTTATAGAGAGTGATCTAATGGGCCCAAAAATGATTGAATCAGATGTCGAAAAAAGGAGTTATTTCAAGGCCTAGCTTTATGGATGAGGATATCTCTCAACATGAGGGGAAAAATGTGTTTTAGGGTGGGAAAAGAGTGTTTAGGAGTTAAAGGACCAAATGGATAGATGTAATTTTCCACCAATTTAAAGGGGAATACAATTTATCCTTACAGTTAGTCAAACCATCCACCAACCATGAGCAAACACTATATAAGTGGAACACCCCATCACATGGTTAGGTGTATGGTTAGAAGAAATTGTGCACCAACTAGTCTATAAAAAACTACAAAAATGAATATTTCTCTCATGGAAATGTGCCTCCAATCACATGTTTAAAATTTTTATGCACCTCCATTATTAGGTTATGTGGTTTTTCTACACAGTTAATACTTATTATGTTCCTACCATGTTCCTCACTTTGTTTCTCCAAAAACAGGATCAATGTGATCTAAAAAAGACCTATATGCTCTTAAAAATCCTTGACCCCATTAGGAATTTCAATTTAGAGGAATCAATATATTTTAACTGAAAAATAAGAATCCATACCTTTATAAAAAACATGGATCTTACAGCCTCCCATCCTTAAATCAACTCTTCCCTGGGTTGTCCTTAAGAGGATGGATGGGAAGTATCTATCAATAACTACGGGAATTGGAAGATTATGTCTGAATCCTTCTTCTAGTTCTAATCATATACAAGGTAAAGCTTCCATATCACATAGATAATAGGAACCAAACATCCTCAAAGAATATTTGTTCCATGATCCACGCTACATATAGGATACTCATCAAAAGAATAATTAACCTCTAAGTCAACATCCTTAGAATCAAGAAATTGAGATGGATCAAAATGATAACAATGAATCTATGAAATAAGTAAGATGTCAGGAATGACCAGGTACCTCTAAGGTAATAGCAATGAATAGATAATCGATATACCACTCTATGATATTTCAAAAGTTCCAATGATCCAAGGAGCTAGATTCCATTGTTTCTGAACCCGTTGACACCCAAATATGAGTGATATACTTAAGATGAATTTATCTCCAACCAAAAACTCTAGAGGTTGATAGTGATGATATAGATAATACTTCTACCAAGATAGTGTTGTAACCATAAGCTTCATAATATGATTTACATTCTCCAATGTCTCCAAAATAAGATGATTTCATAATAGTGTTTCCACAACTTACTCTAACTATCATAGGGGTGAAATGAATAGACTACATTAAAGTTTGTCATACGAATCCATCTAGATTATTGTCTAAAATTTATTATTATAATATAACTCATTGGGTGGAATATGTTTCTCCTAATAACCTCAAAAATCAATGATACATGCTCTTATAATTTCCTCCAGTAAATAAATAATACAATTAGACTGAGCATCGGTATAAGGGTTGTAAGAAGCACTCAAATGTACCTGTGAACACAAATCCATATACAACCATTTCTAAAACTGATATGTAAAATGAACATCCCAATCTCACATGATGGTACAAAAAACCCCATAGAGGCATATAATATTATGTAGGTAGATACTCCCAATATCATTCAGTGAGAAGGTATCTCTGATAGGTAATAAATGGGTGACCTTCATTAGTCTATCATTGATTAGAAAACTTCATCACAACCTATAGGTGGAATAGATTAGTCCAAAATTAAATCTAAAATGTCATCATCAAATTTAAACTTCAAAATGGGTATGGTATATAAAAAATAGAAATACACTGGCGTTTTTACTTCACCATCTAACAGGTGGAATGCTGAGTAAAAACACTCACTATCTACCACTTCATACCATGTCTATAGTACTAGTGTTATATGTCACAGTACATATTAGTGTGTCTGTGATGAACATACCAACTAGAAGCATCATATTATCATATCATTTCTTACCACATGAATACATAAACCCAAACATATCCAAGAATGAATAATATCTCATCCTCATCAACAATCCAAACTGGTCATGGGTTTTCACTATCTATGATTTCATTTAAGACCGATCCCACCAAATCTAAAATCTACCACATGTTTACTCACTATAAAAGTGATGAATTAATTGAAAGAGATAAGAGTATAGAATACATTTTATGGTATTTAATATCAAAATTCATCTAAAAATATATTTTCATAAGATTCCATTCACTAATTTCCTCCTGAAAAGATTTCATCTAAGTCTTTAGGCTCAGATCATCATGCACTCCATTTCCTTTCCTAGGTGCATAATAAATTTCAAATCCAAACTACTATTGGTATTACACCCATATTCTATTTATAATGTTCAAATAATTTATATTGAATACATATACGAGGATTTCATGGTTCATTTATACAATTTACTACTCTCCCACTAAATAAATCCTCTAACAATGTAATCCATGAACCTATACAACCAGTTAAATAACATTTTCTATGTAATTATGCTCATGAGGCCTCAACTGGAAATACTCATACACTATAAACTAATCCTCTTGGATCAAAATGGATCCCAACCCAATACATGATGAAACACAATAAACCATATACCCTCTTCTAGGATCGGGTAGAGTTTGGATCATTTCTAAAAACCATATACCCTCTTCTAGGATCGGGTAGAAAATCCTAAAAATTTGAAGCCCTTATTTGAATCCCTTATTATCTGTCAAGTAGGAGGTTCTTTAAGGAATGATAATTCCTATATAATATAACTATAATATATATACATCCCTAAGAAAATCCTTATATCTAATATGTTTTTTTTTGTTCCCATGAAACTAAGGGTCTCACATTCTATAGGTTAACAAACACTCTTTCCTCTAAGATAATGTGACACTGGGAGTGAACATTATCATTCCATAAGTGGAATTTTATGTGCATGGAATAAACCTTGGATCTCATAGTATACTCAATATGATGTTATTATGTTTGTAATGGCTATGTTGTGTATGAGAATACACAGTGACATAATCCATGAAAGCCAAAAAAATGAATCTAGTCATGGGTGGAAAACCTAATTCAGCAAGGCTATAAAAAATGTCAGTTCTTCATCATACCAAACATCATTTCCAAATACACATAATGGTTATATATAATTTCTAATGTTTTGTGAGATATATTCAAGGGCCTGACTCATACGAGATGATATCTTAACCTCAAATCATTCTTTGAGAAAACCTTATCTCTTTAAATCTGCTTGAAGAGGTTGTCTATATGAGGTATAGGGTACCGATTCTTGATAGTAATATGATTTAGTTTTGATAATCCACATATATTAGAAGATTCCAATCCACATTCTTGGTGAAAATCATAGATGAAACTCGTGGTTTAGTACTAAGTAGTATGCACCCCTAATCTTCAATGTCCTACAACTGTCTCTTGAGTTCTTGAAGATCAGTATAAGACATCCTATAAGGTGGTATAGATATCTGTGATGCTACTAAATCTAGGTGATTAGTAAAATATGTCTCTCTTATAGTAGGTAACCAAAACAAATTAATTACAAAAATCATACATGAAATCATCCACTGTAGGAAGGAAATATATTTGACGTGTTTTATAATCACATAACATATGAATAGAAATTTGGGCTATCACTCTGCTCATCCCATGATTCTCATGTCTAGATTAACATTCTTGGACATCCCATTCAATGTTTTGAATTTAGTTTTCATCCTTAGGTAATGTTAAGGACACCAACCAATGATAGAAATCAACATGAGTGTGATTTAGTACAAAATAGTCAATCTCAATAATTATAACAAAACATATCATTAAAAGGATGAATAGGTTCCATATGAAATGATATTTTCCTATTGTAATGGGACACTCTTTACAATTAAGAACTCTCTCTTACCGCACTCCCAATTGAGTACCAAGATTAATCACTCAACATAAGTATTGAATCTAGAGTCTACTACATTTCATAATAGGCAAATATATAAAGGAGTGGGAAACACTTGTGATAATACCAAAAACTGTAGATAGATCTACACTCTACTCCTCATTTTTTGGATGTACTGCATAAATCTAACCCAAATTACATCCCTAATCTACAACCTAATTACCCTAAGCTGTTCATCCCAACTGGAACTGAATATCATAATACTTAATTCTTTTTCCTTGTCCATGTACTTGGATTTTATATCCTATATTTCTACAAAACCTTTCATAACTTAGAGCTAGTGATCCTACTCTAGAACCTGGAGTTGGTGTAGATCCTCTATTAATATCCTATGGTGGTAAGGTTTTGTACAACCATTGATGATTTACCATCATGCAGTAAGCTTGATACTACACATGGTCCTTATAATAGTGTGGATTCATGTGTCCCAACCTACCACATTTTTGGCATATGACATGGATACCTAGGAGAACACTATGACTATTATTGTTTCTAGGAAAATGATTACAATGAAACTTCTTAAGACATGATTAAAAGAATCCCTACCAAAGTAAGAACCACCATGACCCACACCTTCAGCTCCCCTTAAGTTACGCTCCAAGATGAGGGTCTGGTACACTATCATAGTTGGAATAGTCAACTAAAACACATTAATTGGTGATTAGATTATATACATGATCCCATCATCAAATCTCCATACCCTCTAAATCTCATCACCTATGAGATCTTGAATGAAATCATGAAGCTCAATGAAATGGGGGGAGTAAAAAGTAATAGGGAAAGTTTCCTAATCAAGGTGTATTAAATCTCAATCATGATAAGCCGTTATAATTTTAAGAAATATTTAAACATAAAAGATAGTTCTAAATTCCCTCTAGATCAAAAACCAATGTTAATGTACATAGGTCAAAAAATCCCACCATCTCTTAGATGTACCTCTTTACAAAGGAGTCTCAAGATGTTCAGTAGTAGATAACATAACCTCTAGAAATAACTCAGCATCGTATAGTGTGAATTCACCCAAAAATGGTAGGGTTCTGTTGTAAATAATCCTTAGTCAATTCTGCAATAAATGAGGAAGGTCACAGTGATCCCTTCATAAATTTCATAGGCCATAATAAACCCTCTCAGATCTAAGGCCCGATTACCAAATTAGGTATAATAAGAGGTTCCATAAGTGGAAGTACAAGAGGTAGTAATAGTGGTTAAGGTCCAACCACCTCCGAATCTTGGTTATCACCACCCTCCTAGCATTCGACTAGAATCCATCATGGTCTCATATTTCTAGAATGTCATACACATGCCTCAAAATAGGTTTTGATAATAGAAAGGATCATAAATAATAGAAAAGGATGGGTATATATATTTTCCACACAAGAATAATTACCTCACTATATTCTTATAATTACAAGTCTTAGTGACATAGAAGATCTTTAAAACTTACAATAGGTACTCTTAACTTCCCATAAATAAGGTCAAGTCAGGTCCAAGTTCCATATTTCACAGAAGAGGTTCTGGTATATAAAGTTTCAATTGAATGTTAAGGAAAAACCACTTTTTGTATCAATTAGAATCCCTATTTAGTGGAATAAATTTCATTTCTCTTTTATATATCAGTAGTTTACAAGAATATATATATATATACTTATAATAGTCTGATTATATTAGTTATAATTCCCAAGTTATAATGACCTACAATTTAAAATATAGAATTGAAACATCATGAAACTGCAACTAGACACTTACATTCAGTCTTAGAATATAACAATTCCATGTACAATATGGATCACTATTTCGGATTTTTATAGGATCTACCATATTAATTATAATTGGAATCCTTTTAATCACAGTCAACATTATTCTCATGTAACCATAGTTAAAAAGATCAAACATGTGATAAATTGTTATTTAAGGTGCCACCATCATGCTATAATGGAAATTTTTACTCAGGTTGATGTAGGCACATTATCATCAAATTATTTTCTACACTTTACTATATGAAAAATTATTTAGATAATAATTAAAATATTCCTGACACCAACAATATGTAGTAGGAAATGTATACAGAAAAATGAACATGGAATGGAATATGCTTGACATAAGAATACTCATGTGCCTATAAGGATGCATGATTCCGTAATTCCTTAGTAAAATAGGAAAAGGTTAAAATAAAATACCTAATTTCATCAAAATTTAGAAAAAAATTGTGTCACCTAATGGTGAAAGTAATACAGCTGTAATAGGTGAAAATCAAAACAATAAGTCTCATCCCAGATAATTTGTCATTTCCCCAGTACATGGGATAACAACTCTTAGACACTGTATCATTACAAAATTTTGAAACATCCTACTAAACTATCTACCAGTACTAAATAGTAGGGCAAAGTAAAATATCCCGAATATCCCTTTTTGACATCCCAGATTGGGTTCACTCATAAGAGACCTGACTCAGTTGGTCACTTGTCCTCAGGTGTGTCACCACATATGCAAGAGTAAGATGACTAGTAATAAGGGTCTATGATGGTACGAAGGGGATATTATAACCTATTTATAAGATTGATTAATATTTTTATATAAAAAATAAAATAAAACATAAATAATAATTAAATAGTTTAAAATAGACCATCCAGATAATAATAAATAAACAGATGCAATAAAAATAGTATCTTATATTAAATGATGCTAATATGGTTCTATAAAAATGGTAAATACATGGAAACATGGTAGAAGGAATACTATAGTATTTCTAAAATAATACTCAAAAAGGGGAAAATATAATCACCACTAGTATTATGAGCAGTAGCTCGGTCCTCTGCTCCTACACTCCATCCTATAACAGAAATCAACCGTATATACTGTAACACTCTGATATTTTAAAATAGGAACATCATTTTCAGTAGTGTATATGACACACAAAACAAAGATTATAAGATAATATAAAACCATAAGACTTTATGATATTTTCTTTTTAAATTAATTGAATCTCTTTGATTGCTTATCAAATATGAAACCCCCAATCTAAATGAACTGTAATACAGAATACTCTTATAACCTAGCTTTTAAATTAGTAAGTATGATTAGGTATAAAAAAATTAAAATAATTTTATGGATTAAACATTTATAAAATAAATTCAATAGTTATTTATATATTTTAAATAGAATAAAAATTATTTGAATGAAAAAAATTGTTTTTCAAAAACTGAATTTTCTTGAAAGGTTGTTTCGGCCTGTTTTTTGAACAAATTTTAAAATTAAATTTTACTCTTTTAGAAATTTTTATTTAAAAATTAAGTTAATTTTCAAAATAATTATGTAAATATTATCTTATATTTAGTTTTTTAAAATTTAATGGAAATATTAATTTTGAAGGAATAGTGATAAAATATTGATTTATATTGAAATATGCCTTTTTATTTAAATTATTTAAAGTATAAAATTTTATTTTAAATTGGTTTTAAACTAAAATTATTAAAATTTTAATACAATTTAACTATTGTTTTTTGGAATCAATTACATATTGAATTATAAACAAAAATATTTGAACTTTTGAAAGTTTTTATTTTGAAAAGAGATTTTTTTCAATAGATCTGTGGGTTTAATTTTAAATTGAATTGTTCCAATTCTATAAAATAATTTATAAAAAGATATTACATATTTAAAAACAAAATAATTTATATTATATAATAAAGTTAACTTAATTTTTTGTCATAATTAATATTAAAAATAGTAAAAAATATTTACTTTGTTAAGGGTTAGAACTTGTTTACCAGGTGATTAAACTAAGAAGATAATGGTCAAAATATTCTAAAACATGTACAATTATTATTTTATAGAAGTATTTAGACCTTATATATTCAATGGTATTATAATAACCTATTTTAAAGTCTTTTGGTATGTGAAAAATGAGGGTGTCAATTTTTTCTATTTAGAAATTAAAATGTGTCCTCTCCTCCACTTATAAAAGACACCCATTATCCTCTCCTATTCACACTTTAAAATCCATTTGGTTCAAAAAATACCACATAAAATATATTAATTAATTCCCTAACAACATCCTATAATCCTTATTTTTATTTTATTTCCATTCTTGGATGTATTTTGGTGAAAACCTAAAGAATTTTTTTCAAGAAGAGTCAATGTTCTTACACAATCATTTTTATTTTATTTATTCTTCAAGCACATTAAAATATTATTAAACATTATTATATAATAAATTAATCATAATTAATATAATTAGATTCAATTATTTTACCACCATTACCTATATCTTTATCCCCTTCCATCGAATAAGAAATGAAACCATTGATTGGGTGTACGACGGACAACCGCTTCGTGAACCGATGGGTTTCGTTTTCCATCACCACCTCTCAATGTTGGATATAATTATGAATATATTATAATTATATAATTTCTAGTAAATTAATATAATTCTATAATTATAATATCACATATAACTTCTAACCATCCAACTCTTTGGAAAACAATAACATTGCTCATGTGTACGGTGGACTACCACCTCACGAACTGATGTGATATTTTCTTCCATTTCTCTTTTACTATAAAGGTAACAAGGACTGATTAAATTAATATATATATATATATATATTTTAAAATAATTATACCTATTTAATTATAATAACACATATAACTTTTTACTTTACATTCCATGTGGGATATGATAACATCGCTCATGTGTACTGTAAACTACCAAATCGGAATGTGATGTGTCTAATTTTTCACTAAAGATTTATATGATATGTAATAAGGATAAATTTAATTAATATATTTAGAATATAGAAAATAAAAATTAATATTTAAAATATTATTTATTATTTCCCTTACATATATTCCATCATTAGAGAAAATGGACACAATGTTAATGTGTACGCACTACTCACCATCTCCATGAACAGTCTAACCCATTCTCTCTCTGTAGCTTTTATAGATTTCTATAAAAATATATAAATAATGATTATCTATAATATTTATATCATGGTTATATTTTTAAAAATTATATAACCATGATCAATATAAAATTAATGAAATTACTGGACCAATATGTACAAGAAAAACAATGCAATTATCACCTGAGATAGTGGTGTTAACAAATAATTGACAATAAATTAGAGATAAAATACTATAAGTAAATCATATATGGTATGATATATATGATTATGGTTCAATATTATATGTATAATAAACCTATATTTATTATACTTTAGGTTCGGACACATACGAGGGAATTCAAACTTGAGCTAAGTGTTTCTCATCTCACTTTTACTTTTGTGAGACACATGTCATATTCACCACGTATTCCTGTATGTGGTGTATATACCTCCCATAGATACGTTATATCATGAATATTGATGAATTTATATTATTTATGTTTTAAATTTATGTTATTTCTTTCATGTATATTATTATTCAAACTTTACCAATGTGGTATGGGTTTATTTAACAATCTCATCATCATTCAGGAATGTTTATGTTTAAGTATCCCTTAGGGGAATTATTTGAAATTTCTATCTTAAAATAAATATATTTTTTCTAAAATGGTTATTAATTAACATCACACTGTAATTTTATAATTTTTATTCACTTTTTTACTTAAAATTTTTTATAAATATTTTAAGAAATAGAAACATTCTTTAATTTTTCGGTCGAAAATGATTTTTTTATTTCAAATCCTTATTTTCTATTTTTTTCAAGAATATCATTAAAATTATGAAAATAAATTGTTAAATAAATTTTTACCCATATTATATATTTCCAAAATGTTTTGAGAATCTTATTCATGTATTTTTTATACATGTCCTAGATGTTATTTTCTAAAAATGTGAAAGGAACCATTATTTTAACATATACGACATGAATTGAATTTCCAACCCTCAAGAAAAATCAATATTTAAAACCATCCTTTATAGGGATAAAATTTTATTTTAAAATAAATGTATTTTCAAAAAAATATGATATTTTAGTTTGAAAAGGGTAATTTTAAATTTAGAAAGGTTATTTTTTCTCATGAATGTTTTAATTATCTATTTCGGGGATTCCTATTCAAAAATGTTCACAATTCATATTATAATTACGATCAACATGGAATATGTGGTAATGATGCCATACTTACTATTTCTTTGTATATTTTATGATCGATTTGAATAGATATTTTAATAGTTTTCACCATTTATATTACTCAGTATTGTTTATGATTATCTTTATTATTTAGAGATAATAATAAAATTTCATATGTTAGTTTCTCAAAACAAATGTTTATATTTTATTTCACCCCTTTCATTTGTGGAATGAATTTGAAATATTAAGTAATGGTTAGTCCTAGAATTTCATAGAGCCTTGATTCATTGGTAAGTCTCATGAGAAAAATCATTTGGCCAAATTTAATATGATTTTACCTGTAGTTTTAATCTTTATGATGAAATTTTTTATAATATTTTTTTTTTGACATTATGAATTCATTAATTATGATATTAGTTCTGGAAATCCATGTTATTATTTTATTGATTATAATATTCAAGGATATGTTTCATGATCATGTGATTATTTATATTTATTTATTTGTTCATTATTTATTCATGAAATATTATGCTCAAGTTAATATTTAAAAGGAATATGATTTAGTTATTTACTATTACATACTGATTGAGATTATTTTTTAATGATAGATTACATTATACATATACCCTTACTGAGTATCTGAGCTAACCCTTTTCATATGATTTATTTTTTCCAGAATACCAAAAAGTGTTTTATGACTGATATTCAGGGACATGTAAATGGGTAAAAGGGAATTGTTGAAGAAAAAACATTGTGTATTTTATGTTTTCAAAATATAATATGTATTTTAACACATGTATCTACTATACCAATACTTCTAATCTAATTTTTCCTTTGGGTCCAAATTGTTTATATGTACTTCAATTATAATAAAGTAACTATTAGCTTTGGGCTACAAGGGTTGGGGTATTTTTAACACCCTCATATTTTAAGAAATATTTTTTTCAAATTAATTTATATATTTAGTTATATTTTATTATAAGTAACACCAATTTTAGCTTTTTACATGCAAAAATGAGTTTCTTATATAACTTTCATGGCATGTGATGCTAAGAATCATTAAATAATAAAGTAATATTAGTTTAAATAAGACCATTATAACCACGACATTAAATAGGTTAATGTGAATAGTATTAACTAATTTATTAAATATAAATATATATTTCCAAGTCTATATAAATTTATTTATAAATTATTATTAAATTATCAATCAATTTTTAGTAAAGTAATTTTATTCATTAAAAATAGGTTTTCTTCAAAATTTATTTTTATTTATTTTTATGAGAAAATAATATAATTAATTTCTAGATTTTTTTTTAAATTTAATTTATAAAATTAAATTAATTTTTGAAATAATCTTATCTAAATTATTTTATAGTGAAAAGTTAGGATTTTTCAGAAATTAATTATTTTTTATGGATAATGAAAAATATCGATTTTTGTAAAATAATCATTTATTATCAATAAATTAGATAATTAAAATGCCTCATTTTGATTTAAATAAACATGAGTTTTATTTAGTTATATTTACTCAAATTAATTACTTTTGAGTCAACATTATATTGTGTTTTAGTATAAGTTTATTTTTGGCATTAAAATGTGATTTTTCTAAAAATTGTTTCAAAATTCATAATGATTATATTTTTTTAATTTATTCAGATAATAAATAATGAGGAATGTATAAAGTAATATTTTATTTTATATATCAATAAATTGAAATTAATATTTAGTTAATTATTATTATTATACATATAGTTTATATAAAATCATCTATTTCTTAAAAAATACACTTTTAAAAACCTGATTTTTCATCATTTATATGGGTTTTGTTTTAAATATAAGTCATTAAAATTTTATAATATTTATTTAATAAAATTAACATAATTTTTAAATCATAATTTTAATTTATATTTTGGTTAATTTTTCATAATTTCCTAAAAAATATTAATTTTTGATGAATACTGAAAAATGAAATATTTTAATTGCAAATTGGATTTTCATTTAAGATAATTATAAAGATAAATTATTTTTAAAATTATTTTTAATGTAAAATTATTTTAATTTTATATCTATAAAACCATTTTATTTCATTTTAATAAATTTCATATTGAAATTGGATATAAATATTAACAAACTTTTGAATATTTTCTCTTTGAAAACTAGCTTTGTCATCACTTCTCCAAGATTAATTTTAAAATAAAATTTTACACATATGTTATTTTAATTTGGAAAAAGGAAATGAATTTTTTCAATAATGAAAATTTATATTATATAATAATTTCAAATTATTTTTTTTCTAAAATGAATAGTGAAAATAGTAAAAACGAGTTATCGCAGTTACGGATAAAATGGGTTTGTGAGGGGATAAGCTAAAAGGATACGGGTTAAAATGACATAAGGACTTGGTAAAATAATTATGGGTATATTTAAAACCTATAATTCCTAAATATCTATAATAATTAATTTTTATGATCTTTTAACTATAAAAACATGGTTATACATTTTTCTTTTCAAAACATTTCAAGGGTGAAACTCGCCTAACTTATGAATAGCCACCCACTCTCCTCTCTTATTAAATTCATAAAAACCATTTTTTTTTTTGAAAATATCTGCCAAAATTACTCCCCAACTTACCTATTATAATATTTGAATCCTTATTTTTATCTAAAATCCAACCTATGAAGGATTTTGGTAAAACCTATGGAGGATGCCTGAAGAATTGGTAACATTCTTCATTGAGTGTTTTTTGTTTATTTCTTCCTCCGCCTCATTAAATTAATATTAAAACCTTATTATATTAAATCCTTAGTATTATAAATATACTGAGATGTTTTTATATTAATTTAATGACCTATAATAGTCACCACTTCCATTAAATGATTTATGAAATCATCATTCATGTGTTCAGCAGACTATCCCCTCATGAACCGATGTCATTCATTTTTCGTTTACAAACCCTCATGGATGGGTTTTATGATGGTTATAAAGTATATATATTGTATATATAACCAAATTATACCATTTGAGTCATTATATATTTTATATTTTTTTACTTTCAAATATGTAGGGGATACAATAACGCCATTCATGTGTATTTCTGACTACCGTCTTGCAAAACGATGTGATTCGTTTTCACTAATGATTTATGTGTATAATAATAAGGATAAATTTAATAAATATATATGATATAAATTAAATAAATATGAAATTAATTACATATTTATCATTCTTTATGGATAATATATCATTTTCATTATTTCCATTTTCACTCACTCAAAGTTGATAACGTTATTTGTGTACATGTAGACTACCACCTTCACGAAGAGATATAGCCCTCTCTTTTCATCACCACAACACATGTATGATATATATAAGTATATTTACATATATAATATGGTATTTATTATATTATTACAATTAATTAATGATAAAATATTACTTATCTATCTCCTATAACGATCATTGAAATATAGAAATGTTACTCGCATTCACATACGCCCTACCTTTTCCATGATCATAAAAGACATCATTTCTAAAACCTGTATATGCTTATTACTATTAAATTATAATTTAAGTAAAAATATGATAATTATTTCATCATTTTTATTTTTTATATGATGTATCCATGATCAAAGTAATAGGAAAAAAATTAACAAATCAAAACACATACAAAAAATAAAGTGGTTATTACAATAATTGTGAATTTAACAAGGTATTGTTAATAAATGGGTAATAAAAGGAAATAAATAAATAATATATTTTATGATATGCATAATTTAATTTAATTAATATATTTAAAATAAATATATATTTATTAAATTTTAGGTTTAAGGAGTACAATGTAAGTTGAGACTTACGGTAAGGGATTTTTGTCTCAGTTTTTTCAGTGAGACAAATGAAATATTCGCCACATGTTTCTTTATGGGGTATATATAATACATAGGAATGTATTTAATTATTATTATACTCTAATTATAGTTATTTTCATATCCATTTTATTGTCTCTCTTTCATGAGTTTTACGATTCAAAGTTACCAATGTGGCAGGGGTTTTATGTTACAATGTCATCGTTAATTAGGATTATTTATGATAAGTCTCCAATGTTGAAATCCTATGATCTATATCTAAATAGTTATCTTTAATTTTCTTATAATTTGGTTATTCATGATATTTTCAAGTAATTGAACCAATTTTCCACTCTGGTACTAAAAATTATTGAGAATATGTTCTTAATAAAAATAGTTTGTATTTCTCTATTTGGTCAAAAAAACTTATTTCTTCCAAAAAGGTTTTTTATAAAAATGATTAAAACTTTATACTATTAAAATTATTTATAAATTAATATTTTAACCATGTTTTTATTTTTATTTTCTTTTTGAAAGTAATGTTCATGTTTTTTCCAAAAAATGCTAGTTTTAATTTTACCAAAAATGTAAAAGGATTCAATGTTTCAACGTGTACTGCATGAACTAGATTTCCCATATTAATGAACAAAACATTATTAGAATATTAATTTGTAAGCATTCAAGGTTATTTTCAAAAAAAAATATTTTAAAAAAATATATTATAAATCTATTTCTCAAATTTGGATGGATACATTCTTTAAGAAATGTTTTAAATGATTTTTAAAGGTCTCATTGTAAGTTTTATGGGTTATTTTAAAAGAAAATGAATTTTATAATTGTTTAATCTTTTAAAATTTAACTTTTTTAAATATAAAAGGATATTTTCATCAAGATATTTTTTAAATGATCCTTTATAAGTTTTCGAGGTTATTTTTAATGAAAAATTATTTTTCTTAGGAAATGTTCAAAGTAATATTTCTAAATAATTCTCCATCTAAGATGAAATACAAGGATGTTTT
Organism: Viscum album; assembly: GCA_963277665.1. Taxonomy (NCBI): domain Eukaryota; kingdom Viridiplantae; phylum Streptophyta; class Magnoliopsida; order Santalales; family Viscaceae; genus Viscum; species Viscum album. Next base: position 1,821,250,526 of record OY728151.1, on the reverse strand, counting down.
TGTGATTTACTAGGATATATTCTATGGATACCATTATTAATATTTTTCTAATTACTTTATTTTTTGATGAAAATATTTTTATGAATCCCATTTCTCTTTCACATGTTATATGATGACAAAATTATTATGACACCCACTTGTTATCCAGGGTTATTTAATGAAGAAATGATGAAATTACTATGATAGTGTTTCCTTTTCTACATGTTATGATGTAATGGAGTTGTTATGAAACCCCTTTTAATTCATGTGTTATGATAATATTCTTTTTTTATCATTTAGCACACATACATATTATTTTCATTATATTAATGGTGGGACTTATAGGTCCCTCTAATTCATTAGGTAATGATTTATACATCCTGATATATAATGGGTTGGAATGTGGAGTGAACATGGTTTAGTAAGGGACATTTTCCTCTATGATAGTCTTATGAGTGGGCCTTGACTATTATGATGGTTTTTTGTGTAAACCCATTCCACTATGATATCCCTTAAAGTTATCCATGACTACTATGAAAATGATTTTTCTATGATAATTTGTATGCCAAAAATATATGTCTTATAGAACTTTAATGATATCATGTCTCATGTTCTTTGATTATATTTTTATTTATATATCATTAACTTCCTATCATAATTACTTTACTCAGTATTATTATCTTTGATATGTAGGTTTTGGTTTTCAAATGTAATTCTCAAGTTCTCATACCCTTATGTTCATGTTATGATTATATATTAGACATGTTTACCCTTAATATGAATTTGAGATCTCCATTTCTTATTTTTCCATTTCCCATATTATGAATGATGGTTTTAAACATGTTTTTCTAGTGAATATTACTAAATGGGATGATATTTATGGGGGGTGTTGAAGATAGTTCACCAAATTAGAAGCTTGTGTACCTAGTATCTAAATAAAATTATCTATTACGGTCCGTAGACATGTATTTGTGTAATTTAGTGAATATTAATCTTAAAATATATAATATTCATATATGAAATGTCTAGGTCACTATAGTTGGTATTATAGGAAAACATTATTTATCCTTTCGAAACTAGGAAGAGAAAACATTAGTGATATACGTATGGATATTTCTAAGTATATGTCTATAGATAATCTAAGGATAAGTCTAAAATGATTCAATTTTTATTTAAATGTTCAAGAATTTGGGTAAAGTATACATGAAGTGGATTATAATAAAAAAAATAATCATATGGATACTAAAAGTGGAGGTGTCTTTGGCATGGAGTTACCTTGGGGTAACAACCCTGAAAAGGATACATTGTGGTAGACATTATTATTACTTGGTGAGAAAAAATGGGGCTTGTTGCACAACATGTTTGATAATTCTGAGAGATATTCATTGGGAATTCCAAACACTTTAAGAAAAATCATGAATTGTTTAAATTTATAAAGTCCATGAATAACCTAAGTTAAACTAAAGTTTTTATAGATAAAAAAGTGGGTGTAATTATTTAAACATTATATTAGTTATTTTTTAAAGATTTTGTGGTTTCTTAATATGAAATTTATTACTCACACTATGATTTTTGATTTTAGTCAATTAAAATAAATATAATTACTTGTTTTAATATTGAATGTGACAGATAATTTTCTAATGTGTAGATAAATGAAATGATAAATAGAGTAAATAATGTTGTGATTTTCCCAAATCATTTATTAGGACATATGATTAACAATTTCCCCTTTAACCATAGCTTGTGCTAATGAAAAGGGGTAAGGATAGAGTTTACTAAGATTTTGGATAATGGAGACCATCAAGGAATGAAGATTTAGTTTCTTATATGTTGAGAATGTGGGAAGGATCACACAAGGTAATATCTCGTAGGGATGAGAAGATGATTTGAATGTAAAAAATAAAGACATAAATCATGTAATTTTATTAGAAAAATAAAGATTTTAGTTGATTAAAATGATGATAACAATGTTCTCCCTAATATTTCATCATCTTTTGAATGATTAAAATTTGAAATTTATGGGAATTATACAAATCGATGTCCCAAGGGGAATGTTTATGAATAGAATTAGAAATTTTTTACAAGTAATGGGTTATATATTGATGATGAAGAGACTATGAATGACATTTGAAAGGAAGGAGGTATTAAGGTATAATATGATAAAGCCTTGTTAATGGTTTGGGAAGGAATTAGGATAATTTAATTGATTAATTTTAGGAATTCAAAATATATAAAATAAAAAAAGATTATTTAGTTTATGTTTTTCGATAAGGATTTGAAAAAATATATTGAATGGTTCTAATGAAATAAAAAAATTGATTTAAAGGGAATGAAACATCATACAAACAAACATGATTAAGGGAAATTTAACCCTAAATATTTTCTTAATGATGAGATAATGTTGTTTGGATAAAGAGATGATATATTTGGAAAATTTAAATTAGACAATATTGATTTCCTTGAAACTGATTAACACTTTTTTGACAAATTGGTGTATGATATCATTTATGGTTTTTACATCATTATAGTATTTATGGAATATATTCAAAAATATATGGTTTTATTAAATAAATGATTAAGTATGTATGTTTTCATTAAGGTTTTATATTAATTCGGGTTATTAAAATGATTCAAAAACATATATATGACAATGTTATTCACATATTTGTCATATGTCAATCAAGAACTACTTTATGATAATTTTGGTATTAATCTTAAGTTTATTTTCAATAATTTAGTTACCTTAATTATAAATTTTTAATTTTGGATGGGTTATAATGTTAACATTTTATTGAATGGTTTATGTTAAATTTTGGATGAGGTTTTAGATATTAATGTATTATTTCACCATATAAATCTTAATGAACAACTTATTCTAACTATTTTTTAAACTGTAGAAATATATAATGATTGATAATTCTTTTATGAATCATGATTACATATTAAAAAATGAAAAATTTATCTCCAAGGTAAATATATGAAGTGTAAGATGATCAAGGAACAACAAATGGATGATATAGTTCTGATGAAAAATAATGAAATCAAATAAGTTTATCTTCTCTTGAATATCCTCCAACATTAGGAAAAGGATATTGAAATAAACTTTTATCCTACTATACTATATTTTTATGATATCAATGAAATTTTTTACACCACTTTTTTTATGTATTTTGGGTTGTTAACTTTCTCTTGACCTTGTTCTCTAACACTCTGTATCTATATTTGGGTGTTGGTTTTCTCTTATATGTACATGTTTTCATTTCTAAACATTGTTCTCCTATGTATAAACCTAACAATTATTTAGTTTATATAACCTCTAAGTTTAAAACATTCCCATTTTATGGGATGTTTTACTATTTATTTGTACGATGTGTGTTTCTATGAAGGAATTTTCAAATGTTAAACCATTGATGATCGAGATGAATTTTGATGAAGAAATTCATTTTAAGGTTTTTTGAATGTAACATCCCAAAATTTTATGAAATATTTTCATCAAATTAGTTTAAAATTTTTTACATATTTATTATTATTAACACTATTTTTATCTTTCATTAAAATCAATAATGAGTTTCTTCAATAGATTGCATGACACATGACACCGAGCTTTAGTGAACTATGAAGTAATATTATTTTAAATATGACTACTATAACTGAGTGATTAAATTAGAAGTTATTTATAATATTAACTACTTTATGAAATATAAATATAAATTTCCTAATCGATATAAATATATTTATAAAGTCATTTTAAAAAATAATTCAATTTTTAGTAAAGTAGTAATTTTTATCAAAAACATGTTTTCCTCAAAAAAATATTTTATTTATTTTTTAGGGAATATTATAATACAGTTATAGATATTCTATAAAATTTATTTGATTAAATTAACATCATTTTTAAATCATCATATATAAATTAACTTCTGGAAAATGTTGGGATTTTTCAGAAAATATTGATTTTTTAGTGAATAGTTAAAAATACTAAATTTTGTAAAACTATCATTTATTTTGAGTAAATTAATTAATTTGTATTAATAATTATCATTTTATACAACAAAATTATTATTTATTTTTTTTAATCCACTTAATTTCTTCTAAATAAACATTATATTGTATTTTGGCATAAGTTTATATGTGGGATGAAAAAAGGTTTTTTTCTAAAAAGAGCATTTATATGCATAATATTTCTCTATTTTAATTAATTAAAATAATAATTATTGAGAAATTTTTTAAATTAAATTTATATAAAATATTTTAATAAATTTTAATTTTTATTAATATAATAATTATTCTTATACATATAGTTAAAATAAAATCATCTTATGATTAAAAAATACACTTCTTGATAAGCTATATTCTTGTTGCTCCTGTTGGTTTTGTTTTAAATTTTATTTTTTCCACATTCTAAAATTATAATTGAAAAAATAAACTTAATTTTTTTAAATAAAAATTTTATAGTTATTTTGGGGTGAATTTTTGATAATTTTCTGATTAGATTAATTTTTTTATGAATAACAAAAAGTATTGAATTTTAATTGAAAATAGCCTTTTCATTTAAATTATTTATAAATTTTAATTATATTTTAAATTTTATTTATAGTAAATTTAGTTCAATTATATATCTATTAATAAAATTTATGTTATTTTAATTAGGTTGATATAAAAATTTCATATAAAATCTTAGTAAACATTGGAACATTTTCTTTATGAAAAACCATTATCTAATCGTGTTTACTGGATGAATTTGAAATTAAAATTTTCCAATTATATGAATTAAATTTGGAAAAATGGATTAAATATTATTAATCAGAATAATATAATTTTTTTAATCATTTCCACTTTATTTTTTCCAAAACAAATTGTGAGAACTGTACAAATTAATTACCATATTTAAGGAAAAAATGTTTTTAAATGAGGGTTAAACTAAAAATATAATTATTAAAATGACATAAAACCTATTATAAAATTTATTTGGTGTACATATATAGTAAATATAATATCTAAATATATATAATAATCCATTTTAGAGCCTCTTGTAATGATAAAAACATGGTTACACCTTTTTCATTTCAAAATATTACAATGGTTCCACTCAACACACTTATAAAAGGCCACCCCATCCCCTCTTTTCTTCATCCAATAAAACCATTTTTTTCATAACAAACCTCAACATATCACCATAAAAATTTACTCCTCTAATCCCAAAAACATTATTTTTGTAATAAATCTTTCCTTGGAAATAATTGTTTTCAAACCTATATAGGTAACCTGAAGAAGAAATAACATTCATTATCAAGTGTTTTTATTTTATTTATTATTTCACCAACTTAAATTCATATTAAACCATGATGATATAAAAAAATAAATATATTAAATATATAGAGTTCTTTTTATGTTAACATAATTACCTATAAACATCTCTACTTCTATCAAATGGGTTACGAAATCATCATTCATTTGTATGGTGGATGGCTACCTCCAAAACCAATGCCATTATTTTTTATATTAATCCCCCTAATAGCTGGGTTTGATGATGAATATAATGTAGATATATGATATTTTTAACATAATTATACCTATAGAGTTATTATATCATATATAACACTTTACTTTATGTAGGGGATATAATAACATTGTTCGTTTGTACGACAGACTACCACCATGAAAAGCAATGTGATTTTTTCTCAATAATGATTTACAAATAAGATAATAAGAATAATGTTAATAAATACAAATGATATACATGAAATAATTATTTTATTGATGACATATTTATAATTTTGTATAATAATATTTCATTTTTTTAGGTTACTTAAGCTTTACTAGGGATATGATCCAAGTATATCATTCATACTCTTTTATGAACCCCATTTCTCATCCATGGTTTATTCAATGGTAAAATTATTATGAATCCTTATTATTTTCATGTATTATTATAAGATTAAATTATGAAATTATTATGAAACCTGACTCTTTTCTACAGGTTATTATAAGATGAAATTTTTATAAAACACATGTCATATCATGGGTTATGATATAGTGAATGGTTTATGATCTTTTTGTGCACATATATATGATTTTCATTATGTAACTGGTGGGGACTATATCTCCCTCTAATTCATTGGGTAATGGTTTATATTTTATGACATATATAGGACAATAATAGTGATTCAACCTAGTTAAGTAAGGGATTGGGTCTTCTATGATTGTCTTGGGAGTGAACCATGACTACTATTACGGGTTCTGGAGTGAACCCATTATAGAATGATAGACTTGTAAGTGAATCTTTAATACTATGGAAATGATTTTATCTACTTATTATTATTCCAAAAATCTATATCTTATGCTAATTTAATTATCACATGTATCATGTTATTTTATTCACTTATTATTCATGTTTTATTAACTTCTAATATTTATGACATGAATCAAGATTATGATCTATGACATGTAGGATATAATTTGAAAATATAATTTTTAGGTTACCATACCATTAGGTTAATTTTATTCTTATGTATCATCCTTGTTTACCCTTAATGATCACCTAGTCTCAGCCTTTCTTATGTTTCATTTCCTTATGTTATGAATAAAGGTTTTAGGTAGGGTTTTATTATGAATATTACTAAAGGAAAAGATATTTATTTGAGATGTCGAAGACCTTTCACCAAATAATATGTTGTAACTTTCTCCAAATACACTAAACTATTAAAGTCCTCAGTTGTGATTTTGTTTAATGAATAAATATTCATCTAAAAATATGTAATATCCATGAAGGAAAATAGTAGTTCACTATATATTTATAGATTATATTTGATCTAGGATTAGTATAATCCTTGGAAACTAGATATAGGAAAAACATAGACTATAAAACATAACCCCATGATATACATTGAGTCTAAGTATAGCATAACATCCTAATGTTTTGGTAAATTAGATATCGTGTAGTTTACCAATGAATACATCTATTTATATATATTATAAGTTTATATGGTTATATAAAATATGTAACTTGGATTAATAACTCTGAGAAGGTTTTTTAGGATTGACTCAAGAGTTACATAGTACATGATAATGGGACTTACTGTGCATCCAGTTTTAAACTCCAAGGGGATATGTTTTCATCAATTGTTATTTATATTTACAAACCATTTTAATGTATTTGAAGATATTTTTATGATTTGAAAACATTCACAATGAAATTGTGTTTATGATTAGGAGAATAAATATGCACAAATTTTAAATTTATGAGTTCAATAGTTTTGGGATCATACACTATGTTTCATAATGTTATGATCTAAACTAGTGTATTTCATTTTTCTATAAATGGAATATAGGGAAAGGAATGGTAAATGTATCAATGCACACAATCCATGTAGAGATTATCCCCTTAACATGATAATGAAGTTGGAGTTGGTGTTACAACAAAAAATGATCAAATTATAACAATATTGGGGCATATAATGAAGTTGTGATTAATAACCATGCTAGTATGGAATATCATGCTGATCCAAAACCTAATTTTATAATTTTAGATCACTTCATTCTTTAGAATCCTCCATATTTCAATGTGACTACTAATTTATTAGTAACTGAGAAATAGATAATTTTAATAGAGAAGATATTTCTCACTATAGGTAGTAATTAAATGGATATAGATATCATGGATATTTATCATCTCTATAGATATTCAGATCAATGGTGGTTAATTATTTAAAAAATATGGATTAATAAGAAATAGAAAACATTGAATGGAATGATTTTAAGGTAATATTCTTGGAAAATTATTTTCCTCATGAGAAACAGTCATATTTGGAGAGACAATTAGGAATTTGAAAATGTTTATAGTTATGAATAACACTTTACATGGTTATAAAGATAATATATAGAATATATAATTAATCCAAGTAACAATATTGGACATTTCATTGATGGGTTAATTCCATTTCATTGAAGGGAAATAGTCTTCCAAACCTTCCTATAATATAAGTACATAGTATAATATGATAGCAAGACAGATAAATAATTCTCCATGTCTTATGTATTTGAAGGGAAGCAAGATAAGAAGATGATGGTACAGAGAATGTTGGATAAATGGAAGAAGGGAAAGAATTATTTTCCAACATGCTATAATTGTGGAAAGAAACACCCTGGTACTTACTGGAAGGGAATGAGATTTCTCTACATGTATGGAGAGAAAGGCCACCATTCTCATGATTTAAATGAAAATAAATAAGATTCCAATGTTCAATTCCTCAACTATAAGTTTATGGGTCACTACATAAATGAATTATTTAATAATTAATATAATATACCTCATAAGAGGATAAGGTATCAATGTCAGGATTTTATGCTATTAATACAGTCGAAGAGGAAATATTGAAGTACTTTTATTTGAGAATTATGTTGTAGAACTATCGATGGTATTCTAATTATTAGAATAATGAAATGTATATGGGTTTAAATAAAATATATTTTCAATAAGAATTTTAAAATATATGTTGAATGGTATCAGTGAACAAGAAAAATGATTGTAGAAAATTTTTATTTTTATAAAATACGTGATTTATGGAAAATAAGCATTAATAAGTGCCTCCTCCTCCTCCAATGGCCTAAAGGCCTTAAATTATTATTGATTTCGATAATACACCTTTCAAGTGGTGAGGTGGAACCATTACAAGGCTTATAGTCATAAGTATTACATGGCCTTTAGGCCTTAGACAAATTCATTGCCCGTAGGCTTCAAACATTACATACAACCCAGACTAATTACTTGGAACTGTTCCTCCTGAGCATCCTCATCGTGAAATCAGCTCTCCAACTTCGTATGGTTGTTCATCTAGGATTTCCCATGCATGCACAATATTATCCCGATAGAAGGTTCCATACCCTCTCATTCTTGCAATCCATTTATCTTCTGCAACGATGAACCCCCTTGGCTCATCCTCCATCTAGAACATGTTCCTTGTAGGTTTCCTGGTTTGCATCTACACTTAAGGTGTCCTGAAGGCCTTAAGGTGGCTCTAAGGCCTTAAGGTGGCCCGAAGTCCTTAATGACCCAAAGGCTTGGGTGGCCCGAAGGCCTTGAAGGACATGGGGACCAAATTGGTGGCCTGAAGGCCCAAACAGGGGAATATCCCTGGCTACTATAGTTCCAAATAGTACCTGCTACAATACCCACTACAGTGATGCTACAGTAACCCATATGAAAATTGGTTAGTGATTTTATGGTTTATGTTTTCTATAGTTTACTAAATTTTATTAATTTTGGAATAAATTCTATAATTTGATATTTTATTTAAGGAATATAGAGTAAAATAATTTTTAGAGGCATAAAAGTTTTCATTATGGTTTTACAGTGATCAAGGTAATCACAAATTCTATATGTGATATTAAGATATAATTTATTATATTTTAGGATTATAATGTTATGTTTATATTTTAATATATATAAGGAAGGACATGTCATTATTTTCTGGAACATATGACATGTTAAACGTTAATTTTAGGGATTCAGTCTTGAAAAATTAAACTTGAATTCTCATTTTTTGATAATAATATGAGACAGTGGTGGAAATTGATCATGTAATGAAATTATAGTTTTCAATTATTTATATTTCCTTGTGTTCATAGTAAAAATGGTAAATTAATTCCTAAAATGTATAAAAATTATCTTGAAATAATATAGTTATTCTGGTACCTTCATTTCTAATGAATCGATGGTATTCTCACCCATCAAAGGTCTATGCATTTATGGTCATTCTATTTTCTAGATGATTAAATTTATTGTTATTAATGAAATATTTCACTCTCAATAATTATTAACACTTTTCATCCATGTTCATATATTCACTTCCCATAAATGTTTTATTACTAGGAAACCAGGTATTTTGTTTTCTATATGACCTTAATACTTCCCTTTCTCTATTATCAAGACTATTTTTTATTACCCCTTTTTAGGATATGTGTTTCAAAGAAATGTTTGTTCAAATTTCAAACCCTTGATAACCTAGATCAAGATTAAATTACTTTGGAATAATTTATTTTAGGGGGTAAAATATAACAAATTAAGATTTTAAAATAATAACACCATGTTTTATAGTTTATCTTAAAAAACCAAATTTATATGAGAATGTAACTTCCTAATAATTTCTTAGATATTTATTTTTAATTAAATTCAACATCTTTGATAGCTTTCGGAACACCCAACCCCAAGCCTAAATGGCCTCTAGTATAGAATATTGTTATAACATGGATGTTAAATTAGAAAGAATGATTAAGACTATATAAAAAATAAATATTATATATTTCACACATGTATAAAATAAATTCAATGTTTATATATTGATTCAAAATAAAATAAATGTCATTCGAAAGAAAAATAAATGTTTTCGGGAAAACTGTATTTTTTCTATAAGTCTGTTTAGCCACTCTAGGCACAAAAATTTCAAAATTTATTTTTCAAAATTTCATAAAATATATTTTACAGTGTGAAATCTATTTTTCAAATAATAATTTCAAAATTATATTCAATTTGATTTTTTAGAATTTTCTAAAAAGGTTAAATTTTTTTAAATAGTGAAAAAACCTAAATTTTCCTAAAAACTAACTTTTGTTTAAATTATTTTAAATGATATATTATATTTTACATTGTTTTTAAATTAAAATTTGTCAAACTATATAAAAAATTAACTCATTTAGTTAATTGGAATCTATTTTATATTGATTTCACATAAAAATAATTTTTAAACCTGTGAGAGTTTTTGTTTAGAATTTTATTTTTCAACACATCCATGTTTTAATTTTAAATTTAACTCTATAATTTCCCTGATTTAAATTTTAAAAAATGGATTTCATATTTTGAATAATAATAAATTATTTTATATAATAAAGTTAAATTAATTTTTGGCCATAATGAGTAGTAAAAACTGTGAAATTTTTTTACCACGGATGAGGTCAAAAAAAATTATTATGGGATAAAAAAAGAAGACAAAGGTTAAAAATTAAATAAACCTTTTCCAATTAAAATTTTATTTCCATATTATGACCCTATATATTCCATGGTTTTATAATGTCCAATTTTTGAGCCATGTGGCATGTTAAAAACATGGGTATCGCTTTTTCTTTTCAAAAATTCCAAGTGTGTGCTTTCCGCCACTAATAAATGGACACACACTATCCTCTCATGTTAACACATCCTAAAAACTTTGTTTTAGCCATTACCTTCCCAAATATCTTTCATAATTCTCTAAAAACATCTCATGTTGACTTTTTTATCATAAAGAAAACATAGGAAGGCTTTCGGTGCAAAACTCAAGAAGTTTCATAAAGAAGAGATAACATTCTTAAAAGAGAATTTTTATTTTATTTCCTCTTCCAAATTCATAAAATATTATTAAAAAATTATTATATAATAAACGAAATATATTCCATATAGTGATATGTTATTATGATAATTTTATTCCCTATATCCATCTCATATTCCATCAAATGGGAAATGTAACTTTTGGTCGTGTGTATGGTGGACTACCGCTTCGCGAACCGATGTGATTTGATTTAAATAACCACATCTAACTATTGTATATAATGACAGATTTATTATATTTATATCACATTTATGACATTAATATACTTATATATATAATATCACTTTTACCTTTTGACCTTCATACCCACTAAAAAACAATAACATCGCTCGTGTGCATGGTAGACTTCCACCTCGTGGATCGATGTGATTTTTATCCCCCATTTTCATTTTATTATAATGTTAATAACGATAAATTAAATGAATATTTATAATAATTGTAACATTTTTATACCTCTATAATAATTATATCACATATAACGGCTTACCTTGCATTTAATGGGGGATATGATAATGTCACTCGTGTGTGTAACGGACTACCGCCTCCTGAATAGATGTGATTCATTTTCCAGTAACAATTTACATGGAAGGTAATAATGATAAGATTAATTAATTTATGTTTTAAATAATAAATAATAATGAACATTTAAATATTTATATATTATTTACCTCTTTTTCTTCAATCCATCTAGAAAAATGGAGGCGGTGTTTCTGTGTACATATGACCTACCATCTTCAAGGATGGTGTAAACCATTTTCTATATATAACTATTATAACTTACTGTAAATACGTATATAATGAATATATATGTTATTTATATCATTCTTAACATTCATTATAAGATACATCCATGGTCAATTTTGATGGATTGAAATTACCAAACAAAAACATACATGAAAAATGAAGCAATTATCACTAGCAATAATGATTTTAACAAAAAAAATTATTATAAATTGGTGATAAAAGAAAATAATTAAATCATATGTGGTATAATATATATGGTTATTTTTATTTAATATATTTATAATAAACTTATATTTATTATTCATGAGTTTCATAGACATATAAAGTATGTTGGCCAAAATGTAAGGGTTTCTCGCTCATTTGTTACTTCTATGATACATATTCTATATTCACCACTTATTCTATTATGTGGGGTATATAATATTCCATGGATATTTTATATCATGAATATATTTATATTCATAGTATTTAATGTTTCATTTTTATGTTACTTATTTCAAGGTTCTTATGATTCAAACATTACAAATGTAGTAATGGTTTATTTAAAAATCTCATCATTATTTAAAATTGATAATGTTTAAGGCTCCCTTGGGGTAATTATTTGAAATTTCTATCATAAAAAATCAATTTTCCTATCATATATTTACCCATGAAATTTTCCATGTAATAGTATCATTTTCCTTCTTTTTGGTATATAAATAGATTGAGGGATTTTTTTAATGAAAATTCATCATTATTTTTATTTTCATTTGAAATAGATTTTTTATTCTGAATAAATGTTTTATAAAAATGTTTTCAGAAATTTTTTTAACTTTAAAGACATTGAATTTCCATGTAAATATTTTTATCTAAATGGGGATATTACGAGCCTACGAAATTTTACGGTGCATGATTCTGAGGTCTGGTGTGCCCAGAATCAATTTCTGAAGTTTTTTTCAGGTACGTTCAGTAAACGTACGAGAAGGTTTTTTATAACTTTGTAATCAGTGCTTGGAATTGAAATCTGAGGGCACGGTTGAACTCGTAGTGCTGGTATTCTCTTAAGAATACTTTCACCTCAACGGCAGGTGGTCAGAAATAAAAGATAGTTTTTGGGTTTTTAATGAATGAATTAAATAAAAATAAAGTTGTAGCTTTATTTTTATTTTTGGTTGGTTGAAGCCTCCATGTGGAAGTTAGTGGTGGGGACCACCACACATTAACCTCCCATGAGAGGTTATGGTGGTGGGGCCCACCCGAACCTAACCTCCTCTTCAAGTTTAATATGGTGGGGATCACATGAGATTAAAACCTATTGAACACCCCATTAAGTTGGGAGAAACCTCTTGAGCTCCCCACTTAATGGTGCCACCACCCCTCCAGCATAATGGAGCCAACACACAAGCATTTATGGTACCAAATCCTCAACATTAATTTTGTGCCAACCTCTTGAATTAATTAATTAGAGATAACCTAATTAATTAACTCATTTGAATTTTGTGCCAATAAATAAATAATAGATAAACTCCTTCTATTATTTTGGGTTTCCATTGGTCTTTTGGTGGAACTTGGGAGAAGAGAGAAAAGCTCTCGCCATCGAAGAATGAAGAATGTGTTCTTCCAATGAAGAATGATAACAATGATCTCCTTCGACCATCATCCTTGGATCCTACCAACGTGGGAAGTCTTCCACTGACCTTCCCTCCGCATCGTCGTCAATGAGCCAACGCATCTCGGGATTGGATGTGTGCAAAAAATGCGACGAACGAAGATCTCCTTCATCCTCTTCTCACAACTTCATCATAGAACAATGATAAAAAGTAGAGGGTTTATTTTTGTAGTATTACTTTCCTTATTTTCTTCTTCGGTTGGAAATAAATCATTGCGGAGGTTGTAAAAATTGAAGTTCATATTTCTTCTTGCTTGATGAGACAAATGTTACCACCCAAAACGCGGAGGTTGTGGGCCAAACCAACATGGCCCGACCCCTCTTCCACTCTTGTTTGTGATAATCTTCGGCATGGCAACGAAGTGACGAGACGACGAAGGCAACGAAGAAAAAGTCCACGCTTCCCGCAACCTCTATGACTCGCGCTGCCCCTGCGGCGTCCCGCACCACCACCGGCCTACCCAGCCACCGCCTGCCACCTCCCAGCCTGCCCGACCACCACCCGGCCGCCTCACGGTTGCCTGCTGGCCTGCCCGCCAGCCTACTCGGCCACCTCTCGGCCTACCCGCTGGCATGCCCGACCGCCACCCGGCCACCCGCCAACCTGCCCGCCGGCCTGCCCAGCCGGTACCCAGCCTCCCGAGCCGCCTCACAGCTCTCGGTCGCCCAGCCTCCCAAGCCGCCTTATGGCTCCCGGCCTCCCGATCCTCCTCCCAGCTCTTGGCTGCCCGGCCTCCCAAGTCGGTCGGCGGTTTCCCTCATGGCGCCCTGGCCGAACTGGCCTCGGTCGCATCCTCTGGGTCAAGTCACGTCGGGTCGCGACCTTACGGCGCTCCAAGCCGAACCGGCCCTAAGTCCAGGTCGGACTACCCACGCGACCTACTGGGATGGGCCCAATGGGCCAGGCCAAACCCTACGAGCCGGCCTGCTCAACGGGCCATGCCAGACCCAACGGGTCAAAAAGGGTCAACCTTAACTAGGTCAGCCCATACTAAGTCGGGTCAAGCTAGTCCGACTGGGTCGGACCAGACTCAGGCCCACTACCGACCCTCTTTACTTTCCTTTGGCCATATCTTTGGCACCAGACTTTTGTTTGGCGAATCGTCAGTGGTTCTAGAAATAGTGGAGGGCGGCGGTCCCTTAGAGTATACCCCACTAGAGTTTAAGTTATAGTTGAGATACGGTCAGGTTGGATCATGTAGGAATCTAACTGGGCCTCCGAGACTAAAAGGCTAATAACTCTCAGATCGGGCGTCCGATTGACCCACCGTCTGTTGTGTTGAGACCCCTATAACAAGTTACACCTTTGGGGAATTTATTCATGGGACTTCATGGAAGTTGATTTATCATCACTTGGATTGAGGAGTGGACCCTCCCGGAATCAAGCATGCTTGTGTAAAAACCCTATGGTTGGCTTCTTTCTGACTGCTGTTCAGGGATCCTGTGTGGGTTCGACAGCTCTGACTACTATTCCTAGATCATGTGTGGGGTCAATAGTTCTGACTATTGTTCATGGATCATGTGTGGGTTTGACAGCTATGACTATTATTCCTGGATCCTATGTGGGTTCGATAGTTCTGATAGCTTTTCCTAGATCCTGTGTGGGTTCGACAGCTCTGACTACTATTCCTGGATCCTGTGTGGGTACAATAGTTCTGACTACTATTCCTAGATCCTATGTGGGTTCAACAGCACTGACTATTGTTCCTGGATCCTGTGTGGTTTTGACAGTCCTAACTACTGTTCCTGGATCCTGTGTGGGTTCGACAGCTCTGAATACTGTTCCTGGATCCTGTGTGGGTTCGACAGTTTTTATTTCTATACCAGGATCCTATGTGGGTTCAACAAAATAGATGATTTAGTGTCTACATGTAATCATCTCTAACTCTCAACAAAATTTGTATATCTGTGTGAGTTGATTCAGTAACATTAGTGTTTTCCCTCATGATTGAGATGGATTACTTGATAGCATAGGTATATGTATAGGAATATACCTAAGTGGGGTTATCTGTTTATTTCATTCTTGTGGTTTATCCTTGATTTATTTCGTGAGACCCTGAGGGTCTCGGGGTCCCTACTAAGTATCATTATACTCACACCAGCACGGGCTATGCATGCACCTCGTTGTGTTGGATGCAGACGACAGACAACACTGACTGAGGCTGAGAGTACCAGGACTGGACGGTACCGGGAGGAGGACCACACGACGTGATGCTACACAGAGGAGATGGACGGATTTGGAGTGATGTGGAGCCTAACTGTACCTACCCATCAGGTAGGATTTCCTAGTGGAAAATCCAGGTGCTATTTTCCCTTTTTCCAGTTTCTTTTATATTACAGTTGTGCTTGTATTTTCGGCCCCTTTCACTTTTCAGCACTCTTTTGTTATGTAGTTTCACTTAGAGTTTTACTTTCAGCTTGTACTCTTTTGTGTGCGTTTTCAGGTTATAAAGTCAATTCCTTACCAGTTTTAGGGATTTACACCTTTGGTTCTAGTCACCAGCTCCTGGCCTATGGATGGTGGGCTTGGGGTAGTCATAGCATGGGCCCCAGGGGATGAGTTGTGACAAATTGGTATCAGAGGAGTCGGTTCTACCGCAGAACTTAGGACTATGATATTTTATGTGAAGCAATAGTGTTAAAGGTACTGAGTGTGGTTTTCAGTTTAGGTAATCCAGTGTTGGTGTGGCGGATGACGTATCCATACACCAGGACCCTGACATCTGATTTCTGATTCAGTGCATGAAAAAAACTGATTCCATGTGTGTTTTAAAGAGTTTTCTTTGTGATCTCTTTAAGTCAGCTCATTGGGTATAACTTTTTGACCGTGGAGCACCTGATTCTTTTCGAGATGCCTCCATGTTGACAGCCAGCCAGGGTTCCAGGATTTATACGAGATGGTAGCCCACCAAGCGATGAGGCCTCAGTGTAGGGCCCTATAATAGTGGAGGCACCAGTGGTACCACTACCTATTGGGAAACTGATTCCACCATCCCTAGTAGAAAATATTGCACGTCTCCTGAGCGTGTTTCATTAGTTCCAGCGTTAGAGTTTGCCTAGGTTCAGGGGCGAGATGGACCCACATGCAGCTGAGGAATGGCTGGAGGCTGTGGTGAGAGTCTTTATACTGGTAGGGACACCAGCCGAACTTATGGTGATCCTTGTCGTGAGTCTCCTTCAGGAAGTTATAGGAAGATGGTGGAGCCTGATGCTTCGGGTGCATGACGAGGTGACACTTCTCTATGCAAACTTTGAGAGACTATTTTGGGAAGAGTTTTTCCTAGCTTCCCTGCGTGTTGTGTGGATAAATGAGCTACTTCACCTACAGTAGGGCAGCATGACAGTGGCATAGTACTCGGTGAGGTTCACCAACCTCTCACGCTACTCCATAGATATGGTGCAGGACCAATTCCTCAGGGCCCGAACTTTCGAGAAGGGACTCAGACGGGAGATCAGAGCTATGATAATCTCACTCAGCATCTCGATGCACGTGGGGGTGCTAGATAGATCCCTCCTATTAGAGATTTTCCTTACTGAGCAGACTCAAGCAGTGAGATCCACCACTAGTCGACATGTAGTAGAGTCTTTTGTAGCTAGAAGCAGACAGATGTTGTTGAGATCCAAGAGGAATAGACCTACAGGTGGACGACCGTATGACTCAGGGTTAGTTATGTGGGGCATAGGAGACAGATCCAGACATTCCAGGAGTAGGCATTGTTACTCTTGTGGCAGGCAGGGTCACATGTCTTGTGACTGTTCAATCCATCATTTGGATGATCAGTAGATAGTCGAAGGGCTGCACAAGCAGTGACATAGATTCAATCGAGGCGGTCTGTAGGGATCAGGTGGATTTCATAGAGGATCTAGTCATATAGCTGGCGGTGGGCGATGTTTCAGGGTGTTACCACCCCCACCACTAGGAGGTCCAGCCCAACGGCAGGGAGTAGGTGGACAGGGGAGAGCTCAGCTCCGGGCAGCTAAGGAATACGATCAAGGTGCTCTGGAGATGATTTGAGGTACAATATGTGTCTACTCCACTATAGTTGTAGTACTTATAGACACAGGTGTCAGTCACTCTTTCATTTACACTTCCCTCATTCGGAGCTCAGAGATTCCGACGGAGCTATTTGCTCGATCCTTACAGCTAGATACTCCTATAGAAGAAGATTTTACTATTACGCACTGGTGTTAGTAGTGTGATATTACTCTAGGAGGTGATATCTTCGTCTAGGATCTCCTATTAGCAGCGTCGAGGTCTTACGACGTCATCTTGGGTATGGACTGGTTATCTACAGTCCATGCTCAGATTTACTGTATTAGGCACAAATTGTGGTGTGTTTGCATGGATGGTACCAGTTTTACCTTCACCGGCTAGAAGGGAGCCTTTATAGCATAGGACAGACTTACTCGGAGGAGGGTGCAGCCAATTACTCATCAGATGGCCTGCCTCACCCTCAGAGCAGTAGATGTGGAGAGTTTGAGCTATCCTATAGTGGTGGACCAGTACATGGATGTTTTTCCTGATGATGTTCCAAGTCTACCTCCACGCAGAGAGGTGGACTTTTAAATCGACCTATACCCTAGGATGGCACCAATATCTACACCAGCATATCAGATGGCTCCCATGGAGCTTTGCGAGCAGCGGGTACAGCTAGAGGACTTGCAGGTGAAGGGATTCATCCGGACCAGTGTTTCTCCCAGGCCAACCATAATTCTATTTGCAAATAAGATGGATGAGATCTTGAGGATTTGTGTTGACTACCGTCGCCTAAACCAGGTGACCATGAAGAACAAGTACCCACTCCTGAGGATTGAAGACCTCTTTGATCAGCTGAAGGGAGAACGGTGGTTCTTGAAGATAGACCTCAGATCAGGCTATCACCAGCTCAGAGTTTGAGACAAGGATGTGCAGAAGATGGACTTTAGATGTTGGTACGTCCACTACGAGTTCTTGTTTATGCCTTTCGGCATCAAAAACTCTCCAACAGTGTTCATGGGACTCATGAACAGGATTTTCTAGCCATACCTCGAATGCTTTGTCATAGTCTTCATCGACAACATTCTTATCTACTCGACTACTGAGGAGGAGCATGCCTACCCTTTGCAGGTAGTATTGGACACAATCTGAGAGCACCAAATTGATGGTAAGCTCTCGAAGTTCCAGTTTTGGATCCAAGAGGTTAACTTTAGGGGACACGTCATCTCGGAGGCCGGAGTTGTAGTGGATTCAGTGAAGATTGAGGTGGTACTTTCTTGGAATCCACCCAGGAGTGTGACGGAGGAATAGAGTTTCTTGGGTTTGGATGGATATTACAGGAGGTTTGTACCAGATTTCTCCAGAGTTGCAGCACCACTATCAGCCTTGATGAAGAAGAAGAAACCCTTTGTATAGTCGGAGAGATTCCAGCAGAGCTTTCAGGAGCTGAGGCAGATACTGACTAGTGCCCCCATCTTGAGGCTTCCAGAGGTGGGAGTAGGGTACGTAGTTTACTACGACGCATCAGGGACTGGACTCGGATGTGTCCTGATGTAGGAGAAAGCAGTGATTTCTTATGGTTCTCATCAGCTGAGATAGCATGAGAAGAACTACGACACCCATGACCTAGAGTTAATAGTAGTGGTATTCTCCTTGAAGATGTGGTGGCACTATCTGATGGGCGAGCATTTTATAGTCTACTCTAACCACCAGAGTCTCAGGTATATCTTCTCTCAGAAGGACCTAAACCTGAGATAGAAGCAATGGCTTGAGTTCCTCCAGGACTATGACTTCGAGATATTCTATACTCCTAAGAAGGGGAACGTTCTAGCAAATGCACTTAGTAGTAGATCTGGTATAAAGATACTAGGTGAGCAGAGAGAGAATTTGGATGCTTTATAGATATCCTTTGTGGATGGAGATTGAGAATCCTTTCTACAGTATCTCAAAGTCACACCCCCAATCCTTTAGTGAGTCAGGGAGGCGCAGTGTGGGGATGTTGACTGCGAGACACGACGTGCTCAGATATCCACAGGGCAGGCACCTAATGGATTTTCTGAAGGTGGGGAGCACGTCATTCTCTTCATAGGACGTACTATGATGCTAGTTTCACTTCAAGAGGAAGTGTTGAGGGAGTTCCACACATCCCCTCTATTGGTACATCCATGAGTGGCGAAGATGTACCAGGATCTCTGGAGACAGCACTGGTGGTCGGGGATGAAGAATACAGTTGCAGAGTTTGTCTCTCGGTGCCTCACTTGTTAGCAAGTGAAGGCAGAGCACCAGGTACCGGCAAGACTGGTTTAGCCTTTAGAGGTCCCAGAATGGAAGTGTGATGGGATATCCATGGACTTTGTGATAGGACTTCCACGTACATCTAGGGGTCATGACTCAATTTGGGTGATCGTCGACCGACTCACCAAGTCGGCCCACTTCCTACCGATCAGAGATAAGGGCTCAATAGAGAGCTTGGGATGCCTCTATGTGAAGGAGATTGGGAGGCCACATGTAGTATCATCTTCTATTGTCTCCGATCATGACGCATGATTTACTTCCCAGCTATGGAAGGGGTTTTAAGAGCCTTTCGGGACGCAGCTTCATCTGAGAACCACTTTCCATCCTCAGATGGATGGACAGACTGAGCAGACCATTCAGACCCTCGAGGACATGCTCCGTGCTTGTGTCTTCGTCTTTGATCATAGCCGGGGTGATCACTTACCTTCTGTGGAGTTTTCATACAACAACAGATATCACTCCACTATTACGATGGAACCTTTTAAGGCATTATATGGGAGACCATGCAGATCACCCTTGTGTTGGACTAACCCTTGGGAGTCAGCACTAGTGGGACTAGAGATGGTACGAGCTACCATAGAGAATGTTCAGAACATCCAGGAGCGGATGAAGACTACACAGAGCAGACAGAAGTCGTATGCCGACAGGAGATGGAGACCTCTAGAGTTTGGGGATAGCAACCATGTCTTTATACGGGTCACACATCGACGAGGATTACTAAGATTTGTCCGAGGCGGTAAGTTATCTATGATATTCATCGGACCTTTCTAGGTTCTCAGTAGAGTTGTCAAGGTGGATTACATCTTAGCTCTTCCACCTCAGTTGCACTGGGTGGATGACATCTTCCACGTATCTTAGTTGAGGAGATACGTGCACGACCCTTCTCACATCATCGACCATGGAGAGCTAGACGTCGACGATGTGGCGACTTTTATGGAAGTTCTAGTGGAGATTGAGGATTGATAGAAGTGGGTCCTTCATGGACGGTCGATACCTCTGGTGAGTGTTTTATGGCAGAACGGGAACCTCCAGAAGAGAACATGGGAGCAGGAGGCTCAAATGAGTGCTCAGTACCCCCACTTGTTCCCTTAGTTGTGAGTTGTGGCTTATCGGGACGTAGATCCCTGAGGTGGGGAGAAAGTAAATAATCGGAATTTCCATGTAAATTTTTTTATCTAAATGGGGATTTTACAAGTCTGCGAAAATTTACGGTGCATGATTCTGGGGTCTGGTGTGCCAGAAATTAATTTCCGAAGTTTTGTTTGGTTACGTTCAGTAAACATACGTGAAGGTTTTTTATAAGTTTTGAATTGGTGCTCGGAATTGAAATCTGAGGGCACCGTTGAACTCACAGCGCCGGTATTCTCTTAAGAAGACTTTCACCATGACAGCAGATGGTCAGAAATAAAATATAGTTTTTGGGTTTGTAATGAATAAATTAAATAAAAATAAAGTTGTAGCTTTATTTTAATTTTTCGTTGGTTGAAGCCTCCATGTAGAAGTTGGAGGTAAGGACCACCACACCTTAACCTCACATGAGAGGTTATGGTGGTGGGTCCCACTTGAACCTAACCTCCACTTCAAGTTTAATTTGGTGGGGACCACCCAAGGCTGAAACCTCTTGAACTCCCCATTAATTGGGGAGAAACCTCTTGAGCTCCCCACTTAATGGTGCCACCACCCCTCCACCTTAATGGAGCCAACGTGCAAGCATTTATGGTGCCAAATACTCCACATTAATTTTGTGCCAACCTCTTGAATTAATTAATTGGTGCTAATCTAATTAACTAACTCATTTGAATTTTGTGCCAACAACTAAATAATAGATAAACTCAATCTATTATTTTGGGTTGGAATTAGTCTTTCAGTGGAACTTGGGAGAAGAGAGAAAATATCTCGCTATCGAAGAACGAAGAACACGTTCTTCCAATTAAGAACACTGGAAACGATCTCCTTCGACCTTCATCCTCAGATCCTATCGATGTAAGACATCTTCAACCAACCTTCCCCCTGCATCGTCATCAACGAGCCAACACAGCTCGGGATTGGAAATGT
The DNA here is from genome assembly GCA_963277665.1 of Viscum album. Classification (NCBI taxonomy): domain Eukaryota; kingdom Viridiplantae; phylum Streptophyta; class Magnoliopsida; order Santalales; family Viscaceae; genus Viscum; species Viscum album. The sequence continues at coordinate 1,821,228,469 of OY728151.1, read as the reverse complement.
GCGGCAGACGCGACGAATGACGATCTCCTTCGTCTTCTTCCTATGAATTCATCGTCGAACAACTATCAAAAGTAGGGGGTTTATTTGTGTAATATTACTTTCCATATTTTCTTCTTCGGTTAGAAAGGAATCATTGCAGAGGTTGTAAAAATTGAAGTTCATCATTTTTTTGCTTGGTAAGACAAATGTTACCACCATAAACGTGGAGGGTTCGGGCCAAACCAACTTGGCCCGACCCCTCCGCCACTCTTGTTTGTGATGATCTTCAGCATGGCAATGAAGCGACGAGATGACAAAGGTAGAGAAGAAAAAGGATGCACTTCTCGTGGCCTCTGTGACCCGCATCGCCCCCGTGGCATCCCACAGCACCTCCAGCCTGCTCGACCGCCTCCTACCGCCTCTCGGCCACCTCCGGGCCTGCCCGGCCGCCTTCCGGCCTACCCGGTCGCCTCCTGGCCTGCCCGGCCACCACCCGGCCACTCGCCAGCCTGCCCAGTTGGTACCCGGTCGCCACCCAGACTCCTAAGCCGCCTCCCGGCCCTCGGATGCCTGGCTTGTCGAGCCACCCCCGGGCTCCCGGTCGACCGGCCTCCTGAGCCGCCTCCCAGCTCCCGGCCGCCCAGCCTCCCGAGCCGACCTGCGGCCCCCCTCATGGTGCCCTAGCTGAACCAGACCCATCTGTGCCCTCTAGGAAGAGCCGCGTCGAGCTGCTCCCTCATGGCACTCCAGGCCGAATCGGCCCCGAGCCTAGGCCGGACCACCCTCGCGGCCTGCTGGGTTGGGCCCAGCGATTCAGGACAAACCCAATGGGCCGGCCCGCCCAACGGGCCAGGTTAGACCCAACGGGTATGGATGGGTCAACCTGAACCAGGTCGGCCCACACTAAGTCTGGTCATGTCGGTCCAACTGGGTCGGACCGGACCCAGGCCCACTACCGACCCCCTTTACTTTCTTTTGCCCGTATCTTTGGCACCGGACGTTCTTCTGAAGAACTGTTAGTGGTGATGGAAATCTTGAAGCATGACGGTCCCTTAGAGTATACCCCACTAGAGCTTAGGGTATAGTTGAGATACGGTCAGGTTGGATCATGTACGAATCTAACCGGTCCTCTAGGACTAAAAGTCTAATAACTCTCAGACTGGTCGTCCAATTGACATGTTGTCTAATGCATTGACACCCCCTATAACGAGGCAGACCTTAGGGGTATTTCTTCATGGGACTTTTTGGAAGTTAATGTATCAACACTTGGCTTGAGAAGTGGACCCTCCCGGAATCAAGCGTGCTTGTGCGGAAACCCTGTGGTTGGCTGCTTTTTGACTGTTGTTCCTGGATCCTATGTGGCTTCGACAGCTCTGACTACTGTTCCTGGATCCTGTGTGGGTTCGACCATTCTAACTATTATTCCTGGATCCTTTGTGGGTTAGAAATCTCTAACTACTGTTCCTAGATCCTGTGTGGGTTCGATAGTTCTGACTATTATTCCTGGAACTAGTGTGGGTTCGACAGCTCTGACTACTGTTCTTGGATCCTTTATGAGTTTGACAGTTCTGACTAGTGTTCCTGGATCATTTGTGGGTTCGACAGCTTTGAATACTATTCTTGGATCCTATTTGGGTTCGACAGTTCTGATTTCTGTTCCAAGATCCTATGTGGTTTTGACAGAATAGATGATTTAGTGGATACATCTAATAATATCTAACTATCCCCAAAATTTTTATACCTTTGTGAGTTGAGTCAGTAACTTTGGTGTTTCCCCTCATGATTGATATGGATTACTTGATAACTAAGGTATATTTATGGGCATATACCTAAGTGGGGTTATCTTTTGATTTTATTCTTGTGGTTTAACCTTGTTGGATTTCATGAGACCATGAGGGTCTCGGGGTCCCTACTAAGTATCGTTATACTCACCCTTGTACGGGATATGCTCACACCTCGTTGTGTTGTATGAAAATGACAAACAGCACTGACCAAGGCTGAGAGTACCAGGAATGGACGGTACCCAGAGGAGGACCACATGACGTGACGATACACGAAGGAGATGGATAGATGTGGAGTGTTGTGGAGGCTATCTATACCTACCCTTCAGGTAGGATTTCCCAGTGGACGATCCAGGAGATATTTTCCCTTTTTACAGTTTCTTGTACTTTACAGTTGGGCTTGTATTTCTGACCCCTTTCACTTTTCAGCACTCTTTTGTTATACAGATTTACTTAGAGTTTTGATTTCAGCTTGTACTCTTTTGTGTGCGTTTTTGGGTTATAAAGAAAATTCCTTCCCAATTTGATGGATTTACGCCTTTGGTGCTAGTCACCAGCCCCTGGCCTATGGAAGGTGGGCTTGGGCTAGTAACAGCACGGGCCTCGGGGGACAAGTCGTGACATTAACATTCTCTAAATAATTTTTTAAAGAAATTTATACTAATTTTATATTTTTTTAATTTTTTCTGAATGGAATCTTCATGTTGTTTTCAAAACAGGGCATGTTTAGATTTTTCTAAAAATATGAAATGAACCATTGATTTTACATGTACTCCATGAACATAATATCTGGCCATCAAGAAAAATAAATGTTTAAAATATTAATTTATAATTTGAGAATTTTATTTTCAAAGAAAAGTATTTTCACCAGGTTTTTTGAACTTTTAGTTTTAAAAAGTTGACTTTTAAAGTAGAAAGGATATTTTTCTCAAGAATTTTTAAATGATATATTTATGAAATTTCTATTACTCAATGTCAAAAAACATTATTATAATTATGATCCACTATGTTAATTTTTTAATGATACCATCCATATTGATTATCTATATTTTTTATGATTTTTTTGACTGGAGATTTACTATATGGATACCATTTATATTACTCTAGATGGTATCTTATTATGTGGATTTATATGGGAATGTATTAACATTTTATATGTTATTTTCTCAATACGAATGTTTATGTTCACTATGTTTAACTTATTTCATATATGGAATTCATTTAAAGTATTAATTTATGGGTGGGGATGAAATTAAATATCCCCTAGATGTATCAATAGGTCTCATGATACACATTAGTTAGAAAAAATAAATGGGTTTTTACCCATAGTTTTAAACTATCCTATGAAAGATATTTACAGCATGATTATGATGTCTAAAATAATACATTCCCTCATTATGAGAATTGTTATTGATGTCCATGTGATTATTCAATTAGTTATAGTATTCATAGATAATTTTCAAGAAGATATTATTATTTATATATCTTTATTTGATCATCATTTTTTCCAATGATATTATAATCAAAATACTATTTAAATGAAATGTGTTTTAGTTAATTACCTTTCCATATTACTCATTCTTATTTACTTATAACAGTATACATTTTATGCATACCCTTAATAACCATCTGATATTACCCTATTCTTATGATTTATTTTTCTTAGGATACCAGGAAGGGTTTTATGATTGATATGCATGGATATGGTAATGGTAATAATGGTTTTCAAAAAGAAAAAAATTTATGAATTTTATGTTTTTAAAATGTAATGTAGATTTTATAATATGTAACTATTTTACCAAGACTAATAAAATATATAGTCCTTTGGTATTTTATTTCTTGAGTCTTGTGGCAATGTGATAAAGTACCATGGGCTCTAGGATACTGGGGTTAGCATCTTAAAACGTAGTTGGGTGCTTCCCTTTGTCCAAACATGCATCCATAAAGTTTGTATGAGGACCAATCAGTGGACTGAACATGATGTGAGTAAAACTCAGTATGAAACCACTAATAGTTTCTAATACTATCCACTATATAAATATTTAATGAGTAGTGTGAATGAATAAAAAATAAGTGTTCAAAATAAATAAACCATGTCGGTATGGGTTCCTTGTGGGATACCCATCCGATGCTACTTAATCCAACCTAAACTAAAAATACCTTAGATAATTTTTTTATTTTTATTTATATTTTTATGTCTCATAAACAATGCATAAAACCATTTTACTCAAAAATAGTGTTAATCAAATATGGTTTCATAGTTTCTATAGAAAATATGTTTTAAAAGTTTGGTGAGTATATAGGTGTGTGCCCTTAGAAAATTAGAAGTAAGGGTAAGTTCTACCTAAACTCTAAGAGAATATCCTAGGTAATCTTAGTTTGAGACTTAAAAGGATCCCAATGAATATTACAAGTTGGAATATAATATCTATAAAAATACCAGTAGAATCATCCAAGGCATTCATTTAATTTCATGACATATAGGAGAACGCTCGGTACAAACCCAGTGCATTATAAATCTAAGATAGAAAAATATTACAAGCATGGTATTTAATATGGGAGACACATTAATGAATTTATTGGAATCACATGAGTCCATCCATGTAAATACATAATGGGATTCCAATTACCACCCAAGGTATTCCACACATTTAAATAATTTATAGATCATAACCATAATAAATCGTGATATAATAATTCATCAAGTATAAATAATAATAAAACATCCATGATCATACTTCATTATCAGGCAAGGGCTAAGTGAAATTTTCCAACCATTCACCTTTCATTTAATCCATTTAGACATTTCAATTTGTGCGGTGAGTAAACACACCATAAATGGTGGTTTAATTACATAGCCTATTCTTAGGGGACTAGAAAGGTATCACACCATTTCATTTTTCTTAATTAATCCATTCATTTATAAGGTAAAACTCAAAACACCTTGAATGTGGATTATTTATATAAAAATTTGTAATTTTATTAGGTATTTTATAAATTAAATCTTAAAGGGATGACTATCATCGAGGTAGACAACCTTTAATGATAAACATTATGTGGTAAGAAAAACCAATTAAATGTACTATTTTTATTAATTTAAATTGACACTTAAAATAAATTCATCACACATAATGTGAAATGCATGGAACGAAGACACATAATATAGATAATAAAATTTTTAGGGAAAAGAAATAGACCACATACCTTATACTTGAAGTAGAGTCCTCATTTACTATAATCCTTTTATTTTTCATAGAATGAGAGAAATATGATGAATATACAAACAACCTAAACAATAGATAATATTACCTTGCATGAATAAAATGATGAAAATGGAGGTATAAATAGATAATTGATATAATATGATTGAATAACATAGTGATAGTCATCCAATGAGATGAATGATGCCAGATTCAGACACCATAAATAGGAGTTATCTCAAGGCCTGCATTTATGGATTAAGACATATGATATTGTGAAGAGAAGATGTGCATTTGAGGTTTTGAAAAGATTTTTTAATGGTTAAACTACCAAAGGGAAAATGTTATTCCCCACCAATTTATTGGGGTGCATTGTTTGGTATCATGGTTTACGAGATTGTGTGACAATAGTGGGAAACTAGTATATAATTTTCACACCCCTTCACACGGTTAGGTGAAATGTTATAAGAACCCATTCACTCATCATTCCAAGAACTCCAAAAAATAAATGAATTTTTTTCATGGCCATGTGCATCCTCATACATGGTTAAACTAACTTTTAACCAACCTTGTAGGGACACATTGTCGTTCCACACAGTTACTACTAAATGTGATCCAACCATTCACCTCACTCAATTTCTCCAACAAAATGAATCTATGGGATCTGAAAAATCCACTCATTCTTCTAAAAGCTATATGTCCTAATTAGGTGTTTCAATATAGATTAATAATGATATTTAAACCAATAATTAATGGATTTTTACCTTTATGAAAAACATGTTTCGTACATTTGTAATGAAGTATATAACCATTATAAATCTTATGAGATTTATTCTACATGAAAAACATGAATTATTCCTCATGGATGTTATGATCACCTAACTTTATGTTAATATTAATAATTAAATTTTCATGAAAATCTTAGAAGGATTCAAAATAATGGAAAAAAATTCCATATATTGAGAACATAATTCAGTTAGGCTGAATAAATAAATATATGGTTTAATGAAGCCTTGATGTATGTGGTATAACTATCTATGTGAATATGTGATGAACTATGGTAATAAATATGATCCAATCTACCATTGTGTTTTTGTTAAAAGTTCTAGATCTCGATTTGTGATTATTTCTATTTATGTTATTTATTTGAATATTTTTGGAAATTTGGATGAAGATTCCATTGTAGTAGAATATTCAATGAAGTGATTTTCAATTCAAGAATATTTAAGTAAAAATATCAATCTTTGACAATAACTTGAACATCATGAAGATGGAATTATTGTTTATGAATATTGATATATTGAGAATTTACTACAATGTTTCTATATATATAAATCGAATCCATTAGGTGAAGTGATGGTTATATGGCCTCTTGATTAATAAAATGACACTTTTAACCCACAGAAGGATAATAAAGATCAATTTGGATCTAAAGAACCAAATCTAAGTTCTATTATATAACTAATGTACCTTCAAAAATTATAAAATTCCAGCTATATCGTGTTTTTTTAATTTATTCGAATTATAAAATTCATCTCATACTCATAAAAATTTGCATGATATCAAACTGATATTATGAAACCTTCCAGGATATGTACATATATATATATGGGATTTTTATATTTATAAAGATCTGAATAAAAATTATTTAATTACGAAAAATATATATATTTTTATAATATCTATAAAGTATGATCTCATTCTATAATTTTATTAATTTTTAGTGGAAATATAATTTAATGGAACTCTACAATGAAAACATTTTCTGTGACTTATTTAAATCATGATAAATGAATTGAAATCCATGAAGTAAGAAGATGATGTGTTTGGATGATACCATATGAAAATTATATCATATGTAATTAAGGATTAGATATGAATAAGTATATTCTTACCTTATTATATATAGATTATACTGCTTGTATAATTCAATTAACTTGTGGGTATATCAAAGGAGATAGATCAACACGTATCTCGCTAAAATACATTTTCAGTAATGAAAATAAAAATATTGCTGATATTGATATCTAGTAAATATGTTCTTGTGATAATATTATATATTTATTCAAAAATTAATTATCAATTGAAACAATAGAGAAAATGATTTATAAAATTGGGATATATTGACTGGAATGTCAATAATGTCTCTATGAGGGGTAGTTGGGAATTTTTTACTCTTTTTCCCATCATTATGTGGGGGATTATTATGAATTAACATTTTGTGTGTGGTTTATATAATAATAATAGTTTTGGAGACTCTTTGTTTTCTATAAAAACCATTCTCATGGCCAACCTCCCATATTCTTAAACCTTTGTAATTCCCAATATTGGATTATATATTGTTTGAATTAATCCCAAATTTTATATAAAATCACATTGAATATATATATATTGAAATATGTCAATGAAATATGTGATTTTAATTGGCATCTACATTTTGATCTATACAATTATTTTCTATTTATTGTCTGATAAGTACTATTTTCCATTAATATATAGAGTATTTGAAAGCATTATTTTTCATCACATCAATTTTCTAATGATTAATCATGTGTTTTGATTTTAATGTTTATCCCAGATTCAATCAAATTTTTATTTTATTCAAAACACCTTATAGTTTTTTTAATTACATTTTTTGGGTCATTTATCAAATTAATTACCAATATGGGATGCTAGAGTGTGAAATCATTTAACATTTTTGTTCCTCTAAGTAAGGGTATGTAATGAATTCACTATCTTTAATACCATTATGATAGTGTGTAATCATTCCATTCTCTATCTATTTTATTTTTTATTATACATTTACAATATATTTTGATGAAATATATTATATATTTCACCTTTTAATTTATTAATAGGGATAAAAATGAATAATTATAATCCAAAAATAATTTTGTTCATGTGTGATTACTAGGGTATGATTCTTTAAATTATCAAAGTATAATTTATTCATGGTTCTTTTTCCATGCTTGTGGGACTAATTTTTAAGTAATAACATTAGAATTATTTTTCCATATTTAATACATTAAAATTTTATTTTGGTCATCATTGAAATAAAATTTATTTATCTCTTTTTATTGATTACATGAACATGTTCATTTTGTTAAATCAAAACTGTTCCATTTTTTAACCATTATAGTTTTTATTATCTTATATTTTCATTTTCCCTTTTTATTGAACATAGTTTTTTCCATTTTTTTAATCATTGTTTTGTTTTCTCAAAAATATTATGAATAAAAATGTGTCCATAATCCAATATATAAGATGGAACATTTTTTAACATCCAAACCCGATAAAATAATTATGATCATTGAAAATGAATATGTTCATATAAATATCATTGTACATAAAAAATATATTAAATTAGTGAATATTGTAAAATAAAAAAAATTGTATGGTATATCATATTATTTATAGATATTTTAATGTATATGTAAATACATAAAATAAATTTATAGAAATTTATTTTTTTCATTTATCTTTGAGAATTTTTTAAATATAGATAAATTACTTTTATAAATTACTTAAATAAATGAAATTTTAGTTATCGAGTAAATTTTAAAATTTATCTAGAAATGTAGAATCTAAAAATAAATTTTATAACATCATATGTAATATATTTCTATATATATAATTTTTAAGAGTGTAAAAACTTCATTTTCACTGCCCCTATTTTTGATAAATTAGTTATTGAACTTCACACCCACATCAGTGTTCTAGCTATAGCATTGTGTTATAATTCATGCACTTTTTCTACCACAAAAGGTGGTATATATGGTGGTGTCACTAATTCTACTATGCTATTTTGTGATTCTTCTCAAACATTATAATGTTGTGATCCTATTGGCGACTCAAAATGATATGTTGTAACTGCATCTTAATACTATAAACTAGATGATACCTCAACATAAAACATTGTAGGCTCTCAAATATATTATATAGATCCATATGTCAAAAATAATGGGTTCCCAATAGGACCCCATGAAGATGATAATAATGACATATAGTCATCATAAAAGTCATCAAAAAAACATTATACCCTATACAAAATAAATCTGATATAATAGTAAATCCACTCTATAGCTGAGCTCTAGAAATATTGATCACATATTGTGTTTGAGATGAAGATGGTATATTAGATTTATAATTTAAAAAAAATTAATTTTTATTATATTTTTTAAACTTTATGAATCATTAAAACATATAGTTGTGATGAATAAATTTCATTTCATTAATTTCTAATCATGTTTTCCGGATACTAGAATCTTGAATGTGTTCCTTGTAGTTAAAATTGTAAAACTACCTTATATTTTTTATTAAAATATTATATAGATATTAAAATATTATTTTTAGTTATCTATGAGATACATTAATAGAAAATGATATGTGATTTTTAAATTTATCATTAATTATTTTTCATAAAATCTTTTTTTTTCAAGTTATTTTTAGTCGTACACTTTCTATAACACTTTATATAAATATCCATACATGTAATATAAAATTACCAAAAATATTATTTAAGGGGATATAAAAAGTATATATAGATTAAAAAATGAGTAATTATCAAAATGATGGGATTATTTAATGAAATTCATTGTATTTGATCAATATTCTTGTAGTGGTAACATGTTATGATGTATACATGTTACATTAAATAGGGGACATGGATCAAATATAACATTTTTATTGTTGATGTTTTTTGGATAATGGAACAAAGATTATTAGGGGTAATTTTTTATTTAAAATTGATGATAGATTATCTTTTACTGATATTTATTCATATATATTTTAAAATAAGTAGGATTTTATGGTTTCATGTTTATCTATGGTATTTTTTATTCAAAATTCCATTTGTGTTTTTTTAGAGAAACAGAAAAGTAATGTTTCTAATCATTTTCATATAAAAAATAACATCTTTTACACTTATTTTTTTTAATGATTTTACATCCACCAATTATTTATATAATTAACATTATATTTGTTTAATATGAATAATTATTTATTCTTTTAGTGAAATTTTCTTTATTCACAATTTTTCCACATTTTATTCATCTTTGAGTCTATGCTATGTACTCTTCAATTTCTAGAGGATTTAATTTTTGATTATATTTTGTGAAACCAATTATATTATCTCTATTCCATTGAAAATGGAAATTAATTACATAACATGGATAATTTATTCCTAAATCACATAAAAATATACACATAACTCTGACTCTCATGAGATCTTAGAATAAAAACTCTAATTCTTGTAAGTTTTATAGAATGAATGTACCTTCCACCTTTATTACATAATCAAGTATTAATCATCATCTATGAAATCATGTACAATAAAAATAATATTTTTTAATTTATAAATACATGTATAACTCTCTTGTACATCACCCATATCATATCATATAGAATTTTGAACCATAATCATAACATAGCCCATGGTTCCTGAGCATCATCACTGATCCCTATGGTATCAAGGTTCACATTATCTGATCACTTGACTATTTTTTAGTGTCACATGAACCTTGTAAAGAAATTTCATGAAAAATATACTTAATTTTATGTATAATACTATATATATGACAATGTAAAAGATAAAATTTCCCACATTTTTTATGTATGAATAGTTCCATTAAAACATGATCCCACATTGAGTCCTAATATTGTATGTGTTTTAGTTTATTAATCTATAAACTCCACTAGAACATGAAAACCCTAATTGGGGATGTAACCTCAAACAATCATTCCATGCCACCCCACACTATGGTCCGACCTTGACTACTCTATACACATCTAAATGCTTATTTCTATCATGTTCCACACATGCACCTAATCTCTACTTCCTTTATTCTCATTTGTTTCTAAACTGGACAAATAATTTCATGGTTGGATATATACCCTTTGAAATAGATTGTTTTTGTGTCTATTTATGGTTATAAAAAAATTTAAAGGAACACCAAATAATTCCTATAGAATAAAATATTTTCCCACCATAAAATTCCTAAATTACATAACCATTTTCCACTAAAAAAAGCTTTCATAATTTTGATTCCAAATTCTAGTAAGCCATAAATACATTATTAATTTATTTCTATGAACATATAAATTCAAATATTAATTAAAACACTACCCATCCTCTAGGTATTTATAAATATTAATGAATCTTTGAGTAATGACAAATAATTAAAATCCCCTCTAAATTCAACATTAAATTCATCAATCTAAAATATCTTCAATATTCATCAAAAAGAATATTCTTAATTATAAATAATAAAATATTGTTTTTTAATATCGTAGATACATTTTAATTAATTATAAATGAAATACTCAACCACATCATTATAATTAAACACATTCAAAATTATCATATTTTAAAAAATGTGTTGTCTCAGAATTAGCTATGTATTCTTTATAATGACTAGCTCTATTGTCGTCATATCAATATGATACTTATCAAAAAATATTAATTCTTTATTATCGAACATTATAGTAAAACTAATAATCTATCATCCAATGTCCATGATTCTTATCCATCAAGGATAACATCAACTTCTTCCTTTGTTGGACTTATCAACATTACATAGATTTATCATAACACACTAACTTTCTTCACATTTGAATATTTATAACAAATACAACTTTAATAAACACAACCTAAAATTAAGCATTACATAGGGCTCAACAATCTTCAATTTTTGATATTTTTGAATATGAAATTAAATTAAATTAAATGAAATTTTCAAGGTAGTTTTTCTACCCCTTATTGACAATCAATAAAAAGGTCAACATGTAATAGAAAATTCTTACTCATTCCATTTTCATAAATTAGGTTTCATCTTCACCCCATTATTATGTTTCTATATTAACTTACCTCCGTATGAGATACCCCTTGAGGTAAATTCTATTTAAGGGAAATAAAAATTGTTTTTTGTGAGATAATTATATCATGGGAATCCTCTTATAAATATGGAATCCACTAATAGACTCTAAGTCAATACGGGAAAACCAGATGCATAAAACAACTTTGAATTTTGTAAATTTCAAATATATCCAAAATCTATTCTACATATTATACCAACTCTATTTTATATGAGGGAATTTGTTTAGTTTTTCATAATAATATTCTATATTTGACTCAACAAATGGGTTAAAAACATTCTCAAATAAATTATATTACTCCCCCTTTCAAGTTATATATTTTTTAAAATTAACTTATCAGTATCTCCATTTTTTTATAATTAACTCCTCACATTAGGGTAGGATAATATTTTCATCATACCACATAGATGAAAATCATTAGGTCTAACATATGATATATAATAAGAAATAATGAATCTTTGACATCTTGTTCATCTTCTTCATTCACATTTTTGGGATTCCCTTTAATAGACATCACTATGTATGATTTTTATTCAAGAATAATTTGTAAGAATCAATTATCACAATTGTATCTATATTAAAATTGAGATATTGAAATTTTTGTGTCTCAAGGAGATAATTTTCTTTATGATTAATGACTTCTCAAATGTTATAAAGCATTCATTTCTTTAGGTCCCCCCATAATGCATGTATCAACTTCTATTCCATGCATAGAAAAAAACCACAATATATATGTGGGAATAAGGTGGATTCTAACCCCTATACTACTAAGTTATAGAAATTTTTTTATACTTATTCCTTTAACCAAAAACTTATTTCCTAATAATTTTAGATTTATTTATTCGTTCACACATGATTTTACAAATATTAATCTTTTTGGTATAATTGTAACATCCAAGACTCTAGTATCCCAAAAGAGTAATTCATATAATAGTATTTGTATATAATATATTATTTCTCATAAGATCCTACATATTAGTAGTCCTATATGACTAGATACATTCATTCATTAAATTTAAAAACATAATATACAACATGAACATAATATGAGAACACAATTCAAGCTTCTATCATATCCTAGAAAAATATACACATTTATCCTATAGGTTTATTAGAGAATGGAAAAAAAATTGGATGATATTAGATACATAGTAAGGAGTACCATACAAAAAAATATATCATAACATAAACATGAAATTAGTGATATAGAAGGAAGAAAATAACATAATTTAAGCTATTAAAAAACTTTGACAGAGGGATTGTTATATACATGATGATAAATAAGAAATTAATTAAAAATATCATTTATCTCATACTAATAGAATGTATAATGTTGAACATCAAAACATCTAAGACACCATACTATTATGGGAATAGGGATACACTAAATCCAAACTTCTTTTCTTTAATAAGATATGTAGATCTATTGAGGTTCATATAATTTCATTACCCACCCATCGCTTAATTAAGTCTAATGTATTCACAATAATAGTTAATTAGACTTTTCATAAAATTACCTAAGGAAACTATTACTGAATAAGACATGGATATCCCTAAAATGAGATATATAGAATTCAAATACTTCCCCATCCAATACAATAATGTGGATGTCTAAGATAATATCCTTTAATCATTTTAGATATTGTGTGGTATTTACAATGTAACATAATGTACCATTATCGAAGAAATATTTTGCAAAAAGGTACCTTCAATGTGTTGATTTATCCATGTAAGATAATAATTGGGTTTAATAGTTTGGAACTGGTAGGACACAAATGTAATGGTATAAAAAATAATTCAACATGATTCATAAATATCATTTAATATTTCCAATTCATATCACAAGGGAGTGTCTAGATAGGTGTGTTGTATATGTCCCACACACCATGTACGTAAGAACTCTGATCTTCATTTTAGGTATGGATCTCTATTTCGAGATTCTTTTTAGGAAAAAGGAATAAATGGGAAATTTTTATAAGTACATGTCGTGTACTGGCTGTGTAATGGCCGAGTACAGGGCCATGTGGGTGACATAGATAGTCACCTAAATAGGGGGCAGTTGAGGCTAATACACGGCTTGTACATTAAATGAATGCACTATGTACTTTTCTTTTTATTTGATAAATTGGAACCGGGTCATGTCTCTCATCTAGAACACCCATCTTCTCCCCGCTTTTTGTATAGGAGAGAGACAAATATCCAAAGAACTTCGATCTCATCCTGTTCCTCTATCTAACCTATTATTGAGATGATGTTCGGTGTTTTAGATTCCCACCAGTGAGTTCACTCTTTACCCAAAGCCACTCTTCCAGATTTTTCTTCTCACGTGAGTAGTTAAAGGATGATATTTTTTACTCTTTTTGTAGATCTACATAGTTCTAGGTCAATTCAAGGGCTGATGTTCAAGATTGTTGATCATACAACATCAAGGTAGGTTGTTTGTGCCTTACATTGATTATCTTCAGAATATATATTCTTAGAGTGCAAAATACCCATGTTTGGGGTATTGCGTGTTTTGAAATTAGACCTTATTTATTACATTTTATGGTTTGGTAGATTGATAAGAGGGTAACTACTTATGAATACGGTTTTATGCCATGATAATGGGTGTGTTTCCCTTGTTTGATAGATTATGGTTGTTTGGTCTAGAATGCCTATTAGTCTTGCTGTGTTTTCCGTGCCTCATGTTGTTAGGATGGTTTTACTAATTATGTGAGATGCATGTGATTTTCATTGTTAAATTATGACCAAGGGGAATTGACTATGAGAGATTCATGAAGTAGATTCATTTATGTATAATTGTTGTTATGTTGATATCGAGGTATTGACTGTGAGAGCTTCCAGGTGGTCATTATATTTTATTGTTTCTATGCAGAACAAGCGGTAATGACTATTAGAGTTTCCCAGATGGTTGTTTGTAAATGTTTAGTGTTACATGGGACCTAGGGGGTTAGACTGTGACAGCTTTCCCAGAGGGTCACTATTTATTTAATTGATTATATGTTAAACCATAGGGTTTAGACTATGAGAAATTTTCTAGAGGGTTGATTATGAATAATTGAATGATTATGAAAAGTCTTCCAAGCCAAAGCACAATCTTGGACTATATCTTACTTGGTTGTTAGATGGTATTTTGAGATGTCTATTGTTACAATTACAAAAAGGAATAGAGAGATTAGGATAAATCCCGAGATTTATTATTATATGGTTTGAATAATTAATAAATTAAAATGAATTTAGTTTAAAAATTTAGGATTGTTCACTTTTGAGTACTTCCTAGTTTATTACTTCATTTCTGCATATTGATTGATATATATGTTCAATAATAGTTAGGCACAGATATTTTTTTGGTTTTATATTTAGATTAGTCTCACAAACTCTTTGGGTCATGTTTTTTTATCCAAAGATATTATATGGTTGCAGGTATAGATAAGGGAAAGTTCCCTTCTTCATTAGGTACATGATTGTTGTTGGAGCAGGAGAGCATGGGACCAAGATGATGCTTGCAATGCTTTTGGAGTTTAATTCTTTTCTATACTTTGGTTTTATTATTTTATTTCAAGAATTTTGACTTGTTTGGATGATTTTCTAGATACATGTGACATGTATCATTTATATATGCTCTAGTTGTTATAATACTATCAATCTTCCCATGTTTACTTTTGTTGTATGGCATTACTGCTTCCACTTTTGTTTACTATTTTTTAGTCCATTTTTCATAATCTTCCAATGAGGTAATATTTTCCCCATTATCAAATCTTGTCCCTCACTGCTAGTCAGTATCCTCTAGCATTTGGGGAAATGTGATTGAGGTCATGTAACCATCCAGGTATGGGGCACCCTTATGCGGCACTTGAAACTGGGATGTTACAAAGTGGTATCAAAGGAGTTTATTTTCTACATTTTCTTGATACTTTTATCCTGTAGGTAGGTATAGGAAGTAGTGGGTAGTTGTTAATAAGTTTTTACAGGGAGTAGATAACCCGTGTACAGGGAAAATCCAAGTTACCTCATCTATTGCAATTTTTAAGGTTTTATCAATTGTTACAGTTGATTTGATTTCACCATTGGGTGACACAATTATTTTGTGCTGATATTATTTATATCATTGTAGTTCTATTTCTATTCAAACTTGATGAGATGAGTGTATGATATCTCATTCATCATATAGTCACTTTCTAGAGATCGCATGTCATTCATTCTTATCATTCCATTTAGGATGCATTATTAATTCCATGTTGTTGTGAAAGATGTTGTGCTATATATTCATGTTGTTTTGATATATTTCATGATATAACACCAGATATTTTGATTGGATATTGTAAATTATAAAGTTACATTTGGATGGATGCCAAAATTTAGTCCCTAAGGTGTTACGAACCCTCTTGGATTGGAATTTGTTGGATCATGATAGAAATTTAATTGAATATTGTCAAGTTATGATGTGAAAACATATAAAAAACATTGATTTTAAGGGATTATGGGATCCCAAAGGTAAGAATTTTTCCTTTATTGGACAATATTTTATGTTTTTAAGGGATTTATAGAAGTTTCATAGGCATACTATTCGAAAACCTAGACAACACAACGTGTGTTGTTATGAACAAATGACATGTGTTCTTCTATTATGGAAGAAAAAACTTTTCTTAAGTATAGGACATGTACCATATGTACATGTCATGTATTCCTTGACTATTTGAATTACCATGTGAGAAGAGACACGGGGTTGGGAAACTTTAGGTTGTACATGTTGTGACTAACATGAACACGTTGTGTAGTTATTAACCGTGTATTCAATCGTGTGACCAATGACACGGGTGGATAAATTTTGAATGGTACATGATGTGTCTAACTTGTTCACACCAGGTGGTTTTCAACCGTGTATCTGGCTATGGGACTAATGAAATGGGTGGATGGGATTTAGGTGGTAAACACCGTGTGTATAGTGTGCATGCCGTGTAGTGTTACTCTGGGAGAGAACTATGTTGTTCTAGTTGTGTAGAAGAACCTGTGTAGGATGGAAAATTCAAGTACATGTCATGTATTGGGAAGAACATGCCATGTGTATGGTGTGTTACATGACAAGGTTCATAGGGGTACACACCCATGTTAAGGATTAAGGTAACACGTTGCGTAGTAGTTCTACGCTCTATGTAACCCTCTCTAGAAAAACGTGAATTCTTTATTCTCATGTTCCTTTCTTGAACTATTAAGTTTATGTCATTGATAATATTTAACTAAGGTGTCTGATTGACCTTGAAGAGTCATTCCACCAAGATTTCCTCCAGTTTTACACTAGTTAAATGGAAATGATCGCACACCAGAAATGGTAGATCAAGGACTACAAGCAGATTCTCCCATCGTGCCCATCATGGAACCAGCTATTATACCAGACACAGGTGTTGATGAAAAGTTTCATGAAGTATTTTTTATGTTGTTACAGACTTTCTAGGGAGCACCACATCCTACCTCAACTATTGAAGAGTTGACATGGGTGTTCCAGTAGTAGCATCCTCCCACTTTCTTAGGGGATGGAGGACCACAGGCTGTATACTCATTGTTGGAGGCCATGCTTTCTATCTTTGAGCATCTGGAGATGCCTCCTAAGAGGGGGGTGAAGCTCGCGTTGTACATGCTATGTGATTCCACCAAGAGATGGTGGGATGTTATCTCATAGGTAGGACATCATTGGTATATGCCTTGGGAAGAGTTTTAGAGTACCTTCTATTATTACTTCTATCTTGAGACGTTGATGGCTGATCGAGCTCGAGAGTTCAAGAATTTGGAGAAGGTATCTCTTTCATTGATGGAATACACTTCTCATTTCACATAGATTCATCTATTCACACCTATTATAGGAGGTAATGATTTATATATGGCAAGGAAATTGAAGGATGATATCAGGAATGACATCCAATCATTAGTGAATTTTTCCAAGATGACTTTGTTGACTGTTATAGTGAACCAGGCACTGATTACCAAGCACAATATGAGGGATTTGGGAGCCGTGAGCCAGGGTGGTTCAACATCCAAGGCTGGTACTCTTTTGACAGATATGAGGAAGTAGCACAAGGAGCTTTCAAGTGATGTTTCTTCAGGTATCCAGGGGGTATGATACCAGTGCAGGAAGACCAGGTATATGATTCTACATTTCCCAAAGAACCTAGTTGAGTTCTGGTCTTACAGAATGATGGGCCATATTTAGTGTTTTTTCATGACAATATCACCAGCAGTAGGTGATAGGGGTTTTTATGAATCCATGTTCAGGAGTAGGACCACCAGTTTCCCATCAATCAGGGAACTGGTGTTTGTCAGGATTTTCGGGACAAGGAGGTGGTCATGGTCGTGGTATTCAAGATATAGGTTTTCAGTGATATAAGGGTGGATTACATCAAGGTAGTCAGGCAGGGTCACAAGGCCATGGTACAGGTCAGACTTTTGCAGTAGAGAAGACCCAACAAGAGTAGGATCCTGGACCCTTTATAGTTAAAGATATGATTCTACTTGCTTCAGTTTTAGCTTCTACTCTTTTTGATATAGGTTCTTCCTATAGTTTTATATATGTTGTCATTGTAGAGATCCTTGGGCTTTGTATCTTTACGTCTGATGATGTTATGATGTTAGACACTCTATTGTGGATTAGGGTGGCTACTGTATGTCAGTGTATGGTGTTCCCTCTTTATTTTGGTGGGTGTCACTTCTTGTGGGACCTCTATGTCTTAGCAATGATAGGATTTGATTCCATTCTTGGAATGGATAGGTTGGTCTCCTTTCATGCCTTTGTTGTCTGATATCACCGCAAGGTGAGTTTCACAACACTAGAGTGCATGTATTTTCTACAAAAGGGATAATGGTATGTCCAAGATAGTAGATTTGGACTCGAGCATCATGGGTTGGGAGGAATTATAGCCCAGATTTATTGTTTATATCTAGATGACCATGGGACTTCACTGGTGTACATTCCTCCAGTGGGGAATCATTTCAGAGATGTCTTTCCAAATGACTTTGTAGGTTTACCTTAGTAGAGATAGGTAGATTTCAAAATTGAGAATGTGCTAGGAGAAACACTTTTTTAAATTCCTCCTTATATTATTTGTGCACTAGAGTTACAAGACCTCAAGAAGTAGTTAGAGGATTTGTAGGGAAAGGTTTTCATATGACCCATTACTTCTCGTTGGGGTTCGCATGTCCTTTTGCGAAGAAGGTAGATAGTACTCTCAGAATATGCATAGATTATTAGAAGTTGAACCAGTTGATGGTCAAGAACCGATATACCTTGATGAGGATTGATGATATATTTGATCATATTTGAGGATCTATGGTGTTCTCCAAGATTGACTTGAGATCCAGTTATTATCAGTTGTGTGTTAGACCGTCAGATATACCTCTTATAGCCTTTCAGAGCAGATATGGTATATACGAGTATTTGGTTTTTGGTCTCACAAATGTGCTAGTAGTTTTCATGGCACTAATGAACTTAGTTTTCAATCTTTATTTGGATTATTTTGGGGTAGTATTCATGGACAATATCTTGGTGTACTCTCACACTCGACATGACCATTCCTCTCATATTGAGATCATGTTGAGTACACTGAGAGAGCATCAGTTATACGCCAAGATCTCAAAGTGTCACTTTTGGATGGATGATATTCACTTCTTGGGACTTGTCATATCTGAGATATAAGTATCCTTAGACCCATAGAAAGTGAGAGAAGTAGATTCCTAGAAGTATCCCAAAAACGTCTTTGTGGTATGGAGTTTTCTGGGGCTGGAGAGTTACTATAGACTATTTATATAAGAATTTTCATTCTTAGTAGTGCCAATAAAGATCCTGACTAAGAAGGGTGAAAATTAATTGTGGATAGATTCTGTCAATTCAGCCTTTCAAGAGTTGAAAGGGAGATTGACTTCCGCATTGATATTGATTTTTCCAGATCCTGGTAAGAGTTACACTGATTACTGTGATAGATCAGGTATTGGGATGGGAGTAGTTCTTATGTTGGGGGGAAGGATTCATTGTGTACAGGTCTCGGAATTTGAGGCCACATGATAGGAATTACCCGACCCACGATCTCGAGTTAGCTGTGTTTGGGCATGCTTTTTGCTATTGGAGATATTATCTTTGGGGAGAGCACTTTGTGGTATACACTGACCACAAAAGTCGCAATTATGTCTTTACTCCACATGGTCAAAATTTGATATAGTGATGTTAGGTTGAGTACCTTCATTACTTTGACTTTGTTCTTGCCTATACGCTTAGGAAAGGAAATGCAGTGGCTGATGCGTTGAGCAGGAGGACTCAGATACATGCAGTTTTGGTGGCCATGAGTGAGTGGTAACTTATGGATCTTTTCTCTTAGATGAATTTGTAGGTGCATCAAAAATAGGAGTAGATGTTTCTTTCTTCTATATTTTTACCTCTAATCTACTGGATCGTGTGAGAATGAGAAAGCTATCAAATTTTGGGATGGCCTAGTTCTACGGGAGAGTGTGTCAGGAGAGGACCCTACTCCAAGATGGACAATAGGTGAGGATGAGGTTTTATGATCATGGGTGATTATGGGTGTTTGCAGACATACATGAGGATATGTTTTGAGGCTTTCATTCCTCAGTTTGGGCAGTTTATCCTGGTGTCACAAATAAGTATGGAGATCTACACTGTTAGTATTGGTGGTCAGGTATGAAGAGGGATGAAGCTAGTTTTATCAGGATATGTTCCACCAGTCAGTAGGTAAAGGCAGAGCACCAGCGACCGGTAGGACTATTAAAATAGTTACCCATTTCTGAGTGGAATTGGAATGATGTTGTGATGGATTTTTTGAAAGTTATACCGAGATGACATCAGAAAAATGATTATGTTTGGGTTGTTATTGATGGCCTCACGAATGTTGCACATTTCTTTCCGATCAAGGAAATATTTAGTTTTGATGAGCTTGGAAGTTTGTAAATCCAAGAGATTGTAAATTTTTAGGGGTTTCTACACTCTATTGTTTCATATAAGGATGCTTGGTTTACTTCTGGGGTCTGTCAGGGACTACATGGGGCTTTGGGTACATAGGTGCTTCTGAGTACAGCTTACTATCCCCTGATAGATGGCCAGTCTGAGCGCACGATTTAGGTTTCAGAGGACATTCTTTGAGAATGCATCGTAGATTTCAAGGGCTCTTGGTAGAGACACACACCCCTAGTAGATTTTTCCTACAATAAGAGTTTTTAGGAAACGATTCAGATGTAACCATATGAGGGTTTGTACAGTAGGCCATGTCGATCACCCCTGTGTTGGATGGAGGTAAGAGAGGCAGCTATGTTGGGACATCCTCTTGTCTAGGAGACCATGGAGAAGGTAGAGTTGATTTAAAATTGGATGGATACTACACATTCATTGCACAAATCCTATGTTAATCGATGAAGACAACCCCTAGAGTTTGAGGTCGGAGACCAGGTTTTTTAACATGTCACACCAAGGTTTGGACACAGGACGATTATGAGATAGGGGAAGCTTTCACCAAGATATTTTGGGTAATTTGAGGTGTTGGAGAGAGTTGGTATGGTTTCCTATCAGTTGTCATTACCTCATAGGTGTTGGGATATGCACAAAGCCTTTCATTTTTCTAAGCTACAACATTACTTTTCATACCCGTATCATTTTCTTCAACCTGAGGAGGTTGAATTGGAGGTGGATTCATCCTTCAAGAAGCACCCTATTCAGATTGTGGATCATATCACAAAGGTACTTTTTGTCCAGTCTACACCTCTGGTATGAGTGTTATGGAATAATGAGCAAGTACAGGAAGATACTTGGGAGAGGGGGTCGACATATGATCATAGTGGCCAAAGATGTTTGAAGTTTCTTCTTCACCACCCTTATAAGGGAAATTTAGGGACAAATTGTTGTATGGGGGTAGTTTGTAAGAATATGGATCTTAATTTTAGGTATGGATCTCCATTTTTTGTTGTTTTAGGGAAAAAGGAAGAAATGGAAAATTTCTCTAAGTACATTCCATGTACCTGGTTGCTACGTGTATCCATGTACTAGTCATGTAATGGCTGAATACATGGCCGTGTAAGTGATCCAACAGACCAGCTAATGTGGGGGCTAGTTAAGGATAACACACGGCATGTAAATTAAATGAAAATTTCATGGACTTTTCTTTTTATTTAACAAATCATAGTGGGGTCACGTCTCATATCTAGAACACCCTTCTTATCCTCATGTTTCATACAGGAGAGTGACGAATGGCTGAATAACTTCAAGATCCTCCTATTTATCCGTCTGACCTCCGATTGAGACTCTATTGGGTGCATTGGATTCCAACCGGTGAGTTCTCTCTTTCCCTAGATCCTATCTTCTTTATTTCTCCTGTCTCATGAGTATTTCAAGGATTATTGTTTTTACCCTTCTGTAGATCTACATTATTCTAGGTCGATTCAAGGGTTGACGTTCAAGAGTGTTGATCATTCGACAACAAGGTAGGTGTTTTATGCCTTTCTGTGATTGTATTTGGAATATATATTCTTAAAGTTCCAAATACCAATGTTTAGGGTATTGCATTTTTTTCAATTAGACTTGTTTTATTGCCAGTTATGGTTTGGTAAAGTGATTAGAGGGTAATTGCTTAAGCATAAGGTTTTATACCTTGATAATGGGGTTTTTCCCTTGTTTTATTGATTATGGTTGTTTGGTCTAGAAATCCTGTTAGAATTTCATTGTTTTCCATGAATTATTTTGTCTGTATTGAGTTAATGGTTATATGAGATGCATGTGATTCGCATTGTGAAAGTGTGACCAAGGGGAATTGACTTTGAGAGCTTCCCAATGTAGGTTCATTTAAATATAATTTTTGTTATGTTGACCTAGAGGTATTAACTATGAGAGCTGGAGGGTGGTCATAGACCAGAGGGGTCAGACCATTAGAGCTACCCATAGGGTCATTATTAAATGAATGTTAGACCCTAGGTAATTGACTGTGATAGATACTAGGTGGTCATTATATTTTATTATTTATATGAAAACCAAGGGGGTATTGACTGTGAGATAGGACCAGGTGGCGTTTGTAAATGTTTAGTGTTACGTTGGACAAGGTGGGTTAGAGTATAAGATAATTCCTAGAGTGTCACTATTTATTTAATTGATGATATGTTAAACCATAGGGGTTAGACTGTGAGAAATTTATCAGAGGGTTGCTTATGAATAATTGAATGATTGTGACATGTCTTCCAAGACAAATCACAAGCTTGGACTCGGTATTATTTGGCTATTAGATGGTCTTCTGAGACATTTGTTGTGAAAATTACATGGAGGGATATAGATCTTAGGATAGATCTCAGGATTCATTATTGAATGGTTTGAATAATTAATAAATGAAAATGAATGTAATTGAAAACTATAGGATTGTTTACTTTTGAGTACTTCCTAGTTTATTACTTAATTTATGCATATTGTCTATTATATATGTTCATTGACTGTTAGGAACAGATCATTTGTTGGTTGTCTACTGGGATTCATATCACATCCTATTTGGATCATTTTTTAGACCCAAACAGATTATATGATTTTAGGTATAGATAAGTTAAAGTGACCTTCTTCATCTTGTACATTATTACTATTGGAGCTGGAGAGAATGGGACCAATATGAGGCTTGCGATACTATTAGATTTTACTTATTTTCTATAATTTGGATTCAGTATTTTATTTCCAACATTGTGACTTGTTTAGTTTCTTTCCTAGACACATGTGACATGAATCATTTATATATGCACCAGTTTTTATATTACTATCAGTCTTCTGTTGTTTACTTTTGCTGTATAGTATTACTGTTTCCTCTTTTGATTACTATTTCTTAGTCAGTTGTGCATGCTATGGTAAGGATGGAATAGCTTCCCCATTACCAAACCTTGTCCCTCACTAATAGTCAGCAACCTCTGGAATTTGTGGAAATGTGCTTGAGGTCATGTGACCAACCGGGTACGGGGCACCCTTGGGCAGCACCCAGAACCAGGACATTACAATGTAATAGGGTGATGAATGATTCAAGGGTCAAATAACCCGTTTTGGGTTATTATTCCTAGGTGAATATATTCTACAGCCACATCTACATTCAATAATCTAGATATAGACGCATTTTATAGTGAACTACACACACTTTTAGGTTACCAAAACATAGAATGGTTTTTCCACCATGGAAAATATTGAGTTTTAAAATGGTTTTGGTAACTATAGATTCAAAATAATAAGAGGGATATATAACTATATATACTTTTAAATACTAAAAATTTCATTGTTAATACGGTAAATATCTTCTATTTCCTTGTTTTCACCACACAAAAGGAAATAGGTGGTGAATATTACATGATTCACATTGAATGGAAATTAAGGTAGAAAAAACCCACTTATTGCCTTGATTCTATATTTAATTATATAACATCTAAAATAGAAATTATATACACCACATAAATAAAATTAGATGTATAATATAAAACATTTCTCGAAGAGAAGAATTATAGATGAAAACCCCTTAACTCTTATGTTGACTTCCTCAAACAAAAATTAACCTTCTATATCATAAACATGTAAATATTAATCAATTAATTTAAAAACATAATAATTTCCATTCACATTTACACTCTTTATAAATGATCATTCTCTATGTTAATTCATAAAATTTTTCATATCTGGTGTTTATAGTTTTCATCATTTCTAACAGTTTCATAATAGTGGTGTATGTATCGATTCATCTTTGAAATTACACTATTGAAATTTCATTAAAGTTAATATTTGGTATGATTAGAATTTATTTATTATTTTTTAAATCCCATTTATGAGTGTTTTATTCTATATATATGAAGATCAAATCAATAACAAGAATTCTTATGTTATTTTTAACTATCGAAGGGTGTTTTCTTAATTTCAGAATGAAATATTGGTATAACATATACAGAAAAAAAATAACTAATTACACATTTAAATTTCATTAAACTAGTAATTATGTTCCCATAGTCATTCATGATATAATTTCATAGTATTTTTCATGTTGGTGGTTAAACCAACCCGAACATGAACATACCCTTGTTTAATGAATGATATGGAGGGGGTTCTATTGTATTGTCATTATACTAAAATAATAATGATGTAACTTAGTTTTTATTAGTGTGTTATATAATAGTTTGATGTAATTAGATTAAATATTAAAGTATATGAAGATATTTCACAATTTAAATTAAAAATTATCATATTAGTACATATAATTTAAATGGTTAAATTAATGATGATCATATGTTGATAATATCAACAATATATTATCTAATTTATCATAATAGAATATTAAATATATCATGAAATATAAATTTATCCTTTAATAACATCCCTATATCCATCATTTCAAGGTAGTTAAGTAATAAAAAACATGTTATTTCCTGGAGGCAGTAGTCCGCGCAACGCACGAATGACGATTTCACTTTTCAAGGGATAGGGGAAAGTTGTTTAGTGTTTTTATATATATTAAAACAAAATTAATTATACTAAAAATATTTAATTAATCATATATTATTTTTAAAAATATATTTGAAATGTGATTATTAGATAAAAATATGTTAGTGAAAGCATTGAAAAAACATTGAGAAAATAAAGTTTCTCTTAGAGGATTCATTAGAAAGGAAAAGATTATGCTAAACTCATGATGAGATTATAATGACCCAGATTTTAAATATAATTTTTCTTAACTAAATGGAATTATTTAGAGTCTGCAAAAATTGACGGTGCATGATTCTGAGGCCCAGAGTGCCCGAAATGAATTTCTAACTATTTTTTGGGTACGTTCAGTAAACGCGTGAGCAGTGTTTTTAACATTTGAATTGTTTCTCTGATTAAAAATACATGGGAACTATTGAATCTGCAACATTGGGATTCACTTAAGGGAGGCTTTACATTGACCGCAGTAGGTCTGGAGAAAAAGATAAGTTTTTTTACTTTTTAAAAGAAATGAAATAAAATAATTTTATTATTTTATTTTATTTTATATCCTCCAACGGACAAGAGGTGTGTGTGGATAGTGATGTGTCAAGACAATAAATAGCTTTACCTACCAACCCTAAGTAATGACGTCCTTGGTGAATTAGGAAGGTTCCTAATTTATGTACCCCCATTAATTCCCCAACTCATTACTTACCCTTCCCCTCTCTAATTTTTATGGAGCTTGGGGGAGAGGTACCGACATAGATTCGCCAAGAAACGAAGTGCTGAAGGAGCGCCGCAACACCAAACCCTTATATTATGGAGCCGATCATAGTGGTAGATGACGGGTGACACCGAACCACGAACCAAAGGACGATGTATGAGTGGTGTCGTTGGGAACTGGTTGTGGGAACAAAGAACACAATCTACCTTCAAGCGTGGGTGCTCTCCAATGGTTTTTCAAGGTAGGGGGTTTATTATTTTAAGCATTTTAAATGATTTTCCTATTTCCTTATTCTTGAATAATATGAAGAACGTGAGTCAACCGACTAACGGGTTAACCCATGATTCATTTGTTTTTTTGGGAGGTTGTTATGGGGTATCTTTGTGGGGTTTATATTGATTTAAAAACCAAGAGTTAATTGATCCCTTTATCCTCCCTTATGTTACGAGTTGACATGGAGGGCACAGGCCTAAAAACCTGGCATAGATCCTCTACTACTTTGATATACCCTTGCGTTCTCTGTGGAATACCGCCAGCGCGGTGACACTGACAGGCTACGAAATAGGCAATGTGATGACCCATGCTGCAAGAGGAGACCGCAGCAGTCATTGGAGCGGTCAGCACCAACCGACCATGAAGGATGTGCAGCCCACTATCACGCACCACTGGTGAGAAAGGGGGACCATGGCTTATCAGCCACAGTAATTGAAGGAGGCATTCGGCACCTCGTTCGGCTGTAGAAAGGAAGGGTGGCGTGACTAGTACGCCACTGGTGTGTAAAGGATCCACGGTTAAAGTTGTGGAGGAGGAGGTAGAACCCATGCCTTTGGTAGGTTCTGCAGCAACCGGGTGGCACACACATGGCATCACCGCTTCAAAGGTCGAACAACCTTTGGCCGTTCAAGATTACGGGGGAGTGCCTCTCCTAAGCCGCCCTGCGGAAGCCCCATGGGTTGCGCCCTACGCGGACGGGCTGCCCTCGTGTGGGCCTCCTGGCTAGTGGGCCTCCACCACCGGGATGGGCTGCCTACCCAGCAAACCGCTGCCAAGCAGGCTGGGCTATGCCCCACCGCGGGTTAGGTTGTGCCCCACTGCGGGTCGGGTCGTTCCCCACACGGGTCAGGCCACCCTATTGCGGACTAGGCCACCCCACCACGGGCCGGGACTCCAATGCTGGCCTCCCCTTTTTCGGGTTGGATTGTACCTTGGCCCAGTGGGCTGATTCCACTGTAGCCCAGCCCTGACTAGGTTTGTCCGGGTCGGTCCGACCAGGTCAGACTGGACCTGGGCCCAACTGGGCCCAGAAACACTTAAAGGGACTTATCTAGTGAACCAAATGTCTATTTGACAAACCATCTATGTAGTTGGGATCCATGGAGTGAGACGGTCCATTTGACTTAATCCATGAGTGTTTTGGAGAAACTTGGAGTACGGCTGGGTTGGATCGTGTTCGAACCCAATCGGGCCCTCGGCACTGAAATGCCAATAACGCATAGACCGGGTGTCCGATTGACACTTCTTCTATTGAGTTATAACCCTTATGACATGTTGAATCATTGGTTCACACCTTTGTGAGACTTTGTTCTAGTTGTAATACGATTGATTTCTTGAGGAGCGGTTCTCCCAACAGCGCTACGTACGGAAATCTACGAGTGGATGAGACTTGACGACTGCTGATTTTTCGACTCTGTGTGACTCGAGAGCCCAGTGCGGAGCTCCTTTGTGTGACGCGGCATACCCATGGTACATGGTATGAGTAGTACCTTATCATCCCATATTTGGGATCACCATTGTGTGCGGCATCGTACCCATGGTACTCGATAGGAAGAGTACCTTAGCAAGCCATGGTGGGGAGCACCTCTATGTGACACGAAAGACCCACGGTACTCGACAGGATGAGTACCTTATCCTGACATGGTGGGGAGAACCTTTTTGTAATGTAGAATACCCACTATACTTGACAAGAGGAGTACCTTAGTAGTCTAAGGTTAGTGGGAAGCGGCTCTGTGTGACCTGATAGGCCCACTATACTCGATAGAGAAAGAGTTCTCCAGCAGCTGAGGTGTTCGATGTTGTGACTGGGGATATTAATTGTTACTATATCTATAGAATATTGTAGATGAAATCAGCATCCATAGCTATCCAGTGTGGGTCAGCATCATAATCCTGTTTCTCTGAGTTGTATTCCTTGTTTGATCTGAGTCTTAGTTGTATGGTACTTTACCTCGATGGTGATACCGTTGTGGTTTTTCCTTTTTGGAAATCTGGGAGACCTTCGGGGCTCTTGAGGTCCCTAATTAGTATAGTTATACGCACCCCTGCAGAGGCTACACCTGCACCTTGTTGTGTCTTTTGAAGACAATGAACAGTTGGGCTGAGGTTTGAGGGATCCAGGACTAGGCGGTACGTGGAGGAGACAGGCGAACATGGAGTGCTAAGGAGGCGATCTATACCTACCCTTCAGGTAGGACCCTTGGAGGATGACTCAGTAGTTTTTTCCCTTTTTTAGTTGTATTTTTACTTTCAGTTGTATTTGTACTATTCAGTTTTACTCGTACTTCTAGTAGGGCTTTTATTCCATCCCCTTTACTTTCAACACTCTTTTTATCCAGTAGTTTACTTCATAGTTTCTTCCTATTGTGTTCTCAGACCATTTGTTTGTACAGGTTTAAAGATAATGCCTTCCCATTTTAGGGAATATGCATTTCAGTGCTAGTCTCCAGCCCGTGGCCTATGGAAGTCGGACTTGGGGTAGTAACAGAATGGGCCCCAGAGGACGGGTCGTGACAAAGTGGTATCGGAGGCGGTTGGTTCTACTGAAGAACTAGGACTCTGGTCATTTCAATGAAGCAACAGTGTTAAGTGTTATGAGTGTGGTTTTCAGTTTGTTGAGTCTATTTTTGGTGTGGCGGCTGACGTATACATACACCAGGACCCTGAATTATGATTTCTAAATTAGTACACGAAAGAACTGATTGCATGTGTTTTTGAAGAGTTTTTCTTGTGATTTCTTTGAGTCATCTCCCTAGGTATAACTTATAGACCGTGGAACACATGTCTTCTTTCAGGATACCTCCATGTAGATATCCATCTAGTATTCTTAAGAGAGTACGCGATGAAGGACCACCGAGTGATGAGGCCTCAGTGCAGGGCCCTCTTACAGCATTAGCACCATCGGGTGGTGTACCAGCAGCACCACTACCCGTTGGATAGTCATTGTCACCATCTCCACTAGTAGAGGGTGCATTCCTACTGAGCACATTGCACGTGTTTCAGTGGCAGAGGCCTCCAAGTATCCGAGGCGAGATAGATCTGCAGGCAGTTGAGGACTGGATGGGGGTTGTGGCTAGATTTTTTCTCTTAGTTGGGACACCAGCTGATTTTATGGTGATCCTAGCAGCCATTATTTTTCAGGCTGCAGTAGGGATATGGTGGAGTGTGATTCTCTAGATATATGATGAGGTGATCCTCATCTGGGCAGACTTTGAGGGCCTTTTATGGGCCTAGTTTTTCCCAGGGACCTTATGCTCTGTGCATATATAGGATTTTCTGCACTTACAGTAGGGCAGCAAGATAGTGGCCCAGTACTCGGTGAGGTTCATTGTTCTCTCCTGATACTCCACATACATGGTATGGGACCCTTTCTTCAGGGCCCAGGCCTTTGATCAGGGTCCCTGGTAGGAGATAAGAGCATTGATGGTATCGATCAGCATACCGACTCAGGCTAGGGTTATTGAGAGAGAGATTTTGGTAGAGAGCTTCCTAGCTGAGTAGGAACCGACAGCGAGAGACACCATCGAATGATAGGTAGTTGAGTCATCTGCAGGAGGTATTAGTATGATGATAAAAATCTCTAATCGGTCTAGACCCTCTTGTGGATGACCCCGAGATGTAGGGTCAGAGGTGCTAGGCTCATGAGGTAGAGGAGGTCATCAGGGAATCAGGCAGTGCTACTCGTGCAGTGGGCAAGGACATGTGGCTCACAACTGCCCGACCCACTATACAGATGACCAGAAGATGGTCGAGGGACCACCGAGGTAGAGGCAGAGGTTTGATTGAGGAGTTCCATAGGGCAGCAGACGTGGTAGAGGAGTTGGTCGTGTAGCAGGTGGTGGGTAGTGATATGAGATTCTACTACGACCATTGTTATGTGGTCCACCCCAACCATAGGGAGTAGGAGGATAGGGATGAGCTCAGCTCCAAGAATATGAGGCCTTAGACCACGACGCTCCAGATGTGATTAGAGGTACGATATATGTCTACTCCACCATAGTTTTAGTACTTATAGACACAGGTTCCAGTCACTCATTTATTTCCATGGCCCTCGTTCGGAGCTCAGAGATTCTAGTGGATCTGTTGGCTCGATCCTTATAGCTAGAGACTTCTATGGGAGAATATTCAAAAATTACACACTGGTCCCAGCTGTGTGAGATTAATCTAGGAGGTGAGAGCTTCATCTGGGATCTCTTAGTAGCGGTGTCAAGGCCTTACGACGTCATCTTGGGTATGGACTGGTTATCCACAATCCATGCTCAGATTGACTATATTAGGTAAAAAGTATAGTGTTTTCGCATGGATGGGACTAGTTTTTACTTCACCAGAAATAATGGAACCTTTTCACTACAGGATAGACTTACCCATAGGAGGGTGTAGTGGATTACTCATTAGTTGGATAGCCTTACCCTTGGAGAAGTTGATGTTGATAGTTCGAGATATCTTGTATTGGTGTACTAGTATGCCAATGTATTTCCTGATGAAGATTCAGGAATACCTCCACATATAGAGGCATACTTTTATATCTACTTTTACCCTGGGATAGAACCGATATCTACACCAAAATATCAAATGGCTCCCTTAGAGCTTTGTGAGTTACGGGTACAATTAGAGGACTTCTATGGAAAGGGGTTCATAAGGCCAAGTGTTCCCCATGGGCAGCCCTGATTTTGTTCTCCAAAAGGCATATGGGAGTTTGAGACTCTGTGTAGACTATCGGTTCCTGAACCAGGTGACCGTTCACAACAAGTATCCACTTCTGATGATTGATGATATTTTAGATCAGCTAAAGGAAGATTGCTGGTTTTTGAAGATAGACCGTAGGTTAGGCTATCATCAACTCGGGGTACAAGAGGAGGATGTGAAAAAAAACGTCCTTCAGATGTCAGTATGGCCACTATAAGTTCATGTTTATTCCATTCGGCATGACCAAATCCCCTATAGTGTTCATGGTACTCATGAACAGGATCTTACAGCTATACCTTGATCACTTTGTTGTGGTTTTCATCGACAACATATTTTTATACTCAATGATAGAGGAGGATCATGCCTATAATCTGCAGATAGTTCTAGATACACTCTGAGATAACCAACTTTATGGTAATATCTTTAAGTTCTAGTTCTTGATATGAGAGGTCCACTTCCTGGGACACGTTATCTCAGAGGCTGGAGTTGTAGTGGATCCAGTGAAGATAGAGGCTTTTCTTTCTTAGGATCCACCCAGGAGTGTGACCGAGTTGTGAAGTTCTCTAGGGTTGGCTAGATACTACTGGAGATTCATGCTTGACTTTTCCATAGTTATAGCACCCTTGTCATCATTGACGAAGAAGGGGCATCCCTTCATGTGGATGGAGAGATTCGAGCAGAGTTTTCAGGATCTGAGGTAGAGACTAATGAGTTCACCCATCTTGAGGTAACCAAAAGAGGGAGTTGGTAATGTAGTCTACTATGAAACATCAGGGACCGGACATGGGTGTTTCCTGATGCAGGATAAAGTAGTGATTGCCCATGACTCGTGACAGTTGAGAAATCATGACAAAACTACACTACCCATGACCTAGAGTTAGAATTAGTGGTCTTCGCCTTGAATATGTGGCTACATTACTTGATGGGAGAATGTTTCATAGTCTACTCCGATCACAAGAGTCTCATGTATGTCTTCTATCAGAAGGACCTAAACTTGATACAGCGACAATGGCTAGAGTTCCACCAGGACTTTGAATTTGAGATAATCTATACTCTTAGGAAGAAGAAAGTGGTAGCAGATGCACTCAGTAGAGGGTATGGTCTACAGTTGATGAGTGAGGCCACATAGCATCTAGCCATATTGTAGATATCCTTCATGGATATAGATGTATAAGAATACCTCTAGTATATGATAGTTACTACCCCACTCCTTCAGTGAGTTAGGGAGGTGAAGCTTGAGGACATTTATTGTGAGGCTTGACGTGCTCAAATATCCTCAGGGTAGGCACCTAATGGGTTTTCTAAAGGTGGGGTGCACGTCATCTTCTTTAGAGGATGTACCATTATACCAGTGGTCGTACAGGAGGAGGTGTTGAGGGAGTTCCATACATCTCCTATGGTGGTACATCCTGGTGTGGAAAAGATATACCAGGACCTCCGGCAATAGCACTGGGGGCCAGGGATGAAGAAGGCTATAGCGGAGTTTGTCTCATGATGCCTCACTTTTCAGAAAGTGAAGTCTGAGCATCAGGTTCCAGCAGGCTTATCATATCCACTAGAGATGCTGGAGTGGAAGTGGGATGGGATCTCCATGGACTTTGTGATAGGGCTTACATGTACATATAGGGGACATGATTCTATCTGGGTAATTGTTGACCAACTCACAAAGTCGGACCACTTCCTACCTATCCAAGAGTAGGGATCTGTAGAGGGATTAGTACGCCTCTACATAGTGGAGATTGTGTGACTTTATGGGGTGCCATCAATGATCATCTCTGACCATGACGCATGTTTCACATCCCGGTTGTGGAAGGGATTGCAGGAGGCATTCGGGACTCAGCTATGTTTGAGAACCACCTTTCATCCTCAGACGGATGGTTAGACGAAGCAGACCATTCAGACACTGGAGTACATGCTTCATGCATTCGTCCTAGATTTTGGCCACAGTTGGAAGGATCACTTGCCATTGGTGGAGTTCCCATACAACAACAGTTATCACTCCACAATCAAGATGGCACCATTTGAGGCCATGTATGGTCGACCTTGCAGATTACCACTATGCTATATAGACCCAGGGGAGTTAGCACTTATGGGTCCAGAGTTGGTACGGGCTACCACTAAGAAGGTGCAGATCATCCCAGATTTGATGAAGACTACACAGAGAAGACAAAAGTCCTAAGCTGATAGAATATGGAGACCTTTGGAGTTCCAAGAGGGAGACAATGTATTCTTGCGAGTCTCCCATCAGCATGGACTACAAAGATTTGGCCGAGGTGGCAAGTTATCACTGAGGTTTATTAGACCATTTATGATACATTGGAGGATAGGTGAGGTGGAATACCGCTTGGTACTCCCACCGTAGTTGGAGAGGGTGCACGAAATCTTCCATGTATCCCTGATAAGTAGATACCTACATGACCCATCTCACATCATCGACCATGGAGTGCAAGACTTTGATGATGGGGCAATGTTTATGGAGGATCCAGTGGAGATTGAGGATCAACAGGAGTGGGTCCTTTATGGGCAGTCGATACCTCTGGTGTGTGTTCACTAGCAACACGGGAACCTCTAGTAGAGTACTTTGGAGCGTGAGGCCTAGATTTGTCCTCAGTACCCCCATTTGTTTCATTAGTCTATTTTGTGGATTTTATGTATGAAAATCCCTAAGTTGGGGAGAATGTAAATACCAGTACTTTTCATGTAATTTTTTTAATTAAATGGAATTATTCTAAGTCTATGAAAATTGACAGCATGTGATTCGGAGGCCCGAAGTGCCCAGAATGATTATCTAAACTTTTTTTCGAGTACGTTCAGTAAACGCATGAGTGGTTCTTTCTAAATTTTGAACCATTTCTCGGATTAAATATCTGAGGGCACCATTGAATCCATAGTTCCAAGATTCTCTTAAGGGATTCATTACATTGACATCAGTAGGTCTGGATAAAAAGATCATTTTTGTTACTTTATTAAAGAAATTAAATAAAATAATTTTATTATTTTATTTTCTTTCATATCCTCTAATGGACAAGAGTTATATGGGTCCAGTGATGTTTCAATCCAAAAAATGTCTTGACCTACCAACCCAATGTAATTATGTCATTGGGGAATTAGGAAGGTTCCAAATTTATGATCCCCCATTAAT
Source organism: Viscum album (assembly GCA_963277665.1). NCBI lineage: Eukaryota > Viridiplantae > Streptophyta > Magnoliopsida > Santalales > Viscaceae > Viscum > Viscum album. The sequence continues at coordinate 1,821,194,361 of OY728151.1, read as the reverse complement.
TCCCCACATCATTACTTACCTTCACCCTCAATTATTTATATGGATCATGGGGGGAGGTATTGACATAGCTTCACCAAGCAACGAAGTGATGAAGTAGCATCGCGACACTGTACCCTTAGTGGATGGATCCAATCCTAGATGGAGGTTATGGGCCACACCGAACCACAAACTGAAGGATGATGTATGAGTGGTATTGTTGGGAACCAGTTGTGGGAATGAAGAAAACAATCTACCTTCAAGTGTGGATGCTCTCCAATAGGTTTTTGTGGTCAGGGGGTTTATTCATTTATCCATTTTAAATGATTTTCCTCTTTCCCCATTCTTGAATAATATGAATAATACGGGTCAACCGGCTAATGGGTTGACCCGCGATTCATTCATTTTTGTGGGAGGTTGTTGCGGGGTATCTTTGTGGGGTTTATCTTGATTTAAAATCCAAGAGTTTATTAAACCAATTATCATCCATTATGTTACGATCTAACGTAGAGGGAACAGGCCTAACGAACCCAACCCAGACCCTCTGCTACTTTGTTATTCCCTTTTGTTCTCTGTGGAATTCCTCTAGCGCGATGACACCGACCGGCTACAGAGGTGGCAATGCACTGACCCACGCCGAAAGAGGAGACTGTGGAGATCATCAGAGCGGTCAGCACTGGTAGGCTAATGAGGAGCTTTGGCGCACCGTCGCAGGCTGCCGGTGAGCAAGGGGTACCATGGCTCATCAGTTGTGGCAACTGGAGGAGGTGGTTGGCACCTCGACCGGCCACGGAAAGGAAGGGTGGCATAACCAGCGTGCCGTCAGTGTGCGAAGGAGCGGTGGATGAAGCCATGGAGGAAGAGGTAGAACCTTCTCCTCCGATGGGTTTCATGTTGACCGGGTGACACCCACATGGCGTCACTGCTTCAAAGGCTGAACGACCTTTGGCCATTCCGGATTCTGTGGGAGCGGCTCCCTCAAGCCGTCCAGCGGAATCCCCACGGTTTGTGCCCTACGCGGCTGGGATACCATCCTATGGGTCACCGCCAGCGAACCAGGCTGCGCCCTGCCGTAGGCTTCCCCCCCCCCCCCCCCCAATTGCGGGCCAGATCGTGCCCCACCACGAGCTAGGTCGCCCCTTTGCAGGCTGGGACGCCCCACCACAGGTCGGGCTGCCCTTGCGGGCCTCCCCTTTTTTGGTTTGGGCTGGACATTGGCCCAGCGGGCCAAGTACACTATAGACCAACCCAAACCAAGTCAGGACGAGTCGGTCTGACCGATTCTGACTGGAATTGGTCCCAACCAGGCCCAGAAACACTTAAAGGGCCTTATCTTGTGAACCAGGCATCCGTTTGATGAACCGTCTATGGCATTGGGATCCTCAAAGCAATATTGTCCTTTTGAATTAATCTGTGAGAGTTTTGGAAAAACATAGAGTATAGACAGGTTGGATCACAACCAAATCCTACCAGGCCCTTATCACTAAAATTCCAATAATGCAAAGTTTGGGCATCTGATTGATGCGCCGTCTATTGTTTTGGAACCCTTATGACATGTTAAATCATCGAGTTACTCCTTTTTGAGACTTTGTTCTATTTGTAAAATGACTGATTGCTTGAGGAGAGGTTCTCCCATGCGTTTTACGTACGTAACCCTATGACTGGGTGATACTTGACAACTACTATTTTTTCGACTCTGTGTGACTTGACAACCCAGTGGGGTGTGCCTCTGTGTGATGCGGCATAGCCACAATACTCGACAGGAGGAGTAACTTATTAGGCCATGGTGGGGAGCACCTCTATGTGATGTGGCAGACCCATGGTACATGACAGGAGGAGTCCCTTAGCAGGCCACAGTGGGGAGCGCATCTGTGTGATGAAATAGACCCATGGTACTCGACAAGAGGAGTACCTCAGCAGCCCAAGGTTAGTGGGAAAGGGCTCTATGTGACTCGGCAGTCCCACTGTACTCAATAGAGGAGGATTCCTCCAACAATCGAGGTGTTAGAGGTTGTGACTGGGGATGTTACTTGTTACTATCCCTAGATAATCTCTTGGATGGCTATCAGCATTCATAGCGATCCTGTGTGGGTCAGCATCATAATCCTATTTCTCTAAGTTTCATGTATGGTTTGAGCTGAGTCTTACCAATGTGGTACTTTACCTCTGTGGTGTTACCTTTGCAGTTTTCCTTTGTGGAAGTCTGGGAGACCTTCGGGGGTATCGGGGTCCATATTGAGTATCGTTATACTCACCCTTGCATGGGTTATGCCTACACCTTATTGTGTCTTGTGTAGACAATGAGTAGCTGAGCTGATGTTTGAGGGAGCCAGGACTAGACGGTACGCAGAGGATATAGGCATATGTGGAGTGCTGAGGAGGCGATCTATACCTACACTTCAGGTAGGACCCTTGGAGGATGACTCAGTATCTATTTTCCTTTTTTCAGTTGTATTGTTCCTAATTTTTATAGTTGTTTTGAAGGGGTCGTTATAGCCCACATTTATAACTGGTTAAAATGGAAATATTTCAACTTCATATAATGGGATTTCATGGTTAACAAGTAATGTGTCTCCATAAATAAAAAATAATAGATTTTAGGGTGAGATAAGGTCAATAATATCAAAACCACTGAATTATATACATTTTTCATCATGTGTTAATCCTTTTACCCCTTTCATTATAACCTTAAACACATTATCATTTACTAAAATATCTTATTTTTTTCCTAAGCTAACATAGTCATTTTGCCTAAAAATAAAGTGATCTATATTTGATAATTTAGAAAAACTAATTCAGAATTTTAATTTCATTTCATATAATTAAATTTCTAGAATGGTTAGAAATTAATTTTTATATAAGAAATGTAAAATATATAAAAATATTTATTCAAAAAAATATTAGTTTTATTCTAAAATATCAATCATAAGTTTTTGAAATATAATTTGTATTTGAAAATGTAAAATTACAAATGTAAAATATAAATTTTTAAATATTGTTGTTTCCTACATTTCTATGTCATACATATATACTATGAATATAATAAAATTTATAGTTTTAGTAAAAATGTATATTTAACTATTCATCTATAAATCAGGTTTTAAAAAAATCTTAATCTAATATATTAATAGTGAATACAAAAAATTATATTTATTTCTTAATAATAATATTATTTATTTAAAAATTAAACTTTTAAATATACACATTAATAAAATCTCATTAAATTGTGCATTGTGTGATAATTTAGGATATGTTATTTACTAGATATAGTAGGATCCTAGGAATTACATTTCCCAACCCCTTAAATAATTTCAACCCTAAAATTGTGTTATATATCAGCAATTATATGAGTTTGGATATTGTTTCCTCATGGATACTTTGTGATCCTAGGTTCCCTCTTCTAGCTTTTTATTTCTCCAAATTATTTCAATCAATCAAGCTCTTTTATTCTGCCACACATGCACTCTTTTTTCATAAATCTAGAAGGGTTCTTCATTATAAGTCATGTAATTATCCAATTATATTATATCATATGTGAGAACATGCATTGGATATGGTATGTATTTTCTTAGTAAAGAAACATGGAATGCATCATGTACTCTATAATGGTTGGGTGATATCGTCAATTGGTAAGCTATATCCAAAATTATTTCTAGTATTTTAGAATTACTTATGTAAAACAGAATTATAATCCACTTTATACCAAATTTTACAACTCCCTTCTATGGTGAAACCTTCACAAATACATTATAGCCAACATGAAATTCTAATTCTTTACATATATTATCAGCATATTTTTTTATGCTTTGGGATACTTTAATATGATCCTAAATAGTATATAATTTAATAGTCATCCCCTCCAAAATATATAGTACAAATAGATTTCTTTATCCAAATTCATCCCAAGAGGTTGGAGTATTACACATATTCCCATATAATTCATCATTTGGTTCCATCTAGATGCTTTAATGGAAGCTATTATCATATGAAAATTATACCAAATTTACATAAATCCCAATAATTTTTTAAGTAAAGAGAACACAATATTAACATTTCATTGAGTGTTTTTACTATCCTTTTAGACTGTCCATCAATATAGGGATGATAGATAGTGATTAAATGTATCTCAGTGTTAAGAGCACTTTGAAGACTATTCTGGAATTTTGATGTGAACTAAGGGTTGTAATCATATACAATCTATTATGTAACCCAAGGAAAATTATGAATTTGTTGATATAGAGATGAAAAATATTCTCAATGGGTATATTTTTCTTATATATTAAACTTTAGAAAACATATTAGGGTGATCAATGATGATCCATATAAAATCATTCTTCCTTAGAGCCTTTGGGCGTCTTATGACAATGTCCATGATAATATTGTCCCACTTCCATATAATTATTGGAATTATTTGAATGACTCCATTTGGATGTTTTCTTTTAGACATTACCTGCTTCCATTCAATGAATTTTGAAACATAGTCCATGATTTCTCACTTTATACCATCCCACTAGAAATTTTCTATTAGCTCCCTATATATATTTATGCTACTACAGTGTGCAAAGATATTTGAGCTATGTGATTTTTCTTAAATTTCCATTTTCAACACTTTTAAGGTTGGAACACATAACCTCCTCCCAAAAATCAATACTTCTTATAAATAGAAGAATTGTGAAAATTTTCCATCATGGGATACTTTATTATTCCTTTGTAAGTTATCATCATCCTACTAGGAATTTTCTATAGTATCTAGTAAGGATGGTATATAAGTTTCTTAGAAAAAATGAAATATGGATCAACTTTCCATAAGATAAAAATATAAATATTTAATATATCTCTATATATAAGATCATTATTAATCCCCTTCATGGTCATAACTCTATGATCCCACCAACTCAGTGTATAAAACACATTTTTTCATCATAGGTTGGTACTATATCATACAATAATACACCCTAAGTAGTTCTAAAAATATAATTTACCTCATATTTATATATTTATGAGAAAAGATATACTTCACACTCTGGTGGTATTTATATATATCATATTGTCCACCATAGTGGAATTGTCTCTATAATTTTAAATAAATGATTATGGATTCTAACTCATGATCATGAGTTGGATAGTTTTGCTCAAGGATTTTCAGAAGCCTTAATTCATAAGAAGTCACCCTATTATTCAAAATAATTACAAAAAAATGTCATTTAGTCTATGAATCTCTATAATTTATTAATCCTAAATTACATGATCATAGATTTAATACATCTAAATTAATTAATCTCTTAGTTAGATCTTCAAATTATTCATCGCATTCCCTTGACCATGAGAATTTAAGCCCTTTACATGTTAACATGGTTAATGGTTTGGACAATTGGGTGAAATATTTGATAAATACCCAATTATAACCTACTAGACCCAACAAAGGAGACTATAAAATGATCATCATCATTCATAAAGATCATTTGAATATTCCAAATCATATCCCATGGGATTTTCTAGTTAGGTGTGTAGTCTTAAGACCACTCATCATGAATCAATATAATGATTGATAAAATTCTAAATTAACACTTTTCAGTATGATTACCTTTAAGTTAATGTATACCAAATCTATATCCATTTTCTTGTATCCATACTGGGATGTATTTTCTAGGAAACTACACTCACTTTTACTTTACCAAAAAATATGATGGTTTTTCCACAAAAGAAAAGATTTAGTTCTTCAATTGTTTTGGTGAGTCTTGAAGAAAAATAATATGAGAGAGGGTTAAAAATATAGACATTAAATCCCATAAATATCCATGGTAATATGGTAAAATTATTATATTATAATGTATTCACCCACAATAGGAAATATTTGGGGAATATAACAAGGTTCCCAATGAATGAAAATTATATAGAAAACCCCAACTAATTTATTAGGTATCATTTCAATCAATATATAATTAAAGATTAGGAATAAATTTTATTTTTAAATAACATTAATAAATATATTTTATGATATAATATCTCAAGAAGTAAATATTGACACCACATAAATTAAATTGGGTGTGTAATACAAAATAAGTCGCCAAGAGAGGAATTTGAGATGGAAACCCCTTATATCTAGTCCTTATATCTACAAACATACATTGTCCTCTTTATCAAAAAAAAATATATCTCTTAATAGAATAACTCATAAGATTAATCATATCTATATTCATTTATAATATTCAAAAAATTTCATTATCTATATGAATTTTTATTTTTAACATCCAATGCTTATAGTTTTGATCATTTGTACAAGTTTCATAATAGTGGTGTATGTATTCATTATTTTCCACATTTCATTATTACTAGTTCATTAAAAATAATTTTAGGAACTATTTATAATTATTTATGATTATTAAAAAAAATTACATGGTTTTTTTAGTTTTTATCATGGAAGATGAAATCGATAACAAGCTTGTTTCAGTGATTCGTGATGATTGAAGAATGTTTTCATAATTAATGAATTAAATATTGACATAAATTTTCCAGAATAAAAAATAATAATTATTTATAACATTATATTATATTATATTTATAACTATTTTATCATAGTAATTCAAGATATAAATTTCCTGTATTTTTCAAGTCGGTGGTAAAATCAACCCAAACATGAACATACCCTGATTTAATTACTGATTATGATGGGTTTCTTTGTAACATCGTGATACCAAATGAATAATGATATAATTTAGTGTTTTTTAGTTTAATATGTCAAAATTTTATTGAATTATAAGAATAATTAATTTATATAAACATATTTTATAATTTCAATAAATGATTATCTTCTTATTACACTTTTTAAAACGGTTAAATTAACATTGATCACTTTTCATTGATATCAATAATAGGTTATCTATTTTTTATTAACAAAACCTTTATAATATCATATATTTAATATTTTCCATTTAATAATATACTTATATCAATCCTTTTAAAGAGATTAATGAAAACGAAGCATGTTTCATCATGGAGGTGGTAGTCTGTGGAACGCACGAATAACAGTTTCTTTTCTCTTCAGGGAAAGGGGAAATATGGATAGTTTTTATTTTCACAATATAATAACCATAATTATGAAATAAAGAATAAAAATTAAAAATTTTATTTTGAAAAATTAATATTAAATTAAGGATAAAAAGAAAATATGTGTTCAAAAAACAGAACTTATGTTGAGAACATTGGGATTCTCATGGAGGATTCCAGGGAAAGGAATGGATTAGGGTAATATATTTTTTCCAGAATATTACAAGAGTGAATGGATTTCTAGGGGATATATATAGGGAATATTTTTATTGAGTAAATTTAATTTTTATATTGTAATTTAAGTGGTGGAGATAGACCAATTTTATAAGTTGTGATAATGAAATTTTTGTAAATATATAAAATTAATTTAAATCAATCACAAGTTAAGTATGTCATGTGAATACAAAATAGTCAATATTTGAGAGGAGAATGATATAAGTTCAAGAATATATCCATCTATAAATTTTATTATTTTTATTATCATATTTATTCACTTAACCCCTTGAATTATTACTTTTACCATTTTATTTTTAACCATGATGACTAGTTTTTACCTATGGTAAAATAATCTTTATGGAAAAAAATAAAGAGATAGTTATTAGATAATTTTGAAGTAATTAATATAAATTTGAAATAAATTTTATCCGGTATAATTCCTATATGTTTTAAAATAATTAATATAATAAATATATCATATATGAAATAAATTTTTGATAAAAACATCATTTGAGTTGTAAAATATCAATCATTGGTTTATAAAATATAATAAAAATTTAAAATTTTATAATTTATATTAAAAACTATATATTTCTTCATTAAATTTGTTTCATAAAATTCTATTTCATAATTATTTAATAATATTTAATAAAATTTAATGTATTAATAAAAATGGTATATTACACAATTCACATACAAATAAAATTTTTAGATAAATTCAAAAAATTAACAATAAGCTAATATCTTTATAAAAAATTCAAAAATTAATTTTCTATTTTTCAAAAAAATATTATAACATTAAGAAATTTATTTTTTAAATATTCTCATGGATATTGGCTCTTCATAATTTTTATCACATTATAGTTCAAGATATGGTGTTTAGCTGCTTCTGTAGGGACTCTAGTAATACAAGTAGGGTCTTCCTAATCACTTCTACATTCATCATTGATAGAGTAAAATTTTTCAGAATAGAAAACAAGTAACTATAAATATTTGTTTCATGTTATGTATTCCTAGTAAATTATAATTAACCCATATATATGGTTAAGTATTCTTCATACACTTACTCAATGTTTTTTCGTGTGGACTCCTTATTCACAATATCAATTTTAACATAAGGAGTTATATGTGCTTTCAGTTTTTATTTCAGTAACTCCACTTATCCTAATAATTAAGTCTTATATTTGTAATATATTATAAAAAATTAAACCTAATAGACATTTCATAAGTAGATTTAGGATTATAATTTTTCAATAACCTCTTAGGAAATTCGAATTTTTATTCTTAGATTCCATGTACCAAACCAATAATATTACTCTTATAATATATTAAATCCTTCTTTTTCATCAAAATTATCCCTTTATCATTGGTTTTCATGGATATTTTATAATATTCCCTGATGTGAACTTTTTGGACATATTAAAATCATATTTTCTCTCTTTAGGTGACATCCTATTCAACTTTTATTAGTAATTTCATGCGAGTGGTTTGCATCATATTATTATTTAGTCTCTTCCCCGAGGAGGAATATTATATATTTTTTATCTTGTTCCAAATTCCATTATGGAATTATTTCCTAAGTGGAATATGATTTTTGATTGATTGTTACATATCAACACTATAAATAATTATGAGCACTTATGTAGTGATAATCATAGAATCATTAAATACATTAATGTCTTTTCATGGTTGAGGTATTTCTTTTTTTATAGAATCCTTGCTTCCTTACAACCAAATTTCTATTTTAATTATATTTTATTTAACAACCTATTATTTTGTATATTTTAAAATATTTACTATGTCATATAAATTGTGTCGCATGCTACACCCAATTAAAATAAACAACAAATTATTAAGATTAACTTATTAATAAATATATAAAGAATACAATTTCGAAAAAACCATTAATATTTATTACATTTAGAAGGTAAATAATTAATATGTTTTTATGTTGAAAGATCATTTTTCAATTAATTTTTTTTATTTATATTATATATTTTATATTAAAATGTTAAATTTAAAATTTTTGAAATTATATTTGATACAATAAATTTCCTTTTTTAATTTGTTATCACAAAATTTGATTAATATGAATTTTTTTAATTTTTCTTAAATATTTAATTTTCTATTGAATAGTGAATATGCTAATTTTATTTACGCCATTAGTTTTATGAAAATATTTAATTGCATCAATATATTGAATTGTTTTATAAAAAATTATTATAAAATTATATATTATAATGTCTAATGATAATTTTAAAATACTCGATGGAATTTAGAAATCCATGCTAATTATTTAAATATCTTATGTAGGATTTTTTATTTTTATTTTAATAAATATAAAAGCATGAAATGATGTTTTTTAAATACTTTATTTTTAAATAAATGTTACTGGAATGATTATAATTATTTTAAATTCATTATCTTAAATGGAATTTATAATTCTATCTTAATCATAAATCCTTCTACTTAAAAATAATCATTTTCAAGAAAATGGTTTTTAAATGATACATGCACTACCGATAAGATCAATTTCCCAACACATAGAATGTTATTTTGAAAAAAATGATTCTTATATTTGTGATAATAATTTTAATACTATTTAATATGACCTATTTCATTTTTATTTATAAAATTTAGATTAATATGATTACTATTAATTCCAATGATAATAGTGATACAATTATTTTAAAACTATTATTTTATCATGATCAAGGAATTTATATAAAATCAATTAAATTTGAAAAAATTAATTGATTTATATAATATTGTAAATTAACTCATAAATAAATATATTAATTCTCATTTAGTGTTTAATGGATACTAAGTTACTGTAATGTCCCTGAATTTCTGTATAATTTTTTTTAATTATATGGAATTATTTTGAGACCAAGAAATCTGACGGCGCTTGATTCCAAGGCCCGGAGTGCCCAAAATGATTTTTCTATATTTTTTTAAACTTTAAATAGCATGTGTAAGTAGTTTTCTTGAAAAAGTGGAATAAATCATAAATAGTTCCCCGAATCAGAAATCTGAGGGCACTGTTGCGTTCAAGAGGGCGAGTTTACCATAGGCGTGATTTAAGATTAGTTGGTGCGGGTATCCTGTGATAAAACCCGAAAATGGAATAACCGTAAATAAAATTATTTTATTTTTTAAATTCTTATAACTCATGAATGTTAACTCAGATTGAAAATCCAAGACAACTGCTAAACTCGTGAGGGTATTCTTTCCTGAGGCTGATACTAACATTGGTCGGCGCAGGCCACCAGTGAAAGTTAGTTTTTGGCCGTAAATGAAATAATTAAGTGGAAATTTTTTTTTTGTAAAATCCATAATATCTAAATGGTAACTTGGATTGAAAATCCAAGAGTATCGTTGGGTTCTTTGGGGCCTGTTCTCCTAAGGTGGTGCCTAACCTCAACCGGTGTGGGTCGAGGGTGAAATTTAATATTTTATTGAACTTTTTTTCGGGTACATTCAACAAACGTGTGAGTGGAATTTTCTATATTTTGAACCGTTTCTTGGATTAAAAATATTAGGGCACCATTGAATTCGTAGTTCTAGTATTTTCTTAAAGAATCCATTACTTTTACCGTAGTAGGTCTGGAGAAAAAGATAAGTTTGGCGACTTTTTAAAAGAAATGAAATAAAATAATTTTATTATTTTATTTCATATCCTCCAACGAAAAAGAAAAGGGGTGGGTCCAGTGATGTGTCAAGCCAATAAATGGATTGACCTTCAAACCATAAGTAACGACGTCATTGGGGAATTGGGAAGATTCCTAATTAATGAACCCCATTAAACTCCAATGTCATTAATTGCACTCCCTTTATCCTATATATATGGAGCTTGGGGAGGGGTATCGGTACAACTTCGCCAATAAATGAAGTGCTGAAGGAGTGCCACGACGTTGAACCATTAGAGAACAGAGCTGATCCTAGTGGGAGGTGATGTGTGACACCTAACCAAGAACCGAAAGACGATGTGTGAGTGGCGTCATTGGGAACCAGTTGCAGGAACGAAGAACACGATCCACCTTTAAGCGTGGATGCTCTCCAATAGGTTATGAGGTAGGGGTTATTTCGTTTGGGAATTTTTTATTCCCTTTTCCATATTCTTGATATTATATGAAGAACACGGGTCAACCGACTAATAGGTCAATCCACGATTCATTCGTTTTGTGGGAGGTTATTACGGGGTATCCTTGTGGGGTTTGTTTGTTGTTTAATACAAGGAATTGTTAAACCCATTTTATCCTCCCTTTGATCATGTGCTATGGTGGAGGGTGTAGGCCTAACGAAGCCACCCTGAACCCTCTACAACTTTTTACCCTTTTGCTTTCCGTTTAATACTGCTGGCATAGCGAAACCAACCGATTATAAAGGAGGCGGCACGCCAATGCACGCCGCTAGAGGAGATCGTAGCACGAAGCCGCGGTGGACATCAGAGCGGCCGGCACTAGCCGGCCATGGAGGAGGTGCGGAAATCCAACACGTATCACTGGTGTGAAAAGGGGACATAGCTCGTCAGCTGTGGCAGTCGGAGAAGGTGCCCAGATCGTCGGTCAGCCACAGAAGGGAAGGGCGACATGCCTTCATGCGCTACAGGTGAGTAGGAGACCGCGGCTGAAGCTGTGGAGGAGGAGCCAGAAACTAAGCCTCTGGTGGGTTTTTTGGTGATCAGGCGGTGCCCACGTGGCACCGCCGCTTCTAAGGCTGAGCGGCCTCTAACCATTCAGGATCTTGGGGGAGCGGCTCTCTGGAGCCGCCTGGCGGAAGCATGGCAGGCCGCACCCTGGCGGACGGCCGCCCTAGTGGACTGCCGCCCCTCCGGGCTGCCACCCAACTCGGCCACCACCTTTGTGGATCGGGATGGACCTTGTCCTGGAGGACCATGTCCACCACAGCCCAACACAGACAGGGTCGGTCCGACCGGGTCGGACCGGACCCAGGCCCCGCCAGGCCCAAAAACACTTAAATGGCCTTATCTCGATAACTGAACATCTGTTTGATGAATCGTCTATGGTGATGGGATCCTTGGATTGAGATGGTTCTTTTGACTTACTCAATGAGAGTTTTGGAGAAACTCGGAGTATGGTCGGGTTAGATCCCACCCGAATCTAACTGGTCCCTTGGCACTAAAATGCTAATAACGCACAGACCGGGGGTCTGGTTGACACACCATCTATTGCATTGTAACCCTTGTGACACAATGAATCCTCGAGTTACATCTTTGTGAGATTTCATGCTGGTTGAAATACGACCGATGGATTATGGAGAGGTTCTCCCAAGAGCGCTACGTACGGAACCCTGCGACTGGTTGAGACCTGACGACTGTTGACTTTTCGACTCTCAGTGACTCGATGGCCATGGTACACAATGGGGGGGTACCTCAGCATGCCACTATGTGGGGAAGCCACATTACGTGATGGGGAGGAGTACCTCAACAGGACACGGTGGGGGAGCAGCTCTGTGCGACCCAGAAAACCCACGGTACGCGATGGGGAGTAGTACCTCAGTAGTTCAAGGTTTGTGGGAATCACCTCTGTGTGACGTAGAAGGCCCCCTATACTTGATAGAGGAGGAGTTCTCCAGCAGCCAAGGTGTATGACATTGTGACTGGGAATGTTACCTGTTCCTTGGACTAGGTATTCTGTGGCTGGCTATTAGCATTCATGGCAATCATGTGTGGGTCAGCATCATAATCTTGTTTCTCAGAATTGTATACCTATTTTAAGCTGAGGCTCTGTTTGAACTATGTCTTTTACCTTCATGGTATTATCTTCTTGGTGTTACTTGTGTGGTACTTCTACCTTCATGGTGTTAACCTTGTGGTATAATTCCCTCATGTATGAGATGAGTATATCTTGATAACTTAGGTATATGTATGGGCATATTACTAAGTAGAGTTGATGTCTTTCTCTGTGGTTTTTTCTTTGTGGAACTTTAGGAGACTTACGGGGTCTCGGGGTCCCTATTGAGTATCATTATACTCACCCTTGCATGGGATTCTCTCGTACCTTATTGTGTCTTGTGAAAACGAAGTACGATATTGATCGAGGATGAGTAGAGTTGATGTCCTGATCTATGTTTTTGAAGAGTTTTTCTTGTGATTTATTTTAATTTAGCTCACCATGTAGAACTTAATGACTATGGTGAACCTGTTCCTTATCAGGATGCCACCGCGTAGATAGCCATCTAGGATTCATGAGAGGGTATGCAATAACAGCCCACTGAGTGATGAGGCATCAGTTCAGGGCCCTCTTAGGGTGTTATCACCTTCGAGTGGTGCCCTAGTAGCACAACCACACATTGGGCAGCAGATGCCACCATCCCCACCAGCAAATGATGCACGCCGACTGAGCTCGTTGCACGAGTTGCAGTAGCAGAGGCCTCCAAGTTTTTTAGGAGAGACAGATTCCCAAGAAGCTGAGGACTGGATGAGGTTGTGGCTAGAGTTTTCTGCCTAGTTGGGACACCAGTTGAGTAGATGGTGATCCTAGCTACTGGTCTTTTCTAGTATGTAACCATGAGATGGTCCATAGGGTAATGAGGTTTCGGTACTTGGACTGTTTCTTGAGATAGTACCTTCAGGTAGTGTGTCAGCTATATCATTTCCTGTTGGACAGCAGTTACAGCTGGAAGTACTAGTAGAGGACACGTGTAGGATTAGTTCCTTACACATGTTTCAACATCAGATACCCCGTAGGTTCCAAGGCGAGCCTAACTCACAGGAAACTAAGGACTGGCTTGATGAGGTAGCTGAGTTTCCATCTAGCCAGGGCACCATTCGATCAAATGGTGTTCCTAGTACAGAGCCTTCTATATGGATCAGCAAGATAATGTTAGGGTTTAGGTTACCCTAATCTTGCAAAGAGGTGACTTTTCTGTGGACAAGCTTGAGAACCTTCTCAGAGAAGGGGGTCTCTTACCATAAAGAGCTATGGTTTGATAGTTCTCTAGAGCTTCTATAGCTTTAGTAGGACGACATGTCAGTAGATAAGTATTCATTAAAGTGTACTGACCATCCAAGGTACTCGATGAATATAGTACGATCAGTGCTTCAGGGATCAGACCTCCGAGCGTGGTGTGTTTAGAGACATCTGAGCCAGCACTATTCCTCTATGCATTTCTACTTAAGTTAGGGCGCTAGAGAGAACCTTTGTGGTTGAATGTTCTTTGGATGAGAAAATATATCCAGTGAATGTTAATAGTAGGAAAGTAGGAAACTGGTGCCATTATTAGAGACTTGGGTGTGTAAAATGTTTCAGGAAGAGGATGTGATAGGGAAAGACGAATTTGTAGGGTTGCAGAAAAGGAAGCAGATCTAGGAGAGCAGCATTAGGTGGTGTACATCTCGACATTTTATAACCCACCCCCTATGTGGTCCCCACCAGGATCAGGGATCTGGAGGATAGGAGAAGGGAGTAGCTGCATTTAGTCAAGGAGTGTGACCTAAGGTCTCTAGTAATGATTCAAGGTATGGTCTGTGTCGACTAATAGTTGTCGTATTAATTGACATATGTACCAATCATTCCTTCCTTCCATGAATATTTTCCAATACCTAGATATTCTGGTTAAACCGTTGACTTGACCCTCACGTCTGGAGATACCTTTGGGAGGAGACTCAGTAATCACACTTATGACGATGGTGTGATCTAACCCTTAAGGCGAGAGATTTAGTTGGAACCTCTTGGTGGTAGCATTGAGGCCTTATGACATTAGTTTGGGTATGGACTGGACATCCACAATTCATACATAGATTGAATGTATTAGGAAAAAAGGTTTTGGTTTATCCACAACATTGGAATGAGGTTTTCCTTGGTTGGAAAAAATGGAAACCCAGGAAGCACAGAATAAACTCATGCATAGGATGGTTCAGCCGATCACTCTTGAGTCGGCCACACTTACCCTCATGGCAGTTGGAGTTTTGAGTTTTCAGTTTCCAACAGGAGTGGAAGATTGTGGGGACATCTTTTCAAAAATATGTTTCTAGGATTACCTCCCTAAAGGGAGAGGGACTTCTTCTTTGGCTGGGCACTACCAGAGATTTGTGCTTGACATTTCCAGAGTTGTGGAACCCTTGTCAGCATTGATAAAGAAGGGATAGCCTTTCATGTGGATATAGAGATGCCAACAGATCTTTCAGGAGCTGAGGTAGAGAGTAAAAAATTCCCACATCTTGAGGCTACCATAAGAGGGTATTGGGTATGTAAACTACTACGATGCATCAGGGACCAGACTTGGGTGTGTCCTGATACAGGAGTGAGCAGTGATCACTTATGGCTCATGACAGCTAAGACAGCATGAGCAGAATTATGCCACCCATGACCTGGAATTAGCATTAGTGGTATTTTCCTTGAAGGTGTGGTGAAATTACTTGATGGGTGAACGGTTTACTATTTACTCTAATAACAAGAGTCTTAGGTGTGCCTTCTCATAGAAGGACCTGAATCTGAGACATCGATGATTGCTAGAGTTCATCTAGGACTATGACCTTGAGGTAGTCTATACTCCTGGGAAGGGTAACATGGTAACATACACACTCAGTAGGAGGTATGTTCTATAACTACGAAGTAAGGCCTCAGAGCAGATTGGCGTACTGTGAATATCCTTCATGGTTAAATATGGGGAATCTTACCTCCAGACTATGACTATCACTCCCTCAATTATTTAGCAAACTCGGGGGGGGGGACAGCTTGAGACGTTGACTGCAAGACCTGATGTGCTCAGATATCCTTAAGACGGTCTCCTAAAGGATTATCTGAAGGTGGGAAACACATCATACTCTTCAGAGGATACACCATGGTACCAATGATGCTTCAGAAGGAGGTGTTGAGGTAGATCCATACATCCCCTTTAACAGTATATCTTGGAGTGATGAAGATGTACCAGGACCTCCGGTATTAGTACTGGTGACTAGGGATGAAGGAAGCAGTGGCAGATTTTGTATCATGATGCCTCACTTGTTAGTAAGTGAAGACTGCGTAGAGGTGGTAGAAATCTTATGCCAACAGGAGACAGAGATCCTTGGAGTTCCTGAGGGAGACCATGTCTTCCTATGGAGATTTAGCCGAGGCGGAAAGTTATCACCAAGGTTTATCAGGCCATTTCTAATACATCATATGATAGTTGAGGTCGCATACTACTTGTCACTTCCACTATAGTTGTATATGGTGCATCGCATCTTCCACATATCCCAGTTGAGGAGATATGTGCAGGACACATCTCACGTCATCGACCATAGCATGATTGACTTAGACGATGGGGAGACGTTTACGGAGGTTCCAGTAGAGATTGAGGATTGATAGGAGCAATTTATTTGTGGGTGATCGATACATATGGTGCGTGTTTGCTGGCAGCACGAGAACCTCCAAGTGAGCACATAAGAGCGGGAGGGTCAGATTCGTGCTCAGTGCCCCCATTTGTTTCCTTAGTCTGTGTTTTGGATTTTGGGGATGAAGGGCCCTATGGTGGGGAGAATG
Source organism: Viscum album (assembly GCA_963277665.1). NCBI lineage: Eukaryota > Viridiplantae > Streptophyta > Magnoliopsida > Santalales > Viscaceae > Viscum > Viscum album. The sequence goes on along the minus strand of OY728151.1, from coordinate 1,821,177,634 downwards.
TAATGTCCCGGAATTTCCATATATTTTTTTTAATTATATGGAATTATTTAGAGACTGTGAAATCTGACGGTGCATGATTCTGAGGCCCGGAGTGCCTGGAATGATCCGTCGAAGTTTTGTTAAAATTTAAATAGTGCGGGTAAGAATTTTTCTTGAAAAAAAGGAATTACTCTTAAACTGTATCCCATATCAGAAATATGAGGTCACTATTGCATTCAGGATGGTGAGTTTTCCCTAGGCATGACATATGTTTAGTGGGAACAGGTCTCCGGTGAGAAAACCCAAAAATAAAATAACCATAAATAAAATAATTAAATAAAATTATTTTATATTCCTAATGCTTATAAATCAAAAATGGTAACTTAGATTGAAAATATGAGATGACTGATGAACTCATGAGGGTATTCTTTCCTATGGATGATACTAACATTGGCCGGCGCGGGCCACCGGTGAAAGTTATTTTTTGGCCGTAAATAAAATAATTAAGTGGAAATTATTTTATTATAAAATCTCTAACTTCTAAATGGTAACTGGGATTGAAAATATGAGAGTATCATTGGGTTCATTGTAGAATTGTCTCCTTAGGTGGAGCCTAACCTCAACCAGAGTGGTTCGAGGGTGAACGTTAACAATTTATTGAACTTTTTTTACTATGTTCAGTAAACACGTGAACGGTGTTTTCTAACATTTGAATTGTTGCTCAGATTAAAAATATGAGGGAACCGTTGAATCCATAGTGCCAAGATTTGCTTAATTGAGGCTTTACTTTGAGAACAGTAGGTCCGAAAAAATATATAAGTTTTTCGGCTTTTTAAAATAAATTAAATAAAATAATTATTGACGCTGAAATTTAGAGAAGGGCCTGACCAAGAGGATAATAGAGCAATGAATGAATCTGGGATGATAAGAGAATATTTCAGGGCCCGATAGGTAGGCACGCACAAGATTTGGCAGTCACACACAGGACAAGGGGACCATGTGCAAGGGGCCTTCCGATGCGCAACATCTTGCGCGCCCGGCCCTCATTCTATTCCCAAGGAATTTTAAACTACAGATTTGCCCGCCCGACCCCGTTTCCAGGACCAAGGTGTCGTCAAATGGGCATTTTCATGCCCAGCCCCCGTTCTGCGCCCAAGGCACCGTCAACCGTGACTTTTCCTGCCCGACCCTATTTCTACGCCCAAGGCGGTGTCAAACGGCCGTTTGTGCGCTTGGCCCCCATTCCGTGCACAAGGTGTCATCAACCCCGAATTTGCATGCCCGACCCCATTTCCACTCCCAAGGCAGCTTCAAACTAGAGTTTGTGCGCTCGGCCTCCTTTGCGCCCCCAAGCCGCTTTCAAATGGGTGTTTGTGTGCCCCGCCTCTTTTTTGCGCCCAAGCCACAATCAGATGGGAGTTTGCGCGCATGGTCCTTGCACACTACCCCAAGGACTCTAGCTATAAAACAAACCTTATCTCACCCTTAAGGGATGGTAGTAGAAGATAAAATGCCACTCTGCTGCTTGAAAACCCCATCTTCCGTGACCACGCGAAAAACCCCATAGCCTTCAAGTATTGGAATTTGCGCGACCGGTACCCTTATGGGGTGCCTTCGGGTGGGACCTCTGGGGATTGATCATCATATATTTTATTTCTTCCCAAATTCATTTTCATACAAGGGGTCCCCTTTTTCATGCAAGTTCCCTCTGCATCAGGCGCTCTTGCATGCAACCTTTCCATCTTGTGCGCAAACCTTCTATATTGTGTGAAACCCCTCCATCTTGCGCGCCACCATTCCATCTTGTGCACAAACCTTCCATCTTATGTGAAACCCCTCCTTGAACACAACCAGTCCTTCTTGAGTGAAACCCCTTTGTCTTGTGTGAAACCCTTGCATCTTGCGCGCAGACCTTCTATCTTTCCCTGACTCATTCTCTTACACGCACTCCATGCATTTCCCTCACCTTAAGGAAACCTGTCTAAGCCCCTCTTATGTGAAACACACTTGCGTCACACGATCTCTTCCCATGTGGTCCTTCAGGTTGGAACGGAGAAATTTCAAGGTCCCTTGGGTGGTGCTTCCCGTTACGTTTCTTTGCCTCAGGCTTCTTCACATAGGCATGCTAACGGCTATTGCTTCTTTACATAGTCATGCAAATGTGGACCACCCAATGGATCTCTCCACAACACCCCAATGATACGGCATTGTCGATGCCTTCCTTCCCTCAAGGGTGGGCGGGTATTGCTTATTTAATTCCTATGGGTGTGGAGCAAGCCCACCTCGTCCGAGCTGCAGGACATTAAACTTCTAAGTGTCATCATCCTCAGCACATGATGTTAAACTGTGACCTCGCCCCGTGCCTTGCACATGGGGTGCCCCGTCTCAGAAATTATCTATGCACACTGCTCTCCACGGGAGTGAGATCATTCCTCACATGGAATGAAATCCTCTTTACCAGAGCAGTGTCTATCCATAGGGAAAGGGAAACCACCCTACTATAAGCCCCCAGTATTTCTTTCAGGAGGTATCACCCTGACTCCTCCTCTCTTCCTGGGTGCCAAATCCCTCTCCTACTGGGCTTTGTCAGCACCCGGGCCTCCATCATGGAGTAAGTCCCAATCTCCACTTCTACGGGATACTAACCGCATGTAATCCCATGTTTCCTCTTTGAGATGCAGACCACATGTAAGCCCCTGTTTTCTTTTTGGGTTTCTAACTACGTGGCATCCCCACTCCACTTCCCATGGATGCACATTTCGTAATGTGATTGTCAGTCCTTTGTTGCCTCTTATTTATCACATCGAGCATGAATCACATGGGCTTAGAGTAATCATTGACCATGACATCCTCTTTGGGCAGCCTGGAGTGTAAGTCCTACAAAACCTACCTAAACTACAAGGTCTTTGATTCTTGCCAAGGTAAGGTACGTAGGAAGCCTCCCTAAGGATCAATCCCAACATCCATTGGTCTCGACCATATTAATGTTGGTTCACCAAACCCACCTGAACTATGAGGTATTTGATCCTTTCCATGGAAAGGTATATAGGAAGCCTCCCTGAGGTTTAAGCCCAACATCCATTGGTCCCAACCATCATCATGTCGGTTCACCAAACCCACCTAGACTATAAGGTCGTTGATCTTTACAAAGGCAAGGTATGTAGGAAGCCTCCCTAAGGTCCAATCCCAACATCCATTGGTCCTGACTCCCTTCATGTCGGTTCCCCAAACACCATCCCAAACTATGTGGGATTTGATCCTTGATTCCTAGACAAATTACATAGGTATCCTCCCTGAGGTTCAACCCCATCCAGTAGTAAGCCGTTGTAACCCTATCCAGTGGTAAGCCATTGTGAACCCATCTAGAGGTAAGCCGTTGTGACCCCATCCAGTGGTGAGCCGTTGTGACCCTATCTAGTGGTAAGTCTTTGAAGTCCCCAATTGATGATAAGTCATTGTTAAGTAAACTACGAGGACTTTGATTCCCTACCATAGGGGTACATTGGAGGTCTCTTTGAGACTCAATCCTAACATCACCGTCGTCCTCAATTCAACTCCATCTTATTCTCCACCCACTTCACTTAACCATCCATAATCCATTTTGATTCTTACCTGGGTCGCCACATCCCAATGGGATCATGCCACATCATTCCCCATAACAATAATCAGGTAGCTTACCACACGTTAGCCCCAACATCGGTGTTCCCTCCAGGGGTTGCACTCACCTGATCTGCTCTAGTCAATGTTCTGATCAGTCTGATACATCTCCTCTAGACGTTAAACCTGTGGCATAACCTGTGTTAAATATAGAAAGCTGAGGAAAACCTCAGGTACATGCCTATGGCATATAATTCCCCACATTTGACGTGGGATGCCTCGGGCTTCCATGCCCTCAAGAAGACCTATAATATGGGGATGAAACCCAGACGCACCAGTGTTCTAGCATCCAGACATGCTAGTGATGTTCAATGTGATTACTCCATTAAATAAAGGTTATTTCCCTAACCAAACCCCATGGAATGTCCTAAAAGAAGCAGTATAATTAATTGGTGTCCATAAAGATATGGAACTGGGAAGAGTTTCACGAACAATGTCTTAAATCTATAATGGTGACCCGGAGTAGGTGATGAGTTTCGAGGAGGAATCCATGAAAGTAAGAACCAACATCCCATCATCCTATTTTGATAAAGGATCAAATGTCTCTAAACAAGGAATGGATGCCTCCAGCCTTTGGAAAGCGGGAATGCGGGGCAAAAAAAAGCATCTTTGCCCTCAAATAGATGGACGTGTGTGCCACGGTGAAAGCGTAGAAAACAAAAATGGTGAACCCAATGTGAAGATATTCTCCTCAATATGAATATTAGTAGATTTCAAGACATCAGCGGACTAGAATGTCACCGGATCCAACTATCTAGCATCGGGTCCCGCCATGCAAATAGCGGGCCTAGTGTGAAACTCACCAGAAGTTGGGGCAGTCAAAACGTTGGACATCCCAGTCTGTGATGTTTTCATCATGGATCCATATTACCATCCATGGTAGATGGAATGGTGTTGGGGAACTAGTCATCGATTCCTTTCCTTTAAGCACTAATGTGTTAATCTTCCTACTTTTCAGGAACCAAGTTGTTGTAGTAATTCGATCACGGCCCTCCCACCAACCTAGGGGTAGGGGAAATGCCAACGCGGCAGTCCCACGTGGCTCCACCGCTTTGGTAAAAATCTTCATGCCTACAAACATCGGGAACCCACTCACCATATCCCCATATGAATTCATCCAGCGGAGAGTGATCAACGACCTCGTATGCTGGTACGAGGAGGTGGAGATTATCCCGACCCGAGATATGGCCCACCAGGATCTAGAGGCATTTGTGCCTCTTCACCAATACCACCCCAAGGGCCACGCAGGGAGCCACTTCTCCCCACTCCAATATACAATCGTTTCGGGAGCCTCTCCCTGAAATGCCTGATGACTCTCTCCCCTACACCGATGATGTAGGGGATGTTTGAGGCAACCTGGTCAAGATCCCCTTTTAGGGTCCCCTAAGGAGGGCTCCCACTAGGTCATGCCAGTGTCGCCACCTAGTCCCACGAGTCAAGGAGCAGTTAAGCCATGTTCCTGCACCGATGGCTCTAGTCTGGTTGACTCGATTCCAGCATCGGGCACATGCTAAGGAAGATGCCTGCCAAGGGGCATCAACATCAGCAACTACTGTGGAACAGGCCACCGCCGACGTATATCATCAACCCCATGCATATTCTAAGCAGGGGAACTTGTATACCCGGCCCAGATCAAGGCCCCAACCACCCCCTGGGCAGGATTGGTCGACTCTCCCGGCTGCCGGTGTAGGTAATGGCCACCTTCAGTACGGAGGCCCTCCCCATACCGCCGCCATGGAGAACATGGATCGTCCCTGCATCCAAGTTTAACATGGAGGTCCGTCTCATGCTAACCTCAGTCCAAATGAGGGATCTCCCCATGACGGTGACACCCAGCATTAAAGCCTCTCGCATGCTCATTACATCGGGTATGGAGTCATCCCCCATACCACAGACCGCTGGTGTGGGGTCCCTCCCTATGTTCTTACAGCAGCTGGAGGAGGTCCTCCTCACCTCAACAACCAGAGGGGTAAAGGCTAACCTCACTTCACCAGCACCTGGTGCGGAGGCCCTTCCCGTGTTCAGCTCAACCAGTACGAGGACCTTCCTTGCACTGATTCCACCAGGGGAAAAGAGCATAGGGGTCCCACACATGCTCTTATGGGCTCGAGCAGAGGTCCTACATGCTCCAGCACTTCCAAAAGAGGTCCTACCCAAATCCCTTTTGATATCTGTCTCAGTGCTCCTCGCACTCAATCTTGCTCAACCGGAAGCCCTCTCTGCCCCAGCACCAGTACGACCAAAGGTCCTCCTCATGTAGAAAATATACCCTATCCTAAAGAACCATCCTAGGGAATGAGGGCAGGTCATCACTGCCATAAAAGGAACATAGATAAGATTCATACTGAGATCAAACTGGTCCGCTTCTCAGATTTAAAATCCGAATACGACTCAGTGATGTAACCCTCACCCAGATCCTATGTGTTAAGGTTCGGGGCAGAAATAAGGTGCATTATCCTAGTACTCCCAGAATATGAGGTCCATTGGATTCCTTCCACCCTCTGAAGGTATATCCAATAGGAAGAAAATTTGGCATCTCCACAGGTTATGGTTTTGCGATCACCACCATCATCTCCAAAATAAGTATCTACATCAAATAGAGATCATGGAGATCTATTCTGGGGACCAATGGTGGATGAACAGTAGTGTGGTCCACCTCCAGTAGTCGTAGCCCCCAATCCAAAAACTGTGGTAGTTATCCCATCTTACCATGATGTTGTGACTAAGTCACTTCACTCTTCAGAGGATAACCAGAGATGTGGCGGTTTGTCTTCTCGCACATCGTATTCACCACCAGCCATCCTACCATCCCAGCGGTCTGCTTCGGTACCATTACTCATTCCCCAGCCACCTTCGGTTAACGACTGGGGCAATGAAGAGCCTGACCCTGAATCTGAGCCCAGGAGTTTGTGGAATATCCTTGCAACAGACCACTTCCCTGAGATTTTTTGTCCAGTCGCAGCGCCAAATTTCTGTGCACTGGAATATCTCATCCAAGAGGAAGTCTAATGTTTTCGCTAGACCCTCTGGGTGACTCATTTCCATATTCATCATCAGAAAGTGGATTACCCTAAGATCCAAATTCATTTCGAGTACATTGGAAAACAATGTCGTTTGGTTGATTTGGCCACACTCCCTGTGGCCCAGTGCCCTGAGTCACCAGGTAACCGTAGGGCCCTTCAGCAACTATGCATTCAGAACTTTAGGGTACTCCACAGAATTATCAAAGATTCTTCTCCCCATGTACAAATTCGTGGTTGGGGTTAGTATGCTTCTCTCCTCTTCAGTCATATATGGTGTTAACCCAATTTTCCAGGTGACATAAAGGATATGCCTCTAGTCAGAGTCACAGTTAACATGGATGACCTGCCAGAGGGTGAGAACAAGCTATATCTTCTTGGAGAGGACCTTCCCATCGAGGGAGGTTCACACTCACTACTAGAAAAACAGGCAAGTAAAGTTCCACCTTTTATCAGCGCTAAGCAAAAAGCACTGATAAAGGAACCCTGTATCAGTACTAAACAAACACTGATAAAGGTTACCTATATTAGTGCTAAAATTTTAGCACTAATAAAGGGAGGATTTATCAGTTCTTTTTAGCACTGATAAAGGGAATCTTTATCAGTGCTGATAAATCCTCCCTTTATCAGTGCTTTTTTAGCACTGATAAAACCATAGTCCCATATTTTATAAAATTGAGTGTACAGTATCCTCGGTTAATCACGCCCTCAAGCTCTCGCATTACTATACCCCTACGACAACTCCCCCCCCCCCCAGATCTTCTCATTGTCGGACCTCCGCAGCTATCTCTACTCCTTATCCTCCCCCTAAAACCCCTTCCATGAATCCTCGTCCCTGAAAACCCTAATTATCCTCCTCTCTACTCAACCCTACTCCCCGCAAACCCTACTCCTCCATTTCTCAATGGTTGTCAGCTCCTCCCGTGCACCTCCTCCTCTAGCGGTCGCGCCTTCCCCTCCCAACGTAGTGCAGAAGGATCCCTGAACGCTCGACGCTTCTTCTATCCTTCCATCGTGGGTGTGATCTACTCTAGGTAAATATCCCACTTATCATTTTAGGTTTATTTTTGGTGGATATGTTTTGAAGTGTAATTTTGGTTACTGCATGAAGTAGTTTTTTCATGGTGTAAAGATCACTAGGTTATTCTTATATAGGGATGACCCTAGATTAATCTGATGTACTCCCTTTTGGGTTTATCTTATGCAATCTTAGTTGTGTTGCGAGGGGTGGTAATGTGGTGTGATGTTCTTAAGTTTTTTTAAGTTCATCTTACATGATTCATTTGGTTAATCTTTCATAAGGGGTATTATAGAATGATTCTCCTTTCTACGATATGGAAAACTGGGTGGTAATTTTCTAAGTTGTGTCTATTTGAGTTTTATTTCACTATAATACCTTCTATTGTATCGTGGTTTGGTGTAAGGTTCTTTGAGTTAGAGGGAGGAGGCTGAGGATCACACTATGATCCTAGATATTTTGAGTTCCATGACATGTTTTATGGTTGATTTATGTGGTTGGGATCATGTGGTTTTGTAATTAATGCAGTAGTGATGGATGGATTATTGTGTGGTTATGATAGCAATGATATGGCTATTTCAGCAAAAAAAAATAAGTTGTTTTATGGATTTTAGAATGTGTTTAGTGGTATTTTATGTAATGAAAATTTATTTGTTATTGGGTGGTGTTATAGTTTCTTTTTGGCATGGAATATGGTTGGAATAAATGAAAATAGTAATGGGTGATAGGTTGGAAATGATAAATGATGGTTTGTTAAATGATTAATGATAATGATTGGAATAATTATGTTTAATAAATGGTTAAAGATAGAATAAATCTTATTAATGATTAATTAATGGATTATAGTGTGTAGTGATTTAATGATTGGTTTTACATTAAAATGGTTAACTATTGAAATGCATATGGTAACAAAAATCCAAGAAATTATAATGTTAAATGAAATGAGAAGTTAATAATGTTGATATGGATGCTTATGTGATTTGTTAGGTATTATTTGTGGAATTATAATAGAAGTGGTTATTATAGGGTGGTAGTAACAAGGAAATGGTTGACGTGGGTGTTTGCAGTGTTAGTTTGGTGTAAACCCTTAGGAAAGATTTATGTGTGACTATATAATTTTTATATTTTCTTATTATTTCTTACACACCCCAACTTGAGTCGACTAACTTGATTGAAATCCATATGGGTACTTTGGTTCTAAGTGTTTTTCTCAATATCTAGGTTATAGAGGGAACACATATAGAACCACTTCCTCTTTTCTTCTCACCTTTCACACTCAGTATGAGTTGTAATGGCTCACAGTGGGTGTATATATACGACCAATAATGATTTTAGGTTTTGGTGTATATATATTCTTGTTGACATGATTATGTGTATTTGGTGTGGATATATAGTGGGGGTTGTGCATTTTAGGAGGATAGTATGATTTGTTTGTCCTTTATGTTCATGATATCATACTATGATGAGGATGTGATGTGTGGTTGTGATGTGGATATGGTTTTTTATGTGTTTGTGACATGTGTATGTGTAGATATATGGTTATGAGATTATATAGAAGGGGTTTAAGCATAATAAATATTCCATTAGAGTCTGATAATGACTAGATTAGTGGGGAAGTGGATGTGGGGTAATTTATTAATATATATTATTTTGACATTATGTTACTATACTTAAATGTGATATTGGGTGAGTGATCCTTGGTGAGGTTGGGTGATATATGACCATATATTGGTGTGTATTAGTTCTATTATTTATTTACTAAGGCATTAATATATTTCATAAAAAATTTCATGAGAGGTTTTTGGAAGGATCCTATAGAGTATACTTGTATGCTCACCCATATTTACATAATTATTTTTATAAGTTTTTGAAGATGGATTTGGTGACCAAGATAGAAGTTACTATCTTGAGGTTAGGAGTTACCGCCAGATCCACTGGTGTAGGATTTTTTTTTATATTTTATTTTAGATACCTTTTTATGAAATTTTCATGAATTATGGATTGGGTTTTATTTTATATTATATGGAGTTGATTGGTGGTTTATCTCTGTTCTTGGGATTTATGAGGGAAACACCTCCCATTTCTTTATTTTATACCCTCAATGATAGTCTCCAACCTATGTACTATTAGAGGTAGGATTCATGAATTACACTTATTTTCACTTCCATTTTATGAGCGTTTCCTAGTGGTGGTGAGTTATGATAGTGTGGTATCATAGCTTTATTTGGGAGTTAAGATGGAGTTTGGAATTAGACACTCATGAGGATTGAATGGGATGATAGTTCAATAATATTTGTTCAAATTTTCATATGGAATAACATGGAAGACCATCTATGACACAAGTGATTATCCCCCTATGATTTAAAGTAAGTAACTTGATCTTACCAAAAATATTAGGCATGATTATATTGAATGTAGGGTATAGACCTAGGAATGGTAGATGTATAATTCTAGATTATTCTTGTATTTGGAAGTCTTTTTTTGTGTATTTCAAGCATAAATATTAATATTTGAGATTCCAATAGGATGGATATGAATAAATATTGGATGGATGTTAATCATTTGATAATAGAGTATGAGAATAGAGTGAAAGAGTTCATCAAGTTTGCAAAGGATCACGCAAAGGATCCTTCTCAAATCCTTTGTCTGTGTTTAAATTATTATTATTCTAGACTAATTACTCTAGAGGAGTTGGAAGAACATTTGATATGTCACGGGATAAATCAAAGTTATAAATGTTGGAATAAACATGGAGAAAAGGCGAATGTAGCTACTGGCTAGGATAAAACTGTGTTTTATGGATCATCAGATATGAATACAAATATGGATAATGAAGAAGACCGTATGGAGGATGTGATTACAGATGTCGATGATGATGAATATTGTATTGAAGAAATGATAAGGACAATTGAATATGAACTCCGTGATTGCCCAAAATTGTTTGAGAAGTTAAAGATTTGTGCAAAGATGTCATTGTATGTTGGTTGAACTAAATATACAGCATTGTCAGTTGTACTGAAGTAGTATAAATTGAAATCAGTAAATGGATGGAGTGATGTTAGTTTTATGGAACTACTTTATCTCTTTAATGACATGATCCTGAAATATAATCAGCTCCCAAGCCAGAAATATGAAGCTAAAAGAATGTTACGCTCGATGGGTATGATTTCTGAAAGAATACATGCCTGCCCAAAAGATTGTATATTGTTTCTCAAGGAGAAAAAATCACTTATATAATGCCCAAAGTGTGGTGATTCTTGATACAATAAAGATGAATCTAGTTCTATGAAATTTTTATGGTACTTTCCAATCATTCTAAGGATTAGGCATCTATATGTAAGTGAAGAAACGGAAGGACAATTGTCATGGAATGCAGATAAAATAAATAAAGATGGGAAATTAAGTCATCCGTATGACTCTACTCAATGGAAGAAAATTGATCATGAGTATCCTGAATTTGAAAAAGATCTGAGAAACCTTTGTCTTGTATTATCTACAAATGGATTGAATCCTTTTGGTTTTCAAACCAGCACTCATAGTACATGGCCTGTTATGTTGGTAAATTATATCTTACCATCCTAGTTATGCATGAAGTAGAAATTCATCATGTTATCTATGCTTATATCGGGACCAAAACAACCAGGTAACTATATTGATGTTTATTTGTCTCCTTTGATCAAGGATTTGAAGTTATTGTGGGATTCAGGTGTTATTTTGTATGATTCTTATAAAAGTGAATACTTCACGTTGAGAGCGATGTTGTATGGGATGATAAATTATTTACCTTCTTATGGAAATTTTTTAGGCTATAGCATTAAAGGAAATCAAGGGTGTCCCATGTGAAAAGAAGATACGAAATCAATTAGGTTGAAACATTCATCGAAATATATGTTTCTAGGACATCGTAGATTTCTTCCTCATCAGCATAAGTACCAATCTTGGACAACATAATTCAAAGGAAGTTCAGAACAATGCAAAACACCGTCTCCACTAATAGGTGATCAGATATTTAAGGAAGTAAAAGATGTGAACACTATTTTTGGTGAACCATTTTCAAAAAACCTTATGAAAATCGATTGGAAAAAAGAGATCAGTTTTTTTTTGAATTACCATACTGGAATTGTTTGTATGTCAGACATTTTTTGATGTGATGCATGTGAAAAAAATGTATGGGAAAGTGTTATCAGAACGTTTCTAAATGCCCCTAAAAAATAAAGGATGGAATTAAGGCAAGGTTAGACATGGTTGACATGGGAATATGAGAAGAGTTGGCTCCCGTGAAGGGTGAAAATTGGATGTTTCTTCCTCCAACTGCTTACACTCTTTCTAGGGAGGAGAGATATCAGTTTTTCAACTTCTTCAATGATGTAAAGGTTCCATAGGGGTATTCATCAAATATCAAGAACATTGTGTCAATGAATTATTTGAAGTTAAAAGGTTTTAAATCACATGAATGACATGTTTTGATTCAATATTTAATTCCTATAGCTTTACGTTACATTTTTCCAAAGAATTTTCATCGTACATTAACCAAACTTTGTTTCATTTTCAAAGATATATGTAGCAAAGTTTTAGACTCGGCGAAATTTCTAACTATTGAAAAATAAATTATCATCATATTATGTGAATTAGAAATGTTCTTCCCGCCAACATTATTTGATATGATGGTTCATTTGATGATTAACTTGGTGATAGAGATTCAACTTTGTGTTCCGGTGCACTATAAATGGATGTACCCCATTGAACGGTATTTGATTATTTTGAAAGGGTATATCAAAAATCAAAGTCAGCCAGAGGGTTGTATAGTGAAGCAATATATTGTTGAGGAATCCATTGAATTCTGTATTGAATACCTATCTGATGTGGAAAGTATTGGTCTCCCAAAATCTCATCACACTGGATGCATTGAGGGTGATGGAATTTCTGGAAGTTATGTTGTGACAATCAGTATTATAGATCGGGAGCAGGCCCACCTTTATGTTTTGAATAACAGTTGGGAGGTTGCTCCATATATTGAAACTCACAAAGAAATTCTTAGGTAGTTAAATCCATTAAGGGCTGAAAAATGGATATCAAATACACATAATCACTACTTTATAGGATGGTTTCAGGACCATATTTTTAAGGAGTAAGATGAAAATCCAAATTCCATTTCTGAACAACTTCGATGGACATCCACCAGACCAAGTGTGTATGTATTATCTTACAATGTTTGTGTAATTAATGGTTATACATTCAATACAGATTAACATGATAAAGATAGTACCATGAAAAATAGTGGAGTTACACTTGTGGTTGAAGCGATGCATGTTTCTGGTAGTAAGGACAGAAATCCAATTTATGAAAATATGTCATACTTTGGCATTACCAAACAAATATGGGAGTTGGATTATACGACATTCTAATTGCCGATTTTTCAATGCAAATGGGTTGATAACAATAGTGGTGTTAAAATAGATGAATGGGGATTTGTGAAAGTTGATTTTAGTAAAGAAGGGTACAAAGACGAACAGTTTATAATGGAATCACAAGCAGTACAAGTTTTTTATGTTCTAGGTCCTGCAAACTAAAAGTGGTTTATTTTTCTGTTATTGTCCAAAACTACTGAAGGGTATGATGAAAATTTAGTTGAGGATGATCCGTTAAGTGGTACATCACAATCATTTCACTGCGGTCCCAATGTAGATGATGTTTTGTAAGTTAGAGGAGACCACAATGAAGGGATTTGGATAATCTATAGAGGTGTAAAATCCCTTCAGCCTTTGAAAAAAAGAAAGAGAGTTCAATAAACAGGTTATATTTTTTTTGTGATATAGATCTTGTTATCTCATGTTATTATCTTATCATTATTGAATTTATGTAATATAAATTAACTGTTCAACCACTTTTTCATATAATGACTTCTACACATTCTGGTGCTCCTAACCTTGAGGCTGAACAAGTCTCTCAAGCTGTTGATGCTACTGTTGTTGCTGCTTCTGCTGTGGCTACTCACAGTGTAGAGAAACATCAAGTTTCTGAACCCGTTGCGGCTCCTAGTGTTGAGTTCCAACAACCATCAGCACATGTCATTGCTACCATTCCAAATGAACATATATATGATGTTGATATTGATGAAATGGTCAAGGATGAAGGACTGGCATCACATAAAACACAGGTGCGTCGTAGTTTGACGGTGTTACCCAAATTTCTAAAGGCGAAAAGAAAAGGCATCAAATTTGATGTCGGATGGAATGCACAAGGCTAACATGTGAATCCCAAAAAGGCTATGTTTAGTAGTTACATTTGAATTGTCACTCTAAAACACATGCCAATTGACATAGATTCATGGCACCATGTTGTGTCTGAGATGAAGGTTGTGATCTGGGAAGAAATTACGGTAACATTATGATATTATTTCTTTAATTTACTAGCAAATAAAATAATGAAACAATGTCATACTCTTCTCAATCTCTTGCATAGTATATTTAGAGTAGATGATTCACACAAGAATTATGTACTATGTCTTGCAGGAAGGATTCATTGAGGTTTTCGCACTATTTTAACAAAATGTCACCTGAAAGATTTCAAAGGTAAAATAAACCTGCACCCACCCCTTGTCTATGCTCACCTGATATCCCAGGAAGCATGGGATGCATTTATTGGTCGTCGTGGGGATGAGAATTTTCAGGTACATTTTTGGGTGATAATACATTGTTTGAGGATACGTGTTTTCATCACTTTGATTTTCAATATTTCATTTATGAAACAGTAACTCAGTACTGAAAATAAGGAATGGGCATCAAAACCAACATACCCCTATCATAAAGCAAGGATGGGGAATGCTTCACTATAGAAGAAAATGGTACGTATTTTAAATTTACAATAATATTGTTAGGTTCCAAGAAACAATATCATAATTATCCTTCTATATTTATATGTAGATTGATGAGTCTAAAACCAAAGACACTTCCATCCCACGTCATGTGTTGTGGAAGGAAGAACTTGTGAATAAGGAAGGGAATCTAATAGATGAAAAAACATAAAAAGTGTGGGAAATATGTGTAAGTATGAAACGACGATAAAAATATTTGTTTTAAATTTCTATTACATATAAATAATTAGTTATTTTCCTATATCCGATAGTCATAGGAATCAACTACTCTTGTAGAGGTTGTAGACCTATTATCGACGGCTTTGAAGCAGCCAGAACAATACGGCCATGTCAGAGGTACGGGGTTTGGGGTGACACCCTGAGTATATTATGAGAAAAAAAATAAACGGATGATAGATATGGAAAATTAAAACAATTTAGTGAAAGACTAGAAACTCTTGAAGAATGATTTCAATGGCAAGGAGAGTTGATAGTAACTTTTATGGGTGGGAATCCATAAGAAGACACAACTCAGGAACAACCAGCGCATGAAGATCCCACCCCACCCCCCACCGGATTTGAGGCAAGTCATTAACCTCAAAGAGCTATCTTAGCTATGGTAATCAATATTCTAATAATTGTTCCCATGAAAAGTGAATCGGACAAACACTGATACTTTTCATGTACCGATCTTCTACAGGGTGATAATGACTGTGATTTATATCTATCAACACCCACCTATCACCTTATAGAGAGGTCTACAGTGTTCAGCATCCGAGAGGACAAGCTGCATAATAGACCACTTCTGAAAGATCATATGAAAGTGACTATTACTATAGCTCATGAGCCAAATGCAAAGCTACCTATTCCACATGATGACAATGATATTCATACGGTCAAAAAAGATATTGGGACATTAATTTCATGTCCTTCACAACTTGTAAGAGTACATGAGGACAAAGAGGTATTTATTTCATTTTTTTCAAGATAAACCTTTAACAATTAATGAAAAAAGGGTATGAACCAATGAATGTTATTATATATGGACAAAGGTAAGGGAGTGACAAGAAACGTTGTCTCAAAAGCATCTAAAGGATCGATCAACCGATCCCAAAGAGCTACTGAAAGTACAATAACACCACATATTCTCTTTCCTCATTTACTATCATTGAAGACTCATGTGGATACGAAGATAAGAGGTGGTATTAGTCATATAGTGGTTTTCAAAAAGAATATATACAGATAGGAAAGTCCAGATTTAGTTGCTGCTAAAAATGTAAAGGAGATCCTTGAAAATGGTTTGGCTAGGCATCACAGTTTTAAATTTATATATGAGGTATGTTTTCATGAATTGATTTTCTAAAAGATGATATAATGTGAAAATTATGACTAAATGCATTTTATGTTATTGAAATATGTATATATGAAAAACATTTGAAGGAATTTCCCCATGAGCCAAAATTCAGAATCGTTAGTCCTCATACCGCATCAACACATCTAACAAAATTAGAGCCATCAGAAAAGGATGAAATAGGGAATGTCTTGCTGAAAACATTTGAAATCAAGATGACAGATGACAGACTCTTCCTAATACCAACCATGCAGGGGATAAAACTCTACAATTAAATCATATCAATTGTATTTTCACTTATTTTATTACTTATTGTTTTTTGTGTTTTTAGGCAACATTGGTTTCTAATTGCGGTGAACTTGGATACTCCAAAGATTTATTTTCTGGATTCAATGCAAGGATATCTAACCAACCGACCACACATGATGGAGTTTTTGAATCTGTAAGACACTACATCCTACGTTTTAGCTCTAAAAATAAAGTAATATAATTTATATTATCTTTTACTGAGGATTATGTTATGATAGGGCGATGTATCATTATTGTCTAAAAAAGGAATGAGGACAGGGTCTAAGCATAAGGAGGCCAGAAAGTACTATGTCTGGACAAATATTAGGGTATATATAATAAAATTTCACTATCCAAACACATATCAACACAAGTTACTTATTCTCCTAATGATCAAATTTTTTGCAGTGTCCAAAACAAACAAATGATAATTATTGTGGTTATTATGTTTGTAAATTTATGAAATAGATCATTTTTCATCAACAAACTAGCATCCCAAAAGAGGTATTTTCAAAAACAACTGTTATTTCATTTAATTTATTTATTAATTATTTATTTATATACTTTTCAGTACTATTATGACTTCCGAAAATCCTCATACTCACAAGATGGTATAGATTTGATCAGAAACGAGTGGGTTGTATACCTGATGAAATATTGTACACAAATAGCATGAAGATCTGACTTGGGGACGTGTACAATTGGCGGTCATTTTTGAGAGGGGTTAAGGGGATAAAAAGTTGAAACATTGTTGTATGTAAATGTTCATAGGAAAATTTTAATTGTTATTAAATAAAACATCCTTTCTCTGATGAGTCATTTTCCCATTTTAACAAATGAAATACACCAAAAACATGCAAGAATGATGAACCACTTTTCTTTGGGATTTGGATCAGAAAAACCAGTAAAATCTCCAAAATACATTCATATACAATCAAACACATTCTTATTGTGTTTATCCTTTAAGATAAATATCCATGGGTGCATTGGTGATGTGTACAAGTCAACCCCGCCTCAAACTGAGGCACGGTGTGGCTCGTATCACTCAAAGTGTCTCTCTTTTGTTTAAAATGGATAGAATTTTAAGTGAAAACAACAACTGATGTACAGAAATCTGACCAAACTCATTCATATTGTGTTTATACTTTATTATAACGATCCATGGGTGCATTGGTGATGTGTATGAGTCAACCCCACCTCAATCTGAGGCACGGTGTGGCCGGTATCACTCAAAGTGTCTCTCTTTTGTTTAAAATTGGCAGAATTTTTTAAGTGACAACAAAAAATGACGTATGGAAATCTGACCAAACGCATTTGGATTATTTTTATCCTTTAGGATAATGATACATGGGTCATTTGTGACATTTACGAGTAAACTCTACCTTAATTCAAGGCACAGTGTGCCCAGTATCACTCAAAGTGTCACTCTTTTGTTTAAAATGGACAGAATTTTAAGTGAAAACATCAACTGACATACATAAATCCAACTAAACACATTCGGATTGTGTCGATTCTTTAGTATAACGATCCATGGGTGTGTTGGTGATGTGTGCGAGTCAACCCCGCCTCAATCTGAGGCATGGTGTCGCTGGTATCACTCAAAGTGTCTCTCTTTTGTTTAAAATGGACAAAATTTTAAGTGAAAAGAACAACTAACATACGGAAATCTGACCAAACACACTATGATTGTGTTGATCATTTAGTATAAAGATACATGGGTGTGTTGGTGACATGTACGAGTCAACCATTCCTCAATCCGAGGCACAGTGTGTCCGGTAATACTCAAAGTGTCTCTATTTTGTTTAAAATGGACAAAATTTAACAACTGATGTACAGAAATCCAACTAAAAACATTTATATTGTATTGATCCTTCAGTAGAACAATCCATGGGTGTATTTGTTATGTGTACGAGTCAACCCTTCCTCAATCTGAGGCATGGTGTACCCGGTATCACTCAAAGTGTCTAACTTTTGTTTAAAATGGACAAAATTTTAAGTGAAAACAACAACCGACATATGGAAATATGACAAAACACATTTTTATTATGTTTATCCTTTAGTAAAACGATCCATGGGTCATTTTTGATGTGTAAGAGTCAACCCCGCCTCAATCTGAGGCACTATGTGGCCGGTATCACTCAAAGTGTCTCTCTTTTGTTTAAAATGGATATAATTTTAAGTGAAAACAACAAGTAACGTACGTAAATCTGATGAAACGCATTCAGATTGTGTTGATCCTTTAGGAGAAATATCCATGGGTCATTTTTGATGTTTATGAGTCAACTCCGCCTCAATCTGAGGCACAGTGTGGCTGGTATCACTCAAAGTGTCACTCTTTTGTTTATAATGGACAGAATTTTAAGTGAAAACAACAACTGATGTATGGAAATCCGACCAAACGCATTCGGATTTTGTTGATCCTTTAAGATAACAATCCATGGGTGTGTTGGTAATGTGTAAGATTCAACCCCACCCCAATACAAGGCATGGTGTGACCGGTATCACTCAAAGTGTCTCTCTTCTGTTTAAAATGGACACAATCTTAAGTGAAAACAACATTTGATGTATGAAAATCTGACCAAATGCATTAGGATTGTGTTTATCCTTCAGGATAACGATCCATCGGTTCATTGGTGACATGTACGAGTCAACCCTGCTTCAATCTGAGGTCTGGTGTGGTCGGTATCACTCAAAGTGTCTCTCTTTTGTTTAAAATTGACAAAAGTTTAAGTAAAAAACAACAAGTGATGTATGGAAATCTGACCAAATGCATTTTGATTCTGTTTATATTTTAGGAGAATGATCCATGGTTGCATTGTTGATGTGTACAAGTTAACCCCGCCTCAATCTGAGGCACGGTGTGGCCGGTATCACTCAAAGAGTCTCTCTTTTGTTTAAAATGGACATAATTTTAAGTTAAAACAACAACTGACGTATGGAAATCTGACCAAATGCATTCGGATTGTGTTTATCCTTTATGAGAACAATAAATGGGTCATTTGTGATGTTTATGAGTCAACCCCGCCTCAATATGAGGCACGGTGTGGCCGGTATCACTCAAAGTGTCTCACTTTTGTTTAAAATGGACACAATTTTAAGTGAAAACAACAAATAACCTACAGAAATCTGACCAAACACATTTGGGTAGTGTTGATCCTTTAGGATAATGATCCATGGGTGTGTTGGTGATGTGTATGAGTCAACCCCACCACAATATGAGGCTCGTTGTGGCTGGTATCACTCAAAGTGTCACTCTTTTGTTTAAAATGGACAGAATTTTAAGTGAAAACAACAACTAA
Organism: Viscum album; assembly: GCA_963277665.1. NCBI lineage: Eukaryota > Viridiplantae > Streptophyta > Magnoliopsida > Santalales > Viscaceae > Viscum > Viscum album. Next base: position 1,821,158,169 of record OY728151.1, on the reverse strand, counting down.
CATATGGAAATCTGACCAAATGCATTCATATTGTGTTGATACTTTAGTATAATGATCCATTGGTTTTTTTTTGGATGTGTATGAGTCAACCCCACCTCAATCTGAGGCACGGTGTGGCCGGTATCACTCAAAGTGTCTCTCTTTTGTTTAAAATGGACACAATTTTAAGTGAAAACAACAACTAACATACAAAAATCTGACCGAACACATTCATATTGTGTTGATCCTTTAGTAAAACAATCTATGGGTGAATTGGTGATGTGTATGAGTCAAACCTTCCTCAATCTAAGGCACAGTGTTGCTTGTATCACTCAAAGTGTCTCTCTTTTGTTTAAAATGGACAAAATTTTAAGTGCAAACAACAATAGACATATGGAAATCTGACTAAAAACATTAATATTGTGTTTATACTTTAGGATAATGATCCATGGGTGAATTGGTGATGTTTACGAGTCAACCCTGCCTCAATCTGAGGTAGGGTGTGGCCGGTATCACTCAAAATGTCAATCTTTTGTTTAAAATGGACACAATTTTAAGTGAAAACAAAAACTGACAAACAGAAGTCCGACCAAAAGCATTCGGATTGTATTTATCCTTTAAGATAATGATTTATGGGTGAATTGGTGACATTTACAAGTCAACCTCTCCTCAATCCGAGGTATGGTGTGGCTGGTATCACTCAAAGTGTCTCTCTATTGTTTAAAATGGACATAATTTTATGTGAAAACAACAACTGATGTACATAAATCTGACCAAAAACATTAGTATTGTATTTATTTTTTAGGAGAATTATCCATGGGTCATTTTTGATGTGTAAGAGTCAACTCTGCCTCAATCTGAGGCACGGTGTGGCCGGTATCACTCAAAGTGTCTCTCTTTTGTTTAAAATGGACAGAATCTTAAGTGAAAACAACAACTAATGTACAGAAATCTGACCAGTCACATTCATATTGTGTTGATCCTTTAGGATAATGATCCATGTGTGCATTGGTTATGTGTAAGATTCAACCCATCCTCAATTTGAGGCACGGTGTGGTTGGTATCACTCAAAGTGTCTCTCTTTTCTTTAAAATGGATAGAATTTTAAGTGAAAACAACAACTAACATATGAAAATATGACCAAACGCATTCAGATTGTGTTTTTTATTTTAGTATAATGATCCCTGGGTCATTTGGGACGTGTATGAGTCAACCCTACCTCAATCTGAGGCACGGTGTGGCCAGTATCACTCAAAGTGTCTCTCTTTTGTTTAAAATGGATACAATTTAAATTGAAAACAAAAATTGACCTACTGAAATCCAACCAAACGCATTCGGATTGTGTTGATCCTTTACTAGAATGATCCATGGGTCATTTTTAACATGTAAGAGTCAACCACGCCTCAATCTGCGGAACGGTGTGGCTGGTATCACTCAAAGTGTATCTTTTTTGTTTAAAATGGACAAAATTTTAAGTGAGAACAACAACTGACCTATGGAAATCCAAAAAAACGCATTTATATTGTATTTATCCTTTAGGATAAAGATCCATGGGTGTTTTGGTGACATGTACGAGTCAACCCCGCCTCAATCCAAGGCACGGTGTGACCGGTATCACTCAAAGTGTCTCTCTTTTGTTTAAAATTAACAGAATTTTAAGTGAAAACAACAACCGACATACAGAAATCCAACCAAACACAGTTGTATTATATTTATCCTTTAGGAGAATGATCCATGGGTCATTTGTGTACGATTCAACCCCCTTAGACACCAGCCCACCCCCCTAGACACCCCCATGGACACCCACCCCCCACCACCCCCCTGGACACCCACCAACCCCCCTGGATGGCACCCCCACCCCTCTTAGACACCACCCCACCACCTGGACACCCCAAACCACCCTAGACACCCCCAACCCCCATGGACACCCCCCCAACCCCCTGGATTCCCCCCACCCCTCCTCGATGCCACCCCACCACCTGGACACCTCCCCCACCCCCTAGACACCCCCACCCCCATGGATAGCCACCCCAACCCCCCTGGACACCACCCCACCCCCCTTGGACAACCCCACCAACCCCCTGGACTGCCCCCCCCCCCACCCCCCATGGACACCACCCCACCCCCTGGACACCCCCCACCCCTCTGGACACCTGCACCCCTAGAAATCCCCCCAAACCCCCAAGACACCCCCACCCCCATGGACAGCCCCCCCCCCCCCGGACACCCCCACCCCCCTTGGACGGCCCACCAATCCCCTAGACACCCCCCCACCCCCTGGATGCCCCCACCCCTCCTTGACACCACCCCACCACCTGGACACCTCCCCCACACCCCTGGACACCCCCATCCCAATGGACAGCCACCCCTACCCCATGGACACCACCCCACCCCCCTTGGACAGCCCCACCAACCCCTGGAACCCCCCCCCCCCACCACCACCCCACCCCCTGGACACCACCCCCACCCCTCTGGACACCCCCACCCCCTGGAAAGCCACCCCAACCCCCTGGACACCCCCCCCCCGGACACCCCCATGGACAGTCCCCCCAGACACCCCCATGGACAGCCCCCCCCCCCCCACCCTGGACAGCCCCCCCCCCCCAGACACCACCTGTGGACACCCACCAATTCCCTGGACGGCACCCCCACCCCTCTTAGACACCACCCCACCACCTGGACACCCCCCCCCCCCCCCCCGTGGATGACCACCCCCACCCTCCGGGACACCACCCCACCCCCCTTGGATAGGCCCCCCAACCTCCTGGACCCCCCCCCCCACCACCACCACCACCACCACCCCCTGGACACCCCACCCGGACACCCCCCCCCCATCCCCCCAGACACCCCCTACCCCCCCTCCCCCTTGTACAGCCACCCCGAACCCCTGAACAGCCCCCCAACCCCCTGAATTTTGAATTGAATTCCTTATATATTTAATTAACTTATGAATTACATGTTAATGGTGTATGGGTATACTTGTTGTATGGGTATACTTGGTGTAATTACATTATGAATTATGTGTTTATTTTTTATGGGTATACTTGTTGAGATGCTGAATTTTTTGCAGGTTGTGTTTGGGTGTGATGCTACAGAATTTTATGTTGCAGCAGATAGGGCATTTATTAGTGCTTTTTTAGCACTGATAAAGGAAGCCTTTATCTGTGCTAAAAATGCACTGATAAAGGATTCCTTTATGAGCGCTGATAAGAATCCCATTTATCAGTTATTTTTTAGCACTGATAAAGGAGTCCTTTATCAGCACCTTTTTAGCACTGATAAAGGGGACCTACCTTTATCAGTGCTGAGCTTTATAGCGCTTTTTTAGCACTAATAAAGCCCGTTTTTGTAGTAGTGACTTCCTGGATCCATCAGGAAGAATTACTCATCAACAGAGGAATATAATGGGTCTTCTTGTGCCCATTGAGGCACTAGTCCTCAGCCAGAATCCCGGTAAGGGAATGGAACTCCTTGGAGCTGTCAAGCCCTTCGACCCGTCCAGCTCAGTGCAGAAGGTGGAGGACAATTCTGAAAAGGTCTTGTTGCGTCAAAAATTTTCCGAACACAACAACATGGTCGATGACCTCCTTGATGAACGCACTACATAACGGCAGCCAAACTACGGTGATCCTCAGCCAGGGTAGCAGGGGAAAGCACAGCTTCCCCTCGGTGAATTTCTTCCAGGTGACCCTGATCATCCTACCCATGTAGACAGGGTTGAGGCTGGAACTTATGAGAAGAGGGAGCGGTATGTCTCACCTAATACTCCTAAATAGTGTGACAATCCACAGGACCCAGCCCGGATTCCCCCTGCTACCCTGCAGGTCATTCCTCCAGCTGCTCCACGAGCCGCTGGGCTGCCTTACAATGTTGAAGAACCCTCCAACGCACTACTGGTTAGGGATCCCGTCAAGACTAGAACCCCCACCCAGATGATCCAATGGTGTCACTAATTTCCCATCTCAAATCCTTAGAGATGCGATAGGTGGTTCTCTCACCCGATGTCAATACATATCCAGTATGGGTGGATGATATGACAACACCTCTGGGTTTTTTAAATCCCACCTTTTCCCTCTTCAATGGGACAGGGGACCTACCACAGCACCTGGCCCACTTTATCTCAAGGTTTGGCCCATGTTTGGGAACTCCAGAATAGTAGGAAGCCACCAAACTTTTATGTTTTATATAGACATTGGAAGGGAATGCTTTTTTCTGGTACAGTCAGCTCCCCATCAGATCAGTAGTTGGCTGGGAAGACCTCCGTAGGTAATTTCTCTACCAGTTACACTCCACAACTCAGAATACAAGTATCGCGGACCTCTTCAAGTGCAAGAAGAGGCCTGATGAGCGCGTCACCGACTTTGTCGCTCAGTGGAAAGTACTCAAGTATTCCCTCGATATGTCGCTCACTCAAGAGAAATTGCTGACAATGTACATAGGGAATGTCAAGATAGAGATGGTCCCCTCGCTGATCACCCAGAACTATCCCGGGGGATTTCGAGACTTCTTTGATAAGGCTCAGTGCCTACAGTAAGCCTTACAGCCGGCCAAGTAGTCACATCTGTTGCCTCCTATGATCCCTGTGATAAGGGATTCCAGGTTCGGGCCTTCCTTAGTTTCCCAAATAGAGGCCCCCAAGAAACTAGAGTTGTAGCCAGTAGAGTCGCCTCCACAGCCTCGTAGATGCCCTCTACCTCAGGGGCAGCCACCGGCCCACTAGCACCCACCTCAAAATCAACAGGTTCCTCTGTGCAATGTCTCGCCACTATCCAGGAAATAAAACCAAGCTCCACCTCCTCGAAAAGCTCCTCTATCTCCCTGAAAGATTCAAGCTCCAAGGTCCCCTTCCCGGATAGGAGAAACTGGACCTAATCGTTTAACGAGGTGCAAGTCCCCAGTTACTTCTACAGTGCCCTGGAGTATGGGATTCTACGTTTTCCTGAGTGTAGAAGGCTAGAATAGGCAAACCTCACTGATCAACCTAATTATTGTCCCTACCACTAGATCCTGGGGCAGAATCTCAAGAAGTGATATATGTTCAAATACTGGCTTCAAGACCAAGTAGATAACAATGTAGTCCGTTTAGGCCTAGCTCCAGCACAGGTGGCATGCATCTTTGTGAGGCCATACAGCAACAGTGACAGTGAGGGAGAGTGGCATTAGGTTTCCAGTCACGGATACCAGAAGTATGACTACTGGATGGCTCGAAAAACAGTTGCTCGTTCCCATGTTGTCATTCGGGCACACCTTAATCAATCAGAGACTTTAGAAGTTGTTTCCACCACTTTTGCATCATCGTCTCAATTGGACTCTTCCCAGAAGATCAAACACCAGCGGTGTAAGGGAAATCAAATCCCCCCGCCAATACCATAATCATCCCATACTCTCGGTGACTTCATGCCCCCAGATATAGGAATCCCTCCCAGAATTTTTCCATTAGTGGATGACTCTTCAAGTGACGGTCAAGGATACGCCTCGGTTAACACCATATAGTTGGTAAATCCCTACATGATTCCTGAAGATTAGGGGTGTCAGGAAGACCCTACCAACTTCCCCAGTTGTCACCAGCGTCGACAGAGCTGTGGCAATATTGGTCATTAGAGTACCTCAGTAAACACTTCTAGCCAGGATGTGCATACTATCAAAACTAGGAAACAGGCTCAGCACAGAGCTCAGCATACACAGCCTTCTCATCCGGTGGCATCAATCCCGCCTTCACCGCCGTTTGTGTTGTTGGATCAGGAAGAGCCTCCCCGACTATGGCGTGACCTACCATGCCCTAATACAGGTCAGTCTCATTCATCTTCCCCTCATCTGGTAGTCACTATGCAGCCTTCAACTAGTGAGTGGAGGGATATTCTTGGCACCATTCAGCTGTCGGCCCAGCTGATAGGGCCCACCGTACCTCCTGTAATGGAGCGACCTCCTGAAAGCTGATGTTCATTTCTGTAGTGGAAGTAAAATGTTCTTAAGCATCTTTCCAGTATTCCAACAAGTCACTCCATCCTTGAGGCCCTTCTCCTATCATCTGATATGTGTGAGGCCCTCGCGGAGTCTTTAAGAATCCCCCTCCAGTTTGAGATGAAAGTAGCAGTTGTAGAAGCCTTTCATGCTAAACCGGTTGAGAATGATGAATTCCAGACCATTATCTCTTTCTATAGAGAAGATAAAGTCCCTCCCATACAGGGGTAAATCTTCCCACTTTACATCACCGACTAGTTCAATGGAGTGGAGGTTCATCACTGCCTTGTCAACACAGGCTCTAGAAATAACCTAATACTGACTCAGACGCTACAAAATATAGGATTGTATGAAGATGATCTGAGTCCCTCTAACCTAAGAATCAAAGTTTATGATAGGATGGAACAGACACTGGTCGGTAAGATCCACTTGAAGACCCAGTTTGGTGGCCTAGTCACGAACATCGAATTTATAGTAGTCTCCCAGGACACTGCCTACAACGCATTGATGGGAAGGCCATGTCTCCACCTGTATGCGGAAGTTCCCTCATCTTATCACCAGTTCCTCAAGTACTCCCTTAATGGTCAATTGGGCGTGCTTCAAGGTGATGCATCTCCCTTTTCCTCTTGTGAATACCACTACCTGGATGCCAACTACTACAAGAGCAAGGACATGCAGTTTCATACTAATGAGGTTGAGCATTCCACAACTGTGACTGACCCATGGACTGATCTAGATAATGCCTATATCTTTCCAATCCACCAATTGGAGGCTACGACCTTAGAGATGGGAAAATGGTTCGTTGTTTTTGGGATGAGGGGGAACACATTCCCAGGCCTAAGTAATGTCAGAATATCACCTTGTACTTCTATACAAATCAGGCTTAGGTGATCCTAAAGCCTTCTACCCCCATAAGATATCAGGTTGTCCTTCCCATGGAAATGGAAATACGTCATACTTTCTTGTTACGCTGGGATAGAATTAACCAGATCAAGGCAACACACCATTATTTCTTCGATATCATCAAGCGTGACCCCTTGGGCTGAATTCCATATGGGATCGAATCGACAGCCTTCATCACTATGGTTGCGGTAGCACAAGAGTCCTCTGATGCAGTGACCACAACCACTCAGGCTGGTACCATCCTCCTGTCAGGATCTACCGACTCAGAAGAAAATCCTCCCACCAAGGATCCCTCTTTTATAAGTGGAGAAGAGGATTTGGTGGATGCTCCTTCTACCTTTGAATAGGGTATCTCTACCACAGTCGATGAGTTGGTACTTGTGAACCTCGGTAGCGAGGCAGACCCGAAACCCACATTGATCAGTGTCTCCATTCCCCTCGAGGAGCAACAATAGTACGTAGATATCCTGAAACAACAACTATATATATTCACCTAGAGTTATGATGAGATGCCAGGACTAAATCCTCAGGTATCCATCCACCACCTCGGTCTCCCGGAAAATCATCACGGGTTCAAACAAACTTCCAAAAAGATGCACCCTTCACATGGTGCCATGGTCGAGGACGAAGTTTATAAGCTCATCCGAGCCATTTTTGTTAAGGATATCTAGTACCCCAAAATGGATGGAAAATATTGTGCCATTAAGGAAGAATAATGGAATGATCAAGGTATGCATCGAATTATGGGATCTCAACCGTCACTGTCCGAAGGATGATTTTCCCCTTCCAGTGATCGAGTAGTTGATTGATGCTACAGATGGATTCCAAGCCCTCTTCTTCATGGATAGGTACTCTGGGTATATACAGAACCGAATGGCCCCTAAAGACAAGGATTTTATAGCCTTCAAAGAACCACAAGGTACTTTATGTTACCAAGTCATTCCCTTCAGTTTAAAGAATGTAGGTGCCACCTACCAGTGGTCTATGCATCACATATTTAAGCCGATCCTTGAAACATTGGTGAAATTCTATGTGGACGATCTGGTGGTCAAATATCGCCATTGTCAGGACCATCTCAAAGACCTTGAGAAATTGTTTGGCTTCCTCTATTCCTGTCACCTGAAGATGAATCCATTGAAGTGTGCCTTTGGGGTCACCTCTGGAATGTTTCTCAGCTTCATTCTCAGATACAGGGGCATTGATATTGACCTAAAGAAGATCAAGTCCATTAGCTAGATGTCTCCTCCGAGAAACATTTGGGAGCTTTGAGGATTCCAAGGCCACTTATCCTACATACGCCGATTCATTGTGAATCTATCCAGCAAGTGTAATCCATTTTCTCAGCTCATGAAGAAAGGAATTATCTATGAGTGGGACGAAGAGTATCAGACTGCTTTTGAGGAGATCAAGCAGTATCTGCTCCAGCCTCCGGTTTTAATGCCACCTATCTCCAGAAATCCACTGGTCCTTTATCTGACCACCCTGGAATGATTTCTCAGCACCCTTCTCACCCAAAAGAACAATAATGGGATGGAGAACAGCCTTTATTGCCTCATCACATGCTCCTTGATATGGAGACCATATAATCCCCCATTGAAAAGAGATACCTTGCACTGGTATTCGCAGAACAGAAATAGCGGCATTACTTGTAGCACCATGAGGTATGGGTGGTGTCATGAGTAGACCCACTAATGTACATCCTGAGTTGCCCCATGCTGATAGGAAAATTAGCTCAGTGGCCAGTAATCCTCCAGTAGTTCGATATCAAGTTTTTAACTCATAAGGCTATTAAGGGGAAAGCGTTGGAAGATTTCTTTGCTACCCATCTGGATCCTACAGACCATTCCATGGACCTTAATTTCCCTGATGAATAAATTCTCTTGGTGGACCAATCCATTCCATGCTGGCAGATGCACTTCGATGGTGCTTCCTAAAACCCCACCAGCAGAAGGCTCAATGACCCCAGGCACAACGGGGTAGGCCTGGGTATCATCTTCATTACCCCAGCACAAGCCATCCTTCCATACTCATTCCTATTTTCGAAAGGTTTCACCAACAATAAAGAAGAGTATAAGGCTCTCATAACTGGCCTAGAGCTGGCTCTCAAGATTGATGTACCCCATTTTCATGTGAAAGGGGACTCTGAACTAGTCATAAAATAGATCAACGGTGACTACGTCGTTAGAAATCTAGAGCTCGTACCATTGATGGGGCACACTCTCCATCTAATGGCTCAGTTCCCATCTCGGTCGAAAGTTACCCATGTCCCTTGATCTCAAAATGGTTGGGCAGACTCCCTAGCCTACCTGGCTACATCACTCATAGAGCCCGAGAAGGATGATCTGATTATCCACGAGGTGCTTCGAAGAGTCATTGCTCTTTTCACCCCCGATGATGAAGACAGCCTATGGGTTATCCACCTTACTTCCAGAGCCTCCACATCAGGACCCCTTGGTCCCCTGGATGCAGTGATCATAGTGACTCCCAACTTGATAGTCCCCTTTGTTGAGTATCTTCAGAATGGTTACCTCCCAGCTGATCAGGCTGAGCGCGAGCAAATCCGAAGCTGCGTGTTTTAGTTCACCCTCTAAAACGGCCCTAGCCATGGGAAGATCCACTATAAGTGTGGGTTTGATGGGGTTCCCCTATGTTTCATTAATGGAGTCGAGATTTCATAGGTCATGCAGGAGGTCCATGCCTGTTCCTGCGGGGCTCATTAGGCTGGGCCAAAACTACCCCACCAGATCCAGAGACTGGGGTACTTTTGGGCCTCCATGTTCCATGATTGCTTCAAGTTATCCAAGAGATGACATGTGTGCCAAATTTATTCTAACTTTATACATCATCTGTCGGAGCCTCTCCACTCCACCATGTAATCTTGGCCATTTTTGGTGTGGGGAATTGATGTTGTGGGACCATATCCACCGGCGATAGCTCGCCAGTGCAGATTCATCCTGACTGCTACAGATTTCTTCTCCAAGCAGGTAGAGGCAGATCCACTCAAGGAGTTATAGGCCTATTCCATCATTGAAATTGTGATTTCAAACATCATCTACCAAATTGAAGTCCCTCACGTCATCCTCACCGATAAGAGCACAAACTTCCGTGCAGTTGAGCTGAAAAAACTGTACATTAAGTACAACATCCATTCTAACCATACCTCCCACTATCATGCATAAGAAAATGGACATATCAAGGAATTGAAAAAAAAAACTCTCTAAAATTCTATAGAAAATGTTTGGTCAGAATAAGAAGAGTTTTCTAGACAAGCTACCCAACACCCTTTGGGATTGTCAGACGATGACTTGTAATTCCACCCAGGTGACCCCATATACCCTGGTGTATGGAACAGAGGTTGTCCTTCTCATCGAGATTCAATTTCCCTCAATGTGCACAGTTTTCTATGATCATCAAGAACCAGATAAAGTAGCTAAAATCCGTCTGGCCGAGTTGGAAGCGCTTGACCAGAACAGGCTTCGTGCCCTGCACAATCTCAAAAGGCATCAGAACAAGATATCCAGATCTTTCAATAAGAAAGTTTTCCTCCACTACTTCTTGCAAGGAGACTTGGTATTGGCCCTGAGGGAACCAATGATACCTAGTAGAAAACCACCCAAGTTGGAACCCAAATGAGAAGGACCTTACATCATTCACAAGGTTTACTCCAATGGCACGTACTCACTAGTTATAATGGATGGTGAGTGTGTAACTCCTCCCACCAATGCCAACTTCTTCAAGCAATACTTTTCTTGAACCCCAGGGTCCCACATGACCATAAACTGTATAGTCCTACACGACCTTAAAATAGTCGGTCCCGCACGACCCTAAACTACATGGAGATCCTGCATGACCTTAAACTGTACGGTCCTACATGACCTTAAACTGTGCATCATCCTACATGACATTAAACTGCATCTTAAGAACTATGCATGGCTTGATTCTCATTCCCATGGGATATGTAGGAACGCTCAGACACCTCTCCTTGATTACAGCCCCAGCTTCCTCTTTGTCTATCCCCTACTAGGCATAGTTCTTTTGGGGGATCTCACATGGCTTCGTGTAGGCTTCTTTGGCCCCACCCATGTTAGGGTAATGATAATTGCACCATGTACCCTTCTTTGTTCTTCTAATACTCCCACATACTCACCACAGGATGCTAAACTGCATGGCCTTTTTAGAACTACATGTGGCTTGATTTTCATCCTCATGGGATATGTAGGGTTGTGCGGACATTTCATCTGTAGGCCCAGCTCCAAATTTTGAGACCTCCCATTGGGACGAAACACATGGTGTGGTGCAGGATTTTTCCCTCATTCACATCAAGTTCATCATGATAGTACCATGTATCTCTCTCCCCTAAAGATCTCTATCTCTTCTCCAATCCATCTTTATTTGAGATTGACGGGCACATTCATGCTCTACACACCCCATCATTCAGTTTCCCATTATCTTTCACATCCAGAAGGTCCCTTGAATAGCCTAGATTCTCAGCCCAAGGGCTCTCCTATCATTTCAGGCCAACACCCTCAAGGGTTTTAGACATCAAATAGATACGATTCCTGTATTACGAATATGGTCAGCGGTCGACGCTCATTTGTTGTTCCCATTTCAGGTCACACGATATAGATGTTGTGTTTTGAATCTGGGCAATAGCTATCTTTTGATGTTGTCACCACCCCCATATGTCCCAAACATGGAGTGTAGTGGTTCATTATGTCATGTCGTCTCTTTAAATCCTGGTCTGCTTTGAGTGGGAGGGTGATTCCAGCTGTTGGACCCTTATGTGATAGGGATAGCCAAATCCTACTCCTTGTTTACTACATCGAGCCTTGCTCATGTGGGATTAGGAGCTATGATGAGGCAATTCCCGCATGAGAGGCCATATGGCTATAGTTGGCCAGGGTGCCCAACATCAGGTCCTTCGACCCCTTCGGCCCCCTGGCTTGTGTTCTCATTTAGGATTGTGTGGTACGATATGGACTCACAACCTCATTCACATCGGACTATTTCTCCAAGCCACACATATCCCCTTGAGGCATCCGTCCCTTAATTTATCATTCGTCTTGTGAGTATAGGCCTTTCCATACTTCGCGCACTAGTATAAAAAAGGTCTTTAACATTGGTTTTTATTTATTTTTTACATCATTTTTAACCGACGTTGAAGTCGCTGGCGTAAAAAATATGACTTTTTACGTCGGTTTTTGTAAACCGACACCAAAAATGAATTTCATTTGTGTTTTAGTGTCGGTTTTGTAAAAAAACAAGGCCAAATAAACTCATCCACATCATTTTTGTCATCGGCTTCCTTAAAAACCAATGCCAAAAAGTTGAAAAAATTGTTTCAGTGTCGGTTCTTAAAAAAACCGACGCCATAAATGGAAAAAATTTATTTTTGGCGTCAGTTTTTAAAAAACACGATGCCAAAAACTAAATTTTTTTCTTCTATGTTTTAGATCATTTCCTAATCTTCTATTTGACTAGTCATGCAGCTAAAACGGAGTTATAGATCAAAAGTTATGGTCGTCGGAAGTTGAACCTGTCAAGGTTTTGATTGATACACCTCATTTTAAAGAAAACAAGATAAACATGAATTAAAATAACATACACCAAATGATATAAAATATACATAATACTTCAAACATATTTCAATTGTTTTTGGAGCTTCCATTGAAATGATATGTTTTTTATCATCATATTTCTTATATTTAGTGTAGAACTCATTTGATAATAAAAACGATGATCGATAATTAAATTTACACCATGGTTGGTAAATCTCATCTGAATGTTTTATATTTTTACCTCAATAATAAAATAAAATCATCATTATATGAAATCTAATTTAGTTTTTTATAAATGATGTACATTAATAATAATAAAATAAATGAATAGAATAGGTATCGTATTCAAATTAACAATTGATGTCGCGTTGAAAACTTGATTGAATCGAAGAGGTTGAAAATGATGAACAAAGAAGAAATGGATTTATATATAGTAAATGAAAATATTTTCGATTGAGTTTTATGAAAATGTAGGTGGAATTTTAAAAAGTTAAACATGCGTTGTGAAAAAAACTAAAATTCGGATCCCGAGTATTGGCGAATACTATTTGGCGTTGGTTTTGTTTGAAACTGACGCAAAAGAGGATATACGTTGGTCTTTTGGCATCGGTTTTTTAAGAAAACTAATGCCAAAAATTCCAATCGATATCATTTTTCGCATCGATTTTTAAATAAATCAATGCTAAAAAGTTAAAAAAAATATACGTTTCGCGTCGGTTTTTTAAAAACCAGCAGGAAATGTAAAAAAAAATATTTTTGGCATTGGTTTTTTAAAAAACTAATCTGAAAAACAAAAAAAAGTTTTGGGGTTGGTTTTTATGAAAATCGATGCGAAAAGTAAAAAAATTATTTTTGGTGTGGGTTTTTTTAAAAACCGACGTGAAAAACAAAAAAATGTTTTGGCATTGGTTTTTATGAAAACCGACGCAAAAATTTAAAAATCATATTACTATGTTTTAGATAATTCTTCAATCTTTGATTTGACTGGTCGTGGAGCTAAAACGGAGTTACGGATTAAAAGTTATGGCATTTGAAAGTTGGACTTCATTAAGACTTCTTTTAGAGAAGATAAACTTCCAACATCCATAACTTTTAATCCATAACTCTGTTTTTGTTCCACGACCAATCAAATAAAATCATATGGAATTATCAAAAACACTATAATTTGTTTTTAATTTTTGGCATCAGTTTTCATAAAAACTGACGTCAAAACATTTTTTTATTTTTTCACGTCAGTTTTTAAAAAAAACCGATGCCAAAACAATTTTTTTAGTTTTTGGCATCAGTTTTTAAAAAAATGACACAAAAAATTCTCCTCAAAAATATTTTACGTCAGTTTATAAGAAACCGACATCAAATTGACGAAGTTAAAAATGATTTTTCTAATAGTGGTGAGTCCCATCATTTGGGCTTCCTTCACATTCTATATCTAAAATGGCCCCCAAATGGCATGGATACTCGGCCCAAAGGCTCTCCTACCATTGTGAGCTAATGCCCACGAGGATTGTAAGTGGCAAGTTGATACATGTCCCATGTTGTGAATATGATCAATGGTAGAAACTAAATTTTTTCCCCCCTTCTAGTCACACAAGGGTGGATACTGTGTTGCGAACCTGGTCAACAGTTGTCCTCTATCATCATTTTCACTTTGTGGTCTTCCATAAGAATGATTATTCGCCTTCTATGTCCCATGCATATGACATTAAACTAGGAATATACGGTTCAAGCTCTATGACCCTAAACTACGATCACCTTCATCCTTACTACAAGACGTTAAACTGTAAGCTGGTTGTGACATTCTGTCCATGACCCAGCCTCAGGCCCCTTGGCCTTTTTGGTCCCCTATCCCAAGTTCTCACTTAGGGTTGTATGGTGTAGTTCAGGATTATGTCTTCATTCACGTCGGGTTTCTCACCGTGCCATACACATCCCTGGATGATATACCTTACCCCTACCATCATCCTTACTACAAGACGTTAAACTGCAAGCTGGCCATGACATTTTGTCCATGGCCCAGCCTCAGTCCCTTTGGCATTTTTGGGCCCCTGGCCTAAGTTATCACATAATGTTGTATTGTGTGGTGTGGGATTATGTCCTCATTCACGTCGGTTTACTCGTCGTGTTGTAAACGCCCCTCATTGGGGTATATTTCCCTTATTAGCATCATCCTTTCCCCAGAACTATGTGTGGTTTGATTCTCATCCTCATGGGATACGTAGGACTACCCAAACATCTGGTCTTCGGGTCCAACCTCATCTCTTAGAAACCTCCCTATCATTTTGGCCCCTTGTCCCATGTTCTTCCAGAAGAGGTGTATACAGTGTGTTATGGGTTCATGTCCCCATTCATGTTGGGTTTATAGAAACCATGTCGCATACCTCTCTCTCCTGAGCAGCCTTCGCTCCCTTTCCCTGCTTTCATCTCTTTGAGTCGGCTGCCTTTAAGTCGGGTCCCTCTGCCCTCTTCGATGATTCACCAATTGGCCCATGAGTACTCTAGTTTAGAACATGGAGTGTCAGATTCGATGTGGACATGATTTCACCCACTTTTCAGGCTTCGTGTTCCTCTTCATTTGGGCTTCCATTATCTTTCACACCCGAAGGGACCCCCAAATGGCTTGGATGCTAGGCCTAAGGGCTCTACTTCCATTACGGGCCAACTTCCTCGAGAGTTTCATACAATAAATCAATAAAATTCATGCATTACAAATATGGTCAGTAGTAAACGTTCATTTGTTGTTCCCGTTTCAGGCCACACGATACAGATGTTGTGCTTAAAACATGGTCAATAGTTAACCTCCATCATCACACCAACCCCTTTAAGCCTTGAATTTTGGTTACATGATTCACATTATTTCTTCACCCCCCCCCAATCATGTACAAATGGAATTTCAACACTCTGGGCGCTATTCCTCAGTGTGAATTTGCACGATGGGGGGAAAAAGGTCACAATAAAGGCATCATTTGGGGCTTCACACCGACTTCCCTTTGGATTATGTTCCAGGTATTATAAAAACATCTTCTACCCTTATTTCCCACACCGTGTATGTCTCACGTGGGCTTAGGGATCGGGTTGAAGTCCGCACTTACTTGTAAGGATTCTACTTCTCCTTGGTCTGATCTCTAAGACCTTAAACTAAGATCTCTTTTAGAACTACATACGGTTTGATTCCTATTCCCATGGGATATGTAGAAACACCCAGAAATCTCGTCTTTGGGTCTAACTTGAGTTCCACTGATTTACTTATTATGTTCTACCTTCTGGGCTCTGAATCTTATAGGACTGCATGGCGTGGGGCATGTGGGCTTATTCCCTCATTCACGCCGGGTTTGAAATAGCCAAACCATGTACGCCACTTTCTAGGATTAATTCCCCCTATTTCTTGTCCCGCATGACATTAAACTATATTTTTGTCCCACACGATGTTAAAAGGAACCTCCAAGAACTACGTGTGTCTTGATTCCCATTCTCATGGGATACATAGGAACACCTAGACATCTCGTCTTCGAGTCCATCTCAATTAGGGGCTAGCCTCTCCTATACCATATCCTCTAACCTTTTCTGGACCCTCAGCTTGAGGTTTCCTACTCGGAATCATGCACGTTATGATGTGGACCTCATCCTAATTCACGTCAGGTATACTTTATCACGTCATCCACACTCCCTCTAGAACCTCATCTCTCCTATATATGTTCGATCCATATGATTTTAAACTATGATTCCTAGTCCCACATGACATTAAATTATTACGTATATACAGAACAATATTAAAGTGCATGGTTGGTCCCATCACATGACCATAAACTGGGACATTATCATCCTGGACGCACGATGAAAAACAGTATTGCACTGTGATATCCTCACTCGAGGGGGCATCATGTTTGGTATCAGTCACACACCATACCATTTTTTAATGTTGGAATATGTCTTTATTCCTATGGTGATAACTGTAATTTATACCCTAGGTCTATCGCTTCACAAAAAAACACACATTCATCCTAAAGGATAAACAAGATCTATCAAATACCACTTCTTTCGGTGCAAGGGCCAGACCCGCACAACCTTATTATCTCTGACACTAGTATCCTATTGTTTCTCTTTTATAAATAAGTGTGGCTTGATTCTCATCTTCATGGGATATGTAGGAAAGCCCGTTCACTTTGCCTCAGGCCCTACCTAACTTTTTTTTTCAGTCCCTCGACCTAAAACCTCCCCAAGGAACACATGGTGATCTGTAATCCAAGTCTTCATTCGCGTCAGGTTTTATAATTACCTCACCATGTGTCTCCCACATTCCCTACCATCTATGGTCTGAGCTCTAAGACCTTAAACTAAGATCTCTTCTAGAACTACATATGGCTTGATTCCCATCCTTATGGGATACGTAGGAACGCCCAGACACATTGCCTCTAGGTCTTTCCCCAGGAATCCAAAATATTTCCCCCCTCTTTCGGCCCCTCGTCCCAATCTCTTTCGGGAACATGTGGTGTGGCTAGTACCTCATGGGTTCTCATTCACGTTAGGTTTTTCAATGGT
The DNA here is from genome assembly GCA_963277665.1 of Viscum album. Taxonomy (NCBI): domain Eukaryota; kingdom Viridiplantae; phylum Streptophyta; class Magnoliopsida; order Santalales; family Viscaceae; genus Viscum; species Viscum album. Next base: position 1,821,141,232 of record OY728151.1, on the reverse strand, counting down.
CACGCCATGTGTCTCCCATATATTTTCCCTATCTGGTCCGAGTTCTATGACCCTAAACTAAGATCTCTCTATGGGAACTATATGTTGGGTTTGGATACTTTGTCGCCATATGCATAGTCTATCAAATCAAGTCCCCACTTAATGGTCCACCCTAGGACCTTAAGTTGGAAGCGTGTGACCCCAGGACCCTTTTCCTTGGAAAGGGACTTGACTCCCTCAATCTGATACGTCTTCTTTTTTTACTCAGATGCATTGTGATGAAGAGCCCGAAGTGTGGAATTTTTCACAAGTACATTCCATTGTTCCATGTCCAAGATTATTGATCTTGTTATTTGGATCCTCATCCTATTCCAAATCTGAAGGGACCCCCTTTACAGCCTGGTCTCATGCCACATCGGCTTACCTAATTTCTTGGTCCAACGTTTCTGAGAACCTCGGACAACATTTGTGACAGGTCCCATGTTTTGAACATGGTCAACAGTCGACCCTCATTTGTCTATCACCATCTGAGGCTAATGCGAAATGGATGTCATGTTTCAAACATGGTCAATGGTTATCCCCTATCATCATGCCACCATCACTATGGTTCAGATCTCGATCATCATGATTCACATATTTTCACTTCCATATGTTCAAGTGGGATTCCAACATACTCGGATTTAACCCTTTACATATCTAGGTGCATCAAGTAGGCGGATCAACATTAGTGGGACGTAATTCACCAAGTATCCCATTGTCACTGACATGTGCCTTCCTGTGCTAGGAAAGTCCCATCACTACTCCTTATTTCCCACATTGAGCATGACTCACGTGGGCTTAGTAGTTCTAGTAGGACATGTACTGGTGTAGTCGTGCCACGTATGCCTTTCATCGTCCCACATGACATTAAATTATGCCTTCAGATCTACATATGGATTGATTCCCATCCTATTGGGGTACATAGGAATGTCCAGGCACCTTGATTTGGGCCTAGCCTAACTTTCACTTTTTGTCCCTTTTCTTTGGGGATACGTGGTGTGGCACAGACTCCTTGTGTCCTCATTCATGTTGGGTTTATAGCTATTTAACCACATACTCAGTTCCGAGGATCTCCCCTTTCACCCTTAATCCTATCATATGACTTTAAATTGCATGATTCCTTATGTCCTCAGTGCATGAAACTAAACTACGATTCTACCCTGAACTATTTTAGGATGCCCCATGTTAATCGTGGGATGCACCAGATCCCTTACCAAAGAGGTCATGCTCGGAAGTACGTTTGATCCATGATCAAATGGATATGCCCACCTAATGTTCCTTCATCATGGCAGCGTGATTTCAAGAGTGTTTGACTCCATTCGAACAACCCATCACTCCAATTACATTCTTTGCATTCCCTTCATTTGGAACCTTGTCCACTTTCACACCCAAAAGAACCCCCTAATAGTATGGATGCTTGGCCTATGGATCACCTACTATCCTGGTCCAATGTTCTTGAAGGCTAATGGATGACATTTTGAGTCAATCCCCAAGTTTTGAACATGTTCAGTGGTCATCCCTCATTTGTTATCCCCATTTTAGGCTAATTCAATAAGGATACTGTGTTTTGAACACAGTCAAAAGTTATCCTTCATTGTCATGCCATCCCTATAGTGTTCTAAATTTTGGGTATCATGAGTCACACTTCCCACTCCCCTATGTTTGAATAGATTCTAACACCCCTGGCGTTACCCCACCCATGCACTAGATCATATTGGGGAAGGGACAGTTCGTCTATTCTGAGGACTTTATTCTCCAGTCAGATCTCCGCCCTTTCTTTTCGAAATCCTGGAAAAGTCATATCTATATCAGGTTTCCGAAGTATGATTTTCACTCCCACATTAAAATGGAGTAATAGCACGAGCATCCCTTGTTTCTCACATATGGCATGACCCATGTGAGATTAGAAATGGATCGCTATTTACTTCGGGATTGTGGTCGAAGTTTGTTAAAATAAACAAGCAAGTAGTCCATTCATGCACATAATTCAGAGCTGGAAGTAATAATGAAGGACAAGTTTAAGAGGGTTGTCCAAAACAGGGCCCTTAAGGATCAACATTTGGTATAGAATTCTCCAAAACTGCAACCTTCCAACTTGTGGCCTCTAGCATCACTTCCCATCCCCTAAGATCCTTCTTTTCAATAGCAGCAACGGGGCGCAATTCATTAGCCCTGGCCTGTGCATGTGATTGTTCAGTTTGGATCCCAATCATTTGAAGATTCACTCGTGCTATTTGCTCCTGATCATCTGCAACCTGGGAATTCAATCACTCAATGAGATCAGATTGGTTTTCAATGAATTCCTCCCTTTCCTTCATTTTCTCATCAAGGTGTTGGACCTCTTGCTCCACCTCCAGGAAGGCCTGAGTATTCTTGGAACCCTCCCGGTGTTGAGCAACGTCTGAACATTGGCTATCTTCATGTATCTTCTCTACCATGTAATCATAGATCATTACATGACAATGGCAAGCGTCTACCCCTCTAGTGCTGAGAAAGCATACCCAGGTGCAGAGTGACCCTATCCGGCTTATCCATTCTGCCTGTAGTTTGGTAAGAAAGCATCTGATGCACTTCTATGCCTTGCACTGTGTCATACGACTCTCCTCTGCAGCATCTGAGTCAGAATCATCAATATCTTTGGGGTTTGTGGGCCTTTATTTGAGGAAAGTGATGAGGAGTTCAGTATCAAGGTCTTCTTCAGGAACCTCCTCCTCATCAGTGACTTCACTCTCATCAGACTAGAACTCCACCCTGGTAGCATTACCATCCATCATTTCAATCTCAGGCTCGTCGAGTACCTGGGTAGGTCCACCGAGAATGGTTGCTTCTCTAAAGGCTGATGTAGCCACTACCCATCCAACTCCCACGGATGTCCCGGACTCAACGGTTTGTCGTTCCTCAAACCATGCAATCACTGCATCAGGAATCAGTATCTTGATTAGACAAATTCTCCAGCAAAGTGGAAAACCAATGAGAAAGGACTTACGGGTGCCAATTATGGTAGTGTCCAATGCATGTGTCCTAGTGGGAGTCGCCTCCATAAGGGATCCTTCGGCTCTTGTCAACTCAATCACCGGCATCAGCATCTCTTGATCAATGGGGATGATGGGGGACCCTCCTTCTGGCTCATTGTCACCTAATCCAGCTGAAATTGGCACACCACTATGCTTGGTCCCGAGGACTGGCCCTCGAAGTTTCTCTCTGGTTTCCATAGGTATATATGCACCCCTTGTGGGGAACTCTCCCTGGGGACCCTCACCCATGTGTTCCTGAATAGTATAGGGTTTGGTTGATGGGTTGAGATTATGAAAATATAAAGGTCAGTATAAGGTTTAAACCATACCTCGAGCTGCTCTTCCAGTTCTGCATCAGATCCAATGATTTCTTCACTCTCCTGAGAACTCCACTGGTGAGTGGGATCTTCTGAAGGCCCCTCACCACCAAGACCTTCAACTTGGTCCTCTTCTTCATGTCCTTATTCTTCTTCTTCTTCTTCTTCTTCTTCCTCCTACTCTTCATATTCTTATTCTTCTTCGTCTTCCTCTACACTTTTATCCTCAGATGGAAGCCTCTCTGGGTTATGCTCCTGGACAAGCATTACTTTCACCAGGATATGTTGTTCTTCATACCGCACCTACTGGAATGCGTACATATCCATGGCTATCAGGTATGCATGACGATGATGAAATTTTACCCTATCCAATATTTGGATGTGCCCTATGTCTGGAAGATCGAGCCCGGTGCGCATCATCCTCTGCCACAACTCTTCACAAGACATGGACTGTCACATCATTCTCCAAGCAGACCATAGAGAAGGGAAGATATCATCAGAAAACAGCATCAGGAGGTACTTTAGTTGCTTTCTTAGGAGTTCCCTAGTTGGGCCACAAGGCCATGCATGAGACCACCCTTCCCCGGAGGGTGGAGGCACGTTATCGCCCTGCTCTTCCCCTACCAACGAAGAATCGGCATGCGTTGTGCTAGCTGCCTGACCCGTTCTTTGTCTCAATTCCCCAGTGGAACCTCATCTACCTTCCTACTCTTCAGGCTCTGCACTAGCTGACTTGATCTATCGTATGCGTTTCTAAATAATCTCTTTTGGATACATTCTCATCCAGTGTTCGGCATACTTTTTTGATAGTCCCACACTAACATCAGTGGGGGGAAGAGTGATGATTTCTCCCAAGCCCACTGTTGTGAACATAATCTACAGCTGGTGGAGAATGCAGGGATTCCACTCTTCCCGAACCTCTATGTATACTTTCTTGGGCATCCGCTGCATGTATCTGAACTGCCTGGCGAACATGTTCAGTACATATGGTTTGTAGAATATTTTTACATCAATCTGGGCCACCAGCACGCCTCCCTGGATGCTCTGCAAGCACTCCCTTTTCTCCAGTGGACCCCTCCCATCATCTACCATTTGGACGATTGGGGTTCGAAATGGTTGGAATTCGAAGTGGGTGTGAATTCCAATCTTGAGCTTGATTCCGTCATCCCTAAGCTTCAATGGGCAGATTCCAGTGATGTTTAAGAGGGATGGCTGCATAACATTACCAGGGGCGAATGTAATTCAGGAAGTCATACCCACCACAGTGGGATGAGACCCAGCTGTGGAGAATGTGGAATGGCCCTCATATCCTCCTGGGCATACATCCCCTCGAGATGCACACTAGAATACTATATAGCTTATCCAACACTAGAACCCCAAGGATAACCTTGTTCTTTACACCATAATCCCATCCATCACTAGAATCCCCAAGAAAACTCTCATCCTCGTGTCCCTGACAGGCAATAACCATCCACTCAAGAATGCAGCAAGGAACCCGACATATGACACATTTGGGTCTCGACCTTCATTAATGCCAAATCTCCACGATCGGTACTCTCCTGTCTCCAAAATATTTCAGTTTGATCCTACTTTTCCCCTCTGAGATGTGTTCGGGTATCGCTTCCCTCGACCTAGCATCTTCACAACCATGTCCTGGTTCCGAAAGTGACTCAAACACCCTGAATAGGATATTTACTTTAGGATATATTTTATTTTGAGCTCCACTTTAGCTAGCTTCAGTAGGTTCCATGACAGGATTGGGGTGTGGGTCATATCCTACCAGACATTCTCCGTCAGGAGGAACCCGTCGTACTGATATCCCTCCAAGGGGATTCCCCCGATACAGTGGGCATCCCATAGGATGATGCCCACCTACCCATGGTGGAGGTGAAAATTGTTGGTATTAGGCAACCAACGACTAAACAGCTCTGCCACCAAGTCCTGTTGTCAGTAGGAGTGGAATTGGGACGTCTAAATAGCCTCAAAATGACCAATGGCCCACAACTCTAGCCTGAATTCCTATCATGTCTGATGTACCTAGTATTACCATTCCCATTCATTGGTAAATTTTCCCTTGGATCTGAAATCCCACTCCTATCAGCCCTTCCTCTCGTCAGTAATGCTGCTTCTGAATGTACTCACATAAACAGCGGGAGATTCCTCAGGAATAGGATCTCTTCTCATAACATTCCTGGTCTTTAGATTTAGGAAATAGATGGTTTTGTTCCATGTTTCCCAATTAGGATGGACGTTTTTTGTAATAAGGAATTATAGAAGACTATCCTCGTGCGTCACCCATGACCACGGTGTGTCCATTTCAAAACTGGGCATTAGCACCTCTTCTAGAAGACCGAAGATCCATAGCAGCAGGCCACCACTCGGGATGTAATCCTTTTGATCCTACGTAAGCATGCCAAAAATAATTTGGTTATCAGACGCAACCCTCCTTGCACAAAGAATCTGAGGATTCGTGATCATTTGGGTTCTTCTTGTAGTAGCGGCAACCTCACTCTCGGTGTCGGTCTTTTGGGAAGCCATTTTTGAAATCGGAAGGGATCAGTGTGAAAGAATGAAGATTCGGTGCACAAAATCGATGGTGGTGTGAAAGAAGATTGCAGTGCATGGAAAAAATTGGATGGCATGCAAAACCTGGAGTCAGTCGTGGAATCTTATGTGCAGATCAGGACCATTTTCATGCATGAGATAAAAATGAATGTCATGTAGAAAAAGTCAAAGTAGGGCCTAGGGGTGGACCTTGGCCTATTTATACAACATTGACATGCCTTCCGCATGCGTGCAACAATCTTATGTGCGCAAATGTGTTTTGGGGCGCTGCCAATGTGGTTTTTTCTATTTTTCGGCATACCCTCAAAATCTGACCTTTAGGGTCTCTTTCAGCACTAATTCTGATGATGGGGGGCATTTGTTGATTCCAAAATTCAGAGAAGGGATAGATCAAGCGTATAATAGAGAAAAAAATGAATCCAGGATGGAAAGAGGAGATTTTGGGGCCTGGGAGGCGGGCGCGCGCAAGATTAGGGGGACACACACAAGGGGCCTCCCGGCAAGCAACATCTTGCATGCTCGGCCCCCGTTCTGTGCTCAAGGAATCTTTAACTGTGGATTTGCCCACCTAGACCCATTTCCATGCCCAAGGCAGCGTCAAATGGGCATTTACATGCCCGACCCCTGTTCCGCGCCCATGGCACCGTCAACCGCAGATTTTCTTGCCCAACCCCATTTTCGCACCCAAGGCAGCGTTAAACAGGCGTTTGCATGCCCTCCCCCTGTTCTATGCACAAGGCGTTGTCCACCCCGGCTTTGTGCGACCTTCCCTATTTCTACACCCAAGGTGGCATCAAAGGGGTGTTTTTGTGCCCAGCCTAATTTGCGCACCCAAGCCGCCATCAGACGGGAGTTTGCACGCCCGGTCCTTGCACACTGCCTCGAGGACTTTGGAACTAAAACGAACCATATCCCATCCCTTCAGGGATGCTAAAAGAAGACAAAACGTCACTTTGTTCAGTGAAAACCCCATCTTCCATGGCTGTGAGAAAAAACCCATGGCCTTCAGGTATTGGATTTTGTGCCACAGGTCCCCCGAGGGGGCGCCTTTGGGTGGGCCCTCTGGGGCTTGATCCTCGTGAATTTCTTTTCTTCTCAAATCCATTTGCGCTCAAAGGGTCCCCTTTTTCATGCAAGTTCCTTCTGCGTCAGGTGATCTTGTGTGCAACCCATCCATCTGGAACCCAAACCTTCCATCTTGTATGCAACCCCTCCATCTTGCACTCCACCAGTCCATATTGCATGCAAACCTTCTGTCTTGCACGCAACCCCTCCTTGCGTGCAACCAGTCCCTCTTGCGCGCAACCCCTTCATCTTGTGCGCAACTCTTGCATCTTGCATGCGGACCTTCTATCTTCCCCTGTATCATTCTCTTACGTGCACTCCATGCATTTCCCTCACCTTAAGGCACCCTGTCTGAGCCCCTCTTATACGCAACACACTTGCATCACACACTCTCTTCACATGCGGACCATCAGGTTTGCACAAAGAAATTTCAAGGCCCCTTAGGTGGTGCTTCCCATTGCGTTGCTTTGCCTCATGCTTCTTAACATAGGAACACTAACGGCTATTTCTTCTTTGTATAGCCACGCTAATGTGGACCCCCAATGTATCGCTCCACAACACCCCAATGCTACAGCATTTCCAATGCCTTCCTTCCCTCAAGGGTGGGTGGATATTTGTTATGTAAGTCCTAGGGGTGTGGAGAGGGCCCACCTCATCCGAGATGCAGGACGTTAAACTTCCAATTGCTATCATCCTCAGCACATGACATTAAATTATGACCTTACCCCGTTCCTTGCACGTGGGGTGCCCAGTCTCGGACATTCTCTACACCCATTGGTCTCCATGAGAGTGAGATCATTCCTCACATGGAATGAAATCCTCTTTACCAGAGTGATTTATATCCATGGGGAAAAAGAAACTACCCTGGTGTAAGCCCCTAGATTTTCTTGCAGGAGGTATGACCCCGACTCCTCTCTTCTTGGGTGCCAAATCCCTCTCCTGCTAGGCTTTGTCACCACTCGGGACTCCATCCTAGAGTAAGTCCCAATCTCCACCTCCATGGGCTACTAACCACGTGTAATCCCCTATTTCCTCTTTGGGTTGCGGACCACGCGTAAGCCCCTATTTTCTTTTTGGGCCACTAACTACATGGCAGCCCCACTTCACTTCCCATGGATGCACCTTTCACGATGTGATTGTCAGGTCTTTGTTGCCTCTTGTTTTTCACACTGATCATGAATCTCAGGGGCTTAGAGTAAGCATTGACCATGACATCCTATTTGGGCATCCTGGAGTGTAAGTCTCACACAACCTACCTGAACTACAAGGTATTTGATCCTTACTAAGGCAAGGTGCATAGGAAACCTCCCTGAGGTTCAAGCCCAACATCCATTGGTCCTGGACATCTATACATCGGTTCACCACACTCACCTGAACTACGAGGTCTTTGATTCTTTCCATGGTAAGGTACGTAGGAAGCCTCCCTGAGGTTCAAGCCCAACATCCATTGGTCCTGAACATCTTCACGTCGGTTCACCAAACCCACCTGAACTATGAGGTCTTTGATCCTTTCAAAGGAAAGGTACATAGGAATCCTTACTGAGGTTCAAGCCCAATGTCCATAGGTCCCAACTCCCTTCACGTTGGTTCCCCAAACACCATCCAGAACTACGATGGCTTTGATCCTTGTTTCCTAGACAAAGTACGTAGGGAGCCTCCCTAAGGTTCAACCCCATCCAGTGGTAAGTCATTGTAACCCCATCCAGTGGTAAGCCGTTGTGACATCATCCAACGGTAAGCTGTTGTGACCCCATCCAGTGGTGAGCCATTTTGACCCCATCCAGTGGTAAGTCATTGTGACCCCATCTAGCGGTAAGACATTGGGACCCCATCTAGAAGTAAGCTATTGTGACCCTATCCAGTGGTAATCCGTTGAAGTCCCCAATTGACAATAATCCATTTTTAGGTGAACTACAAGGACATTGATTCCCTACCAGAGGGATACGTAGGAGGTCTCTTCGAGACTCAATCCCAACATCACTGCCATACTCAAGTAGACTCCATATTATTCTCCACCCACTTCACTTAACCATCCATCATCCATTTTGATTCTTACCAGGGCCACCACATCTCGGTGGGATCATTCCACCTCATTCCCCATAACAAAAATTGGGTAGCAAACCACGCGTTAGCCCCAACATCGGTGTTCCCTTTGGGGGTTGCACTCACCTGATCCACTCTATTCAGTGTTCATATCAGTCTAATCCATCTCTACTAGATGTTAAACCTACGACATACCCTATGCTAAACATAAGAAGCTGAGGAAAACCTTAGGTACATGCATAGGGCATATAATTTCCCACATTTGATGTGGGATGCCTTGGGCTTATGTGCCCTAGAGAAGCCCTATAATAAGGGTAAGAAACCCAGACGTGCCAGTGTTCCAGCTTCCATACACACCAGTGATTTCCAACGTGATTACTCCCTCAACTGAAGGTTACTTCCCTGACCGGACCCCTTGGAATGTCCTGACAGAAGCAGTGTAATTAACTGGTGTCCATGAAGATATGGCACTGGGAAGAGTTTCACGAACAATTTATTAAATCTATAAGGGAGACCCGGACTAGGGGATGAGTTTTGAGGAGGAATCCATGAAAGGAAGAACTGAAATCCCATCATCTCATTTAGATCAAGGAGCAAACATTTCTGAACAAGGAACAGATGCCGCCCGCCTTTTGAAAGCTGGAATGTGGGGCAACAAACAGCGTCTCCATCCTCTAACAGACGGACGTGTGCGCCCCATAGAAAGCATTGGAAAGAATAATAGTATTATTTTATTTCATATCCTCCAACGGACAAGCAAAGGGGTGGGGCCAGCAATGTGTCAAGCCAATTAATGGCTTGACCTGCCAACCCTAAGTAACGACATCATTGGAAAATTAGGAAACTTTCTAATTTATGTGCCCCCTTAAATTCCAATGTCGTTACTTACCCTCCCCCTCTCCTATATATATGGAGATTGGGGAGGGGTATCGACACAATTTTTCCAAACAACAAAGTGATGAAGGAGCATCGTGACACTGAACCCTTAGAGGACGGAGCCGATCCTAGCCGGAGGTGATGCATGACATTGAACCACAAACCGAAGGACGATGTGCGAGTGACGTCATTGGGAACTGGTTGAGGTAATGAAGAACACGATACACCTTCAATTGTGGACGCTCCCCAATGGTTTATGAGGTAGGGATTATTTATTTTGTGAATTTTTTATTCCCACTTCCCCATTCTTGAAATTATATGAAGTACGCGGGTCAACCAACTAATGGGTTGATTTGCAATTCATTCGTTTTGTGGGACGTTGTTACATGGTATCCTTGTGGGGTTTGTTTGTTGTTTAATACAAGGAATTGTTAAATGTATTTTATCCTCAATTTGATCATGATATAACGCGTAGGGTGCGGGCCTAATGAAGTTGGCCCAAACCCTCTGCAACTTTGTTACCTTTACACCTTCTATGGAAGACCGTCGGCATGGAGACACCTACTGGCTACGAAGGATGTGACACCCCAATGCACACCGAAAGAGGAGGTCGTGGCATGAAGCTGCAGTGGACATTGGAGTATACAACACCGGATAGCCGTAGAAGAGGTATGGAGCGCCCGTTGCGCACCACCGGTGTGCAAAGGGGTCGTGGATCGACAGCCTCGGTAGTCGGAGAATGTGGCCGACTCATCGACCGGCTGTGAAAGGGAAGGGTGGCGCACCGTCGTGCACTGTCGCGCACCGCCGGTGAGCAAGAGATAGTGACCGAAGGCATGGTGGAGGAGTAAGAACCCACCCCTTAAACGGGATCCATGGCGTTTGGGTGACGCTCAAGTGGTGTCGCCACTTCAAAGGCCGAACGACCTTTGGCTATTCGGGATCTCAGGGGAGCGACTCTCCCGATCCACCTAGCGGATGCACCGTGGGCCGCGTCCTAGCGATCCTCCACCCAAATGGGGTGCTTCCCACTAGGCCACTGCCCAACTGGGATGCAGCCCAACTGGGCCTCCAACCTATCATTCTGCTGCCTTTGTGGGCCGCCACCTTGCGGGTCGGGCTACCCCTTTACAGGCTTCCCTTGTGTGCCAACCCTTTTTACAGGTCAGGCCAGACCTCGGCCCAGTGGGCCAAGTACACCTTGGCCTAGCGGGCCGAGTCTACCACGGCCTAGCCTAGACCAGGTAGGGCCGAGTCAGACCGGACCTAGGCCCGAACGGGCCTACAAACATTTTAAGGGCCTTATCAAAAGAACCAAACATACATTTGATGAACTGTTTATGGTGTTGGGATCCTTAGATCGAGATAGTCCTTTTGACTTACTTTATGAGAGTTTTGGAGAAACTTGGAGTATGGCCGGATTGGATCGCACCTGAATCCAATCGGGACCTCAGCAATGAAATGCCAATAACGCACAGACCGGACGTCCGGTTGACGTGCCGTCTATTGCTTTGGAACCCTTGTGACATGACAGATCATCATGTTACTTCTTTTTGAGACTTCGTGCTGGTTGAAATACGACTGATGGCTTGGGGACCGGTTCTCCCAAGTGTGCTACGTACAGAACCCTGTGAATGGCTGAGACCTGAAAACGGTTGACTTTTTGACTCGGAGAGACTCAACGGCCACAATATGTGATGGGGAGAAGTACCTCAATATGCTATGGTGGGGAGTGGCCACAGTACATGATGGGGAGGAGTACCTCAGTAGGCCACGGTGGGGGAGGGGCTCTGTGTGACCTAGAAGACCCACGGTAGATGATGGGGAGGAGTACATCAATAGTTCATGGTTAGTGGGAAGCGATTATGTGTGACGCGTCAGGCCCACTGTACTCGATAGAGGAAGAGTTATCTAGTAGCTGAGGTGTTCGAAGTTTTGACTGGGAATGTTACCTATTCCAAGGCCTTGAGAATTTGTGGTTGGCATTCAACATTCATAGCGATCCTCTATGGGTCATCATCATAATCATGTTTCTCTAAGTTGTATACCTAGTTTGATCTGAGGCTCTGTTTGAACTAAGTCTTTTACGTTCATGGTACTATATTTGTGGTGTTACTTGTGTGGTACTTCAACCTTCGTGATATTACCTTTGTGGTATATTTCCCTCATGTATGAGATGAGTATATCTTGATAACTTAAGTATATGTATGGTCATATAACTAAGTATAGTCGATTTATTTCTCTATGGTTTTTCCATTTTGGAACTTTAGATGACCTATGGGGTATTGGGGTCCCTAATAGTATCGTTATACTCACCTCTACACGGGCTTTGCTCACACCTTTTTGTGTCTTGTGCAGATGATGTATGACATTGATCAAGGCTGAGGGAGACAGGACTGGACGGTGCTCAAAGGTCAACCATTTTGGTGTGACGCGATGCAGGGACTACTAATCGTGAGCTTTACATACCAATAAGGTTGGATCCGGGGAGGACCGTTTGGTGTGACACTACGCAGGGACTACTGAGCATGAGATGTACCTACCCTTAAGGTACTATCCATGGTGGATGATCCAGGAGCTGGTTTTCCCTTTTTCAGTTGTATAGTTCCTTTTAGTTGTATTAGTACTTTTTAGTTGTACTCATACTTTCAGTTGGGCTTGTATTCTGGACCCTTTTTCTTTCAGTACTCCTTTTTACTATAGTAGTTTACTTAACAGTCGCTTCTTGTCATGTTCTCAGACCGTGTATTTGTACAGGTTTAAAGGTAGTGCCTTCCCATGTTAGGGAATATGCCTTTTGGTGATAGTCGCCATCCCCAGGCCTATAGAAGGAGAAATTGGGGTAGTCACAGCATAGGCCATGGGGGATAGGTCGTGATAGTTAGTTAAATAATCCATAATGACTAGAATGCCTTTTTCTACTAAAACAATTTTTCTACACATTATATGTTCTATTTTAAAAGTTAATTTTAAAATTTATAGAAACTTAATTAGATTAAATAGATTTTATATTTATTTCTCTAACAAAAAAAATTAGATTAATTATATAATATTTTTAATAAAACATAATACTACTTTGTTAAAAACTAGTTACCAAATTTAAAAGTAAAATACTAAATTTTAAATAATTTTTGGTAAAAACACTATAAAATGTATAAAACATATAGTTAAAAACTTGTTTGAGACATTACCGACCTAAAAATACCCCATAATACATTATTTATAAAATTTATATTTATTTAAATTATAATAGTGTATTGGTATTATTAAAATATAAGGTATGTTACTAAAAGTTCAATTTTCCTCTCTTTTAAAAGGTGATCACATAAACCCTTTTAGAAACACAACTATATTTATAATTCATCCATTAATATATTCCTGATTACTCTCCTTATAAACTATCCTAAAAAAATTGTCTATGGTCACACATAGTTATCTTAATACCTTCAATTTCAAGGGAACATATAAGGAAAAATCTAGTCTCCAACGTAAGTGTTATCTTCTTATAAAATTTTCCCCGTTAACTTACTCATCAAAATATCCTTTGGCCATAATAATATATTTTCTTAAGTATAATTAGTATACTTATATTTTTTTATATTAATGGTACAAATCTCAGTTATTCAATTTCATCCACTTATAAAAACAAAGGAACATCAATCGTTAATGTGTGAGGACTACCTACGAAGAATCATTTTTTAATTTGTATTTTAGTTTTTCATTATTAAACAAAAAAATCATCAAGAATGCTTAAAATTAATATAAAATTGAAAATAATGTAATTATTATTTTTTATAATGATATTATTTCAAAAAAAACACCCCTTAACTATACACACCAAATGAGTTAAAGTATGTTCATGTTTGGATCAATTTAACCACATTTATGAGAAATGACTTAAAATTTGATTATTGATGACTATGGGAAGATGAAAACTAATATTATTATATTATAATAATCAAGTCATTATGGAAATATTTTTCTGGATGTGTCATATTAATTACATGATTTATTATTAAATTATCATTTTTTTCACTAAAATCACCGAAATAGGCCTTTATCAATTCAATTTTTGTTAGGTTTCCGGGGCGCGCAGCGGAAGCCGGTGGGCCGGGGATTTTAAAATTTTCATCGACGCAACGACGGTACTTGTCGTCGCCGACGATCCGAGCCCCGGAGAGGTCCGAGGATCTCGTGTAAATTATTAAGAGCACAAAAATAAAAGGGAAATGTACCCGTTTCAAATCCGAAGGCGCGGTCGACTGCTACTAGCCGATGGCGATCGTCGCTTGAAGGATCCAAAGCAGGATCCCTCTAGATCATCCACACGCGCTCCAAAAATCTGCGAGAACGCCGATCGTCGAACTCCGGGTGCTAGCGCGGCGATTCAACGATATCTTCGACGTCCCGTCGATCACCACATCGACGATCTTGCGATGGGTGAGGAGAAACTTGATCCGAGCTCTTGGATCTTGAGCTTCTCTCTCTAGGAAGCGGGAGGAGAGAGGAGCTCTGGCCAAACATGGCATGAATAGTCCTTGCGCTTGAGCCCCTCTCCTCTATATATAGTGGATTGTGGAAATTACCCGGTTGGGTTCCCCGGCCCCCGTTAATTCCACGTCCACTAAATAAATAACTATGACGACTTAAAACTGCGTCAATATTATTTATTTATTTTATCACATACTTGTAATATGTAAAATATATTACGTGATAAAATCTGAGCCTTTTAACTCGACTCGCTTTCCCGCTTAATATTAAACGAACCTTGAATATTAAAATAATATTCGTTCGATTAATATTTTCTCGTATTTACTGAACTCGTAAATACATTAAATAAATTCAATCCCAAATATTCGTAACTTGAATATTAATTTATTTAATTCCGTTGGTGATCGACAACTTGGAAAACGTTTGGACCCCGTGGCGGGGCCCACTATGTCCATATACCTATTCAACTGAATAGGTGCGGATTCTTGAATACGCTATTGTGTGTGACCCTCTAGGCCCTTATCTCGATAGCAGTGAATAAAATTCACAGACCAAGAGCGGGTTCTAGCAACCCGTCATGGCCCCTAAAGAGATAAGGATAGTCATAGCAACGACTACCATCCTACAAACACTGACTGTTTCTTGTAGTCTCTTTGTCAATAAATATCTCATAAAGCAGGACGCACTCTTGTGTCATCGTCCTTATATTGCTTTATTATTTGTTGATCTAACCTGATGGATTTGCCTTTCTACTGCTTTGGCCAAAGACTTATGGAGGCGGCACCATCCTGATCAACCAGGCCTGAGATATACAACTTCCTAAACTTGGAAGCGACAAATCCTTTCTTGACCATTCAACCAACATCATACCACCAACGACGCACCCAACACAAACTACCTCACCACGACATTAATGCCATGGTTTTTGCCTTGCATCAAAGTACGTAATTAAGTGATATACATTGGTAATGATCTCAAGTCAGGAGACCAATACACATGTCCGTAGATAGGAACAACTAATGACACCCAAAACATGTGGTGTTCCTATTGGCGGGTCTGTCCTCATGATCTCACTACTAGAGATCACCAAGTGCGAACTTCATGAGAAGAAGTCTCAATGCTTATGAGCCCCCAGCACCTGATAGTCAGACATCTACTGTGTCCAGTCAGTAAGATGTATCTAGACTATAGAACATATATTTAAGATCAATGTCATTGTATCTTGAGGTTCTCATTATAGCCTGGGATCTGCTATAACCTCTCAACACGACAACTGATCTTTGGACATTACCATTATTATAGTGGACGCAGAAAAGTCTACACTATAATGGTAAGAAATCATCATGCATATCTAACTGTACACATGATACGGTAATCAAAGGTACTAAATAGTTGGGTCTAGGGCACCCACTATTTCAACACTCCCACTTGCACTAGAGCCAACTTGCTAACTAAACTTGTTAGCTACTCACATGATAAATACCATGCTTCTGCAGAGTAATGGATTTAACTGCTGGGCCTGCCACATTTTCACTGTGTGGCATATCTGCTATATTCAACCTCATCGACTTGAGTAAAACTTCTCAAGATAGGGTGTCCCCGAGTAGATTACTTTTGTCCATTTTCATAACTTGACAACTTGGCTAGTAAGAATATCACAATTCTCATTATGATAATACTTTTCTCACTAGGTGTGAATCCAAGAACTAGAACAAATCGTTGCAATTTATAACTGCTTCTTAGCTGCCTTAGAATTTGCAACGTACTCGGTATTTGTAGGTACGGCTACCATAAGCTTTTATGAGCTTGACTCACTCATCTCCTTTGCCTAACTGCGATACTAGATCAAATTGATCTAAGGATTACTAGTTTGTGTCCCACCATGACTAGTATACCTTCCTCTCCATATTCCAGGTACATATCATTTGTACTTACCAATGTGAAAGATGATAGTTCTGACTGCATCACCTGCAGTGCTCCTGGAGTTAATTGATATCTGCCTATAATAAAATATATCCTGACAGTATCAATTATCGTACATAATATGGAATATGTGATTGATCCATCACTAAAGCATATGGTATCAATCCACAACTTTAATCTCTACACATGCTCTGAACATGTTAACCTGAAGAGATTAATCCATGTGACATAGTCAACAATTATGAACTTGAATTGTTCCAACTTGTATTTATCAATAAAATGTCACTATATGTACGATTGACTAGGACCAAGCAACCTTTGAATCTACCTCAGTGGATCCTGTTCCCTAGAACATAAGTTGCTTCTTGAAGTCAATCATTGGAGAATTTCTTTTAACCTGATCTCATCTAACTGTGAGAACAAAATCTGTTTTCCATATGTTACCGAACATATTTCACTTGGAAAACATTGGCGCTCCCACTAACCTTTTGTAGACACAAGGCAAAGATTCATTTATAATGAATGCTCTAAGATCTTGTTGCTTACTTTAATCCATAATTGGATTTCAGTAACTATCAACCCTTATTGGCATCATTTGATGTCACCATCTCTTTCTGGTTGCGTCGTATAGACACCTTCCACGAAAGATGATCTTGACATCCAATGACCAACATCATGATCATAGAAGTTCAGCTATGACAAGTAAAATTATAATATATTTAGGCGTACTGACTTGGTATAACCAATCGAGCCTTATTGGTACCATACTTGTACCATCCATGTATCATTTCATTTGAATACCCACCGCAGTATTCAATCTATAAGCCCCTTTGCAATTTGATACACAGAATCCATTATTGAATTTTAGTTGATCTTGTCAATCTTAGATTGTTACCATATACTGCTTACTTGTAGGATTTATTATTATTAATGAATAATATATCACCGGCCGCTGTGAATATAAAACCGTCATCATGGTTCCTTTCTTCCTACGCAGTATGTGTCTCTGGAACATGCCTATTCCACATGTATTTATGGAACTTGTTCCATATGCCAACCAATTGTGCATCTCGAGCATTATCGAAGTCCAAGTCAATTTAGCTCCCACTATCTCTAATAGAGATGTACACCTTTGTATAGAAGTGTAGTCTAATACTTGACTATATCTTTTCTATCTTAGGGAACTATGTAATATCCTAAGCAATTGTTAGGATAATTACCTTAGATGCACAACGTGTTTAGCTTGATGCATGTTTGTTTAAATCCTAACAAACACTTTGCATCTAAACACGTCCTATGCCATAATGGTTTTTCCATCATACTATGACTCGTATGATATACATTTGTCATTTTAGTTGGAATATTGGTTATGTGATTACGCTGTTATTTGCAAATCACATTTTGAAAAAGATAGAAGTTTCCGCAAGTTGCAACATTGATATAACTTACATCATAACATATGCGTTTAGGAATTTCTCCACGCTACATGTTTGTTGATCAATGTTAATATGTAAGACTCATCATCGATCCTCCTCATGAACATCAATACGGTGATGTAGATAAGGTAACATGCGTTTAGGAATTACTCCACGCTACATTATCATGATCGATGATTGCTTGGTCAAGATATTCTTTGTCCTGTCGATCTGAGGCAACTCATATCTTCTGACCAAACTTATACTTCATTGATACATTCCTTAATGATTTAAAGGAATTTTATGAAGTATCATTACCTCTAGCTTTCTTTGGAACAGTTCACACTCTCATGTTGAACTAACCTCGGAAGCTTTGTGGCGTACCTTAATAACCAAAGGTTTCTTTGTCTAAACTAAAGATGTCAATTATACCATAGGTGTTTAGCTGTGCCGAGCCTAAATACCATACTGAGTATATAGTTGATGTTCGCTTTTAGTTTTACTTGACAAAGAATCACATTTCCACAACTGGGTAGGTCTTACATTTTATATTCATCATGTATTGCCAATGATTCAAATAGCAGTGAACTATTTGTTGAGTATGTAACCACAAACAACATTCATTCCAAAACATGGAATAATGTCTCATAATGTCAAAACGGGAACATGAGATAAATGTTTTTGGTTATACTCAACAACTTGTTCAATTTGAATCGATCACTTGGCGATTAGAAGTTATGTGTTTCTCCCCGCTGACTTAGGAATCACCTTTTCTCAGCTGCTTGGAGAAGACATTATACTTCTAGTAATGTTTCTCTACTTTCTTGGTTATTGTATCTCAATACAAATATGTGAAAAACATATTGTATTTCAATACCCAAGAAGTATTCGAGAAAACAATACCTTAATCTGATGAATATTAACTGAACAAGAAGCGGGTACATGCTTCCAGTATTTCAGTTTTTAAAATTCCATGAATTTATTTCATTTTGTGATGCAAATAACCTCCTGTTAAATAACCAACCATTTTTTATTGAAGGACATGACGAAGGTGCCTTTGGCATAACTTGCCATAGGCCTTTTCGCCTTGTCATTCAATTTTTTCGCCATAAGAATAGATGGTGTTATCTCTAATATTCTTATTACATGGCGAACGTTTCCTTAATGGAAATGAAGCGCTTACTCTATACAGTTCATTTTTTATACTTAAACGAAACTAGAGTAATTGGGTGTAAAAGGTATAAGAAATGGGATGGCATGAAAGATTGTGAACTGTCTTTCACATACCGAGTGCGTCCATCACATTCAAATCTTCACTTTCTCCTTGAAAGGATCTTGGAGATGAGACTACATGTGATCATCATTTTAGTCTTGATGTAGCGACCACA
This sequence comes from Viscum album, assembly GCA_963277665.1. Classification (NCBI taxonomy): domain Eukaryota; kingdom Viridiplantae; phylum Streptophyta; class Magnoliopsida; order Santalales; family Viscaceae; genus Viscum; species Viscum album. The sequence goes on along the minus strand of OY728151.1, from coordinate 1,821,122,117 downwards.
ACATACATCAGTTGTTGATGATAGCATTATGACAGAACCATCATATGCTTGATTCATGAGTCTTCTGTAAGCAGTTTTACACCCTTGCTTCTTAAGGTGGCTTAACAGGTTGTGACATAAGCACCTTGAATTTCCACTATAGTAGTAATGTGTGCAAGCGCCTATACTACATTCAGAAAATTCGTGCTTAGTTTAGACATTAACTTTGTCTAATATTTATCGCAGTTTTATTGTGGTATTGCTTGCCATTCTCTACAAATATACTTTAGAAAATTGTACTTTTATGTGATTACCTAATCTGACATTACTGAATATTTAATCATTAAATGTCTCCCACTAATTTTTCGAATTCTAGGAACCCTCTGTACTAGAATCGGAATACTCTTGAGTATTCTAGTGGCAAGGATCCTTGAACCTACCACATAGTCTACAAGCTAGGGCTACGCCACTACTCGGAGGGTCCAAGGTAGGATTTTGGCTGGCCAACCGCTTTAGCCCGCGGTTCCTTGATCTGTTGAGTGAAGTCCCAGCTTCAAAAATCATTTACTGATTTACTCAACGCTTGCCTCTAAAATTACAACAAACTAGCTAAGGCTATATCCTTGTTGCAATTTTAGTTAAGTCGACCCATCACACAAATAAGAACTCCCCGGTAGTAAGAGGCACCCTCAGCTAAGGCATGAACCGGCACCTCGAACACCCGGTTTTGTTCAAACTTTAATGATGGAAGGCTATTTCTGACTTAATATTTACTTTTAGGGTTTTATGTTTTCCTCTCTCGACGAATGTAATCCATTTCTATTTAACTTGTTGGGCTATGTTGTCGTGCTCACAACTGAACTTTAATAGAAAAACAAACGCCGCTTCTTTATGCATTTTATTATCTATTATTTTATGTACTTTTCCCGCTGTTCTAAAAAAACACATAAAATAATAAATAAATGCATAAAGGTAAAACTACTACCCGACTGGTCTTGAGCATCTAAACGACCTAAGCGCATTGTACCTGAGTCGTCTACTTGACTCTTGATGCAGCTTGCCCGTTTTGTATGTCTGCTTTTTATCTGGAGCATTGCCTCATCTTGGCGAAGCCCACGTCACGTCTTGGATTACCGCCTCGCCTTGGCGTAGTCTACATGTCGTCTTGCATCGTCTTGATCAACATGCTTCGCCTCGTCTTGGCGGGGTCGACGTCGCTCGTCGTCTTCGTCTGAAGTACAAAGATACTCGCGCGCAGGCGAGGGGAACTCGAGAATAAATGTACATCATATAAATTGGGCGCGCAGACCCTTATACATTTTAACCGAAAAAGAAAGACGATGCGCAGACCGTCCATTTAATTAATTACAATCATCACACGCAGTTTAAAATAATTAATTAAATAAATAATTTAAAAGCAGACATACATGGGTCGATGCTCAGGACCAGTAGACGGGTAAAATAAGCGCGATAAAAATTAAAATGCATAATTAAGTATGAGGATTTATTTAATTAAATTAAATGAATTAAATAATTCAAATAATTTAATTACTTATCGGTCCGTCAATTAATTTAATTTTAAAGCCAAAATTAAATTAATTTGACTTAATTCAATTTAATACTTAAATTGAATTAATTTTATTCGGGTATTAAAAATTATTTCACTACAAATAATATATTAATTAATTTAACTAATTAAATTAATTAATTATATTAATTATTTTAACTTAACCCATGTCAGGGGTTACCTGCCCGCTAGGAGGACCGAGCGGTGGTCGGGTAACCTTGGCCAGGGTGCTCCCGGGAAGGGACCGCTGCGTGGTCTACCCATGCTAGAGGCGACGCCTCTCTCAATAGTGCGAGGGAGCTGCGTACTAGGGAACCAGCTGCGCGGGTGGAAGAGCGGCAGCGGCCCGGCTGTGCGGTTCCCCGCGGTCTGCTCCGCGACGCTGCTTGCGTCGAGGCTGGTTCTGCCCGAGCGGGGCGGCCGGTCTAGTGAGGAGGCCGAAGGGGAGCGGCGCCCTGGTAGTGCACTGCCAAAGCAGCCTGCATGTTGGTGCGACGTCCCGAGGGAGAGTGGGGGGGGGCTCCGGCTTGCTGTGAAGGTAGGGTGCAGCGGCCGCATGGGGCGCTGACGGTCTGGATGAGGGCCTCGGCTCGTGCACGGAGCCTGCAGGAGGGAGGACTGGAGCGGCGTGGCGGCCCACTGGAGAGCAGTCGGGGGTTACCCGGCGGGCTGCTCCTGCTCACCGAGGGTAGAGGCGGAGGGGCACAGCCGGTGCGGCCTTGGTGTGTGCTGCGGGAGCAGGCGGAGCGGGGTCCGGCTGAAGGCAGCAGCGCGGTCCGGCAGTGCTGGCGTGCGGAGGAGGAGGCGCTGCGGCTGGAGGCCGCCACTTGGAGGGAGCCGCACCGGCCGAAGGGGGCGCCGGCCTGCTGCGCGCCGGAGGGACTCCCGGAGGCGCTACAGTGCGCCGCGCGGGAGAGGGGGTCCGCTCGGACCCCTGCTTCAATTTTTTTTTTTTTTTCCTCTTCCACGCGGCCTGCCACCCCTTTTTTTTTGCTTTCCTTCCTCTTCCACGCGGGAAGACCCCCTTGGGTCTTCCTTTACATATTTTTTTTTTAAAGGAATACTTGACCTCCAAGTCCACTCCCCTTTTTTTTATAATAGTATTTTTAATAATACATAAATTATTATACTATAATAATAATTTATTATTATTTTAATCATATAATAATAATAATTAATTATATTATTATTATTATTATACATATAATTATAATTATAATAATTACAATTTCTTAAAACTTATATTATTTCCGATAAACAGAAACAATCAACAAAAATTAAAACCCGAATAAAAACACGAACACGATCCATTCTAAAAATTTCAAAGGACCATATCTTGGTCGTTCAAAATCAGATTGAAACGCGGTTCGATCCGTTTTGACCGTTTTTAAACCCTCTACTTAATTTACTGCAAATTAATTTTATTTGGCTCAGAAAATTTACGCGATCGCTCTGATACCACTGTTAGGTTTCCAGGGCGCGCAGCGGAAGCCGGTGGGCCGGGGATTTTAAAATTTTCATCGACGCAATGACGGTACTTGTCGCCGCCGACGATCCGAGCCCCGGAGAGGCCCGAGGATCTCGTGTAAATTATTAAGAGCACAAAAATAAAAGGGAAACGTACCCGTTTCAAATCTGAAGGCGCGGTCGACTGCTACTAGCCGATGGCGATCGTCGCTTGAAGGATCCAAAGAAGGATCCCTCTAGATCGTCCACACGCGCTCCAAAAATCTGCGAGAACGCCGATCGTCGAACTCCAGGTGCTAGCGCGGCGATTCAACGATATCTTCGACGTCCCGTCGATCACCACATCGACGATCTTGCGATGGGTGAGGAGAAACTTGATCCGAGCTCTTGGATCTTGAGCTTCTCTCTCTAGGAAGCGGGAGGAGAGAGGAGCTCTGGCCAAACATGGCATGAATAGTCCTTGCGCTTGAGCCCCTCTCCTCTATATATAGTGGATTGTAGAAATTACCTGGTTGGGTTCCCCGGCCCCCGTTAATTCCACGTCCACTAAATAAATAACTATGACGACTTAAAACTGCATCAATATTATTTATTTATTTTATCACATACTTGTAATATGTAAAATATATTACGTGATAAAATCTGAGCCTTTTAACTCGACTCGCTGTCCCGCTTAATATTAAACGAACCTTGAATATTAAAATAATATTCGTTCGATTAATATTTTCTCGTATTTACTGAACTCGTAAATACATTAAATAAATTCAATCCCAAATATTCGTAACTTGAATATTAATTTATTTAATTCCGTTGGTGATCGACAACTTGGACAACGTTTGGACCCCGTGGCGGGGCTCACTATGTCCATATACCTATTCAACTGAATAGGTGCGGATTCTTGAATACGCTATTGTGTGTGACCCTCTAGGCCCTTATCTCGATAGTAGTGAATAAAATTCACAGACCAAGAGAGGGGTCTAGCAACCCGTCATGGCCCCTAAAGAGATAAGGATAGTCATAGCAACGACTACCATCCTACAAACACTGACTGTGTACTGTAGTCTCTTTGTCAATAAATATCTCATAAAGCAGGACGCACTCTTGTGTCATCGTCCTTATATTGCTTTATTATTTGTTGATCTAACCAGATGGATTTGCCTTTCTACTGCTTTGGCCAAAGACTTATGGAGGCGGCACCATCCTGATCAACCAGGCCTGAGATATACAACTTCCTAAACTTGGAAGCGACAAATACTTTCTTAACCATTCAACCAACGTCATACCACCAACGACGCACCCAACACAAACTACCTCACCACGACATTAATGCCATGGTTTCACCTTGCATCAAAGCACGTAATTAAGTGATATACATTGGTAATGATCTCATGTCAGGAGACCAATACACATGTCCGTAGATAGGAACAACTAATGACACCCAAAACATGTGGTGTTCCTATTGGCGGGTCTGTCCTCATGATCTCACTACTAGAGATCACCAAGTGCGAACTTTATGAGAAGAAGTCTCAATGCTTATGAGCCCCCAGCACCTGATAGTCAGACATCTACTGTGTCCAGTCAGTAAGATGTATCTAGACTATAGAACATATATTTAAGATCAATGTCATTGTATCTTGAGGTTCTCATTATAGCCTGGGATCTTCTATAACCTCTCGACACGACAACTGATCTTTGGACATTACCATTATTATAGTGGATGCAGAAAAGTCTACACTATAATGGTAAGAAATCATCATGCATATCTAACTGTACACATGATACGGTAATCAAAGGTACTAAATAGTTGGGTCTAGGGCACCCACTATTTCAACAATTTTCTCATAACATAACCAAAAAACATTTGGAATAAAATAAGAAAATTATAAATAAATATAATTTATATATTGATTAATAATAAATTATATATAAATATTTATATTTCTGTCCAATTATTGATAATGATATCCAAATTATTTAACATGTCGAAAATAATTAAACTTATTAACACCTGATGGTCATAATATGCATTACATAATTAATGTACTCCTGATAAAAAATAAAATAAGGATTATAAAAGGATTTTATTTAAAATTATATTTTTCTAATAGTTATTATGTTAGTTATTTTTTTACAAGAGTATAAACTATGATCATCTATGAAACTAAACAATGTAAGGGTTTCCATCTCAATTTCATTTTATTGAGACATTAATATATTATGCACCATTTTTAAATTTGCATGGTTTACATAACCCCCCATTGTAATTTTTATATAATTATTGTCATATATTTTATGATATTAAATGTCTAATTTCATTTCATCATTATCATAGTGTTATGATTTAAAACTTATAAAGTTTGTAATGGGTTTGTTTGACTAAAATCATTCCTTGGGTCATTATCACTTTTCATTAATAATAATTTTTAAATATTGATATATTATAACCTATGGTGTTTTTATACTTTATTTCATCCTACTTTTCTAGGGAAATCATTTTCCACAACAATTTATTCTACCTTCATGATTCTATTTATTCATTAAAATGAATTTTTTTATGAATAAATCTTCGTTTTAATGGATTTTCTCCACCTATCCATGTTTTTACATCCCGCTAATGTTATATATTCCCTAGTGGAAACAAAAATTGTTATTATCCCCAATTAAACATTCTACTCACCTTTATTATTTTTATAATAATAGATTAATCATATTTTAAATTAATTAGTCTTTTTAACAATGTAATTTCAAAATATTCAAACAGTTTTTCTACCCATCAAAAATAAAAGTTATAATGATCCACTACACAATTTATTTTATTTTTTATATTTTTCATGATTTCATTATTAATGATGATTTTTAAAATTAAATTTTTTTTATTCTTTAAATATTTATTACTTTTTTATGTTTTCTTGATTGAAGATTATTTTGAAAATTAAATGTTTCCAATTTATTTTAACCCCCCCCCCCCCATTTTAGAAAACATTATGTATTTTTCATCTTTCTAGTATTAAATACTTTTTGAAAAGTAATGGGTTTCAATTTATTTTCAACCTCACATTTCAAAAACATTCATTCATTTTAATTTTTTTTATTATTTTTGAGTTTTTTAAAATTTAATGGCTTTTGGTTTACTTTCACATTCCCATTTCGAAAGTTTCTATCATTTTCACATTTCTATTGTTAATGATAATTTCCAAAAGTAAATTTGATCAAAATATTTTCACTTATCCTTTTAGAAAAATTTGGTATTTTCAATGAAAAAATATTTTGAATATTTTTCAATAGGTGTTTCAATAGGTATTCTCTAACCCTTCTTAAAGATGTTTTTTTATGTAATTTACACTACTTAAGTTATAAAAATGTTTTAAACGGCTATTAGAAAAATTTTGTATTATCAATTATATTTACACTCTAAGGTTTATCCCTCATAATAGTATGCATTGAACGCCATTTTATGTCAATATGATATTATTTATTTTTGTAAATGATATTTTTAATATCCTATGATTTCTTACGTTCATGTTATTTGAGGTTTTTGAATGCTTTAAGAAACCCATTATTTATTCATGGTTTCATTAATACATGTTTATGATTGATTTTGAAATGGAACACACTTGTATGGATGATGATATGTGGGGTTATATATCACTCTGAAATGCATTTTTTATGTGTGTGTGTGTGTGTGTGTATATATATATTAGTAAAAGGATATTTATCAAGGAATTTTTTTAATTCACAATATGATGTGTGGGAATTTTGTTTTCTCATAACTTGAAACATGGACAGTTTTTTGTCACAAAAAAAAGTATGGACATTATAATAATTCAAAACATTAATCATGAAAAAAAACACAACATTAATCATGGGTATTTTTTAGATTCACAACATGAAATGTGGGAATTTTTTTGTTCGCAACATGAAGAATAGGTGTTTTGTGTGTTTATAACATGAAGTGTGGGATTTTTTTTCACAACATGAATCATATAAATATTATTTTTTCAAAATGATATAATTTAAATAATTGTATGCTTATTACATAATTCATTATTATATGAAAATACATATTTATATATTCCTATTATTGTGTCACATGTCGATGATTTTTATCAAGTTTGGTAAAATTTTCAAGATGCATTTCATTTCCATGAAATACCATGTTTTCAGAATTACACCTTATTTTTTAAAAAATTATATACAAATTAATATAATGTTCACTTTTTATGGGACTCCTATTATGGGTTTTGAGAAAGGTAATATCATTTTTGATTAATTATATTTCATTTTATGACTGTATTATTCCCCATCAGGTTTTATAATTTTCATCCCCAGTATTTTTACTTTTGTAAATATATTTATGTCCTTACAAAAGTATTATCTATGTTTATAATATAATACTTTATGATATTTATTTCACTTGTTATACTTTTGAGATCAACCCATTCTAATATTTTCAATCCCTATTTTATGAATATGATTATATCATGAGGGATGTATATAAATGTTCTGAAGAATCATTATTATGGATAATTGTTTAAAAGTGTATTAAAATATTATGTTTATGTAGATAATTGCTATGACACTATGAATTTTAGTAGTTTGGTTTTATGACTATTTGGGAGATTTTTAATTTAAATGATGATATTATATTATTATTTATGTTAATTTTATAATGGGTAACTATAATTGGTATGAAATAATGGTTTAATTATTTGGGAGATTAGTTTTTCTATTTTGATGATTAGTTTTGAGAACCTTAGTAAAATATGAGAGATGAGTATATTTATAGGATGATATATTGAAATAGTTTTAATATACTCAGTATATGATTACATATAGAAATAAATATCTATATGGATACTACTGATGTTTTTATTGTTCGAACAAATTTACATTGGGGTAATCACCCTGAAAATGGTGTTTCAACTACTTACATGATCATCTCCCTAATGGAAAATGATTTGGTCTAAGACTGCACACCTAGTTTGAAACTCTAGTGGATATTTCTTAGTTCATCATAAGATCATTATGAACCTATATAAAAGATTTATTTCATACATCCATTGAGGAATTAGGTTGATAAGTATGAGAGAACACAACTTAATGTTACCTATATAGAACCAATATTCTTATATGATTGAACAAGTATGATATAGTTGAAATGAAATTTTCATAGTTTTAAATGATGGTATCACTATAGAATATGTATTAGGATTGATATTTCATATTCATATATGGTAATTTTTTTGTATATTTTCATAATCATTTCTAGATTTAGTATCTGGTTGAATCAAGATCTATGAAATCATATTGTGAAATATATGTCACTAGAAACTCTAAAGAAGTATATTTGGGATATGTAGTTTTCCATCCATAAAAAGGATAATGAGTTGGATATCTCAGTAGAATATATATGTTATGTTTTAAATGGATCTATTAGATTTTTCCATTAGTAAATGATAATTAAAAATACAAGCATGCAATTTATTTAATTGCAGGAGAATATAACGACCCGAGATTTTGAATCTATTAAAATATTTAAGATCTTCTATATGTTATGTCACATACTGCACCTACCAAAAAAATCCACAAAAATTTAATAAGGAATTATTAATAAATATATAATGAAATTTATGATGGTAAACCATTAATAGTAAGTACCTTTAAATTGAAAATAATTATTATGAGTTAATATTGAAAAAAAAATCAATAAAATATATTTTATTTATGTTATATATATTCATTTAAATAGATAAAATTAAAAATTAAATATTTTAAATTTTTGAACTTAAAACTAATTTCTGATTTCTTCACAATAAAATTATCTAAATAATAATTTTTTAGAATTTTTCCAAAATTATTAATTTTTATGTGATTACTGAAATTGATAATTTTATTAATATCATAATATTTACAAATTTAAATTATCACATGAATATATTTATTGTTTTTGAATCATTTTCCTATAAATTTTATATAATAATTTATAATGAACCATTTTAAATTACTATTTATAATTTATAAAATCATGCTATGTATTTTCCAATTTTAGGTTGGGTTTCAATGAAAACTATTTTCTATTATTTTTTCAACTAATTATACATGGTGAAATCAGGTTTTTAATTTATTATTTTTTTTATATAAATAATATTTTAATGATTTTAATTGTTTAAAATTAATTTTAATTAGTGGAATTGATAATTCTCTCCAAATCATAAATCTCTTTTCTTATTAAAAGACTTTTAAAAAAAATAAGGTTTTTATGAGATACAAACAATAACGATAAGATTAACTTCCCTAAACATAAAAATTTAATTTTATAAAATTATTCAATTATTTGAGAAAATAATTTTAAATGTATTTAATATTTTAAATATCATTTCTATGAAAAAAATTGTATTATTGCAATTAATGCTAATTTTTAGGATAATGTTGAATCAATTATTTTAAAATTATTATTTCATTAATATCATATAATTTATATCAAATAAATTAACGTGAAAAAATATATATATTGTATATAATATAATTTAAAAACACATAAATAATTTTATTAACACTCATTTAGTTGGTAATTAAAACTAAATAAGATTAAGAATCCATAATAGGAAAAATGCATTTTTCTACTAAAATAGTTTTTCTACACATTTTATGTTTCAATTTTAAAGTTAATTTTATACTTTTTATAAATTGAAAAGGATTAAATAGATTTTCAATTTATTTCCATAACATCCTAATTTTTTTATATTTGTTAGTTTATATTTTTAGTAAACCCTAAAATCACTTAGTAAAAAACTAGTTTCCTAGTTTGAACTAAATGCATAAAATGTAAAAACCCTATAACATGTTTAAAACATGTGAGGATACACATTTTTTAGCCTTTATCAACATATAAATACACTATACTCTATTACTTCAAAAAATTGGAGTCATTGAATTTGATGTAGTTTCATGGAATTATTAAAATATAATGGGTGTTTGAAAAATTGCATCTTTGCTCTCTTATAAAAGGGAATCACTTACTCCCATTTAAACACCCATATATACATAGAGTTCCTCCATGAAAATATTGAATTTTAATATTTATATAACCATATCCCACAAAAATAGTCCAATTTTCACTCATATTTATCATAATCCCTTCAAATTAAAGGGAACTTCCAAGAATAAATCAAGTATAAAACATAAGTATTATCTCCTTATTAATTTTGGATCTTAATATTTCTCTAAAAATATCTTATAAAAATGATAATATCACAGACTCAGTTTCAATATTATGATAATATGTAGTTATATTAATGTTAAGACACTTATTTATTCATTTTCATCACTTATAAAAAAAATTGATGATAGTTGTGGGTGCACGCGAACTACCGCCTCAAGGTAGAATCATATTTTTTCATTTTTTATACTATATTTTTATTCTTTACCAAATCATCATCAGTACTAGATAATAAATATATTAACACCAAAATAATTTCATTATTATTATATCATAGTTATATGATATCAATAAAAATTAATGATTCTCTAAACATTCTAAACAAGTTAAAGTGTATTCATGTTTGGCTCGGTCTAACCACATACATGAATGATTCAATAATTTATGATTATAGATTGCTATGGGAACATGCAGACTATTATTATTATAATATAATAATTAAAAAATATATTTATATGGTTTTTACATATTTATATTATTTAAATAACTTATTATTAAAGTATCATTTTCATTCACTAAAATCATTGAAATAATCTATTATCAATTTAGTTTTCACATAAGGTGCGAAAAAAATGGAATGATATAGGAACATTTTTACTTGATATAAGATATACATTATAAAATATTAAATTATATATAAATATTTATATTTTTATAAAGTTATGGGTAATGATATAGAAATTATTAATCATTATCAAAAAAGGTAAAGTTTATTACATATGAGGATCATAATATGATATAAATAATTAATGTAGTCATAATAAAAAATTATTTCAAGGATTAAAGAAGGGTAATATTTATCAGTAAGTTTTTTAAAAATTATTTTATGTTAGTTCTATTTTATATATAGGAGGTTAGAGTTTGGTCAACTAAGGAAATAAGATAAGGGTATTCATCTCAATTTCCTTTCAATGAGACATGTTTAAGTTATACTCAATGTTAAAATTTTTATATCATAGTTATATTATATTTCATGATATTCAATGTTCTATTTCTTGTTGACTTTATAATGGGGTTATAATTTAAATGTTACAATTGTAGTAAAGGTTTTTATTACTCAAATAATTTTTTTGGTAATAACCCCCTTTAATTAACTATAATATTTCATGATTTATTTATTTTACACTATGATTATATTATATTGTATTCCAACCTATTTTTCATGGTAAATAATATTCACCCAAAATTATTCCACCATTATATTTCTATTATTTCGTTAAATATCGTTTTTATTAAAAATATTTCTCTGATATTTTTACAGATTTTTCTTCCCTATCAAAGTTTTTACAACCCACAAATGTTATTCTTTCCCAAGTGTAAAATAAATTTTTTTTATACCCAATGATATATTTTTCTCTCCATAATTCATTTTAAAATAAGTTTTTCATCATCTTTTTAATGATGTAGGTTTTCAAAAAATGTTATTTGAAATCTACTGAAAGGTTTTTCTACCCTTTCAAAATTAAATGTCTTATCATCAACTATACACTTTCTATTAAAAAAGAATATTTATTTTTCAAATTTCCATTATTAATATTTATTTTAAAATAAATATTTATAAAAGTGTTTTCAATCTCCATTTTTATATCTTTGTGTATTTTTCAAGTTTCCATTTTTAACGGTTCTTTTAAAATGTATAGGTTTTAAAGGTATTTTCTGTCTCCCTTTTTGAAAACATTTTTTCAAGTTTTCATTATTAAATATTATTTTGAAAAGTAATGGTTTTAATTGTATTTTCACAATAGATTTTTGAAAACCTTATATCCCTTTCATGTTTCCATTATTAAATATTCATTTTAAATTTAATTTTTTTCAATGTATTTTGAATTTCCCATTCCAAAAAATTATGTCTTTTTCATGTTTCCATTATCATAAATTATTTTAAAAATTAACAGTTTTGAAAAGTATATTCACTTGTCAATTTTTGAAACCCTATTCAATTTCAAGGATATTATATTTTCAAATTTTTATAATAATGTTTTAAAAATTTATTATCCATCCCTTCTCAAATATTTTTTTTGTTTTATACATTTACACTGTATATTTTATAATAATGTTTTAAATTTTTTTTAAATATTTTCTCTTTTCACTTATATTTACCAACCAAGTTTTGTATCTTATAAAGTGATGTTTTGATCAAAATTTATATGTTATTATTATTTGATTTATTATTTAAAATGATAGTTTTTATAACCTATGATTTTATATGTTCATGATATGTGATGTTTTTGAAAGGTTTAGGAAACCCATTATTTTTCCATGGGTTCATTAATATATGTATTTGATTTATTTTTAAATGTCACACATTTGGATGGATAATTATGTGTGAAATCCCATATTTTACTCCAATACGTAGTTTAAGTATTTTTTTATCATGATAAAATAATGTTATGAATGATCATTTACTTGTTCATTGTATAAAGCGTGGGTATTTTGTGCATTTAAAACATGATGTGTGGAAATTTTTTTATTCACAAAATGAACCATGGGAATTTTTTTTATTTAAAATGTAAATCATGTGCATTTTTTTTGTTCACAACATGATACATGGTAATTTTCTTTCACAACATACAACATATAAATTTTGTTTGTTGACAACATGATTCTTGGTATTTTTTTTCCTAACATAAAGCAATAGGATTTTTTTTATTCACAATGCTATAATTTCCATTCGTGTATGTTTGTACCATAATTAATTTTTATTTGAAATTTCATATATATATGTGTATATATATATATATTCTGATGATTGATCCACATTTCCAGTTTGTTTATCAAGTTATTAATTATTTTCAAGATGAATTTAATATCCATGAAAGTCTATTTTTTCATGATTACACCTTATTTATTTTTAATTTATTCCCCAATTTTATACCATGCACAAAAGTTTAAAACTATTGATGTTTGTTTTTAGGTAAGTCATTTCATTTATCAATCTTTACTTATCTTTTTATGATCTTATGTTTCTCTATAATTTTTTATTATTATCATAAATTATATTTTGATCAATTATTAAGATATTTATATAATATTTATATTCTAATTTATGTTCATGATATAATTCATTATGACATTTCTTTCCCTTACTGAGAATTTGAGCTCAACAATTTCTTTTTTTCCAATACCTTGGTTCTTTTAAACATTATATCATGAGATATGTGCATAAAGGGTCCTAAAAATAATTATTTATTATAAATGTTCACAAATTTAGTAAAATAATATGTTTATGTATCTAATATCCAAGACACTAAACCTTTATTCTTTGGGTTATGTGACTCTTTGTGAGATTTATAATCTAAATCATGAGATTAATGTAATATTTACATTATGTTCATCTTAGGTTGACATATTTTATCCCCCATAAACAAATTTTCCTTAAATATTTCAAAAATTGACATATATGATAATATTATATGGCCTTGATTCCATATTTCTAACAGGACCAACCATAGACAACAAATCTTCTAATTTTACTTATAGATCCATCCTAGCAAGTTTTAATATCTAACTATTTTAGAATAACATTATAATTATTTTTAAATTCATTTTAGGACAATATATTCTTGGATATTTCTTAATCCACCTTTGATAACATGGTATGTTTCATGGAATTTTTATGCACATACTTTTTTATATTTTTATTTGGTCACTACACAATAAGATAAAACTTCATCTGTGTAAATAGATTTATCAGGACAATGGGTTACCTTTTTCTATGATCGTACAATACATTGATCTATAAATAATCTTGTGATATTTTTTATATTATCCCAAGTATTTTTAATGATAATAATCTTTTGAAAAACTTGGGTGAAAATACTTTTCTTCTTACTAGTTTGAGAACTCTTAGCTTGTTTAGATTATACATATCTTCATTTTCTCTCCTATTAAATAAACTTCATGTCAAGAGAATTTTTCTCAACCTCAACTGAGTTTTGTTATTCATTACATTCATTCATCATTTTAGAATCAAATATATATTCATAATATTTAACTCTAATAAAAAACCTCTAATCACTTGAATCCTCTTTGTATTATCCTACAGGTGAGAAAAAATTTAATTTATAAAAAAATTATGTAGCTTATCCAGTGAAAATAATAACTCTAGAAAAAAAAAATATGTAATAAATTTCTCACATTTATATACCATTAAATTATTATCCATGTATTGTAGATATTAGAATTATTTTGATCCAAGAATCTTCACCATAATATTGAAACTTTCTTATTGATCATTACATTCACCATAATCTTGGAGCTCATCTTCACAACTAAATCAAAAAAAATATTTTATGTTTTTCTGTCATTAAAATTTTTCTTTAGGATTATCCATTTTGAAATTTCATCCTCATGAGACTCAATATCCATATGATATTCTTCCATAGAAATATTTATCTTCCCAATCACCTTGGATTTCTCTTTATTGTTAAGTATGAACTCCACGACTTATTTCATGTTCACATGACTAGGGGATTGATCTACTAGCTTATTATTAAGTAATTTAATCTATTATCTAATATTATCTACATATTAATATGATTCATTAAATATTAATAAACCCTATTTTTTAAGGTGTTTTGTTTTTTTCAATATGAAATGATGATTTTGAGGTTCTGTTGAATATATAAATTTTTTTGTGGATACCATTTATATAAGAACATTTATAGAAGAACATCTTTAAAGAATATTTTCATGAAGTTTGAAATTTGAGTCTGATAATTGATTTTTGGTCCTAAACATTTGCTATATCATGTTGATATTCATGATTCTATATGATTTTGTTTATGTTATTATGTTTTTCAATGTTTAAGTAAAAAAATTAAAATCTTAGGATATATAAAGAAAAAGATATATAGTGGTGATGTTACAGGTAATGAACAAACTAATAAGAATAAAAAATACTAAAATGATTACATCATATGGAGTATTGAAAATTTATGAGAATAGTTCTATCTGGTGGAGAACTATGATGTCACCATAACATGTCCATTGAATATATAATGATTCGATCGAAACATTTTAACTCTATTAAAAGTAGTGTATAGATAGTGAAATATTTGAAATTTCATCAGAAAAAAGACCATAAAATCTTCTATAGTTTACTTGATATACATTTAAAAAGCTATAATAGATAGAGAATCATAATGGTTACAGAATAGAATTTTATAAATTCATATCAAATAGAGAATTATGAATGTTACTGGGCAACAACTTTCAATGTTTCATGAGATAAATAAATATAATATAATACAATGGAGAAATGTAATGTCATAATCTAGATAATTGAAAAATCTATCATATGGAGGAAATCTCCATAGATCACTAGAATGAATTTTGTAAATTTCATTGGATGGAGAAAGTTTCTAAATATCACCAGATATATTCGCAGTAATGTTTATACAATATAATATTTATCTCATTGTTGAGATTTTATTTCAATGATAAAGTTAATGAATGGGGGATTCATGGTTCTATATAAGATTTTAGGAAGATATTTTATACTGAGATTCTTGTATGTTTCAATGATGTTCGTTAACACAAATTATCTCAGATGTTTTCAAGATGATAAGCCCATTAAATGTTTGATATATAATTTCAAATTTTGAGTCTACCCATTTCCATTTAATTTTAGAAATTTTATGGCTCTTTAATTTGTAGAAATATTATTTTGAATAGTTTTGGAAAATATAGATTTTGGGGATATATTTAGGAAAAGATCATAAGAATAAGAATAAT
This sequence comes from Viscum album, assembly GCA_963277665.1. Taxonomy (NCBI): domain Eukaryota; kingdom Viridiplantae; phylum Streptophyta; class Magnoliopsida; order Santalales; family Viscaceae; genus Viscum; species Viscum album. The sequence goes on along the minus strand of OY728151.1, from coordinate 1,821,106,149 downwards.
ATGTTATTGAATTAAAATGTTCTTAGAGAATAAGATCCTGGTGAAATGTTTTAGAAGATTTATTTTAGAGTAGAGGATAACATCTTTAATATTAAATGAATCAGAGGATGATCATTATAATTGATTAAAAGGATGGATAATCAAGAAATATTTTACAGATTGGTGGAGGAAACGTTTGTAACTTGTGATAACCAATATTCTTAGGTGATGGGTGATTCCATATAACCATTATTTGGGTTAATAGTGATACCTTCCTTACCAAAATTTATACCTATGGAGGACCTTAGTATAAAATTTCTATATTCAGTGATTATGAACACAAATAAGTGTAGGTAACCACAATGATATTGAAACTTTTAAAAATTATGTTCCTTTAATCAATAAATCAATCATCGTTATTTTAGTGATTAAAGAGAGGTTCCAAAGGCCGAAGTATAATAAAATCAAGAGATACTAATAGGTCTTATAGTAATGGTGGAAAAGAGAATCACTTAGGAAAAAAATGATGACATCATGAGGGAAAGAACCCAAGCTAGAGAAGTATGTCACCAATTTTCATTGAGAATCTTTTGTGGATAAGAAATAATAAAATTTATTACCTTATAACCAAGTGGAAAGGGATTACATTCTATTGGTAGTGCATTTTTTTCACTTACATATATACTAGGTAATCTTCTATGAAAAGCCACACCATCCAAGTAGCAAGTTTTAGAATATGAGAGATTCTATTTCAACTACTACCATATGGATATAATGATAACTACGAAGTTTTATTTCGGGTAGAAACACATGAGCCTCTACCTAAAGTGAATCACCAGACCCAAATAAAGTAGTGGAGGTTAAAATTATAGAACTATTGAAGTCTCTAACTAGTCCCCCCATATTCCATGCCCAAGTTTCAAGAGTTGTCCATATTTAGTTTAGGGTCTTTCATGTGTGGTTTACATCTGACTCAGTTCCCCTGGAGAGGTGTAGAGGGGGAGGGGAGGAGATAGAGATGTAGAGGATCCTTAAAGAGGGGATTTTGTTCATTTAGTGAAATAATGATACATTTAAAGTAACAAACTTATGATCTTGACATGGAGGGCCAACCTATAACTCGATAGACCCTCATATTTGGATTTGTTCTGATCTTTTAGATGCACCAATACCCTGTAGAAAAAAATATTGATATTGGATTTTTCTCAGAACCATTACTCTCTGCACCCAAAAGCCATTTGTCCAAAAGGGGTCTCCTGAAGCAATTCTATTAAATAAACTATTGAGGTCACCAAATTTTTTTCAAATCATATAGTTCTAGTTTATTTCGAAAAATAATAGAATTGTGGTCCCTCCTGAGGATTACTACAGTAAAAACACTTTGATGTGAGGTTGATGTCAAACCACTTGATGTTATCTTCAGTGGATAAGTCTTTGTTATAGATTCACCAAAATAAAAAGTTAAATTTATATGGGATCTCCTTGATGTATAAATAAATTCCTCATTTGTCTAGGACAAGCAGAGGCATGATCAAATGATGATACTGATTCCCATAAAACACACCTAATGAAAACCCTTTATAAACAAAATTATTCGGGCTAGAGGGTATCTCAATGAGGTGAGGGAGCTTACAATGATCATCGGTTAACATATACTGGGTGAAACTAAGGAACTTCTTTGCATCATTAAAGTGGATGTCTGGAAAAGGACAACCTGGAAGACCCTACAGGGAGCCTGACCAGTTGTGGTTCCAAAAATTGATGTTACCATTACCAATGATCCACCTGGAGTGAAGATGAAGATCCTATATGTGAGGGTGGACCACCATCTAGAGGGGGAAAGATTTCATATGAGTGGACTCCATGACTGGGGAATATTTTTTAGATAAGATCCTACCCCATAATGTGCGTTTTTTAAGAAACTCTTATTCCAACTATTCATGGGATGCATGCATTTCTCCCAAGACAATGCGTAGGTTGATGCCACTATCCCAAACTGGATTATTCATCCTTTAATAGTATACCCAATGATGCTTTCCATCCACATTTTCATCCTTGATGAAGGCGTATAGGATGGTGTCAATGTTGTAGGTGACAGCCTTAGGTACTTTGAGAAAAGTTAGAATGTCCACAGGGATACCAGTAAGAACACTATTAACAAAGGTGATACAGCCCCCAAAAGACAAAAAATATATTTTTTGAGTTGATCATATGACCTATTATCTTGTCCAACACATTATTGAAAATATTAATTTTTAGCCTTATGTGGGATATAGGAATGCCTAAATAGTCCATCGGAAAAGAGCGCCTACCAATACCCAACTGAATTTTTGTGGAGCATGCCCTACTATCTAAACAATGTGATGATAGATAGATAGTACATTTATCATAGTTTACCAACTAACCACTATAATGAAAATATTCTTCTAGATAACATTTTAACCCATAAATACATCTTCTGCTTCCATTGATAAATAAAACAATGTTGTCTGCATACATGAGATGCGACACTCCACTAAATTTTTTACTACACTGGAAATGGAGAATTTTACCCGCTTGGATGTGCTTGATCATAGAGTGGATAAGAGAATGATTCAATTGAATGTAAAGGCTAAGAGGGAGAGGATCACCTTGTCTTATACCTCACAACAATTTAATGAAACTGAAGTATTTCCCCATGAAAGAGATAGTCATCCAAGAGGAGCTGAAGCACCTAAACAAGAGATCACAAGACTAATTAGAGAAGACCATATTTGATAAGAACTTTAAAATAAAACCACATTCAAGTCTATCATATGATTTTTCCATGTCTAATTTGATATGTATATTTGATCCAGTGGCCTTAATGTTGATGTCTCAACTCATCTCTTTCACCAAACTGATGGCGCCTTGTATGGATCTGCATCTAAAGAAACCATGTTTCTTGTTCCAAACCAATTAAGGTAAGAGCACCAAGAGTATTATGTTGATAACATTAACCACAATTTTATATGGGAAATTACACATGATTATCATGTGGTACTAATTGAGAGACAAATAATCCTTAACCTTTGGAATTAAAACCAATGTTGTCACACTAGCCACATGGGGATGATATCCACACTGAAAGAAATATTATATAGCCTCAACAACATTTATTTTGACCGGGTTCTAGGAGGCCACATAGAAAGAGCCTGGGAGGTCATCTATACCATGTGAACTATTTGGATTGAGTCTGGATAGCACCTCAAATATCTCTTTCTCCCCCAACATCAAGGAAAAAAGAAGATTTCATGCTAGTAGAAAACATAATGTTGTCAATGATCTTTGTGCTTCCAATAGGATAGCCACTAGCCATACTAGGGTTGGAACATACCAGTAGAGTTTGGAAGTGAAGGTTTTCCATACATCTCACCATGTCACAGTTTTCAGTGAGGATGCCATCATCCTGAAGAATATTATTCCTGATGAACAACATCCTTTCTTTCACACATTCATGGAAAACGAAGTGTTTTTTCTCACTCAAATATCAATTTTATTCATGATTTCTCATGTGTTTTACATTTCTATTTCAATATGATGTCCACTATGGAGTTATTCCTGAGAGACAACTAATTGATGGTGTTATCATCCCCAGCCAATTCTAGCATGTTCTCCAAGAGATCCACCTCTTCTATGGTCAATTCCAGGTAATGAAACGATAGTAGAAGTTCTTATACCAAGATTTCAAGTATTCCTTAAGCCTTCATAGAATTTTATATAAGAGATTCCATCTACATCTGACCACTATTTTGTTCCATGAATCACTAACCACATGTTGTTACTTTGGATTAGATGTCCATATTATCAAGAAGTGATACCATTCAGCAATAACAACTCTGGTGGATAGGGCCATGGTAATAGGGGAATCACCTAAGATACCTCACGGATGGTGAGAGGCCAAATATCTAGAAAACAGGATATAATATTCACTTTATATAATCATCGATCAAGATGACCCCAGGTTTGATTTTTTCCTCTTGGGTAGTTGCACTAGGTGAAACGATCACCTGACTACCCATTATTTGAGAGACCATTACTTTTCATGAAAGAAATAAAATATTGGCTTTCCTTCTATAAGGTAGGACACTGCCCTTTATTCTTTGTTTCATCCAAGATAACATTGAAATCACCTCCCAAAAACCATAGGATGTCACTTGGATCGAAACACCCTAGGTCTTTCCAGAGGAATTATTTAGCTTGAGCATCACATTAGGCATAGAAAAAGGAGAAATAAATATTTTGAACACTAGTGGATATTTTTGAAGTCATGTATTGGTCTAAGGATGACACCATATCAACCATGAATCTAGAATTATAGAAAATAAATATGTATTGATTAATTGATTCTACATGCATGATGTTGTGAGTACCTAGGCAGTTACCAATGAAACCAATATTGGCACCTTTCTGTTTGGGCTCGAAAATAAAATCCAACAAAGAGTGAGATCGAAAAAGTTAAATGGAAATAAAATCATTTTTTCCTAAGATCAGAAGACTTGAGTTTTTCATAAGAGGTGAGAGATCATTGGAAGAAGGATTTTTTGGCTTTGGTAGTAGCTGATGGGTAGGGAGAGGATACAATGATCGATGAGCCTTGAGCATATTTATTTTTTGATCTGGTTTGAACCCCACTAGGAGGGGAAGAAGGCGTGTGGGGTATAAAGATAGGGAAAACTAGATTCTGAATAGATTTCGAGGAGTATTCCAGCACAGAGAAGGTGATGGACAGTAATATTGGGGAGAGGATGTGAGGATGATCTCCATGATGCCGGGGAGGATGAACTCTAATGTATATGGTGGAGGAAAAGTGGGATTTTTGGCTTGAGGGAGGGGTCTTAGTTGATGAGGGGGATCCTGAACTTGGCAATGTAAGGGCACATAGGAGGAGTGTGGAAATGAAAACATACAAAAACAGAATGAAAACAAATAACACACAATTTAACATGGTTCAGAAAATTTTCCAACATCCATATGAGAAACGGGTGCGAATTTTTATTTCTCTCTGAATATCATCGGAGGATTACAACACACATAGATTACACCACTTCTTCATGTGATTGATTCCCATTTTATAGATAAAATATATCAACTGCTATCAAGGGTTGGTTTGGGTAGCTCATTTACAAAATATGTTTCTCATGTCGTCAACTACTCATCCACGAAGGCTACCACCCATTGTTATTGTCCAGGGAAAAGTCACTACACCTAGCTACCGATAGAATAATAGCCTACCAAAAATGACTCCCATTTATTGCTCCCTATTTGGGAGTTTTCGCCACAAATATCCCCCACATGACCAATTTTGGGTAGAAACCGAACTTGCATTCTCTTTGCAGGCATTGAAAACTTCATTGGGAAATCGAACATGCTTATTCATGCACGATGACATGGCACTTCAACTATCTTAAATGGATCTCAATCTGTCTGTGGTCCCCATAAAATGATACAACCCTTGGGACTCTTTCCTATTATGCATCGTTGCATCTCCATGTGAGACTTCCAACACTCCACCCTCTATAGAAATATTTTATCCTCTCGCATTGAGTCTACTTAAGGATACCAAGTTTCATCTCATCCTCAGAACAATTTTCATGACAACCATTTTACGTATTTCTCTATCAGGTGTCTCAATTTGACTATTCTAACTCCTTGATCCTCTCATGTTGACCCATCACCAATTCTCACCAAATCTTATACCTACTGAAAGGTATGAAACACACCTTTGGTCATACATATGTAGGTCAAGCTCCCCGAATCAAAAACACATCCTTCTTTCTTTGGATTTTGAGCCCTCTCATTCTTCCTTTTTAAAAATTGACATTCTCACTTCATGTGCCTATATCTTTTGTAGTAATGACACTATAATTCTCCCCCTTAATCTCACTCATTTGAGTGCCAAATTCCCATTTTCACATAGACTTCATCATATTCCAATAATTTTGTGATGCTTGAAACCTTCTCTTCATCTTTCTCGTTCCCAACAATGTTTTATTTTCCCTCTCCACAATCACTTTTATAGTGACGCTTTTTCTCTCACTAAAAACATGTAATTTCTTTAGGATCATGTCCTCTCAATTTTGGCCACCATTCATTTACTCATGACATCTGATATCAGATCCTCCAACATTTATCATCTTGCATCACCATGATTTTCTCACCTAAATGTGTCATAGGTCTTCAGAATGCATCTGAATCTTAAAGTGATTCCATCACTTTGTCCAGCTTCAATTTTTCCTTCCCCATGAGCAATGTAGTCACAATTCCATAAAATGATCTTGGTAGGGATGACAAAATAAAAATTGATTTTTCTTCCTCTCTAACCTTCACACTAAGCCCCAATATGTGTGTTTGGATCTTGTTGAATTTATTGGTGTGATTCAATATATTTATTAACTCATCCATCTGCAATTGGTATAATTTCTTCCTAAAAATAGTTTTTGGAGAGAAAATTCACTATATATTTCTTCTCCAACATCTTCCATATCTCCTTCTCGAAGGATTACAAAACACAAAAATTAAACACCTTATTCAAGGGATTTATTCTCCTTTTATAGAGAAAATTAATCAAGTGATTATAAGGGTCAAATTGAGTAGCTCATCTACCCAAGACGTTTCTCCTGCCACCGGCTACTCGTCCATGAAGTTTGATGTGTGTTGTTTTCATCCATGAAATATTCTATACACCCAGTTGCAGAGAGAAAAAAAATCCTACCAAAAAGGGCACCCATTTATTTCATCAATATTTTGGAGTGGCCCCCATATGAAAGAGGGTAGGATGGTATAGGAATATCACTTGGTTATCGAGGAGGTGCTCTGAGGGGAGTTAAAGGTTTTGGGGGGGTATTGAAAAAGGGGCAGGATCTGGGCCAGGGGTAGCTCTGGAGGGGAGGGAGAAATGGAGGGGGATGGTGGATCTAGGGTGTAGAGTGATATTGGGGTAGGATCTTGAAAAATCAGGGGGAGGGGTGGGGTGAGTATTCTTAGAAACTGGGGGAGGTGGGGGTCACTTGGGGTAGTCGGAAGAGGGGGTGGCAGACTCCAGAATGGTAGATGGGGAGAACCTGGATTTCTTGCAAGCATATTTAGAGTGACATTGAAGTTGAAAGTTGGATAAAAATAAATATGGCGAAGAGGGAAAAATATTTTTCCACCAGTAAAACTTGCTCACCCTTACGATAATGCGGTCTGGGAGGGAAACAGAGAGATATATTGTCTACACAAGCTATGAAATTTAGAGGGGAATAAAAATGACACCCAACAAAAAACAAGGATCTTTCAAGAATTGTACCATGCACACTATCAATAGATTACATTTTCTCTATTATATAGGCTATTCCCAAAGGAAATAAAAAGACACTAAGAAATGCATAACATTTATGATGTAAAAAAACAAATCAATATAAATGACTTATAATAAATAAAACGAACACTTGGGGAAGAGAGGAAAATGAATTTTGATATTCCACATGGGAAAGTGTATATCATGTGGAAGAGAAACAATATAGAGAATATGTAATGCTTTTGAAAACCACCCAGTGAAATGATTTACAATTTCAACACTCCCCTTCAAACCAAAATCGGCTTCATTCCAAGCATCGTTCTTAGCCGTTAGAATGAAAATATTGGTAATACCTTTGTGAAAATATCTTACAATTGTTCTTTAGTATGGAAATATTCCAATTTTATAGATTTCTTCTTCACATGATCTCTCTGAAAAAGTACTCAAGTATAAATATGATTACTTCTCCCATGCTGCATCGATTTTGGAAAGTTCAATAGCTAACTTATTATCCACATATATCCCTGTGGATATATCTTGTGGATGCTTCATCTCCTTCAGAAAATTTCTCAACCAAATTCCATCACAAATAGTAGATGATACTACCACATAATCTAATTCACATGTGGATAGAGTGACCACACTCTTCTTCCTTGAATTCCACATGAATTTAGTCGATCCCAGAAAAAATACATACTGAGTAGTGTTTTTTCTTTAATCTTGTTAACCTCTCCAATCACTATCTGAGTAACTATATAATTTTGTTTCATCATTTTATGTATAAAAAAGACAAAAATCCATCGTTCCTTCAACATACCTGAGAATTAGTTTTACTGCTAGACAATGTGACTTTTTTGGTGCTTCCATGTACTTACTTTGAAGGCCAACACTATAGAAAATACCAGGACTTGTGATTTTGAGGTACCTCAAACTTCTAATTAGACTCTTGAACAAAGTCGAGTCAATGAATCTTCTTTCCCCGTATTTTTTCAATTTTAAGCTCGTTGCTTTACGTGTGTTTACAGCATTGTAATTTTCCATCTTTATTTTTTCAAACAACTCCCTCGCATACCTCTTATGAGATATATAGATGTTGCCATGTTGTTTATTTACCTCCATGCCTAGAAAAAAGGACACGATACCTCCATCAGTCATCTCAAACTACTTGAACATGGCCCCCTTGAAATCATCAAACATCGGTCGACTGTTCCCTGTAAACAAAAAATCATCAACATACAAGCATGCAATAAGTATGTCACCATGACCATTCTTATTATTGTAAACATCATGCTCATGTAGACATTGGGTGAAGGTGTTCTGTCAAAGATAGCTGATGATGTGTTCATTCCAATAAAAATGGGCCTTCTTCAACCCATGAAAATATTTCTTTAGTCGATATACATTTTCTTCCTCCCCTTGCATAAAAAATCCTCCATGCTAGTAAACATAGACCACTTCTTATAAAATTCCATTCAGGAACACATAATTCAAATCTAGTTGGTAAATCATCCAACTATGATGGATAGAAAGGGAGATAATCATCTTTATTGTGTCAAGGTGAGAAATAGGAGAAAATACTTCTTTATATTCCACCCCATACTTCTTTTTATAACCCTTTTCTACGAGACATTCCTTGTACTGATCAATCTATCCATTAACATTTCTATTGATCTTGTACACACATTTGATGTTAATACTATTCAAGATTTTTGAGAGTGTAGTTATCTCTAATGTGTCATTTTTCTCTTTGGCATGAATTTATTATTTCATATAAATTCTCCAACATCATTCCCTCATGGCTTCCTGAAACGTCAAAGGATCATGATCTGCATAAAAACAAAAAATATTTACCTCTTCAGTTTTCACGTAGATATCTCTCAAATTCTTCATCTTGATAGGCGCCATAGGTGAGGATGATCTGACCAAATTTTGACATTCCATAGTGATTTCAGGGGTGATGGAATGTACTCATGAACTTCTTCCAACTGATGATGCACCTGAGGAAGGTGTTGCGGGAATTTTCTCCTAATGATCATGTCTTTCCTCCAGATATTCTATCTCTACTAGAATATTTTGTTTTCTTCTTAATCATTCCATTTATAGGCTTCTTCCTCACTAAATACCACATATCTACTCACCTATAATTTATTGGTTAGTGGATTGTAGATATTATAGGATTTAGACTCTTCACAATAGCTGGGGAAGATGCACTTTTCACCACAATCATCAAGATTCCGTCTTCTTTCTTATGGGAGTTGAGCATAGGCGACACACTTGATTATTCTTAGGTGTGACATGATCAGTTTGTAGCCACTCCATGCCTCTTTTGGAGTCATGTTTTTTATGCTCTTTGTTGGACACCAATTAAGAAGGTAGAAATTACATGCCACTACCTCTTCCAAAATATCTTTGGCATTCCTTTCTCCATCATCCTAGTCCTCATCATGTTGAGGATAGTGTGTTTCTTTTTTTTTTGTGATTACATTCTACTGTGGTGTGTAGGATGCAGTGTATTGTTGTTTGATGCCATGTTTCCTATCGAAATCATAAAATGAATTTGAGGTGTATTCTCCACCTATTTTAGATCTGAGTAATTTGATTATGTGGCCACTTTCGGTTTCAAAATGATATTTGAAAGTTTTAAAGACAATGAAAGTGGAATATTTTTCTTTGATGAAATACACCCATATCTTTCTACTAAAATCATAAATGAGGGTAATAAAATACCTATTACCTCCATGTGAGGGTGTTTCAAGTGGTCTGCATATATCAGTGTGAACCAACTAAAGTGGTTTCCTTTTTTCTTTTGGACACTCCCCTAGGGAAGGAGTTTCTTTGTTTCTTACTAAGTGTAAATGCCTCACAAACAAGAGTGTAAATTCAATCCTCGGAAATCCGCACACCATGCTTGATGAGGATATAAGTTTAAGCCCACTAAAATGCAGATGCCCAAAGTGCATATTCCATCTCCATGAGTCATTCTTCATGAGTCCAAAGAGACAATCCTCATCCTTTGTGTTGATATGTAGTGGAAACATGTGATTCTTTTCCATTTGTACTAGAGAAATAAGTCTCCTTCAAGTATCCCTTATAGACAAAGAAGAATTATCCATGTGTATAACATACACCTTCTCAAGGAGTTGGTCGAGACTAATGATATTTTTTTCATGTTTGGAACATAAGACACATTTAAGATGTAATTTGACTCACCATTCATCATATAGATTTTTATTTTACCTTTTCCAATCACGAGTACCTTCGATGAGTCATCAAATCTTACATCGCCATGAGCTTCTTCAATGAGTTCCTCGAATATCTCTTTGTTACCACTCATGTAGTTTCTTGCACCCATGTCCAGATTCCACTCATCTAGTCATTCACATGATTTTTCTTGTGTGAGGAGGAGTGGGGTGATTGCTTCCTCATGATGAGATGCTTCAGCATAGTTTGACCACTCATCATGTTTCACTTAACACATAGGGGGATAATGACCTAATTTCTTAAAATTGGGACTTTGAAATTTTTTTGTGTTTCCACGACCACACGTGAATCGGCCTCCACCATTTTCTCTTTAACAAAACATTGTAAAAAAAATTCTTTTATTGATGACTTGGATTTTATACACACCCTCTACCTCTTGCATAATGATTTACTCATTGCATTTTCTCATTCTTTTGTTCTTGTAGAGTCAACATGGACTCTAAAGAATGATCTATCATTGAACCCTAATTCTTTTTCATTTGTTTCTCATGAACTTTCAACGATCCCATATGTTATTAAGTGGATAGTGTATCCAAATCCTTTGATTATTTTATTTCCACAATGACATTCTAGAAATTGGTTGTGAGAGATCGAAGTGCTTTTTCAATGACTTGAATTTCCTCCACTTTTTCACAATTTCTCTTCAAATTGTTAACAATGAAAATTAGGCGTGATAAGTAATCAGAGATACTTTCACCTTCATACATGTGTGCTACTTTGAACTCTGCTCTTAGTGTTTGAAGACGAACCCACTTCACTCAAACAATACCTTTGAAGATGGTGGAAATGGTATCCCAAGCTTTCTTTATGTGGATTCGGCAATCTTTTTGAACATTGATTCATCCAGACCTTGGTATAGTAGGAACAAAGACTTGTTGTCTTTCTACCTTTGTTTTTTGAGATCCATCTTTTATTCATTCATAAAGGCAAATTCTTCCTCTGTAGTGGGTAAAATATACCCATCAGTGATGATCTCTCATAGTTTTTGTGATCCAAAAAATTCCTTCATTTGGATTCACCACATTTCGTAGTTGTCCTCATACAATTTCAGAACATGCGATTGGATTGCGGTGGCCATATTCAGAAATTGGAAGATGTTTTGGTATTGGATCTGATACCAATTTGTTGGCTATACAAGCTAAGAAATTTAGAGGGTATAAAAATGGAACACAACAAACAAAAAGGATCTTTCAATATTTGTATTGAACACATAATAAATGGATTACATTTTCTCCAATATATAGGCTTTTCCTAAAGTAAATGAAAAGACACCAAGAAATTCATAGCATTTATGAGGGAACAAAAAACAAACTTAATATAAATGACTTGAAATAAATAAAATGGACACTTGGTGAATTTAGAAAAAATTCATTGGGAAGACGCCACATGGGAAAGTGCACTGCATGGGGAAGAGAAACAATATAGAGAACATGGGCTAATTTGTAAAACCACCTAGTGAAATAGATTGCAATTACAACAAGATCGATATCATTACAAATACGGGTCGAGGAAACATTGAGCAGTTGAGTGGAGCATACACTTGAAAATAAGAACGATCCCACTACATCTCCAATTGAATGAAGAAAGGTTAAATTTTTTAAGGGGAGTGGAAAACCTGGGAGGATGAGACAAAAAATTTCCTGAGAAGGATCACAACCTGAGTTGATACCAGAGATCACTTGAAGAGGATGAATCTAAATTTACCAATAGATATGGGACTTTGAGACCATGTCTTGATGAAATCATCTATGGTTGTGAGAATGATATAGATATCTAAATGTGAGAGAGATGATACCCTCGTTAGAACATCCAAACCCCATGTAGAGACCATATTAAGGAATCAAGGGAGTGTGGGAGATCTTTTCCAAAGAGAGCCACTAAAGTTAGTTGATGTAACGATGACACCTATGAGAAATATTCTAAAGGAAACATGAGTTCTGGAAACCCATCGACTATGTTCTGAGAGATTTAAGGCAGAAGTATCTCTTTTTCCAGTAGGAAGGAGCTAGACGGCATAGGAGGATGACGAAGAAGCACATCCTTTAGGGAGGGGTCAGGGAGATCATCGGGTCATATAATGTCGAGTAGATTGAAACAATAATATATTGAGGAGGTTTATTTACATTTTAAGGAAATTGTAAAATTATTACCATTGATTCAATCCCCTCCTAAGTGGGGATATCTACATTTCCACTTTAATTGGTATCAAATATAGGAGGCCTATATAGATCTATTTGTTGAAGCATAAAGAGTATTAATCTAGTCAGTGTTAGTGAAGTTACTAATTTTGGTGGAATTAAATCTTATAATTGGAAGAATAGTATGATACCATATCTTCATTTACTTGGCCTAGAAGTAGTGGATATAAAAACCATTGGATTTATAACAATAGAAAAGGATGGTCCAATAAATTTTAATAAAAAGAGATATTAGGACAATGATGTTTAGGAATGAAAATCCATTCTTATATCTCTTTTGGAAAGAGTTTTTACAAAGGTGATGGGACATTAAATAGATAAGGGTATTGATTCACTCAATTATCATGCATAGTTTTATATATTTGTTAAAGGATATTGAAGGGTTTTAATGAATAATGACCATGAATTTCAATGTTTTACTAAAATATGGGCAATTCCAAATATAGTGTATTTCACGACAGTGGGTGGGGGTCTTCCAACCCCCAACTGACTTCATTGTGTTGATAATTCTCTGACTTATTATTTAAAGGCTCATAGAGTGTTGGCCTAATTTCTAATGTGGGACATGTTTTTAATGAGTTTTTGTTCATTTTTAAAAATTCGAATATGTCCTTCCCATTCTCAAAGGCCCAAACTCAAACACCACACAACACTTTTCCCTACTACTTATCATTCCCCTCGACATCTCCGACCACTGCCGCAACACTATAAGAAGCAATGATCGGACACCTGTAAGCTCGGGGGTGAGTCGATCAACACTATCAAATCATAGGAGCCCTGATGATTATCTTATAAACCCCATGAGACTTACATAAACCCTTTACATAGATAAATGAATCTATTCAATTCTGTTTTGATCTCCCTCCAGTCATTGTGAAGGATAAAGGTTTTTATGGAGGTCGAATGTGCCATTTCCACCTCTTCTGAGCACTAAGGAAATAAAATGATTCCTCTACCACCATGAATGACTTGGGAACTTCCATGAATGGCCTATACACCAGTAACAACACCACTACCACACTTCCCAACCACCAATGTAATGAATGTTCTAATAGTGTGTCAATGGTAGGACCTTCTATCGTTGTGTCTATGGTACAACGTTCCCCCAGTGTTCCAATGGGAGATGTAATATACCATTTTTACAATGGTATATATGATTGACCATTGATCAAATAATATATATGATCCACCATTTTTCCAATTGTGGATCTAGATAAATCCATCACCACTTCTACTGCTCACTACCTTCATAGTTGCTGCTACTCGCTGACTCCACCCAACTTCACCATTCGACAATTCCCACCACTACTGCATTCCTGGATATCTCCATTTCATCCAAAATGGAAGTGTTGTTCAAGCTTTACCATTCACTGTAGAATCCCACTACTGATATTTTCACACACCCCTACTTGACACTACCATGATCAAGTGAAAATTCCATGGAAATGGATGGAATGGACATTGGGTGTTACTAATGTGCCATGTATTATAAGAAGAATGGTTTTACCACCTTGAATAATCCATGCGACAACTTGAGCTGAAGACTTACTACCTCTAGCTAAGGAGTAACCACCTGAGAGTTCAACTGGAAGGAAGCCACAGTGGGGACTTCCATGCTTCCTTGTGAACCATGAAGTGATGGATGAGATCGACCGTTGGTTCAATGATATATGTGATCCGCCGTTGGTACCAAAATTCAATGAAGGAGTTACTGAGGATTTCGTTTAGTTTCCTTGAATAATATGATGATGATACTACCATTTTTCTGTCCCCATGAAGAAGGAATAATATGATGTTATTATTGAAGAAATTATTGGTCCTGGTTGTTTCCAATAGTATATATGATCGAATATTGGGCTAGTGGTAGATGTTTCCCACCATTGGGCTGGAAGTATATGTGATCCACCATTATTCCAACGATATATGTGATATTCTTTCACTGTAAAATTACATATCAGCACCAAAATTTTCAAATACCTAGAAATTGAGAAAATTCAATGCTGGATATCATTAAAAATATACATTCAATGATTGTGAAGATATTAAAAGATAAAGTTGAGTGAGATTAAGAGGTTACCACCATCTATAAATAGAAGGATTCTTTTTAGTAGAGGATAATTAAGGGGTCAAGAGAGAATAATTCCTGCTACTACTGGTTACTCTATTTCAACTATTATAATTTATTTTTTACTTTTATTAGGACGTATTCCCCTTTTACCTTCATTATTTCCATTTCAATGGATGTTATACCCTTTTTTGTTGGGTAAAGGGGACGTGACTTTATGTAATTCTATAGTCCTAGTTTTTATTAAATTCTTCAATCACTTTTATTTGTTAAAAAAATTTCAATTCATGGATTTCTAATATTAATGGGACATGACTGTATTTTTATTTCAAATATAAATATTATAAATTTACATCATTAGTAAATTTTCTCTCCATATTCCTTATTTTGTATCACACTAATTTGGTGATCTAAAGTCAAGTGGAGAAGTGTTTGGTGATTCATAAACATGTGGAGAAGACACAGTGGACTAATTTTGGAACATTGGATACTTAATACCAGATTTGGTATTGCCTAAGGGATATTAAAGAGGCTCCCTATGACTTTCACATATTAGAAGGATAATAGTCCAACCAAGAAAATTGGGAGGATTATTTTCATTATCAATAAAACATAATCAAGGGTGAAAATGAGAAGATATTATTAATCCATTCATTAAAAAAATTAACAAAGAAAAATGATTCTATTTTAAGAGACCATGATTGCATTATAAAATGTAAAACAAGCCTAAAACCAACCATATTTCTCTAATATGATCTTTACATACCACTTTCTTTGCTTCCTAGTCATTAAATTCAGATTATATTATTTACTTTCACACTTGTGACAATTTGATTCAAAACACTCATCTTTGGAGACGATGTTGGTCACTACTACTACGAAACCATTAGGGGAAATTTAATTTCTTTTTCCACACCCAAGACTAGTGTGTGTAAAAACATGTCATTGTTTTTGGGGAGAAATTTTTAAATCAAACCCATAACATGCATTACTAGGACCTCCAATGAATAATTATTCACTCTTGACTATGAGATAGAGAGGGCGTTGCTAATTAGTCTTAGGAATCCAGATCTTGAAAACTAAATTGAACAAATAAAATTATAGAACTCAAGTGAAACATCAATTATTCCCTTATAACTAGAAAACATGGCCCTTAAATAACAACAAACCCTAAAGGACCTTTTTTCCCCAAAATTTTCTAGAAATGTTTATCAATTAACTATGCCTATGAATCAAAATGATTTTTAATAGTGACTCAATATGATTCCAATATTAAAAAAGTTTCATATAATTTTTTGAGAATATTAGAACTAATAAATTCTATAGTTTAGCTAGGTTGTCTCAAGCATCAATCAAAGAGGAGTGGCTAAGGAACAAGTTAGGTGGATGGAATTTCCCTTTTCACTTGAAGGAGCTACCAAATAGTGGTTGAATAGAACACAACATAGAGATATCTATGACTAGAAGGATTCCCAATGATGTTTCATGAATATATTCTTACCATACTCACAATACACCACAATTATGAGGGTGATCTATTCCATTAGACAGGATACAGGAGAAACCATTTATGAATATTAGGAATTATTCAAAATCATTTGTGCAATATGTCCTTATCAAGCTATAGAAGATCATTTATTATTATTCTTATTCTACCAAGGGATAATGGACAATGAGTGAAAACTCTTGTATTAATCATCTAGAGTATTATTTATTGAAAAGTTACCCATTGAATCTATGTTCCTATTTGATAATATTTCTTAGAATTCACAAAAGATTGGAATAAGATGTATAAGAATCGGAGCCATCTATGAGGTAAAAACATCTGAGTCATCATACTTAATTTAAACAAAATATAAAGAATTAATAATACTAGTAATATTGATGGTATTGATCCAAGTGAATTAAAACCCTACACCACCTCAGGTATATGGTTTATGTTCATCACCCTAATAGTTCATTTCTAAGTTTGATGAGGTACATGTTATGGAGAGTTGTGCAGGTGCATTCTAACAAAGACTGTTTTAGCAGAACCAACCATGGAGTGAAGGGAAATCCCAATAAGGGTTTTTATGTCAAAAAATTCTTGGTAGACTTCCTTTCTAACAACAATACCAAAATCCACCCCTTTCAAAAACTATATAAGAAAAAATACCAAAAACAATTTTATAAACCATATTTTTTTCAAAAAAAATCAATTGAAAATCCTCATCTAGTGCACCACTTGTATAATGAAGGTATAGAACAGGGATGGAAGAGGTTAAAAATACAATAAATAATTTGTCAATTAAATTTGAGAATCTCATTGACATGTTGTCCAAAAACTAAGGAAAAATCACTGCTCAGTCAATCCCAACCCCAATAGAAATCATAATAATGATCATCATAAGTATTTGTAAGGATATATAGCCACCAAAACCCAAGTAATGTTAATATAATCTATAATAAGTCATGTCTATAAATTCTATAAATTTTGTACATTTTTTAGAAGATAAAACCACCCCACCTAGACAGAAAGATAAGAAGATTAAGGAAGAACCCATGAAATGATCTATGAAGGAAAGATAAAAAAACACCATTATAAAGAAAACAAAGGGAGAATAAAGTAAACTCCTTTCCATTACCTTTTAGGGTTATATAATTCAATAAAATTGAGGAAGATAAACTTCAAAGGAAGATCCAATAGATGTTTAAAAAAGGATGGAATTTACATACCACTCTTGGAATCCATCATGAAAGTTCTCAAATACACTAAGTTACACAATTAAATTTTTTCTAAGTGGTAGAGGATGGATAAGAATGAAATAATCAACCTAGATAGAAGTGTTTTACCCATTATCAAACCACCATTACCAAAACAATTCTATATTCATGTACAATCTCTATTCCCTACAATATTTATTTATTAAAATTCATTAATTTCAAGTGTGATATTGGGGATTCCATTAATTTCAAGTCTAAATCTCTATATTCATCATTGAAAATGTTTAATATGAATCCCATAAGAGTGGTTTTACAACTAGAAAATAGTTCCACTATTTTCTAGTTTGAGTTTTCGAGGATGTTTTAGTAGGAGTTAAAGGACTAGTTTTTTCAGAAGACTTTAATGTTCAAAACATGGAGGAAGATAGAGAACCATGTAACTCACCCATTATTTTGGGAAGACCATTCTTAAATATAGAAAAATGTTCATTAATTTACATGAAGGAACCCTAACCATGTATTTTGGTGACAATAATGTGTACATCAATGTTATTGTCTCCAAGAGGATCCCTTGAAACAATCATTAACTCTTTTCAATAATCTGTGAATAAGGTATTGATCCCACTAAAGAATCTTGTATTATAAGAGAATTTTTAGCCTTAGGTGATAAAATTTATATTGAAAACACCAAAGAAAACGTGATTACTCAAATATCTAGAAATTTTCTATTTAATGATCTAGAAGAAATAAAATCTGGATTCTTTGATAATTTTTCAGAAGAAACTGATATGATAACTTTATATACGAATATTTTAGATTTTAAAGAAAGAAATTTGAATTCAATCTCATCTCTAGAACAAACCCCAAATCTAAAACTAAAAATCATCCCATGTGACATAAAATATGTTTGTCTTATTAATGTAAAATAATTTCAACTGATCATAGCTAACAACCTATACCAAGAATAAGAGAAAACTTTAATTGATCTTTTGAAATGAAACTTTCAATTAATAGGGTGGAGCCTTGAATACATCCTTGGAAGAACCCAAAAGGTTTTTTCCCATAGAATTTTTCTATAGGGGGACTCTAGACATGTTAGAAAACCCCATATAAGTCTAAACGGCACCATTATGGAAGTTTTTAAAAAAGATAATGAAAAACTACTGGGAGAATACATAATATACCCAATTTATGACTCATAATGGGTGATCCCCATCCATGTGGTTCCTAAGAAAACTGGTTTGAAAATAGTGACAAATGATAATAATGAATTAATTATACTGAGAGTCCAAAAAAATTAGAGGGTATTCATTGACTACAGAAAGTTAAACCATGTACTATTAAAGACTATTTTCACATCCCATTAATTGATCAAATTATAGAAAGGTTAGCGGGTTGGACACATTATTTCTTTTGGTTAGTTTTTTTAGAAATTTTCTGTTAAAAATTTTCCCATAAGAGAAAGATAAGACACCATTCAATTATTTTTTAGGTCCATTTTACTATAGAAGGATTCCTTTCGTATTATGGAATGATCTAGGTATGTTTCAGGGGTGTATGGTAAGCATTTTCCCAAATCACATGGAGTATTTTATGGAGGTATTTGTTGATGAATTTACTGTTTCTTAAAACTACATTGATCATTGCCTATAGAATCTAGAGAATGTTTTAAAAATCTACATAGAGAAAAATATAGTTCTAAAATTTAAAATGTGTCACTTTATGGTTGAGAAAGGGATAGTTTTGGTTCATATCATTTCATAAGAACACATTGAGTTTGAAAACTTTAAAGTTTATGTAATAAATTTCTTCCATATCCCACTCATATGAGACATATTAGATCATTTTTAGTCCATGTGGGATTTCATAAAAGATTCATCAAGGAATTTTATTATATTTTTATTCTCTTTTCAATAATAATTTAAAATTTAATTACTCTGCTTTAAATAATAATTGCAGGGAGGTATTTTTTGACCAAAAGGAAAATTTTATTACCCCAAAAATTATGCAACCCCTAGATTGGGAGAACCTATTACAGTTTCTTTGTGATGAATCAGGACAATATTTTTTTGCAGTCCTCTCCCAAAGAATTGGAGTAAACCCATAAGTTATAAAATATTCCTCAATAACCTTGGATGTAACTCAGATCATTTACACAACTAATGAAAAATAATTTCTTATTATTCTATATTAATTAGAAAATTTTATATCTTATTTATTAGGAACTAAAGTAATTATATTTTTTGATCATGAAGCACATAGGTACTTGATAAATAAGGATAATGACAAACCAATGCTGGTGAGATGAATACTAATCTTATAGGATTTCATCTTAGATATCAAGGACAAGGATGGAGCTGAAAACTAGGTGGAAGATAACCTCATCAAAATCCCAAACACTACTAAAATAGACATTAAAGAACAGATCCCACTCAACAATAATGTACCTAGAGAGAAAATCTACATTTTGTAATGTGAAGTACCATGGGATGCTGATTTATTAAATTATTTGGCCACATATCAGGCACCATCTCACCTTAAATATCTTAAAAAAACAAAAAATGTAATGTTAAAGCCATATTATATATTTGGGAAGATATTTATATAGAAAATCTACAATGATAAATTCCTAATTGGGTGCTTAATATAAAGTGCAATAGAATCTATATTTGAATTCTATTATACATATTCATATGGAGGCCGCTTTGGATATCAAAGAATGGATAGAAAATTGTTTGAATCTAGAATTTATAGGCCAAACTTATTTAAATATGATCATTAATATTTTAAAAACTTGATATGTTTAAATATTCTAGAACTATTTGGAAAATATAGAAGTTTCCTAAAAAAATTGTAAAATTTTTGAAGTATGGGGATTGGATTTTATGGAACCCTTTCCCATGTCTTTTTGGAAATCTTACATTTTACTCTCTATAAAATATTCCTCAAATGGGTTGATGCTAAGGAAACCAAGACTGATGATTCCATATATGAATGTGATTTTTCCTGAACTAACTTCTTTTTAGGTTTAGAGTGACAAGGACCATCAGCAATGACCAAGGTAATCGTCTTTTACAACAAAAAAATGGATTTTATGCTTAAAAGTTATAGGGTGCAACACAAGACATCTAAAACATATCATTCCCAAATAAATGGCCATGATAAAGTATCCTAAAAGGATATTAAAGTTATTTTTGAGAAAATAGTTAAACCAAACTGAAGGATTAGACCCAAGATCTTGAAGACACCTTATGGACCTACTGGGAAGCAAACAAAACACCAATAGGTATCAGCCCCTACCGGATGATTTATGGAAAGAGTTATCATCTACCGATGGTGTTGGTGAAACAATAATATTAGGATGTTAAATATAGCTAAAAGAACTAGATATAATTATAAGAGAGGATTATGAAAAATCTATGATTTACATGGACATAACCATAGTGGTACACGAAAAAATGAAATAGAAAAAGACATTTCAGGATAGTGTCTAAGTATTTCTCTATAATTATATAGAATAGTTAATGATAGGTAAGATTAATTCCATGTGGGAAGGACCATTTATAGTAACTAATGTATATACCTTTAGAGATATTCAAATTATGAGATAAGGTGAAGGAAACCCAATCACTATCAATGGGAAGGGGATAAAAATGTTTCCTGAGAATATACCTCAAGAACTGATGGAGTATCTTAGAATTCTCTAACTTATTGAATTATTTCTTACCAATATTTTAGTTCATTAAAACGAAATTAACCATAGTGACTTCTAGTATGAAACCCTAGTATTACTATTTTGTTAGGATTTTAGATTTGTTTACCTCCCAATTCACCCCCACTGCGAATTAATTGGATGGTTCTTATAATGGTATGTATTGTTTTATAAGAAAACCTTAAAGGATTTAAATAGGAAGCCCCATAAACTGATAAGGAATCATAGATAAAGATTCATGAGAACAAGGAGATCATTATTTCATTTTTGATGTTTTCAACATCCTTCATGTTTTAGAAAACTATTTTAAATTGTAAATTCTTCCAGATATGTTAACCTAAAAATTTTCCAGCTCATTTTTGAATTTCTTATTTAATTGACTTATCTAGGAGAAAAGTGTTTCATAAGAATCTTGTGATGAAACTTTTTTAAATTTCAAGGATAATGATATTTAATGAGTAAAATAGATAATTAAATTATTAATGTGAAGCATGGAATTTGAAATTAGGACTCGTGAATTGAAGGAATTAGTTGATTCATATAAATGAAATTTCACTATAATTTTTCACACTTTTAATATATTAAAGTTTTGTAAATTGATTTTTTATTATTATTCATTCTATTAGGGATTTTCCCAAAACAAATTTTTATTCATGAGATGATTTCTATGCCAAATAATTCCTATTTATTCTTGAGAATATTTCTTGAGTGATCTTATGACATGCCACCCACTATAAAATTCTTTTGAACTTTTCAAAGGAGTGACTTTACAAAACCACATTGAAATTTACTATAGATACTTTTAAAAATACCTTAACCTTGACCACACCTTTACATAAATCCTTGGCTAACCCCTAGAGACCATGAATTACCTCATTATGAATGATCCATGTTTTAATCCATTTTTATAAATTCCTACCCTCCTTTTGGTATTTGGAATGTTATTTTAAATTTTGAATGTAGGGTTGAAGGGATTAAAGGTAAAAGGGAAAATATACATTTTAATGGAGAAGTTTGGGGGTGTTATCTTGGGTATTGGGAAAGTTTTATTGATTCATTTCTTATGATTTATAGTTTTCCCTTCTGAAAAATGATGAAAATAAGAACAAAAAAATGGGATTTGTTACTTTGGAGTGTAAAAAATCACCACCAATAGATCTATGATTTTTATCATATTTTGTTATCTGATGGATGTGAGATAAATTATAAGCATAATTTTCTATAAAAAAACAAATATAAAATAAATAATTAAAATTCAAGAAGGGGAAAATCATTCATTATACGTTCATTATTCACGACCTTACTTAGAGCTTGGGGAGTAGGAGTTGTTAGAATTTGAAGTGGATAATTTCATTGAGCTTTTACTTTTAATATCATGTGTTGTACTTTATAGTGAAACCTCCTCCTTGATATTTAATTTTTAAAACATCAATTTCTATCAACCTTAATACATAGAGTCACTTGAACCTTTATTGTAATTCATTGTGATTTTATGTGTCTTTTTTCTTTACAAAATGGTAAAAATAGTTCCTTTACAAGCCTATGGGAAAGGAACATGTTCTCATTATATGAGCATAACTCCACTTGAATAATATCAAGTGAATAAAAATATTCAAAGGATTGGTAAAACATGATTTGGTATGTATAATAATAATTAATTTAGGAAGATGAATTAATGAAAGGATAAGTTCCACAAATTTAAAAAGGGGAAAATTATTATACTAGATTTGATCAACTCTTTGAAATTGAGAAATTTAATTAATATTTTATGTAGATTTGTGAAAATTTTATTTATCTTTGGTTACTTTATTACATTGAAATTTAAATTTTGGTAAAATTGGTGCATTTTAATTTTTAATGTTGAGATTTCATCCATGTGTAAAAACATGTTTTAAGTGTGGGGGTATTTGGAGCACTCAATTATTATGAAATTTTTTTAAAAAAATCAAATATATTAAATTATTTTAAAGAAGAACCCCATGAATTTAATTGTTTTACTAAAATATGGGAAATTTGAAAAGTGGGATTAAAATGATATAAAATGAATAATTTGTTAATGATTTTATGTTTTTAATTATATTAATATTATTTTGAAAGTTATATTAATAATGTTTTTATTTATTATTATTTATCCCCCATTTAAAAAAATGTGGTAAACTCAAGATAGCCCATAAACCATTGGCATCCCAACACATAGAAAGGCCACAAGGGGCCATCTTGCTAGGACACCATCAGGAGGACCTTCTCAAGCTAGAAGGGTTGTATGAGGGATCAGGCCTATGTGGTTGGCCACATGGAGGGCCCTGTGGGGAGTATAGGTGTGTCTAAACCCATGTGTGAACTGGCCCAAGGTGGTTAAGCCCACAATGTGGTGAGAGAAGATATTTTCTAAGATGAGGTAGTCCACAATGGTGGGTGGGAATCCTCTGATCCCCATCCTACTTCATTTTGGAAATTATTTCATAACTTATTATTTAAATTCTCATGGCGCACAACCTGATTTTTGATGTGGGATGTATTTTTAATTGGATACTGTTAATGTTTAAAAATTTTCTTTCATCCCACCCTTTTTTATTTACCCTACACTCGGTCACCTAGTATCTCTATCCTGTGCAGCCTTCTGTGCCCCTTAATGACTCTAGAATCTTCTACAATACTGGAGACAGCCATGGGTGACCACTTGAAAGCTTAACGGTGAGATGATCACCAATTTAAAATCCTAAGATCGCCACTAATTATCTCTGGGGCCCAACACGACCGACATGAAATCTTTTCAATGATAACCAAAGCCATGTAATGCCATTTCAATCTCCCTCTAGCCATTGTGAAGGATGAAGTTTTTATGGAGGTTGAATGGGCCATTTCCACCTCTGTTGAGCACTAAGGAAATGCAATAATTCCACTACCACTATTCATGAACCAAGAAAATCCATTCATGATATATACACCTTGAATTATTCTATTAACATGCCCGCCAACAAGCACTATAAATAATTTTCTACTAGTGTGCTAATGGTATAATGTGATACCGATGTGGAAATGGTAGAACATGTTTCCTGTGTTCTAATGGTTTATGTAATTTACCATTTTTACAAAGGTTGATAATATATATAGTTCAGAAAAAAAAATACCTATGATTTGTGATTGAATCAGTAATGGATCTAGAGAAATCCTTCACTACTTTTTCCACTCACCACATTCACTGTTACTGCTACTCACTAACTAAATCATTTCTCCACTGTTTGACATTGTCGGATACCACTAAATTCTTAGATATCACCATATAATCTAATATTGAATATCTTCTAGATATTTCCCATTCACTGAAAAATTTCACTATTGATATTTCCACACACCCTTTCTCATCACTTCCATGCTGAAGTTCTATTTCCATGAAGGAAGATATAATGGGAACTATGTGTTACTAGTGTGTTGAAGGGTTTGTAAGAGGAATGATTTCAACACCTTGAAGAAGCCCTGTGACTACATAAGCTAGATCCATATAGCTATTGGTCATAGAGTAACCAGGTAAGAGTTAAAATAGAAGGAACCCACCAT
Source organism: Viscum album (assembly GCA_963277665.1). Taxonomy (NCBI): domain Eukaryota; kingdom Viridiplantae; phylum Streptophyta; class Magnoliopsida; order Santalales; family Viscaceae; genus Viscum; species Viscum album. The sequence goes on along the minus strand of OY728151.1, from coordinate 1,821,081,373 downwards.
GGGAATTAACACATTGCCACATGAACCATGAAATGGTGGATACGATATACCATTGGTGAAAAGCTTGTTGTAATCCATAATTGGTAACAAAGTAAAACAAATGATCTACTGAAGATGAGTAGTGGTTTCCTTGAATATATTGCCGATGATACTGCCACTATTCTAGACACAAAAAGAAGGAATAACTTGATGGAATAATTGATGAAATGATTGTTGTTGGTTACTTCCAATGGTTCATATGATCAACTAATAGTCTAGTGGTAGATGTCATCCACTATTGGGTTAATGGTATATGTGATCCACCATTGTTCCAATGGTAAATGTGATCTAACTTCACTAAGAAATTTATCTTAGCACTATAATTTGGAAACATCCATGAATTTAGTAGATTCAATGATGGATATCTTTAAATAGATACATTCAAATATTGTGAAGATATTTAAAGATACAAGTAGGTGTTATAAATAGGTAACCTCCCTCGATAAATACAAGTATGTTGTGCTAATAGAGGTATATCATGGGGGGATCAAGAGATAACAACCACTGTAGCTACTAAATACTTTGTTTCTTCTATTTTAATTCATTTTTTACTTTATTATTCCTTATTCCCCTTCCACCTCAATTTATTTACTTTTAATGGATGGGTATATCCTTTTTTTATTTGGTTGAAAGGAAGGGGATCTTATATAATGTTTTAGTACTAGGTTTTACTAAATTATTATTTTAATTTTATTTTTAAAGTGTTTTAAATTCATAAATTCTTAATTTTAATGGTATACGATTGTATGTTTATTTCAATTATGAATATTATAAATTTCTTGATTATGAAGTTTGTTCTCCCTCTTCTTGGTTTTGGATCACACAGATTGGGTGGTATAGTATTAGGTGGAGAAGTTTTTGGTAATTCCTAAATATTTAGAGAATACATAGTAAACTAATTTGGGCACTAGGGATACTCAATATTTGATTTGGTATTAACTAGGTGATATAAAGGAGACCCAATGTGACTTTCACACATTTAAAGTACTATAGTCCAACCAAAGAAACTAGGAGGCTTGTTTTCATCATCTATCAAACATAATAATGGGTAAAAAATGATAAAATATTGTTAATCCATTCACTAAACCAATTAATGATGGAAAAATATTAAATTTAAAGGATCATGATAGCATTATAGAAGGGAAATAAATCCTAAACCCAATCACTTTTCTCTAATTTGATCATTAAAAACAAATCTATTCACATACTATTCATTAAATTAATGTTATTTTATTTCCTTTCACACTTGTCACAACATGATCCAAAAAAATATACTTTGGAAAAAAAATTGGCCACTAATTCTAATACAAACTTAGGGAGAAATTTAATACCTTTTTCTATACCCCATGACTGGTGTAGGTCAGATATTTGGGATAAACATGAAATAATTTTGAAGGGGATGTTCAAGTGAAGGAAGTGAAACCTAAAATTTAGATTAGTAAATTTGTGGATCTCATCATAGTAGAGTAAGAGATAATTAATGAATATTTTACAAGGTTAAATGAAATATTTAGTAGCAGTAGAGGTTTTAGAGAAACTTTTTAAGATTCAACTATTGTGGAAAAATTAGAAAAGAATTTTCCAAAAATATTTTATCGCAAAATCTCTTCTATTGAGGAAAGAGAAACTATTTATCCTAAAGAGATTTTCAAAATTCCCATTACCTATAAAATAAGGAATTATATAGTCATTATGATGATGGTGAAAGAATAAATATATTTTTATGGAAATTTGAATCTCAATATTTTGGAAGAAAAATATTACTCTAACATACCATTATTTTAATATCTAGATTAAGAGGAATATTCTCAAGTAATAACATTTATATCAAAGATTCATGAAAAGGTAACATAAATTTATAAGGTAAAACATCCTTATAAATGTAAAAATGTGGATAAAAAGGCCAAATTGGCTTAGACTTCCCATGAAATAAAAGTGGTGAGTTTGAAGAACATGAATGAATGAACATTCATTAAAATATGAATTATGGTAAAAATAATAGACAAGTAAAACAATATAAGGATATCAAAAGAATTTATTCTAGAATAATATTGAAGATTGTGATTTATAAGGAAGATGAAAATTTATCCCTAAAATTTATTCATTTGATGAAGATGATTTTGAAAAAATCACTAACATCATGGATCATTTTTAGAATAATGAGGAAAACATATAATTCAGATGAAGGTGGAGGGTAATAAATATAGAGAGAATATATTTTGAGATAATACCTGGAGTCATGTCCCAAGAAAAACTAAAAAAATAAGAAATCCATATTTCATGGAATAATTAATGCATTAAAAAGGATTCCATAAAATAGAAGAATGATATCTTGTAGAAATTAAATCCCTCAATGTAAGAGTTATAGAATAAGAAAATATGTTAAAAGATATTGATGAGAAACATTCCATAAAGGGATAATAATTGGAAATAAATCAACCAAAATTCCTCCAAGACAAAACATCCTTAAAAAGATGAATAATTATTTTTTAATGGAAATAATATTGAACACCATTCTTCTAGAAATTTTAGTGAATCCAGTTGTACAAAACATATTTTAACTCAACCTCTCAATACAGATGATTCTATAATTATTTCAAATAATTATGCAAGTGTAATGATAAATTAAGTAAATAAATGGATTAAAAATGATAGTAAATAATATAATTTATTTCAAAATTATTCAAAAGTAAAAAAACTTCTTTATTGGAACTAATATTCCAAATAAAATTAAGGAGGGAGTTATGAACATAGGTGAAGCTAAAAAATATGTTTCAGAAATAATTTTTATTACCATGGAGGTCCAATATTAAATGTTTATTTTTTGTGATATGGAGAGTTCTGGAATATGTCATGTAACTAATGTTACAACATGTAACTTCCTTAGACAAGACAATAATCAAGGGAAATCAATGTTGGATGCATGAGAAACTAGTAGGATAGAATTTACATGGTATGAATGTTAAAGAAAAATGTTAAAAATAAATGTCTATTACATAACATATTTAAATAAAGAACAAGTATGAATTTCTTGATGAGGTATGTAGTAGGTTTGATCAATGTAGTCATTATTTTGAAGAATTTATGACAACTCTTCATCGAAAAATTCCACCAATTAGAAAAGAAAAGGATTTTTTTAATTGGGTTACTATAGAAAAAGACATTATAAGATGAGGTTTCATTAGAATCTAAAAAATGTTGAAGCCTTGGGTTATTAATAGTGGATGGTATTACCATGAGTTAGAAGATTATAAAATCACAAAAAAATCATATAACATGATGGAGATGTTGTTAAAACTGGAAATGGCTGTTATATCAAAATTAAATGGGTTAGAAGAGATTAAATTGAATCTATAAATTTTAATTCCAATGATGTTCTATTTATTGATGGACTTAAATATAATTGATTAAGGATTAAAAAAATATGGGATGATATAAATTAAGTTTTCATAAAAATTTAATATTTCATTATAAAATAATAAAAATAAGGAATTTTGATTATCAAGTTATAATGGACTTGTTGAAATTTGTTTCAAATAAGTTAACAAATTAAGTCTTTCAATTTCAGTGATAAAAATGAAAAAGAATTTTTCACCCAATAAATGAAAAAATTGTTTAATTAATTATAAGGAAAATATCTATTAATCAAGTAATGAAAAATATTCCTCAACTTATGAAGGAAATGAGTATTATTTTTGAATCATGTGAAAAAAGTAAGAATGGTCAACAAAGTCAATTAGATGTTGGATAATCAATCTACCCAACCTCTTGAACTTATTATCTCTGATATCTATAGAATAATAAGACATCATTACACAAAATGTGATATGAAATTTATAACATCCATTAATGAATTTACATGGAAGAATTAGTTAATGTTTTTTAAAAAAAATATGAGGCTATAGAAATGTATTAAATATTCAAGAATGAGGTTGAGAAGGACAATGTGTACATATCATAAAATTGGGAAGTGGCGATGGGAAGGATTTTACATGTTACTGATTTGAAACCTAATTTAAATTTTAAGGGAATAGATATCAATACAGAGATTCATACACTCTACAACAAAATGGAATATCAGAGAGGAAGAAATAAAGACTAGTTGAAATGGGATGAGCAATGCATTTTGAGTATAAAAACTCAAAATAATTATAGAGGGAAGAAATTTTTATAGATGTACATATTAAAAAAATTACTAAGTGAGTATGTATAATAAAATACCAATTAAATTTTTTACAACAAGATACCTAATGTTAAATACATCAAATTATTAGGATGAACCTACTTATTGAAGGTTAAAATTAAAAATTTAATGTAATTTGATGAACAGGATGAAGACAAAGATTTCATTGGATATACAATAAACCAAATAATATTTAAATGTTAGAGTAACAAATCCTACAAACTTTTATAATAATGTGATGTTAAGGGGATTGAAAAAAACAATGAAATGGATGGAGTAAATCATTTTCCAAAATTTGTAACCAAGGAAACTTACAACCTTCCAATATAACTAAGTAGAAAATAAATAAAATTCACAGGACTTACACAAAATACATTCTAAATTATATAATGATGAAGAATAAATTAGGTAAAATAAAAACTCTAAATTCCATAAGATATTGATATAGATTGTGTGGATCCCACTTAAATATAGAATATTCCCATATTGGTCATGACATGGGTTTAACAGCCCTGTAGCATGGTAGTAGGGTTTCATGGTGTGAATATAGGTAATAATCACTTGAGTCCAACATTGGGGCATTAAGGGGTTTTGGAATATTATATAAGTCTAATGAGTCCCCTACCCATTATAAGGACTTTTCCAAGAATGGGTGTCATGCCCTTTTAGAATCAATGTTGTAATGGTGTGATTCCCAAAATGGAAAATATTGTGATGATAGGGCCTTTTACTGGTGTCCTGCAACTTCTACCAAAGCTTAGGGACAACCTCAGTCCATAGGGAATGTGTTGAGTGGGGATTGTGAAGCCTCCTTAATTGAAACATGTTCCCTATAAGGTAATGACATGGGTTTAACATCCCTACTTCTTGATAGCTGGGTGACATGGTATAACTATAGGGTGTCACATTGTGACATATGAAAACCTAGACTCACATCGAGTTGTAGAGGTGTTTGGAAAAGATAAATACGTACCACGAGTCCCTCTCCTAATAACAAGGCCTTTTAAATCATGGGGGTGATTCCCTTGGAAAAACAAATCTATTAGGCTGTGATTCTCAATGTAGAAAATACTAGGATTGTGGGGTCTGCATTTGGGGTTGTATAATAGGTTGAATCAACATACATTATCAAAAAAAAGTGAATCACCAATTCAAATAAGAATGAAACTTTGAATGTAGAATCAAACATCACTCATCTCTCAAATAAAACCATAATCACCTATATGAATCTATTGAACATAAAAAATGGTTGGAAACTATTATTGAATAGTTATACCAGATTAAGAAAAATGATACTTGGGAACTTGTTCTAGGAAAAGATAGTAAAAATGACATATGATCTAAATGGGTCTTCCAAAATAAGAAAAATGAAAAGGGGGAGGTTTCAAGAGATAAATCCAGTAAGTTCTATAAAGGGTATAAAAAGTTGAAATAGTTTATTTTAAAGAAATAGTCACCTATTTTTTAAGACTCAAAGCTATTATAATGTTCTTGTTAATTGTTGATTATTGTATAATAATACTCTTTCAAATGGAGGTTCAATCATCTTTCATAAATGGGGAAGTTGGATAAGATGTATATAATGAATAACTTAATTGATTCACGTATAAAAATAGTGAATGTAAGTATTATAAGTTGAAGAAATATTTGTATGTATTGAAGGAGGATCCTAAATCTTTCTACTCAAAATAGGATAATTACCTCAAAAAATTAAACATTTCAAGAGGGAATGTTTATTGAAATTTTTTTATAAAGGAAAAAAGGATGCTTAAAATTAATATTTATTGATTATGTTGATGTAGTATTCATTATAAGTGATAAATATAATATGTGTGAAGAGATATTAGAATATAAGAAGAGGTGATTTTATATGTCTATTCTTGGGGGAATGAAGTTCTTTCTTGGTATATAGATCATGAAAATATTAACATGTAACATTCATTCATTATAAATTTATTGTGGAGAATTATTGAATATGTTTGGCATGAAAAATTTGAAGGTAGTCTCTACAACTATTTCTATTGGTATGAAGATGAGTAAAGGAAAAGTTGGAAAAAGTGTAATTTAGAAGTAATTTTGAAAGGTGGTCAGATGTTTACACAAAAATAAAATATATCATCTAGATATTGTTTATGTTGTATCATTATGTTATGGGTATGAATGTTATCTTAGAGAATGTCATATTATAGTTTCTAGAAACAATATTTAGGTTTGTAAAATGAAATTTGAATTATATAATAAATTGATATTACTTGAGTTAATGAATACATATTGGGATGGTGATTATAATGAATGAAAATTAAAATTTTGAATACTATTTTCATTAAGATAGATCTATGTTTATTGGAATAATAAAAAAATGGATCAATAATATTGAGTACAGATGATGCTAAATATGTTATAGATACTCATGAATATACTAAAATGATGTGGATTATAGTATGATATGATGGTTTGGGGTAGAATGATGAGAAACTAGTTAATATTATTTTTAATAACAAATTTTCATTTAACTTTATAGAAATAATGGTAAATATCTTCAATCTATGATCATTTACATCCAGTTTCATTTTATTAAAAAATCAATCAGAGGTATATAGCTGGTGTATATCTCAACAAAAATCCAAATTCCTGACATATTCACCAAATTCATGCAAAGGGAAATATTTGTGGAGTTTATGATGAAACTACATTTTTATCCTCCTTGACTAATATAATAATTTTATTCAATAATCCCCATGTTTCATAGGATTCTTTTGTCAAAGGGGGTGAAGAAGTAAAACTATGTACTTTATCATATATATATCCAGAGTTGATGTAATCATTGAAAGAAAGAGTAAAAGATCTAGAAGTAAAATTTCCATAAGATTATATCTATCGCAAGTGTATGTCATTATCATGGTCACTAAATTTCTTATCATCATGGGATGGAATTAACCTAATAGTAGTGCTTTATCCAGTAGTGGTGTGACATGAAATTTTTCATTAAGAAGTGATATGGATTTATGGAGTGCTTGAAAAGGGGTTGTATTAATGTACAAAATATCTCCAAAGTGGGGGTTATTAAATAACAAATGGTTTTGATAAAGGAATTTTATTTTCTTTCGATAAAAAAATGTGGTTGAGATTTAGTTGAATATATACAATATAATATACTCCAATATATATGGAAGATCATTTTCAAAATTACATTATCATATGAAAATTTTCTGATGGTCTAGACATTAAATTCGAAGATGAATTGATAATCATATATATGTATAAATATAATCGTCGAGATATTAATAATTCATGATGTTTTTTATCAAGTAATAAAGTTTATAAAAAGTTCAAGTTACAATTTTTTAGTTGCGGCTCTACAGAGTTCAAGCTTTAAAGAGGAAAAGTTACAGCTAATGATTATATAGAGAAGTATGAAGGTTACTATAATTATTCGATAAAAATGAGTGTTATGAATTTATCAGAATGATTATATTAGAAAAGGAATTATAAATTCATTTGAATAAGTCCCCTGGACATATAATTATTACATATAGACGTTTTAACTCCATCACAAGAAGAGTTCAGTAAGAGAATATCAAAAAATTTACTGAAAAAATAAAGTCAAAGTTCATCAAATAGAATTTATTTTCAAATCCCATAATATAGACTTTTGAAAATATCACTAGATATACATTAAAAATGTTTTACTAGATAGAGAATTATATAGGACACTAGTTATACTTTTACAGATTTTTACCATAATAAGAATTATGAATGTGATCGAATGATGTTTTTAGAAGTTTCATCAGATGTATAAGAACAATTTCATTAGACTGAACATTATGAGGCAATCCAATGGATAAATAAAAATTCCTCTAGAAATAGAAAATTTATAGATATCACTGAAGGCACAACTGTAATGTCCATCTAATGGAGGAAATATCTTGAGATCATCAAATAAAGAAAAATCATTATTACCGAATGAATCTTCCTTCATGTTAATACACATTATTCTTTATGATGGTGTTGACCTATCCATTTAACCATAAAATACCTAATTAATTATTCCTGATCATATCTAAAATTTTAGGAATATCATTCACATCAATATTCTATGATGTTTCAATGAAGTTTTTTTATTTCAACTATATTAGGGGTTTTAAAGGATGTCAAAACACAAAATGTCTGAGCATGAATTTCATTTTTTTTAGTGCACCTTTTTACCCTGAATTTGAAAAGTGTTATTTCTATATAAAGTATATCTATCTTATTTGAGGAATTTGTTGAAAATATTTAGTTTTGTGAGATGTTGATGAGAATGGTAGAAGAATAATATGTTCCTGAATAACAATTTTCATGCATAAGAAGTTTAAAATGAAGTTATAAAAAATATTTAGTTTGGAGAAAAAAATATAGCTTTCTTATATACCATATCATCATAAGATTATCATAATAGCTATAGAAATTGAAGGTTCATGGGATATTTCTCATATTTGTGGAGGAATATTTTTTTAATTGGTGATAACTAACATTCTTCAATTAAGGTTAATTCATTCCCACCATTTTTTATATTAAGGGTGATTTATTCCCTACAAATATTTTCATCTTTGAGAGATATTAGTGTAAAATTTGTGTCTTGGATGATTCTAAACACATCATAGAGTATGTACCCATATTGAAACTAAAACTTGTAAAAAAATTATTTACTTTCATATTATATATCATATCTTTTTATATAGGTGAGTATGATTTATAAAGTTAAGAGTATCAAAAATATAATAAGTTGTGGAGTATTATTTTTTACAAAGGAAATTGTAAAAATGTTATCATCGATTGAACTGGAACATTATTAGTGGTGTAATAATTCTATTCAATTCATAGTGGATGATTAATCCTCTGATTTTTTATGATCAAATATCTAATTATTAAATATCCCCTTCCATCACTTCTTGAAAGTCAACAACACCATTTGGTTATATCATCTGTTAAACTTTTGATTCTTCTCTTTAATGTTTACTTCATTATTTTATTCATATTTAATCTTTCTGTTTCAATTTGAATAACCCATAGATTATAACAACACTTCTTCAAGATTTGTTCAAGAAGGTTTGAGAGGAGTTCATAATATTTTTCTCTAATACCACTTGGTAGAACCTAATACACAATGAGAGTGGGTTAAATTAGGTTTTATCCAAAATTAACCATTTTACATTAATCATTTCATATTATTTTAGGTTATTTTTCCTATGTGACTAGGAGATATATTCTACCTGTAACTCTTGATAGCATAACCACTAAAAATTATTATGGAAAATAAAAAATACACAGAAGAAAATGATTTTTCTTGGTTTACCACAAGATTCTATCTCAAATGGGAGAACAATGGTATTATATAGATTTGAAAAAATCAACAACAATTCTTTGGTACCATGGATAAAAGTTTCCATCCATGGTCTCCCTTTTCTTAGTGTACTTTATTTAGATGATTTTTGGTTCACTCACTCCTCCAAAAGTGTCACTCCCTCTTATTTACCTTCATACAGTACATTGATGAAGTATAAAATAAATTTATGGACATGTGGGTATCTCTATGCTCATTATAGTATATATGAATTGTTTTAATATTTAACTCTTTCTAGATGCACTGTGAACTCCAATATGATATTTTTTCATGAAAATGGAGGACTCAATTCCCTAATTAAGAGAGATGTTTTTATGTAATTATTTGAACTACAAAGACATTTTATTCAGGATTATTTCAATTCCATGATCATAATTATCTTTTTAACCCCTCCATATAGCACAATATAATAATTATATGAAGATCTCTCACAATAATTATTCTTTCAAAACATGATTCTTCTTGATATACCAAATTCTATCTTCACTTCTATCCATTACACTGAAATGGAATACACCAAACTACCTTCTACAAAAATCCTCTATGAAATTACACTTTATGATTTTTCTTTCATAAAGAATATTTGTTAATATGTTCTACTAGATCAATTTAAATATTGAATCACTATTTAGGCTTTCCCCTTCTCTATAACATCTATATTAAAAAAATTATAATTCAATTATATTCTTATATATTTTCAATATCTATTAAATAAAAAAGTTCACATAAATCCTTTAGGTTGTTCTATTCTCAATACTACTTTGAATTACTTCTATTAATTAGAACACTCTTCATAGATTTATAATTTTTAGGGAATTTTAGGATTATGTTTCATGAAACTGGTTCTCAATATGGTATCAACTAGTATAATATTTTTGGTCTTTATCTATTGATTTATTTCATGAATTTCATGTTGTACTAAAATTATCATGAATTTTTAGAATAATGAATGAACTTCTAAAATAGATTCATACTGATTAAGTTACTCTATTAATATCTTCAAAAATAAGTGCGTTTTATCACTCTTCATTAAATCTCCATGTAATGCAAGTTCACTATGAACATGATAAATTGTGTGAACCCCACGTAGAAAACTATTCATGATGTATCATTTATCTTTTTTTCCTTTACATTTTAAATAGGAACATGAATCTTAATTAAAGAGAAACAACTTTCATGTCCGTCATACAACAATGTTTTATAGTGATGTCATCTTAAGGATGATGAAAAATTCTTATACATTACATAACATAGAATTTCATTCAATTCCTCACACAAATACAAATAATCTAATTCTATGATATATACTTTATATCGGTCCCTCTATCTATTTTTTTCATTTTCATAATGATGTGGTAATCAATATTTATAGATAAATTCTCACTACCTCATTGTCATTGATTGAACCGACTATATTGTCCCTTTCTAAGGATAGTTTTTTTGTACTAAGATTATTACCACCATCCATATCAAATGAAAACATCTTCATGTTAATTTATATCTATGTTTCTTCATTGTATGAACTTTGTTAGGCATCATTTATTCTCATGAAATAGTAATATAAAAACTAAAATGAATGTGAGTACTTCTAAATTAATGTATCATCCATTTGATTTATAGATTAATTTAGTCATTATCCACTATTAATTCATGTATAATAGAGATAATACAATCAAATTTATACATGAAATAATAACTCTCTTAAAAAACACTAATATGGTTTCATGTTTTATATTATACCATCTTCATAACATTACAAATGGACTATGAGAATAATTATAGATCCTTATTGTTTCAAGGTTCACATAATCTGATCACTAGATAGATTTCAGTCATGGAATTAACCCATTTAGAGAAACAAAAGAAACCCATACTCTATGCTAGGTAACGGGAAATGTAAATGTTGATGTAGAATCCAAACTCAACCATGTTTTTAAGTATGAACATTATCACTAAAATTATATCCCAGATCAAATCCTTATATGGGATGTATTCTATTTTATATACTTGCAGGATATACTAGAACACCGAATAAACATAGTGGTTTTTTTGGATCTCATAGTCCACATATGCATCCCCCCGTGGTGTACTATCCTTTCCTCTTATTAGTCTTACACAATGATTCCATCTAGTATGTGGCACCCATTACATCATTCCAGCCTTTACTATCCTTGCCACTTACTGGTCCCACTTAGTGCTTTCATCCGGTCTGTTCCACCCATTACATCATTCCAACATTTTCTACCCATGCGCATATGCTCAGATTTACATATTCCCCCCATCACCACCTCCATTTGGTGCCATTAATCTTGGAATAATACTATTGGATCAAGGATTATTGTGAGGATGGTTTGGGTTGGAACATTTTTTTAATAAAGTATGAAAAATTTTATAAATTATTAAATAATTTTCAACCATAAAAAATCATGAAGTTCAAAATAATTTTCCATTAAAAAAACATTCATAAAAATTGATCATTATGTTTTAGAACGCCATTAAAAATTCCAAATTTCATTGTATAAACATAGAAATTTATATATTAATTCCAACACTCCTCGTCGTTAATTTCTTACAACATAGTTCCCCATATTTGAGTAACAACATGTAATTCAACTATCCATATAATTCAAACTCCCATTATACAATCTCATACTTCTTCAATAATCAGTCAACCAATGATTTATCATCCTAAATCATTAAATAATGTTTTATTTTCATGTCAGGTAGATTTTATTTCTTTATACATATGATCAAGAATCTCCTCCTTATATATTAAAAAATTATCATTAATCGTGTCATAAACAATGTGATATCTTGAAATTATCACATGTCTTATTCATAATGTCTAGCTCTATAGTCATCATATGTATATGATACTTCATACAAAGTAGAAAATCTTTATTAACGAAAATTGTAGTGACTCCAAAAAACTGCCTTCCACTTATAAGGATACTTATCGATCATGGAAAACTTTAGGTTCATCCTTAATTGGATATATAAACATTAACCAACATTAGCACAATAGATATTTTATTTTCTTGACATGGACATATTGATAAAAAATACAACCACAAAAAAACATTATCAACATCACCAATCAACAAGGCTCAATAGATATGAAATTTATATAATCTAAAAAAATTATATAAAGTTAATTTTTAAAAATATATATGTAAAATTAGTACTTCAAAAAAGTTTCAATTATTTAAAATTAATCCATTAATATAAATAATTTATGTAATTTTTTTCATCTCAAATCTATTATTCATGATCACCACCGAAACCAAGATCTTATTATTCAAATATTGATAATGAAATTTTATATAAAATTATTAAAATTACCTTCACTATAAAACATATGAATTTGTTTTTATGTACATTTATATCAAAAATAATATGGTAAGAAACATGAAATTTACACCTATTAGTAATATTTTGTAATGGATTCTTCAATTTTTTCTTCATTACATACATGCTTTATTAATTTTTTCAGAAAAATCATTTAATTTACATCTAATTAATCTCTACTTACCCTAAAGATTTTTCTTTATATTATAAGAGTAATATTAAATTTTCTATTGATTAAAAGAACATCATTTTTTATCAAAATTTACTTAAAATTAGAAAAACCTTTTACAAGGTATCAATATATCAAAGTCTGTTGATGATGAAAAATGTATTAGAAAACAATATGATATTTCATTCAATGAATCCTGGATCAATGAATTTAATAATCTTTTAAGACCCGTAGAAAATAATATTTCCAATATGACATGGCCATCTTAACTTTTTATTAGGTAATATATCCATATATAACCTAAAGAGACAAATTGAAAGTATAACTATCTGGTAACCTCATCTCTATAATCAATTAAAAAAATAAAAAAATCATGAAAATATTCAAACGTTTCTTTTAGTTTAATTAAATTTTAGGATACATCGTATTTTAAAAAATCAAGTTCAGGATTCCTACAAATTGTGGGAAGATCTAACCTTGCCTTCACAATATCATTATTCATTTCAGGCATGTCCAAAATGGTGTAAAATATGTTAAAAAATAGTTATTCTCAATATTAATTACATATAAAATGTGACAGATAAATAAATTCAAAAATATTGTAGGTCCCAAAAAATGATTTATTTTATCCAATTATGATCTCTACTAAAAACAACTATTTTTATGGGATTATAGTTTGACCAAAAGTAGTATAAGGTACTAAAATGCTTTTAATTTTTATTGAAATACATTATATTAGTGTTTTAGGTCTATATCATTCAATTATATGTTTTAAAATTATTTTTATTCCATAAAAAATGATGATCTCAATTAAAAGTATCTAATTATAGTAAAAAATTGTTTTCTTTAATTTAAAAGAATAAATGCATTTTAGTCACCAAAATATTAAAAACATGTATTTAGAATCTGTGTATTGTATCACGATTACATATAATATGTTTTAAATTCACTTACTTTACAAATTAATATATCTTTCAGTAAAAGATTATTTTTTATAACTACACTATTATTAGATATACCATTTCCCCAAAAAAATAAAATTATTAATCTATGGATTAAAATAAAAATTGATATTATTCATTGTATTTACTAGTATTAATATCACAAAATAAATATATCTTTTCTTCATCAACATCTGAGGATGTAAATTTTAGAGGGTTATAAAAAAATACTAACCAGAATATTAAATTTCATTAGAAATAAATAGTTAGAAAACATTATTATAAATTCTTAATAATAAATTACATGGTTCCAAATTAAATATAGAATCACCTAAATTAATTGTTTCAATGAATTACCATTACAAAGATGATTTAGTCTTATACCTGTAGAAATATAGGATCTATTCCGCATTCAATTTAGTTATGTTGTGGGATTTAAACAGTCACTACAATCTATCTCTAATTAAAACATATCTCAACTCTTTAAGAGGAAAAAATATGGACTTTTATTATTTTACCTCTTTATACCTTAGTTTTATACGTATTTTAGAATTTTTTTAATGAATCATATTCACAAAAATATAAGATAAAATCATTTTAACATTGATTTATATTCTTATATCTAAGACCATAATTACAAAAAACTTATTGCTTTCTAATAAAATTAGTGGTAGTTTATTCCCCCTTGGAAACAACTATTCAACTGAAGAAAACATGTGAACATATTTTTATTTAACATTAAAAAGTCCAATTAAATAGCCCTAAATTTTTCAGCAACTACTAATTTTCTTATCCTCCATATATGATGTAAATCCACCTCATTAGATTCAACAAAATTATAAATTGTGGTTATTATAATTTAGTATTTAAATTATTATTTTGATTTATTTTTTCCTAAAAGGGAAGTCTAGAAAATTAATGGATTTCATGTTGAAATATTTTTGGATTGGGAACTAATTATTTTAATTTTATTCTAAATTATGCTCACAATGTTGATCCCATAAAACATAGACTTTTCAAAAAAACACAACAGTTGAAATCCTATATTATCAAATGTTTCAAATATCCTAAGATAAATTTTTTTAAACAAACACTTAGTTTTACCATTTTAAATTTTTTAATTCGGTAGTGAAAATTATAGAAATATTTATACACCCTCAATGTAGACTACATATAAACAAAAACTATGTGGATTTGTGCGACTATTTATCTAATCATGATCTCATAATAGATTTTTTTAATTATTTCCTACGATAAATGATTAATAATAAATAACAATAATTTTTTTATTATATAAAATGTTAAAAAGGTACTATGTAATTTATTTTCTTGAAATGAACGATTAATTAATTTTTTTTATATGTTATTATATATTTTTGGGGTTTTTACCATTTTATACTGGTTTTTAATTATTTATTAAAAATGTAACAATAATTTTAAAAATATTTATTATTAAATAATATTATAAATTTACCAATACTAGACTTTTTTTATAATTTTTTAGTTTAAATTTAATTATTAAAAATGTAAATATACTATATAAATTAATACTATTTAAAATTGATTAGTAATATTTTATTTTTTATATATATGTATAACTTAAATTAATGTTTTTTAATTATTACTATCATCATATTTAAATAGATCATTAATTTAAACATTTACTAATATCATCGACTATCCTACGCTATTATTCCACATAATCATTATTAAACCATGGTGCAAAAAATTGACATGAAGAAAAAAAGTATAATGGTCGGTGAGAAACCCAACTACCCATGATATCATTCACCTCTACATTCATTAGTTAATGAAGAAACATGATAATAAAAATAATAATAATAGATCATTCACATTGAGAGGACCACTTTGAGGCATACTTAATACTAAGTGGGGATGGGTGGGCTGAATTGTTGTTGGGAACTTTTTCACCAATCAAAACTTTTTAACCCTTTACCTTTTACACTTGTTGATTTCATGATTCTATTATTCTATTTTCTTTATCATATGAAGGTATATGAAAGAAGGTATAGATAGAACATAATATTTTCCCAAGGTTCAATACTCAATTAAAGTATCCAATCCTTTCCCTATATAGTGATGACTATTATAGAAATTATCTACTACAATGAGACATAAATTACAATGGGATAGAAAGAAAACAATACTTTCATTACCATGGGTCCCTATATTTTAAGAGGATGAATGGGAACAGTCCTCTTCCCTGGATTGGTGAAAACATCATATAGATTGCATCTCCTTTCTAGTACTTTATACTACCTCTAAAGATAGCGTTTACCTTCTTTTTAAGTTAATTTGCAACATAATGGAATTCTTCAAGCTATTGAAACTTCTCATGGATTCCATAGTGCTAAATTTTCTCTTCTCTTCCTACTTCATCACTTTTGACCTTCATAATAGCAAGAATGAAATATTCCTACATCATAAAAGTAAATGGAAAACTACTCTGTCTTTTCTTATTATTCCTATAAAAGAAGATATGAAAAGTATGCTACTCTTTTTTATTCTTTATGATTTCAATTTTATAAGGAATATTTATATAGTATCAGATTGATCCTTTCCTCCTTACATCAATCCATGAAATATTTCTTCATCCAGATCCTTTTCCTTTCTCTCTATAATGACAAACTACCTTTATTATTATTGACATAATGAATTTTTACCTTAGGATGATCGCATTTGACTTATTATGTTTCTGATTTTAGAAAATTATTCATTGGTACCCTCCTTTTAAAGGTGAGTTTAACCTCATTATATATGTTCCCTTAAAACATTAAAATCATTTAAAATATTCCATGTCAATCAATATAATTTAAAGCTCAATGATCTCACAATATAAAACATGGGTTTCTCACGTGATACTGATGAAGGTGGTTTCTTTATGATAAATCCTTCCCCATGGGATTGTATACATGATTAGTATCATAGGCACCATAATTTTAGAATTTGATCTCATTAATTCATTATAGAAGTATAAAAATCATTTTGTAGCCTTGATCATCCTCATCTAGTAGCATCTTCGTCAAAAAAATTCATTCAAGTGTTACAACATGCACATTTTGAATTCTAATACGCAATTCCAACCCATGAAATCAAAAATTCATTGCATCATGATATCAAATGAATTATCTTATTACTATCATTGGTTTAAAATTATTCTTCCATAGGAGAAAACCCCTTCATACCCATATAGGTATTTCTGATAAACTTAAAATCTTATAAGATCATTCACACAATAATTAAAAACTCAATTAAATCAACAAAGCTTTATCTAGTAAGACCATAATGAACATAAACCACACCTTTGAGAAAGGGTTTTTCAAGTTCAAATAATAAATTCATTAAAATGTATGGTTGGTATTAGTTCAATCATGCATATTGTGTTATTTATGTATCTTCTTAAATGTGGGAGAAGTTTTGAAAACTCCATGCCCCATATTCTTATGGTGCTCAGTTGAGCTCCACATAAAAAATGAAATCTATTTCTATATCACTTCACACTATTTCACAGGTTCCATCACCTAGAACCCACACTCTTGTGCGGTTCACCTGATCACCCTTCTATGCACTATGTGTGATTACAATGGGATTTATGCATCTTCACTCATTTAGTACCTCCATGTGCTCCCTATAGGTGTTATGTTCCCCCATCAATCACCATGGGCTAGAATGGTTGAATTTCCACTACATGGTTGACCCCTTGAGTCCCACATATATCATTATAGTGGTCCTTAGTTTAAAATCCCATAATATTTTTTATCTAAATCATCAATATAAAACACCATTAAACTCTTAAATTCAATTCCAAACCAAAATATGAATAAATCAATTGTAAAATATTATATATTTCATGCACTTCTAAATTTCTCTTCATCAACATCAATTCCTCATGAAAATAAATATTTCCATGGTCTTCTGTAAATATCCTCATGAAATGATAAAATATTTCATGGCTTTAACATCTTATTCCTTATTGAAAACAATGTGCAATTAATTAAATTCAATTTCAACATGTCTTTGAAATTAAATATTAGTTCAAAAATACTTATAGATATAAAATTAATGTCTTTAAAAGATCACTCTATGTCAATAATACATGGTTTATTTCTTCTTCATCAATTCATACAATCCACATTCACTTTGTTATCATTCTTGGATATCCTGGATACTCCCATAAACATCATTATATCAAACTTCTTAAACATATTGACATTAATTAAATCATGATATTTCATTTAACATCATTGAAAACCAATCACAACAATTGAAAAAAAATAAAACTAAAACACAAAGTGGGATCTTCAGTCTCCTGATTTTTATTTATTGAAAATAACATCAATGTTCCTTCCAAAAAAATATATAAATATTAGAATCTCCAACCTTTACATTTAAAAAAAATTATTTAGTTTTATGTATTACTTATTGAAAAGAAATATATATTTCAGTGGAAAAGGTTATCATCCCATACTAAATCAATGTTTCATCCAATATTTCACTCTATGTCTATGAGAGCTAAGATCAGTATAGAAAATAAGAGGATTTGATTTAGACAACATATATTTCCATTACCAACTGATCATGATACATCATCAAATGATAACTCATATAATTCTCGATAAGAATTGTACACATTAATTATAGGATGACAATACTTAGATGAGATATTAATATTCTGTGAGAATAATCAACCTGAAACTCTTGCACTCACTTCAACAAACAAATCAAAAACAGTAAAGTGAATCAATCTGGATAAGATACATTAGTGCACTCCAATATTTCCACTTCTCTTAGTTCGTTAATTAATTCAATTAATCCTATTTTGTGTTAATGTTTATAACTTTGTTAATCATGGATGATAAAATTAGGGAAAACATACATTTTCCAATGAAATGATCTTCAAGTAATTTCCCGAATAAACATATTTTAATGAGATAATGATTATATAATTTTTTCATCTATATTCAATTATATCCTCCCTCAAGGGAAAAGATCCTAAAAATATTAATAATGGTGATTCTATTCAATAATGAATTAATGATGTTATATTTCATAGAATACACCAAAATGGGTCTTCAAATTGTGAATATTTATATTTTACTACTTCTAAAACATCACCAAGAATGATATTCATCAATAATTTTTATATAAGATACCAAATATATGATCAAAACAAGTTGGTATCTTATTTATACTTGTTTTATAGGTTATTAAAACACATTATTAAAATTCATAAATTATGATCCTATATCATATTTTTATTTGAATACCCATTGGATAATCATTCATGGTTGATGAATTCTTTAGATTTGGTATTAGTAATTGAAAATACTTATTGCTTCTCATCTTATTTCCTTGAGAACTTTCTTCAATATAAATTCCCTAAATTATTGTAAAAAATACAATAAAAACTCATTATATGAATAATATGGATACTTAAATGCTTCTCAATGTGAATAGAAACTTTGAGGTAGTTTCCTTAATGTTGTTTCTATATTACCTCTAGTATTAATGCCTACATATTTGAACTTATTTTTTGATTTATATTGGGTAAGCGTGGATATGTTCTCAATTTTTTCCTCTTTGCGTGGAGAATTTCTCTTCTTTACAGCCTTCATGGATGATTCATTCTTAACACTATTAAGGAATAATTACTTTTTTAGAATAATGGTTAAAAAAATCTTTTTTACAATGTCTAAATTTTCACATCCTACACACAAAACATCATTAACATAGGATTTTTCTATTGTTAACAACAACTCATTTACTTTTTATTTACCATGTGGAATTTTTTTAACTATCCTTTTTTTATGAAAATTAATTTTTCCACATTTTTTAAAAATATTATTTACAGATAACTAACATATCAATAATATTATTGATATAATGTTTTGATTTTCAACATGTATTCTACATAGTTCCATAAACATTAATAGTTCTTCAGGATGCTGTACTTTTTATCAACATTTTGAATTTGGAATCTATGGTCTTCTCATTTTTCATTAATGAAATCATCGTGAGTGTATTTCTGTTTAAAAAATTATTTTCCTTTATTCCCATGGTTTCATTTAATTTCGTAACCAAATTTTGATGTATTATTTTCTCATTAGCTTTGGATACATCTTGATATGAGAATGTACCATTCTTATGAACACCATATTTGAATGAAACAATAATATTATCATATTTTCCAAATTTGTTTTAATTATACAATTTTCTATTATCTTGTATATATTTTATCTTAATATATGGATTTCTTCCCACTAAAATGGTTTTTGATTATTATTATTCATTTAATGTATTTTACCAACATTATAGTGGAAAAATCATGAATCCTGCAACATCAACATTGACTTATGATCCATGATCTTCTTATTACCTATGTTTCAGGTTTTTTAGGTATTCTTCATATCTTTATAGAATCATCTTGGGTAACTAGATCCCGAAATCTTATTATATCCACTCTAGGCATGGTTTTAGACTTATCATATCCTATATTCTTCCATAATTTTACACATTTTTTTCTTACATACACTACTCATGATAAAATATTTATAGAAATTATTACAAGATTGTATGGATGGTACCTCTTTCTTCTAAGATACTTGAGATAGATCATTGAATTAATTAATGATCTTCTAATAACATATTGGAGTTAATTTATGCTTAGATTCATCTAGTTAGTTTTGAGTAGTAGTAAAAACTATCTCATTCTTATGTGAAGTATGAATATGTGTCTTCACAACACTGGCCAACTGAACATCCAATTCTAGACATTACATATTGAGGATGATTTTATGATAATCAATAATAATAATATTCTATTCACAATCCTTCTCCATTTATTCAACACCATATTCATTCAACATAACATTGTTTTGTAACTAAGATTCAATTTCCATGATATTATTTAATTTTTATTCTAATTCTAAATCCTTAAAATCAATGAAAATTTTAAACATTGTTTAGGTTCATGGATATTTTCTACTAGATTCCTCATCAATACCCCATTCTCTTCAACTTAATTGATCCAAATGTATTAAATATTTGAGAAAATTATTTCAAGATCTACTCTTTCTATTTCAAAAGCTCCAACTTGATTTGAGAGGTTTACACATTTTGAAAGTTATTCTTGTAATTATTTATCCATTACTTCTAACATCTACCCAAGTCGATTGATCTCTTCCAGAATGATTTCATATATACCATAGATAACATAAACTAATTATTTTGGATATCTATCTTACATTATAATGAATCATTTGAAAAATAAGTAGACATGTTTTCACCACCACTAGTTCTTGGATATATTTCAAGATAGCTTTGATAAGCCTAAACACGTACCTTGTGATCACATGAATGTATTTATCCAACTAAGGTAGAAATATTTTCCATGTCCATGGTGGAAAGATGAAAGACCAAATTTTTATTTTCAATATAGATATATATTCATTATTATAAAGGAATATAGAATCTTAAACATCCTCTCCTTTAGATAATATTGATCACTTCTTCAAATTTATTTTCACTTTATTTATCTTATTCATCATAGTATTGTTAGAAATATAATTTTTCTCAAACATAATTTAATAATTAATAGAATTGAAATTTTTTTATAAAACCAAAGAAACCACAAATTCCAAAAAAAAATAACGACATCCTTGAAGATAATCTAATAGTTGTTAACACTTAGACTAATACTAATTGAGAGGACCACATGACGATATACTCAAAACTGAGTGGGTAGAGGGGGTTAATCAGTGTTTAGGGATTTTTAACAAATTAATGATTGTTATCTCTTTACCTCTTAGACCTGTTAGGATATTTTCTCCTTTTTTATCTTTTTATTATAATATGTAGATATATAAAAGTGTGTAAATATGTAACATGCTTTTTTTAAAAGGTTCACTACTCAAGTGGAGTATCTAGTCCTTTTTGTTTGTGGTGATGATTAGTACACAGATTCTATACTATAATGAGACACTGGCTGTAATGTTTTGGAAAAATAAATCCTTATCATAGTGTGGGTCCCTAGGCTTTTTAGGGGGGGATAATACACTTACTTGGATTAGAGAAATCATCTTCCTTATTGAATCTCCTTGATGGTTCTTCATACTGCCTATAAAGATGCACTTTACCTTCTTATTATGGTAATCTTCAACACTGAGGAATTATTCCACCTAATCAGGCATATTATGGATATCATAATTCTTCTATTTTCTTCTCATCCAACTTATTCATATGTTACATGCACAGAAGTGGGAAGGAAACATTCCTTATTCAAAGCATAAAACTGAAATATTTTATATCTTCTTTTCTTATTCCTATGAAAAAAGATATGCACAATACACTCCTCTTGCATTCTTCTTAATAAATTTAAAATTATATGGAAATATATTTATTATTAGACCGATCCTTTCTTCCTAACTTCATTTGATGCACTATTTCATCATCTGGTCCTTATTTTTATCTTGATAGAGTGAAAAACAAGAATCTTGATTATTAATATGATTAATGTTTATCTCATTATCATCATAATAAAATTCTTATAAATTTGGTCTTCAATAATCAACATGATATATTAACTTGTAGTGTTGGATTATTAATCAACTTCTCATGCAATAACAAAAGATTAAATACATATTTGTATTCTGTTCAAGATTTTTTCTTTTTATGTTTACACTCAAAATATTTGAGTATATTAATTATTAATCATGTGTTTCATGGGTTCACATAGTTCATGTTTTCTGAAATGCTCACACAAGTGTGTATATTAGTTTTAGTTAAATTTTACCATGCAATATCATTTTTAAAAATTTCACTATCTTAATGTATTTCACGCACTGCATTTCTTGACTCCATCATAAATACAGATGAATCATGGATTCTCACTGATCATCTATTATTCCTATTGAATCATTGTATATATATGTAAAACCTATTCATATGTCATCTTTATGCTAATAAATCTTTAAGGAGAAACATCTTTTTTCAATAATGTGTTCTATGTGGAGGGTTCATCCACTTTGGGTAACTGAGTATAGGATACACCTTCTTCACATTACTGAGTGTGATGGAATAAAAATAAAACTCATTCGGGGTATTAGTAATTCACATAGATGATTGCATGGTTCTTCCTCACACTATAGACAATCAAAAAACAGACCTACATTCCATATCCTAGAGTCTCATAGATATTATTTCCCCATCTAAATGAGATCTCAGAGAAAGATTAGTTTTTATTAAAAAATGGTTTTCTCAAGGAAAACTAGAGGAAAGTTAGGTTCTCTCAGCCATGGATACTCCCCTTTTGTAGTACATGTCCACTAAGTTATATTTATTCCTTCACCAACATAAATTAATAATAAATATGTTGTTTAAATTAGTATTTTTTAATGCCTAATGATCTCGACATTTATTTTATTTGAACACGTGATTCTCATGTACTGCTAATAAAGGTGGTGTCTTGGAAATAAATATTTCTTCTGAGACTCATATGAATTATTATTACCACATAAACTATAATTTCATAATTCAAACTCATTAATGTAATATGGATTCATAAACCCTTTGTTTCCACTTTTATTATCTTCAAATAGTATCATTTTCTTTAATATAATTCACGCATGTGAAACTACATTAAAATTTGGAAATTTACAATGTAGTTCTTATCCATTGAATAGAATCATCACTACATCATCAAATCAAAGGCATTATCTTCTTACGTCCATTGGATAATTTTTTCACCCATTAGAGAATACAACTTTAGAACCGTATAGGTATTTTAGATCAACTCACGATCTCATATGATAATTCATGTAAGAAACCGGATCTTCTTTTCAGGTACGTTTTTCCTTTTTCTGGAGTTTTTGAGAAAAATGAATTTTCTAGAAATTTCAGAAGTACACGCCGTGTACTTTCTGAGTACACGTCGTTTACTCTTCCCCGGCCCGAGGCCATGTGTTGGCCATGTCCGAGCCACACACACGGTTTGTAAGGCTGAGGTGGAGGCCAGTTAATTTGGAGTATGGAAAATTAGAAGTACACGCCGTCTACTCAAAAATTACACGCCGTGTACTTTCTTTTTTTTTATGAAATGGACTGGGGTCGCGTCTAACCCCCATATTCATCTTCTTCTTCAGTTTTCGACCGTCCGAAGCAACCCATACAGCAGAATCTTTGACGAACTCCCGCCTCGTCGTCCGTTCTCCGATTCGAGCACAGTCAGTTGTGTTGGAAGCACAGCGGTGAGTTCTTCCTTCTACTTTAGCCTTGTTTCAGGATTCCTCCTCATTTCCAAGTTATCGTGGGATGAAAGTTTTGTGCATTTTCTTAGATCTATGTTTTTCTAAGGGTAATATGTCGTTGAGGTTCACGTATATCAATCTCTTAGGATCGAGGTGGGTGGTTTGTGCCTTTCCGTAGAAAGTTGATGAATATTTTGTGCAAATTACACCAATACCCTTGAGTGGGGTATTGAGTGTTTCCTATTTTTCCCTTGTTGTTTTCCTACTTTTCTTGATTGCTTTAGTTGAGGTTATTGCTTGTGATTAGAGAAATTTGTTTGTGCTCAGATTGCTTTTCCATGCTTGTTTTGCCTGTTGGGCGTTTTCCAGTTTCCATGCCTAGTTGTAGGATAGCGGAACTATTGTTTTGTTATTGCTGTTGAGATGTAGAATGATAGCCAAGTAGTTATTGAGGTTTACTTGGATGATACACATGCGCTGAGCATGTTTAGTTATACTCAGGATTGTGAGAACCTAGAGTAGTAGACCAAAGGGAGAATTGACGGAAGGGCTTCTCCAGAGTGTATTTTAATCGCGATGCGAGACCAAAGGGAGAATTGATGGAAGGGCTTCTTCAGATTGTCTTTTAATTACGACGCGGGCCACAGGGGTAATTGATGTTGATTTCTTCCCTAGAGAGCCTTTAGCACGAAACGAGACTATAGGGGGAATTGACGGTGAGTGCTTCCCCAGAGAGTCTGCTTAATTACGTAACTGAACCAGAGGGGTGAGACTGTGTGTGCCACCTAGAGGGTTGCTAGTGCTTATAGGTTGAACCATAGGGGTTAGGCTGTGAGAGCTACCTAGAGGGTTACCTTTTTCCTTTGTTACTGGTTGTTTACTTGTGCACTTCTTTTGTTAGAACTGTGGATTGTAGCTGTTTGTGCTATCCTGTTTACTGTTTCTTGTTTTATTACTTGCCTTGTATTAATTGACTGTTACGCACAAATATTTGGGTGATTTCCTACTGGGATTGTATCTCACACCCTGTTTTGGCCATGCTTTTGGGCCCAAGTAGACTATGTTGTTGCAGGTATAGATAAGGGTAAGCGCCCTTCTACTTCAGGATCTTGACGACATCAGGAGCTGGGGAGCATGGGACTGAGTCGTGGCTCACGATGATGAGGAGTTTACTTTGTTTTTGTTTGCACTTGGATTCAATTTTATTTCACCACATTGTTGTGTTTTCTATTTTCTTTAGATACTTGTACCTGCTGCATCTTTGTCATCATAGTTATATATTTACATTGCTTCCGCTGTTTGGTTTCTGTTGTTGTGCATGTTGTTTACTGCTTCCGCTGTTTATTGTTGTTTTCTTACCTTTTATACCTTACCGAATGAGGGCATAGTTTCCCCAATAACTTACCAAGGCCCTCGCTGCTAGTCGGCAGCCTCTGGCGTTTGGGGAAACGCGCTTGAGGTCATGTGGCGAACTGGGTACAGGGCACCAGTGGAGGGGCTCCGGACTCGGGTCGTTACAAAGTGGTATCAGAGGAGTTATTTCCTCTTGCTTTACTATTTGGAGACCTTAGCCAGGGATAGGTCGGATTCAGTACTTGGCATTAAGTTGTGCTTGGGAGTAGCTAACCCATGTACAGGGAAAACCCATACTACCTCGTTAAATGCAGTTTTCTGGTTTTGAGATTTTATGGTTGGTATGTTTTCACCTAGAGTGATTTGTATGACTTGTGCGGTTATTGTTTTGATATTTTGGTTCTGTTTCTGTCGAAACCCGATGAGATGAGTGTATTCCATCTCATGCATCATATAGGCACTTGTAGAAATCACATTTCATGAATTCTTTCCATGCCATCTAGGGTGAATTAGCGATTGCATGTTGTTGTGATAGGCTATGTGTAGTTTGTGCATGCTGTTGTGATAGATTCTTGATAGATTATCTGCTTTTATGTTAGAAAAACTGTTTATTTTGTTCCTTGCTTAAAAATGAATGCCAAATTTTGGTTCTTGAGGTGTTATGGGCCCTCACGGATCAGAATTTGGCACCTTTTTCACCTTGTTTTCACTGTTTCTGGAATTCTAAGCAGTTCTGAGCTACTGCCCAGAAAAAACCAGAATACACGGCGTGTACTTTTTGGGAACACGTCGTGTAGTTTTTAGGCCGTGTCACTGACCGTGTGAGCTGAACACGATGTCATTGGAGTAACTTTGGGAACACGCCGTGTATGATTCGTACACGTCGTGTGAGTTAGGAGTCGTGTACCCGGCCGTGTCACTAACAACACGGGCCGGGGAAGCTCAGGTAGAACACGACATGTCCATAAGGAACACTCTGTGTAGTCTTGTCCAGGTACCCAGCCGTGTCATGAACAACACGGGCCGACGTTACCTTCCTTTCCACACACCATGTTTGTTCGGAACACGCCGTGTAGTCTTTCCCAGGTACCCAGTCGTGTCACGAACAACATGGGATGGTGTTTCCTTCACCTATGCATGTTGTGCTTGTTCGGAGCATGCCGTGTAAGGTCTAGACATGTATGCAGTCGTGTACTCAACAACACGGACCACCGAAACCTTGTCTAGTGCACGTCATGTTTGTTTCAAACACGTCGTGTAGTCTCGGGTTGAGTCGGACCGTGTGGGTTCACCATGTAAGGAGACTTGGGTAGGGGAATATTTTACAAGTACACACCATTTGTGGGGGTTAACACACCGTGTAGTTTAAGTGTACATGACTTGTCGGGTGAGAGTACACGCCCATGTCAGTGGTTTAATAAGACACGCCGTGTAGTTTTATAAACGCCGTGTAGTCGTGTTTTGCAATCTTGTGTGTTTTTCTTCCCCTGTTCCCATTTTGTAATCTTATGTTCTCTATCCTTGTTTTCCTGATCTAAGGTGTGCTTTTGATCTTTCAGATCTATGCCTCTGAGACTTCCTCCGGTCGTACGTCTGTCGTCAGGCAGTGATCAGACTCCAGACAGGGCTGATCGAGAAATTCCTGTCGATCCCCCAGCCGAGCCAGCCTTGGCACCGGTTGTTGTACCAGTTGCGGGTGCTGATGCGCAGTTCAGGGAAGGTTTCATGAGGATGATGCAGGCCTTCCAAGGAGTACTGCCTCCTGCCTCTTCTATGGCAGACTTGACGCGGTTCTTTCAGCAGCAGCATCCTCCCACGTTCTTGGGGGAGGGAGGACCTCAGGCTGTAGAGTCATGGCTGGAAGCCATGCTTACTATCTTCGAGCATCTGGAGATGCCTCCAGAGAGGCGGATCAAGCTCGCCACCTACATGCTCCGAGACTCTGCCAAGAGGTGGTGGGATGTGATCTCACAAGAGGGTCAACAACAGGCTATGACTTGGGAGGAGTTCCAGCACGTGTTCTACAACTACTTCTACCCGGATACTCTGAGGGCCAATTGAGCCCGAGAGTTCATGAGCTTAGAGCAGGGTACTCTATCTGTCATGGATTATTCCTCTCGTTTCACTGAGCTACAGCGTTTTACACCCCTTCAGGATGGGAGTGGTGTGTTCTTGGTGAGGAATTTTGAGGATGGACTCAGGCGGGAGATCCGCTCGTAGGTGAACATCTTCCAGCTGACTTCCATTACTTCCATCGTCAACCAGGAATTGATTGCAGAGCGCAATCTGAGAGACTCTGGAGCTGCATGCCAGGGCGATTCTGCTTCCAGAGTTAGCCATCCTCTAGATGATAGCAAGAAGCGTCGTAGGGAGCCTACGCATGGTGACTCGAGGAAGCGAGACGCATCATCAGGCAGCCAGGTGACATGATATCAGTGTGTCCGGGCAGGGAACATGAGGCCATAGTGCCAGAGAGACCCCGTGGAGTGCCGATATTGCAGAAATATGGGTCACCTTCAGCATTTCTTCCAGGTTTTCTCACCAGCAGCTGGTGACCGGGGTTCTTCCATGACTCCTAGTTCAGGAGCGGCACCACCAGTTTCTCACCAGTCGGGAAACTGGAGTTCTTCCATCCATCCGGGCCGAGGTGGAGGTCGAGGGCATGGCATTCAGCCACTAGTTCCTCAGAACCAGCAGGGAGGTTCAGCTCAGAGTGGTCAGTCAGGGGTGCAGGGCCGCAGTACAGGCCAATCTTTCGCCGCAGAGTAGACTTATCATGAGCAGGATGTCGTACCTTCTACTATTCGAGGTACGATTTTAGTAGCCTTAGTTTTATCTTCAGCCCTTTTCGATATTGGTGCTATGCATAGCTTTATCTCTGTTGCTGTTGTGGAGAGCCTTGGACTCTGCGTCTTTTCTTCTGTCGACTCGTTGACACTACACACACCTTTGGGAACGAGGACATCTACTGTACAACAGTGTAGAGAGTGCCCTCTCAAGGTTGCAGGGTATCGCTTCTTATGGGATCTCTATGTCCTAGAGATGATAGGATATGATGTCATCCTTGGCATGGACTGGTTGATTCTCTTCCAGGCAATCGTTGACTATTATTTCCACAGATTCAGTTTCATTTCACCAGAGGGTGAGTCTTTCCTTCATAGAGGTGAATGGGATGTTCGGGTGAGTCAGGCAGGACTCGAGCACCTTGGGCTAGGAGGGGTAAAAGCCCAGATTGCTAGTCTTTATCTGGATGATCATGGGACTCCACAGTTGAACTTTCCTCCAGTGGTGGATCGCTTCAGGGATGTCTTTCCAGAGGACTTTTCAGTTTTGCCTCCGTAGCTTGAGGTAGACTTTTCTATTGAGATTGTGCCAGGAGCGGCACCAGTGTCCATTCCTCCCTAAAGGATGGTCACACCTGAGTTGCAGGAGCTCAAGAAGCAGTTGGAGGAGCTACAGGATAAGGGTTTCATCCGACCCAATACTTCTCCTTGGGGTTCGCCTATTCTGTTTTCAAAGAAGGCAGATGGTACCCTTCGTCTTTGTGTGGATTATCAGAAGCTCAACTAGTTGAAGGTCAAGAACCGATATCCCTTGCCACGGATTGATGACATTTTCGATCAGCTTCGAGGAGCCCGGGTGTTCTCAAAGATCGACTTGAGGTCCGGTTATCATCAGTTATGCGTGTGACCATCGGATATACCTCTGACAGCCTTCAGGAGCAGGTATGGTCTATACGAGTATACTGTCATACCGTTCGGTCTCATGAACGCAACTGCAGTTTTCATGGCACTGATGAACCGAGTGTTCCATCCTTACTTGGACTCCTTTGTCGTGGTCTTCGTGGACGATATCTAGTTGTACTCTCACACTCGATACGACCATGCCACACATCTTGAGATCATTCTGAGTACACTGAGAGAGCATCGTCTTTATGCTAAACTCTCGAAGTGCCACTTCTGGATGGATCAGATTCACTTCTTGGGTCATTTCATTTCAGAGGCAGGAGTATCAGTGGACCCAGATAAAGTGAGAGTTGTAGTTTCCTGGGAGAATCCAAAGAACATCTTTGAGGTACGGAGTTTCCTAGGGATGGCTGGATACTACAGACATTTCATTCGGGACTTTTCTCATCTAGCAGCACCTTTAACAGGTCTGACCAAGAAGGGGGCGAAGTTCTTATGGTCAGATTCTTGTGAGTCAGCCTTTCAGGAGCTGAAAGGGAGATTGACGTCAGCACCGATACTAGTCTTTCCAGAGCCAGGCAAGAGCTACACTATTTACTGTGATGCTTCAGGTATTGGGCTAGGAGCTGTTCTTATACAGGGAGATGGAGTCGTTGCGTACGGGTCTCGGCAGTTGAGGCCACATGAGAGGAACTACCCTACGCACGATCTGGAGTTGGCAGCTATTGTTCATGCCTTGCGCTATTGGAGACACTATCTTCTAGGAGAGCACTTTGTGGTCTTCACTGACCACAAGAGTCTCAAATATATCTTCACTCAGCGTGATCTGAATCTGAGGCAGTGCAGGTGGGTCGAGTACCTTCAGTCTTTTGATTTCAAGCTTACCTATACACCAAGAAAAGGCAACACCGTGGCTGATGCTTTAAGCAGGAGAACTCAGATTCAGGCATTTCAGGAGGCCAGCAATGAATGGAAACTGATGACTCTGTTTTCTGAGATGCATCTGGAGGTGCACGACAGACGGGGGAAGACTTTTCTATCCTCTGTAGCTGTTACCTCTGCACTACTTGATCGGGTACAGATGAGGTAGCTATCAGACTCGGAAGGCTTAGTCCTGCGGGAGAGTGTGTCAGGAGAGGACCCTCTTCCTGGATGGACAGTGGGAGAGGATGATATCTTGAATTTCCAAGGACACGTATGGGTTCCAGCAGACATACAGGAGGAGCTGATGCGGGATTTCCATTCCTCATTTTGGGCAGTTCATCCTGTCATCACCAAGATGTATCGGGATCTTCATCGCCAGTACTGGTGTCCAGGTATGAAGAAGGATTTTGCTGGTTTTTTCATGAGATGTTCTACTTGTCAGCAGGTGAAAGCAGAGTATCAACGACCAGCAGGCCTTTTACAGCAGTTACCCATTCCGGAGTGGAAGTGGAACGATGTCGCAATGGACTTCGTGACTGGGTTGCCGAGGATGCCTTGAGGGAATGATGTTTTTTGGGTTGTCGTTGACAGGCTTACGAAGGTTTCTCACTTCTTGCCGATCAAGGATACCTTCAGTGTCAATGATCTGGGAGGACTTTACATCAGAGATATAGTTCATCTGCATGGAGTTCCGCGCTCTATTGTTTCAGACAGAGATGCGCTCTTTACCTCTCGGTTCTGGAAGGGACTTCAGAAGGCCTTGGGTACGCAGGTACTTTTGAGTACAACATACCATCCCCAGACTGATGGCCAGTCCGAGCGCACGATCCAGGTGCTTGAGGATATGCTCCTAGCTTGCATCCTTGACTTTGGTGGTTCTTGGGCGAAGCATATTCCTCTGGTGGAGTTCGCCTACAACAACAGTTTCCAGGTGACCATTCAGATGGCGCCATACGAGGCTTTGTACTGTAGGCCATGCCGATCACCCTTATGCTGGCTGGAGGTAGGAGAGGCAGCTTTGCTGAGACCTCATCTTGTAAAGGTGACTTCAGAGCAGATAGAGCTGATTCGAAAGAGGATGGCTACAGCGTAGTCTCGACAGAAGTCTTATGCTGATCAACGGAGATGACCTCTGGAGTTCTAGTTCAGTGATTAGGTCTTCCTACGTGTCGCACTGAGGTTGGGACACAAGAGGATTCGGGGGCAGGGTAAGCTTTCACCGCGGTACGTCGGGCCATTTGAGGTCTTGGAGAGAGTGGGGTCGGTCGCCTATCGGTTGCAGCTACCTCAGAGGTATCAGGCCATGCATGATGTCTTCCATGTCTCTCAGCTCCGACATTACTTTTCAGACCCATATCACATATTTCAGCCTGAGGAAGTCGAGCTCAAAGCGGATGCATCGTTCAAGGTGCGTCCTATCCATATTGTCGATCACAGTACGAAGGTTCTCCGCGGGCGGTCTCTTCCTCTGGTACGAGTGTTATGGCAGCACGGGCGAGTACAGGACGAGACCTGGGAGAGGGAGGTCGATGTACGATCGCAGTGGCCGGAGCTGTTCGGGGTTTCTTCTTCTCCGACTCGTTAGGGAAATTTGGGGACGAATTTCTTTAAGGGGGGAAGTTTGTAAGAACCCGGATCTTCTTTTCAGGTACGTTTTTCCTTTTTCTGGAGTTTTTGAGAAAAATGAATTTTCTGGAAATTTCAGAAGTACACGCTGTGTACTTTCTGAGTACATGTCGTGTACTCTTCCCCGGCCTGAAGCCTTGTGTTGGCCGTGTCCGGGCCACACACACGGTGTGTAAGGCTGAGGTAGAGGCCGGTTAATTTGGAGTACGGAAAATTAAAAGTACACGCCGTGTACTCAAAAAGTACATGTCGTGTACTTTTTTTTTATGAAATGGACCGAGGTCGCGTTTAACCTCTATATTCATCTTCTTCTTCAGTTTTCGACCGTCCGAAGCGACCCGTACATCCGAATCTTCGATGAACTCCCGCCTCGTCATCCGTTCTCCGATTCGATCACGGTCAGTTGCGTTGGAAGCGTAGAGGTGAGTTCTTCCTTATGCTTTAGCCTTGTTTCATGATTCCTCCTCGTTTCCAAGTTATCGTGGGATGAACATTTTGTGCGTTTTCTCAGATCTAGGTTGTTCTAAGGTGAATCTTTCGTCGAGGTTCACGTATATCGATCTCGTAGGATCGAGGTGGGTGGTTTTTGCTTTTCTGTAGAAATTTGATGAATATTTTGTGCAAATTCCACCAATACCCTTGAGTGGGGTATTGATTGTTTCCTGTTTTTCCCTTGTTGTTTGACTGCTTTGCTTGATTTCTTTAGTAGAGGTTATTTCTTATTATTAGAGAAATTTTTTTGTGCTCAGATTGCTTTTACATGCTTGTTTTTCATGTTGGGTGTTTTCCAGTTGCCATGCCTAGTTGTAGGATAGCGGAACTGTTTTTTTGTTATTGTTGTTGAGCTGTAGAATGATAGCCAAGTAGTTCTTGAGGTTTACTTGGACGATACACACGCGCTGAGCATTTTTAGTTATACTCAGGACTGTGAGAACCTAGAGTAGTAGACCAAAGGGAGAATTGACGGAAGGGCTTCTCCAGAGTGTCTTTTAATCGCGATGCGAGACTAAAGGGAGAATTGATGGAAGGGATTCTCCAGAGTGTCTTTTAATTACGACGTGGGCCACAAGGGGAATTGACGTTGAGTGCTTCCCCAGAGAGCCTTTAGCACGATACGAGACTATAGGGGGAATTGACATTGAGTGCTTCCCCAGAGAGTCTGTTTAATTACGTAACTGAACCAGAGGGGTGAGACTGTGTGTGCCACCTAGAGGGTTGCTAGTGCTTATAGTTTGAACCATAGGGGTTAGGTTGTGAGAGCTACCCAGAGGGTTACCTTTTTCCTTTGTTACTGGTTGTTTACTTGTGCACTTCTTTTGTTAGAACTGTGGATTGTAGTTATTTGTGCTTTCCTGTTTACTGTTTCTTGTTTTATTACTTGCCTTGTATTCATTGAATGTTAGGCACAAATCTTTGGGTGATTTCCTACTGGGATTGTATCTCACACCCTATTTGGTCCATGCTTTTGGGCCCAAGCAGACTATGTTGATGCAGGTATAGATAAGGGCAAGCGCCCTTCTACTTCAGGATCTTGACGACATCAGGAGCTGGGGAGCATGGGACCGATCTGTGGCTCGTGATGCTGAGGAGTTTACTTTGTTTTCTTTTTCACTTGGCTTCAATTGTATTTCAGCACGTTATTGTGTTTTCTGTTTTCCTTAGATACTTGTACCTACTGCATCTTTGTCATTATAGTTATATATTTACATTGCTTCCGTTGTTTGGTTTCTGTTGTTGTGCATGTTGTTTACTGCTTCCACTGTTTATTGTTGTTTTCTTACCTTATATACCTTACCAAATGCGGGCATAGTTTCCCTAATAACTTACCAAGGCCCTCGCTACTAGTCGGCAGCCTCTGGAATTTAGGGAAACGCGCTTGAGGTCATGTGATGAACCGGGTATGGGGCACCAGTGGAGGGGCTCGGGACTCGGGTCGTTACAGTTCATACCATAATTGTGAGGTCAATTTGAAAACTAGTTTTATGGTCATGGATACCTAGAAAAATAGCAACCCTTCTATTGGGATAGGGTTAACAAAGGTTTAAGATGACATAGATTCAAATTTAAGATGTAGATCAGTTTAATAATGCGGCTCATGTTATTGTTTTATCTCTTTAAATGTTGGAACAATTCTACATGTTCTATGTCCCACATAAGAGTGGAACTCGATTGATATCCTTTTGATAAGGAAATATATTCCCAACACACTTCTAGCTAGGAAACCATGGCCATCAC
The DNA here is from genome assembly GCA_963277665.1 of Viscum album. NCBI lineage: Eukaryota > Viridiplantae > Streptophyta > Magnoliopsida > Santalales > Viscaceae > Viscum > Viscum album. Next base: position 1,821,047,221 of record OY728151.1, on the reverse strand, counting down.
CGAGAGCACACCACACACACTCTACACGAGCCATGCCAAAACCTTGAGCGGCCCACTAAGGAACCCAACTATAAACCATGGATGCACTCTATGGGTGTTTTGTGTCCACACACATGTGGTACCACCATGTTATCCTTGTGGGCGATATCCTCCCCCATCTACCTTCACGGGCTTACTAGGTTGACTTCCTTCCACATAGTTAACCCATTAGGTTCCACATATGTGGTTGAGGTGGTCCTTGTTTGGTTTATGGTTGGACATATTTTATTAGTAAACTCCAATAAAAAGTGTAATCAAAATCCTTAATATAAAACCACACAGAACCCTTAAATCAATTTCCAAAATAAATATAAACAAAACATTATGAAAAATGTTATATATTCATGTCATTCAATGATTCTGTAATTCAAATTCAATTCCTCATCCCAATAAATATTTTCATGGAATTCTGTAAAACTCCTAATTCAATAATAAAATATTACATGTCCTTCACTTATTATTCCTTATTGAAAACAATTTATAATTCTTCAAATTCCATTTGCACTTCTCTTTGAAATTAAATATTAGTTAAAGAATCATCAGAGTTATAAACTCAAACTCTTTAAAATAAAATTTTTATGATAACAATAAATGATTACTTTCTTCCTCATCCAATATTCCAAGATATATTCACTTTGATATCATGCTTGGATATTAAGGATAAATCTATAAACATGTTTATTTTTTATATCTTCATCATATTGACATCAATGAAATCTTGAAATTTCATTGACCACCATTTCTAACCATTAAAAAAATACAACTCATACCCAAAATGGAATCTTCATATATCACCATCTTTCACCATTTATCTTCATTCATTTTCAATCATCATGTATCATCATGGGATGATCACAATACCATGATAATAATGATGATGAGGAGGAGGAGGTTGATGAAGATATAAATTTTATTACTATTAATCAATATAAATAACTAATGATTTAATATAATAATAATAAACTAAAATACTATAGTAGAAACATATAATATTATTAAAATAACAATAATGTAACAATCAGAAAGGTAATTAATTTCAAGTCAAATATTAAATTGAATAATTTAAAAATAAAATTCATAAAAAAATGTCATCAATAATTATTTAACAAAAAATATTTTTAAAATTGAAATATTTGAGTTGTCTTTGTGTAAATTAATAAATTAATATTCAAATTTAATTATTATTTATTTGATGTAAAATAAAATAATAATCAGGGGAAAATCTATTAGCCATAACAATAATAATAACTGATATTTAATAATTCTCCATCAAATTTATCCACTAAAAAAGGAAAACAATAAACATGGGATTACCATTTTTGAAAATAGAAAAAATAACTTCTCATTAATTATATAAGTCAATGTAATTGAGTTTTCCACATGATATTCATCAAATAATAATTTCATTATTATATGAATTAGTTATGTGAAAATCTCCTTATTATTAACCAAGTCATATAATAGATAATTTTATATTTATTTTTAAATTTCCATATCTTATTACCACTGAGAATATTTTTCATTTATTTAATATTAAATAGGGTGTAAGAACATATTATGAATTATGAATAAATTACTTTTCCAACATCATGTAATAGATGTCATCACATGAGTAATCCATTCACCATCAATACATGTGGTGGAATCATAATCATTTTCTATTTCTTTTTTACCACTAGATGATCAATATCAATTGATTAATAAAAAAATGATTCAATTATATAGATTTTACTTCGAACAAGATAAATGGGTATGAAATCCACTAGAGAGGATTTTTTATAGAATAAAATTTTATCATTGGAAACATTATGATCCACTCATAAAGATCCACTAATCCATTTAATTTATCATATTAATCATTAATGTAACCACCCATTATAAATATTTATAAATTACTCTAATAATAGATGTATATTGACATAAAATTTCCACTCTAGACATCTATCATGACATGTTACTGACCTGTGGTCATTTTAATGACACCTCACCAGTCCCAAAAACCATAAAATCCAATAAAAAATCACTAAATAACTCAATTTTTCAAATAATAACCATAAAATATTTTATCTTGGGATCGAAACCCAAATTCTTTATTGAATCTCACATATATAAAACACCCCTTCCCAGAAAAAACTAGAGTGTTTAAATTTCTGTTTAAGCTCCCATTTATAAGATACTAATGTTTGTGCATATGATATGTATGTGTGTGTGTGTGAATTTATTAATGAAAATTTATCATCTATGTAATATAAGTAGCTATAAAAATTAAAAAAAATAACATGTGGATAAACATCATGTCCCAAGACCATTATAATAATTATAAATTATTTGTATGGTTCTTTGTAAGGTCAAATTACCATTTTACAATTTTAAGGACCCAGTAATTTAAAAATTAAAAATGTGTAACTTTTGATTGATAAATAATTCAGTTCATAATAAAATTTTATGATCAATACATTGGAGGAAATGTTACATAAATTTATTCTTGATTTTTTTTTGTAACATTTTCCTTTGGTTAATTTTTATTAAAATGATATTTATCACTCACCCATGGTATGGAATCATTTGAGACAATCATCAAGTGACCATATAGATCATAATTGTATTGGGATGAGCTTGAGGAGTCGATAATCATTGGTCCATTTTTTTGGAGGGAGAAAAATATAAATTTTAGTTAAATCAATTGTATAAGAATGTGGCTCCAAAATGATAGAAATACTGTATGAGTTAGTGAAAGAGATCATTAAACTTAGATTTTGACAATCATGTATTTTATAAGGATTATCCTGGTTAGTAGTGGTTAGGTACTACCAGTATGATTTATCAATGATTTATTAGATGGTCCAAAAAATATGTAGTATGAATCACATAGTGACGTAATGAGTTAAATGGATCTTTAAATATAAAAAAATAAAAAATATAATATCCCGACATTTCTCAAAGAAACATACATTTTTAAATATTTGTTAAAAACCCATTTTTGTGGACAATGGTGTGTTTCTAAGGTGTATGAGAATTTTTGGGGGTGTTCCAAGGCCTTGGGACATGAAAGGAGGAGAAGAGTGTCCAAACAATCTGCAACGCATAGTTGGCACATAGTTAGTATAAATTGAGTGCCTAACCTAGGAAACAGTGCGATTTGGGGGGCCTTTTGGATAGAAGTTGGTGCATAGTTACAGCAGGATTTTCCAAATCATGTGGATACTCCAAGGAAATTGTGTGGCATGGCCCCTCTTGGAAAGAGGGAGGGACACAGTTGGCACAGGGTTTGGAAAACCGTGCAGACAAATATATAGGCCCTTAAAAAGTGGAAAATTTTAGTTTTCCCCTTAGGTCTTTAAGGGTTATAACCTAATTTTTATACATATTCCTCCACCAATATATTGGGTGATGAACCAAACCCTCTAAGACGTTCAATAGGTTATTATCCTTCAGTTCGTAAGTGTTTGGAGTGAGTTTTGGGGTAAATTAATGATCAGGGTGAGTCTAATTATCCCTTAGGGCATGTAGAATTATTCATCTTCTTCTAAATCCCAAAACCCACACTTTTCTATAAGATTCTATATTATGGATTCAATGGTTGTTTGAGTTAGAATCAAAGAAGAGTTTAGTCAAGCGTTCATCAATGGACATGAGGTAGGTGGTCTTAAATATTTTACCCATGGTCTTATTGTGATATAAGTGTATGTGGTTATACTAATGTACTTCCTTGTTTAGTTTTAATGTTTTGACATTGGAAAATGATTTGGACCACATATTGTCGTTAGAGACCACTCACGGACCCCGTTGGGTTCCTTGATGATGTGAGGACCAACCTAGAGCTACCCATGGGGTATGCCAAAATTTTAAGAATGGTGAAATAATATAGTGAACTTTGAGATAAGGGAAATATGATTTCGAATGTGTTGTAGTTTGTAATAGAGAATTTGGTCTTATTTAAAGGTTAAATTGAATTGATTACATGTTAAATTTTTTAAAATTCGTTATAGGATTGAAATGGAATAAATTTTTTGTTTTGTAATTTTATTTTGTTATGGTTTTCTTAAATGATGAATATGATGTCTGAAAGTGGAGAATATTTTCAAAAGAGGTGTTAACCACAATGTGATTTAAAGAGTGATTTTCTTATGAGCTTTAAAATGATGATGTGAAATGGGGGTTTGGTCCCTTTCTTGTGAAAAAATATTAATGATTATTTGAAAATGGGAATGAAATCATTGGGACATGCTTTAGTTTTATTTAAAGAGGAAGACCCGTATCTTAAAGAGTGACTTCAAGATGAATTTTTTGAAATGAGTTTTTTGGTTGTGTGATATTATTGAATTGTGGAATGAAGTTGATGTTAGTTGTTTCCCAGTTTAACAAAGCATAAGGGGGTCATTGTCATAATGATATATGTTTTAATGGGTTATTCCTTGCTATTGGGATTTGTATAATGAGTTATAATTGTAAATTATGAATATTTTTAATGGTTATGGTATGTGTTTGGTAAATGTGTTATAGTTAAAGAATCATTTGTACATGGCTTAATGGTAATGTGGGGTATTGGACTGAGGCTCTTCCCACGGTTCATCCAGAATGATGATTTAGGACCAAAAATATATTTCATTTGTTAGGGATTTGGAATGAGAATATATGTCCCTATCAAATGAAAGTTGTAATGAACCTAGATTGAGGCTCCATGGTGTGGTAATTTACTTAGACTAAGGCTCCAAGGTGAGGTAATGACCCTAGATAGAGGCTCCCTAGTAAGGTAATGCACATGGACTAAGTCTATGGGGTATGTTAATAAATATTTTTTCATGAAAAAAAATTGTCCTTTTGAGTTAGGGGACTTGATCCCTTATGATTAATTTATATTATAGGAAAATACCATAGTGAGTGTAAGTAATACTGTTAAACCTTGGAACAATTGATGAAAGTGACAAATGTGACCCTAGTTACTAATTGGAACCTTGTTTATTTTTTGTTTATTTTATTACTCATTATATAACTTCATACACTATATATTATATAGTCTAGTTATTTCTTTATACACTGTTGGTGGTGGCCTACTGAGTTGTATTCACAACCTATTTGGGTTGCCATGGCACTTGGGTACCCAATCAGATGCTACTAGTTTTCTGGTATAGGTTCAAGGTAGGGACCTGGTGTTTGGTTCATTCATGGGATATTTGGTTGGGCATGAAATGCCAGTACCAGGTTGGGACTCGGTTCTATGTTTTATATTTCTTTTGGTAGTCTTGGTTTTGGTACATTACTTGTTTGACTACCTGACTCGTAGAGTATTCATCATAATGTTATGGAAAGTGAGGCTTAGTTTTTTGTTTAATTTTGTTATATGTTCTTCATTTAATGGTTCACATTGGTTATTATATCCATTTTCATTATTTTTTCTATATAATTACTTTGATAAGAAGTTAAAGTCTCCCAAACAATTCTCTATAGACCCGCACTACTATTCGATTGGTGTATGAGGCAGTGTACATGAGGTTGTGTGATGACTCGGATTAGGGCACTATATTGTGGCTAATGGTTCAGTGAAGCTACAAAGTGGTATAAGTGACATATTCATTTTTAATACTATTTGTGGAATTAAAGATAGGTGACCAAGATCTTATCGGGGCCTAGTAATTAACTTGTTCATGGGTTCCTAGAACCCCACATATGAGGGAAAATCCAAGTTTCCAGGGGTGGTAATTGATGTTCGGTTTTGTAATTTTATGAATGAATGTTATTTCCACCTTGAGTGGTCCACTTGGATGTGATGTTATCGATTTATAGGTTTTCTCTCAGGGACCAGTATAGAAATAGAGTGTGTATGAGTTCATGCATCATGCTAGTCACATAGGATTTTTAGGCCATCATAAGATTTCTGTGAATGATAGTACCTTGGGATTCACATTCTGGTAGTGTACTTTTCTTCTTTAAAAATTTTTATATCGATTTTCCCTTAAAATGACCAACAACATAAATGTTTTGGAATGTAGATTTTAATAAAGATTGTATTTTTGAAATGTTAGGTTCATAAAAAGGTTTTTTAAAATGTAAATTATTGGGTTGGAAATGGAATATTTTGAAAAATATTGAAATGTGAAACAATGGGATTTAAATGATAATATTTAATTAATAATGGATATGGAAAATGATGGAACATGTGGGGATTTTGGGTGTGGTTTTCCCTAGTTTTGTGATTGGACCTCATGTATGGGTGGTTTGGAAAGTGAGAGTTCCTTAGTTTAAAACATTAGTTGTGGGATGTGAGTCTTGGTTGACCCTTAGTGTGGGAATGGAGGGTTTCCCCTTGATGTACCCTTAGTAGGTTTGTGCATTTTGGGTTATGAGGTTTTGTTTGGTAATATTGGCATGATAAATCTTGTTTATTATGATTGTGAATATTTTATTTTGGAACCTATAGCAGGTATTTGGAGTGTAGTGTCTACATATGGGTGTGGGTATCCTTGGTTTGAAACCAAGAGTAAATGGATTCTTGTTGTGTTAGGTTCAGTGTGTTTGGAATGGGTGTATGATTTCCACCATGAGTAGTGGGTTGTTTGAGGTTGATGTTTATGTTTTAGATGTAGATAAAACATCATTTGTCATTCATGACTCTTGTTTGGGGATTTGGTATAATTTGACTCTAAAGGTGAGTTGAGAGAGGGGTCGGTTGGGGTCACTAGTGATTTTGTGTGCATATGGAATAGGTGGATGTTTTGGAATTTGGAAGTGGAAAATGGAAAATGTTACCTAGTGAAGTGCCCAGATCAGTGTGAATCACTGAGAGGGGGAGGGGGTGAATCAGTGATCCTTTAAAACTTTTTACTAATTGATTCTTAATCAATTAAACCTCTATGGCTTGTTAAGGCCTCGATCCACTCTTCTTGTATCTCTCACCTTTCCACGAATGATGCAGTAAATGTAAAGGCACTGGACACAAGGATTTACAAGGTTCGGCACCAAAGGCCTACATCCTTGCCATGCTCTCCAAGCATGGATTCTTCCATTATAATCGGTTAGTATTACAATGGTCGATACAGAGTCCCACTGTATCTCTCCTGAGTCCCACAGGAGGGTCTTTATACTGCGTCCCACAGTGTTACCAGAGTCCCACTGGCCTGCTCCAGAATCCCACTGAAGACTTCTTCTCCCTGAGTCCCACAGGGTCTTCTCCTGGCTCCTCGAGTCGCACGAGTAGCTCTTCTTCACTTCAAGTTCTTCAAGTATCCTCAGCAACCTGGGATAAAGGCTGCTGGCCTTGCTCTGTACCTCTGATCACTTGTGATGATCAGGTCTTCTCGTCTTGCTCGGGCTTTATCACCTTCTTCTAAGGATGACCCGGCTTCTCTCCAACTACTGAATGCTCAGACAACTGATCTCTTTAACTTCAGTCTGGCTCAGTCTCAGTTCACTTCAACATCATGCACTGAGTGCATGGCTTTCTCAATTCTTCAAGAACCACTGGTCTTGGACTCCTCAGATGCACACCACTGATTTAGCACTGTTCACGTGTGCACGTGCATGCATGCATGCATGCACTTTCCCTTTCCTCTTCTTGGTGCAGTAGACCCACAAAGGGTTTAGTATCTTTAAGCACACACCAGCTCACTTGAACTTCACACTTTGTTCAATGTGTTTACACACTTAAAGTGTGTTCTACTTTAGTGTGAGTATCCTCCTCTTCTTCTAAGTGTGTTCACTCCACTTAGTGCACACACTAGGTTCGGCCTTCACTTGTTTAGCACACACAATTTGTTCTTCGTTTTGCACACACTTAAGCTTGGCCTCTTCTCCTCTTCTTGTTGCACACACTCACTTTAATGTTCTTTTAGTTGTTCTTCAATAGTGTGCACACACAAGGCTACGGCCTCTTCCACTTGCACACACTTCCTCTCGGCCTTTTCCACTTCACACACAATGTGTGGTATTCCACTTCACTTGGCACACAACTTCACTAAGGCCTCGGGTCTTCTTTGGTGCACACCCACTGCCACCTTCTTGTAATTGCACACACAACACCTGTATGTCCTTCTTCTTCACTTTTCACTCAAAGGGTGCAAGGGCTCGGGTCCTGCTTGTTTAGCACATAAGCACTAAGGCCCTTGGGCTCTTCTCCACTTTGCACATACACGAGGCAAAGCCTCGGCCTTCACTTGAATTGCACACACACAATGTGTGTGAAACACAACCCAAACTCTTACTGCCTTCAAAGGAGGCGCGCAAGGTGCAAGGGGGTGTGGCCCTCTTCCTGTCTTCAAATGCCGCGCAGGCTCAAGTGTGCAAGAGTGCAACACTGCCGCAGCAGGATATTGTGCCACGGGTCGCGCAAGCCTCGACCAACCTCGGGCACAAGGAGGGCGCTGCCCAACCCTCTCTTCTTGTCGCGCAAAGTGGCTGCGCGCAAGGAACTTCACGAAGCCAAAAATGGCTTCGGGCTGCTGCCGCGCAAGTGGTGCGCGCAGGGCAGGTCTTCGCGAGGCAGAGCTCTCACGGATCTTCTGTTTTACAAGAAAACTTCAGCAAAAAAAATGAGAGCCCGGGCTCTCTTTTTATAGGCGAAGCAGAGCCTCGGTTCATCCGCGTGGGATATCTTCAAATCCCCGAAGATTTCGGGATTTCAAGATTTCCTTAAATCTTGTTTTTTTCTTTTTATTTCACGCGGGTTTCTTCCTCTTTCTTTCCTCCTCGTGCATGCGACTCATAACGCATGCACGGCCTTCGTTTAGTCTCATCCCATGCAAACCATAAACACCTCGATGCCTCGGCAACTCTGTTTGCCTCGGCCTTCATCGAAATTCTCCATCTGTTGCATGCATGCCTTTTTTATTGCATGATCCTGTTTGTTAAGGCCAGACGAGCACCATGGAGGTCTCGGTTTGCTCGGAGGTGGCCGGATGCTCGAAAACAGGTGGTCGGATGGCCTCTGGTTCAGCGGGGATGTCGCGGGTGCCTCGGTCGAGCTCGGGGTAGAAGATGAGCGCTAGGCCGTTGGATGCGGCGATGGAGATACATCGGACGGCCTGGATCATATTGCCTCGCCGCGGATTGATCGTGCGGCGCAGATCAAGCGCGAGATCGCTCGGACGGCCTGGATTCACTCCGGGTGAATTTTGCGCGTCCCACATCGAAACCGCGGCCGGTTTTCTCGCGGCTTATCAAATAAGCGCTCCCCCAGCACCCTCAATTGAATTCTCTCCCCTCTCGGTGCCGCCCCGCACCGAGTTCTCCCTGCGGGCGCGCTCTGCGCCCACTCTTGCTCCTGCGGGCGCGCTTCAAGCGCCCACTATGCTCCCTGCGCTCCTCCGGGCGTGCCCCTGGCGCCCTTGCGGTGTCTGCCGGTGCGCCCAGCCACCCTGGCTCGCCCCACGGGGTTCCCTCGGGCGTGGTGCCCTAGCGCCCATGCCTTGGGGTTGAACCCCCCAAGGTGCCTTGGCTGGCCTAATTTTTTGGCAAAGGCAAGTACAAATACTTTGTCAAAAACAAAGTAACCCATGAGTATAAGCCAAATGCCACTTCTCCCTTAAGCCATTTCTTTCCTTCTCTACTTCTTAAGAATTCTTTAATCCTCCTCCCATGATCTTCACTTAGGATACGGAATTCAAAATGTTCCTTCATAATCTTCAACCGAACTCCTGAATCAAAGAATTCTTCAATGTTCTTCATTGATCCAATTACAGATCAAGTTGGATCACTTCCAATTCACATGCACTAAGAGTTAGTACATGGACTTCATTAGTGCACATCATCCACTTAGTAGTTGTGGATGGAACTCCTTTCAACTCCTCATGCATTGTCACTACAATGCATGGTCTTCTAATGCTTGTTGTGACATTGTATCCAGTTGATACAAGTTCTTGGAATTTTAAAGATCAGTTCAACAATCGCCTGATGTCCATGGAGAATGTTTCAACCATCATCTCCTATGCCACTTAGTGAATCTCCTAAGTGACATGCCTCTAAGTACTATGGCCATTCTCTTTTCATCACCATCACCATCACACCCTTTGGCATTTACATCTTGACTCCCTGACATCCATTCATTCCAAGACAACTTCATGCCTCATTGACAACAAATGCAACACAATGCACTTCACCTAGTGAAGGATTTTTCTAGAGGGATTAGTTGGATGGTTGGTGGTTTTGGTGAGGAAAATCAAGTTATGGATTTGAGTTGACAGTCTTAGAAGATCGAGGGTAGCCTCTAGGGATATTGTACTAGGGTGGAAGGTGAATTAGGATATAAACCACAAATGGTTGATTTAGAGGCGGGATTGATGTGTGGATGGTTCTGTCAATTTTGGTAACGGTGCATGGTTATGCATTCGTTTCTTCCCCAAGGAGGTATTTGAGTTATTTTTGTTGGTTGTAAGGTTGGTTTTGGAATAAGTATAGTTGTTAAGAGCCTTTTCATGTGGTTATGATGGTTCTTAATGTAGTAATTGATGTTAATATTTGGAAGATAGAAAAAGGTTGATCGAGGCATGGATGGATGCTTTTGGTGTTGAAGTGACAACTAGGATGGTGGTGGTCACACTATTGGGTGTTCTTATATGGTGGCTAGTTGTTGTATGAGAATGTTAATAATTCCTAGAGTCCAATGAGGCTGAAGGTCTAGGAGGCATGGTTAGATAGGTGAGCATATATTGGGAATAGATCTGGTAATGTTTTACTCATGTGGTCTAGAATAGAGTTCAGCATGTGTCCATGGGACGTGCAAGACCTTGGGGGCTTGAGGAGGTCCAGATGTGGGTATGTGTTGGAAAGAAAATATGCCTCTTGGGGTGGATTAATAGGTGAGGCTTAGAATAAGTTCCTATCGTATTTTTGTGTAATCACGGGGGGAAGAGCAGGTTATCCTCAAGATAGTTGGGTTATGGAACGACGTTGGGGTTGTTGTGTTTCCATGTAAACTACTATGGTTTTTCTATAATTACTTGAGTGTGGTAATGGTAGTGGTGAAAATAGGAATGTTTGGTCACAACCACTTGATAGAGGGTTATAAAGTTGTAACGAGTTTTGGTTGGAAATCTCATTCAAGTTATAGTGTCTGAATGTGGATGATACATTGGTCGGAAATGAGGCCTGAGAATTTTGGCAGGTTATGGTGTCCCCATAGAGGGATGTGACATCAATGGTGGATATTTTGTGGTGGTTTTTTTCAATGACTCCTTAGTGTATTGTTATCTAGTGACAATAATGTAAAATATCTATATATCATCCTAGGTACACTGAGTGAGTTGTGGAATTACGCCTAGCTACCAAAATGTACTTTGGTTGGATATGGGTCTCTTGGGGTGGGGGTACTCTCATGGAGTGATATATGTATGTGCATTTGGATTGTGGGAAGTAAACCACAGACCTGTTATGGGAGACGTCCTCAGAATGGACCAATGGTTGATGAATTCCATGAGTGTGGTTCTAGGAAGTCAGAAATAGATTGTGGTTGGTGATGTTTGGTTATTATAGTAGAAGATATATGGAAAATACCAAGTTTTAGGTTCATCTAGTGATTGAATAATTATCTTAGGTGGTTTAAATTACTTTAGTAAGGTGGTGATAATGAAACTCCTAAGTTGGGGAGTGGTACATCAGTCACTAATGTATGGAGAAAACTGTAAGTGGGTGTGGTGTCATTGGGATGTCAAGGATAATCCTATAATGTTATTTTTTGGGTTCCTTGGGGAAGGCTAGGAGGGAATTGGATATGGTTTTATAACAAGCCGAGTGATGGATTTCGGATTATCCTGGTTTTATAGGTGATTTAATTGTTTACATCATAGATGTGTTGGTGGATGTTGAAGAGCCGATATGGTTTATAGAGAAGTGGATCTTGTAGTGTTTAAGTTTCACTAAAGTTAAAGAATATAATCAAGTGGGAACACAATGATGATGGAGGTGATCCTTAAGTCAAAATGTGTCATTCTTAGGAAAAATGGGAGACCTACCAATAGTAGAAGTTGGGTGCCAACGGAGTGAGTCGGTTGGGATGGTTGACTCAGTTGAGCAAAAAGAGAATGGATGTGGAGAGCTGTAAGACACCACCGATTATGGTTGGAATGTTATGTGTTATTTATAAACGGGGATGGGAATTTATTAAGAACCATGTATTCATTTGTAAAGATGCCAATGATTTAAGTGTTACCAATTTGGGTAGTTTTTAGGAAAAGGATGAATGCCAAAGTTTGGTGGAGTTCTCATGAATGTTGGGAGCGGTGAGTTCAGAAACACATTGGGTATGTTGAGAATGTTGAGTTGAGTTTATTTTGGTCTCTTTTAGAAGTTGGAGGTTTTCAACACCAAGTGATGGTGTTGGAGAGCTGATGTGTATAGTGTTGATCACCATATTGGGCATGTGGTTGATCAATGACATGAGAAGTAGTACGAGTTAGATGGGCTCAGATGAGTTCCATCTTGGGATTTTGGTTTTGGTAATAATTTTTGACTCGATCTTTGACCAGTTGAGTATTGAGAGGTGAAGCTTCTAATTGGGTTGTTCTAGGAATGTTATTTTATGGTGTGAGGTCGTTGGGCCTCGAGTTGTAGATCGATATAGGTTAGGAAATGTGGTTGGAATTATGATGACCTTTTTGGTGATGCCATGCTTAGACCATCATCATAGCTTTGAAATAATTGGTTAAGAAGGAACCATGTGATATGGGACTTGAATTATGGAGAGGATCAGACCAAGGGCATCACATTTTTCTCTCTCGATGTGATGTATTTCCTTGTAAGTATCATCTTGTGTGGTGGTTCAATGGTGTTACCTGAATCTTTCCCTTATGTTTGATGTCAGTAGTGATTAGTTTGAGGTAGTTGTGTCCTTGAAGATAATCTTTTTATAGTTTTGGACCATGGTGGGGGGGGTGGATGTGTCTTGGAGGAATCATGGGAAAAAATTTGATAGGTGGGCCTAGTGGACTAAACTTTTGGTCTTGGAGGCACAACATGACTTGGAATTATGTCTCCAGGACAAGCCATTATAAAGTGGGGAGGATATAGGATCATCAAGTTTTTTAAAGGTACTTCATTGTTCAATTTTTTTCAATCCTCCCTTTTTGTTTCTAATTAAATGGTTCTCGAGTCTATGAGAATTTTTGGGGGTGTTCTGAAGGGGAGGGACATGAAACGAGAAGAAAAGTGTCCAAATGATGTACAACACACAAGTAGTCCATGGTTAGTAAAAACCATGAACCTGGCCCAAGAAAATGTGTGACTTGGGGGCCCTTTCGGTTAGATGTTGTCCCATAGTTACCGCATAGTTTTCAAACCATGAAGCTTCTCTTAGGAAACCTTGAAGCATGGGTCCTCTAGGATAGATGGATCTTCAAAGTTTGCACACAGTTTGGAAAACCATGTGGCCAAACCATGTGACCCTTAAAAAGTGTAAAATTTCAGTTTTTCCCTCCCATACTTTATGATTTATAACTATATTTTCCTCCCCATTCCTCCTCTAACATATTGGGTGATGAACCAAACCCTCCAGGACATGCAAAGGGTTAATATCCTTTGATTCTTGGGAATTTTTAGTGCATTTGGGGTGAATAAAAGATCCAGGTAAGTCTAATAATTCCCTTTATTCCATTTTCCGGATTAAGGATTCTAGTATTGTTCCTCTTATTTCGAATTCCTAAAAACCTTATTTTTTTAATAGATTCCATGTTGGGGATTTAATAGGTTTTTGAGATTGAATCAAGGGAAAATTATTAGCAAGTGCTCTTTAGCGAACATGACGTTAATGTTCTTAATGATTTTTTTCCATAGTCTTGTTGTGATATATGTGTATATGGTTAGTCCATTGTATAACCTATTTTTTAATATCATTGTTGATGGAAATTTATTTGGATTATATATTGAGGTGATAGATCCCTCACAAGCCCTGTTGGGTTCATCAATGTCATGATACCACATCAAGGGCTACCCATGTGGTATGAAGAACCATTGAAAATGGTGAAATAATACACTACACATTGAGATAAGGGAAATATGAGAGTGGATGGGTTGTAATTTGTAATAATGAATGTGTACTTAGTTAAAAGATAAGTTGAATTGATTATATGTTGAATTTTTTTAAATGCCTAGGAGTCTTGAAATTGCTAAAATGATGTGTTTTGGAATGTGATACAATTATGGTTATTTTTAAATGATGAATATGATATTTTAAAGTGGTAAATGTTTTCAAAAGAGGTGTTGATCTCAATGTGATTTAAAGATGGATTTTCTTATTGTATTCCAAATGATTATTTGAAATGGTGGTGTGGTCCCTTTATTGCCAAAAATGATTAATTATTGATTGAAAATGGGAATGAAACCATTAGGACATGTTTGATTTTTAATTTAAAGAGAAATAACTATATCATAAAGGGTGGCTTCATGATGTTTTTTTAAATGAGTAATTTGATTGTGTGATATTATGGAATTGTAGAGTAAAGTTGATGTAAACTATTTACCAGTTTAATATAGCATTAGGGGGTGTTTGGCATAATTATATACGTGTTAATGGGTTATTCTTTATGAGTGGGATGTGTATAATGAGTTATAATTGTAAATGATTAATGTGCTTAATGGTTATGGACTGTGTTTGGTAAATGTCTTATGGTAAAAGAATCATGTGCACATTACTTAATAGTAGTGTGTGGGTATTGGACTAAGGCACCTTCCACGGGTTGGCCAGACTAATGCTCTAGGTCCATAGATATATTGCATGGGTTAATAAGTCATACTGATGATCTATTCCCCTTAAAAATTCAAGTGTTAATGCACCTAGACTGAGGCTCCAAGGTGAGGTAATGAACCTAGACTGAGGCTCCAAGGATAGGCAGTGAACCTAGACTGAGTCTCCAAGGACAGGTAGTGCACCTAGACTGAGCCTCTAAGAAAAGTTAATGAATATTTCTTCATGGAATGATTTTCCTTGTGAGATAGGGAACATAAACACTTATGATTAATTTATACGAATGGAATAGATCGTATTAAATATTAGGAATTTGGATAAACCTTGTAAGAAATTATGAATGTGACTAATGTTACCCCAGTTGATAAATTGAACCTGTTTTATTTTATATTTATTTTTTTATTCATTATGTAACTATATAAACCATCTATTGTACAGATTGGTTATTTCATTAGAAACCATTGGTGTTGGCTTACTGAGTTTTACTCACACCCTGATTAGGTCATCATGGAACTTTTGTACTTGAGTAGATGCTACTTGTTTTCTAGTACATGTTCAGGACAGAGACCTAGTGTTTGGTACATGCATGAAAATTTGGTTGGATTACAGGATTTGAAGACTGGGTTGGGACTCAGGTCTGTATTTGAGATTTATTTTAGTAGTTTTTTTTTTGAGACATTGATTTTTTTACTTCCTAACATGTAGAGTATTAATAATATTGCCATGGCATGTGCGGCTTGTTTTTGGGTTGATTTTTGTTATATATTTCCAATTTATTGGTTCTTGCGGGTTATTATATTTATTTTCATTATTTATGTTTTTTCATTACTTTGATTAGTGGGTATAGTCTCCCCAAAATTTCTTCATAGACCCACACTATAAGTCGACAACCTCTGGTGTATGGTGAGGCTCCCATGAGTTCATGTGATGACCCAGCTTGGGGTACTGCATAGTGGCCACCGGGTCATGGAAGTTACATTTAAAGTCCCATTAATGGTCAGTCATATGGTATATAAATAAAATAATTCTTATATTTGGTATGATTAATATTCATAATGGATTTTAAAAATATAAAATATTTACCATTTTATTTAATAGGTAATCCCTTCTTTATTATTAATTAATATTGGGTACATATATTACATTAATTAATGTAATAATTAACCTCTCAAAGTATGATTTTCTATTATCCCCGATCTGTAGTCATCATGAAGTATTGTAGGTAGTGATAACAAGTATATATTTTCATCAGGTGGGTTTTACATAATGACATGGAATTCACTCATGAGTCATAAAATGAGTTTTTTGTGTTGAATGTCCCATCATGTATGCCACATAGTTTGTTATATATTTTTATTTTGGTATAAAAGTGGTGTATGGTTCATATTTAATACTGATTACATATGTTTTACAAGATACCTATATTGAAAACCATTATACATTGATGTCATTCATAATCCAACATAGATGTTGAGAAAATCATGGGGGGTTTCATATGTTATTGAACATATCATTGGTTGATGTTTAACAAAGTTGAGATTTTGCCTCTCATATAATAAGCACAACATATAATCCATCAATTAAGATAGATCATGGGATTGTATGTCCATACCTAGATTAGTGATATGTGATGTAATTTTAGATTTGGATGATGTGTGTGTGATGTTCCCATTAATATGTGTGAATGACATATGATGTGTTTATCTATTAGGAAATTCTATACTAAAGAAATCTAGATTGTTTGATATTATTATATGAGATAAAAAGAACCCATCACTCATGGACACATGATGGCCTAAACATATGGATTATATATTTATTCTTATTATATATGATATATATAGTTGATATAAGTATATATATGTGGGGGGGGGGGTTTGATGGTGGTCATGATACATTTCATTTCAGCTAGAGTCAACTAAGGTTTTATAGAGGCCTCCATTTTTGTATTATTAGATAATTAAATTTTTTATAGTACTAAAATATCCTATTTGGGATAACACTTTGTGATTATGTTAATGAAGATTATGTTATGCTATACGGTGTTTTTATAAATTTTTTGTAAGTTATCCAAACGTGTTTTGGAGGATATCCCAAAATTGTTTTATAAGGATTTTCAAAATCCACTACACGTGGTATGATATATGGTGAAAATGAATGATAGATTATTAAAAATGAGTTTTGGAGGATACTAAAAAGGATTTTTTTGATATGGTTTCATGAGTCAATAAATGTGAAATAAAATAAGAAAATAGATTATAAAGACTCTATAAATTAGTGAAAGTTAGATATTGATAATAAAATTTCATAAATCTAAATCCTCGACATGGTATTACTAACCACCTCATGGTTTGTACTAAAGTAAACCATGTCACTATGAAGGTCATGAAATTGTAGTTATGTGTATGAAAATTAATACATTATATAGAATCATATAACTCTGAATATTTCATCTATCTTAGCTATCATATATCGTTTAAAAAATAATGTGACATTTATTATGCTTTTTTGACAACTATATATGATATTTTTAATGGATTATTTATTTTATCATTTTTTTTCAAATGTTAAAAATTTTTTGAAATGTGTTATAGTGTTCAAATTTTGACGAACCATTTATAATGATGGAATAATATAAATTTATAAAATAATCAGTGATATAATGTTCTCTAGGAGTTTCCTTTTATAAAATATAAAGAGATCAGTCCATGGGAAGGGTAACAAGATTTGTGTTGTAGTAACTCACTGAACCAAATCACTCATTATATCATTCTAGTTTTATATCATTTTAACTACTAGATGAATTTTATTCAATAAATTATCTATCATGCTTTTAAATTTCATATTATATCAAAACTATGATTTTATTTCTCTTAAAATTTTCACCTTATTTCATATTGCATCTTATATAATTTAGTGAAAAAACATTGTAAAAATTATAAAAAACACTAAAATTTTATTGATATATTGATGTAATGGTATGATCCTCCCATTACATTTAATTATATGTTTTGGGTTTTTAAATGATTCTTGTTGAAATATGGGTGGTTTGGATCTTGAATTCCAGATAGAAAAGGTGGTTCACACTATGAAGTGGGAATTGTATGGTATAGTTTCTTTGGATAGAATTGCATGACTCTACATGGAAGACCTTCATGGATTAGAGGATTTCTTGTGATGTGAGGATTTATGGATCAAATTTTTCGGGATATCCCAAGTGTGATTCATGATGTGAAATGTTGGTTCACAACAAAAATCCTAGTGAGATGAGGTTTTTATAGTTCTATATTAAATGATGTAATTCCATAATAATATTGTTCATGACATAAAGGGATTTTGGTTTTAAAGGATCTGGACTTAATCATGGTTTGGAAAGAATATATATATGTTCTAAATTTTTGGAGTTTATTTACTTGAAGAGATTGTAATAAAAAGTCTATTTTCACACTATTAAAGGAAAGTATTCTTGAAGGAGTCATGATTTGAAGGATGGTGTCAGACCATGAATGGGTGTTCTCTCTCTCGTGTATAAAATTACATTCCAATTAAATTTCCATCATTCTTCCTCTATTCCTATCAATTCTATGGTAACTAATGTATGCTTTTTTGTGGTCTAAGAGTCCCTTATCCATAGATTTGATTCTTTTCATGGGGGTATTTAATATTGGTGATATGAGGTGAGTTCATCCCCAGCATTCTTGATTTTATTCTCATTTTTCCCTTGGGAATCCTTGATGGTGATTTTAATATGATTTTGGGAATGTTGGGATATAATTTTTATAGAGGATCACTGTGATCTAGTTCAAATGGAGTTTCACTTGTATAGATCTTCTCTTACGGACATCTGTCCTTACATTTATTTTATGTAATTATTATTAAATATTCTATTAAGTTGGGTAATTCAACATCGAAAGGCAAATAACTGAACACACATGCCATTAAAATAGTTTTAAAAGAATAATCAATATGGAAAGGTGAATAACTCAAAAAATATTTTATTTAATCAATAACATGACAATCATATTTGGATAAGGTATAATCAATATGGCATGGTAAATAATTAAAAACACTTTCTATTTAACAAATAAACTGAAAATGAAAAGTATCCAGATATAATATCATTATGAAAATATAAATGAAAATCATAATTGAATTATTGATGAAGGAGATTATTAATTATTGGATTTCATGATCTATGTAATATCTGTACTTTCAATAAATTTCACAAGACGGTTTAAAATTGATTGGTAGGTATACACCAAAAACCCATTTAACTATGTATACCCAACTAATTTGACTAATGAGACCATTGATGCATTGATGGACTATTTATAACTTGGCCCCAACCATGTCTTAATGTCCAAATAATTCCTCATATATCAAATAATTGATTTAATTCATAAAAAATATGTCATATCATTAAATATACATCTTGAGTAAAGGATGCAGATTTATCAATATTTCCCCAGTTAATCAAATAAAATTTAAAGTAAACATCATAAGTAAAAAATGGTATATGATTTAGGAAATAATCATATCCATTATAAAATTATATGCATATTTTAGATAAATGTAATTTGTAATGAAATATGATCACAAGAAAGTGATTGCTTCAAGTGAATGTAAACAATCACAAAACAAAGTGAGACTGTACAATAATATTTTTAACTTTTTGGTAACATTTAAACTATAAAACCTTGAAGAATAAAATTGAAAGGAAACATTAATAATCATGAATAAATAGGAATTTATGTTAAATACATCATAAGGGAATTATATAAAAATGAACACATCTCAATGAAATTAAAATTGATACAAAATTCCTTACCACTTTGTAATTTTCAAGTCAAACCCCTTTGGATGAAGTAAAAAAATTAGAACATAAAATATTGATGTTACTATTTTTAATATAATTTGCCACATCATTTCTTTGTTTTTTAGTGTATTTTAAATGTTAAAACATTGTATTATTATTAATAATCACTAACTATTATCAATTTTGTACACTGTTTTTTAAGTCATTTTTATGAAAATATGTATTTTAGGGATTATTTTTGTCACTTTAAGTAATTTTAAAATTAGTTCATTCATTCTGCTTCCACCTTTTGTTATTTTTTTTAATTTTAGTTTTTTATTCTTTTTATTATTTCATTGTCTCGTGTATTTTTTTTTTTTAAGAAATAATTAGTTTATTAATTTTATTTGTAATTAATTTTCAATTTAATAATGTTAAATTTTTTAATTTAATATTCAGTTCTTTGATTTAATATTAATTGCAAATAAATAAAATTTTCTCACTTTAGTTTTTGATTCTTTGAAAAATTAAATAATCTAATTCAATTTATATTTTTAGTTATTTTCTTATTTCAACTCTTTAATTTCATTAATTAATTAATTATTTAATTCATTAAATAATTTATTTGATAAATAATTGTAATATTAAATTTGTTTTTTGTACTAGAAAATTAATTAATTAATTAATTAACTTTATAGTTAATGAATTATCTGACTTGTATTTAATTCGCTATGGTTTGTTTGTTGTGTAGGTGACACCACCAAGCATCCAATGGTGACTCAAAGAGTCACTATCCCACACAGCCAACGGTGACTCAAATAGGTCACTGTCAGACACAACGGTGACTCAAATTGAGTCTGTGCTTGATTTGAATCTCATCCCACACCTCGCTTGAATCACCCAGATGTGCTACACCGCCTCCCCAATTTCCCACTATCGTCGTGCGTCCGGTCTACTGCAAGACGCTGCAACATCTTCTCCTCATCGCGATGCCCCAAACCAGGCCGAGCCAACCAAACTCTTCTTCCTTTCTGCACTGCTACCCAACTCTCTATTCAGCTAATCCTTGCTTCGCGCCGCTAATATTCCATCAGATAGCCTTCGCAACCCAACCCCCTTCCCCACCCCTGCACTGCTAGCCGAAACCCCCTTCCCTTCTTCTTTATCCTTTTTGTTGTTATCATATATAATATAACATATAATATATATAATAACATATATAATGATTAATATAATATATATAATAAACATAATAACAACAACAAAAATAATAATATATTAATTTTTTATTAATATTGTTAAGTTTATATTTAATAATACTTGTATATATTATATTTAATATAACAATTTTTAATAGTTTGATTATAATTTTAATTATTTTATTTAAAAAATCATTTTTTTTATTATAAATAATTACTGTACTTTTAATTATAAATATCAAATTTATTATTTCATTTATATAACTTGAATACTTATATGAATTTAGATATATGTGTGTATTTTAAAATAATTCTTGTAATAAGTAGTTTAATTTTCACTATTTATTTATTTGAATTTTTATTTACTTATAATACTTGTTATTTAATTATTTCATTTATTTTATCATCTTTTTTCTGTCTTTTTATTTATTCTAATATGATATATAATAATAATAACATGTATATTAAAATATATTTTTATTTAATTCTAATACTTATTTAATTTAATTTTTGGTTGTTTTCTGTTTCAAGAGAGGATATCGTGGCTCTTGGCGGGATATTTTCATTATGTTTCAAGGACCTGCTTCAGTGACAGTTGGGGAGGAAATGGCATCATGAAGGCACCGTGTGAAGGATGGGGAAGTCATCCACATGATTAAATAGAGTTCCGTAGGGTAATGAGTGGAGTTTAATCAAAGACTTCTCCATTTTGAGAGGGGATGATCAACAACTTCTAGATGTACACATCGAGACCGGAGGAAAACCACTTCCAGGGAGCAGCACCTAGAGAAGGGACTTCAAAAAAGAGGCTGTAGTAGACCATTCCAATTCCAGATTCCCAGGGTGGTAGATTATGATACATACATCACTTCATTCACCATCATGTAGGAGCAGAGCATAGAGATCAACACATCCGAGCATCTTGAGATCAAGCAGGGAGACTCGACACTTTTCTTCTTCACTCTATTTTTTATGAAAATTTATGTTCTGCATGAACATATATATATATATATATATATATATATTTAGAAGTGTTTATCATATGAAATAAACTATGCTTGGCTAATCTTCTTCACAGGGAATAAGCTAAGCTTGTTAAATTTGTTCTTCCCTGGTTCACGCATGCATTCTTCAACTAGATAGTCTTTCTCTCTCCCTCACACATTTTCTGGATAGTTATATTTTTAAAACATCAAGACCTTGATAAAATCCTAATTCAATTTATTCTTAATCTATCTTTTCTACTGGAATGTGAATCATACTGAAAAGTGAGATGTGATACTTAGTTCAACCGACATTTTGAACCCAATACTTTGTTGATTGGCTCTTTACTAGTGATCAAGATACTTCTACAGATGATAAATCGTGGAAGTCACCTAGTCACATGTGGACCAGATGAAAAATCTGGCCAGTTACCTTAAATCAGATCCAGATAATTTAACTCTAGTGCATGCAAGGGAAAACAATATTGAAGCTAGCGAGTTGACTTCCCCATGCTCATCCATTGATTTCTTTCGTTGTTTCCTGCTTATTGTCTTCCTTCTTTTCTTATCTGCTTGCACTCACTCACTCACACACTCACGTGAAATTTCACCCACTTCACAATTTCATCATCACCACCACTGTTTGTTTTTGTGTGTTTTTGTTGGTTTTGTTTTATTTTATTTTTGTTGGTCACTAAGCATAAAATTTGTCCATCCCTATGGTTTGACCCTATCTTACCACTGTACTAGGCACTAAATAGGTTTATAAATTTTTAATTTGCTTGTGTTCAACATTTCGCAGTGGTAAAATACCATGAGATATGAAGGATTCATTATATTAAATATAAAAGGAGATATATGTACACTTTATAAAATAAATTAGGTGCGGAATAATAAAATATACCTCAATGAAGGTCAATTAAGACAAAGTCTCCTACCTCACACTTCTTTTCATTTGAATATAATTTATCCTCCTGTATAATTATTTTAAGAGTGTTATTAATTTATAACATAAAGTTTTTCATATTTATAATATAATATATGATCCAATTATAACATTTTTTCATCCATTTGATAATTAAATTTAATTATTTTCATTGTTTCAAGTGTTAATTACCTTTTTTTCTCATTGGTTCTTTATCATGAATGTTATGGTTTTTAGGTAAATGATATAGATAAATAATATCCACTGTTATAAATTACATATTGAATACTTATATAAATTTTTAGAATAATTTTTGATGTTTGGACATGAAAAATGCATTGCATCACTTTGTGTAGATGGTAGGCTGTATGTATGCACAAGCAACGATGTCATTCTCTTAACAAGAGAAAGAGTAATGAAGTAAGAGACAAATTAAACATTAACAATAAATATCATCTTATGTATATCACATATTTTCATAGAATATATACTCAGTACTTTCCATGTAAAGCATAAGTAAAAAAATCGCATCGCTTTGCAAGGAAGTAGTTCGTCATACAAAAGGGTGATGATATCACATTTTAAACAGAATTGAAAGATAGAATGAATATTTGAAAATATAATAATTGAAGTATAATAATATCATAAATATCATATAAATGTGTTAAATAAATCGTTATCTCTATCCTTAATCTATGGTGATGGAAAACATATTATATCGGTTCGCGAGCCAGTAGTTCATCATAAATAAGATCGATAGTTCTGTTTCCAATTTGATTGAAGAGGGAATGGATATTTGTTATGAAAATAACATAATAATACTTATTTATATGTAATAAATTTTTTTAATACATAATCCTATTTTAATAAAATTTGAAACATGTGGTAGATGGAATAAAATAAAATAAACACTCTTTTAAGAACATTACCTCTTGCTTTGAAGGCCTATTTAGGTTTTCACCGAAAGACGTCCTATTATGGATTTATGATAAAAAATGGGCTTAATAATATTTGGAGTGGAGTTAGAAAGTTATTTTGGAAGGGATTGGTTGAGAAAAATGTATTTGGAATTGTGAGGAGGGGAGGAGAGAGGGTAGCCATTTATATGTGGGGGAGAGGAAACACATTGAATTTCTGAAAAGAATCAATTAAACCCACATTTTTGTCTTTTAAAAAGCCTAAAAATGTGTCATTATAGAAAATTATAGGATATAAGGTCGAAATATGTCCATAAAATTTGTGTTGGACAAGTTGGTAGGTCATTTTTAATCCTTATATTCTCAGTTTAATCCCCCGATAAATCAGTTTCTATCTTAACAATAGTGATTAATTTTTATTTAATTTACTATTAATAATGGTTAATAATTAATTTAACCATATTATATAATATATATTATGACTATTAAAAATATGGAATGCTTCTTTCAAATTATATTCAAAGAATTATAAGAATCAAATTTAAAATTATACAACACAGCGCAATGAAAAAACAGGGTTTTCAAAAAGAATATTATCATAACTGTAGATGAATTTAATATTAAAATTAAATATTAAATTGATTAAAATGGTCTAAAATAGTTAAATGGAAATATTATTTATGTAAAATTACATTAAAAATAATGTAAAATGTATTTTAACCTTGTGAATTATTTAAAAAAATAGGTATCTTTCAATAAAAATTAGTATTATTCATTATTCATTGAAAAATGAATCATTCGAGAAATATCCAAAAAATTCATCCAAAGAAAATTATTATCTTATTATTTTAAAAACTATTTTCATTTAATAAAATAAATTTTCAAAAAAATTAAATATTAAATTTAAATTATGCGCGCAAAGTGTGGTAAACCATCTTTTAGAAAAAAATACATTTTTCAGAAAAGATTAGTTTTTATTTTAAATTTTTTTTTTAATAGATGAAAATAATTTTAATAGTATAGTAATTAATGTCAGTAACCTATGATTTAATGTCTATGATATAATGATATACTATATTATGATACATTTAGAATCAGGGCGGCGTGTTGTAGAATATATTGAAGAGATTAAATTTACAGAAATAACTTTTATGGGTTAATTATGACCAGTGTTTCATGTCATATATTATATTGAATAAAATTTTATTATTTTATAATTTTGGGGTGATACATTCTCCTCAATTTAAATAAATTACATGCTTTCAATTTTAATTTACGCTCAGAAATCAAGGTTTTTATATCTGAAAATTCTTTTATTGAAAATCCATATTGTAAAGGGGGTTTTTAAATCATCTTCTTAATAAGTGATAAATGAAAGTAATATGACATATAAAATAACAGATAATTATTATTCTAAATATGATAAAATTGGTGTAAAGTGAAGATATGGACATTGAAGAAAAGTTTAAATAAATACAGAGAGTGATTAAGTACATTGATCACAAGAAATTGAATGATCAATGAAAAGTTAAGGACCACAAAACCATAAATATGTGTTCATTTAAAAGAAAATTTGACTCATTAGATAAGAAGGTAATGGGATAATTTTTTTCAAGATCTTTTTTCATATTTGGGTATTTCTTTTACTGTTTAAGAATATAATGAAATATAGTTACTTGATACATTTTTATTTCATAAACACAGTATCATCCTTTGGTTGTGATTCTATAAATTTTTAATTCATCACTTACTATAAGAAATGAATATATGAAAATATGATTTTTATTCCTGAAGAACTAAAATTTAATTTTAACAAATAGTAAGATCCAAAAATAGTGACAAGTCATTCTTAATATATATAACTATTTTCTAAAACTAATGTGGTTATAACAAGTTAACCAATATGCTAATCTATAAACCTCAACAGTATCACCACTAGTTCATCGTTAATATTTATTATTGAAATCATATAGCTAAAAACAATAACATATTAACCAAGGAATCATGTATGCCAGTGGTAGGTTCTAAACCCATATTGTCCTTTGGTTGTGGGTTCAATCCCCACGACCTTTCGGAACATGATGGGTTCTCAATCGACCTGCAAGTTTTCCTTTTCCTAAAACTATTTTAATATTATTATTATAACATTCCCAAATTGTGAAAACCCATAATTACTATAACATCAAAGATAAGATAAACCATAGAGGTTACCAATACCTTTAATCGTATGCCCAAAAAATGTAAAGGAACTCTTCCTCAAAAAACTATAATGTTAATGAAGACATATATTCTTATGAAATTTTACACAATCCATAGAATATTCATAATTATTATTTCCAAAATACCATTGGTAATGAAAAAGTACTTATACAATTTAAATGTTGAATCCCAACACATAAATACTGCATCCATTTTATTTCAATATAGGTCCTTCATGGTCTAGGGGGTAACCTTTACAAGAGGGAATTAACACGGATAATTTCTAGGTTCCCAAAATTTAAATCAGTGAAATAAAAATTGATCCTAAGGACTAGATTTATTTCTTTCCATCGTACTGTTCATTTTTCCTCATCAATTATTTGATTTATTCCCTTATTATCCACACATAATTTATTTTTTTGTTCCATTGAGACAATTTCCTAGGTTTTACTTTCCTCATTTTTTGAATGATGGAAATATAGCCTTCTTAACTCTATGCTCTTCACCACTCAATATCATAGAAAACTCCATCCTTACCTTCTCCTGTGAGTTCGAGATTTTGTTATGGTATACGTTGTAAATCATATTTTCAGATAAGTGATTGGGCACAATAATGATATCTTTCACTCATATCATCATCACATTTGGTTTCTTGACGTCGCCATATTTTTCTATATATTCATGGTTAACATGTTTCCTTTGGGTCCTATATAGTGACTAAAATCAAAAATTATAGTGTGAGAAACAAAAATCATAGTGGGAAACCACATAATCATAAAGAATAATTTATTGGATTTCCTAATCATGAAACCATATTTTCAATCTAATTTGTATTGGTTTTATCCTAGGCCATTAATTTTCATCATCCATTCAAATTATTCATAATGGATTTTAAAGAAAATTTGAATCATCCTGTGTATATCCCCAATGAGTGTCAATGTAGGTGCAATGTAAGGTTCATTATCATACACTAGGTGATGATCGGTTCAAGCCCAATTCACCCTTTTTAGAATTATTACCCCTATGTACATCTATGTGACACTACGGGAAAAATCACTATTTACGACGGGGAAAGTAGCCCGTCGCAAATAACCAATTATTTGCGACGGGATTTCATCCCCCGTCGCAAATAGGTTGGCGCGAATTGCACGCCAAACCGCGTGAATATTATTTTCGACGGGGAGATGTCTCCCGTCACAAATAGTTTGGCATGACTTGCGTGCCAAAACACGCAGCTTGTGTGCCCAACCGCACAGGGGCATTTGCGACGGGCCCCGTCGCAAATACCCAGCGGCGGTCAATACCTTTTCGCAACAGGATGTCGTCTCGTCGCAAAAAGACTGTCAGCAGGTACTATTTGCGATGGATCTCGTCGCAAATAACCTTTTAACCGCCGACTGTAATTAATGTGGGCGAGGGTATTTGCGACGAGCCCCGTTGCAAATATTCACGTTGCAACTAATCAAACCTATATATACCCCCCATCCATTTTTTTCACAAATAATTCAGATCTTGCTCTCTCTCTCTCTTCATTCTTTGGTTTCAAAGAGAATTTTCTTTTTAGTTGAAGTTTTTTATACGAGAGCAATCAGAGGGCGTCAATATCTTCAGAATATCAAAGTTTAAGGTATTTATATTTTATTTTTTTATATTTATTTTATTTTTTTATATAAAGCCCCGACTCCAGTTACCCAGATTCTATGCATTATTACATAACATTGGCATGATCACAAAAGATCAAGTCTCGAAAGACCGATTAGTTTAGTATCCTTGGAATCACTAGATTCATTCATAAGTCTTACATTACATCATAAAATGAAAACAACTAAAACAACATCTTGTCTTCATATCCCCTCATACTATCCCTGCAGTTCATTCATAAATTACTTCTTCACATCTTGGGAAAAATAAAACATTTAAAGGGGTGAGCTCAGATTCTCAACAAGGATAACAATATAGTGGAAACTTTCATAAATAATCATAAACATTTAAGGCAATGTATAACTAAAACAAAAGCCTTTTCAACTTGAACTTTAGAAAAATATGGAAAAGATAAAATGAAATAATGTCATTTACTTATTCACATCGATATTCTACTAGTCGAATAATCACATGCAATATCAATAACCACTTTCATAATGATGGAATGCAAAATTCCAGACTATCATAACCATATAGTCAAGGCCTCGTGCCAAGACTACAAATAAGATTTTGTCAAGGCCTTATGCCAAGACACTAGTTTGTCTCATGAGACCTACTGATGCATCGAGGAGCTATAGCGGGCTCCACCCGTCACATATTAAGTCCAATGCATTCCTCATATGAACAGGTTTAAACATAACATAAACTTTCGTATTAAAACTAGCATACGAAATGTCAATACTTTCTCCATAAACCAAGAATGGTATAAAAATAACACATCCACAGTCAAACATATCACAAAACCTTCAATACAATATGTAAGTTTTGTATCTTAATGAATAAACTTCAAATAAGCTTAAAATCCATCAAAGGATGTTGACATAGATGAAGTCAAAACTATTTGATAGAAATATCTCTTTTTTTGAAATCATTTAAAAGTCACATAATTATAAAATAAAACATTTACTTTGAAAATATTCTTATAAGCTTGTAAGGGAAGATTAGACAATTTTATAATGGCAAAAAATAGTTTCACCCGCCGTATAAGTTAGAAAATACATTCTTACCTTAATTCGGTCGAAAAGGTTAAAAAGGACCTTGTTTGGAAAACGACATAAAAATTCCTTTATAAACTTATTATAAAAAGTCAACAAGGGTATAAATTAATTTATCCCATAGTCTTTAAAATAGTAAGAATTATTTGAAATACATTTTTAAGAAACATGGATGTGGATGATAAAGAGGTCTCAGTAGATAATTACGTACAAACAACCTCGGATAATGAAGAGATTGTGAAATAAACCATTACCTTGTACTTTTCCTTGGTTTAGGGTAGGTTAACCTCATGTATAATGGTGAAATAATTGTTATTAAATTATAAAATAATAATATACATTAATATGATATCATATATGATCTTTTAACATTGATTTGTTAATAATATCTTAGTATTATCGTTGTTTCGGGTGTTAACTTACTCGTTTTCTTTTATATGTTTTGTTACATAAGTCGTGTTTGTTATGGATAGGTTGTATATTATTCATATAAATAATGATATCAAGTCCTCAAACATTATTTTTAATCATTAAATGAGAATTAGTCTTGAATGGATACGATTGGGAATGAATCTCACCGCGTTCGTGGAGACGGTAGTCCGTACGTACGCACGAGCGACAATATCATTCTTTTGATATTAAAATAATATATAATTGGATGGTATATAATATATATATAATAATTATAATTTTATATTTATCATTTAAATTAATTACACATCATTATTATACCCATCCAAATAATAATGTTTTGAATAACAATTACACCACGACGTGGAGACGGTAAGCCGTACGTACACACGTATGGTGACATGTCATTCAAAGGATGGATAGAATAATGAATATTGTTGTATCATATTTATACTAACATCACAGTATATATAATATAATGGATTTATTATTTTATAATTGGAATAACAAAGAAATAAGAAGTGGAATAAGAAAGGAACTTGAAAGAGGGTGGTGAAAACATTACCTCTTCTTCGGGTTCTTCCTTTTGATTTGATCAAAAGGGCTCCTTAGGTTGGATTTCTGATCAAACTAAGGCCTATAGGTTGAATTGAGGGAAGTTGAGAGAGTATTTGGGCAGTGGTTGGCTGAGACAAAAGAATGTGTGAATTAGTGAGAAGGGGGAGGTCCCTTTTATAGGAGAAGTGAGGGGCACCTTTGGAAAAGCTAGAAATATTATTTTATAATAAATTCATATTCAGTTTCTAATGGCTCCAACGTGGATTATTCAAAGTATAAGGTGGGTATGAGTCTAAATAATTTCAACCAATATAATTTAGATAGGTTTGGGTCATTATATTAACCTTATCTTTTAGTTTTAACTCTTAGTTAATTAGTTTGACATTTACCATGTCACTTTGTATTTTTATATTATATAGTTAATAAACTTAATATATACATCCAAGAGACCACAAAGTGGTCCATTAATGATACACCTATCATGATATAAGTCCTTTTTCTGAACCTTATATTTTTAGGAATAGAATATCAATTAATAATATAATATTTTTTAAAAAAAACTCATTTATGTCAATTTTGATACTATTCAATAATTGATTTTTGTTAAAGTCTTAAAAAATTTATTAATTCGAACCAAATTCATTTAAGAAATTTTATAATGTCATATTAACCAATAAAATTTATGTATGTCATAAAAATTTTCAAATTATATTTATTTTAACATTTATAATACCAATTATTTGATTCTTTCATTAATAAGGAAAATACTGCATCATTATTGTGTCATAAATAATATTAATTATTAAATGTCTAAAAATTATAAATAAAATACCATTATTTAGGAAATCTTTTTATATTTATAATGAATATTTATAGTCTAAAATCCAACATATATAACCCTATGTAAAAATTGTTTTTCTAAAAGATATATGCTTATGTCATTTTTGTATTTATTTTAACTTAATTAATATAAAGTGTCCTTGTCACTTACAAGTGGATCCATGGGGTCCAAAAATAGACTCAATGATGCCCATGGTCGGATATGTATCAACCAATAAGGTTAGGACATGTTTTAGGGTAATTTAGTATTATTATAATATTATTTTTTTACCCTTATTTACCGGATTTACCCTTTAACCATGGTAAATAAAATATTTACCAAAGTAATTATTCAAAATGTCTAAAAATAAAAGTTACTTATTTACACTATTTGGAAATACTGATTTCAAATATGGAATCCATTTTTTCAAATTAAAAACACAGAAGAGGCAGGAATTAATTTAAAATTAATTCCTGTTGTTAAAACAAAAAGCGTGTTTTTCAGAGATAATAACTATCAAAAGATTGACACTTGTTTATGTCTGGTTTAATTGTAAAATTTTGTCCAATGACCAATATTGTATTAAATGGTAAAAATATATTCTAAATATACTTTAAAACCACTCAAATTAATAATTTATCACTATTGATTATTTCGATTAAAAAAGTTGTTTTTAATTAAAATTTAGTAATTTTCACTATTCATCAAAATATAAAAGTTATTCGAAAAGTACCAAAATTTTACCCTAGGATAATTTAGATATTCCGAATCCAAATATGAATTACATTTTGAGAGATAAAATTTGTAAAATTTCAAAAAGTGGGTATTACTATTCATAACGGCTACTTTGATTGGTCGTAGTGTTTTAGAATCTTGAAGTTGCGTACAACGCACGCTACTGTATTATTCAAAGAGAAGCATACTATGGAAGCTTGGGGTGTTACATTCTCCCCTACTTCAAATAATTTTGTCCTTGAAATTTATATAATACTACCACATGAAAAGACTTGGGTGGTGCTTCATCATAAGTTCCTCGGTTTCCCACGTTGCATCTTCCATCTTATGGTTCCTCCATAGAACTTTTAACAGACGAGTCGTCCGGTTTCTCAGCACTTTCTCTCTTGTATAAAGAATTTTAACAGGATCTTCACAATAAGACATATCATGTTCCAGTTCTAATTCCTCATAAGTGAGTACATGAATTGGGTCAGGCATGTATTTTCTCAACAGTGATACATGGAACACATCGTGAACTTTGGAAAGACTTGGCGGCATTGACAAACGGTAGGCTACATCCCCAATTCGTTCTATAATTTCGAAAGGTCCTATGTACCTGGGACTTAATTTACCTTTATTTCCAAAACGTATAACTCCCTTCCATGGAGATACCTTCAAGAAAACATGATCTCCTACCTGAAATTCCAAATCCTTCCTTCGGTTGTCAGCATAGATCTTCTGCCTACTTTGAGCTTCTTTGATGTGGTTTTGGATTACCTTCACCTTCTCCATCGTTTCCTCCACCAATTCTGGTCCTACAAGTTTTCTTTCACCAATGTCATCCCAACATGTTGGTGTGCGACATCTCTTTCTGTATAACGCTTCATATAGTGCTATTTGAATACTCGAATGGAAGCTATTATTATAGGAAAATTCTACCATAGGTAAATATTGATCCCACATACCCTGAAAGTCAAGTGATCAGGATCTAAACATGTCTTCTAAGGTTTGAATAGTCCGTTCTGATTGTCCATCTGTTTGAGGGTGGTAGGAAATGCTCAAATGAAGTTCAGTATCCAAGGCCTTCTGAAGACTCTTCGAGAATCTTAAAGTAAAATGGAGATCACGATCCGAAACAATCGATAGGGGTACTCCATGAAGTCTCAAAACTTCATTAATATATAGTCTTGTTAGACGTTTGAGTGGTAAATCTTCTCTTATAGCAAGAAAATGTGCTGACTTGGTAAGACAATCAACAATGACCCATATTGCATCGTTCCTTCTAGGAGTCTTTGGTATCCCCATGACAAAGTTCATCGTAATATTATCCCATTTCCACTCAGGTATGGGAAGAGGTTTCAATACTCCACCAGGTTGTTGCCTTCCAGATTTCACTTGTTGACAAACCATACATCTTGACAAAAAATTAGAAATCTCCCTCTTCATGTTTTCCCACCAAAAATTTTCCTTCAAATCTCTATACATTTTGGTGCTCCCAGGGTGTATAGAGAAATTGGAACTATGAGCATCGTCCAGCAATTCCCTTTTTAGATCAGGTATATCAGGAACACAAAGTCTCTTCCCAAATTTCAAAATTCCATCTTCATACACAAAGTCTCTCAATCTCTCATCATTCACAGCTTTAATCTTCTTTTGAAATTCTTTATCATCGGTTTTATAACTCTTAATCCTTTCTAGTAAACATGGTTTGGAAACAATTTGAAAAATAATTGATGTTTCACCTTCCATGGTTATTCCCATGTCCATCTTCACTATATCAATGAAAATTGGATCCCTTTCAATTCTCATATTGTTCAAAACTCCATGATCTTTTCTGATCAAAGCATCTTCCACCTTTTTTGCCTTCCCTAGGTGGTAGTGTATCGTGGAATCATAATCCTTTAGTAATTCAAGTCATCTCCTTTTCCTCATGTTGAGTTCTTTTTGTGAGAAAATATACTTCAAACTCTTATGATCAGTATGAATCTCACATTTTTCAACATAAAGGTAGTGTCTCCATATATTCAAAGCAAAGATCACAGCTGCTAACTCGAGATCATGAGTAATATAGTTTTTCTCATTAATTTTCAACTGTCGTGATGCATAGGAAATAACCCTATCATTCTGCATAAGGACACAACCAAGTCCTTTCTTCGATGCATCACTATAAATAACGAACTCATCATTCCCCGATGGTAGAGTCAATATAAGAGCATTGACTAATCTTCTCTTCAGTTCTTCGAAACATTCTTCAAACTATTTTGGCCAAACAAATTTAACCCCTTTACGTGTGAGCTTTGTTAATGGGTTAGCCAACCAGGAAAAATTCTGGACGAAATGTCGATAATAACCTACTAAACCAATAAAACTGCATACCTCAGTTATACTCGTCGGTGTAGGCCATTCTTGGATTGCCTTGGCCTTAGAAGGATCAACATAGATTCCATATTTAGAGACAATATGGCTAAGAAAAGAAATCTCTTGAAGCCAGAATTCACACTTACTAAACTTCCCATATAATTCATGTCTTCTCAGAGTCTTTAGGATAATGCGCAAGTGATTTTCATGATCTTTGTAGATTTTGGAGTATACCAATATATCATCAATAAATACCACCACAAATTCATCTAGATATTCCTTGAAAACTCTATTCATTAGATCCATGAATACATAGGGTGCATTAGTTAGCCCAAAAGGCATTACTGTAAACTCGTAATGCCCCTACCTAGTTCGAAATGTTGTCTTCAGAATGTCTTCCTTCTTCACACACAACTGATGGTATCTAGATCGAAGTTCAATCTTTGAAAAGTATTGAGCTCCATGAAGTTGGTCAAATAAATCATCAATTTGAGGTAGGGGATACTTGTTCTTTATTATTATAGCATTGATTTCTCTGTATTCGATACATAGCCTCATAGATCTGTCTTTATTTTTAACAAAAAGAATAGGGGCTCCCCATGGAGAAACAATAGGGAAAATAAATCCCTTATTACTCAATTCCTCTAGTTGTTTCTTTAGTTCAACTAATTCCACAATGGCCATTCTATAAGGGGTCTTCGATATAGGCCTTGATCCAGGAATTAAATCAATGGAAAACTCAAATTCTCGTTCTGGAGGATGTCTAGGTAAATCTTCTGGAAACACATCTACATATTCTTTCACAATAGGTACATCCTCTATTTGAACATTCCTTTCCTCACCCACAGTAATTTCATTCTCTTCCTCCCCAATAATTGAATTTATTTGACCTACTGTGGGTGGATCTAGATAAGAATTAGGTGGTGATGATTCTTCTCTAAAGATAAGGTGTTCCTTATCATCATCATCAAAAATCGTAACCTCCTTC